>JAOTPV010000001.1:0-1437466 GCA_028011355.1 Lentinula aciculospora | reverse complement strand
TCCAATACGCGAAGCACCGTTCCCCACACCACCCAAGGATGATTCACCATCGACCTCTGGAAGAACTAGAACTATGAAAGACACCTCAATGAACCAGAACCATATGCAAAATCCCTCTCGTACAACCAAAGCGGCACTAACGTCCTTATCCCGCACCACCATTGGATCACCTTCTCCCTCCGTTATCGACGAAGCCTCTGTTTTCCAAATGTTAAATTATACCGACTCTTCAACACATGACGCGCCGTCTTCTAAACCCATGGTTTTGGATAATAATCACGAGATCGATAATAGACGAATAGTGCCTTCGCATCCGTCCGCAGCCTCAGATCAATCTATGTCTACTTTGGCGACGACATCAGCTGTGTCAGCATTGTTTTCCTCTACTCCTGATGACGAGCTTTCGGATTTAACGAGTATCAGCAATTCGAATTGTGATAGTGTAGGAGGTGAATTAAACGACAATGAAAGGCCGAGAAAGCGTCCTAGGTTAAGTAGGCAAGCAAGCATGGCAACAGAGCTCAGATTGAAGCAGAAGCAGGAACAACGTTCTTCGGGGAAACGCAGTCGGCTATCGAAAAAGCTTGGTGGTGCAGGTGTTCTTAAGATCAAGCAAGAATCGGGGAGGAAGAAAAAATCGACTGTTGCATGGCCGAATGAAGTATTCAACGAAGAAGGCAGTTGCGGAACAGTGAGCCTTTTTTTCTTTCTTTTTACCAGTCATTCCCAAACGTTACAACCACTGATGAACTCGTTTCCGCGTATAGGTCATCCAGTGTGATATGTACGAATTATTTTTGTTCCGTCTAGACTCTACTCATCACCCTATTTGTAGCTGTCAGCTTTGGTATCATTGTGGATGTGTTGGTTTTGCAGCAGATGACCCAGCTTTGGATACAATGGGCGTGTTCAAATGCCTACCATGTACTAAGGGAACGTGAGTTGTGATTCATGAGCGAAAGAATAAATGCTTATAACGTCTAAATATACATCTAGGCCATGTCAGTCTTACATGTCTATTCTTATCAGGAACAAAGAACACTCAATTTCCTTCATTCCCAGCGAGTATCTCGGCCGCTAACGAATTAAAGTGTTCTCGTCCTGATTGTACAGAGAAGACGGAGGAGGATGTTTTCTTCGTGGAACGCATCATCGGTCGAAGCATCCAAATTGAAGGAGGCGTTGGGAGAAAACATCTTTGGCTTGTGAAATGGCTTAAGTATGTTATTTCTTCCTCTTCCCACAGCGACTGACATCCGTTACTCCTTGCCCTTTTTTTCTACATCCAGTTATCCAGTCTATCGAGCCACATGGGAAGGAGACGACTCGATTGGTGGTAATTATAAGCTCATCGGGAATTTCATCGAAGATCTTAAGGTAGATGGCATCGAGGACGATATATCGAGCACTATTTTGCTGAAGGAAGCTTCCGATGGCGGTTGGAATCACGATGAGCCTGAAGTGATTCCGTTAGTCAAATGATTGCTTTGCATTGGTTAGAGCACTTTCTTCAAGTACAATGTGTTGATGAAGCTGATTGCTCAATGTTAACATCCAGTTTACCTCACAGAAGAGACTCAAAACAACATTAATCGAACTTCGCTATTTGCCCTCTTGATTAACACGCTACCGCTGCCCATAAGAACTTGTATCATTAGTCTACTGCTCTGGAAATTTCTTTCACTGTAAATTCTATGTGCTACCTATAAACAATGTCAAAATAATTTTGAAATCCGTTGTGCGCATCAGATACAGCGTCTAACTTGGTGGAAAAGTTGCGTGAGGTTGCGTGCTTTATCTGGTTATCTTACATCCTTCCATGTTCGTAACAAAGCTAAACCAGACTTGCTCTAGATTTCGGACTCTAAATGGAACTTCCAGGTCAGTTCTCTAAACCCCCTAAACTTTCACTGTTCCGTCTAATCTGTTTTGCAGATGTGCAAGTCGATAGCGTTGAAATATCCCCTCCCAAAAGATTGTGCATAATCGGAGCTGGATCCGCGGGACTAGCGACGTTGAAGATCGTTCTCGATACTCCTCAATACAAAAGCGGTGCATGGATACCCGTTGTTTACGAGGCTAGAGACCAAGTAGGTGGAGTCTGGTAAGGCATACTTTCTCTTTAACACTCTTAATTGGTTTGAAAGATAGCGAGTAGGCTTCCTGCATCGCCGACAGCAGATGACCCGCCCTTGACTCCTCTATATGATTCGCTTACAACCAATCTTCCGCACCCTGTAATGGCATACACAAGTTTCCCATTTCCTCCAGAAACTCCTGTGTTTCCTCGGGCACATGTCGTAGAGGCCTACTTAAAATCATACGCCCAGACATTCAGCTTGCTACCTCACATTCAATTTAAAGTGTCTGTGGACGCAGTCGAACGCTTATCAGATGGTCAAGGTCAATGGAAAGTCAAATTATCTACTGGTCAGATTACGGTCTTCGACTTTCTTGTAGTGTGTAACGGCCACTATCGTGTACCGCGTTATCCAGAGATACCTGGTGTTGCCAGTTGGCGGGCCTCGAATAAAGCTATACATTCTGCTTGGTATCGCCATCCGACGGACAACTACGGCAAGACTGTCCTCGTTATCGGCGCTGGACCTAGTGGGCTAGATATATCGTCTGAAATGGCTGAATACGGCACTACCATCATACATTCAATCCGTGGAGGTCCTCTCGAAGATCTCGGTAATATCAAACGTCGTGGCTCAGTTGTCGAGTTCAAAAATAACGGGGTGGTGTTATTCGAAGATGGAACGATAGAAAAAGGAGTTTCCTTCTGTATACTGGCTACAGGATACAAAACTGCCTTTCCTTTCCTTCCGGATCCTACCATTATTCGGAATGTATTACCTCCTTCCATTCCACCCATTCCAGTATCACTGTATAACTCAACTTTCCACGTCTTCCCTTTGGCCAAACACATCTTTCCCTTGGAGTACAAGAATCCAAATATTGCTTTCTTAGGACTTTTGGTTCGGGTAGCACCCTTCCCCCTTTTGGAGGCCCAGGCTCGGGCCACAGTTCATGTCTTCGCGAATCCGTCGACATTGGACTTTACAAGAGAAGCAGTGGATATCATGTCACGTTTTGCGAAGTTTTCCTCTGAACTAGGGTCCGAAGATCCTTTGTTGATTGCTCAAGCCTGGCATCGATTCACAGACTATGAGCAATTCAATTACCGAGATGATTTGTATGAATTTGCAGATGCTTCGACCCAGGAAGGTACAACTGGCATCGAAGGAAGGATCATTGTTCCTGATTGGGAGAAGAAGATGTACGTTGCCAAAGGAGTTTTAAGGCAGTTTTGGGTTTATTTGGAAAAGGAGGGGCTGGCAGAAGAATGGGTGAAAGGTGTTGGTAAGGGTGGTATGCATGAGTGGGTGGAACTTTTAGAAAGGATGTTGAGAGAAGCAAGGAATGACGACGGGGAAAGTGTCAAGGGAGAGACTATAGATGCTGATAAGTCGAAATTATAGAATGTCAAGTATTAAGCAGAGGCGCGCTCAATTTCATATGCCATCTTGTTCAGCATGTTTTTTTCGAAGAGGTCAAGACGCAAATGAAAAGATAAATACAATGACTACAGCTTTGACCGAGATGGCGATGACAAATATGAGCAAATAAGTGGCTACTACTACGAGTTCAAGAATTACACCGATAAACTTGCGGCATCTCATGAATCATTCTTTCCATTGACTACATTCGAACCGCCATACCTTGTTCTCTTGACAATGGCCACCGACCCATACCACGCTGTCCAACAGGAAATACAGACCTCGTTGCAGACTGCAGGTCAGCTTCGTGCGTCCTATGTACGAATAAAGAATATGGCTAGGGAAGATAGTGAAGAGCTAGGTTGGGCGAGAAGTGAGGTACTTTTGTGTTCCATACAATTGAGTGCATGATTGTTGATACTTTGCTGCCAGCTCAAAGCTACGCTTGCTGCGCTCGAGGCGGATCTTGAGGACCTTGAGGATAGTGTCAAGTATGTTGACCCCAAAATTCCTAGAGAATTGCGCCCATTATTGCGTTAGAATAGTAGAAACCACCGGACCTCGAATGTTTGGTCTTGAAGAATCAGAAGTTCAGGAACGTAGACGGTATGTTGCTTATGTTCGGAAGGAAGTTGAGGTACGATCTCTTTTTTTCATACAGTGAGCATCTAACTGACACTACCTCTTCTCGCAAGTCTAGAACATGAGAGCTGAATTGAACACAGAACGCTCTGCAAGTTCCCAGAACCTTCCATCTTACAACCCGTCCAGCCGGTCACATAGTGGTCAAGATACTCCTCGGATAGAACCAGAGCGAGACCCAGACGAGGATCACCAAGATGCATGGGCCAGAGAGGAGCAGCAGGTACTTTATTGTCTCAAAAGCGTCTGTTGCGTATTAATTGTTACTTTGGATCGTAGTTCATGATACAAGAACAAGACCGTACCATGGAATCTATAGTCGGCACACTGAGCACTCTTGCTCAACAGGCAGGACTTATGGGCCAAGAGATTGGAGAACATAACGAGTGAGTTGTCAATTATAATACGACTGGATTATGCCGCTCATGACTTATCCTCATAGGATGCTTGACGATCTGGAAACCGGCGTGGATCGAACAGACAGCAAACTGAGCGATGCAATGCGGAAATTGCGGAAATTTGCACGGGAGTCAGAGGAGCGCGGCAGTGGGTGGTGTGTGGTGATATTGATAGTTGTGTTAATGATATTACTGTTAGTAGCGATTCTGATTTGAGTAGGTTCAAGGTTTTGGGTCGGTTTTGGATATCAATAAGAGCCTGCTCAGAATTGAGAGCTGTTTGACTATCTAATATACAGAATTCCTTGGATAGTGTTTTTCACATTTTTCACTAATCTGAAGCAGATAGTGACAGCTTCTGAGAGCTGAACAGGCTCCAAGTATGTGTATAGAAGCAAGCGACCTTGTGCTTTGAATGGTACCTCTACACTCACCGATGGAGGTGTTTTAACATTCCTGTCTGAAGTTCAAGTTCAAGTTCGTTGGCTACAACTTCTGGGCGAGTTACGCGTAATCTATAAGAAGAAACACGTCTGTGGCGTGTGAAAATGGTTCCACTTAAAATGGAAATCGACAGAAGGTATATATGTGTCTTCTCTCTTTCTCATACTTTCATCTTCTTGCTTAGGCGTCGTGCTCGCGCCCACAAATACAGCTCAGCTAATATCTTGACAAACTCTTGCGACTCCTCATTATCCGCTTCCCGCCAAATTATTTAATAACGAAGTATGTCCTCTCAACGAAAGGGTTTCCAGCCTCACTGTGACTCGGATACGAAGATGATGAATACAAATACGAACACAATCAAGATCGCTAATGTCTCTAATCACGGTGAACAATACCTGCGCCTAAGTCCTCAAGTGATTCCTAACTATATATCTCAGTGAATCGAGGAGAAGTTGTCGCCTTGTTCAACACGCTCATCGGTAAGTCTCACACCTTTGTCTTGTTTGGGGCCTTTTCTCAGAAATTTCCCTTTAGGCGATGTTCGTAGCACCTCAGAATTTAGGGATGCGGTCGGTACGCATATCGAGATCACATTCAACTCACATGATGCAGCCAAGTGAGTTGTGTGTATTTTGGAGGGTTGCTTCTTACTAATAGAACGCTTAATGTAGGAAAGCATTATGCATGTCTGGGTATACTATTAGTGGCTGCTCCCTGTGAGATTTGTTTGCCAAAAACTTCTTCGTATATGCGTCTGATCTCAACGCAGTGTTGTAACGCCTGTCTACAAAGAGGATGATATTTCGCCAAAGCTTCCTGATAATCGTCGTAACCTCTACGTTCTTGGTATTCCTTTTGACCTTACCAAGTGCGCTCTCGACCCTATCTTGTGGTATCATGATTAATAACCTCTGCAGGGGCGAGTTTGCAGCTATTTTTTCGCGCCATGGGAAGGTCGCTCATTCCGTCATCCTTGCCACCGTCGACAATGCTTCGCGTCGTCGAGGGTTTGTGGTCATGGCCTCTCACGAAGATGCAAAGCGTGCAATGACGGCCCTTACGCGCACGCAAATCAAGTATGTTCTCGCCTTTTCGGTCATACCATTTATCAACAATTCTACCCTAGAGGACATACGATTGATGTATCGTGGTCCATCGTTCAACGTTCTGAAGGTGTCTTCAATATTTTCCCATTTATTTTGTTTTCTGAATCTCCTTACAGGCTTCCTTGATGGCGGTGATCGTGCTACGGTGTTCGACGCTCATTCTAGCTCCGGCACGGAAGAAACACCTAGAAACGACGATGTGTTCCCGTATTTTGATTCCTCCGAAACCGTTGCCTCGTTGCCTCAAGAAAAATCCTTTTCGTTGACGTCCATGCCAACCAATCACCTTCTTGTAACCAACCTTCCCTTTATCTTGTTCGCCAATACTTCGGACTTGGAACCATTGCTGTTTCCCTATGGATCCATCAAGAAACTTGAAATGATTTCCCTGCCTAGCCCTCAAGAAACTTCTTCTGCTCTCGTAGAATACGATGCCCTTGAAAGTGCGAGAGACGCTAAGGAATCACTTCAAGGACAATGCTATGCCCAGTACCAAATCAATGCTGAATACGTTGTATTCCCCGATGCTTCTCCCATCCCTCCCGTCCCGGCCTTCTCTGACTTTGATGACTTTGAAATCAAGTTTGACCGCAACTTGGCACGAAACAATTTTTTCCCGACGTCAGCTCCCCCTTCACGCACTCAATCTCGTAACCATTCAAATGTTTTTCAACATAAACGTCCTCTGCAAGATATCAGCAACTCGTCCCAATATCCTCAACATCCTTTCGCGCCACCCTCCGCTGCTTTGTATGCTTCCAAGTCAGGACCCTTGACCCGTTCGAACTCTACCAACTCTAGGTATGATTGTGTTATTTGTCCATGGTTGGTCTCTATTTATGTCGCCCTTATTTATAGGTGGCACAACGATCCTACTCAATGCTACTCTTCTCGTATTCAATCTCCCTATCCGAGCCAGATGCCATCAAGCGGATACAGGGCTCAAGATCGTGTTGTGTACACCCCAGTTTACCAATGAGCTCGTTCTGTCACTCCACGTTCAAAGGCTCTCCTTGTACATCGGTAACTCTACTTTCGCAATGGTTATGTTTGTTCTCTGTGTTCTCTTTTTTTTTCGCTTCAATTCCAAGGTCCTGTTGATTCTTTTCTTCGACCAAGGGTTTTATTTATTCAACAGGTTTTGGTGAGTGTCGCTCTTTCCTTGGTCGGTGTATCAAGTTGTCAAAGTTTCGATACTCTTCTCGCAGTTTTTCGCTTTCTGGGTAGACACTAGTCTGGTTGTACTTACATTGGGACATAAACATAGAGAATGTATTTGTGTTTTCAAAGTTTGAAGGAGATCGGGTATTGCCGATACCGCAAATGCCATGTCGTTTCCAGTCCATCTTCGCCCATCTGAAAGTCATTCTCGTTCGAAGGGATCACCTCAATTATCTGCTATACCTGTTCCCTTTTCATATACTCCAAGCGACGATGGAACAGATGAGAATTTGTTAGTTCTTCTTCACGGATTGGGTGCGCGTTCAAATATCCTTTTTCATGCACATCTTGAACATTTATACCGCAGGTGATACCCATATACCTTTTGCACAACTAGGACGGAAGCTCAAACTTCCCCAAACTGCAACGCTCGCGTTGAGAGCACCTGAGAAGTATAGAAATTTAGAATACCATATAGTTTCAATTGAGCTGAGATACATTCTCGTGCTAGGATACCCTTCTTGTACGAAGAAGCTTATCAATGGTACACATCCTTTGACCAGCTAGGAGAACTAATCTCTCGACCAAATCCAACACCTGCACTGGAGGTTTTATCGAAAGTCTTTAAGCATCTCATCGAGGTCTGTTCTTGGCCTAGCGATAGGATCCATTTGTTTGGATACGCACAAGGTGGCTCAATCGCTCTCGAGTTTGGCCTCAAATTCTGGGGGCTACAACAGCAAAAAAAGCCGAATGAATCGACTCTGGAATCCAATATTCCCTCCTCCTCCTCGCTAGGCTCAATAGTGTCAATCTCAGGACCCCTACTTTCATATCCTACTGTGACTTCGTTCAGTCCTACGCCTATTATCGCTGTATACAGGCCTCCTCCTGCTGAGCCATCGTTGTCACCTGCAGATTTGACTGCTATCAAGAAAGCGTACAGCTCGGTTCGAGAAGCAAAGTTTGGTGCTAGAGGGCCAGGTATGCCGTCGTCAAAGGATGAGTGGGAGCCCATCATGAGGTTTTGGAGCGAAAGGCTTAGTAGGAGGCAAGTGGACGGTTTGTACGAAGTAATGAGCGGAATAGCTCCACCGTTGAACTAAAAGAAGATGGGTAGGGGGGCCGGACACTTTGGGTGGGCGACTACTTCGTAGGCAAGGAAGCAAACAGGATCAAAATATGTACAGAGCAAGTTCTAGCAGAATTACATAGCAGAACATTATAGCACAAAACTCGGAAAACTTCAGTTAGGAAAGGTACAGAGTCAGCGGGTATGTGCAAAACGACCTGAATATGTTGATGAAAATATGTAATACATGAAACGAAACAAGTATATGAAATTTATGTACAAAGAAAGCAAGTATATCCCGAGTTGACTGTGGAGTGGAAGACAGAATAAATATGTAGAGTCAAATATGAAACCAAGAAGCTTTACTCCTACCATCTCCCACAGGTATTCGCGCGCGAATTTTCTTCTTCCCGTGAAACCTACTACACTCGTCTAACCTCATCTAACATTTAAGTTCCCCTGATAACAACACCATCCAATCTAGCATACTCCCCAACAATCGCTGCGTAGGTCATGAACGCATCCGTATCTGCTTCGGCGACTTTGGCTAGACCAAGTTGAGCGAGCTGCAAATCATCTTCGTAAGAGGTTGTGGATGCGGGAGTGAAACTTGACTGAGAGTTGGGTGAAGGTGAAGGGAGAGGGAGCGCGGATACAGGTGTGAGGGTACTTGCACTTGGCACGCTTGCAGAAGGAACTTGTGTTCCTATGGGATTGTTTGCGTCCTTGATAGAGCCAGGTGTAGTCGCTCCACTGCCTGGGTTGAGGAGGCTCATGTCGGGTGTCGTAACGTTGGTACTCATCGAGTTTATAGATCCCATCGAACTGATGGTGCTCATCGTTGCCATACTGGGCATACTGGCTCCGTACATTCCCCTCTGGTTTATATCGTATTCTTCTTCCTCGAGAACAATGGAGGAGCTCAATCCTGGTGCGCGTTGAGAGAAACCTAGCCCGGAGGTTACCGTGGGTGTACTAGGTGTAGGTGTAGGTGTTGCTCCAGTCGAAATGCCAACCTGTATAGAAATTAGTTCAGAAAACTAAACGTCATTCAAACAAGTCAGTTTACCTGGGCAGCAGGCATCCCACCAATGACCTTGAGTTGTGGAATAGGAGAACTAGCTGTGGAAGGGTTGATACTAGACATTGGAGGATTCACGTTTGTCCTTGCCCATACACTTCCGGACATTGTCCATCTTCGGGCGTGTAAGCGGCGCATCTCTTCTTCAAATGTTCCAATTGAATTGGAGGTGATCGGCGAAGAGATGACTGGAGAGGAGGTCAGTGAGGAAACGCTACTCGATCCCCAATTTGGCGATCCTCTCCCACTATTACTTGCGCTTGCGCTCGATGGTCCTGCTTGGTCACGACCCCACACCCAGCGCCCAATCATTGCTCCGCCTAGACTGGCACGGCTAGAATAACCTTTTGCAGGAGTATTTCGGTGAGCACTTCCTACCATCTAAGTAAAACCGAAGGTCAGATAAATGGGTTTAAAAACAGAAAATCGCAAGACTTGCCTGAGCACTGTCAACTTGACTAGCAGGAACATATATTGCAGCATTGAAGGCGTCACCAACTACATTCGCTACACTTGGAAAGTTAGCTGCAGCCCCAGTACAGATAACGCGGCGTGGAAGGGGAGCAGCAGTGTAGGGGTTGAAAGGGAGCCCAAGAGAAGCGAAAGGATTTGGCATAGCTGAAGATGCAGTTCCATCTTCTCCATTCGCGTTTGTTACCGTTCCCTGAACACCACTGGCAATAATCGCCATCCATCTAATTCTAAATGCTAGAACTTGACTCTCAATCAAGCACCTTGGATTCGCTCGAAGATCTCTAAACTCGCTCACTTTGACGCCGTTTTCGAATCTGTATATCCCTTTGACATGGGAATATGGAAACGAGTCGGCCTGAAGGTGCCAGAATGAAAAAAGTTTGTCGTCCAAACCGATTGACCCTCCTGGAGGTACGATTGCGACAAGACGATCAAAGGCGGACCAAGACTTGGTATACATATCCCTGACTAAAGCACGAGGAACGTCGGCGTTGCGCGAAGTTAGGACAGCGATGTAGCGTCGTTTTTCTGTGGGATCCTGAGCAGGATGCGGGAAGAGAGAATACATCCGAGAAGGAATGTAGTATGCAGCGGGAGTAAGAAGAGTATCCATCGGACCAAATTGCAAAACAGCAGTAGCACCGGTAGAAGGATCGTTGGATGGGACACATGAGAGGTAGGATGCAAGATAATCAGAGGTAAATGGTGTTACGATTGTTTCTGAGTCGAACCCAAATCGCTCGACCAGGTACCGTGAGACTGTGCCGACTTTTCTTCCGCCACCACTTACATCGACTTCACCCAACCATCCGCGTACAAGTCTACCTTCTTCTCTGCTCCCTCCAACGATGTCAAGGACTCCTTCATCCCAAAATCCTTGTTGACCGTTAGCGCCATGTACCCAAAACCCCGTGGCACACGCCTCTGCCTCACCCATAGGTGCCCATTTACCACAAACTAAACTGCTAAGAAATGCGCTGGCAACCTGTATCCTCCCTGTTCTCGCCCAGACTTCTTGTGGCCAGGCCTCTCTAACCCTCAACAACTGCGCGGCAACTAAACTAGCCTGCGCGCAAGTTCCGACCCTGCCTGCCATTGAATCAGGACCTCCTAGTGATGCTTCAATAGCTAAAGCATGCGTATGTGCAGACGTGTCCTGCGCCGTTGGAGTATTTGGAAGAGAAAAAGAGGGAGATGGAAAGTGTGTATGAAGCGCAAGGCGTGGGTCCAACGATGAAAGCAATGGAAGGGGGGTTGATTTCCACCATACCAACGCATGTTGAGCACTACCACCGATGGCCTTGATTCGTGATACATCGTAGTTTCGGTGTAATTTTAGCAGAATTGTATCTAAAGGCGGGCCACGTGGCGGTTAGTACGATTTAGCATTCCCACGCCCGAAAAATTTGCTTCCGTCTGGTAAGATGGACGGTACTCACCCAAGCCTTTTATCCACATTTCTACTGGAGTCGTGTATGCCTCTCCAGGAGTGGTAAAAATCCCTCCTGTGGTTCTGGCAGGCGAGCGGGATTATGTTAGTCATCGATAATGGAAGCAAGGAAACGTTGCAAAAAGCAACGCGATGAACAAAGAAAAATCGCGCCACGGATATGACACGGAAATATTTACTTGAATGTGAAATGAAGTGCAGAAGACAAAATGGAACTCACTTGTATTCCGCCAGTTCGGTATCAAAATCCACAGATTCTACCCCTACCAACTCCAAATTTTCATCGATCACACATGCTCGTAGCTGGTCGGTTGCTAGTTCTAATCCGAGGAACCACGGCGAATGTGATGGATGTGCGTTTATGTGTGGAGAAGACAATTTTGTATTCGGATGCATTTTTTTGGTTGCGTTTGCGGGATGTACGAGGAAATGGGTATGTACGATGAATAGTTCAGTTGCTGGAAAGTTTTTGATTTATATGTTCGTGAGTCGTGCTATTTCTCAAGGCCGTATCGAGTCGTGACGTGACGTTCCTATAGTCTGAAGAGAGACTATGCAGATGGAAAGAAAAGATAAAGTTGATTATGGCAAGTTCGCCGGGGACATTGATCAACACGGAGGTAAAGCGCGCGCCAATCACGAAGACCACATGATGGAAATATACTTCGGCCCTAACGCCGAAATCTTTTCGACCGTCTCGGACTCGAGGAAGGAGACTCAGCACTGGACACATCGACCAAGTTACTCATCCAGAGACAAGCGATTTACATGGAAAATGATCTCTCGAGTGTGTTTTCTAGTTATGGCACAAAAGATAAGAAGTAAAACGAGTAGAATATACGCTCGCTTCACTATGTAGACAAGAAAGTATAGATGCGATTACCCAAGTACAAGAGGTGTAGTATAACAGCAACAAGTTCAATATGAGATGCCAATAATGATCGAGTTCCAATCATAACGCATCACACCAAAGCAATTGCTAATCCCACCAGCGCAGGTAATACCCAACTCAAGGCCCTTCCCCCAATTCCTAATCCAAATCCAACAAGGAGTGTGTCGGCACCGTTGACAGTTGTCTGATTACTAAAAGCAACGCTGGGTGTGTCGGTTGTTGAATTCGAGCCATAGATGTAGGAGGTTATGTTGGCGCCTGGAGATTGTGGGTCTGCGCATTTGACAGTGACGGATTGGACGAGGGCATAGAAATGACCTGAGAATGAGGGTACTCGGGATTTAGTCGTAGAAAAACGAAAGTGATTAAATCTGACTTGCCTGCAGAAACATAGTCTGGGTCTTGCCAATTAATCATTCCGCCAGCCCAGTTGACTGTACCGGGTGCACTGGTATTAATCCCAGCTGGCCAGAGACTATGTAAGTAGAACAGAAATGAGATCAATGCTTTGAATCAGCTGCATCGAGACCAGTCATATACCTAAGCTGAACCCTGGAAGGCGTGTTAGGGTATTCATTGACGCCGGTTGTTGGGTTAACAGCATCGGATTCTTTGATAGTGCGGACGACATTTCCGTCAATAGAAAAGGCCAAGGCATCGGGTTGCCAGTCGATCTAAATGTCAATGGACGTCAGCAAATTGGCAAAGAACCAGCAAAGAAAAAGAACATACGGTATATTCATGATAATTAGCAAACGTATCCGAAACCCCAGTCTCAGTTTGTCCGTGGGTGGCATTTGCTGAGCAGGAAAAGATTAAACAAAATCCGTTCTGCAAAGGTACTTCACGCACGAATAACACCCTGCCAGTAGTAGTTTGTTTGTCCAGTGGTAGTATTAGAACCAAGGAACTCCCAATCGATTTCGTCCTTGATATTGCTCATGGTGATGAACGCGGTAACAACGCCTGGCCAGCGCCCGGTCTTGACTATTTAAGAGACAGGTCAGGGTAGCAAAAGACGAGAGGAAAAGTAACACACTTTTGACACTGATAGTCCCGTAGTGCACGTATCGAGTAGATGAGAGGCGAGTGCCGCCGTTTGTCTCGGTTAGGATCAATCCAAGTTCGCCGCCGGATGAGTTGGTGTTGATGATGGAGCCTTTATCGACGACCCAATCTACCAGACACCGGCAGGTTAGAGCAGGCATACAAAGTAGGGAAGCGAATTTTACCATAATCAGTGGCATTTCCGTCAAAGGAGGAGGCGTTAGTGAGGATACGGGAGTTGTCTGTGAAGGTATGCTGTCGATGTTTGCTTGAGAGTTGGACAGGGACAGAGATCCCAGGTTTGACGTACGGTTGCATCTTCACAAAGCGGGTTCGGCAAGCAGGAATCGAGTGAATTCGAGTATAAAGGGTTACATCCTCCAAGGCAGAACTAAAAAAAAGGGACAGGTTAAGAAAAGGTAAGTAAGCGCTCTGTGTAGCAACTGCGGAATGCAGTGCCCAACAAAGAAATTGACGTACGTTGCCTGTACCACAGAAACCATATTCACCTATAGCATAAACTCTTAGAAAGCGTTTACTTCTATCCTGACAACGGACTGACTGCAGCAAGGGGTCGATTCGGGACATTGCGACGTCGCGTTGCTGGTGGAACTAATTCAGCCTCAAAAGTCAAAACATTGGCTTATAATCACTCACCAAACTATGCCTTGCGAGTTTACAACAAGGAACAGTGAGGACGAGAGGACTACGACCGCCAGGGTCGAGAACATTGTGATAAACGAGTGGACTTTGATCAAATGAGTGAAAGGATGGTGGTTGCAGGGTGTAAGAGAGTATCGACAACCGGATTACATGCGCAAAATTTCCTTGCTCGTGCCACGCACCAACCATCTCAACAATCACAATGCATTGTCAACATAATGTCCTTGACAAAACTTTACAGATAGGCAACAGCAATACTAAGACGACCATGACTAGCACTATCGGCGAGACTGTGGAGTCGTAAAAGCCTTGTTCCGGTGCTTAGTGAGTTAAAAGCTTCCTATATTCTCGCTCACTATTTCCACAGCTTTGAACCTCCTTATTGAGGCATCGCGAACAGGTGCAATATTAACATACTTCTGTGCCTATCTATCACCATTTATTACAACATCACCTCCATTGGCTTTGCTGCTCAGCTCGCTAGTGCATTTTCAGGCCAATGACCGATAGACACATACTGTTATATGACAAAGGCAGGTCAAGGTTCAATAAGAACCTCACTCGGCTTTGTATTTTTGCTCTCCTGGAAGCCGATATCGGGGGATAGCCCAGGAATAGAGAGGTACCCTTAACCTCGTGGACCACCAACGCACCATACGCATCGGTACCTTCGTATGCTTATATGGAAGCTCGGTGTTTGAGTACGTCCCTCTTATTGAAAATTGTCATGTGGATCTCTGGTAGAAGAGCTTCTTCTGAGTAGCTCTGATCCTGACTATCCGAATATCTCGAGCTCCTAGAAAACTGCAGTGACTCCAATTTGAACGATTTATCCGAGAGCTTCCCTCCGAGTCGAGCCATTCCGAGGTCTTCAAAGTTTTTGCGTTGACTCAGCGGCGCTTTCGTCTGCCATCGACGCCACGTCGAAATCATGACGGATAATCATATCTTCACGTACATTTCATCCGTCTGAAATCAACATTATCACAAGCGCTTTCAAAAATATGAATCCCTTCAAATGCTGCTGAAAGCCAGAGTCTATTTCGGGATTCTCTCCGGAATGGTATTAGGACGAAATAGGGCACCAATCGCCAAGGTATAAAGAATCTTGAAACTCTGCCTTTACTCTTCCGTCTGCCTTTGTCCCCCATCGTTTGCACGAGTGTTCGTCATGGTGCGATTCTCTAGACCGCTAAACTTTGCTCTCGCAGTGTCTACCTGTGCTATACCAGCACTTGCAGGTCAGGTGCAGCTGTCAAATCTCCAGCTTCCCCCAAGTGCGCTCGGGGTACAAGCTACAGTAAAACAGATGTTTGTCGATAGCTACAATGCCTACAAGTCCGTCCCCACCTAAAGTATTTCTACACTAATCAGTAGGTAACCAATGTTTGCAGAACATACGCTTGGGGTCATGACGATCTGCTTCCTGTCAGCGCAAGCTTCACAGATGGTCGGAATGGATGGGGGGCTTCAATCGTAGACGGCATGGCCACCATGGTATGTTCGCATCTTCACTCGAAATTTTCGCTTTACTGATGCATGCTGACAGTACATCATGGGTCTTGATGTGAGTCAAATGCGTTCAATATGTATCCATCAAAACTCATCGAATTTCTACAAAGGACTTCTTCAACGAAGCCGTGAACTTCACTCAATTCATCAATTTCAACGAATCTCAGGTTTTGGAGACTGTCAGGTTCTTTGATCTTCTTTCTCCGAAGAGAAGCATCTCTAATAATTTATTGACAGTATCTTCGAAACCAGCATTCGTTATGTTGGCGGTTTACTCAGCGCTTACGAGCTGAGTGGTAAGCAGCACCAGATTCTAGTAGACAAAGCGAAGGAAGTTGCAGACAAGATGGCGTATGCTTGGCAGACGTTTCCGGTGAGGATATTCCCCTTGTATACGATTTTCTGATATTCATTTTCAACTAGGGTCAAACAATTCCATTTGGCGAGATATGGTTCAGCGACAACACGGCCGTCGTCGATACCGTGAGTCGTGTGTTCGTCATTTGTCCCGTGAGTTATGCTAACAAAATGTTCAGTCTAATATCGCCGAAGCGGGAACAGTATGTATGATTTCTTCTGTTTCGAAACTTACCATTTCATATTCTTTGTCTGATGTAGCTTACATTGGAGTGGTCCAGACTGTCTTTATACACGGGAAATGATACATATACGCAACTGACTGAAGGCTCCGTCAGAACTATTGCTAACCTAGTGAGAGGATCCCTCCAAATATTTGGGGTTTTGTTTGAAACGCGACTTTGTTTTTATAGGTTACCCCCCTTCCAGGTACAAATGATGTGACCACAGTCAGCCCCCCAATACTAATATTTGTTTATCCTCAGGTCTCGCTCCCCAAGGGATTGACCCCTCGAGCAACACTTTCGTCGGCGACTATCTGGTGAGCCACTTATGAAAGTTACCTTTTTGCTTCAGATTTCTAAGAGAACAACCTTCGCAGACATGGGGAGGAGGATCCGACAGCTACTTTGAGTATTTAATCAAGTACCCGCGTGTAACGAACACCGACGACAATTTATTCGCTGACACCTGGCATGCTGCTGTGGGCTCTTCCATTTCGGCAATGGCGAGAAAATCCACTGTCGGAAATTACACTTACATCGCTGATTGGGATGGGGGCGAGCTCATCCATGTAGGCTCGCATTTAGAGTGTTTCCATGGCGGAAATTGGATTTTCGGTAAGTAGGCCACGCCTATGATATGTTGCAATTTATCTTTGATCGAATCACCTCTAGGCGGACATCTCCTCAATAATCAGACCATCATCGATTACGGCTTGGAGCTAGTGGATGCGTGTTGGAATACCTACGCCAGCACAACGTGAGTGAGCTTGAGATAACTCCGGGTTGCCGTATCTCGACCTAATTACATGAATAGCACTGGAATCGGTCCTGAAGTCTTTTATTTCTTAGCGAATGATCAGTGGAATGGTAATGGTGTTCCATCCGAAGAAGAATTGACATTTTATAATGAACATGGTTTCTGGATTACTAGTAAGTGATTTCCAATCGATGGAGTTCAATTCAAAGTCCAACTTGAACATGCTCTCCGTCATTCTAGCCTCGGACTATATCCTTCGTCCGGAAGTGCTGGAGTCGAACTTTTACGCCTGGCGTTCAACTGGTGACACCAAGTATCTTGACCGTGCTGCGAGCGCCGTGGACAGCTTGAAGAAATTCCTTCCTCAACCTTCGGGAGGATATGCTGGCATAAATGACGTGGACAATCCTAGCGCCGGCTTCATCGATGATCAGGAATCATTCTGGTTTGCTGAGGTACGAGACTCTCGGAATTCTTTTCCTATCAGGTCATTCATTGTGCTTTCTGCCAGGTTTTGAAATATTTGTAGGTGACACACCTCTTGATCTATGATTAAATCTCATCTATCTTACCCTTTCCCAAGATATCTGACATTCGACGACCCTGAACATATCAATCTCAATGACTGTTCGTATTATTTTTCCACTAGATTGTTTTGCACATTGAAAGATTTACTCTGCCACTCTAGACGTTTTGAATACTGAAGGTCAACCCTTCGAGGCTCCTGCTGCGAAAGACGTTTATGGTAGCGGCCAACCCGCGGTTGTCCTTGGTCAATTCGTGAGCAAGACAGGCCTGCCTCTACCAGCAATTAGTCCAAACAAGTACTTGCCTTCGCCGCTGCCGACCCCAACAAGTTCTTGATGCGATGCATATGGGCACTAAAACAAAGGGATATATACATTAGGAAATAATACCTGCTTCGTGGTGACATTTGGATATGAGCAACTCATAATCTATAAAGCATATCGGAGCTTTGCCAGTCTGTCGTGTCCCTGCCTAAATCGTTCACCCCTACAATTGCACTATTCTCTGCTAACTTCTGCTGTCGCTTTGCATTCATCCACGAGAGATAAAAACGCAATCCCAAGGCTTCTACTATGACTAAAGCATAGCAAATCATAATGGAGCGGAAGGCTGTTGTGTAGGTTGGTGCTTCGGATATTTTGAAAAATTGTGGTCCGGCGCTGCAAAACCAAAATGATAAGTGAAGTGTTGACTGTAGGCACAGGTAAACATACATGTTGCCTATACAATATGCAAGAAAAAGTATAGCAGTGACGGTCATCTTTTTTGTTACGCCCTTGTAATTGGTTGACATCAAAGACATGGATAGCGGGAGGGCGCCCGGACCTCTCATGAGTATTCATCGTCTGAATTGACCGAATGAAAAGACCTCCTACCCGTCGCAAGCAAGTAGTACGCGAACAACTTGACCCCATTCCCTACTTTCGGGGAATAGATAAGTGCACTACCCGCCACAGGTGCGAGAACAACAAGGACTATGAGGTAGCAGGTAAGATTGCTGTATTTTCCTGCAAGCCATCCGCTATGATGAGTTGAACGAAGGTGGTCACCGAGGGAAGAGAATATTCAAAATACACATACGTTACGAGAATGGTAAAGAATGAGATGAATGAGGATGGTATTCCGACAAGTGTCGTTTGGAGAGAAGTAAACCCGAAACCCTAATGGGAAAAACCGTTCGTTAAGCAGCACAATGAAATTAAGAAGACTTATATACCTTTAGCACGAGATTGCCAAAATTTTGCGTTCCAGAATTAGGTATCTATACTAGATTGAATCGTTGAAGGAAAAGGTATGAGCCAGCTTCAATTGCTGACCTGAGTGCATATCGAAATTGCAAAGAAAACCCACGTCTTTGGGTCAATCAAACACTCTATGGCCTGTTCGGATTTCCAAGTACCTGTGGTACGATTTGTCTCTCCCGTTCCCGCCTGCGCAACCTTGTTGAGAACGTGTTTTTTTTCTTCCTCATCAACAAAGCGGGATGACTCAATACTATCAGGAAGCGTGAAGAGCATGATGATTCCCCACAGGGAAGTCGCTACCCCGAAGATCTTCATGCAAAGCGTCCGTTAGTAAACCTTTACCCAGACAACGATAACTCACTATAAACAACCATTGCCATGGTGCGATAGGGCTCTCGATTTGCCCTATCGCATATGCTAAAAGACTAGCGACAAACCCACCAAAAGAATTCCCCGCAAACCATGTCCCAGTCCTGAGTGGTATTTCCTCCCGAGTATACCACGTTGAAGTGATGTATACAAACGCCGGGGTCGTCGTACTCTCGACTATTCCCAGCAAGAAGCGTACTGAAATCAAGCCTCCAAAGTTGGTACAAAGCGCTGTACAGGCGACTATGAATCCCCAGATTATGGTGTTGATAGATACATATCGTCCAACAGGCAGTTTTTGGATCAGGATGGTTACAGGATACGTCCATGCTAGGTATCCAAAATAGAAGATACTAGATACCCAGCTGTATTGTTGACCAACAAGATGCTTGAAAAGAATCAGTGCTCGAGTTAAACGTCGACATAAAGCAGACGAACAGTGTCAGTTCTTAATCCAAACACAGCAGCACTTGACAAGATGATCTTGTCGATGAAATTAAAGTTGTAGGTGATGAACATAATGGGCATCAGACACCAGTCAACCTTTCGGAGGACTCGACGAGCGACAACAGCATCATAAAAGCCATGATAGTCCAAAGACGGAAGATTAATGGTGGTTTCAACGGGCACCTCTTCCGTATCTTTACTTATCATCGGGAAGTTTGAGTCGATGTAGAGTTGGTTGTCACTGGCCCCTGGTAGCGACAAATGGAAAGAGAATGGCTATTCTTCTATAGCGAGCATGAATGATAGAGCAAAACGTCTTATCTCTCCAGTCTTCTTCGGATCATCGGTCTATTTGGGCGTGAAGATTCTAATATACAAAGGAGATTCTGATATACAAGCTGGTATTCACGACCATACCCCATTTTCAACGACGGCAATTGAACGTGTTCTTCTCCGTTGAAGATTTTGACTCTGCACAACCGCTACCGACATTGCTCGAGATCTAGTACTCGACCGGGTATCCGGCTTTTCCCCTTTGTCCGAGAATTTCGCCATGCTTAGCATCGAGTCAAGCCTTGCGTCCTTCCGATGGCGACCAAATACCGGAGCGCTACCAGCCCGCGAGTGTCGTGAAATGATCGTAGTGGAAGATGGCAGAGAGAAAAACTCCTCAGGTGTCAATAGAGGTACACTCTTCCTCGATGATACTATAGCATGTTCAAGACGAGGATGAGGCTCAATCGAATTGATGGAATGAGAATAGTCAGATGAAGTCACAGAGAACCTGCTTCGCGGAAAGTCAGGGACTATGTCAAGAATCCTGGTTTTCTGAGGCTTCTGAGGATGTAGTTTGGATGGCTGAGCATAAGTTGAGTATCTTGTTAGCCGAAAGTACGATAGAAGGGAGTCGCGGTGACTTTGGAAAGGTGATATTTGACTAGGAAGCTTCATCCATGATGGAAAGACGGGAGATACAGGTTGAGCCGAATCCACATACGTGTGCCCCTCCGGATTAGCCTCGGGCATCAACGCGCTTGGTTTTTCCGAGTCCTTGATTACAAGGGGGTCCAAATTACGGTGCACACCACGAGCAAAAAGCATACAACGGAGACGCCTCATGTGGAGAAGAACACAAGTGATCATCGAGAACGCAAACAGACCGGAAAGAACACCCCCAACGATTACAGTTGCACGATGAGAAGTTTCTGGGGCAGCGGCACCCGGGTCATGAACGATGAAAGGGTCTGACACCATGGTATTGGAAGGAACATATGGAATCTCTGAGGTAACTGAATTGAGCGACTTTGTGAGCGAAGAAGCGGTCGGATGAATAACAGGTCCTGGCCCGAGGCGAGGAGTAACAGATGTATCTTCAGATATACTGGCGGTAGTTGTCGGTATAGGACTAGGGGTAGTATCGGACGAATATTGAAAAGTATACAGTAATGCTTCAATTGTACCAGTGACAATGGGAGTGAGCGGGTTCACAGCTGCAGTCAAGTCCAAGTAGCTTAAATCGCCCGTAGTACTTGAGGCTATATCTGGAATCATTTCAAGAGATGGCGTGAGATAGAATACCACTGGAGAGATTTTGGTGACGGTATCCATTTGCCCAATTATCTCGGAGTTTTCAGCTGGCATAAACAGGTATTCTGTAAGCTGTGGCATATCTGGCGGGACTTGTTCTGGAATATTTTGAAGCGTTACAGGATGGGCGAGAACGGTTACGGAACTAGCAGTGAGGATTCCAATAAACAAGATTGTGCTTGAAGCGGAAGCCATAGTGAGTGAGTAGAATCTCATAGTGGTGTGAAAAGAGCGTAGAGCGCCGTACGGCGAGATATAGTTCAAAATTTGGATAGTGTAGATGGGTGTAAGGTTAGAAGGAGGTGTCAGTAGCCGTCAGAGCGAGACTGCAAGTTTGTTATGCGTAAGCCACGTGATAGAGTTAATGTACAGGAATTTTAAAGTACAGCGATAGTGATACATATAAATTTTGAATAACAATGCTGCTAGACCTATTCATTTGATCGATATCGTATCCAGAAGCTCCTTTGAAAGCACAGGTCTTTTCTTCCACTCTTCCATCCAGCCGTTCGTCTTGTTATTGTCAAAAGGTAGCCCAAACACGGCAGTGACGAGCCATATGTTTTTTCCTTTCTCCTCGTACTCAGCGCGTAGCACAGGAAGCACTGCACGCGCAGCAATAATATTCGTATTGGCATCCGTTCGAAGAGCTTGACCTTTCCTGGCCACGTCTGGAGAAAGATCCACGATACCTGCTACCCCAGCCTTAGATACAACTCGTGCTAAGCCCCCAGTCGCGAACGTGCCTTCACTCTCGGAATCCTCTCCATCTTGTATGGAATCAAGAGCTCTTTCGTTTTGACCTTGCCCATAGACGGCCCAACCACCCTCAGCAGTAGACAACACTCTGTCACCGCTGTGCATGCGAATACAATGAACACGAATATGCCACAACGGAGCATCAAGGGTGGGGGGTATAAGCCAAGTTTCGATTTCTACGTCTGGGAATGGATACCACATAGATCGGAGCCATTGCTTCTCGACTGATCCTTCAAAATGTGCCTCTTTTGTGACCCGTCGACATTTCCAGGTCTCTTCCCCGTCTCCGCTTATAGCTAAAGTGCTGTCTCCGCCGAGCTCCTCCAACGTCAACGATGCGACCGGCACACTGTATCCGAACGCAGCAGAGTATGCAAGTTTGCCGTATTTTGCGGCGCTTTGCTTGACCGGGTACGAACACTGTTGGCCAGAAGAAAGGAGATAGGTATGTCCGCCAATATTTGTTGTAATTTGCAAAGCGTGTTTCATAACCCTCGTGGTGTTCCGGAGACTGTCAGGATACTCTTCCTCTTCTACGGTCCAGAATATGCTTGTCTCCGGAAGGGCAAGGCAGATAAATGCTTTACAAGCCCAATACGGAGATCCCGGAGAATTGTAATTCTCAAGAAGGTTGTGATTGGGATACGAAAATCCAAGAGTAAGAATACCAGAGCGATCGAAAGCACCAGGCTGTGTGTGTGCCCAATAACGGATATTGCGCAATTGCAGTCCTTTGATCACACCCCAAGTGAGAGGTGCAGGAAGGGAGTAGTCAACTCCGTCATTACCGTTCGAGGGATCGAAAGCAAACGCAAGGGCTGACCAAAACGCAGACATGGCAAACCGGTAAACGAGACTCCGCCCAAAAAGAATCGCCCGACCTGCGAGAAAATATTAATATTGAACGGCTTAGCGAGAAACGGGACCAAGAGGTACCTTCATAATCAAAATAATGAATAAAGTCCAAGGCAAACATGCCTGCTCTGTTTCTAAATTCCTCGCAGCGCTTAGGGTCTTCTTTTTGCGCGAGCCGGCTGTAGAGTAGCTGTGCGACCTGGATAGCGAAGGAGGAAGAATAATAATCAAGTTGGACGATTCCCTCAGGCCCATCTCTTGACCAACCATCGCCGATGTAAAAAGTATCGAGATGGTCCAAGTCAGCCTTCATACGTTGTGGATCGGCACGAGGAGAATTGACATTTGAAAGACCGAGATTCGCAAACACCTACATAGAGATATGAGAATCAATCAAGGAAACAAAGTACGTTGCTGGGAACACATACCCTGAACCATAGCCAATTAGTATTTGGCATCTCTTTGTCGTTCATCCCACCCAGCCAATTCCCGATATTTTTCTTGGCGGTTTCACTCAGCGGCTCCCAGAGTTCATGGCCAGCCACAGACAGCGCATATCCAATGGCAGAGCATTCCACCATTCTTTGGTCTTTATCCCTCATATTTCCCCAGAATTCTTCGTTTTCTGGATTAGTCCCACTTGCTAGACCGCTGCGCCAGCGAGATGCTCCGTCGTAGGAACCTCCGCCGGCTATAAGGGAGGCTAAACCCCATATTGGACGGGAGAAGCCTTCAAGTTGGGCTGCGACTTCGTCGAAATGAGTGGCAGTGAATCCAAGGTGAACTCTAGCGCCATTCGGTGAAGTATAAGGACCAAGAGCATCGAGGATAGAAGTAAGGAAAGATGCAACATCAGTGCGAGATCGCAAAGGATTTAACCGACACTGGTCGTGGAACGGCGAGGACGATGTGAAGGGCTTTGCCATAGTCAGCAGCAGGGAAGGAACGGCCTTGGATGGACTCCATCTTTATGCCATTTTTATGCCTCTTCGTTGTGATCTCATGGAATTCGAAGTTCCTGAAGTAGGGGCCGGGCGGGAATTATTCGGCCCGAGATTGGGCCGAAGTTCGCAACACCTAACTTATTCAACCTTGCACTTTTTGCTTGCAATGGATACCCGGTCACAGCTCCTCTCTTCTCTTCCAATATCTCCATCTACCCTTGCTGCCCTTACAAAGGCTGGCTACGAAACTATCGATGATTTACCGCAGTCCAATTCCGCGAACCAACTCACAGATGGTCGGGATAACACGTCCAATTTATTATCAACATGCGAAAGTCTAACAAATATTGCTCGAAAGTCCTGAAAATCCCTTTGGAGGCTTCGACAACATTATACTCTTCATCACAGAGACCTGGTGACATTGAAGGATCCAGTGGTTTGCCCTCGACACAATCAGCAGCTGCTTTAATGGGATCCAAAAGCAAACAAAAGCAAAGAACGTTCGCTACCCGCTGTTCGCAAATTGATGCTCTCTTAGGTGGCGGGCTTCCCGAGGGCGGTATCTTAGAGTTATCAGGACCACCGGGTAGTTCGAAAGAGCGCATCCTCCTCAACGTCCTTCGCTCGTTTGTAGAAACTAATAGAAGTGTTCTTTTCGTTGGTTAGTGCACTTCTCCTCATTTCTTGTCTGGTTGGGAATTCTTTTATAGATTGTCAGGATATGTGCGATCCCCGCATCATAGATGAATACATTAAGGGTATCCGCTTATTCTAGAACTCCTTCCTGGGAGAACGATGATCATCTTCATCAGATATTCCTTCAGCGCGCCGGCTTATCTCCTATGTCAAGGCCGGGGACCTGGAAAAACTCATGGTACTCATGTATAATTTGTCTTCGCACATAGACGTAAGTCCCTTTTTCATCTGTCCCAGGACCGAGAATAATAATGAATGACTCATACAGAACACTTTCGAGTTGCTTGCAATTAGCTGCATAACATTTCCCTTTCAGAATGCACAACTCTCTAATTCTGCCAAGAACAATCTGTTAGAAAAGATCAAACAAACACTAGCCAGACTCTCTAACGCCCAAAATGTCACCGTAAGATCGCTCCACTTTCAATGTGTATAAAATTTGTACACATTCTTCGTAGATCGTCATAACGTCTCAGCTAGTTACAAAACTCCTGAATGTTGATGGTACGACCGGAAATTTTGACAGTGTTGGTGCCAAGGGTGTTATGGTGCCTCAATTAGGTTTGTGCTCATTTCTTACACCGTGGTGTGTGGTTTGATCTTGAGTTGCGAAGGACATGCCTATCTCCCTTCCGGTAAAACGTTCAGAGTATCAGTGGCTTTGGATGGTCCAAACCCGAATACAGCGTAAGCCAAATTGGTCTTCGTCTTACACTTTTCTCCTTAAATGTCCACAGCTTTGTCCGCCTCCTCGCTCCGTTCAAACCGGGAAATTTCAAAATCTTACCCGTCGCGCGGTAACGGTTGTCAATCATTTTTTCTGTTCAGAAGCGCTTTTTTGTTAAACTTTTTTTGACTATCGCATTACCGTAAACGGTAATCTTGAAGTATGCGCGTCGTGAATAGAGCTGAACAGATTAACGCGTATCATGCTAGATCGTGCTGTTCAGTGGGAGATGTTTTTTTTTCCAGTACGAACAAGGCTGACAAAATTTTAGTTGTTCTCGAATGGCCAAGGGGGAATCGACATGAGGCTTTTTGGCTGTGCTTTGCGCTTGCGATATTCCCCTGTATTGTCAAATATTTTGTGATTAGTCTGAGCCACCATCTGCCAATATAGAAACCTGAAATATGACCGCAACGATATCTTTTTTCTGTTTCCGCAACCTCCATATGCCTTTTATTGAACTGGAAACAGCGTACGATGGGCCGGTGAAATTTAACTACCATATCTCTACACCAGCAGAAACTTCAGCTAGATGCATTGACCCCACGCGCCCAACAATCCTTTTCATACATGGTGTCTTTCTAGCGCAAGAAACGTTTATTGGTGTGTCCGCTCCGATACCTATGTATCAAACTGGAAACATTTGTCACCAGCACAGTTCAATGATTTCAATCTTCGACGGTTCAACCTAATCGGATTGGATTTGCGATCCTATGGACAGACAGTGTCTAAAATCCCTGATGAATACGGTCCCACGATAGCCGCACAGGATGTTTCTCTGTTCATGGTGCGTGACAATCTTTTGCATCGGGACATTGGCATAAAATTCTTGTAGGATGCATTGCAACTTCCGCCTTGTCACATCTTTGGTCTTTCCATGGGATCAATTGTTGCCTTGCAGCTTGCTATCGACTACCCGGATAGTGTTTCATCCTTGTTTTTGCTGTCACCCTTAGGTCTTGCGGAGGTGTGTTTTGGATTCGTCAACTAGGCGTGCGTTGTTGTAATCAATACTCTGTAGCCCGAGGAAGTAGCAGAGGGACGACGGGAAGCCTGCGAAGCATGGGTGGAGGGTTGCACTGCTGAAGAGCCTGATGAAGAACTGATGCACTACGGAGTTTCAGGCGGTTTGGAACTCGTCTGCAAAGACCGTCACAGCAATATCATGGAAGCGTGAGTAATTGCTCCCCGATTAACCCCCCTGTTGAACAATTTCCTGCTCCAGCTTGGTGGCCAACGTTATGCAACAAGTAGCTATTAATTGGAACAAAGACCACATAAGGGAGTATCGTATCACGACGCTCGATTTTATAGTCAATCGCAAAGCTCGTACCAAAGAAGAATTGTCAAAAATCAAAGTTCCTGTCAAACTTGTGCATTGCATGGGCGATGTTGCATATCCCATTGAATATACTACGGAGTTTTTTAATCTCCTCAAAGAGGCCGGGGTTGACGCATCTCTTGATACCATTCCTGAGGCCTCCCATTTCGGTTGTTGCGAGGATGCTCATCAGTAAGTTTTGAAAACCACACAGCCGTCCTTCAATCGAACAAAAATCCGACAGGGTAAATCCAATCCTTCACAATTTCATAATGGCAAATACAAAAACAGAGATGCCAGCTGGAGTGGAAGGCATCCATTCACCTTGGAATGTGAGCATGCTCCCGAACATGTTTTGATTAGTCTCACTTCATTGCAGGAAATTCTGAACTGGCGCCATATTCAAAATGATTCGGACGACGAATTAATATTTCTATGAACCATAAAGTTGGTTATATGACTTTGGACGTACAAACAACATCTTCATTCGGACTCATACGCCTATACAACCATGTCCTTGATTTTTGGAACCAAAGACAGTAGACGGCTATATTGAGGCCCTAGAAGTCGATTGCAGCTTCATCGACGTGTCACTTCATCCGGTGTAATAATCATATCCATTTTAAAATCGTGCTCCTCGACTGGGATAGCTTGACTCAATAATTGGTCACGCAATCCCAATGCAACTGAAAGACTTGATGTCGAACATGGAAGAAAAGCCTTTGTCATTCGAAGAGCTCACCTAATAGCGGACGCGGTTTTCCATCGGCTATGTAACGCTCAATATATCGATCGTAGTAGCCTTTGCCATGTCCGAGACGAGACATCGAACGGTCGAATGCTACGCCTGTGATAACAGTTGGACTGACAAATGGAAAATTGAGATCCCTTACATACCAGGAACCAGTATTAAATCCAAGCCAGCATCCATTGCTTTTGTTGTCAACGATCAGATAACTGAAGTAGAATCGAAAGATTTCGAACTGACCATTTAAGCGCGGGCCCTCCGCCGATTCATATGAAGGTTCTCGAATACCCCAATTCCCCAAAGGTAGACTATTGAGATCAGCTTGGTTCTCCAGTTTCAGCAGCTCCATCCCTCCTTTTCGAGAAATCTTCGGCACGAACAGAGATTTGTTGCCTATAGAGGACGGATGTTGAGTATTGACCATCTAGTGAGAAAACGAACCTGATTCAAGAATCGCTGCCACAATTTCGGATGTATCAAGCTCTCCTGAAGGCATGCTGAGGTAACAGCTCACTCTAGTGCAGCTCTGGAATTCGGGAAGAAGTAGAACTTTGGCAGTTACTGTGCGGGCTGAAGTTCAAATACACAGTCCCGTTAGCTGTAGTGACGCCATCTTATGAGGAATTGTAGTCACATTGCTCCTTAATATTATCCAGAGAGTGTATCACAGAATATATAGATTTTCGAAGAGCTCGCTTTCGAGCTGGTAGTGGTAACATATTAAGGATGGAATGATCACATGCCTATGACCACGTTGAAGATCAAAGCTGGACATCGCAGATGAATATGCAGCACGATAAATTAGCAATTTTAACGTAGAGATGACAACGAGATGATCTACATGGTGAGAGCGATGCCATCGAACGATTGCATTCTAGGCCGCTCACTCACCAGACACACCGAGATGATCAACGCTATAATCTCTCTCATACGTATAGATAGGTTGCTGAAAATACTTGAGCTCATCTAGGCTCTAGCTTCGATCCATCGAACGAGGATTTTCGGCGACAGGCCCAGGAAGCCGATTATACTTTAGACTGTTAGCATCATGGAGCTTGTAGTTAAATAGTATGAAAAGAGACTAACCTGCGAAGCATGATAAGGATAAACTCCGGGTTCTTCGTACGAGTCTCGTTCTTCAGTATAAAGATCTTGCGAAGGAATTTCCCTTTCAGAGGGTGCTATAGGTTGCAGTGGAATTGCCAACGACACAGCACACTGTTCGACAACTGGATCCTCTTTACCATCTTCCCAGTCCGAGTCGCTTTCCTCTGAGATAGATCTCAACGACGCCGCGTTTGTGCGGGAAGATAGACTAGGGGGCATCCACTTCAGCGGTGGGACGACGCTACTAAGCTCATGGTCGTGTTCTTGCACAACTGGCTCATTGAAGTTGACTTCAAATTCTGGCGCAACGGACCGGGGTATCATAGACTCTGCAATTGCGTCCTCTGGGTGGATTCCATGTGTGCGGAGGTGCCGTTTCGCGTTAGAGCGAACGGTGAACATTCGTTCACATCCTGGATACGCGCAGGAGAATGCTAGAGAGCCAGAGAAATATAACTTTGCAGTAAGATGTAGAGTTGTTGCGACGTACGTTTATGATTGTTATGTGTGTTCATATGAGTTTTCAGACCACTCGGCCTCGGGAAGTTTTTCCCACAAACTTGGCAAGCATGCATTTTGGCCTTCTTCTTTTTGACAGTTGGGCTGTGATTTTCGGTCGATGGTTCACTTGCATCGTGGTGTGGAGTCACTTCATGATCGTCGATAGGAACAACGCTCCCAGATTCTGTATTCGTGTCTGGAGGAGCTCGACTCGGAGGCCCAAATTCGCTAGGAAATTGCAGGGCCGGGAGCAGTGCATAAGGCGATGGCCTCCTGCGGATGTCATGACAGAGGTTGTTGGTAGGAAGCCAACTACGACTAGCAGTAATGAGAATGGAAGGACTGGTAACCCAATCATTGTCCTGTGCAGCATAACCTGCGGCAGACTCAAAGGTAGCTACGGTGGACTCGAGGTTCCTTCTCGCAGAAGGAGAGGAAATAACCGACGCTTCCGTGACATGTGGACCGCAACGATTGCGAAAGGAAATATTGTCCGCGTCGTTATGAATATATGTATCTGCAGCTTCATGTGCAGTGTACGCATTATCCATCGACGGAGAAAGACGAGAACCAGTAGCAACAAGTTCGCGATCACTCTCATGAGTGTCTTCGCGAACCGAAGGCAAACCAGAGCTGAATGGTCTTTCGGAAACCTCATACACGCCAACGTTTTGCATCGAATGAGGATTGTTGTTCTCTGGTTGATCTAACAGCTGACGAGAGCGAAATTCATCGACAGGATCGCACAAAGCATAACGTAGAGAAGACTGAGGGTACCCGATGTAGGACACCGTTGAGTTAGTAGGGGATCGTGAAAAGGGATTGTGTATGGTGCGCGACGATGGGGATTGAGAGACCGGAGGGTAAAGAGAACTGGTAGCCAGCTGATCGTCCATTTCAACAGGAGCAAAATAGAAGCACTCAGTAAGTTTGCTCCTGTCAGTTGCAGCGAACAAGCACCGGTATGATAAACTGAAAAAGCACAGGCATGTAGAAAATTAGCTGAAACACCATAAGGCTCAGAATTGACCTACCACTTGTCACTTTCTGGGTGTGCAAGCTGTTTCAACGCATGCAGAGGGTTCTGCTGAGAGCAAGGTACAACTATGGCAGCATATAAGGCTTTCGGGTCCGCAATAACTGGTTGAGAATTACGGAAATAAGGAGGTAGAAAGAAAAAGAAGGAGAACAACGAGGCAAATACAACCCACCTTCCAGCGAACGAAAAATCAAACCCCAGACCGTTTTGTCTCGAAGGGCTTCAGTTTGCCTCAGGCAGTTTATTGAGATTGACATCGAATGAAGGCCCGTTTTCTGTGTGACTAGACATGATTCAGCTTCTTTCGGTTCAGTAAATTGACGTGCTACAGCCATTCACGTCGTGCAAGAAACTGGAGAGCGTGTCAGATCGAGTACAAAACTTCCGGGGGGGAACGGGCTCCCTGCCCAACCAAGGACAACAGACTACGCTATTTCATATTGCCTCAGCATTCTCAATAACGCAACAGTATGAGGAAGATTTCACCCAAGTAGTGTCGTCAACGACATTCCCGGTTGAAGCATCTTTGGGATTCTGTACGCAGTACAGTATGAAGCCTCGCTGAATCGGAGCCTGAAACCGTGTAAGAGTGGACACACAGTTTCGATAAAATGAATGTACATGGCACTAAGTATGCAAAAGCAATAATGAGTCAGATACATACATATTTAAAAGATACATTCGTCTGCTGTTACGGAGGGCCGTGTTATGAGCAGCTTCGGTTGACGTTACCAATAAGCAAACTTGCTGAAGATTAAAAGAACCGACTTACCGAAACCGTTCAAGTTGGGTTCGTGCTTGAGTGAAAATCTCGGCGTTCTCGGCGTAAGAGTTGAGTTCTGTAGTATTCACATTTCCTATCCCATTATCACAGGTACCCTCCAATAATATTAAGCTCTTCCTACCTCTGGTCGGGTGAGCTGCACTGTGAGGTCCGGATTTAGAAACAGAGCGTATAGCTTCATCAGCATATGGATGTAAACGATGCCTTCCCGTGGGTGTGATGTTGGTTTCTCTCCGTTTCAAAAACGCCGGAGACAAGTCGTGCGCCCAACGATTGCGCCATCCTGCAGCAACGATCTGGGTCCGAGAAATATTATCCTTCAGTTCCTTCTCCTCGGGATCGTCTTGCTGCAGCTCCTCCGATTGATCAATATAACTAAGATCTGCACGATTCTGGGCATGGTGGACAAACTCATCCGGAGTCAATGGTGACGGATTTGGCGGAGTACCAGAATCTTCGTCAGAACAAGAACAGTCGATTTCACTCGACGATTCGTGACCAAAGCAATCTTTAAGATCGACAAGTGCACTCTTCGTGACCAAAAGTTTTCTAGGTATAGAATCAGAAGAGGTTGGAACGAGTACTTTGACCAGTGAATTATGCCTAACGCTGGGCGAATGGGGCAGGCGCTGAGGTCGTTGAAATGGCACTCGTGAATTCACAGCAGGAGGACTCGAGACTGGATCAACTCCAAAATCCGAGCTGTCGTAGTCCGCCGGTGGACGATTTTGACAAGCTTTGATCGGAGACGAGAAGTTATCCTCGTCTCTCGAAATAGACGGCGTGGGTGAGATATAACCATCCTCTTGTTCCACACACTCGGCTTCAACCTGAAGGTCTTCTTCGATATCTGAATCAACATGTCCTTGAGCGATCAGTGAGTCTCCATCATATGCTGGTTCAATCTCTTCACTGGCCACGTTTTCCTTCTCAGCTCGAGAATACGAACGACTCGCACGAGACTCCATGGCTGCTCCTAATGACGCTTTTTTGATGCCAGAACCCACCGAGGTGGCGAAAAATTTGGATGATTTTACCGGTGATGTTGGGGCAGAAGAAGGGAGTTTCCTCTTCTTCGCTGCCACATCTTGATCCATCACTTCTGCGAGTGTTCGCTTGCCACTCGCCTTTCCAACAGTCATTGTCAATTTTAGCTGCGGAGACTTGACCCGTTGGGGTATCGCAGGATTAGGACCTGCAATTGAAAAAAAATCTTCGTTTTTGAAGACAGTAAGACGAAGAAAGACCACTGACCAAAGAAGCTCAATATTCCCCCAGTCCTAGGCTTACTCTCCTTGCCCTTGCCTTTGGGCGCTCCACCAGCGCTTAAACTATAACCATTATCAAGATCTCGGAGAACACGAGAAGGTGGACGGAATCCAGGGTTTATATCCACCATAGGCTTCAGAGAGATAGGATCGACGTCGCCTGAGGCAACTTTTTTTGCCAGTGTCGCGTCTAGGTTACTGGGACAAGCTTGTATAACCCCATCCACATACGCGAAGATGTATTATTCTTACCTCCCAATGTATGCTTCCGCTGAGTCGTCCCAGCTTTGCAAATCTACGTCAGTTAAATAAACCAGCTTCTCTGCCGAAGGATCGTAAACCCGCTGGTGTAGGAAACATTTCTCCGCTAGTCTGAACTGGTCAAGATATCCCTTCGGAACGCGCTTCTTCCCATCCAGTGCAATTTGTTTTACGACAGCTTGTGGGGTTTTCCATTTCCTTAGCATGGCGGAAGCGGTCTTCAATCCAATGCCGGGGATACTCGGAAGATAATCGCAGCCGCTGAGTATAGCCATAGCTCGGAATTGGGTATCAGACCAACCGACAAGAGAGATGCCATTCGAGTCTGACGAAGCAGCAGAAACAGAAGCAAAGTCGACTCGAGATATGGAGACGACTGTTCTGGCAACTGGGTCAAACTTCAAGAGGACATTTTTGCAGCCGAACACGAGAAGATCAGAATCCTCTGTTAGGATTGCTGATACAATCCCTTGGCGTTCCAGAAAAGCGAGTTGTGCATCTGCCTCGTACGGAGCAACGACGTATTGAACGGATTCTGCACGAAGCGCCTGAACAGAAACAATGAACATCGACAATGAAGAACGCGCTATAACGCACCTTGATGAGTTGGAATGCCATCTGAGGGGTAACATCTACACATTTGAGATAACATTCCCGAGCCTGAGAGTGTTTTCCCTGAGACGCGAGCAAATTTCCTCGGGCGAGATGTTCGTCCCGCCTACGTTTGCGCTCAACTTCGGTGCCTTTCTTCGCTGGCAGTGGGCCTCCATCAAAAACAATATACGGTTCTATGCCATGATGTCGAAGTAGTCTAACCTTCTCCATGGCATAATTGACATATCTAAGTAATTATTGGATCAAGTGTCCTTCACGCAGTAACACACTCACTTGAGAGTTGTTCTTCCAGTTGCCAGCTCAGTGGCACACGTGAATACGCCCTTATGTAGCCATACATAGACATCTACTGCGATAATTTGTCCAGAGAATTCCGAGAGATGTTTCGTGGTTTGAATAGACTTTAAAGCAGTTAATAGTCCTTGAATTCCCATTTTTGAGAGTATAGAGAGTCAAAACCTAGAGCGGTCATTAAGGTTTGCTCCCAGTGGTTTTGTCAAAGAGAATCTGAACAGAACAATAGCCAATAACTTATATAAGGACTCTCAAGGTCGTGTCACAATGTGACAGACGCGACCTGGACAAACAACGCGTAAATAAAAGCTGCGCTAACCTAGTTTCTTCGTCCTGCTACGCACAACAAAATGCTATATATTGGGGTCGTTCAGTGTAAATGGAACAGTTCGCGCCAGCTGACTACTTATCTAAAACACGAACGAAGACAGACCAGTTGAATGACGAAGGCAGACGAGGTTGAATGAATGATTCCAAAACACGATACGAAATTACAATGCTAAAACAATATTACCTACGATGACTTGATGGTTGCGATTCGATGCTACAAAGTTGTAAAAGAGAAACGAATGAATGAAAGCTCAAAGCTCGAACGCCAAACGAAAATACAGAAAAGCTCGACGCTGTGGGGTTTCGAAACATTTTAAAACGAGACAAAGCGATAACAAAGAGCGAACGAGAGCCCCGTATAAGTAGCTGTTGTATATCCTATGGTATAAGGACTGGAAGAGAGATGGTATGGGCGATCCTGTGATGACTCTAGTGAAACTCTAATATGGTGGTCGTTTGAATTCGTTATGGATGTCCTGAGCTTCTAGATCATATTCTTCTGCAGGTGAGCTTTTGTCAATGATTTTTCCCATAGCATCGTATACAGGGTCAGTATAAGTTTTTCCGCTCGAAGGTGACTCGAAAGTTTCCATCTGCATGTTCAATGAGGATCTAGGGCATCGAAAAATAAGAAGAGAAGCTGACTTGAACATGAACGCCCTCCGACTTCATAGTCGTGTTCAGCCTAGGCGGGCGCATGGTTGACTTCGTGTTGGAACGGAATGCTAGCGTTGACGCTTGGGTAGATCTGAAAGACAGTTAAAACGGAATTAACACAGCGGCGAAATACTTACGCAAACATCTCCGGACTGGATGATGTGAAAAGAGCAAGCCTCCGAACTGCTCTACATGCGACAATCTGTGAAGGTTTTTCAGATTTGTGAGAATGCAGGGTTAGAGTACACTGACAGTCGATCCAATTGCAGAAGGGACGTTTGCGATAATCGACATGACTGGATTCAAGTCCAATAACATAAAAACCTGTCCAGTTTTTCTGTGAGATGTTGTAGACATCCTAAAATCCACAATCGAAACTTACGGTTGCAAGTAAGTTAGACAAGAAGGCGATGATGAAGTATATCAACCCATCGCCGAAATGAGGACAACGAGCCTGGAACGACCCATCACCTTCGAGCTATTCACATTCGATTATCAGCCATTTCCGCAAGAGGAAGCTAGGATTTACATACCTCGGTGCATTTATAACGAGTTTCCAGGCAGTTAAGCTAAGTACGACGAAATCAAAGCACATGGTGTATGTGAAACCCGCGAGAAGCAGACGGCTGTCAGTTTCGACTATCACGCATCCTTGCACCGGGTCGTAAGTAGCTTTCAGCAAAATACCTGATGCAACGATGTTTAGCGCAGATAACGAAAAGCTGTAAATATGCTGCGCACCGTGAAGAAGAAGTGACCATTGACCAAGTATAAGGAGGATCAACGGAACCACGATATACCATTTCTGCGTCCAAACGGCCATGCTAAAAGAAAAGATCAGAATTTGTGGATCGTTCCTCTTATTTGACTTACGTTCGAAGGGAGAAATTGATTGACGCAAGACCAATAGCGGCGTTGCCGACACACTGCGACAATTATAAAGTGAGCGAACAATCTCGCGAATATGTTTCAATCAAACCTGATTGAATGTGTAGAGGGCTTGACAGTTGATTTCACTGACGAAAATTGTTCAAAGCAAGAAGGTAAACGGCCAGCATCAAGGAGGCGCTTACGTTGTTACATTGAGAGCGATGGCTCTGTGCCGTAGAACAGAATGAGAAACGATTTTGTACCAAGAGTGGTTACTACTTACATTCCCATAAGAGCGAATAACAAACAATATCGGTTCAGAAAGTAGAAGATCTTACGGGAAGCGAAGAGTGAGCGATAGTTATGTAATTAGGCAAGGGATATTAGCCAACATACCAACGGCCAACGAAACTGTCTTTTGCCTCTGATATATTCCCAATCAAATTGGAGCGAGGTGAACCATTCCCAGCTATGCACGAGGAGACGCGTGAAATCAAAATTTGTTGTTGTCATCATCAGCGAGATCGCGCATACATGTACAATCCAAGAAGGGCGTGCATGAATCTTGAAAAGACAACTAGAAAACAGACCAAGGTTTTGTCAAAGATTTAACGGGTAACAATTACTCTGAATAGACTTACCACCATCCTTCGCGATCTCAGTTTGTGAATTCCAATCAGGCATCGTGTTCAATCGGGAGAGAACGGATTAACGGGTTGATGAGTATGAAAGGCAGTCAAGGGGAAGGTGTCGACAGCGAGGGTAGGAAGGGAAGAGGGACACAAGTCGGAGGTTGATACACGGATGAAGGCAGTTATAAAAGGGAAATTAAATTTACAGCACCAAAACTATCCTAACTTCATCCTGAGAAGATTCAAAAATGTCTCTGGCCTGCTTCTCTTCTTTCAGCGATTCTTGAAATAATCAACGGAAGGTTGTATTGTATTGGGACAACGACACCTACAGCTGACCCTTCTTTATGTTTATCCTTCTAAAAGTACATTGCGAAGTTGTGCATGATTTCATGAAGGACAGCGACCAGAGATCCTTTAGAAGAGAAAGACGGTAAACCCCGAAAAGGCTGACTAATATTGCCTCTTCGGAGTGTCACTGTCATTCCTTGTCAATCCATGCCACCATATCGTGGTGTTTACCTGAATCCATAAGGTGACTTTTGAAAAATTAGATATCAATTCGGCATTTTCGGTGTGCTTGTGTTGTGCTTTCTCGACGAAAATATTATGACCGATGGCCCAGGTGCTTACATGTGGCTCTACAACTCCAATGCAATATCTTCCATTCTGAGGAGCTGTAGCCGTCACAGCTGTCAATCTTTTTGGTTATTATAATTCATGAGAACAGAATCATCTACAGCGTCGAAGGGCGTCTGGACGCTAAAAACATGCTGATTCAATCTGCAGTATGCTAATCGAGCTTATTGTAGACAGGGACGGTCCTGAACTTGAGAGGCTCAATGTGCCATCCACTACTTCTTCCCAAGGACTTTAAGTTCTGGACTATTCAACCAACGATGAACACGGTCTCCAAGATTCCCAACCCTACATGCCTCTTTCGGACATTAATTTTGTCTCACTGTCGCAGTATATGGTTCCTCCAATCAAGGTCACCGGAACTTCTCTCATATACCATCAGTGATCCAAGCTCTACTAGCTGTTGGAACAGGGAGGGCAGGCTGCTCCATACAAATAAAAACAAATAAAGACTGTTGGTATGGCCTCAACGCGAAGTCCTATTCTTCATCACTAAAAATGCCGAACGAGAGCTCTCCTCCCCACTCACAAGAAACAACTCTATGTTGCATACAGAGCGAGGTCCTCGTTTCATCATCATGGAAACCTTGTAAACTTAGCTCTGAGCAACGAAAGAATAGAAGAACAGGGTTTGAATGTTTTTTCTCAGGTACTAAGTAACACGGATTCAATAAAATCAACATACTTCTTGAATGTTGGAAGCCTCATGAAATTTGACGAAATTACTTCCGAGAACCTGATTAATTCGTGGAGATAAAGGCCTGAAGATAGGAAAGGTGCGTAAGCCCAACATCCTATAACGGGATTCCCACTGGCGGAAATAGCCTAAGTTACATAGAGTTACATAGAGAAAGAGCATAGGAAGCCCACATTTTGCCGTTAAGTATAGAGAAACCGACAGCATCAAGTGGACTAGTACCACCACTAGAAGACCCTAAATGAAGGCCGATTGTTATGTTGAAAAAGTCATGTAGTAAGATTAGTTTCAAGGCTGGTGCACTAGACAGATAAGGGATCTAGACATAAAGTCTCGACAGCTAGTATGAAATACATAGTAGTACTTGAAAATCAGTATTCAGGAAAATTCGTAGGGAAGAGCATAGTCAACCGCTCAAAGGTCGTGGCCGCAGCAAGTGTCAAAGGAAGAGATCTGTATAGGGCTTGATAAACTCAACTTGATGCACCATTACCGCGAGGAATAAATGCGGGAAGCGCGCGTTGCGTAGTGACTCTGCCAGTGGCGAGCACTAACACTTCGGACTCCGACGTTGTGATATGAGCTTGAGTACTTGTTATTAAGACCCATTGAAGACAGTCTGTCCTCGCGAGGATATTGGTCCTGAGGCAGCTGCAGGAGCCTCGAAACATAAACTTCCTCTGCCTACTAATTTCTGACACCGTTTTTGGAAACTTTGATCTGAGTTTCCGATGCAACCAGGGAACGTCTGATTATGATTATGATTGACCTGATAAGATCAGTGAGTACAATATGTATGACGGTCCCGAAGAGTTCGAACTTGTGGAATAATGAGGAGGATGTTGGTTCATTGAGCACGCTGTACATACAATACGCCACTTACGCCACAACTGATGAACAACATCGATTCGGCGAAAGCCAAAGGCAACAGAGTTAGCTCTAAACCTCTCTGAATTAGAACCCGTAAGGAGCAAAGATTCTACCGCCACTGCTGGTCCACTATTTATTCTAGGAAGGTTATAATAATAGCAAAGCAAGTAAAGGATCAATGACTTACTATAAACTGCTCATATTTCAGCTTAGCAATTTCAGCTCATGAATAGATTCATAATACAGAATCTAGACGACGATGTTATTTTGACTAGTAAAGTAACGAGCAAATGCGTGTTGTAGTCTAAATAGACATTTTAGAGAGCTACAGCTTTAGCTTCTACGTCGCAGGGGTCATATTCGCTCTTGGTCTCCGCTTCATCATAGCGTAAGACATCAATATCGGTATGGGTAGGAGACCTCTGTTCAACGATGCCTTCAGTGTGAGTATATGTTTCCATCTGAACATGTACACCTGATCCGATATGAGATGTAGCTTGTACAACCGGCGGCATTCTACTTCCTCTATACAGCTGACCTGCAGGCAGGTGCGAACCAGATTTACTATAGTGATTATGGATTTAGGGGAGGGTATATCAGCAATAACATGACTTACAACATCTCGGGACCTTCGTTCGTAAATGTTGATAGTCTGCGAACTACCCGACAAGCAACAATCTGCGGAAAAGGAACGTCAGCACTGTAAGCGGCAAGGCGACGAGAAGAGGAACAAACTGTGCTGGAGATAGCTGCCGGAATATTGAATATCACAGTCATGATCGAATTTAGATTGAGAAGCATGAATACGGTTGCAAGCAAATTTGAGAGGAAACTAGAAGAAATCAACAATTCTCGTCCGTCAATACACACTATTTTGTGTAGAAATGAAGCACGAACGCAATGAAGAAGTACACCAAGCCATCACCGAAGAGTAATCTCCTAAGACGGCTTCCGCCCATGGGACTGAGATTTCCCTTACGTGGGACTAGCTTGTAGGCATTCAGAAGAAAAACCAGTAGATCGAAGACCATGGTGTAAATGAAAGTTGCTGCGAGAATGGTGTTGTTGGTATAAACTATGACACATTGACTGGACTCATTACTCCAAGCCGCTCTTAGCAGGACTCCAGCTGGGTTTGTCAGTCAAAATGCACCTTGCATAAAAAGTGTCCTAGCACACCTTGCAATATGAGCGACCAATGGCCGAGAATGACGATAAGTAAGATAACGGCCAGTGCCTTGGGGTTCCCGTAAACGGCCAAACTGTTTGGGCGGTGAGACTTATAACGCAGCTCTGTCTCCTATGCACAACACTCACGTCCGGAGGCTGAGATTGATACTTGCAAGACCGACAGATGCATTCCCAGCGAGCTGATTGAAGATGTAGATTGCTTGACAATTGAGTTTCCTGTGTGATCAGTTGTGAATCTTATAGGGGTAGAAATGGGCGAGTAATAGATACACTTACGTCGTGGTGTCGAAAGAAATCAATCTGTCCAAAAGAAGTACGAGTTCCGTGAGTAATGGAGATGGGACCAGTGGCAACGAAAGTGATCTGAAAAACACTCACATCCCGATGAGTGCGAAAAACAGAAGATATCTATTGGCGAAGTAAAATACCTAAAGATTGAGCCAGTAGAACTCAGAGGTTACATCAGATAAACAGAGCGCCAGTTCAACTCACGATGGGCCATCGAAATGATCTCTTTCCGGACATAAATTCCCAATCAAAGTCGACACTGAGGAACCACTCCCAGCTGAAGACGGCGTTCGACAATAGCACACATAAACAGAATTAGAACAACTGACACATAGATACCCATAAGGGCGTGAGTGAACTTGAGAAGAACCTCGGCATCTAGCTGCACCTCAGTCTGAGAAGACCAGTTTGGCATCACAAGTAGGAGTAGTCCAGCTGAGTCCACCAAGAAAGATTGTGTTTTATTCCAACCAATGAAGGTCAGCGGAAGGAGATGGAGGGACAAGGGGGGCTCGCAATTTACGGTAGGAGCTTTTATGTATACAGTTCGAGCACCGCGGAACAAGCATGATGTTACCTCGAGTCGTAAGAAGAACAAATGAAAAGGAGATATCGTACTTACTGTCCGGTATTGTGATCTCATTCGAGCAGCTTCGATGCTTTTCCTAAATAGTCAACAGTCCTGAGAATGAATCACATAGAGATCGGGGAGTGCAAAAGTTGAAATCTGCGATAGTTCGTTAAGGATGTATGCCATCAGTCAGATATATGACTGTGAAAACCTCTTGCGTACAATGACATGAAGATCGATGACAACAGCTGGCGCCGTACATGGCGAAAAACAGACAAGGCTCGTTGATGAAAATGCAATCAGACGGAGGAAGGTCGGATTATACGGAAGAAAGAGAGCTTCAGGATGCTTCATAGAAGGGATAAAAGATGTATAATTTACGCAAGCTAGTACGTACGCTGTGAGCAGATAGAGAAAGAATTACTGTGCCGCGTAACGAATGAGTCACCCACTTCGTACCTGTACAGTCGGAGTTTGAAAATCCCTACATGCCTCCATTACCACCGTCGTTGCCTCCTGCAGCAGCACAGCTCATTTCTTCTATTCGTCGAAGAGAAATAGACATATCGGATGTCCAAATTCCTCGTCTAAGAACATGTCCAGGACCTTTATCGCTGCAGCAAAAATTGTCCACAGAATTGCGTGAAGACATGGACGTATTCGCTCGTCAAATTGAGGTGGAACTTGTCAAACATTCTCTCTGTACCTCGTGTTGAATTCTTACAAGGCTCTAGATGCCATGGTAGACGATCAGAAAGGCCAGAAAAATCGTAGAGAGTTGAAGATTCAAGCAGAAGGTTACAAGGAAGCACTCGACACGTACGTCCATTCTTGCCAGACCATTCTATCTTTTTGAATGCCTGAAATAGGCTACGGAAAGACTATCGCTCAGCATTGCTCCTTTCTAAACGCACAATCGACTCGTCGAACGTTTCGAGTAGGGCTGAGCTTTTGACTTCGACAGTTGTCAGAGACGGTAGAGATGTGAATGAGAAAGCCACGTTCGTGTCTGGTTCAATGACCTTTCCTCCTTTCCTAATGATTCATAGTGAAGATGCAGTAATGCAAGCCAACAACGACGTGACTGAGGCACTACAGCGCACTCTGAGCCTCATGCAAGGTGAACTGGAACGTTCTGTCTTGAGTACTCAGATGCTAGGTATGATGCTCTGCATATGTGATCGTTCCCTCCTGAATCTCATCTGCTCCCCTAGACTCATCTATGTCTACTCTCCGAGCCACTTCATCCACACATGATCTACTGACCAATGCGATGGATGCATCTAAACAACTCATAACGGCGCTACAGAAATCTGATCGGATGGACCGACTTCTCATTTTCTTCGGCCTCATGTTCTTTTTCCTCAGTGTCAGCATTGTTCTCAAAGAACGACTCCTCGACCGTAGTGTACGGCTGGCCTTTTGGTGGACCCAGTTTTTACCTTCCGGCTCTGTTTCAACCCTTAGCAGCTCTGTGGCTACTGAGGGAAGTACATCCATTCCAGAAATCATCGCAGTAGTAACATCCAGCGTACTTGCTACTACATCTGGGATACCTCTTGTCTCAACCGGGACATTTATTATGGCATCCCCTACCTCGGAATCTGAACCAACGGGCTCCATTCTCCCATCTCTGTCCACCATCGTTTCATCTGCTATTGTCGGCTCGACATACGGGTTATCATTTGAAGACACCGAAGTACTGCCTACTAGCGATGATGAAAAAAAACTCGGAAACGACCACAGTAGATGCTCATGATGAGCTATGACCTTTATTAATGTCGAAGGAAATACACCACCGGAGTTTTCTACTTATTCGGCCATTAAAGATCCTGTATACAGATAATATCCTCATCTCTAACTGAATGAATTTTGTGTCTATCGGAGACCTCAGTTGCTTTAATGTCCATAATACAGTCGGAACACACTCACACTTCTTTAAGATGCGACCTCAAACCATCAAAGATATATAATGAAGGTTTGTTTGCGGGTGCAGGGTGTATCCTGTACATAGCACCAGTGGTATTAGGTTTCAAGGTCGAATGCGGGTTGGAGGCAGAATTATCAGTGCTAGCAATGCGGGTCTTTATAGCAGGGGTGGATGATGAAATGTCCGCATCGCCAATACTTGTTTCGTTTGAACCAGTACCCTCTAATACGGTCCCCGATGATGGTATCGGAATCGCTTTTCGCTTCAGCTGGTCACAATGGCGACACATATACACCCTCTTTGTCCGCATCTCAAGCGCGATTTTGCCCGCACTCATCAACCTTACAACAAGTCCATTAGAAAGAGGATGGTCACCAAGAATCTTCTTGACTTCACTCTGAGGTAAAAGTGCGAGGGACATGGATTCGTGTCGGTGCGAGTGACCGAGCTAAAGAAGATGAGTACTTCGAAACGTACTACTATGATCAGACATACCACAGCGAAAGGTTCCAACACGATCTGTGCCTCGCAACTTAGACATAAGACTCTTGGCCCAATAATAGACAACAGTGCGTGCGAGCCTTTCTCGTCGTCAGAAATGTCGCATGCTGTCAGAAGGGCAGACATCGCGGCTATAGCCTGAAAATGAGATGGACATACTGAACAAGCTATACTGTATTAAAAAAGGTACCTTTGTGTCTCTTTCAAACCTCGTGGCCTTGAAGGGCATTGCAGAGACCGGCTTATCAAGAGTGACTGAACATAGATGCATAATAGCCCCTGCGTAATCCAACGATTCAGATTCCTTATACTTTACCTCCACCCTCCAACATTGTTTACATTGAAACCTCGCTGTCAACCTATCCGCGGGATGGAGCTTCCTATTACTCGGGGATTTCCAATTTGGAAAGCCCAAAACACCGGCCAGAGCGTTCTTTGCTTCCAAGTGGAATTTTTCCAATTCTGAATGAACAAGAGTCTGGATAGGTTGGGATTGAAGGTTTCTGTCTAGTTCTTTCTCAGATTGACTAGTGGAATGCTGAATTTGGTGGATTGTCGGTAGTTTGCGGAACGAAGGGAGACAGGGTAAGGGGGTATTTTGTTTGAGCGCGCGGAGTCTGTTGTAGTGCTTTTCAACAGCTCGACAACAAGTGGAGTATCCGGCTTCGTGTGCCCGCCTAGACCTGCGCCCTACGACTTTGATGAGCTCAGCACCGATGTCAGCCTCCCGCATGTCATAATCTGGTATGCGTTGTCAGCGTTGAGATGCAATCGGCATACTTTCACTACAGCAATGACTTGAAAGCTGACCTAACTGCTCTATTTCTTCCAACGCGGCATTCTTTTGTCTGAATAAAGATTCGTATGTCGGCGTGTTCATCATGTCCCAAAAACTCAACCCTTTCCGGGCAGCGAGGGCTTTCGAGCTGAGTACGGGTATGAGAACTATAACAAAAGCAAGTGCGATTCACGGAAGTGAGAACTCACAGTTGTATATTTCCGTCTTTCATGGTCACTTGAGCTTCCAGATATTTCTGCTTCCAGCGTTGTAAAGTAACGCATAGCTATCCAACATGGGTCAGCTTGGGGGATAGAAGACGTTATTCGTCCCGCTGACCTGCATATATGTTTTTGTCCGGGCACTTTCTTCTGAACAAAGCTGTCGGAAAATGAGCAAGTAGTACGTGTAAATATATTTGAATTGCGTACATCGATAAATTTCTCGAGTGCATTAGGGTTCCGAGACGCATCGAGGTATTCTTGGAGCGCGCAAGTCCAATCCGACTGTCGATATTTCATCGTGATGTCAGGCCCTAGTTAGAGATAAGGGTTAGAGATAGGAATAAGGGTAGAAACTATAAGCATAAGGATTGAACAAAAAAAAGAGAGAAAAGTACAGACATTCTTGAATACTTTGTGAGTCCACTAGAATAGATACAATATGAGAGAAGAAAGTAAAACTGATCAATTTAAGTCTTACTAAAGCATACTGTACTCTCAACGACAGCTAGAGTGTTTCCAAAAATCTTGTATGTCTGCTTTGGACGGCGGTCAATGTGAAGTTTGTCCCTAGCTTGGTAAGAATGAGCTTCTGGGGTGAATGAAGCCAACTCACTCGTTGAAGGAGTTTTTACATGCAGACTAATTCAGAGTCAATCGATCACCGTGGGCACTGGGTGAAATGAAAACAAGCTGACGTTGTCACATAATCGCACTCGCAGACCAAAAGACTTGTAGAAATCGACCTGGACACCACACATCTGCAAAAAATGATGGTCAGTTTGTGGTCAAAACCAGCGAGCATACCACGAACCTCACATGGGCCGTTATCAAATACGAATGCGGCGAATGAAGATTCTGTGAAACGCGAACAAGGCTCAGGGAGTGCCTCTGGTAGGCAGTTCCGCCTAGCATACCGCCATATGTATTGATTCGCCTCATGTAAAAGAGTGCGGCAGAAAGACTTGCTGCATCTGGTGAGAGCAAGAACGTCTTTGGGAGATTTGGTGTAGAGAAGAATTTCGGCAAGTAATTCGACAGGTAGTTTTGCGATATAGCATATTCGAATTCCTGTAGACGTCGAAACAGATTTTTGTCTATCTAATTCTGAGGTCTTCTGTTTCTTGTTCATGGGGGAAACAAGAACGTTATCTTATCTTATCTAACTTCAACCTAGCTTGTTCCTATGTTCTCCGATTAATTGTCATGCATCACCCACAGACGAGACCAAGCTAATCCGATAGCGCAATGACCTCTCCTCGCAGTTTCGCTCAGGCTTTCTGTTAATTTGACTCTCCATCTACAAGAAAGTGAAGATTTTTGGACGCGTCGCAGAAATAAAATTTGCACGTTGATACTTCAGGTGATCTTGTATGATCCTGTTACAAACTAGCTCAACCACTTAAGCTTTTCACAGATAAATTTTGAGCACTTGAGCTTCCTTCATTGAACGTCGACCACACAGGATAATCATGGCTTCGTCCTCTTCATTACGCAACCACCGCATCCTCGTCGCTGCGCTTTTTCTACCTCACACTGCTGTACTTGGACCAGATCCAGCAGAGGAGCGTGTATTATCGATAGATTACCCTTCTGAAAACGACGAAGCTACAACTCCTGTCGAACTTGGTACAACATCGGAAGACATTTCTGCTCCTGAATTAGCTCATGGATTCCAGAATGAAACGACCATTTCGACCATTCTTACTCCCTCGGGATCTATTACACCTTCAGTAGTTCCAAGCGGTCATCCCCTTAGCATCGTTGAAGATCTTCGAGACCGCGCGGCAGCAGGGAAAGAACGTCCAGGAGCGAGTAGACAGTCCAATCATACTTTACTCGGTCGAGTAGCTACGCCCGGGTCACCTACTCATGAAGTTATTCATCCGTTCAGGACACCAGGAGGCAATCTTCCGGGAGCTAAAGCAATTGAAGCTAAGCCTGTCAAGAAATTTTCGCTGACACTCCCTGGGACAGGAAATCATCCATCACCACTATCACAAAGGACTGCGCCAGATGAAGCAAAAGAACCATCGTTTGCATCGGCGTATTCGTCTTCGTCTTCATCTCACTCTTCCAGGTCTTTTACGGTAGCTCATGCAGCAGCTCTCAAGCGTAACCTATCTCGTCAGCGTAATAAAAACATCGTCTCACCCAAGCGCTCTTCTCCTCATTCTGCGAGACATACATCTTCAACGTCTACTGCATCAATCACATCTTTAGCCTCTGCGAGCTCCGTAGCGTCGCTCGATTCATGGGATTCTATTGATTCGCCCTTGGATGAGGAAGTTGAAGAAGGAGAAGAGAAATTTCATGTTGGCCTAAATCCGCATGTCAACGGCGGCCTGAAGAATGCCATAGAATCTGTTTCGGCTGCTATGATGCAAGGGTTTGCACCTCAAGCAGCCTCTGCCCCACCCTCAAAGTCGTCTTTCCCTCTCAGTAATTTTGTACCCAGGCATTCGCGGAATGTTTCATCTACATCTGTTTCTGCCGCCTATGGGCAGAGCAGTGAGTTCAGTCGGTTGTGGATTGGGTGTCTTGGCACCAAAACGGACGACTGGAGTCAGAAACTCAGGGAAAGAGTGGAGGAGGCTTTGCCTCGACAGGAAGGAGGAGCGGAGTTGCCCGTCTGGGTCGAGTACGGTGATTTTGAGGGATGTTACGATGAATTTTGTCACCAGGTGCGGAAGGGTGTCCCCCTTTTTTAATGTCTTCTATGTCTTCAATTCCGTCTCGATTATTCACATGAGATGCTACAGGTCCTGTGGCCAGCTCTACACTATGCTGTTCCTGATGCCCCAAAAACACGGTTATTCTACGAATCTGCATCGTATAAACAGTACGTCAGTGTGAATTGGGCATTCGCCCGACGTATAGGAGAAGTTTGGAAGGAAGGCGACATTGGTGTGTCCTTTTCTTATACAATGTTCCAATTCCATCTCATGAAATGTTTTGCTTTGCAGTATGGGTGAACGATTATCACCTCATGCTCGTCCCCCTTATGCTAAGAAGCTCAGGTCTGATACCAAACACCGCGCCGATAGGTCGGTACTTTTAGTGCATCACCGTGTTTGAGGCGCAACTGTTGATTGGTTCCTTCTCATAGGGTTCTTCCTTCATGTTGCCTTTCCATCCTCGGAGATATTCCGCTGTCTGTCCGTTCGGGAACACCTATTAAAAGGTATATTGGGGGCCGATCTGGTTGGTAGTTTCTAGCTGCTCAAGATGTTAGATTAAATGCTAATACTGTACAACCTAGGTTGGCTTCCAAACTGCAAACTATGCGCGCCATTTTCGACAAACATGTGGCCGAGTACTTGGCGTTGAGACGCTTCCAAGTGGGATCGTGATTGTTGACGACGAAGTAAGTGGAGAAAATGCGATGCTCGATCTTGAACGAAAAGCAACAATTGACTTGGGACGGGATGCTGGTATTCAGAACAGTGGAGGTAGCTCCGATGATCGTCCCGATTCCCCTAGTTACGTTCGTCAAAAACAGCTTTCAAATCCCACTGCAGGTAGACTTGATGCCCTTGGAAAGGGAAGGCTGGTCGATGTTGGGGTATTCCCTATGGGCATTGATGTCGCGAGACTAGACGAATGGAGGGAGGAGCCAGAAGTCGCCGATTGGATCGCTATGCTGACAGAAAAATACCAAGGGATGAAGCTAGTTGTTGGAAGGGATAAATTGGATGATATCCAGGTTTGTTTATTTCTCCATACAGTTCGCATATATTTATTTTTGTGATCTTGGACAACCTCTTGTAGGGTGTATACCAGAAGATGCAGGCATTCGATGTCTTTCTCACCAAGCATCCTGAATGGGTTGGCAAGGTCGTTCTTATTCAACTTGCTATCCCTAATTCACAGCCCCATTCCTCCACCTCTCATTCCTCGGTTTCTACATCCAACCTCGACTCTGATTCGGGTGACATTACATCCGCCATTATGACCACTGTTTCCCATATCAATTCTCAGTTCAGTACGCTCACCTACCAACCCGTGGTTTTGTTACACACCCAGGATGTGGATTTCAGCCAGTATCTGGCTTTGCTAAGCGTTGCAGATGTGTTCTTGGTCACCAGTTTAAGGGAGGGTATGGCTCTTAGGACACACGAGTTTGTTTGTTGCCAATCTGGAAGAGCAGACGAATTAGTCTTCGGCAATGAAGGAACGATGCCGAACGGTGAATCTGCAAGCGATAGAAAAGGGGTTTTAGTCCTGAGCGAGGTAAAGTATTTTTTCCTCTCAAAAGGCTTCAATTGATGTGTTGGCTCTAGTTCACGGGTTCCTACTCATACTCAGGTTTCCGCTCTTGCATTGCTATTAACCCATGGGATGCCCGGGGAACTGCTGAAGCAATCAATACCGCACTCTATATGCCAAGAGCTGAAGCGCGGACTCGCTGGGAAGAGTTGCATAATCATGTGATCGCTCAGACAGCACAAGCTTTCGTGGCGAACTTCTTGTCGAGATGTCTGCGGGCTAATGGTGAACACATATGTCACAAAGATACAGAGCGTGCAGGTGCAGTGCGAGTCCTAGATGAAAAGGCAATCGTAGAAAAATGGAGCGGTCAAACACAGGGGAAAAAACTCATCCTTGTCGACTGGGAAGGAACATTGGTTGGAGATTACCTTCCAGCGGGAGCTTCTGGTGCCACTTCTGAGAGAGAAGTTCAGAAGGAGCAAGAGTTCAAAACTGCAATCACGGTACTCAAGAAACTGGTTGCTCAGGAAGAGAAGAACGAAGTCTGGTTGCTAAGTGGCCTGCCAATCAAAGTATTGGAGCGTATATCGAAGGAAGTCGGTGGCAGGATTGGTATTGTGTGAGTGCTTTGGACTCTCGATTGGCTATTCTTGTTGACTTTATTCGTTATTTAGGGCTGAGAACGGATGCTTTCTCAAAACGATAGAACCCAGCGTGGCTGGAGGTACGGGAACTTGGATAACCATGGTAGCAAATTTCAACATGACTTGGAAAAGCTCGTGCCTCGAGATTCTAAATTACGTGGGTGCCTTCGCGATACTCCCAAGATTTTTTAAATCTAATTTGGTGTTCTGAAAGTTTTCGGAGCGCACCCCTGGCTCGTTCGTTGAAGAACGTGAAGCCTCAGTAGTATGGAGATTTTGGACCGGTCCAAGTGAAGACTCTGCAGATCATCAGTGGGCCAGGAGACAAGCTGCTGAAGCTCAGAATCATATCTTTGACAGGTCAATATCTCACCTGTCATTGGACCTGAAAAAAAAAAACTAACGGTTTTATGTCCTTTTTAGCCTTGGAGAACGCTATGGCCTGCGTATCATCCCTGGAGCAAACTCCTTTCTCGTTCTGCCTACTAAGATATCTCGATCCACCGCTGTTGGGGCAATCCTAAATCCAGATGGGCCTGCTCAGTCCCCATTCGCCGGCGCGCGCCCTTGGATGGCCGCCACTGAGTCAGAAGTCGTCCCTTCCTCAGCTCAAATTGGGGAGAAATGGGACTGTATTTTGGGTTTGAGCAGTGATGAGAATTTACTTAGAAGGTTAGCGGAATTAAGTATTGCTGAGACATGCTCGACTAGCGGTAAGGGCACTGATGCGAGTTGGAAGATTGAGAGGGCGGGAGTCGTTCCCTTCTTGGAGAGTTTGGTAAGTGTCACCTAAGGGCGGTAGGTATATGCGTAAAAGGACAACTTATTTATCCTGGTGTAGACTGAAGATCAATGTATAAATGTACGAGTTTGTGGAGACACGGTATAAACACTACTCCGTTATCATAGAGTTCAACTCCACAGGATGCAACTGCGTGCCGCTCTGACTAGTCCCAGCTAAAGTCGGAATCGAGGCTAGACTGGGATCTGAGACTCAATAAATTGTCGAACAATAGAGTATAGTAAGAGATTATTCTATCTCACCTTCCAGTAACACTAAGTGGCAAAAAAAATTGAACAGCATACACCTTGATAGGCCTTCGTTCGACGAGAGTGAAAATCCACCACGATACGTTGAAAAGAATGTGGACGATACATATTCAGAGTAAAAGAACGTGTGTTCAGGACTAAATAATCAATTGACATCCCTACCATCAAACAATCGATTCGGGTCCATGCAAAGTCTTTGGGATAACGTCAGTACGCCCAAGCGCCCAATCCGAACCCATTAACTCCTCCAGCTTCGCAATTTGGTTTCGCCATTTTCCTATGCGCATATTATACGTCATGTTAATCAATGTCCTAGAGTCCGGGCGTCCCCCTGGATTTCGGATACTTCGTTGCAGTAAGACAAGTTTGCCATTGAGCTCCTCGATCCGCTCCTCAATCTCCATCTGACGTTCTGTTTTAGGAGAAAAGTGCATGCTACTGAGAGACGTGTTTGTGCCATTAGACACATCAGTGCCCCAGCCCACACGGGAAGACGAAGGAGGAGAGGCTTTCTTAATGATGGCTTTGGGAGGTGGACGAGGGGTATGGTAAAAGTTGAGAGTATCCGGCCAGCTTGTATCATTTCTGTTAGTGGCCTGATTCTGCAAACTGATGGAAGATGTCTGGGCTGTAGGACTGTCCCAGAATTTTCGAAATAGCCGAGCCCGGGAGGGTGTCGGAGATGGGGCAGAGCTCGGAGGAAGAGAAAAGGCATATTGATTATCTAGAGCTTTGGGAAGAAATCTGCGATGTCGCCTGCGTAGAAGGAAAAAGATGAGGAGGAGAATAATGACAGCGAGGAGTACCGTTCCCAAACACACTGCCACGATAATAGATGTTTGAGAGTGAGGAGATCTGAAATTTTTCGTTAGCTGCTTGGACAGAAACAGGGTCCTTGAACTCACGGCTGATTCGAGACGGATGGTATGGGGGTAGAAGCAGCATCATTTTTGACATTAATAGGCAAGCAGGTAAGGGTGGCATTCATCTTCCTGCATTACTTCCTATGAGATTTAGCACTCGGTATCAAGCAAGGACGCACTCCAAATCGTGGATCTTGGTGGTATTCGACTTGGACTTGTTGTGGTCGAATGCTACTAAATGAAACATTCTACACAACACTGTCAATGGACAATCGTTCAGAAATCGATTTTGCACTCACCCACTTTGAGTGAAGATCACATTTAATTGCCCCTTGGTCTGGGAGCCAGTAAAGACATGCACTGGTTCCGTTATTGAGTTTTGTCCGTGCCTCAACTTGCCCACAGCAAACTCTGTGGGGTCAGTTTGGTTTCTTGTCCACGAGACAGCAGTATTTGAACCAGCTATTATGTGGGAATTATGTGCTTTGATTTGGATTTTTGCCCGCGCTACCTGAGCATGAAATACCAGAAAGGTTGTAATCCTAGATGCGATTAAGAAATAAAGATACAAGTAGAGTTTAGATTAGTACGTACCACAGTAGCAAAGGAAAGTCCATTGGACCAGCCTCAAGTGGAGATAGAGGTATACTACAAGGTCACTTTCAAAGTGGAACGAAAAGAAGGGGTGATGCTTCGTCTGATCATCGACGGTGCATGTAGAAGTTAACAGTTTGAAATATTGATGACAAGTCCAACTATCTCACTCTGATACCTTCAGATCCATAGAATGTTCGAGGTCGTTAACCACTACAGGCTGTTGTGTTGATGGCGTTGTTCGGCAGTTAGGATAAAGAAATGATCAACCACAGCCAGAATGGAAGAGAAAGCAGTTCAAATACCGGTAACTGTAAGTTGGCCGGAATCTTTGGCAGTTCTCATGGAGATCTACCTGAAGCTTTTCCGTATAACGACTGTTCTTCACAAGGATCTGCGAGAATGCAGTTCTGAGGGATGTTCGACTAGCCTAGGTCGACATTCATGAGCAACCACTTCGATTTAATTAAGCGCTAACGCAAGTAAAATCAAAACTAGCTCAGGAATTATTATTTGCTGGACACACCATCATGATTCCCCGTCTATCGCTGTCCGCTGTCGTGGCGAGCTGCTGTGTTTACTTCCGCGCTTGATTCAAAGATTCACAACTTTACAACCATTCAATTACAAGTAAATGAGTCAGTAGCTGTTGGAAGTGATCATTATCAACTCACGGAACTCACCAATGTCAATTGCAGCAGAGGACATTGAGCCGCCTAGGTAAACCTTTCTTGACTTGCATTCTCTGTCAGGCCAACGCTTTTTTCAGATACACTCCACGAGAACAAATTGCTCAACCTACAACCTCAGCGGAAAATGCCCCACCTGAATACTCGATAACCTACACCTTCTCCACTCTCTCTGACAATTCTATGCTCCTTCTGCCACCTCCAGCTTCCCCAGAGACACGGCCTAGGTATCATATATCTATTTCTCAAAACTGCTTCACCCCAATGTCGTGGGTTACTATTGTCAGGCGAGGTTCCGCTGCAGATGGCGAAGTCCTTGGGGAATTCGAGCTGGGTATTCCAATGGGCGGACTCGGCAGTATAGAGAAGCGTCCCACCGTATTCATGCATGGTAGGGGTCAAGATGAAGGAGAGAAGTGGTTGGAAGATATATACAATGACAGTTATGCCCATGTAAGTATCATCGCCATTACCGTCAATTAGATTATTTGACGATTTAGAACCCCCTAATCGATAGCATGTAACTTGGCAGTTGCCACCTGGGCGGGGACACCTTTACTGGGACATACTTCGTTCTCATAAGAAGGTATGCGCTTATCCAGGTTTGCAATCTTGAGCTCCGCTCTTAATTTCGCCTCGCAAAAAGTGCTACTGTTCCAATTCTCCTCGGCCACATCCTCTGCTGGCAGAATTCATACCACAATCCTTAACCTCCAATTCACGTCTTCGTCCATCTCCTCGATCATCTCTGTCCCACTCGTATCAGCCTTACCAGCTGAAAGTATACCCATCAGGCTTTGGTTACCTTGACGATATCCTCCTTTCCGCTCTTGTATATGAACGCAAGCGTACCACCCCTTGCTTCCAGACAAAGCCACTTGTAACGGCGGTCAAAACAAAGTATGATCCTTCAGTAGCATCATCATCGGTGTCAACAAGGTCGAGTGTACGGACCAGTACTAGTTCGAGCAATTCCGTCCGGGCTTTGGGTCTCCCTACCTCCGAGTCAGAAGCATCAATACATTACCTGTAATCCACGGAAGAACTGTTCAGGTTCAAGATCACGAAACATGAGTTCAGGAATCATTTCCATTGTCAGCACATACATAGTGTATGTTCACATGAACTAATCCAAACTAGGTTCTAGGTCGAGGACATTAGGGCAACAGACAACTTATGTACAGTACTGGCTGCAATTCTATCGATTTCTACATGACGAAGCTCGACTGGACACAATACGTCTGGAGCCCTCAGCTCATGAGCCAGCAGAAACAGTATCAAGGGGTGCAGAATCAGAGTCAGGGACGTCTGACTGAGATGTAGAGTTTGAGTCAGAATTAGCTGTCGCGTCGTTGGTCCTCGTGCAACATGCAATAACTTCAACTACACCATTCTGAAGGCTCGTGCATGAACCGATAGCGGGAGTGCATGTCCAATGGGTACCGTCTGGAGTAAGTGCCGTCGAGGGTTGATTGAGACTGGTGCAGATAAATTAGGTGAGCGGTCAGAAAATATAGATGAAACAGTGTAGACAGGATTCAAAAACTTACTTGCCACAAGCTACATTCGAGTCAGCACCATACGATCCACACACACCGTCAGGATTGGCAGAAATCGCCCCACAGTCGTTTGCTACGATTTTTGCGGCATTGGCTGAGGTCGATAAATTCTAAAATGAAGTATGTAATGCATATATGTGTGAAATATAAGTGATAGGTGCCTACTGGAGATCGGGCAATACCAATGTCGGTCGAGGGGCAGACGGACTGCGTTTGAGTGAGAAGTCCACCGACAATTGGTATAGGGGCAGCGCACGATAGCTTTGCACTACCTAGAACCAAAAAGAGACTCAAGAACAGGCGAAGTGACATCAACATGGATTGAGAGTGAGATGTAGTCCAGCAACAATGATTTGTCCAGCGAGTTTACGGTAGCAGTGATGAGGAGGAAGGAACCAGCCTTAATGAATCAAACATCACACTATAGCCAGTGTTTAAGTATATCCCAGTGCTACATTGGATATTCATTTCCAAGAAGGTATTGAGGGCTTGAGGTCATTCCTTCTGACAAGGCAGTTCAACATATCAAGCACCGCTTTACCATTTGTTGCGGATTTCAATAGCGATTTCGCCCTGGTTTCGTCGCTCCGCTAGAAGCCATTTGAGTTCGGGCATCGAAGCGCTGATGGTTGGAGGTACGGATAGCATTCCAGGTGATAGTTTGAGATGGAAAATGTAGCGTTTCGCCGGAGATCTTGAATTTAAAGAGGAATGATTCATTGAGGTTCGTATTGCAAAGCATACGCACTCGAGCGACAGCCTGATTTCTATGAAGTCTTCTTATTCGATTTGTCGGATTTCTGAGTTCGGTTAAGCGTTCAAAAAAGGAAGAACGAAAAAGACACAGCACTCCATGAACGCTCGAGATACCGCAGCGATCCCACAGGACGGATAATATATAATGTAATCCTTGCGATTTCTATCTCACAGACCCATCTAAAGAAAGTTCTATAAAAATATCTATCCATCGATTACTCTATCCTGATTCTTCTTTGAATTTTCCCATAAACCAAGGAACCAAGTGGTTAACCGTTGGGTGATTCCATGTCAAAGTTGGCGGGACTTTCACCTTGAGTGCAGACTGTAATTTCTGTCTTAGTGCTACCGTCATAACGCTATCAACGCCCAACTCGCCCAAGGGTACCAGCGGGTCAATATCTTCAATATCGGGGATCATCAGGACTGCACCAATGCACTCCCGAATTTTAACGTTAAGCCATTTCTCCAAATCCGCAGAAGACGTTGGCCGTGCATCTGAGGAAGCATTGCTGCTTCTTCCTTCTGCAGCTGGAGCAGCTCCATTTGTAGCTCTACTTCGACGCACCACGACTTGTTCTAGCATAGACACCGACACGGCTTCACCCTCATCAAGGACGAGACACCTCGTCACTACGGCACTTTCAACATTGTACTTGTCGACGTGTTCCCAAGCGCGGAAGGCCTCCTCACTCGAGATATCGGTGATTCCCTTGCTCTGTAACTCCAGCGTCAAGAAATCGGTGCTAGTTGCCATACCCTTACCGCGCCAAGCAGTCCATTGGAAGGCAACGGCGTTGTCACCGTGGGCACGACGATACATGGCTAGTCCGTCAAGGAATGCGTTTCCAGAGCCATATGAGGCTTGACCTGCAGTGCCAACAAGTTGTCCGATGCTGGAGTAGAGTACAAAAAAGTCGACAGTGCCTGGTGGGAAGGCCTTGTGCAACGTGATTGCACCATCAATTTTAGGTGCGAGGACACGTCCAAAGGAGTCTCGAGTTGTTTCAAGAAGCAGACTGTCCTCAAGGACTCCCGATGCATGGATGGCACCAAGGACCGGCGGAAGGGAGAGACTGTCGATTGCTGCCAACAATTTGTCTGACGCATCAGGAGCGGATATGTCTAACGACACGGCATAGATGGTAGCACCCAAACTCTCGAACTCTTGAATGCGCTGAACTATATCTGCAAACTTTGTGTCGCTAGTAGCCCGATCTGTCCAGGTGCTGCGAGGAGGCAAGCCGCTACGGGAAACAGTCACGATACGTCGTGCACCTTTTTGAACCAAAAAGTTGATGGTTTCGAGGCCCAAGTCTCCCAAACCTCCAGTGATAACATAGGTTCCCTCGGGTTTGGGAAAAAGGGTCCTGGTGGTTTGCGAAGGATAGCGCTGGTCTCTTGGGAGAGGTCGCATCATTGCGCATCGTGGCATACCATCGACGACGCGAATGATGTCCTGGTTTTGCACGTACTTGATTGCCAATAGAGGGAATACGGAAGAGGATTCATTGTCAATCAACCCTCCCCAGATGTCCGGATGCTCTGCTGCGATGATACGACATAGACCGTATAAAGCACTGTGAGCAAGTCCTGTGGTTGTCTCGCCAGTATACGCGCGATTCGTGATTACAAAAAACTTGCAGGTCGAAGAGAGGGATTTTTCAATGAGAAGTTTCGCTATGCTAGATGTGTTCCAGATGAAGTCTTTCGACGCTGCGGAAACTTCTTCCAGCGATTCGACTGTTTCGGGAATATATACGACAGCACTGCCTTTCTCGCCTACAATGAAATAATAGATCAGCGTCAGTACGGGTAACGAAGGTAAAACCTTTTTCACCTAGTGCCGCCAAAACATCGGGATCATCCAGCTGCTCAACGCTACCCAACTTGAGAAGCTTCTTAGTCTGTGGTTGTAGTTGCTTGGTGAACGTGTCAAGAACTTGCGAATTATTGGAGACCAGCACCACTTGGTCTAGCCCACGCGGTTTCTCCGAAAACTTGGGAGGGATCCACGAGATGTGATGGACAAGGCTATCAACACCACCGCCATTACCACTGGCGCCTTCTACCTCCAAAAATCTCATCGACGTAAATTTAGCAAGAATAACTCCCTGCTCATCTAGGACGCTAACGTGAGAAGCTGGTCCTTTCGCGTCAGCTGCCTCCTCGACAAACAAATACCCAATCTTTGGAATGGGTCCAGTCGTATACAAACTGACAGTGTCAATCTGCGAAACAATGCGCAACTTAGGATCGTTGAAGTAAATCGTAGATCCAATCGACGTAGCGGCATCCAGTATGGGTGCCCATGAACGTTGATCCCAGGGCAGCTTCTCGACAGAGGGGTCCATATCAACTTTGGCAATCATTTCCTTCTCATTTCCATAGTGCTCGATAACTTGCCAGGGAAAGGCGATACCAGCAACGCCAATTTTGGTCAGATAATCCACAGAGAAGCTATTGGGTAACAGTTTTCCAATGCGCTTCTTGATGGAATCAACGTCGAAAGATTGGTCGGTGGCTGCGACACGATGGATATTACTCCATTTCGCAGAACTGTGAGATACCCAAGTTTGCTTGTCCCCATCCGAAATTGCGCTCGAGGCAACATTGATAGTATCACCTTGTACGATTATCTGTACATTGCGAGTTTCGGGACCCACTGAGATAGACATCAGCAAATCACAGAAATTGCAAAGCATCTAATACTTACTAGAAACTGGTACCCGAAGGCTGATGTTAGACAATTCCGTGCCGCCAGTAGCATAGTGGAAGGTATTGATGTACACAGCAGCGGGAATAATCTCGGTACCATCGAGCGGGTGAGTACCGGGGAAAGGCTTAGTCTTGTCGTCGAGTTTAGTTGTATAGACAATTGTATCTGAACCTGCAACGGAAACTCGTTGTCCAAGCAATGTGTGTTTTTCGACGTTGTGAGTTATACCCTCACCCAAGGGACCCGACTCAACTTGTTTCCAGTAGGGTTTATGTACCCAAGGGGTACCAGGAACGGTCTTACTCCATAATTGTTTGGGACCAAGCTGTGCCTCGAAGTCGATGTGAGCACCTTTTGTGTATAATTGGGCTATAGCGTTCGAGATACTACTGGTAGCAGAAGTATCTCGCTTCATAGTTGAGAACGTAGCGAACTCGTTTTCGTCAATGTTTCGTGACACCAAGGTCTCGATTACTGAGTGCAAGACAATGGGGTGCGAAGACACTTCAATGAAAATACGGTAACCATCATCGGCGGCAGCATTGACAGCCGATTTGAGATGGACGGGGCTCACCATATTGTGAACCCAGTAAGCTGCGTCTCTGGCTGCATTGGTTCGCAAATCGCTATTGGAAGTTGAATAGAGAGGAATCTTGACGTGACTGGGATGAATCGATTTGGTTAAGGCCTCCTTGAGAGGCGCAGAAAGCTGGTCGAGCATGGGGCTATGGAAAGCAATATCTGTTTTGACACGGAAAGTCTTGACGCCAGCGGCTTTGAGGTCCTCAACATACTTAGCCACAGCTGCTTCGTCTCCGCTTACTACGCAAGTAGAGGGAGAAGAGTCAATCGCAGCGACCAAGTCAGTTCTACCACTGAGTTCTTCTGTAACTTGGGCGAATGGGAGATTGACAAGTGCCATACCCCCGAGTCCTTGTACTTGTGCATACAGTTTAGCCCGGCGAATGACTACTAATGCTCCCTCTTTGGGGGTAAGGCATCCTGCTGCAACAGAAGCAGCAATCTCTCCTACGGAATGACCAATTACAGCCTGAGGTTCAAGCCCTCTGGATCTGAGAACGTGAAGGAGACCAATCTGTATGGCATATGTAACTGATTGAACTCGGTCTGAAGTATCGAAGTTACCATGCTCCAGGGCTTCAACAAGAGAAAAGCCGGCTTCGGTCTGGTAAATGGGTTCCAACAAATCAATCACTCGACGGAAAACAGAGTTTTTGATCAACTCTTTTCCCATATCCTTCCACTGGGCACCATGTCCCGAGAAAACCCATACTGCGTGCCTCGCCAGGCCTGAACCGTTCCCCAAGACTCGTCCCGAGGCTATTAAATCTGTGTCCTCTTGGTTTCCTGCAGCGAATTTGTTTAATGCGTCAATTGCATCTCTATGGCTATTAACGACGAACGCTGCTCTATAATCATGGTGAGCTCGACGTTGGGCGAGAGTATTGGCCACGGCATTCAGATCCTGGCTTTCGCCGACAGGAGAGGAGAGCCAACCAGCTAATGTCTTAGCTTGTTGTACCAATCTTTTCTCTTGTTGAGCCGAGAGCACAAGAACTGTAGGTCCTGCGATCTGATGTTTGAAATCTATAAGGGCTTCTAACGTTTTGCCAACGAATTCTTCGATAATAGCATGAGAAACAGTTCCCCCATAACCATATGAGCAGACTGCTGCTCTCCTAGGTCCGCTGTCGTTGGACCATTTAGTCACTTCCTGGACAACCTGCAAGCCAGATTTCTCCCAGTCTACCCGGGAGTTGAGCTTGTTTAGTCGAGTTTGCGGGGCTAGCTGCCCTTTGTTAACAGAAAGCACCGCTTTCACGAGCCCAATAATTCCAGCGGCAGCCTCTAAGTGGCCAACATTAGGCTTGATAGATCCCATCATCGCTGGTTTATCGGCATTTCTGCCTGCCCCTGAGCCGTACACGGCTTGGATTGCGGATATCTCGGTAGGGTCGCCCAACGGAGTAGATGTTGCATGAGCCTCGATGAAGGTCACCGTCAAAGGGTCAACACCCGCACGCGCCAGCGCCTGCTTAGCGACTAGTTCTTGAGCTTTTGCATTGGGAGCCATGATTCCGTTGGTCTTTCCGTCTTGGGCGATAGCACTTCCTTTGATGATAGCGAGGATGTTGTCACCATCGGCAATGGCACTGGCAACGCTCTTAAGAATTACTATAGCGCCCCCCTCGCCACGAGCATAACCATTGGCCTCATCATCGAACGAGCGACAGATTCCCTCGGGAGACAGTGCACCAGCTTTGCCCAACATGCGTGTAAGAGCCGGTGCAAGGAGGACGTTGACACCACCTACAATGGCGACCTTGGACTCGCCGTTTGTGATCGCTCTGCATCCCATGTGTACAGCAGTGAGAGAGGATGCGCAGGCACAATCAACAGCTGTGCTAGGACCCATGAGATCTAAATGGTACGAGATTCGGTTAGGGATGCCGTGTGCTGCTGTGCCAATGCCCATCCACGCCTCGATGTTAGCCAGGTCCTCGAGCAGTAAGCGCGAATAATCATCTGAGTCGACGCCCATGAAAACAGCAGTGTCAGAGCCTGCCAGAGATTTCGGGTCGACACCCGCATTTTCCAGGGCCTCCCAGCTTAATTCTAGAGCTAGGCGCTGGTGAGGATCCATTTGCTCAGCCTCCCTAGGTGAATGTCAGCCGATGGTACAAAAAATCAGTGTTGTTACCTACTTCGGGGAGATGCCAAAAAACGAAGCATCAAAATTCTCCAAATCTTGGATGAAGTATCCTGTGGAGATTGTCTTCTCGACCTCCTTCGCATTGCGGACATCTCGTCGCAACCACGGCTCCCAGCGCCATTGGGGAACCTCTCCTGAAGCATCTTTCTTGTTCAACAAGAACTGCCACAACTTTTCTGGGGTGTCATTACCACCAGCAGTTCGGCATGACACTGGAACAACTGCGATCAGTAATTGTTCAAGGCGGGGCTTCTGAGAATCACTTACTGCCGACGATGGCAACATCTTCGTACTGTCGCTGGCCATCTGGTGATGGAGGCGCGGTCGAATAGGACGAGTTCTTCATCGTTTTTCTTGGAAATGAAGTCGGCTAAGGGATAGATATTTTTTCAGAAAAAAACAGAAAGCAAAGGCTAGGTCAGAGTCTCAGTAGAAAATGGGTGACTTTTTGCCTGCAGAAAAGCATCGCAGGAAACCTGCTTTTATGCTGGTCCACGCTCAGTACATGTCAACATTGTTATCGCCGATTGTGCAATCAACAGAGAGTTGAAATCGTACAGAGTAACTCTGTACAATTGTCTCGAACACGCAGATTTCGCAGTTCCTCAACGCATGGATCTATCACTTTACATCCAGTTTCGCGGACCAAGATTCCCGAGATTCAGGAAATTCGTTCACCCAAAGGAGTCTATTCGACGTTTATCTGCCGGCATAGCGCCAGATATACATGCTGATAGCTGAATGGAAAAAAATTGTTGCCAGTTGGGAAGCATCTTCTACCGATACTTACTATGTTAATGATAGATTAACATTGGGCTATAAACACTCTGGCCAGGTGTAGGCGCGGATAGTTGACAGGAGTCCATGATAACTCCTCCCAGAATAGTATTTCAATCAATCTAGGTAGAAGTGCAACAGTGAGAGTGAGCGTACTTGATAAACATAAAAAATCTCACCGGTAAACTAATGTAAGAGCGAGGACTACGAAGTGTATCTGATCGACAAAAGATCCCAACAGAAATTGAGCAAGTTGCTCCACGAATGGACGGACAATGCAAACGCACAAAGTTACCAGTCTTGAATGCACATTAGAATTGAGGAGATGCTCGGCGGACCTCTGAATGTGAACTGAACTACAAAGTGTCACTGTGCAATGTGCATCGTCAGCAAGGAAATGAAAGGTCCGAATCCCCGAGACGATTTTCGTCTGCTTATTCAGTCCATCTTCGTTTCCCTTAAATGTAACTCTGTGATTGCAGTAAATAAGGATATGAAGAAGTTTGAGTATAAAAAAGCAAAAGTGTTCCGTGCGGTATCGGTTTCTGCTTCAATCCGGTTGTATTAATCGTGAAGCGCTCTGGGGAATGGGTCGCGAAATGCATTAGCTTTTGTCGGTCTCGATAGATTGTGGCCACGCCAGTATATTTATGGCAACCACTTTGGCTTTGGCCTGTTATCCGTCTGGTTCTCCCGCAGTGGTTTTCATGTTCGCTTGTTTGTTCATCTGGCTCTCCCGCCAAGACTCGGACAGATAAGACTGAGTCTTGGGAGAAATTCGCACAGAAATTATGATTGACATTTCGTACGGACCCAGGTGATCGTACAAGAGAGCGTATCTGGAAGAAGGGTAAGCACAACTGCGCAAAAGCCGGGAATAGAAGTGCAAATACTAATACAGCTATAATCAAGGCGCACGCATAGAGCATTGATGTAAACGCATACGGAAGGCGTATAATTATTCCCACTCGGCCTGAGCAACCTCAGGGTGTCGTCAATAAACCTCCTATAAATACAAGAGATGCGCACCGCACGGAGGTTCTTGAGGGCGTATGCGTTGAATTCAAGTGGTTGTTTTGTTGTTTTGTTGTGCTAGTATATCTACATACGAGGAACAACACGGGTGCTTTTTTTGGAGAAGATGATGATTGAAAAGTATTAGACGAGCTGGACGGTGTGTTCTCCAAGCTCGCTGACACACGGGTTATAATTGCAACAATGAATGCAATGAAGCGGGTAGTAGTCTGACCATTAGTGGTTATCTAGTATAGTTCTTGGATGGCATCCGGTAGGTTCCGATGTTTTTACGTTTCTGAAGCCTGAGCAAGGCTTGATACGCGGCGATGAGGACGGGAAGTTCAAAACCTTATATCTTGATGAGAATAGTGATTCCTAGCAGTCATTGCGCCTCGCCCTCTATCCCATCTTCAATCAGCAACCTTCGATAGCGCAACTTCGTCCTCGTTTGCTTCTTGAAGTGATAGATCATCTCATTGTTTTGTTGAAAAGATGGATATGTCTGTTGGTACCTGAGATCCGTGTATCTACGATCCCTACTCCCCTATTATCCTTGGTACAAGGTAGAAGATTGGCCAGAAACAAAGATTATCAAGCACGCACCAGCGTATGGAGCTGTATCTCTCACGTTGTCAAGTTCATTAACAAGAAAGATTATCACAGTTAACCAGGATAATCCGTGAATTTAGGTATTACCATACGTACAATATTGAACATTGCTTCCTAATACATGATCGGCGGACAGCATATCAAGCCCTTGTAAGCTTGGGAAGCTTTGTAAAAATTTGAGCTCAGTGATTGACCTCGCGGAAGTGCCAAGAGGCGGGAGATGCATTCACACAAACTTTAAGGGTACATATTTTTTATTTTCAAAGAAATGAGCTGCTCGGTGCCGATTTCCAAGGCTCGTGTATTTGACCAATCGCGTTACCGGGCCCTCGCACGGCGCTTGTCCTCTTGTTCCATTCTTTATCTTTACCCATAGAGAAGTCCACCAATCTATCGTGCATTAAATTCCAGCTCTACTCTAGGCCCTAGGAGGAGTGGAGCTCAGTTTGGAGAAATCTAAATGAGTGTGACAGAGGGTCAATCTGAGTCAGCAAAGCGTTCCTTGTGCAATGTATTGCATTTCAAGCCCAACTTGGTCAATATTTGGGGACGCGACGGCGTCGACTAGAACGAAGAGGATTTGATCCTCTGCAGGTCAGCGAGCGTCGCCCAAACGCTGCAATCTTACACTAAAATATTCGAGTCAGCTTATTAGCTTATGAGAATGTATTGAATGCGCTTATCGTCTTATCCGAATTCATCCCACCCATCTCTTCACACCCAACAACGATGTTCTTTGTTCCCTCTGTCGTCGCTGGCTTGATAATTGTGGCTTCTTCTGCATCGGCTGCAGAGGAAGTCGTGTTCATGCATACTCCGTTCATGGACAAAGAAGCGTATGACTCCGGCGAGGCTCACATGGCATTAATGAACCTGATGCAAAGCTCTGTTGATGCCCTTAAATCCAGTTTTGCGACTGCAACCCAGTCTTTGGGCAGTGAAGAACCCATTCCTCCTTGGCACTCGCTGTCACTCGATCCAATCTCAGAGTTTGTGCCTTGTGTGCTGGGGTATTCTTCCTTTTCCTCCAATCACACGTATGCCTGTAAGAACGCCGATTTATATGCGTTTGTACCGCATTGGGCTATGGGCAGTGAAAATCGTATCGGGAATGATGTTTGGGGATGGACCGATGCTGAGAGTGGAAGAGAATTCGGAATGGTGGGGCAGGGAGATGGCACTGCGTTTGTGGAAATTCAACCCGATGGAGGCGTTGAATACCTCGGGCGTCTCCCCACACAGAGTGTTGATAGTATCTGGAGAGATATTAAAGTTATTGGAAATACTGCGTATATTGGGAGTGAAGCCGAGGGACATGGTGTGCAAGTGTTCAATCTCAGCAAGGTTAATTTAATATGTAACCTTCACTCATTTTCTCTGACTGCCTGGTTCCAACAGCTTTTAGTTCCTGGCCTCAAAGAAGCACCCAAGGAATACAGCATCACGACAGACCTAACTGCTCTCTTTGATGAGCTGCCAATTGGTAGATCGCACAACATCGTATCTCACAGTTCGAAGCCGCTTATTGCCGCTGTCGGTTCCGCGCCTCGGAACGAGTGAGTATTATGCTCACCGACAATCTCATTGTACTCAATATTTTCAAGCTCTTGCGCCGCCGGACTAATTTTCATTGACGTATCTGATCCTGAGAATCCGAAGGGAGTCGGATGCGCCAGCGAAGATGGATATGTGCACGAGTATGTTCTTGCGTTTCTGAAATTTCTTTCATTTATCGAAGGTTGCAAACATAGCGCGCAGTGTTTGACATACCACGGTCCAGATTCTAAATATGAAGGTGCTGACATATGTTATTCATTCAATGAAGTGAGCTATATCCAACCCTCGTCGCGGTATCGATCATTGACCACTGACTTTAAATATAGGATACATTCACTATTTATGACATTTCCAACACGTCTGCTTCTGTTATCATTTCATCTACGCCTTACTATGGCGTATCGTACTCTCACCAGGGCTGGGTAGTTGATGAAAATGATCAGAGATATTTGCTGTTGGATGACGAGTTGGATGAACTTTTCTCTCGAGGTATATCCTTCTTTGTGAAACTGATACATTAACAAATTTTCAATGTTTCTCATAGGATGGGCCTCGGACAACAAAACTGTTACCTACATCTGGAATATCGAGGATCTTGAATATCCCGTCCTGACAGGTCACTTCAGCTCGGCCGTGAAAGCAATTGACCATAATCTTTACATCGTCGTATGTGGTTTTGTCCAAGTTTCTCTGTCCCGAAAACCTATTCACCTGGTTTTTAGAATGGTCTTGCATACGAAGCAAACTACCAGGCAGGCCTTCGCGTCATTGATGTTAGCAGTGTCAACAAGGATCCAACGGGTTCCTCATTCAAGGAAGTCGCATTCTTCGATGTTTTCCCTGAAGACGACGACGTTGGTGGCGTGGCTGAGTTCTCTGGCGCTTGGAGTTCGTACCCGTACTTCCAGAGCGGGTTCATATTGGTAAACTCGATGGATAGAGGGTTGTTTGTTTTGAAATTGACGAATTGAAGGTTACCTATTCTGTATGTAAAATATAAGTGACACTGTACAAGTTTTGAGCGAGGAATTTGTTGACATTCACACGAATGCAGACTGTGGAGCCTACACAGGGTGCAAAACCTCATAAGATTTTCTACTTACTGGTAATTTGGTGGAAATTTTTCGGATGCCAAAAATTTGCCAATCTTCCGATAAATTTTTTAACTTATTAACAACATATGTAATGAACAAAATTTTTTTTGTATAGCATAAGTTTTAGAAACATTTCGTAACTTAAAAGAGACTTGTGATATAATATGTTACCACATAAATATACTGAAAGTTATGTCAAAGTTTCTGCCAAGTTATGGCATCTGATGTAGATTTCTTTGGATTTTTGTTATATTTTAAACTACATGGAATGGTTTCTATTAATACTTATATTTATTGAAAACTTCTGATATTGTGAGACCTCATAAGAGTATTCACTTATAAGCAACTTCTTGGGAAATTATGTGATTTTGAAACATTCAAAAGTCTTCCTGAAGTTTTTAACTTATGGAAAATTTGAACAATTGACAATTTTTTAATTGGCATAACATAAGTTTCTGTGGCGACGGGGACAGAGACGACGGAGCAAAAGCACAAGCACAAGCACAAGCCAAAACACAACTAGCGAAGCCCTTGACAGCGACAACACTAGTGCACTAAGGCGGAAAGGATAGAGTGATCTCAACAGCAGTGATGGCACGAAGGGCCAAATCACAAGGGTTCAAGTAAGGCAAGCTAGTCCCTAGTCCCCAATGACCAAGTTAGTATTGAATGTAGCAAAGACAGAGATACAGTGACGAACCTAGTCCCCAATGACCAAGAGGTCGAGATAGGGAACTAGGAGCTAACTACGGTACTATATATACTCGTCTGACAATAAGAGCTGAGAACGAATAAGAATGTAAACGGTGGAGCGTGAAGATAATAAACAGAGGTGAGAAGATAAGAGTGCGAGAGCGCAAAGATGAAGAGCGAATGGGAATAGTTCCAGTAGATAATAACAGAGCGACAGCGTGAGAGGGATTTAAAGAGGAGCGAATGGGAATGATTCCAGGGAACAATAATGGAGCGACAGCGCGAGAAGGATTGGAGAGAACAATGGGAAAGATGGTATCAGGTGAGAAGGGATGGAACAATCATGGATGAAAGGAGCGCTGAGCGATGAACAGTCATAAACACGATCATGTGATGAAAGGAAAGAAAGCACGTGAAAGAAAAGAAACGTAAGGAAAATGATGTAAGTACCGTGTCACGACAGTTTCAAAATTTATATAAAACTTATTTGGAACTTATGAGGAACTCTAAATGTAATATTCTCTCATATGAGGGCCTCCAAAGTTTTGTGAAAAGTATCTGGCAAGTAAAGCCATCTTATAGGAAACTTCTTGAAATCAGAAAAAAGGAGAAATCACTGATAAGTTATGTATCAGAATTTTGACTTGCTAGTAACTTATAGAAGATCAAGTTTCACAGAATGCAGAATAACTACAAGAAAATATTTTTACTATATATAATGCATTTGATATAGGAATACATGAGTTATATTGCATTGAAAGATCAAATAAATTATCTATAAAGTTTCTGTCACGAAACGATCTTTTTATTATTCTTTTCTTTTATTTACTTACGTAATCACTGAAGCGCTTACACCAGCACTCATTATATTCTCATTATCATTTAGGTTACATGTGTCAACCTTATTGTTCTCGCATTGTTGTTTCACTTAGGCGCAACTCTCTCGTGCCTGTCAGCTCATTGACAGGATGACGTCATTATTGTTCTGCTTCCATGCTTCCCTTTATATTGCCTTATTGCTTACTCACTGAATACCTACAACCTTACTTATGGATACGAGCGACTCTTATTGTAGATCCTCACAGTTACGGTGCGAGACGTCTCCCACGGTTTCATATCCCGTACATATATAAGACTTGATATTTTGTAGTTATATTCCTTAGCTCTATTCTCATCTATACTCCTTGGTAGCTAGACCTGTAGTTGGGTTGTTTTATTCATCCTCATTGCCTTTCCATCCCCTTGCTCATTGCTCATCATGTGACACCTGGTTATCTCTTGTGAGAGCTAGCGAGTCACTGACAGTTTCTATATGTTGACTGAATTTACACATTGACTTCAACACAAATTTCGTGTGACAAAGCTATAATGTGACAATCAAAATGTTTGAAGTATTAGAAGGTGATATGTGAGGTAATCTCTGAGGAAGTTATGTTCAATCACTAGTGAGGCCTGCAAGTTTCATATTTTTAAAATAAGTTTTATCAAATGCTGGATTCCAATTTATGTGATAGAGTTTGTTATATCACAGGGTGAAAAACCTCATAAGATTTTCTTACATGAAATTTGATGGAAATTTTTTGGATGCCAAAAATTCCCAAGCTTCCAATGAAATGTTGAACTTATCAAAAACATGTGCAATGAGCTTTTTTTTTGCATATAAAGGATAATTTTCAGAAAAATCTGGAAACTTGTCTGAGACTTGTGATATAATATGTTACCAGACAGATGCATGGCAAGTTATACCAAAACTTGTACCAGATCATGATATCTTATGAATTACCTGTAATATTCCTCATAAATACTTAGATTTATTGAAAACTTCTGACATTGTATCCAGCTCAAAAGAAACATCTCATATATGTGCTGTTGAAAAACTCAAAAATCTTTTAGAAGGTTTTATCTTATGGAAAATTTGCATAGCATAAGTGTCAGATAAATTTTGATACTTATGAGTAATTTAAACAACTGTCAATGTTTTGATTTGCATAGCATAAGTTTCAGAAAAATCTTGACTTATGGATAATTTAAACAATTGTCAATGTTTTGATTTGCATAGCATAAGTTTCAAATAAATTTTGATAATTATGGGAAATTTAGGTAATTGTCAATGTTTCATGTCTGCATATGGTATGGATGGATCCATAAGTCAAAAAACTTCAGGAAGACTTTTGAATTGTTCACAATCACATAATTTCCCAAGAAGTTGCTTATAAGTGAATACTCTTATGAGGTCTCACAATATCAGAAGTTTTCAATAAATATAAGTATTAATAGAAACCATTCCATGTAGTTTAAAATATAACAAAAATCCAAAGAAATCTACATCAGATGCCATAACTTGGCAGAAACTTTGACATAACTTTCAGTATATTTATGTGGTAACATATTATATCACAAGTCTCTTTTAAGTTACGAAATTTTTCTAAAACTTATGCTACAAGCCTTTTGCTTGACCCGTCGCAAAGCAACGGGTGTGGGAATTCAACTTTGTGATGTCTCAATAATTATATAAACAAATACTTGTAAAATACAAAAGCTAATGTGGGTCCAGAAGAACTTCAGGGTAGACAATATTCTTTGTAGTGCATTCATTATTATCTGAAATAATAAAATATTCAAGATCCAAACTATCAGAAAATTGGAAAAGAAAAAAGCATACCTTCAGGAAAAAGGACCTTCACCCCCTGTTTGGTTGTACTACGGGAGAGAGCAACATATAGTTGACCATGTGTGAACACAGGCACTTGAAGATTCAATCCCACTACTCTAACAGATTGGTCTTGTGCCTTATTAATGGACATTGAAAATGCCAACTGGACAGGAAACTGGCGCCTTTTCAGGATAAAAGGCAAGTCAAGGTCTGAGGGTATTATGGTGATCCGTGGTATTAGAAAAGTTATACCTGCATTATCACCTCCCAGAATTCTTGCTTCCAATACCCTTGCAGTACATTTAGTAAGGATTGCACATGTTCCATTGCAAACACCTGCCACTGGATCAAGGTTTCGAAGCACCATAATGGGTGCACCAATTTTTAGAGATAGTTTGGAAAGAGGTAGACCTGATCCATTGATACTGTTTAGATATTCTACAGGATACTGCAGATCATTCTCTGGATCTTCATCCACTACAGCACTATCAGCACTATGATAGGTGTGAATGTTTCCTTTGAGTGCATTTAGACACTTCATATTCAAGTTATCAACAGCATCATTTCTGGGGCATAGGATAGTATGTTCCAAAAACCATGCATCATTGTTCAGTTCAGGGTCAATCAAGTCCAGGCTGGGATAGATAGTGGAAATCAATGAATCAATGCTATCTCCACATCTCATTGTGGGATCCAGTTTGATTTGACTCTCTGCATCATTATCTGAACCATGACCCACTTTCAAAAGCCATTCAGCATAAGCCTGGTCCTCCTCTGTTCCACTGCTAAGCCATTTGTTTTCAGTTAGATGCAAAATCTCAATGTCCCGCCAAAGCCTAGATCGCTGAATGCTGGCACCAACTATCTGTTCCCTCCTTCCTTTACGCACTACAGGAAGTATTTGCTGAAAGTCTCCACCAAATATCACAGTCACTCCCCCAAAAGGTGTGGTACTTGATTTAAGATCTTGCATAGTTAGATCTACTGCTTCCTGGCAAAACCGATTCTGCATTGGAACTTCATCCCATATAATTAGAGCAGTCTCCTGCAACAGCTTCCCCAAATCAGAATTCTTTTTGACAGAACACACCTTTCCTTCAAAAATTTCAATTGGAATCTTAAAAGTTGAGTGTGCAGTCTGACCCTTTGGAAGTAGCAGTGCAGCTATTCCTGATGATGCACAACAGAGAACAATTTTTCTTTCTCCCCGAAGCATATAACAAAGGGTGTTGTAAGTAAAAGTCTTGCCTATTCCAGCAGGACCATGTAGGAAAAACATCCTGAGTCTATTTTCTCTGATAGCACTCATGATTTGGTCAAATGCATGCCTTTGGCCTGCATTGAGCTTGGATAAGTTTTCTGTTCCTTTCTGCAATTGCTCTTCAGCATCAAAGTCCAGCTGTTCAGCAATCAATCTGTTGCCTTCCACTTGAGACCAAAACTCATAGTTGGGTATTGGCATTCCCAAATACTGTTTGACTCCCTCAAATATTCCTGCATGGAAAAGAATCTTGTCAATAAGATATAGGCCATAATCCTCAACCTGCTCTGGTGTTGGATTATCCACAATTCTTTTACTGAATAAGTACTGTTCAAGGTCATCACATATACACTGCTTGAACTGGTCCCATAATAACCCTGGCTGCACAGGGTGACAATCTTTCAAAATTGTTGCAAACAGTGATCTAAGGCATGATCCTGTCTGCATATGGCATGCATCTTCCAAACAGTCTTTCCACTCAGAGTCATTCTGCAAAAGGCCTTGAGCAAGGCATGCCTCCTGAAATGTTGGGTATTCAACACCATTATATGTTTGAAGATGGGCAAAGGAAGTGGCCCCCCGGTGTTACGGGTATGCTTCCGCTACCTCATACAGAACATCCGGAAGTTATGGAAACGACAATGGTAATTTGTTCCTATCCTTTCCTTATTGGTTCGGGACCGGACCGTACAACGACATCCGATGTTAACAGATATGATTACTTTTAATTCCCACCCTATTATCTTTTAATTATATTATTGGGAACTTTTTACAATACTTATTGTTTTATTTCAGATACTCATTGTTCTTCCTTTAACAATTAGGATTACTGGTATTTAAGCATTAGGTCCAGTAGATAGTTCTCCAGTTTAAATATCAACTTAGATCATTCCGATCTAGAGAGTGTCGTGACGTGCTACACAGGATACAGTACTTACTTCATTTTTCCTATATTTCCTTCTTCCTTTATCTTTGTTACTATTTGGATCCAGCTACACTCTTCCACATCCTTCTACATCATTCTGCATACTTCTATCAACTTCCTGCGCTGTCGCTTACTCAGCTAGACACTTGTATATATAGTACAGTAAGCTGACACCTAGTTCCCCATCTTGACCTCTTGGTCTTTGGAACTAGGTTAGTACTTGTATCATCATTTATCTTCAATATATTTACTTGGTCTTTGGAACTAGTTTTCCTTGTGCGACCCTAGTGATTGGCCCTCGTGCTATCGCTGCTGTCTTGATCATTATCTCTTTCAGCCTTTGTGTGTGGTGCTAGCCCCACTCCTCACTTCGGCTTGTGCTTGAGCCTGTGCTTTCCTCCGTGCTTTCTCCCTTCGTCACCACAGAGAGGTTATCCCTATAACTCCGTCTGGGCTTTCCAGTCTAACTTGATAGTTGTCCGAACTTATCTGGTCGACTTCCAGACGTCCTAAATCTACGAACATCCACGGAACCACTATGACATAGCGGGAGCACTACTGAAAGTGGTGCTAAGGTTCTTGTTCGACTTTACCTTTCCACTTTTCTACTGATTGGTAGTTACCGTTCAAACCCGGAAACTATCAGAACACTGTATACTATACTATTCATACTAGACCTCACGGAACCTCACCGGAACAGTCTTAACAGTATATTTGTCACAAAGAGGTGACGACGGTGGCGGAGCGGAGCGGAGACTTAGGCGGGAGCGGACAACTGGTCCCAACGACAAAGTTATATTGATAATAAATACAAGTAAGTAAGTTAAAGACATACCTGGTCCCAACGACAAAGAGGTCAAGATAAGGGACCAGGTTGTGGGGGCTGGCTTATATATACAAGGTGGAGCGTGGGAACTATGAGATAATACTGTATAGCTCAGGCACAAGGAATGGAACGGAACTAATAGAATGGAATGGAATGTTCCGGAATGATTATTGTAGGTAGGAGGGTTCATGACATTACCCCCCTCCTTATGACCATTGTCCTCGATGGTCAAGCTTTTGCCGCCTGGGGATGCTTTCTGTGGAATTTTCGGACAGTGGTTGGTGCATGCTCAAGATTTTGAGCGGGTTCCCATGAGTTGTGTCCTGCGTCATATCCCTTCCACTTTACCAAGTACTCTAACCTCTTCCACCTAACCCGACTATCCAAGATGCCCTCAACTTCGTACTCTGGCTCGTCTTCATCTTCTAGGTATACTGGTTCTGGTGGTGTTGCAATTTCGCCATTGATGGTGTTCCCTCTCCAAGGGTACAGTTTATCAACGTGGAATACTGGGTGGATGCGGTCCAGTGACAGTGGGAGGTCCAGGCGGTAGTCCAGGGGACCAACCTTCTCCAAAATGGCGTAAGGTCCTAGCTGTCGATCCCCAAGTTTCTCACTGGAAAGTTGGAGCTTGATGTCTTCTGCGCTTAGCCAGACCTGATCTCCTACTTGGAACTGATGTGCCTTTCGTTTTCCTCGTTCATAGTTTTCTTTTTGCCATCTTTTTCCCAGGTGTAGAGCTGCCCCGGCATCCTGTCGCACCTCTCGAAGGATCTGAATGCGATCATCCACTGCTGGAATCCCACTTCGCTGACCAACGGGAATGTTAAATAGGGGGAGGTAGCCGTAAGTGAGCTCAAATGGGGAGATTCCAAGTGCAGAGTGGGTACGTGAGTTAATCACAAACTCCGCCATTGGCAAATGCTCTGCCCAGTCATCCTGACGACGTCCCACATACAGCCGGAGATACTTTTCGACTTCTTGGTTTGCCCGCTCGGTTTGCCCGTTCGCTTGGGGGTGGTATCCCGATGTGAGATTGGATTTGATTCCCAGGCGGGAGAGTAGTGATCGCATGAGCTTTGCTGCAAACTGGGGTCCTCGGTCTGATACAAAGCGGAGGGGGAGGCCATGGAGGCGGAAAATTTCGCGGTAGTAGATGTCAGCGACACCTGCTGCTGTGATAGATGTGGTACAAGGGATTGCGTGGATTTGTTTCCCGTAGAGGTCGGTGCAGACAAGGATGGCATCGTATCCTTGTGAATTGGGCAGCTGTGTGATCAGGTCAACTCCCACTTCTTCCCACAGACCTGCTGGGACATCTAGGGGTAGTGTTACTGCTCGTGGGTGTCTCTGTATCTTTTTCCTAGCACAAGTTTCGCATCCTTCCACATACTTTTCTACAAAGGATCGCAGGGTGGGCCACCAAAAGTGGGTGCTAACGAGATCGAGGGTGTTGTGAAGTCCGGGGTGACCAGCGGAGGGGTTGTCGTGGCATTGTTTGAGTACTTCTGTCCGTAGGTCATCCTCTGGTGGGACATATACCCTACCTCGGTGGTACACCAGTCCGTTATCCTCCTCCCATTCTGCTATCCCATTGGCCAAGCGTTGGAGGCCGCTCCTCCTGAGCTCTTCCAGTCCTTCGAGTACTTGGGCCTCTCTTTGCGAGGCCTTCTGGATGCGGTCCTCCAACGGGTTCTGTAGTGAGGCTGCTGCCACTTGCATAAAGTGGGCTGGTTTCAGAACGGTCTGTTGTCGGTTGTCTTCACTGTCCAACACCTGATGCGTTGCCATGCGAGACAGAGCATCTGCCTGTGTGTTTGCCTTGCCTGGGCGGTGAGTCAGCCGGAAGTCGAATCGGGATAACCATAGTGCCCAACGCGCTTGTCGTCGGCTAAGGTCCTGTGCAGAGCGCCAGAATTCCAGGTTTGCATGGTCGGTGATGATCTCGAAGGTCTGCGGTGATCCTTCCAGGAAGCTTCTCCAGTCCTTTAGTGCTTCAATGATTGCCAGCATCTCCCGGTCATAGATTTCGTAGTTTCGTTCGGCTGGTTGCATGGAGGCTGATCGAAATGCTACTGGGTGCCACTGACCATCGTCTTGTTTCTGCATTAGAGCTCCTCCTGTGGCAAAGCCTGATGCATCTACCTCGAGTTGTGTGAGCCTGTTGGGGTCCCAGAGTGCCAGTACCGGAGCTGTGACAAAAGCTTCCCTTAGGGTGTCGAATGCTTGCTGCTGATGTGTTCCCCAGTTGAAGCCTGAGTCTTTCTTGGTTAGGTCATTCAGAGGGCGTGCTATGCGGGCAAAGTTCTGTATGAATCGACGGTAAAAGTTGGCAAAACCTAAGAATCCTCGCAGCTCTCGCAGGTTCTTTGGAGTAGGCCAGTCACGAACTGCAGTCACTTTTACCGGATCCATGCGCACTTCCCCTTCTGATATCACTAGTCCCAAGTACTCGATCTGAAGCTCCTCGAACTCACATTTTTCGGGTCGTAGATAGAGGTCATGTTTCTCTAGCCGTTTTAGTACATCCCGCACTATCTGCCGGTGTTGTTGTAGCTCGTTACTGAAGATAAGGATGTCATCTAGGTACACTGCTACTTTCCCCGCTGCCACTAGGTCTGAAAAGATGGAATTCATGAGTGCTTGGAAGGTCGCTGGGGAGTTGGTGAGACCAAAGAACATTACACTGGGTTCGAATAACCCTCGGTTGGTTGCGAAAGCAGCCTTCCATTCATCACCCTCCTTAATTCGGACATTGTTGTAGCCCCATCTGACATCAAATTTGGTGAAGTACCGTGCCCCCTGCAGACGGCTGACGATGTCAGCAACCAGTGGGAGAGGATAGCGGTTCTTTAGGGTTACTTGATTTAGTTTCCTGTAATCCTGTACAAAACGGAGCTTCCCGTCCTTCTTCTTCACAAAGAAGACAGGTGAAGACAGTGGCGATTTTGAGGGGCGAATGTAGCCTTTTCGGAGGTTGTCATCCAGAAAACGGTCGAGTTCGCCTTGTTCGTTCAATGACATTGGGTAGACTTTCGTACGCATGGTTTCGGGTGCTCCTGGGATCAGTTCAATGGCGTGATCCCAGGGTTTGTGTTCAGGGAGACGTTCTGAGGCCGTTTCAGAGAATACCTTTTTGAAATCCCTATAGGGCTCTGGGATCATTTCTTCGAAGGTTTTCACGGGTTTTGCTTTGTAGGCCTGCTCCGCTAGCTGTTGGGAATATGTGAATCCTGCTGCGCACCAGACCTCTTCTGTTTGTTCGTGTAGGATGCCTGACTTCACCCATGCACGCCGGGTTTGTCGGTTGGCTCGAATGCGGTGTATCGGCGACTCATCTGCCTCCTCTTCCTCTGCTAAGTTCAGTGGGGTTTTGGGAGTGATGACTGTTTCAATTTCCTCCACAGTGTCTTGTTCTTCTACCTCCTCTATCGTTGTCCGTTGTGGTCTAACCGAGAGTCGTCCCTTCTCCCAGTCAATATCTGGATTGGCTTTACGTAGCCAGGGGAGTCCCAGGATTAGGTCTTCACTTCCCAGATTGGTTATCAGCAAATCTGTCCACCGTTCTTGATTATCGACAGTCAGGGCTAGACGTGCAAAATGCGTAATCTGCCCTGCTCGGTTAGCAGATCCATTGATGTTAAAGACCCCAATGGGTTTCCTGAGTGGGAAGATCCTTACTTGGTGGCGGGTGACAAACTCCTGATTCAGGAATAGAGCCGTGGCTCCAGAATCAACCATGGCCGCAGTTGCTATACTGTGATTTCTTCCTCTTAATTTCGCGTTAATTTGGAAGTGTGACGAACTGGAGTTCAATTCCGAAATATTAGATATGGTACATGAGGGTAGAGAATCATATGTGGACGTAGCATGTATAGCAAATTGGTTTACGGGTACTCTCGGTGCGGCCGAGACGGGTACCCGCTTTAAAAACCCTCCTGCGAGCCTGAAGCGGGGGCCATGGCATTGGCTCTGTTCAGGAGTTCTTGGAGCTGGGCAATTTGGATGGAGAGGTCGGGGGTAGCTGGGGACTGGGCAATAGGGGCAGGAGCAGGGGCCGGAGTGGAAGCCGCAATTTGGACAGGTTCATTGGGAAAGAGAGTGAAAGGCGTTGAAGAGGAGGCTGCGACTTGTTGACGGCGGGGTTGTTGACGCTTACCCCGGCCGCGTTCTAGACCCATGAATTTATCCTGGCAGACTGACTCTAAATGACCTCGTCGCCCACAGTAGCGGCATACTGTGTCCTTGTACGAGCAGTTCCTCTTCTCATGACTCTGTGAACCACAACCGTAACACCTGCCTCTCATCTGGGCCACGAAGCTTTCTCTACTGTTGCCATTGGTATGCGTGGCATCAACGTCCATAGCATGGGAGTTGGCAGGGGGAGAGGAGATGTGAGAGGTACCCTGATTACGGCCAGTCATGGTGGGGTCATGCAGGAATACGTCTACCGAGATTGCTCGCCTGATTGCCTCCTCTAGTGTAGGGGCTAATCCCTGAGCTATGTTGACCACGATGAGATTTTGTCGAATCTCTGGGTTGAGGCCACTGTGAAAGCGTTCTCGTAGGTCGATATCTGAGAGCCCAGTTCGATCGCCGATGTCTTTGAAGTTCTGTGCAAATTCTGCTACCGTTTGACCTTTTGCTTGCCTGAGATGCTGGATTGCATTCCGGGCTTCCATGCCTGCGTCAATGGATTCGAATCGGAGGGTGAAGGCTGTTTTAAAGTCTTCCCATCGTCCATTAAACGGTTGTTGGTGATGACTGAATTCCAAGAGGTATGGGGTGGCCCAATCAGCAGCCTTTCCCGAGAAGAATCCTAGAGCCGCCTTAATCAGTTTCCCTTCGTTGTCCTTCAAATCCGGTTGTTCCACTGCCCAGCTCTGATACTGAGCAATGAAGCGACGGGCTTCCGCACTACTCGAGCCTTTGAAGAGCTCGGGTTTATTCATGCTCGACTTGGCTGCAGCTCTGTGAAGGTTGGCTGTGAGCTGAGTCACCTGCTCGATAAGCTGTGCCATGAGCTGATTTGTGTTGACTTCAGAGGTCGACATAATGGATGGGGGTGCAGTGGGAGTAGGGATAAGGATGGGTGTGATCACGGTACCGTCGGAAAGGTTCTCCTCTTCACTGATGGAGTTGGCAGCAGCGTTCGGACAGGGTTGAGAACTGCAATCAGCCCAGGAGCTGCTTTTGCTGCGGTGGATGTGGGTTTGGTCTTTAGTATCAAAAGCGTGTGGGTAGGCAGAGCAGTCGATAGCTTGGGCGGGCAGGCTTGGTGCGGAGGTGTCTGTAGACGTGGTGGAAGCGGAGCCTGCAAGGATAACCTAATCGGTAGGCTATCAGTGCAGTAAGGGATCTTGACCTAATGTCACAAAGAGGTGACGACGGTGGCGGAGCGGAGCGGAGACTTAGGCGGGAGCGGACAACTGGTCCCAACGACAAAGTTATATTGATAATAAATACAAGTAAGTAAGTTAAAGACATACCTGGTCCCAACGACAAAGAGGTCAAGATAAGGGACCAGGTTGTGGGGGCTGGCTTATATATACAAGGTGGAGCGTGGGAACTATGAGATAATACTGTATAGCTCAGGCACAAGGAATGGAATGGAATGTTCCGGAATGATTATTGTAGGTAGGAGGGTTCATGACAATATTTAAACTATCACTCGCTATTGTCGTACTCATTTGTATTCATGGTGCCTCCAATAACTCGACAAGCCCAGAGGAACCGGACAAGAACTCTCACCGGAACCACTCACAATTCGGATGTACCGAATCAGGCTGAAGAGTCAAACCCTTTCCTCGCTAATGCACAATCCTTCGCACTATACTCCGAATCTATATTGGCCTTAGGAGGATGAAGGAGAACAAATGTTTTCAGACCAATGACGTCAACTGCACATTCCACTACGGAGGTGAATCCAGAGTTCACAATTGGAGGAAATACCGAAACATTAGACTACAAAATCCAAACATTATACACTGCAACTGGAATACTGGTTCAGGTAAGAACACCACGGATGGTAACTCGAATAGCTACCGCGTCATCCACAATTATACCTCCATCTCCAATGGCAGCAGCCATTTTCGGACAGCTCTTGGCCCGAAATGCACCAGACAACACTCAAATTCCTGAAGGACAGGAAGAAGATCATCCCGAAGAAGATAATCAGGAGGATCAAGATGGTGAGGAAGATGCGGTAGGGGCCGAAGAAAATCCAGCTGACCTGGATGGATCGGATGATGATGAAGGACCAGGTGGACCAGGTGGTGAGGGATCCGGAGGATGGGGAAGTCCTAGGAGACCAATATTCCCACCAAACAACAACTCTTCCGAATGGGAGTTTCTTCAAATGTTCCAAGCTTTCCGAGAAACACTCGAAGGATTGGGTAATGTGATTGCGAATTTGCGATCGGAGCCTTCCAAATCAAGTAAAGCAAAAGTTTGGGAACCAGATGTTTTTGATGGTCTTGAGCCTCGGAAACTTAAATACTTTCTAGTTTCCTTATCCCTTGTCTTCCTAGATCGACCGAACTATTTCACTGATCAAAGGAAGATCGCCTACACCTTGTCTTATCTGAGTGGATCCGCTCGCAAATGGTTTGAGCCAGATATCCTCGACCCCAATGCAGTCGCACTTCCTATGTGGACCAGTTCTTTTTCGGCACTCGTGAAGGAGTTACAAGATAATTTCGGTCTTTACGATGCACAGGGGGATGCTGAGGATAAACTCGGAAACTTAAAGATGAAGGAAAATGAATCAGTTCGTAAATTTAACATCCAATTCAATACACTTGCTGCTCTCACCGATTGGAATTCGAGTTCCTTGAAGTGGGCTTATCAGCACGCCTTAGCGTCCCAAATTAAGGACGAAATGGCCCGTGTACCAGAGCCTTGAAACCTTGCCGAATATCAGGCAGAGGTTCTCCGAATCGACAACCGGTACTGGCAAAGAGAAGAAGAGAAGAAACGAGAGTCTGCTCGTTACAGCGGATCAGGTTCGGGGAGTAAAACCTCGAGCCCGGGTAAGAAGGGTAATCCGAATCCTTCGAACAAAACTTCTTCTTCATCGGAAAATCAGTCTAAAGGTACTAATAGCCTGCAGACTACCAGTCAGAATCAAGGGAAGAAGCCTTGGTTTGACAATAAGAACAAATCGGCCAGCAGCGGACCTTCGGGTCAATCTTCTTTGAACTCTTCGACTTCTCAACAGGCGAAGCCGTACCAGAAACATCTCGGACTGGATGGCAAAGTCAAGCCGGAAGAGAAGGAGAGACACAGGAAATTCAACCTGTGTATGTTCTGTGGCGGTAAGCATAAACTAGAAGATTGTCCTAATTGGAAATCGAGCCAACCTCGCGGTCGAGTGGCAGAGGTTGAGGATACTACCACGAACGTCCAATCATCTTTGAATGATTCGGAAAAATAATCCGCAGCTCTTGTACCCTGGTACGAAGCGAGAGTTGCATTGATTTGGTTCGTGCCTACCCAGGGGAAGTAATACTTAACGCATCCGCTCTTTCTGAATACAAACCATCTCTCCGATTTACACTTACTACTGAATTTCAATCACCAGAAGAACCGGCCGGTACATTATCTTTACTACAATTTCCATGCTTACTTGATTCCGGTTCTACAGACTCTTTTCTCGATTCTTCCTATGTAAAAAAGCATTCTATTCAGACAAAACCTATATCTCCGATCAATCTCCGTTTATTTGATGGTTCTCTTACCGCAAATTCTATTTCGGAAACGGTCGAACTTTCGATCCATTTTCCGACCGGTGAGTCTTTTACAATTAACTTCTATATTACTTCATTGGATTCATCTTGCAAAGCCATACTAGGATATAGTTTTTTGTCCCGCTACAATCCGTTGATTGACTGGGTTACAAAAACAATTTCTTTCCGAAACACTGACCGAGATGTTTTCAAACAGATGTCTACACTTCCGGATACTTTAAATTCAAGTTCCGAAGTGTCCGCTCCACCTCCAGAGCTATTAGCGAAACCAGATGCATCACACTCTAAACCTCGCTCTCACCTTACACCTCGTCCACTCACAGACAAATTTCCATATGAACCCATCTACTCATACCCAACAGTATCGCAAATGGGATCTTGTACCGAATCTGCGGAAAAACCGGATGTTGACATCACACTTCTGGGGGCAGTGGCTTTCAACCAGGTCTGCAAGGACACTGGTATCAGGCCGATTCTATTTCGTTACATCCCTTCCGAAATTACTGCTAAAGGTTCTAGTACTGAAGAATTTGAATCTCAGGAACGAGGATCTACCCTTCCAGATCAATATGCCGAATTTGCTGATGTCTTCGACAAAAGCTCTTCCGAAGAGCTTCCAGAACATTGATCTTACAATCTAAAGATTGATTTAGAAGAAGGTGCCGAGCCACCTCTCAGAAGACTGTACCCCTTATCTCCAAAAGAATTGGGGGCCCTTCGTGATTTCCTGGATAAGCAACTAGCTACAGGTATAATTCAAACCTCCTCTTCACCCTATGGCGCACTGGTTCTATTCGCACCAAAGAAGGACGGATCTCTCTGACTATGTGTTGACTTCTGAGGAATTAATCGCATCATGAAGAAGGACCGATACCCATTACCCTTGATATCCGACTTGCTGGACGTGCCCCAAAAGGCAGCCGTATACACTAAACTCGATTTAGCTCATGCCTATCATCTCATACAAATTGCTGAAGGTGATGAATGGAAGACTGCTTTCTGGACTCGCTATGGGTCTTACGAGTGGAAAGTAATACCGGAAGGGCTCACCAATGCCCCGGCTGCATTTCAAAGATTTGTTAACTCTATCTTTGCGGACTTACTAGACGTTTATGTGATCGTTTACATTGACAATATTCTAGTATATTCCGATAATCCGGAAGATCACGAGGAACATGTCTGAGAAGTCCTCCGAAGACTCCAACAAGCTCAACTTTACTGCAATCTTGGGAAATGTTTCTTCGGAGTTGACACAGTCGGATATCTTGGGTACATCTTATCTCCCACCGGCCTTACCATGTCTTCGGATAAAGTAAAAGCTATCATCGAATGGCCAGTGCCTCGAAAGGTCAAAGATATTCAGTCTTTTCTTGGATTTGCCAATTTCTACAGGCGTTTCATTTACAATTATAGTGACATAGTGATTCCATTAACCCGACTCACCCGAAAAACAACGGATTGGATTTGGACTGCGGAATGCCAGTTGGCTTTCGAAAATCTCAAGCATGCATTCACCAGTGCTCCTATTCTAGCTCACTGGGAACCTAATCAACCACTCATCATGGAAACCGATGCTTCCAACTATGCAATTGCAGCAATCCTTTCAATTTGGCTTTCAGACGGGGAAGTACATCCAATCGCTTTTCTTTCTCGCATGCTTCATGCAGCAGAGCTAAATTATGATGTTCATGACAAGGAACTTCTAGCTATTTTCGAAGCTTTTAAAGCTTGGCAGCACTACCTTGAAGGCGCCGGAGACCCGATCGATGTGGTCACCGACCACAAAAATCTTGAGTACTTTAGCACAACGAAAGTGCTGACTTGGAGACAGGTCCGATGGTCCGAATACCTTTACCAATTCAATTTGGTGATCCGGTTCCGACCGGGCAAATTAGGGGAAAAGCCGGACTCCATCACTAGACGATGGGACATCTACCCAAAAGAGGGGGATATCGGATATGCCCAAGTCAATCCACAGAACTTCCGACCTGTATTCACTAATGAACAGCTGACTGCTTCACTTTGGGCTACTTTCCTTGAAGGACCGGTCCTCCTGGCATCGATCATTATGGACATCAATGCTTTACATGAAGCAATTCGACAATCATTACCAATTGATCCGGAGTCTGCACTAGGACTCACATATGCCCAAGACGCTACTAAGCCTCGATGGACATTGGGCGAAGATGATCTACTACGCCTTGATAACCGGATATACATTCTGAATCACTCAGATCTACGGCTACAAGTTCTATGATATTTCCATGATCACCCTCTTTCCGGCCATTTCGGTCAAAACCGGACTCTAGAATCTATTCGTCGGCAGTATACCTGGCCTAAGGTCTGAGATTTCATACGAGACTACATTGCCTCCTGCACTACTTGTGGTAGGAACAAGTCCCACCAACATCGGCCTTATGGATTGCTAAAACCTCTTCTGGTACCAACACACCCTTGGGATTCCATATCCATGGACTTTATCAAAGAACTTCTGATGTCGGACGGTTACAATTCCATCCTAGTCATTGTGGATCGATCATCAAAACAATCCATTTTCATTAAGTGTCATACTACAATCACATCCGAACAATTAGCTGAACTTTTTGTCATTCACATCTTCTCGAAACATGGAGTACCGAGCCATGTAACCTCAGACCAAGGTTCCGAATTTGTGTCCGCTTTCTTCCGGGCCCTCGGCCAATCATTAAATATGGAACTTCACTATACTTCCGGATATCACCCCGAAGCCAATGGTCAAACTGAACGAGTCAACCAAACCCTAGAGCAATATATCCGCATTTATTGCAATTACCAACAGGACAATTGGTCCGGACTTCTACCAATGGCCGAGTTTGCATACAATAATGCACCAAATGCATCTACAGGTATTACACCCTTCTTCGCTAACAAAGGTTACCATCCGAATGTATCCATTCAACCGGAAGTTGATATCTGATCCGATCGGGCTCGTGATTTTGTCGTCAACTTAGATGAAGTTCATTCATTCCTTCATGATGAAATTACTAATGCTCAGCATCGGTATAAAGAACAGGCTGACCGGAAGCGTATTTCCACTCCTGAATTCCAGATCGGATCCAAAGTCTTTGTATTAGCCAAACACATCCAATCGACCCAGCCCACACCGAAGTTCTCGGAAAAGTATCTTGGCCCATTTAAGGTTACTGAATGCATCGGAACATTAGCCTACAAGATACAACTACCAGATTACCTCTCCAGAATACATCCCATATTTCATGTTTCCCAATTGGAACTGTACACTCCCAATCCAATACCTAACCGCATGCAAGCTCCGCCACCTCCGATCAAGGTAGATGGTGAGCAGGAGTTTGAAGTTGCAGAGACCCTAGATTCAAAAATGGATCGTAGGTACCGACGGTGTCCATTATGTCAGGAACGACTAACACTACGAGTAACCCTTAGCGCATAGGCGCCTGTCATAGGGCGCTTGTGTCCTGTGACTGGGGTGTCTGGATATTCTACTTCTTTGTTTTCCTTTATGCATTCTATGTTACTCATCGGGCTGTACTCGGTTACGACCCGCCGCTGACATCCTCTTGATTACTCATACTCGGTTAGCATCCATGCTCATATCTATCACAGACTTGTTTGTCATAGCGTTTGACCCACGACTCTATTGTAGATTAGATTCGTACTTTTGTATATAAGGTCAGCTAAGGTCTTGTAGTGACCTTAGCTTTGTTATTCAACTTGACTTCTGGGTTTACTCTCTGAGATGTCTGAGACACTTAGCCATTTGAGGTTTTGTGTGTCGACATCAACCTCTGACACATTACGGTACTTTATCAATTGGAAAGGTTATGAAGGTACTGAAGAAGAATTCTCATGGATCGGAGCCGACAAAATGCATGCCAATGAACTCCTCGGAGAATTCCATAACCAATACCCAGCGAAGCAGGGACCCTTGCAGGACATCAACTAAAATTGTCGTACAATTCTACTTATCTTTTTCTATATTTTATATTTTCTTTTCACTTCCGAACGGTTGAAATTGACCAAAGGGATTACCGCCATGATAGTTTATTGAGCGATAATCCCTTACCGGAATTTCGTACGCCTATTCTTTCGCACTTCAGCTATTTTTCACACTTCCGCTATCTGGACATATCCGTCTGAAATTTAAACTCATTTCTTACAAGTATTATCGGCCGATTTCATTCAGCATATTCCTTACTTTTCCGTTTCACTTTCAACTACGATAAATTTTCTACTCAAAGTCCGATACCGGACAAATTTCTCAGAAAATATAGAAACTGAATTTTATTCAAAGTCAAAAAAAAACTACTATTAGGCCTATTCTCGGCCTTTTCCCTTCCTATCCCCCATTCTCTTTTCCCTTTCTTCCTCCATTTCTACTTCATCTCCTCGGATCCTTACAAGGAACCAGACCATGTCCTCTAATAATCCTAACCGACGGGTTAGGTCCCTTACATCCCCTTGGAGGTCCTCCATTGTCTGACTGCTTGACAAAGCACCGGACTCTTCTACCTTCACCCTCTTTATCCGGCGGGGATGTTCGGCCTGCACCAACGAGCATTGGGCCTTTGCAGAATGACAGGCTTGGCATGAAGACGACCGAACACCTACCGAAATGCACGAGATGCCCTTGGAAAGGCATCGGTCGCACTTGACTTCCTTTTTAGGGGAAGACGTAGGGGTTGGAACGACGTCGGCTTTGCCATTGTTGTCGACATCCTTGGAACCTGAGGATGAGTAATCTTCATTATGCAGAGTGGGATCCACAGAAGCAGCAACCTAATGAGAAATTAGAACAAGTTATATAGAAAACTTATGAGATGCACCTTGACCAGAGGGTGTTTACACTTCAAGGGTACCGGAGCCTCTGTTTGCTCCTCGTTCTCTTTCTCCACAGTCCGATTGGACTCCTCAACTTCTTTCTGCTTAGCAGCTTCCTCAGCTTTAGCCTCCTCTTCTGCTCTCTTCCGAGCATCCTCCAACTCAATTCACCGCTGTTCTTCCTCGGCTTCCCTCTTCTTCTCTTCCTTACATCTCCGAATTTCTACCAGCCGCGCCTCTGCCGCAACTTCTTCCTTTTCCTCTTTGGCCTTACATTTGGCCTCGCATTTAGCCCATTCCTCCTTATGTTTTTGAAGACGGGTGATTTTGGCTTCTTCCTCATCGTCTGAGGGAAGGGAGGAGTTGGGGAGGGAGATGGGAGGAGACATGGTGGAAAGAGAGAGAAAGTGGGGACTTAGAAAATTTTATTCGAATGGGTATTTATAGCCTACCAACTGTAATGTGGCTGACCAATCAAATTCCAAAACTTTCTGATTAGTATTTTCTTTTCCAATCTGTTGATCAGATCAATACTTTTCCAACGAATGGCTGTCGTATGAGGCTTTTGAGGGCAAAAACCTAATAGGGGGATACTGCTATGGGTATGCTTCCGCTACCTCGTACGGAACATCTGGAAGTTACAGAAATGACAATGGTAATTCGTTCCTATCCTTTCCTTATCGGTTCGGGACCGGACCGTATGATGACATCTGATGTTAACGGATATGATTACTTTTAATTCCCACCCTATTATCTTTTAATTATATTATTGGGAACTTTTTACAATACTTATTGTTTTATTTCAGATACTCATTGTTCTTCCTTTAACAATTAGGATTACTGGTATATAAGCATTAGGTCCAGTAGATAGTTCTCCAGTTTAAATATCAACTTAGATCATTCCAATCTAGAGAGGTTATCCCTATAACTCTGTCTGGGCTTTCCAGTCTAACTTGATAGTTGTCCGAACTTATCCGGTCGACTTCCAGATGTCCTAAATCTATGAACATCCACGGAACCATTATGACATAGCGGGAGCACTACTGAAAGTGGTGCTAAGGTTCTTGTTCGACTTTACCTTTCCACTTTTCTACTGATTGGTAGTTACCATTCAAACCCGGAAACTATCAGAACACTGTATACTATACTATTCATACTAGACCTCACAGAACCTCACCGGAACAGTCTTAACACCCGGACAACTGTTAATAATAGCCGGATGTAAAATCTCTCCCCAGCAGCTGGATGAACAGAGTACATTCTACCAACAGCAGGGTCACCTTTTTTTGTGAACTGTCCATTTGTGGTTGCTTTTATTCCAAACCCATTCTGATGGAAATTCTTGATACAGCAGAGACCGAGCTGTTGTTACAGCATTTGCTGGATCCTCCCTAACTCTCTCCTCTTCCTCTGCATTGGCTTTAAAATATCCCATGAGTGTGCCATTCTTGGTGCTTGCAGCATTAACAATCTCTTCCAATGTTTGTCCATTGTCTGCATCAAATGTAACCATCTGACCTCCAGGAGTATGCACAACTAACCTTGTAACTTTAGGCTTTTCTTCATGCATAGCATAAGAAAACAATCTCCAACTGGCTTCTGAAGCAGAAATATAACGTGAATCTAAATACAACTGCACTTCATCCTGATTTGAACCAATGTGCATAGTTGCCCAGTCATGACCTTTGTAAACATATTTGTGAAGATACTTGTGAGCCCTGATAGAAATGCAGCATTCAGTATTAACATGGCTTTCCAACTCCATGAGTGTCCAAGCATTATAAGGAACCACCCATGTATTGTCAAGCTCAATGTCTCTACCATTGACAGTTTTCTTGCACTTTCTGTCATTGTCTGGCTGAGCATATACTGGATAGCCATTTTCAGAAAGGGAAGTCTCAGGCTGGAAAGGTTTTGGAAAACCCTTTGAACACTTTCCATCCTTCATGCAGGAGGCATTTGGATTGAGTGCTCCACATGGACCATGAATCATCAGCTTTTGGACTAACTTAAATAGCTTTGGGTGAGAGTTTGAATCAGGTAGCTGAGCAGATATAAGTTGATCTATATGATGGGGCTCTTTAAATCTATCTTCTGGATGGAGAAAAATAAGGATATGAATATGAGGCAAACCCCTTTTCTGAAACTCAATAGTGTACACCCGACCCCTGCACTTCCCAAAACGCCCTTTGTCAATCAGGTTCAGTATAATGCAAACTTTTTCATGGAATACACAGGCTATGATATCAGGGCGGTCATTGGGAGTTTGCCCAGGGAGTAGTGCAGCCTTGACTTCAGGACAATTAGGATTAGCTGTGATAGTCACAAAGAGATCTGGCTTTCCAAAATGATGCAAAAGGGATATTGAATCTTGATACAGCTGGAACATATGTCTTGAGCCCCCAATATAGGAGGAAGGTAGAATGATACGCTGTCCAATATCTGCAACATCTGTATCTGTAGCCTGTACAGCATCAACTAAACCTGAATATAATTCTGCTCTAAGCTCTTTTTGGTGCCATTTAAGCCAGGACAGTCGCTGCTGGTCCACTTGGGCAAACGCATCAACTATGAACTGCTGGAATAAATTCTTGGCCATAAATAAATGAGAACTTTCAAACTGTGTTTTTCATTGATGAAGACGAAAAGCATAGTATTCCATCTGAGAAACATACATTCTCTTGGAAGTCTCAGTTTCATCCTCCTCATTTGGATTAGTTCCTTCACCATGAGCATATTGAATTTTTTTATGCCAACCTAACTCTCCTCTGGGGAAAAGCAATACATAGTGAAGTGGGGCATATGCAGGATTATACTCTACTATTCTCTTAAGGGGTCCTGCTTTATGCTGCAGAATAATATCTCTATGATCAGCAGCTTCACCAGGCCCAGGAAGAATAACAGCAACTTCCTCTGCAGTAGGCAAGTTGTATCTCCTTGAATCTGTAGAGTCCAAAAAGTGAAGCCTAACACATACAGTATGATTTTCAGACCCTGGATTTGTCTGTTCTTCATCAGCTATATGCTCATGGGCAGTCTTGTACAGTTCGAAGAAGTGGTTGTTCCTTCGAAGGCAATCATCAAGAACTGTCATTATAGGATTAAGCAATCCAGAGCAGGCATTGTTCACCATGCGCCTTTCCAGGGCAGTTTCAGGAGTCATAATATATAGTTGAGCATAAACAGGATTCTTGCCCACCTCTGGCAGGAGGGAGCCCAAACTATGAAATAGTTCTCCTTTGATTTTAAACTGCCGCAGTCCAGTTTGTGGTAGCTCAGGATCATTTTGGGGTTGTGTTTTCATGCCCAATGATACAAATGCAAAGGCAGCATTATAAGCTCTGATGTTTTCCAAAAAATGCTTAGAGTTATGATCCTGACTATTAAATAACATTTCCAGCTCAAGAGGAGGCCTCTGGAGAAATGGGAGTATAATCTTTCCAGACCAGCAGCATTTACCAAATTTAGGATTGCACTTTGAGGATTTCTTGCGCCTTTCTGCCTCCCAATGTAAAGCATGACAGTTTGGACATTCCTTGTCCATCTGGCCCAAGAAAAGCTCATTGTAAACTCCATCATCCTGAACTGGCCTCAGAGCTATAGGTAGATTCTGAGGATTTACAGGAACTGGCTGATGTGGGGGAAAAGGAGGAGGAGAAGGAGATGGCAAAGGGGAAGGAACAGGAGGAGGCTCATAATCCATAACTTGGGGAGGAGAAGCAGGTGGAGGAGAAAGAGGAAAAGGTTGAAAGTGAGGGAGAGGGACAGGAAGAGGAAGAGGGACAGGAAGAGGGAAAGGGAAAGCAGGTTGTTGAGGAGCAGGAGGAAAGTCCATACCTCTTCCATATTGATTGCTTCTTTGACCATGCACAGGATGTGGAGGTACAGAAGCTAACATTGCCTGCAAATGCTGTGGAAGATGTTGATACTGAAGGCAAAATAGTAAATAGAAAAGAACAGTTAATTAAAATTTATGTTTACCTGAGGCTGACCAACCCCAGTAGCTTGATCCTGCTGAGGAGGTGCATTGGAAGGTCCAGCCTACAGACAGTCAAGTGCCAAGATGGATCAAAAGTAATAGTTAGCTATTTGAAAGGGAAAAAAACACATTATGTTTACCTGAGGCTGAGCCTGATTCTGCTGAGGATGTGCATTGGAAGGTCCAGTCTACAGATAGTCAATTGTCAAGATGCAAAAGCAGTCAAGAATAAAACTTACCCCTCTACCCCTTCTACTTTGAGTTGGTCTTACAGGAACCAATGGAGGCAGATTCCTCAGCTGTGCAGCAATATTCTGTGTCAACTGAAACTCTTGACCATTGTGGTTAACAACCTCAAATGGATTATCCACTTGGTTAGCAGGGAGGCCCCCAGAGGCTTGAGGGAAGGGAAAAGGAATAAGTTCAGGTCTGTTATGAGATGCTTGAGGTAGTCTCCGGTGCTGTGGAGAGTGCATTACTCGGAACTCTCTCTCACGTGCATGCTCAGCATTCCGATTGCGTTCAGGAGTAGTAGGAGGAGAATTCCTGCAAGTTTAAGTAGATCAAAACTAATAGAAAAGCTAAAATTCAATAGAAATAGTATACATTTCTGTGGAAATAAAGGGCAGAAAAGTAGAAAGGAGTTACAGTTGGCAGAGAAAATGAAAGGGGGAAGGAAGAAAGAATCATCATACCTTAAGGCCATAATGTCACAAAACAATCTTTTCATTATTCTTTTCTTTTATTATTCTTTTTCCTTTTCTTTTATTTACTTACCTAATCACTGAGGCACTTACACCAGCGCTCATTATATTCTCATTATCATTTAGGTTACATGCATCAACCTTATTGTTCTCGTGTTGTCGTTTCACTTAGGCGCGACTCTCTCATGCCTGTCAGCTCATTGACAGGATGACGTCATTATTGTTCCGCTTCCATGCTTCTTTTTATATTGCCTTATTGTTTACTCACCTAATACCTACAGCTTTACTTATGGATACGAGCGACTCTTATTGTAGATCCTCACGGTTATGGCGCGAGACATCTCTCACAGCTTCATATCCCATTAGTATATAAAACTTAGTATTTCGTAGTTATATTCCTTAGCTCTATTCTCATCTATACTCCTCGGTAGCTAGACTTGTAGTTGGGTTGTTTTATCCTCATCGCTTTCTTCATCCTCTTGCTCATTGTTCATCATGTAACGCCTGGTTATCTCTTGTGAGAGCTAGCGAGTTGCTGACATATAAGTGAGGTGTAAAATGTGTAGACAGACTCCAAATGCGTGTACGCGTATGAAGTGTATAGGTGGACTTCTCGGCAATCAATATTGATATAGAACTGAGAATAAGCGCTGGTGTAGGGACCCGAGAGCCCGAAGCGCTGGCACATGACAGCTGATTACTCAGACTAATTCCTTACTCGAAGTTAAGTAATCTTAGTAATATTAAGTAATAGGCGCCTCGACCTGTTTTAGAGTAGAAGGATAGAAGGATGCAAAAAAACTGTTGTTCATTACATATGTTTTTGATAAGTTAAAAAATTTATCGGAAGATTGGGAAATTTTTGACATCTGAAAAACTTCCACCAAATTTCCAAAAAGTAGAAAATCTTATGAGGTTTTGCACCCTGTGCTAGAAGTGATTCAGCAATTTCTTAACGCCGGCATTGTCCGGTAATCACATAATGGATAACCGCGGCAACCATGAAAGGAGAACGCCTCGTCGACTATTCTCCTTTGACTCTGTGAGATCCTCTTCTACGCGTCGCTCATCTTCAGAGACACCATACAACATTGAGAGGAAACCGTCAAAAGGATCTTTGTATACGATTAATTTAGAGCAAACGGAAAACAGTGGAAATTGGACATTACCCGACATAACCGAATCACCTCGTTCTGTGACTCCTCGTTCAACAACTCCCTTGAGCGACAGAGAAAAGCGCAAAGGTCCTAGGCCACCTCTTCCTCCCGTCGTCGTCGACGCTACTGCCCGGTCCGTTACTCCGGATGGCCTTCCTCCACCTTCACCTTCTTCTATCCGCTGGAATAGTCTTCGTCAGCACGTTCTACCGCCTTCAAAATCCACTCACTCACAACAGTCCTCTTCTGCATCTCTTCTATCAATCAGCACCCAGACAACAGCATCGCGCACGGGCCATGCAAAACAGTCCTCCAAGTTTGCTCGATTAGGGTTTCGAAATGTCGTGGATCAGGCTAAACAGGTTATGGTGGACGATATACAGCAATTTGCCTCTGATATACAACGTGCATGTATGGCTGCATATCATGTCGAACTTCAGCCGCCTGTGAAATCGAGGATTGATCCTCTACATAGCACGGTTGGCTCGACACTGTCTTTGCCATTCATATCGAGTACAAACCTTACGGCAGGAAGCAGTGGATCTTCAGTTTCAGTTAATCAGTGCAGGAGTGACGTGCGCCAGCCTTCAGTATCATCGACTATCGCTGCTGGTCGGGTCAGGCCTCTCTATCAGACACTTATCAACTATGCAGGCCCTTTCTCGGATGGTTCATCTCCTCTGCCACAACTTCCACTGGAGTCTTTAGTGATTTCCACCTTACTCATTCCATTCCTCACAACAGAAACTGCGTCAGCCATGGAAGAGGATCGTTGGCTAAGTATTGAAGCCTTACAGATCATAATAAAAACTTGGAACCCTACCACTGAGGTTCGTTCAATTTGTTGTATTATTCGTATTTTCTCTTGTCTCACCTTACTTAGGTTGTCGCTGCTGAAAGGTCACTGTGGTGTATGCAAGCAGCGCTTTCTTCCCAGCCTCCTTTGCGCACCCGTATTCTGAGCATTCTCTGGTCATTAACCGTTCCAGAAGAAACTCATTACCCTGCGTCAGACGCCAGAGTATTACAGACCCTTCTCCATGGCCTCTTTTTACTTTTACCCGTGATCAGCGCAGAGGGCGCAGACAACAAGGACAGTCGACTTTTATCCGAGATCATCTCAGAAGTTTGTGCCGGTAGCTGTGATCAGCTCGACGACCTTCACGTCGAAGAAGAGTACAATGCACTCTTTGTAGACGCCGATACACCCCAACACATTCGAGATGCTGTCATCATTGAAGCGCTCGCAAAATGCTTGGAATACTCTGCTGATTCTATGAAAAGATGGTTTTTACGAAATTCTGTCGAGGTGAGGCAGTCTCCGCTCCCACTGCTCCTTGTATTATGACCTAACCTACGTTCTATAGAATCTTTGGTCATTGCCAGAGGAACTCTCCTTTACGCCTCTCCTGACGGCAATACATTCTCGTGCTTTGAACAGTTTCACCCGCGCATTGTTAGCGCTACTCTTATCAACTATTACTCACGATGCAAAACTTTTACGTGACGACGCCCGTATCGTCGTGCAAGCACTACAAAGTCGAGTGTTCCCGGAGTTAACATGCATCACCAATCATACTACCGAGGATGCCAAAAGGAATGTTGTCTTCATCACCTTTCACCTTATCTCTCTAGAGGTGAAGGAACTAGTTGACTGGAGCATCTCAACTATAGTGGAATGGTACAGGCAGATGCCCGATTGGAAGGATTGTTTTGAAAGGAGCTTCAAAGGCCTTGTCAGTGTTCATGTTAATCTATAGTGGTTTGAACTTACAATTTGAGAAGATTCTGGAAAGCCCATGGATTGATTTGCTCAAGATACTCCCTCCCCTGATGCGATTGTTACCGGATGATATGCGGAGGCCGTTAACAGTCGTTCTTCTATCTGCGTTGAACAGCGTAAGTGTTTCTTCGCAGGTTTTCGATATATCGTTGATAAAAATCATTTCCTCAGCGACTGGTCGACGATCCCCCACCTTATCCTTGTCTTCCGTTAGCCTCCCTCCTAAATTCGCTCTCTCAGTCCTATCCGCAGATCTTCTATAAACCTTTATTTCTATGTGCCGCTTCAACAAGAGAGCATGTCGTTGTGAACCATCTATGCACGCTCACTGTCCTGGCACGGTTCATGCCCGATCTTTGGATTAAGGATGCAGAAATGATGTCGGTAGCAATTATGGGTGACATGGGTATGAAAAAGGAAGGGTTGGATACAGCAAAGGAGATGCTTGGCGCTCCAAAATCATGGGGTACGGCAAGATTGGGACAGTCAGTCCTGATTGTAGAGCTTATAGCCCAGATACAGAATATGCGTAGAATCAGAGAAAACTCTTCCGTGAGTTATCTAATCACTAAGAGTGACAGTCCTCTAACTCTTGCCGCACGCTCTAGAGTTCAGCGTCAGATAGTGCATACATAGCTATCGCAAAGTTTGTTATATCATTAGAGCAAAGACTGAGCATTTTGATTGAGACAAAGGTAAGCGCGACAGTATATATTCTTATTCGTTTTCAATTCTCCTGTAGGAGCGCACAAATTTGATTCCTCTTTCACAACGCCTTTTATTTTGCATGTTGTTCAGGGAGATAAGGCTTCTCACCCGATCACTCAAGAGGTATGGCTTCGATAGTTGGAAGACTGGCAAGTCTGAAATTCTCGTTCTTGTAGTGCTCCATGGCTTTCCCGATTTGTGGAGTGGTTTGTGAGTCATCACGAGAACGAGCATCTGGACGACGATTCAGATCTGGTTACATTGGGGGCTATAAAACAAATAAAGGCCCTCTATGCCCTTGCTCAAACCGGCGGGCGCCCTTCAAATACCGTGAGTCATCAACCTTCAGGCAGGGATTCAAGCTTATCATCCGATGCAGCGTCGAAGTACTGCTATCCTCTCCCTTACCCCAACCAATAGTACTTCCGTTGATGAGAATGACAAAAATGTTGGGCTGACAGCAATCTTTGCTCAAAGAAAACCTATATTGGAAGCCATGGCGAAAGGTTTCCAACCAAGAGCTTTGAAGCTCATGGTTGCCATGTCTGCTTTGATCCATTTAGATGACTTTCGACGTATTGGAACCATTCTTTGGCGACACCATCTAGAAGACAATGATCCTAAGACTTTATCTTCGGTAGGTCGTCCTCAATTCTGTCGCATGTTTTATTATTCAAGTAAGACTGGCTAGATCTGTTTTCTGGTAATGCAATGCGCGGAAAAGAATCCACATGATCTTCTAGCCAGCATAGAGGTTGATCTACAAAGGTGAACACTTCTGCGAACTACCCAAACCTCAATGATGATGAACCAACTATTCTTAGCTCAAGCGATGATACCCGTCTGACTGCTATTCGAAAGATAAGCACTCTAGCGAATTCGCGTTTTCAGATCATGTCGCAGCATGTAATTGCAGATCGATCCCATCGTCCGTTCAAGGTTGCTCGACCACCTCTACCGTTTGTAAGTACAGATATGGGCTCCGGGACGTTCGTCCTTGAACTAGACCCAAGTGAAATGCAGGATAAACTTCCTTTGGAGTTGAGGAAGAAGCTGGCTGAGATAGGATGGGAAGACGACGACTTACCAGTTAATCAACAATTAGAGTGGATAAGGACTCCGATGTCGAATCTCCCTGCATCACAGGTGGAAAAGCTGGATACGAGTGGAAATGCACCACCTTCCCCTAATTTGAGTCCCCTATCATCGCCTTCTAGAAGTCCTATGTTAGGTGACAAGGCTGAAGAGCTCGGACTGCTTCGTCGTAACTCATCATCTGGAGGTCCTTTCTCTAGTTTTAAAAGACGAGCTGTCTTTGTTCCCACTCTTTTGCAGGTCCTTCCTCATATTGCCGAAATGACCTGCGATCGTAGTTTCATGGTCGCCTATGCTGCTCGAACGATGATCGTCGACTTGATGCGTAATGACCCAGGTCTCCTTACTAGACCTGTGTGGGATTTTCTCACCGGAGAGAGCCAAGATTTGCCCACTGCGGTAGCAACATTACGGGCCTTTCTCCATACCCGACGGGTACTTCCACCATCCATGGCACACGTCACGCTAAATACCCTTGCCGGATTTTTGAAGGATCTAGTGAAGCAGACTGAGAATGCGCAAACACTACAGTATTTTGCACAGACTGTACCCATCATAGCGAAACTTTTCCCTCAAGTCTACGAGATGTCCGTACGAGACTTACGCCGCAACAAGGTGGACATATTTCTCATACCTTCTGGATCTCTGTGGTTCCCGCCATCTGCACCTCCTGGGCCAATGTTCCCTCGGGGTCCAGGCGCCCTCGACAATCCATTCGAGGACTGCAAAGCGCGTATCGTTTCGATTACTCTCATTCGCATATCACAGAACGTATTGTTTCGTGCGATGATCAAAAGAAATCCAGCTGAAGTGCAGGCTGTACGCAAGAACATGACCACACTCGTATTTCCATCTTTAGCAGGAACTGAAGAAACAATTCTGCAACTGAAGGACTTTGTGCCGTCGAGGGAGTCGTCTGTTGCTAGGGGTTCGGTCACCGACGATGAGATCCGAGGGCTCTCACTGACCCTCTCACGTAGTTTCATCTTGTTGGTGGCACAGATCTTCCGCAGTCTATCTCGACACTTGAATGACAGAACAGAACTTTCAGTCCTCATTGAATCGTTGAATCGAATACTTCTGACTCACGGAAATGATGTGAATATTGTTGCTCAGACCTTGATTGGTATGGTGTTCCATCTTATCTTATGGATCCTGTTCTAAAACAACCGATAGCTTTGATGGTTGCAAGCACCCGATTTAGAAGACTTTTTGCTTCTGGAGGTGGATATACCTTGTTCATGCCTGTGCTCTTTAAGGTGTACGCAGAGTCGGAAGCTCATCGTGGTATCCGAGGTGCCATAGAGTATGCGGTGAATCGCTTCTATGCGTACCATGAAGACACCTTTATCTTTCAAAGCTTGGATGCTATCGCCCGTATCCTAGTTCTTCCTGATATCGATCAGGTATGGATAGTCAAGAGCGTTTATACCCTTTTCGCAACATTGCGCCGAAACCATTTACTTATTGAGCCAGATATAGCTGGTATCCATCATGCCAATAAGGAAGAAGAGCGAGAGGCGCTGATGGTACTTACTGCGGAAGAGAAACCGCAAACGTTCTTTGCCTCTTTGCGAAGTGGGGGAGGTCAATCACAACCACATACCCCAAAATCGCCTGTCACGATTGAACTCCCTGTTGAATACGAGAGCAAACATTTGGAAATGGGCAATTTCATCCGCCTGTTCCTTACTGTCATTGCTCATGACTTGTCGATTGCACGTGCCGAACAGTTTTTGAAGTTATTCCGATTTCTGGTTCCTTCATTTTACGAGGCCTCGGGATCTGCACGAACCGTTTTGAAGGATGGACTGGTGGCACTCGGGGCTATTCTACTGCGGCCAACACTGCCCAAAGCTAGAGCTGCGGAGTTCATTCGACAGAATGATACACAAACTCAAAAAACGCAGTACACGGACTTTTCAAAATTACCCAGTGATTTGGCCTCGATGCGAATGGATTACCTTTGGTCGCTGGTTTCTTACGCGGAAATCGGAGGGGATCTGCATTCTGATACTGTTCGTACTGCGTTTGATCTTGTGAAAGCCGTTTTACGGGAATCTCCTACCTCTGCATTTCATGAATCCGTAGCTTCTTTCCTCGGCGCTTTTTCTAAGTGCTCAATGATGCCTGAAGGCGGTGGTCGAAGATTGAAAGTAGTTGTTCAATTCCTGCGCGATCTTGCTCCGATACTCAGCGAGTACGCTTCTACCATTGAGTTCACAGAAGTATACGACGCCATCGGTCAGCTTTCAAAAAATGCCATGTACTCCAATGACTCTATCTTCTGTCATTTGGTCGTGAATCAAATATGTGTTGCTGGACTGAGGGCGTGTGATACTGCTGCATCGGAAAGCTTGTTACAGTCCCTTCCCAGTCGACGGTCACTGATCACCCTGATATCAAATGCGATCCTTCTTCCAGGAGCAGACATATTCAGCCAACTTGAGGCGCACAGAGCAACTCATGGTTTCTTAGCACTGATCATCCTGCCTCTGGCATTGACCATGAAAACACTCGCCGAAGTGGATTCAGATGGTGTGCGACTGGATACAGTCCAGCGCACTTTACAAGCCCGTGCTTGGTCTCGTCTACTCTTATATGTCATCTCCTGCTGTCAGAAAACTAGGGGCTCCTTCAGAGACCCACCTAATGTCGAACGTTCGAAATCGCAGGACAAGCGTATTTCAACGGCACGCATTCCTTCTTTACTTGTGGCTTTGCAAGTAATCAAGGTTATTGTTATTCGTGCAGGAGATGATCTGAACCATGGCATTCCTGATATTTGGTTACGGTTAGCCGTTTTTCTCAGAGAAATACTTGGCGAAGGAAATGCTGAATTCAGTACTCGCCCCGAGGAACTTTCCCCCAATCCTTCTCCGACCCCTTCTCCCAGAAGTAGTGGTCAATTTGATATGCCATTTTCGAGGCCAATGACTACTGCCCTTAGCAGCGTTAGTCGGTCATTTTCTAGCCCTCGCATCGTTGACTACTGCTTATGGTCATTCCTTGAGTTATTATGTGTTTATCGCAATCCTCTGTTCATCCAATTGCGAGCTTTTGTACATGGAAAAGTCCGCGATTTAGACCAGGAGCTTCGATATCAGCAAAACCCCCGTACACCGATCAGTTCCAGGTCGCGTAGACCTTCCTCCGTGTTTACTAAATCACGCAGACGCATATCAAATATTTCAGGAGCAAACTCTCCCGAAGCTTCTCCGCGTTCGACCAGCCTTGCCACACCGGAAATGTCATTTTCTGGAAAATTTTCAACGTACCAGAATTTGCCTACTCCTTCACCCTTCTCATATTCATCTTCCCCGGATCCCTCTTCTCAGAATGCTCCGGGACCGCGCATCGTCCATCTCGGATTAATATCCAGCACGAGCACTTTCCGGCGATCTTTGTCTCCCGGAGGAACCAGTGCTATGCGGCACTTAGCGAAGTCGACCAAGGTCAAGTCTTTGATATTGATTCGCAAGACATATCTTCGGATTCGCGTTGTACAAACTTGCATGGGATATCAAAGTGAACTACTTCCCCTCCCTCAGACTTCGATTGATTCCGTATCTGAATTGAACGATAGTCCTACAACAACGCCATGGACCAAAAGGCGAGCGTTGCAGGAGGTGACTCATGAGACTCGGGAGCTCCTGGCTGAGTTTGAGGAATCAAATGAGCTAGAAAGCGAGGGTGTCATTGTCAACGAATTCAATGCGTCCTAATGGCCCTTTTTGTATGAACTATTAGCTTATCAAAATATGACCTTCGACTATATAAAGCGGACATCGAAATGTAGTTGATATATCCCAACGGGGCGAGTTGACTGGAGCCATTCAAATTCAGATACAAAAATTAAATTTCTAATGAGTGTGTTATTTGATTCAACAATAGTACAAAGAATAAGAGAAAAGAGAACTAAAACAAGCTGATATAGGTATCATCATAAGAGGAGATGTTCATTAGCGGGAGAAAACATATTGAAGCAACCAATCAGAAAAATAACGAAAGTGAGAACCCAACAGCTGCGAAATCAAGAGCAAGGATAACGATAGGAACACATAGCAGGCTCAATGAGTGGGAATTGCCACCGCGACTACGAGGTTTGACTGAGAACCGTCTTAGTTGAACGCCGCGACCCAAATTTCGATTTTCCGTCTTCGGTCCTTCCCCTAGCCCACGAAAACAAGGAGGTACCACCACCCTCATGTGAGTTTGCACTTCCAGTGCGAGAACGGAATGACCAAGCAGAAGGAGATACTGGCCGCGCCGGACCACTGTTCCCAGTATGGTTATGATCTCCGTTCTGCGAACCGGATTCGTGATGATGGTGGTGGTGATGATGATGCTTGCCCGAGTGTCCAACGGTGTGCCGGCCGTCACAACAGGCGCGAACGTTTTCCAGACCTTCAAAACCGTCGTCAGAGAATGAGTCCCCGTGAAGTTCAAAGTCCAAATCGTCTTCGTCTTCTGGAGCAGGGACGTCTACAAATGATTTAGAAGGACTGTAGGGGCTTTCTGGTCCATTCCAACGAAGGTATTCGGCCGCAGGAGTACCTGCCCGTCGTCCGATAGAACCTCCCATTGACATTTGTGACCGACTTCGCTTTCCACGAGGTGTCGTATTGAAGGGTGTTTCGCTCCGAAGACTTCGTCCGGTCCGTTGACTTCGGGGGCTTGAGTTCACTGCGAGATGTCGATCATCCTCTGCTGAAAAGTCGCCGGATAAGGGACTGTCCGGCACTACAGTCGTATTGCCTGGAAGTGCGCTTTGACCGGGGCCATGTCGTGCCAATAAGTATTTGAGAGACTGGAATAATATTAGAATGAGTTCAACGCAACAATCAATTATGCTCCTTACATTCAACCATATCTCATGGCGTTCTCTAGTCGGTGCTGTGAATTTCATTTCACGTTGAGGAGTAGAAACCACGACACTGTATTGGTACAAGCCAGGTGGCATGGGATTGGGATCAAGTACCTGCCTCACGCCCTCAATGTAGGCTACAAATCAGATGTTCAAACATAAACCTTGAGATGAGAAATAAGTGACTTACCACTCTTCGCACTAGATTCAGCTACGTTGGTAGAGTTTGGGTCTGCAGAGCTCCAGTACAATGTCTTGGTATACGGATGAACCCAGAAAAAACGCTTATGTCTAGCAGTGCCGTATCCCTTGCCTAGTGCCTTCCTGGTATACTTATACAAAAACTCTCCAATCATAGTCTGTGTGATAGCATGGATTACAGCAGGGTCAGTAGGATTTATGGGTGGACCACGACCAGTAAGTGGATCTCCTGAAAGCGCGAATTTGTTTGGAGTGATAGTAGTGTTAGGGTTGATGTTCTGATTGTGGAAAGCATGTTGAGAGCGATTCAAGTATGAATGGTGGTCGGAGGACATTGACGATCTCGGCGACGCGAGACTCCTGTCAGACGCAAGGGAAGTAGTGGAAAGTTCTACACGCTCGCCTCTTAGCGAGGGCATGATACCAGAAACATGGACACCGTGCTGATTATAAGCTGTGGCGTTCGCAGCTGAACGAAAGCTACTTGTCGACGGAGGTTGTCGGAGCCCTGCCTGAGAAGGAGGCATACTAGAACCATGTTGCCTGAGCGTGAATCCACTCCCTTTCACACCAGGGACAGAAAGCACCGACCCGAAAGTTGGTGTAGTGGCTCGCTGTATAAGCTCTGCGGGAGGAGGGGAGGAAGGCCTTGGAGGAGGAACGTCGGAAGAACCGCTAGAGTTTGTTGGTATTCTTCGTTCCGGGATAAAGGAAGGCGGAGGCATGCTTCCAGGAGGAGGAGGAGCTCTGGGCGGTGGTGGAAGCGACATCATAGGAGGTCTAGTCTTGTCGACTAAGAGAGTAGATGTTATTCTAGAGCGTGCTGCAGTATTTATAGCATCGTCAACGACCGAAGATACTACAGAATCCATTGACTGTCGACGATCGTGTGAGGACCGTGTATTGCTGACAATGGTGGCAAAGCCAGTCGGGGTTTCTTTGAATACGTTCGCAAATGGTGACGGAGTAGGTGCTGAAACAGGCGCTGAAGATGGAGCTTGAAGGGGAGCAGGCGGGATAAATTGGAATTGCTGTTTGCTTGAGGATCCGACACGATACAACGCAGGAGAGCCCGACGAGGACGCAGGTGATTCAACAGGAGACGGTGTGTGTATAGCAACAGGCGCTGTTAATGGCGCTAGTGCGGGTACCCACACATCTGTTTGGATCGACATCTCCCTAACTTCGGGTTTAGGTTCGACCTTCGGTGGCTCAGGCAAAATATTGACTGCCACACTCTTAGAATCATAGATTGTCGGCGGAGTCATGACTGCTGCCTCAGAGCTAGAACCTGCAGGAGTCTCGTAGAATGATGAAGTCCGAAATGAGGTTGGTGGATGCGGACGTCGTATGGGTAATCGTGAAGCCTTGATACTTTCCCCGTCGTCGTCTGGATCCGAATCCGAGACTTCATTATCCGTCATTGTCATCATGGAATGGAAATCGTCTTGAGACGCAGACGCAGTAGAGGGTAAGATACTTTGTGTGGCATCTTCATAATCGTCTGTGTCAGTCTCTGTATCGGCGCCAGTCTCTGTCTCCTCTCCATCATCGTCAACATCATCTTCAGCAGCCAAGGAAGTGAAGAAAGCTCTGTCTGTTACACCCTTGATCGTCGAATCGGCGATCGAGGATCCCATGGAGACATCACCGGGAACCAGCGTATCTTTCCTCTCGCGAATCGTTTCCTCCATGTATGCTTCTACTTCCGCATCATATTTAGTAGGAGGGGGCTCTGTATTGGTACTCATCGATACGAAGAGGGGGAAGTGTTGTACACCAACTTCATCACGTTCAACCACAGGATCTGGAACTGTCTGCATAGAAACCTCAACCAAAATGGGAGCAGGTGGCAGAGAGGGTACTTCTGCAACTGGCTCCGGTTCTGGCTCGTGTTGTACAGATGCTTCTGACATAGATTTCTTTGGGATGGGAGGCGCTGAATCTGGTTCGATGGCATATTCTGATTCGGTCTGGCACCCAAATTCCGCCGTCTCTATCACTTCCGCACCCAATTCTTCCATGATACCGATACCGGAACCATCACCTTTGATAGATATAGGTGAAGCACCAATGCTCGCGCCCAATGCACGGGCTAGATCCTCAGGTTGATCGACCAGCGATGGGGGTCTACCATCATGCCAAGCAGCACCACCTCTCGTCCTTCTTCTAGCCCCAACACCAGTTCCGCGACCTCGCGTAGACCGACGAAGGAGAGATGTTCGTAATGGACTTCCATTGGCTTGTACTGAGACGACCGAGCTTGTGGATGGCGTGCGACGCAAAACATTAGCGAATGCAGGATCCATGCCTTCAACACTTGTGATACTTCCGATACTAGTCCTGTTCGAGGGAGCTGGGGAAGGCGAAGCTTGGAATCCCATTTGTCCAGGAACTTGATCTTCGTCTTCTCCCTCAAGACCGTCGTAAGCATCTTCAGCAGTGAAATGGATAGGTAATGGGGGAGCAGAAGGCGATATATCTTCGCGTTCATGAGAGAAGCCTTCCTCATTATCTTGATCATGCGCCGCAAGATGAAGGCGCTCAGTGAGAGTAAGGCCTCCACGACCATGAACCCTGCCTCGAAAACGTCCTCTGAATCCTTCTCGTCCAGCGCCAACTTTGAACGTCAATGGCCCTCTCCTCTTCCCATTGACAAGACTGAGAGTGGTGTTCGGACCGACGGTATCATCGTCAATATCTTCCTCTTCCATTTCTACATCCTTATCCGCGTCTTCTTCTTCAGACTCCTGGACTTCGAACTTTCTCCTCAAATCAAGTTTCTCCTTCTTTTCTCGCTGAAGTGTCCCTTTGAGAGTCAAAATTTGCCTCTGAGCATGTGCAAGACGCTGTTGTAAGACTTCAATCTCGTTGAGGGGATGATTGGCGGATCGGAAGGGACTTCCAGGTAATGGGCTGTCCTCTAGGGAGTCTGCGAATTCGTCGCCAAATGCATCGTCATAGGCACCTAATTCGCTCATTTTATTGCGGCGATTTGTGGAGGCGACGTTGCTAAAGACTTCATCTCCAACACTAGATATGCCACCAGGAGTTAAGAAATCGTTTGGTTCTGCCCCATTTGGTGTTAATGGGGAGCCAAAACGCGGAAGACGGCGACCAGCTCTCGCCACTTCAGTTTTTAGAGTGTCAATGGTCTGCTGTAGATCGCTTTTGTCGCGAGCAAGGCTCGCGGCATGTTTCCTAGCCAGGGCAATATCTGTTTCGTGCTTGTTGGTCAGTTCATCTAAGGCACCTTGAAGTTGACTAGTCTCATTCTTAAACTGCTCGGAAGTATCTCGAGTAGTAGCAAGAAGTTTGGTGAGACGCTTCTGTTCGGAATCAAGACGAGAGTTGCTAGACTGAGCGTTGGAAAGTTGAGTCCGGAGATCTTGCAGTGTGACTTCCAAGTTCCAGTTTTCTTCTTTGTACTTGTCTGGATAAATGAATAACGTAAGTCTGGAAGAAGCATGAAGCTCCGGTCAACTAACCTGCACTCTGTTCCTGCTGTTTGAGAGCTTTACGAAGGCTTTCCACAGAAGCTTCCAAGTCGTCCTTTTCTTCCTTCATATCTTGAATAGCCTTATCACGTTCTCCAAGGAGACTTTGCAGTCTACGGACCTCGTTAAGCAGGCCACTACCGATTTCAAAGGCGAATTCTTTGAGAAAACTGTAAGGTTAAGAAGTAAGGGTCAAGCAAGTGCACTGACCGACATCGTCCGCTCGGTGTGCGGCATTCTTGGCTCGCCTAGACTGGGCGGCAGACGAACTTGCTGAAGCCTTCGCGCGCTCAGGTTCCTCTCGAGGAAGCTGCGCAACTGGAATAGACGGTGAAGCTGAAGACTATTCACAGATCATGTTAGAGCACATCAATGGTCAAGAATTATTACACATACCTTTCCAAATGCACTCGACAACTCAGCATTCTCCGCGTCCCATGATTTCAAGGACTCCGCCAACTCTTGGTATTTTTCCTTCGCATCTATATCCAACTCTTCGTCGTCTGTCTTGTCTGCGTCAAGTTCTTGTAACTGTCGAATCCTTTCCTCTAATTCCATTTGTTGAGCAAGAACCCGTTGCCCAAGCGTTCCGGCCTGTTGAAGTTGCTTTTCCTTTGCATCGAGAAGAGATTGCAGGTGAGACCTCATGTCCCCAGCAGACTCGTGAAAATTTGAAGTTGCCATCGCCGTCGTCGTTGTCTTTGGCGACGAGCTAAGCTCGCGACAACGGACGGAGCAGTTATAGTTAATAGTCAACGGTCAAAGTTCAACACGAGCAATTGATCTCACGCTATAAAATGCCGTAATAAGTAGTGGGCCGAATCTCCGTCCTGTGGCATCTCGATCCCCTTAATTAAAATTTGTTTACTCGTTTATCTTAATCTACGGCAGTTGGTGCTTTGAATCTCGGAAAAGACGTACTATATCGAAGTCTCTATCCTGTACTATCCTAATGGCTAACAATGATTCGGCTATCAGGTCCTCTCAAGCTTCAAGTTGCGTTGTATATCTCTCAACTTCAAAGACCTCTAGCTCCCGAGTAGTACCCAAGCTCGCTGTGCTATCACTGTATAATTAGAACCCGTCTTTATAGTGCCACACGAGTCGGAAAACATCCATGACCTCTGTACATCAAAGATTTTCTGTTGTTGACCTCGGTACCCAAGCATTACATCAACGTACCGACGCCAATACACAGTTTTATACCGCGGGTCAAAGCTGGCTATACGAGACGGTCCCGCTTCTATAAAGTTAAAGGCAAAGCGCTTCCTCCAAGGCAAATCATTGATGTCATTATTACCTTTCCAGATAGAATCTTTAAATAACATGCACGAGTTCGATTTCACTGATATCGTCTATACAGATAGATGCAAATTACAATGCATACAGTATATGATATGTATACTGAATTGAAAACACAACGCAGAGCTTGAAACCCAGGAACCCAAAAACAACAGATAGCACAAATGATATCAAAGCGTCACAAAGCAAGGAAGTCTTGAAAGCATGGAGAAAATTGACGTAAAGTAAGTAAAGCTTGGAAACTACATGAGAGAAGGATACATTATTCAAGCGGCAGACGGAATAGGCTATATGATGCCTCGACATGTATGAGCAGAGCAACCCGATTGAGAAAAAAACTAACAAGCAATGTCAGGAAAATAGATCTGCGTCCGGCGCACCAATCGTAGGGCAATCGCGCCTGTATAAAATATGCTCAGTAACCCGTCAAAGTGGAAGGAAATGGCTCCGTTCCCCTAGCATTCCCATACAGCTCACCGGGCCCATTGTCCGATGAAAGGGTCCGCAGCCGTGTGTGCACGATATCCGTCAATGGACTCAACAGCTGTTGTGTTCTACCTTCAGGTGTTTGTGAATATCCAAGCTGCTGCCCAAGATAACAAAGCGGGGGTAGTAAAGCAGATACGGGACCCGGCATCCTTGGCGACATCCTAGGATGTACTGTAGTGTCCAGCATAGAAAAAGTAGGAGTATGATGCTGCTGCTGTTGCTGTCGATGGTCAAATCGCCTCATCTCCGAGTCCGAATCGAGTGGCGGGTTTGTTGCACTTTCCCATATTCTGACATTCATCACGTCTTGGGTAGATGAAGTTGGATGACAACTTCGAGGGATTAAAGGTGAAATCGTTGACTCTGATGGCAAGGAATGAATGTGCCTCGTGAAAGGGGCTCCTGGAGGCCGAGTGAATGAGTAGCCCGTCGAGTAGGGTGAAGATGATGAATTCGCAGAATCTGCATTTAGGAGAGTAGGAATATACATGGTGCCAGATGAACCACGTCGATTAGCCACATCGTGCTGTGAATTCTTCATTGATACCATGTAGGAAGGTGATGATACTATATGTATGTCATCATTATATTAATTATTGTAATTTTAATCAGAGGTAACTTGCCTCTCGATGGACGAGGAATGTTAAAGCTTCCTTCCAGTTCAAATTTCCTGACTGTGTGCAGAAATTTGTCATTTTGGGACCGGAGACTCGAAGGGTCACGAAATAACGTTGGACGGAAAGATGCTTCGTGATTAGATTTCGTGGAGGTCGATGACTTGGAAGGATCTGAAGAGAAACGACACAAATCAGACATTATACCTTCCAAAGAAATGTTGTACTCACTGCTATCTGTATGCATGCTGAATCTTGGCTTTTTGTATATTGGGAGGTCAGACAACGTTCCTGTATCGAAAGAACGACTATGGAACGAGCCCTGGCAGGCATAGATAGGCAATGAACTTGTAAGGACAGACGTGTTACTCTCGTAACCAGAGTCATAACTCCCAGCTCGCTGCTTCGTTTCCACCTCCTTCGGACTATATTCCGGATGGAAGGACATCCTTGGAAACGTGGATAATGGACTAACATGTGCGCGTTGACTTTCGGTTTCCGCTGGGGTCGAGAAGCCCGACTGACTCGCAGCTTCGGATGATAGGAGCGACGAAGAAATGATCATCGGAGACTCTAGAGCTTCTCTCGAGGTCACCTGGAGGATATCATTGTCCTCAGGGCCTGCAATATCCAAGGGTCCTTCCATATCGTCCATGACAATGAGCTGAGGTAGTTCTTCCTCTAAACCACTCCTGTAATCATCGAGTTGCCACTCGAATATCAGCGGTACTTCGTCTAGAGGCTTAGCTATGTCCCCACACCATGTCAGGACCGGATCCAAATCACAGCCAGGGCTAGAGTCCGATTTCGAATCTTTGCCATTGCTGGGAAAAATTGAGAATGGATTTAATCTAAAAGACCGCATCATCTGTCTCATATCATCGCAAGCTTGCGTGGCTCGCAATGGAACTTCTGTGGGAGGAGCAAGAGCCTGCGATAATAGCAACTGGGTCTCAAGCTCGGCCTGAGTTGGTGATGAACATGGTTCTGGTGAAGATGAAGACGAGCGCTTGGTAACCAACGATGAAGGTAATAATGGTTCAATTATAAATTTGGGGGACTGGGGCTCGTCCTTGACAAACCGAGAGGGAAATGTATACGGTGCTGACATAGCTGGAGATGGAGGGGATAACTCCTTATCCCACCATGGCGAACTGGCATGCGATGTAGAAGGTGAAGCGAACGAAGTACTGTTATCGGTTGAAAAAGGTGCCGCAGTTAATGTTGAGTGGTGAGGGCCAACAACGACGCGTAATGGATTCTTTGTAGTATTTTGTGAAGTAGAGGTAGAATCGTTGACAGTTGAATTAAATGACTGAACCTCCCATGAACGATGGAGCGACGAGGATGAAGTGTATTCAGATCTATGCGATCTGTGCGAATTGTGCCATCGTTCGTTTGTCGGCGCGGATATAAGATTATTGCTAAAGTTGAAAGAATAGGCCGAATTCGGAGATGTCAATGTCGAGAACTGTTTTTCAGCAAGTTCATACTGCGATGACATTTTGAGCCTATATTCCGGTGTCGGTTTTTATAAAGACCTGTGACTGAAGACAGAAAAGGATTTTACCTTCTTTACAAAATGTAAATGTCAAGACAAAGATGGCGAGGAAACTTGTGGCAGAGTGTTATTAAGTAGTGCTTTGGAGGGTATCAGCGCCGGAATAAAAGATTAAATACTTTCCGAGGATCATACAGGTCTATACCGTGCAGACCATGAATTTACTTTGCAACTTGTTCAGATCGCCGTATTCCAGGGCAAAAGCACTGGTCAATCAACCACTAGAATCCCACTCAATCCCCTCAGTTCCATTTCTATGGGTCTCATTTGACCCTTATGAAAACCTGAGGTCTCCCGCATCCTTGCCGTACAAGGAAATGCTCTTCAGAGGATCCGCATAACTGATGGCTTCTACGCCGCATGTGTTCTATTTCCAGATCGCACCAGAGAGAGAGAAGTCGGAGAAAAAATTCCTTCCTGGCAAAATCGGCACGGGAACAGATAGGAATTTCAAACCCCGTGCCGTAGCGGCGGTACCGCCCGTACTTACAGTTTTCTCGGGTGTTGAATTTTAACATCAGCTCAAGTTCAATATCATTCTTGGATTGTTCGCAAAGGATCCACAGCTTCATATTAAGAATTTCTCTTGTGCACCACTCATTGTCCCTCCCATCATGATATCCTTGCTTTTTATTGGCTCTAGAAAGTTTAAGCATTCTTGACAAGTCAAGGGCGATTACGTCTCGAAAAAAAAAATTGAACTCATTCCACTTTTCTAGAGCTCACGTTCTGTCATCAGCGTAAATACAACCCTCGTACGGCCATCAGATACTCGCATACATACGAAGGTAAACGGACTGTACTGTACTGCGTTCCGAGAATCGAGGATCGGCTGTAATTCAAGATACTCATATAGCCTATCATTCTGAGTAAGTAATCCCCGATCTTCTGAATTAACTTGACGACGGCTTCAGTGCTCCTGAGAGGGCTATAAACTCAGTGGATGATTTATCAAGAATCTTTGCAGCGGAGGAGACGCTGATATCAAGGGATCGACTTCCCATCATTGAAAAGAAGCGATTACGGGTCGAGGGACAACCGGCATCTTTCAGGCTTTCTACCGTCTACCCTGAAAAAGCAACGACCGGGCTTACAGGGGCTCACGCATTGGATATGCAAAAAAAAAAAAAAAAAACCAGAAATCTGTATGCCTGCGAAGAATGTAAGCTCGGACATAAAGACGGGAATTGTAACTCGTACCTTTTGCGGTTTCTGTCGTCAATCTCTCTCTCGAGTCGCTTTACACACACAATACGAGTCGATGCGTCGATAAAATGGCCCTACACCACGATGACATCGGGGCTAGTACCTTGTTGGAGCAGGTAGACTTTGGTAGTTTTTTTTTTCCACGTCGTGTCTATTTCATCAATAGAATAGTCTGATAATTCAGTGTATAAGCTGCTATCGTAGCTATCATACGGCAGTCAAGGGTCTGGATGGCCTTGAAGACTTTAGAAGATGATAAGAATTGAAAACCTAAAGATTGTAAGTTGTCCTAGCCACATACGTAGAACTGCCAGGCCTGTCTAGTAAGGGTGAACCTTGATGTATGCGCGTTCGTTGAATTCCAGACGAACAACAACGAGGCTAGTCCTCCTCGTGGAGCCTGAGGACCACTGAGGATGTTGTAGTTAATTTAAAAGTGTCATCGGTTATCTAGTAGATATTGACTGGGCCTTTTTAGACTGTTTTGGAGCTAGCGCTTGAAGCTCTCGCATCCGGATCAACAGGTCACCAGCTGATTTTTACGCTGTGGTCTGAGGGTGGTTAGAGAATGGTGCGGCTAGCGAAGTACCTTAGAAATCGCAGATCGTTAAATCATGCTATACTGAGGATAGATGTACAGTTTGCACGTAAACAAACTATCTGTCTTTACATCCTTCCCCGCCCAACATGTAACCCGGAGAACGATAATCGCTCGCCTGACGGTCAAAGCTGTTTCAAGTCCATCGAAGATAAGAAATCGGAATGCAAAGACCTACATCGCTTCTAGAGCACTATCATTCAAGCATACAAGAGACATGGCAGAAAGGTGTAACACGAGTATCGGCGCCCAGGAAGCTAACTCGTATGGCACGAAATTCGGAATGTACTCGAATTCTTGTGATACCTTCAAGGCAATCTTATCCGGGTATCAAGGAGGTACTTCTGAACCCGTACACTGCCGGGCTGCCTGAGTTCGTTGTTCACTTTATAATGCTGCATCGTGTTCCTGGTAGATATGGGCCCCCTGTAAGCAAACTTTGTAGAGCAAACGCGACTCAATCGACTGTGGAGCTTACCACGGCGCAATATTGCTCAATCAATTCGTCTAGAGGTTTCTATTCGCACTGATAATTCAAGTTCCACTGTACATTCAGAAACAACAGTCAAGTATTCTGGTATATGTCGTAGCTGTTCCCCTGTATTCTCATGCCATATGATTGTTTGGTGGATCATTTAGAGAAATGTATTGATTCACTTCACACTGTTGGAAGAAGATCGACAAGATTGTATTCATAGAAGGACATACCCACGAATCCCGAATCAGAGACCTCATTAAACAGCACAGGTCATTTGGGATAGCGAAACCATATCAAACCTAAACACCTATGCACTCCGTTATGGAGAATTTTCATGGGCGAATTCAAATATCCCCTTGAGTCAACCATCCAGCACAGTTTCACGAGCGTCGAGGTCGCACGAACAGAAAGTCTTAAGATGCATGAGAGTTGTTTACAGTTTTGAGCTCACTACGCTCCAATTGTTAAAATGCCTATATGCTTGCTTCCTTACCCAGACCACTGCTATTCTCTAGCGTATAGCTCAAACTCCCATGGAAGTTTCTGGCTAGGTCCTCCATCGCTGAACCAGATTCTACGAAGTCTACAAGTGGAATAAATTTTGACATAGGATATATGTGAATACTGTCCTGCTGGAGATAACACTTGAGCATGCGAAAGGTTCTCATCAATAGGTTCTGATTCGTGCTCCGTAAGATTTGTATTCGTGAAATGAGGTAAGAAAGTCGGAAGATGGAGGCTGATCGTTGACCAAGCAGTCAACTGCGTGGAGTTTGTAGGGAAGGACAAGGGAAGGTGAAGTAAAGGAAGTCTGTTGGAATTTGCGGGAATCTTAAGTCGAGGTCGTTTCTATGTTTTAAACGTTGATGAATCAATTGCAATGAAGAACGGCAATTGAAAGCATACTTGAAAGGTCGAAAATCGGAGGATGCCCTTCCGCCCTACATGATCAACAATTCCAACTTCAAAACTCCATTCCCGACATAGATTACGGACTTGAAGATAAATCCAAGGAGGTTTCAACCCCAATTCCAAATCAAATTGAGCGGGACAGCGAATATAAGTTTTCGTCAACGTCGGTGATTGTATGTGAAGCACTGTCTGATCCAGCAGAAAACCCGATTGACCAGAATGTGGGGATACAAGGGTAAAAGTTCCGTGCGGATGCGGTTCAGATGAACGATCATTCAACAGTCCTATGAAGGCGTCTGAAGGGAGCGATTCATCACAGTGCGTTGAAAAAAGTTGTAATTGATTGGAGCTAGTAGAAGAGAACAGAGAGATTATTCCTGATTGCACTGCAGCAGAAAACAGAACCTTCATGATCAAGTGGTTAGGAATGAATCAAGAACGAGCGCTAAATTAATAATAACCGGCGCCCTAATTCCATTGCTCACAGTCCGACATTCGAGGATTATGTACACATAAATTCACTTTCATTCGGTAAACATGGACATCAAAGTCCCTTGGCTATGAGAGCTTCTATCTCATATTGCACACTCGCGAGCATCTCTCCTAGACCTTTCTGAGGACTCCAGCCAATTGCTTTTGAGCGTGTAGATAGACATCGACTATTACTGCCGAAAAACGATGCAAATTGCTGATTAAACGAGGAGGATTGAGAGAGTATCTAGATGGAAGGTAAACAAGACACACCCCAAAAAATTTGTCGAGCTCTTCCTGAGTGAAAGGTGATGGCTCGAGGTTTGTGCCTCTATTCAGTTCAACTAGGGCTTGGGAGATACTTTTGGCAAGCTGCCTCATAGAGTAATCTTCATGACCGGCATTGTAATATCCTTCTCTTCCATGCCCCGCCATGGGGTGCTCGCTTTGTATCGCGTCATACAACAAGCTATAAAGGTCGCCCACTAGATATAGGACAGCCATTGCGGTTCATAGGAGTCAGGGCATATTGGAAATCAAAAACTCACGCTCGTGAATTTCAACAATAGGCCATTCGTTCTTTCCTTCGGTCAACATTCCACCTTGCCCACGGGCCAGAGCAGCTCGAGCAGAATAGGGTATTTGCACGGAGTGAGGGTTTGAAATTTTAGCGTCGAAAAGGGGTCCAGTAGCAGTTCCCCAGACGGTGGAAGGAAGTATGATATAGCTGCGCAGATAACCTAAGACAAGACGGTATTAGAATGGATTTCTGAGAGCCAAAGAGAGTTGCAGATGGACCCTGAGCATCTCCAGAGATGATGGCTAAATCAACCGGACGGTGGGGAGCTGTAGGTGGAAGAGTCTCGATTTGCTCGGGCTTTGAGTCATCAAAGACTTCCGAATTCGCGTGCTTTCCACCTACGAAGTCTGCGTAGACACCTAGATAGCAAAAGTAGAGGCACAAGGAATATCATCCGTTAGGGGAAGCTCAAAGACTGTTAGAACTCACCAGTTCCTGACTAGAAAAAGAAAATAAGCCGTTGAATTATTGTATAACATAACGAGTCTAAGAGAAGAGTACTTGCTGTATGGATGAAGATAGGGGGTTTCCCTGTCATTTCGAATCGTTTTTTCAGCCCTCTGAGAGTGCTTTGTGCAGCATCGATGCTATCACAGTCCGCCTACCAGAAGCCTAGATTAGACATGATCCAAATCACACAGTGGGAATAACGCTCACTGTCGCGATAACAATGTCTACCTGGGATGTCAACTCCTCCATGAGCCCAGCATCCGTATGGGATCCAATGAATACAGTCACTCCCAGATTCAGATCCCGAATGTTCTTGGCCTTTTCATTGCTTCGAACGAGAAGTCGTATATCGAAAGACGATGCATCCGGGCGTCGTAGAAATCGCGTTAGAACTGTTCCACCTATATATCCTGTGTAAGGGCGTTAGAGCATAATTGTAAGAGTCATACGTGGCACATTCACCAGTGGCTCCCGTCAAGAGGAGAGGTACTTTCGTAGACATAGTAGGTAACAAGTCGACTTACAGAGGAATGAAGAGCGCTGCACAAAAGGCTAACTTTTAAAGCAGAATCTAGTCGGTGAGCCTCGTATCCTCGGCTCATGTTTGCGTGTCATAGTGGCATTGAGGAAAAGGACATTGGTCATTATCTCGGGAGAGACTGATATATATCTTAGTAATTACGCGCTTGCCTATGGGAGACAAGAGGAGACTAGGGTGTATAGATAGGAGATAGACAGTATCTGATGCCCGACCAGGCCGGTTTACTCTACAGGGAACGGTCTCGGAAGTTTTGGATTTTTTTTCTTCGTTGGTATGGAAGACGCGTGGTCATTCAAGCGCTCGGACAGGCAAAAGGACTGTTTTACTAAAGCTACATTGCAATATACAGATAGAGGTTGGCAGACGCAGTAAGAAAAAGTATAGAAAAGATATCAATGGGTCCCTCGAGTGTAGAAGTACACTACTACGAGGAGCTCATATATAGATAGAGAAACGGAAGAGGGTAATAATACCCAGTTACTGGGAAGAACAGTAATGTAAACGAGAGGAATGTATCAATGAAAGAGAAAAGCGAACAACAGAACATCGACCAACATTGAGGAGAAAGATTTCAGAGCTATGGTGAATGCGTAAAGCGGCATGGAGAAATCGTGACAAGCGAGATATCAACGGCGATATACAAGATCGTTTTAAAACAAAAAAAACAAATAGAGGAAGAACAAACGAGAACCCAACCCAGCACCGGGAACCCCGCATGAGAAATTGAGAAATAACGACAAGATCTAGAGTTTGGTCCAACATTTTGCATGACTTACTTACTCAAAGACACCGAGTTCGGCCAAGACTTTTCCATCAAGCTTTGGCAGCATACAATAAGACGTGAGCATCGCTTCACAGCAATGTCACACCGGCAAAAGATTGACTTGAATTTCCCGGGGATGCGGATGTGGTTGGGCGATAACGATGGTCGGCTTACGCAGATTCTTTGTTGCCTTTGGTGTAGTCCTGGTCGATGTTGACTCTACTGACGCATGTTCGGCGTCTGCAAGTGATTCCAATGCGAACCCTTGTTGTCCAACACCATGGCCAACAACGACCGGGCTACTCAGCGGAGGCGGACGCAACGAGGAATCGTGTGGTGATGATGATAAAGCCGCCGTACGGGTGCAGGCAGACACACCATTCCCATCTCCACAGCGCGCCACGTATTCCCCTGGAGCGCCCCAGGATTTGCGATTCAGCATCGATCTTTGTTTCCTTAACATCGGCTGAGCGCTAACCGCTGCTGCTCGAAGCCCAGCATGTGGATCTTGTATAAAGGATGGTGAAGAGCAAAAACCGTTCTTGGTGCTGCCGTTACCGACATTACTCGTGATTGAGCGCAGATGGCCTCGAACGTATCGGTGATTTGAGGATTGACTGCTCACGCTGCCATTGTGATCGATGCCGGTATCGTTGTCATATCCATCACCCGAGGTACGATATGAACTTGCAGCACCGTAACTTTCTCCGCCGATACTGTTCCAGTCTGCAACGGACATGTATTCGGAATCGCCGGACACAGAAGACGATGAGGCATCTGAGGCGCTCTCGCACGGCGAGCTGGGCGACGAGTTAGAGATCGAGGCAGATGCGGATGCTGAAGATGAGGACGACGCGCTTCGACCCGCGTGTTCAATAACGTCTTCATGACCCGATTGGAGAGGAAGAGAGGCAGTTGATGGCCGCGGAGAGAGGAAAAATTGGTTCTTTCGGTGCTGAGTTCCTGTTGCAGAAGAAGGCCAAACCAAAGTGACACTTGTAGCAGTTGAAGTGGAACTGCTAGGGGGTGTCGGAAGCACTACGTGATCAACGTCGCTACCTTCCCTTACACCTTCCACGTTTTCCTGTATGTCGATGATCTTTTCTTCTGCGTTGGAATCGTCATCACGTTCTACAGTATTGCATTGCATGCGGTCTACATGCGAGATATTTCGATACGGGTGGTGTTTCGGAAGCGCAAGCGGGAATGCTGTGAGATAATCGTCCCGGCGTCTTCGAGTAGAAGAAGAAGAAGAGGATGTTGTTGATACCAGCGATACAGAAGATGATGCAGGAAGAAAGTCAGCTGGTTTTGCAGTAGTATTCGTTGTCTCAGCTGTTTCGATACTTGCTTTGAGGTCAACCTGACGAGACTGCCAGAGTCGGAGATTGTCAAGGCATTGATCCAGATGCGGCTGCAGTTCTACAAACCATTTGATTAGGTCGTCGGGTCAATTTCAACATAGTTGATTGACACTCACCTGGCACGGCCTCAACCATCAATTGCAGCAGTGGTTTGGCAAATGCGTTGATGAAGAATAATTGTCCGTTAGCTTCGGAAAGAGGGTCATCGGAGCATTGAATGGTGCATGGCAAGTTCATGTATTTTTCAAGCATCGCCTGCGAGGTCCATTCGCCCATTAATGCTGCCGCCCAGTGTTGCGATACATGGTATGGTCGGAACTGGGGAGGAAGTCATTTCAGAGTATGTATAAGTCAAGCTCTTACTCACTGGATTGGAAATATCTGCACATTTCATGATACCCTGACACAATAGAACCTGTCGTCTCCAAATCTGACTGTCACCTTGTTCTCCTTCGTTTGTAGACCGGGCTTTCCCATCACCGACCAATGTTTTGAAGTTTTTCATGAAATCGGCATGTACACTCATGTCTGTCGCCAGCACCGTTTCCGATAAGAGCTTCCTGACATTCTGGTTGCTACCGTTCCCACTGCCGCAGTTGTCGCCCAATAACGGACCTAACCCATAATGTCGCATGACCCGCAGTAGCAGACTGCAATGCATTTGTTCTAGAGCCGATTTACCGTCATAAACCATCGAGAGTGGAGTTTCTGCGTTTCGCATGAACAGGTTTGTGAAACCTGGGTGAGCAACGTCGTGTCCGATAGCTGCGATGTATACAACGAAGAGCTCCTTAAGGCCGAGACATGTTACGAGTGGCCCAGAGTCGAATTTCCGTTGAGAAGTCCACGTCCGTTCAGGGTCTTCATCCAAAAGTATGGATACGGGTGGAACCATACCAGCTGACCGCAAGAAAATGTAGGAGCATTGAAGAACGTCTAGAGCGTGTTCAAAGTTATGATAAGTGTTTTCCCATCGATAGATTCGACGAAGATGATGAATTAAAGGGTAGATTTGGTCCTCTATGGGTAAGTAGGCAAGGGCAGGGTGAGAGAGGGTCACACGAGAGATGAATTCGCCTACTGAGAGAAACACCCACGGAATCCTGTATATGTTCTATCCGGAACAGAGCCTCAAACAACATCATAGTGCAGGCAAGCACTTCTTCATCTGGGAGCTTGTGAGGCTCGAAATTCCAACTATCGAGGGAGTGGATAAGACGAATCCGGGTCTCGGTGGGAAGGTCTGTGGGTGCACTGACAGTGGGTGATGAGGCCTACAACAAATCACGAAAGAAGTGGCAAAAAGGCCTCACGATTCTGCGTCCCGCTCGTTGACAGCATTTAGAGTCTCGTTATACATGTCTGTTAAAAGTTCTGCGAAACGAGTTCTACAACGACTGATAAGCTGACATCAGTATAATACATAGAAACATACTGCATTTCGCCTGAATATCCTAGCCATCCGTGCCCAGAGCCACTACCCGCTGTGGCAAGATGTAGGCCACCGAGATCGGCACTGCGAGGACGAACTTGCTTCATGCCAATAGTTAGACTTGGAAGAACGCTTGAGAATTGGAGAGATGGTATATTTTTTGAGTGGAAGTTAGATTGGAACTTGAGGGGTATCCTGATAATACAACGAGGAAGGAATAAGTACAACGGACAGCCGCAAGAGAGATCCGAATGTTGATGAAGAGACTTTGCTTGCGTGCGAATTCCGATCTCGAATCGCGTGGCAATCGTTCCTTTGATATAAAGGGGAGGTCCAAGCGTCGAATCAGAAAACCATTTTGTTCTATTCATTCAAACATCAACCGACGGAACCTAGTCTAACTTTACATATATACAATGTAAGTAAACGAAAGTCGATGTAAGTAACAATTGCTCGAAAGTGCTTTTCCAACTAACAATTCTCAATAGATAACGTCCGATTTCATCAATGAATACACAATTATTTTCAGAAGTAATGCCCCGCAGTTGTCGCAGGGTTTAAGTAAAGATTGCAGCAGGATGATCGAAGCTGCAAAACCTTGCAGCATACAGCACTTATTCAATTACACTTACCTGTTCTGTGTTAGCCTCCAACACAGGTTCGGTATGAAAGTATCACCGCGTTCTTCGTCCGATGTGAACAGGATCAACCAAATTCCCCGTTATGTACCGGTCACAGTGTGATTTTGAAGGCCTGAAGCAACATTAAATAATTTTTAGGGGAAAGTCATCCAATATAACTATTTGCTACCATTTCAACATTGAGAATAACTGTCTTGACTATCTGTAGTGAATAACACGGACATCAATCAAAGGTCAGAAAAACAGGACTCACATACTACCATCCTGTTCTCCATATTTATCACAGCTTCTCTAAACCCGAGCTTACAGCTTTTGAGTTGGCATAATTTTTGAATAACTGGGATAGGTGTGGAAGGATATATGTCTGAGGAGTTATCGAGAAAAAATAGATGCTGAAGCCTGGCATATGTCTGAGAGCGCAATTCACATTCAAGCATCTTGAGCTTGTGTAGAATGAGATTTGGAAAGGATGATTATACTCAATTGTTGCGCTAGAATTCTCCATATGCTGGATAGAAAAGAAAAAAGATTATGAGAGCGAAATCATCACGTGCTATGCTGAATGGCTCAGCAGAAGCTTCATTTCTACAACGGTTGAGCTCGAATTATATGGCCATGTACTCTGCTGAATCTCCACACATTCCACAGCCTCCCCACAGTGCTGGGCGAGGAATCCAAGGTATGGTATGTTATTTCCTAGACTCCATTGAAATTATTTACTTATAAAACCTAGGTTTGCGCCCACGTATCGACCCAAATCAAGTACCTTCCGCTGTCGATGCTATTGAGTCAGATCGGCAACATTGGGAGAATCAGCCTTATATGACACTACCAGGGACAAGAGTACCGCTGTCTACCACTGACTTCGTAGCTGTGGATCAAGGTGCGTGTCTAATATATGTATTCATCAGTTAATACTGTGTTAATGAACTTTTTTCAGGGAGCTCTTCACCGAAATACGCTCGAGTCACAACTTGGGCTTTTCCTCACACGTCGCGTCTGGCCTCAGACTGTAATGTTCCTCTTGCAGCAGTGTTCCAGCCGTTTGCCGAAGGAGACGAGTCTATTGCACTCGTTAACGCTGGTCCTTCTGGTCCTGCCCGATGTGGAAAGTGTCGCGCATACGTAAATCCATGGTGTATATGGACAGCAGGAGGAAGTAGATGGAAATGTAACCTCTGTGCACACGAAAACGCCGTTGCTCCGGAGTATTTTTCCAACTTAGATGGAAACGGACTGCGCCTTGACCATATGGATCGACCGGAACTGTGCAGAGGGACTGTAGACTTTCTCGTAGGAGACGAATACTTTGCATCTAACCCACCGCACCGGTTAACACCTTCATACTACTCCCCTACACCACTGCCTACTGGTGCTCGACCGCCTCAACCACTCAATTACGTGATTGCCCTTGACGTGTCTATAGAGGCTGTCCAGTCAAACTTTCTCTATGCCGCCTGTACATCATTATTGAAGATTCTATATGGAGGCCCAGATCCTGCTGATGAAGAAATCATGCTTGATTCATGTTTTCCTACTGGGAGTCGGATAGCTATTATCACCTATGATAGCACGCTACACTTCTTCGATTTGACAGTGCGTGCCCCCTTGACCCCCCTCTGATAGTGGTTATCTCAGCGTGTACATGCCAGACAGACAACGTCCCAAGTTCTATGATGGTGGTGTCTGACATAGACGAGGTGTTTGTCCCGTTGTATGATATTATCTTTGTCGATCCCTGGAAACACCGTAAATCACTAGAAGCTCTCCTGCAATCGCTTCCGCAACGTTTCGTCAATACAACGGTTTCTGGAGCTGCATTAGGCTCAGTAATAAGAGCAGGTCAAGCTGCGCTCGTTAGTCTGTTTTTCTGTAGCTCATGTCTTATGCTAACTGGCTTTTTTTTCTATCATTCACAGTCAAATCGCGGCGGGCACATAATCACGTTTCTTAGTACTATGCCATCCGTAGGCATCGCTGCCCTCCATGGTCAGCCTAATGAGAACGAGCTATATGATACAGATAAGGAGAAAGTCTTGTATACACCTCGCGATCCATTATGGACGCAAATTGGGGAGGAGTGTGCAGAAGAAGGAGTCGGCGTGTCACTGTTTTTGGGAAACAGTAAATTCGTGGATGTAGCCAGTGTGGGTGGGTCACATATTGTAGAAATCCGTGTTCCTTTCCCACAACTCTCCTCTTCTTTCAAGGCGCAATTCCGTCGACGACGGGTGGAGATATATTTTTCCACCCTCGGTTTGACTTGCTGCGGGATAGTCCGCTACTCGAATCACAGTTGCAACGATTATTTCGGCGGTCGACAGCGTATGATTGTATGGCAAGGGTTAGATGCTCGAGGGGTGAGCTTCTGAGAACGCTTTTCATCCGATTTGGCTTTTCTGAATTTTACCCGTAGGTCTTCGAATAACAGATCATCTAGGCAATTTTTACCTCCAAAACTCAACCGATATGGCTTTTGGCATCGTTGATGCCGACAAGTCTTTCTGCGTCTCCCTTGCACATGCCGCTACTTCAATAACAAATTATGGCCTTAGTCCGCGAGAATACGCATACCTACAATGTGCGGTGCTGTATACATCGATCGAAGGACAGAGGAGGGTGAGGTTGGTGAATCTGGCGCTTCAGGTGGTTGAGTTGGCTGGGAACGTTTTCCTTTCTGCGGATGTGGACGCATGCATGGCTTATTTAACGAGGTCGGGTGAGTAGCATTGATTCTTCAGATTAGGTTGGAGGAATTATTGATGCAACCAACTATAGCCGTATCGAGCCTGTCATCGCAAAAAATGTCACTTATAAGGGATGATTTGACGGAGAACTGCTCCGCTTTGTTATTAGGCTATAGGAATAAGTGTGCAGCTGCTTCAAGACCTACTCAGGTATCTTCACATTGTTATCATGAATCTTGGTTTGACTCATCTCGAAATTTATGACAGCTTATAATACCAGAAACATTTAAAGCTCTTCCTACATACACGCTAGGCCTCTTAAAATCCAAAGCTCTTAAATGTGCGCCTTGCCTGGCACTTCATCATCTTACTTCTAACCCGAGTTCGAATCTCTAGCCCGCAATATAGCCTCCGACGTCCGCAACTACTCCATCCATCGTCTCCTCTCCATGAGCGTACGGTCTACTATTCATCATTTGTATCCAAGACTATTAGCACTGCATGATCTGGACGATACAATCGCTTTAACATCAGGTGCTCCTCAGGACAGTGTACCTCAACCAAAGACTGCTAATACGGCAGTTCTGTTGCCGTCAACTATGCGAGCTAGCCATGAATGGATGGTGGCGAATGGGATATATTTAATAGGTAAGCTGTTGGTCAAGACGTCGAGGTCTAACTTGCTAGCGGTTCTTCTTTAAGATAACGAAGAGACAACAATATTATGGATTGGATCGAGTGTATCTCCTCAGTTATTGCATGATCTTTTTGGAACGGAAGATATCTTAACACTAGATCCTCACATGGTATTTTCGACGTCTCATCTCATAATTTGTCTCGCTTACCTCGTTCTCCAGAATAAACTACCTCACCTCCCTACTCGTTTCTCCAATCAAGTCCGGAATATTATTGCCACGCGAAATGCAGAACGCGGGGGTCGAGCTGCCAAGTTTTTCATCGCGAGACAGAATTTGGATGCAGCAGAGATTGAGTTTAGCGATATGTTGGTAGAAGATCAAAATAATGGGACGATGGGCTATTTAGATTGTGAGTGTTGTCGTCTTACGTCCGTGCTGAGTTCTCTTACCATCCAACTCGTATTTAGATCTAACCATGGTACATAAACAAATATCGGCTGTGGTGCGCAGGATTATTATTAGTACGCCTGCAACCTAATTGACATATCTTTTTCTTCTAGCTCACTGAGGGCGGGTCCCTGAATTCTGCAGGGCTTCGCTCGCCGTGGTGAACAATGGGTATCAAATATATAAAGCATGTATCTCAAAAAATGTTCTATATACAGTATTATTTATGAGTAATACAGAGAGTATCGATGACTGCACTCACAGTTGGACTCAGATGTCGTCGATCAATAATCACAAGTTACCGGCTTCCCAGTCCTTCCAAATTTGTGTAGCCTTCAGCCACTTCACAAGCTGCTCTCGATCAACCTTCTCCCCTTTTTCGTCGCCCTCTGCTAGGACCTTCACTTTCTTACCATCTATCATTTCCCACTTCTGCTGTTTGACCATCACATATCCCTCCTTAATCTCATTCTCTCCAAGGATGATTGCAAAAGGCACCTCATCCCTCTCGCCTGCCGCAAATTGCACTGGTAATTTCGGTTTCTTCTTCGCCAAAAAGTCCGTCTTTACGCCTGCATCTCGGAGTTCCTTGACGAGTTTCATACGCTCAACAAGTATTCCATCCCCCGCCGCCATCACGTAAACCATAGTCTCCTTGCCACGTCTACCCTTTTCAACCCATTTGGGCCAAACGATGGCGAAAATTCGATCGAGTCCAATAGATATACCAATACAAGGGATCGACCCTTTAGACGTTGCGGATTTTTTGGAGTCGCCAGCGGCAGCCGCACTAAACATCCCCACGAGCCCATCGTAGCGACCACCCGCAGCGATTGATCCGACGCCGACTTGAGACTCATCAACCTCTTCTTCTTCCTCACCGTCCTCATTCTTGATTTTATTGGTGGCCTTCTTCTTCGGTGATGGAGTAGGAGCGGAAGAGGGATCGACTGATGGATTGGCCTTGAAACTGGGAGGGGCGGAGGCTTCTACGATAGCTTCGTAAATGATACCGGTGTAATAATCTAATCCACGAGCAAGAGACATGTCCAAAGAGATCTTGTCGATAACGTTGTACGCTGAGAGATAAGTAAAGAGTAGGACCATGTCTTCCAGACCTTCTTTTGCGCTTGGATTCGTGTTGAGTGTTGCGTCTGCCAGAAGTAGGTCGAGAAGTTCCGGTCCCCCTGTAAAGAAATGTTGGAAAATTTGAGGATACGGGCAAGGTCAGCTCACCTTTGTGCTTAACGTACTCTCCAATCTTGTCTGCGACGGAAGGGTCAAGGCCTTTCTCCTCTGTCATTTCCTTCTTCACATCAGCCCATGGAGCCTTGTCGAGCTTATCGACAGCAGAAGAAATGGCACGGATTTTGTCTGCAGGTACGCCGCATACCTCGAAAATACCATCTAGGATCTTGCGGTGATTGATCTTATTGCGTGTCAAAAATATTTCCGCACTTATTTCTACAAAGAACTCACTTTGATAGTAAAATCTCCAACGTCGAGTTTGGACAGAATCGTACAAACTAAGCTGATGATTTCTGAATCGGGGATCATAGGATCCCAAGCGCCAGATATATCAAAGTCCTAGAAAGAATATCAATTAGTAGAAGTATGTACAACGCAAAAGACACACCGCCTGCGAGAATTCTCTCATCCTTCCCTTTGACATGACCGGATTATCTCTCCGGTAGACTTTTCCAACCTGCCAAAGTTTCGACTGCGTATTCGTCCCTCCCATCATAGCAAGATACCGTGCTAGCGGAACTGTGTGGTCGTACCGCAGAGATAGCTGCTCCCCTCCTTGATCCATAAGGTCAAATATCAATTTTGCATCTTCACCATATTTCCCTGCGAGAATTTCCTTGCGTTCGAAGACAGGTGTATCAAGGCAGGAGCCACCATAAGTCGTGAAGCAATCCTTGACGATTCGCTCTACATATTCACGACAGACCATTTCAGCAGGACCATAATCCCGTGTTCCCTGATAGCTTAAGGATGAGTACGAGACCGAGAACACAATTGACAGGCCCGCTCACCTTGGCTGTTTTTAACAGAATTCTATCCTTCTTCTTCCCGGCGGGATCTTTACTGCCAGAAGCAGTAGCACCATCAGCAGCAGCCTTTGCTTTGGCCTGGCCAACTGATCTTTTCAATTCCCCTAGTTTCTTCTTCACTTCATCCAGTCCAGTGGGATTAGAGCCGGAAATCCGTAGTTGGTTGAATAGCGCGTTCTGAGTTTCTAATTCTTGTTCAAGTGCTTCCAGTGATGAAGCCATAGTGGTATAAAGCCTTGATAAACGAATGAAAGGTCGGAGCGGTAATCGATGAAATGCGTACAGACGCGGTATTAGTAGGACTCGGAGCATCGTGACTCGATAGCACAGCCGGCCTCCTCATTCGATAAGATAACAGAGACCAAAATTCTTGTGCTCGTTGTGTGACCACGTATGTAAATTCCCTTCAGTGCAAAGGATAAAAGATCGAATAACTCGAGCGTGAAAACATTCGTTTATTTCAGTCGCATCGAAGCGGAACAGTAAATTCTGATTTATGGACTATTACCATTTACTAGTACAAATACAGGCACTACTCGCGCGTATACACAGGCGATCCATACAGTCTGTAGTAATTCGACCGTCAATTTGAAAGCAAACGACATTGTAGACAGTTAGCCATTCAAGTGACGACAATAGTAGTATTGAGCGTCTCAAGAATGTGTGTTAATGCGAGCTCAACGAAGAGAACATTTCACAGGTTAGCGTGGCCATCTATGTATTTGTCGAGATACACTCACCCCGAGTAGATAGACGTGGACAACGCCCAACTGAGCATTACCCTTGGCAAAGGTGGAGGGAACAGTGAGCGTAAAGTTCTCGTGAGGGGGAAGATTAGTGGTTCCAGGTTCAGTTGTAAACTGAGGGTCGAAAGGTCCGGTGTACAGAACCGTGCCGAGATTTGCGGAGGGTCCAAGACAAGAACTGGAACCTGAAGGACAATTCAGGAGAGCAATCACAAGGGCTACCTCAGTTGAACTGGTAAGGCTATCCTATAGTAAAATTCAGATATGAACGAAAACATAAAAATTCAGACATACAGGCCGGTCAATCATGACGGTAAAGTCCGACCCAGCAGCAATCTGGGTCATATCAGCGGGTGCACCAATGTTTGCGCTCTGAGCGATGACGGATGTAGTGGCAATTGCCAGGAGCGAGAACAGGGAAGAAAAGAATCGCATTGCTGACGTGGTATTAGCTCGAGCTGGAATTTGAGGGTCCCAGGAAGCTTGAGCTGGAGGGGCTCATTTTTAGATGGGGGGATTTTATACTAATTGGAATTAGTCTACAACGATGGGACACTGCCTGGACACGGTGAGGAAAGGCCTAAAAACATGGCATTGCACGTATATACGGCAGCGCTCACATATATTCCGCGTTCCCTAATAATCTGACTCAATGCCAATGAGTATGGGTCCGAAAAGGTTTTCATCGCCTACTTTACCTTGGACGCTTTCATCAGCCTTTTCTCTGAGCCCCCGGTGTCGGAAGATGGCCATTCGAGTCTAGGCGAGGGGTCTGAGGCTGAGGTTGTTGCCACATTTTTACTTCCCAATAACACCGGCGAATCGGAAGATGTTGGAAGTGATCGGTCGGAGGTCGAAGCCTAGGACCCCTGCGCATACTAGCTTTCACTCTGTCACTCCTGGACTTCGTCGCAAAATGTACTGTACAGATAGTAAATTAACAATCATGATAGAACACTCTTTGAGCGCTTTTGATCCAAAGGCCTCCTATGTAGCGCTGATCCTCCTGATCATTTTATCCAATCTTCACCACTGTGGGGCTTGACTCGACTTCCAGTTGTGCTCTGTGAGATCCTGTTCATCAGAAAGTCAACATCCACCGTAGTTGGTCGCGTTTTCGAAAAGGTCCTCAGCGAGCGTTACAATGGGCTCGCATTAGACTGAGGACATCAAGCAAGCTAAAATACAGTCGAATCAAATTCGGAGAAGCGGGCAGGGGGCTTCAAATGAGCTCCATGCATGGAATATGAGTGAAGGAAAGGCATCGTGAATTTTCCTGTGGGCCCATTAGTGTGCGTGCAGTGGATCCCATCTGTCATTTGGGTAAAACTGCAATTAACGTTAATTGGCCAAACGCTATGAGTCTGATACTCTCGCCGTTTGGACACGTTATTGTCTTGCGGTGGGAATCGCGTTTGTGAAATCGGAGGCTCGTGGTTGATTGACCTCGTTTATGTGCAGTGCAACAGATTCTTCTGATAGATCAGCGTAGAAAATCTCAACAGAAACGAAGTGACCCACTATCCCAAGCCTAGTGGGCGAGTTCCTCTAACAAAAAAGATGTAGCGTTTGAGCCAGGCGGTGAAAAGGCAGAGATCATTCAATAATTTCCAAGAGAGGGTCAACGCATTACACGCACACGAAAGGAATCAGTTATCGCTTATACCTACACCTAGCCAAATCTAGCCAAGTCAAAGCAGTTTCCATACCGGACCAGAGGTCGAGTACGAAGTACGGTATACAGGCTGTTCCATGTTAGGAACGGTGCAGTAAAAACCATTTCTGAAGAAAGCGATCCAACCTGGCACGATGAATCCGCATTGCAAGTATATTCTTGAGAAATGATACCACGATGTAAACTATTGTATTTTGCCGAGTCGATGAGAAGGTAGGGACTGTTGTTTAATTGTAAAACTATCAAATCCCTGGCGACCAGTCTGGGATGGAGATCGAGGATCTTAGGTCACATTGCTAAATTATATTACACCGTTCAATGGTATAAAAGACCAACCTATGTAGCGTAGTTTTTGCAACCCTCGTTCAAAGTTTCCTCCACTACTAGACCTCGCTGATCTACATAGTTAGTGTTATGTTTGCACCCCAAAGCGACCTATCGCGACTACAACCCACGGTCAGTATCTGTGGCCATCCCTTGTGCAATAACTCATCATCCCTGTCTAGGCCACGGTTCCTCGCTCGAAACGTTGGCGCAGTACTCCAGCTGAAGAGCCAATATCACCGCTACTGCTCAATGCTTGGCATGACGCAGTGACAAGTTTTTCTTTGCAACGTCGGCTTTGGAGGCGCAGACCAACCCCTCGACTTGGTCCGAGAGCGGTGGCCAACGAGACAACTTACCTATCGTTAATCCCACTAGTAGAGATGAATTCTACGATAGTTCGAAGGCAGCCTCGGAACTACGAGTAATTGCCCGCGAATCGCAGAGTTTGTCTTGAATGACCACAACGCGCCCTCCGAGAAAGTTTCTGTCCATTGTCAGACAATGGTGAGTGTTACTGCTACTTCTTGGCCACTGCATCCAATACTCAAGAGTTATGTTTCCATGATAGAGACAGAATCATTGCGTATTATAGATAAGGTCAAAAACATCTTACTCAGCAGTTCTTGTCACCCGGGAGCTTGAATGTCATCCTATCCTGCTGGATAACAGGACCCAAGTTTTCTTTCAATGGTTGCGACCTTCAAGCGGTCCAACCCACCACCAACTGCGAGGGGGGTTCGTCCAGAATCCCTAATCCCGAGCACGATCAGATATTATCTGCGCGTGTTCAACAGCATAACGTTTAATAGTTCGCCGACGCACCGATCAAGATTTTGGCTCCTAAACCAGTACGTCCTTCAAGGTTCAACTGAAGGTTGAAGAGCTGGAAAAGATGGCAGAGCAGCTGGTACAGACAATGGAGACAGACCTGCCTGTTGACATATAGGTTTCTCGCCGTACCCTAATTTCACTTTTGTACATTGGATTTGTCCTTGGATCCACATTCGCATATGTATTGAATTATTTTTTGAGACCGTAAAGCTCACCGATGTATCGAATCGCAGCGCTGGACTTGAGACTGAGTCGGAGAAAAACGTGTAACCTTCGAGAACTTATACACTAAAATTCAACGCGTTAGTCTTGCCTCGTGTACATGTTACTCGTAGAAGTCTCCACGTTGACAATCAATAATCAGAATTGAAATATGCAGACATGTTACACTCGCGAACTCAGGAGTGTTCAATGGAATAGGAAAACATATCAAATTCGAGTCCGCACAGAAAACATTATTCTCCCAATCACAAACTACCTTTCATGGAAAGGTATCAGGATTGTTAGGTGCTTTGTTGATCATCTGAGGCTCGAAGGGGTAGAACCCCGAACTTGATCTAACTCTCTGAGTTCTTTCTTTGCTACCACTGGCTATGACAATTTCACGACTGGAAGGCAATCGAATACTTCATTTCTTCCCCGCCCCTCGCGTTCTTCAATACGACAGAGGCTCAATTGAGACAGGTGAGGACAGGTGAGGACCGGTATAGGTTTTTATGTTCGCAATCATCTCCTCAAGCTTATTGCATGGTGTTGTTCAATGACTTTACCTTTGTAATCATCTGTCTGGGGACCAATAGTTCGGATGAAAACGATCTCCCAATCTTTTCTTGATCATTGACTAGCACGTTCTGGAACCCTATCTCTTTCTCGAGGGCCTATTTTGTGATGTTACTAAGATTCGGACCTACATTTACCACATATGGGTATAGTCACTGGTGCTCAAAGTTACCAGCGCAAATCATCAGCATGATTACAAACAAATATCTGACATTATTAATCCAACTAGGCACAGTGCAACACGGAGCACAAATTGCATTGCATTGGGTTCATGAATCCGCAAGTCCACAAATGTGGTCTGTTCAAGTAATTACAATGGTAGTGTTGAAAGTCTCGAGTATGGGCGCAACAGAAGCCTGTATAGAGAGGTTAGGCAGTGTTCTGTGCAAGGTAAGCATTTGCATGGATTGAACTCACTCCGAGTAGATAGAAATGCGCGACACCCAACTGAGCGTTGCCCTTGGAAAAGGCAGAGGGAACGGTGAGTGTGAAGTTCTCATGTGGTGGAAGAGAAGTAGTTCCAGGCTCTGTCGTGAATTCAGGGTCAAAAGGCCCATTGTACAAAACCGTGCCAAGCTCTTCGGAGGGACCAGGACAGGGATTGGATGCACAGCTCAGCAGGGCAATTACCAGAGCGACCTCAGTCGAACCAGTGAGGGAATCCTTTAATGAAGTTCAGATGGTAAGATTATCCAACGGGGAAATGCAAACGTACCGGGCGATCAATGGTAACGGTAAAGTTAGACCCAGCAGCGACCTGGGACATGTCCTCAGGAGCGCCGATGTTTGCACTTTGAGCAATGACAGATGTAATGGCAATCGCCAAGAGTGAGTATTGGGCGTAGAAGAGTCGCATTGATCAATGAGCTTGGGCTAGAGTTTGAGAGAGGTTGGCAGGAAGGCCTTGTTGCCAGAATGCTGTCCGATGGTGACTTTATATAAGTCGAACGATGACGATGGAACACGGCGATGGAAGCTGATGGAAATCTTATATTGTTACTTAACTGCAAGTATAAGCGGGTGTTTCATGTTTACGCCTGCGCGACTTGTATAAGTACATATTCCGGAAATGAAGAGGTCCAGCTCCAATGTTCACCTAGTAAATATCTGTCAGAAGAGCGCAACAGGACGAAGAAAGACGAAGCTGGACGTAGCATACAACTTACCAGAATGAAGGCACAATCAGATTGGCTTGAACGGGGATTTAAGGGAGCTTCAAGGAGTGACGATTTGCCACTATACTCAAGCGAGAGGTAAGGACACAGGATGCATCAGAATGGTGGGAACCCGCGGGGTGGAAGCAATATTAGGCGATGAATGATTCGGTTTCAACAACAATACTATGTAAATTTCTTCCTTTTTTGTGAATTTTGTTTGCTAGATCTCTCTTCATAGTGTTCGAACACCCTGATCATCCGTAGCTGCTAAAATGGCATTATAATCCCTCGCGTTAGGAATGTTTTCTAGTGGGGATAGTGATACAATCTACGTACTGAGTGCTGAATACTGCGTTCTGGGTAAGACTGTTGAGGAACTGAGGTCAAATGGAAGTAAATAAAATCGATGCTCTCCCGGTGGATTAGAGACCGATTCCATCTGCAATCCTTCCAATGGCTGAACGTTGACACTTTTGAGCCCCGGTTTGCAAAGTGTCAGAACCAAAGCTACTAGTTCGAGTCTTTGAAATTACATAACCCTGCACGGGAGAAACATTCTAAATTTCATCCGATTCCCAGCATTGAGCAACATTCATCTGCTGTACCTGCTGTGCATGGCGCTCCCTCACACTGTACAACCACATTCCTCTCCTGGATTCCCCCCGGCAATAGGTAGACACACTGCCTTATTCACCGCTTTTATCAACCAGGAGCAGGGTAGAGATGCTGCACTCTACCATGTAAAGTTGACAGAGATCGAGTCTCAACTGAAGATAGCCCTCGATGAAGCTGAATATCTTCGAATGAAAAACTCTCAGATGGGTTTGTCACTAAAGCAGCTGCAGCAACGGCTGGAAGCAGTGAAGCAAGAATCAATAGCTAGTGGAGATGATCTCGTACGGCGTACCCGGAGCGTTGCAAGGATATTGATATCCTTGTTTCGTAAACGTGTTGCGAAGCTCGAAGCCATACAGGAAGAGTCGAAGAAGCAGCTAGTTGAGGCTCTCAGTGATAGGCAGGCTGCTCAGAGAGAGCTGAATGCGTCCCGTGCGCAGGTTCAGACATTCGAGTGGGACATGCAGGAAGCCAGAACAGCGGAAAGCGTTGCGAAGAACGAGACTCTAACTCTGAAAATGACAACGATCGCACAACTGGAGAAGTCATTGACGGAGGCCAACAACTCGGAGGTATCGCTAAAGAGATACGTATATTTGTTTAGGGATCAAAACGCAGCTTTGGAGAGGGAGCTTTCGAGTGTCAAGGAAAGTAGTAGAGCAGAGCACCAGCGTCTTTCTCAGGAAAAAGCCAATCTACAGCAGGACCTCACAACCCGTCTAGAAACAGTTATGCAAAATGCTTCCAGTCATGAAACTAACGCAAAGGAGGCCACAGAACGGGGCGATCTCTTACTTGAACAGCTTGAGCGTGAGAGACGCGAGTCGGACTCAACCTTTGCTGCTCTCCAACGTCAGGCGACGGACGCAACGTTGGCGGGTCATCGGGAGGCAGTTCAGTCACAGGCTCAGTTGACCTCTCTTGCCGCCCAGCTCTCGAAAATGGAGACCGCTCTAGCCGAAGCCACGGGAAAAGTTAAACAGTCCGATCAGGAAATTTCGGGTCTTCGGAGAGCTTTATCTGAAGCCGAAAGCACCCATCGAGCAACGAAGACAGAAGATGATATGACAATGGAGAAATTCCTTGTCACCCTTGCATTTCTCCGAAAAAATCTTAACGACGTTCAGACAAACGCAGGAAAACAAATACAGCAGCTGCGTCGTCAGCTTTCGGCTCTTCATGATCAAGGTTGCTCGGAAAGAAATGACCTTGAAACCCGACTCTCTTCGTTCGTTGCTACACTTCATCAGCACCAAATCGCCTCCTTCGATTCAGATTCAGACGTTTTGAAGCCTTCCCCCAAGCTTGTCTGTATGTGGGAAACAATCCGCGAACTCATTCCGGTTTCGCAACGTGAATTTATCTCTTCGTTCGTTTGCTTCCCTGAACACCTCACAGCAGACACTACCCCGGTTATTCCTGCCATCTCGACTCTTGTTGACCATCTCCGACACTACATCTACAGTGTACGTCACCTGCGACAAGTGCAAATGGCGGAAAGAGACCAGGAGATAAATTCATCTCAAGGTGAAATGAAGCAAATTTCGTTGCCAGATGTTGTAGTTGCTCTGCCAGTTCCGCCCAGCACACCTGGTATATCTTCTTCTACGTTCGATGTTTGACTACTGATGCACTCCTCGATCAAGGCAAACCAAAAGAAGTTGACAGGCCGCCTCAATCTCAATCTCAAGTATTGAGCATCAATCTGCCCCAGTCAATTACAGTTGATGCGGGGCAGGAACCGAATATAGCGCTTCCAACTTCCCCGTCTTCTGCGTTTGTCTCAAAGAACACCGACGTGACTAAAACACTTCACCCAAAGGCAGGCACAGACGATTCCACAACACCAGCTGTTCCTCCAGTTTCAACCACATTTCATCTTGGACAGGAACCGAACGTTACCCTTCCATATCCCGAAATGATTTCTTCAAAGGCCGACGACATGTTAGGAAAATTCAACTCGAATGCGGTCGGGGACGATATCACTACATCACCAAAACGCAGGCGAGGACGGTCACCTAAAAAGGGCTCCAGATCGGCAAAGAAAGCTACTTCAGCAGGATCCTCTTTGAATAATGTACCAAGTTCTAGTGGTGTATCTGATTTAAACCTCGACCTAAACAATGTACACCCGCTGCGAAAAATGCATTCGACGAGATCAGTCTTGAAACGGTTACGAGAGACGCAGGATGAAATTTCCAAGGACAACTCCAATACGCGATCCAGGAAATTTGGAGAAGCTTCTACTTCTGCTTCTAATCCCACTTCAGCTCATCCGACCGCTGGTACTCGTCATATACCGCCCCTTACTCGGAAATTTGCTTGCGTGGAAATCGTCGTCTCTGAAATTTTACCCCGCTCCGCGCGAACGCTCACCCACACTGCTTTTTCTTCTGCGACTCAGTCTTCCTCAAAGATGACTACTACGAAGCGGCCGATAGATCCTTCGGGTCACAGAGGGTCTACCTTCAAGCCGGCTGGACTCTGACGCCGCCGTTCTTCAAATCCTGGTCAACCACTTCAGCTGTAAATTCATTCCCCTCTACAAAAATTGTAGCTGTCGATTGAACCGACTATAACGATTTTGTCTCCCATATTTCAAACGATCTTACATGTGAACACTTACTGAACAACCGCTTGCAGAACCTCTACTCCTTCCCCTCCTCCTCTCCTGGCCCACCCGGAATCAGCATCGTTACCCATCTGCGATCCATTATCATCGCTGCCAGTCTTGTTGAACTTCCTGATACATTCTTCGATGTGGCTTGTACTCGCTTTAGGATGGAGAAAAAAGGACTATCCGAGGTATATGAGTATCCAAATTTCTATGTTTCGAAAGAGGACTCAGCTTGCCATCAATGCTTATGATTCATACTCGCGATTGCTGAATGAGCCTTGCCTGTTCTGCAAGGCACCGATAGGCAACTGTCACCAGACGCGGCGATCATGATAACAGCTTGTGCTTTCGGGACTCCGACATGTAAACTCACAACCTACAGAGCACTCTGCCGGTGTTACTTTGGACTATCACCGTCAACAAGACCATCCTGTTTAGTTGCATATTCCTTACTTCCGAGCGACTTCTTATTTTCTTCTACTGTTATAGGTCGATCTCTGAATCCTATCTGCATATTCATAGGTATCTTATCTACAGCCTGGTTCATCCAAACTTCATTTTTTTGGCTTGTAAGATTTGGAACCATCTTCAATATGTATATCATTGCTCGTGTCGTGTACAATATATGGAGCACAAGATAACTGGAATTTGAGGTTGCTTGACACTGAGACTATTCTTCAATGGTATGGAAGTTAGGACAGATTTTATCCATTGATCGAATATCACGACACAAAAGCGTTCGATTACAAAGATAAAAATACAAGTTTCATTGCTCGAAGCCTTAATCACAAATACACGATGGTGATGATGGATACAAAAACGCAAGAGCCAGACAAAGAGAACAAGTGAGCTGTAGAGTGAGGGATGTGAGTAAAGTGAATGTATAAAGGGAGATAAAGGGTAATGACCTCGTTAAATCATGAGTCCGAACAAGTGGTTGACGCCCAGGAAGCTTTTCGGCTATGATAAGGACTCATTTCCCTGCGATACGGATAGACTCGCGCGCCATGAGCAATGCGCCGCTGAGGATGATTGACCAATTTTAAGGCGGGACCAATAAGTAGTAAGGGTTTCTGAGATTCAGGTCCAGGAGGAGGAACGACCACGACTGCCTCTGCATGGGCCATATCAGTTGGGACGAGCCGCATGAACGGCTGGCCATGTTGACCAGGGGCCGTCAAAGTAGACCTATAGCTAGGACTAATGGAGGAGTCGGATGAAGAGGGGGAAGGAGATCGTGACTCATTCGTGATGGAAGATGAAGTAGAGAATCTACGTGGTAGGGGTACGGAGGCATGAGGGGCGTAAAGAGGAATTGTACGTGACTGAAGAAGAGAAACGATGAGCATGACAAGGATAGATACAATATCACAATACTTACTGGACATTGGTCGGGTAAAGAATGGATGTGCTCAATTCCAGGGAGGCGCACGGATACGGGAGTGGTTACTGGGCGAAGCGGAGGTAAGGTAGCCGCCTCTGAGGTAGTAAAGGTAGAGAAAGCCATTGGTGGAAGTAAGAGTTGGTTGGAAGGAAGTAGAGTTGATTGTATGAAGCGCGATGTTTGCAAAGGCCAGGTCGTTGGGAATTAATTAAGAAAACGGGAGAATCTGGGTTCCACCTGGGAGATCCTGCCTTGAAATAGATCGAGAGAGAAAGGGTATAACCGATACAAAGAGTCAGAAGGGGGGAAGGGAAAAAGAGGATGGATTGTTCGGAAAGAGGCGAACAAGCATCGCTTTATAAGTCCAGAATAAGCCAATTGCCCGAATGTTGATGGATACACTGTACAATGAGTATGCATGAGTGCTTGATGCCATTCAGTCTTGCAACAATACGCCGTGTTGACCATTGTGTAAATTTTGGGAAAAGAATTAAAGGCGTGTTTAATTTGGTTGTGCTGGGCACCAAAGAAGTCGGAGTCTGAATAATTCTTATTGAGCGCCTCAAACGCGTATTGTCCACTCTCTCTGTAATACAATTTTCACTAGCTATTCTCGTGGTCGCTAGCGCTTTGTATTGTCCCTTTTGCTCTACGCTACGCAGAAGGAGAACGACGAAAAGTCAACTATCCCGATACGCGGAATAAAAGAGTTCAAAAAAAACCCCAGTACGGTATTCGGAGTCAGCCGGTATAATTCGGCCCGCCTTGTCAAAGCAGTCTCGCGTGTTTAATTTTGTTTGCTGTATCAATCCTCTAACAAGAATTATTAACTCTACCTGTCCATTGATCAGAAAACATGGCCTCTACAGAAGCTCCTCCAAAAATTCGCATTGTCTGTAAAAATGTGAAATTCGCGACCACCATCACTCAAGTATTATACTCTTAGATGAAAGGCGCTGCTTCAGATCTTTCTGCGGCTACATACCAGGTCTACGATGAATCGCATACTATGGGAAATGCGCTACGATGGATGATCATGAAAAAGTCTGCAGATTCGCCTTGAAGTGCTTGAGTGATCCCTGACTGACACCCTTGCATAGTCCAAAAGTTGAATTTTGCGGATATAGGTAAGGGCTATATTCGTTTTACTCTTGTGATTCTGTGTCAAGATTTTTCAGTGTACCCCATCCTTCAGAGCCAACAATTCAAATCCGCATTCAAATGTATGGTGTGTTGCGCTTATATCACTGGGTTTGAGCTATCTGCTGAGGCCGCTTAAGATAAACTTTCATCGCTACAAGCTCTTATGAAGGCTCTGGATGATTTAGACAATCTTTGTGATACAATAAGCGAAGCATACACAGAGAATCTACAGAAAGGCGACTTTGAGAGGTGGGATGAAAAGAGCTGAGAGGTTGGATCGAATAATATTGAAGTGTCGCTTGTAGTGGTGTTGTTTTTGCTACTTAGCATTGTGCGTTTCCGTCTACCTATTTTGATTTCCTAATTTTACTCTCTCCTTGCAGGTGTCAATAGTGAGTCTACTTTCATCCAGCAAACCGCTGGTGTTATTTCGCCGAAAAGTCGCGTTTATCTCGACATGTCTAAACTGTAGTATAAATTCATACTCTTCTAATATATATGGATCTTGTGTTGCGGTCATCTGGTATTGTTGCGACCCTCTTCTGTTCACCTGCCACCTGCCTTCCAGGTTCCTCTCACCAGTCTTGCTTCAATTCTTCGGATAGAGCTTTATGTTCCTTCACTTACGGAGAATGCTCGCCTCCGCCCAAAAGGATGTAACTACTCGCCAGCATGATAGGTCGCGGCGATATGTGCCTTACATCCCGGCATCTCAAATAAAAGGGACTCCAACGTCCACTTGATCAAGTCTTTGAGTCTTCTTCATCATGAAACGGTTATCTAGGCTGCTTTCCTTGATTCCAGCTATCACGTTGGCCTCGGCGCAGACTGTTCCTATCTATGGACAATGTGGCGGAATAGGATTCACAGGATCTACAAGTCAGTTATTAGCTTAACATATGAATTCTACTGAACTACTGTTTATGGTATAGTTTGTGCTACCGGAAGTGCTTGTGTGGTTGCAAACCCTTACTATTCTCAATGTATTCCAGGAGCCTCTACTAGTAGTGTCTCTTCCATCTCGGTCACATCGACCACAGGATCGGGAACCACAACTTCAACGTCGACGTCAACATCTCCTACTGCTACTGTTTCTGGGTTTGTCAAAACTTCGGGTACACAGTTCACGTTGAACGATGAACCGTTCACCGTTGTTGGGTTCGTTTTTCTAAATATCTCCTCACTTCAATCTGTTCTTGACTCTGTTTTCTTTCGATTTGACAGAGCTAATTCGTACTGGGTAGGGCTTATGAACTACGACACTGCAGATATGAATACTGCATTTGCGGATATTGCAGCTACGGGAGCGACGACAGTCAGAACTTGGTAAGTAAACTGGTGTGTACGTGGTATCCGTTTTATTCAAGTTCTCCTAGGGGATTCAACGAAGTAACTACACCGGACGGCGTGGCATATTATCAAAGTTGGTCTGGGTCGACACCTACTGTTAACACGGGTGCTAATGGCTTGGAGAATTTCGGTGGGTGTATATTGATAACTTGATCTTACTATCCGCACCAATCGTTTTGTTCCGAATGCAGACAACGTTGTTGCAGTTGCAAAGGCTCATGGTTTGAGACTTATAGTCACTCTGTGCGTCTGAGATGAACATGTTGATGATGAGACTTTGTGCTTATGCGATTTTAGGACTAATAATTGGTATGACCTTTATTCGCCCACCGTGACTGTAATCATAAATTTTTGTTTTGTTGCGGCGTGGTTAGGTCTGACTATGGTGAGTAAATGTGATATTTGGCACGATACATGAGTTTTGACTGCGCTTTATCCTTCAGGTGGTATGGACGTTTACGTCAACCAACTTCTTGGACAGGGATCACCTCATGATTTCTTTTACACGAATACCACTGTGATTGTGAGTAGCTTTCGTCGAACGAATGATGAATAGTTGAACTTTATCTGGAAACGAAGGCTGCGTACAAAGACTACGTCAAGACGTTCGTCAGCCGCTATGTGAATGAGCCTGGCATTCTTGTTAGTTTTTTGGTCTCATGGGCCAAGCGAAAGCATCATTCACTTTTTCCTCGTGTATAGGGATGGGAACTGGCCAACGAGCCAAGATGTCTCGGGTCAACGAGGTATGTACCTCCGTTATTTACACGGATATAAGCACTGTAACCTAACCTATCTTTCCTTCTTTCTCTACTAGTGCTACTTCTGGAACTTGCACAATCTCAACAATCTCAACATGGGCTGCCGAAATTTCAGCGTACATAAAATCAATCGATGCAAACCATTTGGTAGCCATCGGTGACGAAGGTTTCTTCAACGATCCTGGGAACCCAATATATGTATACCAGTACGTGTTATCCGTAAAATAACAATCCAGTTGCTGAATGGGGCCATTGCAGAGGAAGTTTAGGTATTGATTTTGACGCCAACCTGAACATTAGCACGTTGGATTTCGGGACACTTCACGTGAGAAACCACGTTCAGATTATCTGAAGCTTGGGTAGGGTTCTGATGCTCTTATTCGCCTCGACTTTGTAGCTGTACCCTGTAAGCATTTTCATTTCTTGACGCTCGTTATTCGACATATCACTCATGAGACATTCAGGACAGCTGGGGCGAGCCAGCTAACCCTTTCGGAACACAGTGGATCGAGGATCATGCAACTGCTATGTTGGCATCGAACAAGCCTGTTATCCTCGAAGAGTTTGGATCTACCAGCAATCAAAGTGCTGTTTACGCTACCTGGTATTCGACTGTCTTGAGCACTGGGCTGACGGGCGATTTAATCTGGTTAGTATCATGGCGCCTTTATGAGCATCAATGTTTCCTGATAATGGTCATCTATAGGCAAGCTGGCTCTGATTTGACAAATGGACCTACACCAAATGATGGATATGCAGTGTATCCTGGAAGTGATGTGTACGTGTTGGACACCCAACATGCAGCGGCATTAAAAGCTAGAGACGGGAGTGCTTGATTTGTTTTCACTGTTATTTCCAATGGCTCGTACATTTGTACCCCTTCAAAAAAGTGGATTGTGAATATTGACTAGCGATTTACTGCTCAAATTGTGCTCCGGTGGCTCAGAAATCAAGACTCAGATGGTGTCATTTTGGAATTTATGAACGTGCATTGATGTTTGTTCTATTGAGTTCCTATTGTACCAGGCGATTAAGACGCTGCTGCTAGAGTTATTTCGCCCAAAGGTCGCCTTATTTCTGTCAAGAAATTTTTTCGTTGATTCGCATAGCGCAGTCATCTGTCTTGGGCATCCTCCAAGTTCTTCTTTCCAGCTCGTCTTCACACTTTCTACCCCGTCCGGACCGCTCCCGTGTAGTACTAATTTTCGGCAAATTTTACACGGATAAAGCTCGCTTCGACCTGTCGCAGCATCCCATGGCGGACCCTCACAGTTGTGCCTTGCATGCCCGCGTCTTAAAAGATTGAAGGACTGGCTCCATTGAAGTCTCTAACCCAAAGCCTCACCATGAGACGACTGTCCAGATTTCTCATCTTATTAACTATCTCACTAGTATCGGCGCAGAGTATTCCCGAATACGGGCAATGTGGTGGAATAGGATACACAGGACCTACAAGTAAGCCCAGGGCTGGAGGGCGGTGTTTTTGAACTGAAATTCTATAGGTTGTGCTGCTGGAAATGCATGTGTGGTCTTGAATTCCTACTTCTCTCAATGCCTTCCTGGAGCATCTACCAATAGTAGCGCCTCTGCCACTTCGACCACTAGTTCAGGAAGTACGACTACCACCACGACTTCAACCTCGCCTACTTCCACTGTTTCTGGGTTTGTTAAGACTGATGGCATGCACTTCACGTTGAATAACGAGCCATTCACCGTTGTCGGGTATGTGTTTTAGCTTCGAAAACCCTGACCTAAGTTGAAATCTGCTTAGAGCCAACGCATACTGGGTTGGTCTCATGAATTATGGTATTACCGACATGTATACCGGATTCGCCGACATCGCGGCCACAGGAGCAACGGCGGTAAGAACACTGTAATTATGAACTCTTCGATGTACAACGTGACCTCCATTTGTTAATTAGAGTGTCCTAGGGGGTTCAATGAAGTGACTACACCGGATGGCGTGGCTTATTATCAAAGCTGGTCTGGGTCAACACCTACTGTCAACTATGGCGCTAACGGACTGGAGAATTTCGGTTTGTGTATCGTAACCTTAAACCTGCTCTTTAGCTGATTACCCCGCCCCTCAGACAACGTCATTTCAGCTGCTAAAGCTCATGGTTTGCGGCTTATAGTCACTTTGTGCGTGCTACAATTTGTGTGACCAATGATTCTCTGATGATGATTGTTCTAGAACCAACAACTGGTATGTTCTTTGTAATTAAATTATGATAGTGAGGTATCAATTGGTCGTTGATTCCTTTTGGGTCAGAACAGGTCAGACTATGGTGAGTTCTACATATTGCTAACTGAGTCACTTCTTGATTTTCGGCGCATTAGGTGGTATGGATGTGTACGTCAACCAGCTTCTGGGACAAGGCTCTCCACATGATTATTTCTATACGAATGCTACTGTAATTGTGCGTGGATTTCGTTGAATACGTCTGGACAATGCTCACCTGCGATGTATAAAGGCTGCGTAAAAAAGCTATGTCCAGGCATTTGTCACTCGGTATTTGAACGAACCAGGCATTCTTGTTCGTCATTTCATCTTAAATATAGGCAAAGATAAATTTCCGTGATAGGCCTGGGAGTTAGCTAACGAGCCCAGATGTCTTGGCTCAACGAGGTGTGTTTTTTAATGTAAGACGATTATGGTACATTTATGATTTTCCCCCCCCCCTCCAGTGCTACGTCTGGAACTTGCACAGTATCGACCATATCAATTTGGGCTGCAGAACTTTCAGCATTCATAAAATCGATCGACCCGAATCACCTGGTGGCTATCGGGGACGAGGGTTTTTTTAACGATCCTGGAAACCCGATCTATGTATATCAGTATGTGTTAGGCGTGAAGCAGGAACTTGGGTGCTCAAGAGTCATTGCAGAGGAAGCCTCGGCGTCGACTTCAATGCTAACCTTAACATTAGCACGTTGGATTTTGGGACGTTCCATGTGAGTTGATTTGAGGCTTGCAATGCGTTCCTAACCCTGTTGACCTGGCCTCTAGCTTTACCCTGTAAGCCTCCTAAAAAAGATTACGTTTGGCTACTTATTCGTTCAAATTGAAGGAAAGTTGGGGTGAATCTGATAGCCCAGGGTCTTTCGGAACGCAATATATTGAAGACCATGCAACCGCTATGAAGGTATCCAACAAGCCTGTTATTATGGAAGAATTTGGTGTAACTATCAGCAGCCAAAGTGACACCTATTCCACCTGGTACTCGTCTGTTTTGAGTGCTGGTCTTACGGGTGATCTAATCTGGTCAGTGTTATTCATGAAGACAGCGGATGACATTCTGATGATTGTATTAGGCAAGCTGGCTCTGATTTGATAAACAGTCCAACTCCAAACGATGGGTATGCCGTGTACCCAGGGAGTGATGTATATGTGTTGGATACTCAGCACGCAGCAGCGTTGAAACTTAGAGATGGGAGTACTTGAATGTATAGTCCGTTTAACATCATTTGACCTGTTTGAATATTCCTATCTTCTTTCTCTTTCTCGATAACGGAATTACGGATGGATGTATAAACTATCGTCTTGGCTCGTTTTCGTCGTGCAGAATACACAACAACATATGAAATAGGTTTATTTGTTGAGATAATCGTACGTCAATTATAAGGAGAGTATCAATGCCACAGAGAAATTCCTCGAGACCGAAGGCTAGAGCTTTTTGTACCCGCAAAAAGAATAAGTTACTGAAGGCCTCCAGTCGATATTCTCTGATTTGGAGTAAAGAATGCAGATATCTGAGGTCGGAGAACGTGACTGACACCGCGGACGGAACTGGATCGGAAATAACCGGGCCACGATGAGGTTCCGTGCCTGCCACTATTTTCTTCGTATATCCATGCGCTGAAAACTCATATATATAATTCATCTGCCATCGCCTAGCTAATTCACATCTGTAACCGAAGATCTAAAATAATTTTATGAACGATGGATCAAGTTATCCCAGGACTTTGGATTGGAGGTCTTCCGAGTGCTATGGACACAAAAAATCTTAAGGCAAATAAGATCTACAGTGTTCTTTCGGCAATGAGAGGGAAGATATCTATACACGAGGTGAGTTCCAATATTGTACATGATAGAACAAAGCTTGAAAACTTTTCTCTGTAGACCTTTGTCAAGCACCAGATATTTTTGGACGACTCGGAGGAAGAAGATATCCTGATACATTTATTGCCCGCTATTCTTTCATACAATCCGAATTAGACAAGGGAAGAGGAGTTCTGGTACATTGTCAGGCAGGAGTTAGTGAGTCGTTAATACTCATAGTCAATGACCTTGATTTGATGCTCCGACTAATCCAGGCCGAAGCGCAACAATCGTAGCTGCATATCTAATGTTTAATCGAAAAATGAATGTCGAGGAGGCTCTGGATCTTGTGCGGAAAGCGCGACCTGAAGTTGAGTACGTCCACAGGAGTTCTGAGTCTCCGAATTATGCTTCATATCCTCAGTATCTTCTCCATCAAATTGTTTGCTTATACTACGATTTTTTAGTCCTAATCCAGGTTTCATAGCCCAACTGGAAATCTTTCAAAAAGCATCTTACAACATCTCCAGAAAAGACAAGAACACAAGAATGTATTACATGCAGCGAACAACGGAGGAAGTCATGAGTGTGTCCGCTCAATACTTCTTTGTATATTCGAAAAAACTTAATGAAAATTGACCAGACGGCGATGGGAGTTTACCATCGACTGACATGTTCGCTCGGTTTCCTCGCTCTGCAACCGATTCAACACCATCTACTCCTGGAGGTCCATTAAGAGGACCTCGACGCCGAATCCGATGTAAAATGTGCCGCCAGGAGCTTGCAGCTCGGGAACACATGCTGGACCACGGTCAGCTCGGACCTGCTACGCCTGCGATAACGCCTGCAGCGTCTCGTAGACCATCTACACATCAGCAACAGTCGATTTCTCGTCGCTCCTCACGATTGGGATCGGATTCGCGGCCGCGGAGACCATCCGGATTGTCATTCGGTGGGTTAGGAGATTCGTTGACAATGTCTTCGATGAACGGCAGTAGCCCCAACAAGGGTTCTTCCTCTGCCATCGTTGATGATGAAGACGAGGACGAAGAATGCGAACCTACAGCTAGGCCATTGACTGATGTCAATGGCAAACCCGCAATTTCTCCTCCGTTGACTGCAACCCCGAGAGGGCCCACTGGGAGCCGTCCACCACCTCCCCGTCCGTTCGCCAATGCCTCAAAGAGCATCATGGAAACGATGTCAATGTCTGCTCTAGATTCAGACGATGAAGACGATGCAGAAAATGATGTTATATCCCCTGGTACTATAAAGTTGACAAACATTCGTCGCCCTTCTGGATCCGGAACGCCAACGTCCCCGAATACCTTTGCACATGTTGCAACTCATATTGGAAGAAGAATGTCTGATGCGATGTTGACCCCGGCTGATGAAGCAGCACCTGCTTCCACTGTTGCTTCTACTGGTCTCAGCGACGGTACGATCCTTGTACCCGGATCAGCAGAGGAGTTGGTGAAAGAGGAAGGTGTGATACCAGTCTCTTCACCGACATCTATTTCTCCGTCCCGATCGATATCAGCAGTTTCTTCGTCTTTAGTCTCTCCCACTGATATTGCCGCCCAACTATACACTAATCCCAAACTTGCGGCTCTTCGCGGGAATGTGTCCCCAACATTACCGGGGATTACGCCGCCGGGGATGGATAATGCATCTGTAGGAGCAGGAGGAGCAAAACCACTGCCAGTGAGCCCACCGATCCTCATGAACCCAAAATGTTCAGGGTATTTTGTCGAACCTGTCAGTCATCTCGTTCTCTTCACCCGGATTAAATGATGAATTTTTAATAGATGAAATGGATGGAGCCTTTTCTTGAAGCGGGCGAAATTGCGGGGAAAATTGTGTGTCCGAATCAAAGATGCGGGGCCAAGCTAGGGAACTATGATTGGGCTGGTGTGCGTTGTGGGTGCAAGGAATGGGTTGTGCCGGTGAATCCGATTGTCATTCTCTCCGTCCTGTGGGACTAATTTTATTGATTCTAGGGCTTCTGTATAAGTCGTTCAAAGGTTGATGAGATTGTGGCTTGAAGTTTGAACGATCATTATAAAGGTAAATGTTATTTCTATACACAAAGGAGAGGGTGCGGCTAAATACGAGGGCTTCATGGGCTACACTATGTATATTAGGCTGATAATGAAGTTTAAGAAGGCAACGAAAGATTTGGGTAACTCTCAAGCGCCCATTATGTGGCGTGGTATAGTATACACTGCGCACGGACCATTTGATCTCCATTTCTTAGTCTACATTCTAGGCTTTATACTCAACCGCGACCTGGTCTCGACTACCGGTAGCGATCTTCTCTCGTGAGTTGTTCTCTGTGAACTGAGATCGTTGGAAAACTGGCGCAAAAATTCACCCTCCAAAAAGGTTACTATAGTTTTCGCCTCCCTTGAACCCATGATATCTTGGGTAATTAAAAGCGTTACCTAGAACTTTGTGAGCTGACCCTCTTTGTTCTTGCGAATACTTAGCTGATATACTGAACAGGTCATCGGTCGAAAGACATTCGATTTGGGATTTCCTACTCATTCTCTGGACATCTTCTGTGCTCCATGGATTACGGAGGTGCTTCGCACGCTTTCGCCCATTTCTCCTCGGCTTCATATTCTACCCTTCTCCCTACCAACGTCAATTCTTCTGCCATGATTCCGGGACACGTAGAACGATCCTATGAACGACTACCTACGGAATGGATTAGAAGTGAAGAAGCACTGTATCTGGAAGCTGACGCCACACCATACGAGGTGAAGAAGTCCAGCGTGAAAGCCACAGAAAAAAAGGCAGAGAAAGAGGCCAAGCGTAAATCTTATCTACAGAAACAAGAATTTGTGAAGGAATGGTTGAAATCCGTGAAAGTAGAACAGGACTCTTCTCTCTTATGCCCTGGCGTATACCTTTCGTCTCACGACGGGAAAAATGTTGTACCTGCGCCTCGAGCCTTTCTCATAAAGAAGTCTGAACTGCAAAAGAAGGATGAATGGAAGGAGAAGAGAGAAAGGAGGCAAAGAGGGAGAAAACGTGAAACCCGAATCTCGAAGGTTGTTTTTCACATATGACCCTGTTCTATGTTCGCTAAACCTGACTGTTACAGACTCCAAATCTTCAAGACCAATCTTCCGAACCTGATGATAGTTGGGCACCCGATCCGACATCGTATAACGGGATTTACGCTCCCGCTGTACAGTCTCCGAAAATCTCCGAACGTGACATCCTCAACACAGTAGCAACCATCACAACGCGTGTAAATGACTCTGAGTTGCAGCTAGATCTCAGCAATCCTGATAAACAAAGTACAGGTGCGAACCGCGTTCAACCACCCCAATCTGAGTTGAGGGTATTATTAACACGACTTTAGGTACTGGCGCTAGTGCAAATACAAAACCTGAGATTTCCCGCAGCAGTGCCCACCATACTGCATCCTTCATCCGCGATTCCAAAGAAACTTTACATCACCTTCATGACAATTTTGCTTGTGGAACGGACCATTGGCCATATTCGAAATTTTACGAGGGTGCGGACGAAGAGGGGAAGCGGATGGCAGAAGAAGAGGGAGACGCGATAACTGGTACAGAGTATACTAAAACAAAGATTAAAGTGGTGACGCTTTCGCGCCGCCAATCCCAGGAGCAAAGACGAGAATCTCTTCTGCGGGTACTGAATACGAGGGACGGACTAGAGAATTTGGACGCTGGCGATGAAACAGCAATATCATCGCCAGCTGCGTCTCTCAAGGGATCACCTGCTTTGTCTCCACGGGTGCGAAATCCGGAAAAACCGATTCGACGGTCACTAGCCGAGGAGATGAGATTCGCAGAGCAGACCGAGGTGGATAAACATAAGGATGACGTGAGAGTGCTCGTGCTCACACGAAGTCAAAGGCGTGTCGATGAGGAAGAAGAAGAAGAGGACATTGATATAGTCGATGCCGAGGAAAACACGGAGGACGCATTCCAGGTTGTTGATATCGGTGAAGGAGGTTCGGTGGTGATGAAAGAAATAGGATCTACTGGTGACGATCTCGAGTCGGTGTCATCTAGTATTTGCATTGTATGAAGGATCTATTCTCACAAACGATCTACTTCCGTGAATGTTCCCGTGACCGCGCTTTGATTCTATCTTGCCGCCACTTTGAGAGGGAAGACATTGGAATTTTGTTATCTACAGATCAAAACTTTTCAAGTCATGACGGAGAGTGAATCCTTCATGCGACGCTACTCGGTATATACTTAACAGCCCCGCAATCTCATGTTGTCCACAATCCGACTATTTGATTTTTTTGGATGCACTGATCCTTGCACGATTGAATACAGACTATTTGTAATCACCGGGTTAGAAGCAGCGACCAGGATCGTACATATCATTAGATGGTCACTGTCACTGCCACTGCCGCATTTTGATAGATATTTAAGTTCCTAAGGCTTTATTGAGAGGTTACTGTCATTCGCATTTTTCTAGTTCATGACTACCAAGGCGTTGGTAATTGCAAGATGGATTCAAGGAGTGTGGTTACAGTGCTCGTGCCGGTGTCATCGTGCAGTCGTTGTCCCTGTAGCGACCATTGAAGTGTTCTATAAACAATCAGGACGTTTGGAAGACGGAGATCTTGTTCGTAGTATATTCTGTTTCGAGTCGGATATCCAATTCGAGTACATGAGTACCCTCCTATTCCACATAGCTGAGGAGTGTCGATTTCAAGAAGAGCTAGAAGTGGGCGGATGTCTCCGAACATCCAAACGAAGCTCCGGTCTTCCCTGATCCACCTCGTGAAGCCGAGGACTGTTCCGAATCATTCTTACTGTAGCCAGTGGCTGACCTGATATCTACTTCTCCCGACAGGTTTGCTGATGATGAAGTTAGGAATTGGAACCCAAGTGCGAGAACCCCGGAGGATAGATCTAAGCTTGATGGACCAATTTTAGCGTGCTGTTCTTTCGAACGGAAAACTTGGATCAGCTTTGTATCGAACGTGCCGAGTAGCCAGAGGTAGCCAACGCGTGGGCCACCATCTTATTGTCTCCGCATTCTCCCGCTCGTGCGATTTATAGATTCTTGAATAGATTAGGAAAGAACACGAATACATACAGATTGAACTGATCAGTTGGGATCAATGAATACATAGCCTACATACCGCTAGAATGCACGCGGACTCTGTCTGATAATTCAAATGAAGCTTGAAGGTATAAACCGAGGCGAAATTCATTTAACAGGGCAATATCAATGACTTGAGTGAAGGTAACGGCTAGGATGACGTGTCGATACGTGTTCAGATAAACTGGGGAGGGCGAAGAGAGGAGGGTCCAAGCAAAGAGTTTATCAAATTTGGGGTAAACCAAAATTAGCTAAATACATACTAGGAAGGAGAAGGGAAATGGCCTTCCGGAAGAAAGGGAAAAAATGTGGACCTTGATGGGAGTTCGATTTGCCCGATCTAATCTAGTTCATCACGCGAGGAGCTAAAAAGGCTACCGGCGGCATACCAAATTGAGGGTCCTGCGAAAATTCTTTCAGCTGTTGAAAGAGCGGAGTTCATCAAACTTCCGATTTGTACTCTCTTTCCTTCTCTCTCACATCATCGTCCGTCAAATTTTGAGTTTCCCTTTGAATTCCGACGCAGAGCTTGCTGCCACATAACCACAAGCAGCGAGTATTGCAATTAACGAATATTGACGAAAACAAAACCATTTCAATGTCTAGTAGCTCAATCTACAATGTGGGCCTCTCTTTTTTTTAAACGTCCATGAGGTGATTTTTTGACTGATTTGAGCTGGTTATCAGCATCGCAGCCTTCAGCCAAGTGGTCCTGGTGCTGTCGTTGCTGGGCCACAACACAGCATGGCTCGGATTAATGACTCGTTTGAAGTTATCCGTAACGAGTTTGAAGTGCTTTTAAATGAAGTAGGCAACATTAGGAGCCAGCGTGACGATTTTGAATCCAAAGGTATGTTTTATCACCTTCCTTTCATTCAACTCCCTGATAATTTGTCCAGTCAGTTCGCAGGTAAACGAACTGAATATCATCCGCCAATCCTTGTACGAACTCGAAGCGCAGCATGACAAAGTGCGCCAGCAGTATGAAGAGGAAGTTACTCGTCTTCGTTCAGAGATCCACGCTTTACGCCAGGGAGGCGGTGGGATGCCTCCTGGTGGACACAGTGCTTCAATAATCGGTCCTGGCCCGGCTGGTCCTCCGTCTTCGATTTCAGCCGGTGGCGGCGTTCCACCGTTCAACGACCCGTACTTTTCGTCGCGCAATGATAGAGATCGTGACCGTGATATTGCCAGGGAACGTGAGCGTAATGAAAGAATTGAACGTGACAGGGAGCGGGATGCCATGAGAGATCGTGACAGGGATCGCAATTTGGATTCGCGAGACCCAAAACGGTTGAAAGCAGATAGGATGAAATCCGAGAGGCCAGGTGTGTTTTTTTAGGGTCTTGCTTTCCCGTAACATTTCATTTGGATTTGGCTTCTCATCACACGTGCACTCCAGACGTTTTTAGTCCTGCCACTTTGTCTAAATTACCACCACCGGGTGCCTCTGGACCACCACCTCCTTCTGGTCCTGGTCAGTCATCTTCTGGTCCTGGCCTCCCGCCCTCGGCTTCATCTCACGGACCATTACCAAGTCACCCTCCTGGACCTAGCTCCACTGGGACATCACCAATGATGGATGTACATCCTACTGTTAACAATGGTTCCGTTGTACCCATCAATACTCCCGGTGGCGGGTTCCCCGATGAGGCTGATTTGGCGTCATTACCACCCGAATACAAGAGGGAAGGAACGGACTGGTTTATCGTGTACAATCCCAAGGTTGAGAAGGTCTTCAATGTCAGCTTGGTTCATACGTTAATGCACGAGAGGTACACACACATCCTTTTCCTTCCGAGGAGCTAATTAAAAGAACTCTTGCCCTGTTTCCGTTTCCGTTTTCTTTTTTCTACAGCGTCGTGTGCTGTGTACGTTTCTCGGCTGACGGGAGATGGTTAGCTACAGGATGCAATCGCACTGCGCAAATTTATGACGTGAAAACGGGTTACAAAACTTGGTTCGTGGGTTACCGAGTATACGAGAGAAAAGCTGTTTGACTCATGCTTCCACTCCTCTCTATCAGCGTTCTGGTCGATGATTCAGTGGGAAAGTCTGGGGACCTTTACATTCGAAGCGTGTGTTTTAGTCCGGATGGGAAATACCTCGCTACCGGTGCCGAAGACAAGCAAATTCGGGTGCGTGTTACCCTCTTCCTCGTCTCCACGAATAGCGGGAGTTCAAACCGAATCCCCTTTTTTCTTCCTCTATCATTAGATTTGGGACATCCAACGCAAAAAAATCCGCAATATCTTCGATGGACACCAACAAGAAATCTACTCTCTCGACTTTTCCGCCGACGGCCGTCTCATCGTTTCTGGCTCTGGTGATAAAACGGCCAGAATTTGGGACATGATGGACGGTACATCAAAAGTACTTACTATAAACGACCCGGATTCCCTGAATAACGATGCTGGAGTGACCTCTGTTGCAATATCTCCTAACGGGCACTTCGTTGCTGCTGGATCTCTGGACACGGTTGTCCGGATATGGGACGTTGCTACGGGGATGTTAGTGGAGAGATTGAGAGGACATAGGGATAGTGTGTATAGTGTGGCGTTTACTCCGGACGGAAAGGGGCTGGTTAGCGGGAGTTTGGATAAGACGTTAAAGTATTGGGATGTGGCTGCGTTGATGGCGGTTGGGGGAAGTGGTGCCGGGGCAAGTGGAAGTGGAAGTGGAAGTGCTGGTGGGGTTAAGAGTCGGAAGGAAGGTGCGAATGGAGCGGGACCGAATGGACCTGGGGGGAGTTCGGGAGTGCTGAAGAGGGACGGGGATGCCTCGAAACAAAGTCAGTGTACGATGAATTTTATTGGACATAAGGTGGGTTTTCACTGGATTTCACCAATGCTTACGAGCTTGCTTTTGCGTTTGCTGAGTTTGCTGATGTGTTATTTTATTTTATTTGCTCGTTTGTCCGGAAATAGGATTACGTGCTTTCTGTTGCTGTATCGCATGATGGTCGTTGGGTTGTCTCGGGGTCGAAAGATCGTGGAGTCCAGTTTTGGGATTCGAAGACGGCGGTCATGCAATCGATGTTGCAGGGGCATAAAAATTCGGGTGGGTTTTCAAATTTTTATCATTATTGCCCCTTCCTTCCTTCCGGGCACCCTTCCTTATTTCGATCTTCATTCTTTACCGTCTCAACGCTGTCGCTGCCTCTTACACTAATATTCATCCTTCATATTTCCAGTCATCTCAATAGACCTCAGCCCAACAGCAAGCACTCTCGCAACAGGAAGTGGGGACTGGCAAGCTCGTATATGGTCGTACGCTTGATTCTGATCCTAGCGTTTCCGAAATTTGTTTCCCGTAAACTCGTCTATGTATCTATGTATCTATTTACCCTCTCCTCCTGCCTTGCAATCTTTTTTTCTTCTTCTTCCTTTTATTTCTCCTGAATTTTTCTCTTTTCTTTTCTTTTTCTTTGTTGCGCTATCGCTATCGCTGTCGGTGTTCAACGTTGTTGTTAGATTGCAAATTGAGTGAATGAACATAGTCCCGTAGTCCTGTCTACATTTTCTCCTTCTTAACGACTGGATACTCAATGATTTAACCATCCGATACCCTCTCCCCCATCGTCCTCTCCTAGACCACTGGGTCTTGTTGACATTGTACTCATATTGATGCTGATATGATATAAATATTTACATTCCGAGTCATACTGAACCCATACGCCCATATTCACTGATTTGTTTAAAAATTGGTACATCTGTTCTACTTATCTTTATCTCTTGATTTTGTCTGTCTGTTTCAGTCAGTCTGTTCACTTCTTATACATCAAGTTTTGAGGACAACCCCTCATGATGTTCATGTTCCTCCCCCCCTCCAACATAAGCTCCTTCATTCTTTTTGAATTTTACTTCATGTCTCTCTCCGTGTGTTTGTAGTAGTATATAGACCTGTTCTCCAGTATTTTTTCCAAAAGTTGTTGCTCCAAGTACTACAATGAGTATACATACACGATACTCAGGCTAGGCCCAAGGTGGTCTTCTCTGAGATGGTGGAAACCTAGTCAGAGGGGCGTGGAAAGCGAGAGCGAAATTTCCTGAAGACTTTGCTGATTCCGTAAACAGAAATTCCACCCTCATTAAAAAGATTTATGTTGGTGGGAAAGCTAGACTATTTGTGTAGATCATAATTTTTGATAATCAATTATTGTATCCTTCCTTCCTGTACACAATGAACATGTTCATTAATCATGGCCGAGATTGACTCTTCTCTCGCTCTCAATCTCATGAAACCTGTCTTGATTGATGTTTTTGCATTAGAGACTTTTGTTGATGGAGAACAATTCCTGTCAGCAACTCACTAGCTCTCTCAAAAGATAACCAGGCATTACATGATAGACAATGAGCAAGAGGATGAATGAGATGATAAAGCAGTATAAAACCCAATACAAGTCTAGCTACTGAGGAGAATGGACAAGAATAGAGCTAAGGAATATAACTATAAAATATCCTATCTTATATACATATGGGAAGTAAAGTCATGAGAAGTATCTTGCACCGTAACTGTGAGGATATATAATATGAGTTGCTCATATCCATAAGTAAAGCTGTAGGTATACAATGAGTAAACAATCAGGCAATATAAAAGAAATGTGGATGTGAGACAATAATGACAATGACCTGTCAATGAACTGACTGTTATGAAAGCATCTATTTTCTATTATTCTTTTCTTTTATTTACTTACCTAATCACTAAAGTGCTTACACTAGCACTTGTTACATTTTCATTTCCATCTAGATTACATGTGTCAACCTTATTGTTCTTGTGTTGTTGTTTCACCTGCAAATTACTCTCTTGTGCTTGTCATTTTATTGACAGAGCATCATCATTATTGTCCCACCTCCATGCTTCTTTTATATTGCCTTATTGTTTACTCACTGAATACCTACAGCTTTACTTATGGATACTGTTATATCTATGCAAGCTAAGTCCTTATGAAGCTTCGCAAACTATTCTGCTACTTAGATATTACTTATATCCTTTTACTACTATGCAATTACTTTGCGAATGGATTCTGATGTGAAGTAAATACTTGTTATCTCTTATCATTCTTATCGGATTTACACTATCCCTTTTATATCCCTTCCTTTGTTCTTTACTTATGAGCTAACCCATTTGGGCATGGCATTGCTTCGCGATCCTGACTTACCTTTAGTATAAAGCTACAGTGTCAAATAGGTAGTTCCTTAGTTTAAATATCAACCTTGATAGCACTTCGATAGTGATACCAATTAATCACTTAACCATATCATTGATTTAACATCCCTACTGTCAGTATGTTCCACGATGGTCATCACAAATGGAACACATTTCACTTTCTTCTCTTGCGGACTCTACTAATAGTGGAGTCAAGGTCCGACTACATAGTCTAGGATCGTTTTACCTTGCGAAGTAATTATCTTCGCTATTTCCCACAATCATCCCACAATCCTTTCCGATGATCCCTTTGTGCACAATCATAACAGTATATTTAAACTAACACTTGGCACATTCATCCTCATTACCTTTCACATCCTACTCAACAATTTTACTTTCTTCAACAATGGTCTATACAAGGAGCAGAAGAAACCACACCAACACTGGAGGGTCTGACAAGTCGGTAACAGAGGAACTGGAAACAGCTAATCCTTTCGCATCAAATGTGACAGCCTTCGCGCCATTTGCAGAATCAATCTCGGGAGCAGGACATTCTCGACGTCGAGCTAACGTCTTTGGTCCAGCCCCAGGACAGCCTGTTAGTGCGCGGGTTTCAAGTCATCACACCCTTGGTCAACCTGACCACTCTGAATTTGAGTACCAAGTACTCTACACAGAAAATGGTGACCCCATTACTGTTCGAATGCCGCAAAGAAATCACACGGCAATACCAACAACAGAGATGGAAGTCCCACCATCTCCTACCACTTTTACCCTTGCTGACAGAATGTGTCAGCAACTAGCAAATGCTCCTGGCCCTTTGCGAGGTCAGATACCAGTTACCATGGTGGAAATTCCGGAAAACATTGAGGAAGCGGAAATCAATGAAGAGGTAGGTCCTGGTGGGTCAGGAAATCCTGGAGACCCAGGGGGATCTGATCCCAATAGCCCTGGAGGTCCCGGAGCACCTTGTGGTTCTCACATTCCTAGTCGTTCTAGGAGTCCAGTGGAATGGGTAGGTAGTGTCCATCCGGACCCTACTGAACAATGCATCCTAGATGTGTTTCATGTGTTTAAGGGTTCACTCGATACCCTTGGAACAGTTCTCATGGGCATGAATGTTAGCAGCCCCGTGGAATCCGGAAGATTGAAAGTCAAGGATCCTGAAGTATTCGACGGATCTGACTCATGGAAACTGAAAGGTTTCTTAGTTTCCTTATCTTTGGTATTTATTGATCATCCTTCATATTTCACTGATCAAAAGAAGTATGGATTACTCAAACCACTTCTGGTACCCTCACAACCTTGGGACTCTATATCAATGGATTTCATCAAAGAACTTCCGATGTCTGATGGATTCAATTCTATCCTTGTGATCATGGATTGAGCATTCAAACAATCGATTTTCATTAAGTGTCACACTTCGATTACTTTCAAACAACTAGCTGAATTATTTGTTATTCATGTTTTTTCTAAACACAGAGTCCCGAACCATGTAACCTCCGATTGAGGTTCTGAGTTCATATCTGCTTTCTTTCATGCACTCGGGCAATCACTCAACATGGAACTTCACACACTTCAGGATATCATCCCGAAGCTGACAGACAAACTGAATGAGTCAACCAGACCCTGGAGCAATACATTCATATATATTGCAATTACCAACAGGACAACTGGTCCGGCCTTCTTCCAATGGCTGAGTTTGCTTATAACAATGCTCCAAACGCTTCGACCAGAATCATGCCCTTCTTTGCAAATAAAGGCTATCATCCCAACATATCAATTAGACCAGAAATTGATATCCATTCTGATTGAGCTTGTGATTTTGTTGTCAACTTGGATGAAGTTCATTCATTCCTTCGTGACAAAATTACTAATGCTCAGAAACGGTATAAAGAACAGGCTGACCAGAAACATATTTCTGCTCCTGAATTCCAGATTGGATCCAGAGTATTAATATTAGCCAAACACATCCGTTTGACCCGACCCACTCCCAAATTCTCGGAAAAGTATCTTGGGCCATTCAAGGTTACCAAACACATTGGAACATTAGCCTACAAGATACAACTACCAGATTACCTCTCCAGAATACACCCCATATTTCATGTTTCACAATTGGAACCATACACTCCCAATCTGATACCGAACCGCATGCAAGCTCTGCCACCTCTGATCGAGGTAGATGGTGAACAGGAGTTTGAAGTTGCAGAGATACTAGATTCAAAATTGGATCGTAGGTACCGATGGTGTCCATTACAATACTTTATCCATTGGAAAGGTTATGAAGGTACCAAAGAAGAATTCTCATGGATCGGAGCCAATGAAATGCATGCCAATGAACTTCTCGGAGAATTCCATAACCGATATCCATCTAAACCTGGACCCTTACAGGACATCAATTAATATTGTCATATGATTCTACTTATTTTTTTCTTTATTTCATCACTTCTGAATGGTTGAGATTGACCAAAGGGATTACTGCCATGATAGTTTATTGAGCAATAATCCCTTACCAGAATTTCGTACAACTATTCTTTCACGCTTACGCTATCCGGACATCTTTGTCCGAAATTTAAACTCATTCCTTACAAGTATTATCAGCCAATTTTCATACGGCATATTCCTTATTTTTCTGTTTTATTTTTTAACTACAATAAAATTCTTTTAGTCTGATTCCGGACAATTTCGTTCGGACACCATATAAGACTGATTAAAAGAATTTTTATTTATCAAAGTCCAAAATATTTACTGCTAGGCCTATTCTCGGCCTTTTCCCTTCCTATCCCCCATCCTTTTCACCCTCTCTTCTTCCGTCTCTTCTTCATCACCTCGGACTCTCACAAGAAACTGGACCATATCCTCCAGAAGGCCTAATCTATGGTGCAAGTCTTGCACATCTCCTCGGAGATCCTTGATGGTCCTATTGCTGGATGACACAACCAATTCTTCTCTTTTCACCTGCTTACTTCTCCTGGGATGTCTGGCCATTACCAATGAGCAGCTTCTTCCTTTTCCTCTTCGGCCTTGCATTCGGCCTCATGTTTGGCCTGTTCTTCCTCCCTTTTCTGGAGGCGGGTGATTTCGGCCTCTTCCTCATCGTCTGAGGGCAGGGAGGAGTTGGTACGGGAGGTGGGTGGTGACATGGTGGAAAGAAAGAGAAAGTGGGGACTTGGAAAATTTTATTTGAACGGGTATTTATACCCTACCAACCGTAACGTGGCTGACCGATCAATTTCCAAACATTTCTGATTAGTATCTTCTTTTCTGATCTGTTGATCAGATCAATACTTTTCAAATGAACGACTGTTGTATGAGGCTTTTGAGGGCAAAAGCCTAGTAGGGGGACACTGTTATGGGTATGCTTCCGCTACCTCATATGGAACATACGGAACCAACAATTATGATTCATTCCTTTCCTTTCCATATCGGTTCGGGACCGGACCATACAAGACATCCGATGTTAACGGATACAATTACTTTTAATTCCCACACTATTATCTTTTAATTATATTATCAGGAACTTTTTACAATACTTATTGTTTTATCCCAGATACTCATTGTTCTTCTTTTAACAATTATGATTACTGGTATATAAGCATTAGTGGCCAGTAGATAGTTCTCCAGTCTAAATATCAACTTAGATTATTCCGATCTAGAGAGATTATCACTATAACTCCGTCCAGACTTTCCAGTCTTACCTTCTAGTTGTCTGAATTCATCTGGTCAACTTCCGGATGTCTGAAATCTATGAACATCAATGGAACCACTATGACATAGTGGGGGCACTACTGAAAGTGGTGCTAAGGTTCTTGTTCGACTTTACCATTCTGCAATTCTACTGATTGGTAGTTACCGTACAAACCCAGAAACTATCGGAATACTCTATACTATCCTATTCACCCTAGACCTCATGGAATCTCACCGGAACAGTCTTAACAAGGACACAGTATGCCACTACTGTGGGCGACGAGGTCACCTTGAATCAGTCTGCCAAGACAAGTTCATGGGTCTAGAATGTGGCCGGGGTAAGCATCAACAACCCCACCGTCAACAAGTTGCAGCTTCCTCTTCAATGCCCTTCACTCTCTTTCCCAATGAACCCATCCAAATTGCTGCCTCTACTCCTGCTCCTACTGCCCAATTCCCATCCACCCCTGACCTGTCCACTCAGATTGCCCAGCTCCAGGAGCTTCTGAACAGAGCCAAAGCCATGGCTCCAGCTCCAGGTTTGCAGGAGGGTTTTTAAAGCAGGTACCTGCCTTGGCCGCACTGAGAGTACCCATTAACCAATTTGCTATACACTCTACATCTGCATATGATTCTCTCCCCTCATGTAAAATATCTACTATTTCAGAATTGAACTTCAATTCATCACACTTCCGAATTAACGCAAAATTAAGAGGAAGAAATCACAGTATAGCAACTGCAGCCATGGTTGATTCTGGAGCCACTGCTCTATTCCTGAATCAGGAGTTTGTCACCTGCCACCGTGTAAGGACCTTCCCACTCAGAAAACCCATTGGTGTCTTTAACATTGATGGATCTGCTAACCGAGCAGGGCAAATCACGCATTTTGCATGTCTAGCCCTGACCGTTGACAGCCAAGAATGATGGACAGACCTGCTGATAACTAATCTGGGAAACGAAGACCTAATCCTGGGACTCCCCTGGCTACATAAAGCCAATCCAGATATTGACTGGGAGAAAGGATGACTCTCGGTCAGACCACAACAGACAACAATAGAGGAGGTGGAAGAACAAGACACTGTGGAGGGAATTGAAGCAGTCACTACTCCTGAACTCTGTTATGATCATGCACAAAGGGATCATCGGAAAGAGTCACAGGGTGATTGTGGGAAATAGCAAAGAGAATTACTTCGCGAGGTAACGATCCTAAACTATGTAGTTGGACCTTGACTCCACTATTGGTAGAGTCCTCAACACTTTGTGTGTCCGCAAGAGAAGAAAGTAAATGTGTTCCATTCGTGATGACCATTGCGGAACATACTGACAGTAGAGATGTTAAAACGATGATATGGATAAATGATTAATTGGTATCACTATCGAAGTGCTATCAAGGTTGATATTTAGACTAAGGAACTACCTATTTGATACCGTAGCTTTATACTAAAGGTAAGTCAGGATTGCAATGCTATGCCATGCCTGAATGGGTTAGCTTGTAAGTAAAGAACAAAGTAAGGGATATAAAAGGGATAGTGTAAATCCGATAAGAATGATAAGAGATAATGAGTAATTGCTTTGCATCGGAATTCCTTCGCGAAGTAATTGCATAGTGGTAAAAGGATATAAGTAATATCTAAGTAGCAGAATGGATCGCGAAGCTTTGTAATGACTTAGCTTGCATAGATATAACAAACTCCCACTGACCACAGTGGAGGAGGAGGCAGAGGAATTGCCAATACACCGCATTCAAGCCAACTGATGAACCCGGCATGCATGGGTGAAGTCAGGCATCCTACATGAACAAACAGAGGAGGTCTGGTGCATGGCAGGATTCACCTATTCCAAACAGCTAGCGGAACAGGCCCACAAAGCAAAACCCATGAAAACCTTTGAAGAAATGGTCCCAGAACCCTATCGTGACTTTGAAAAGGTATTTTCTGAAACTGCTTCAGAATGTCTCCCCAAACACCAACCCTGGGATCTGTCAGCGACTCGCTAGCTCTCACAAGAGACAACCAGGCGTCACACGATAGACAATGAGCAAGAGGGCAAAAAAGCAGAAAGAGGATGGATAAGACAACCCAACTACAAGTCTAGCTACCGAGGAGAATAGACGAGAATAGAGCTAAGGAATATAACTACAAAATACTAAGTCTTATATACTATTGGGATATGAAGCTGTGAGAGATATCTCGTGCCGTAACCGTGAGGATCTACAATAAGAGTCGCTCGTATCCATAAGTAAAGCTGTAGGTATTAGGTGAGTAAACAATAAGGCAATATAGAAAGAAGCATGGAAGCGGAACGATAATGACGTCGTCCTGTCAATGAACTGACAGGCACGAGAGAGTCGCGCCTAAGTGAAACGACAATGCGAGAACAATAAGGTTGACACGTGTAACCTAAATGATAATGAAAATACAATAAGCGCTAGTGTAAGCGCTTTGGTGATTAGGTAAGTAAATAAAAGAAAAGGAAAAGAATAATGAAAAAAGATCGTTTCATGACAGGATCATGCCATCAAATTGATCCCAGGTGCACCTGAAACCATGTGCACAAAAGTCTACCCAATGTCATTGAATGAACAAGGTGAACTTGACTGCTTTCTGGATGACAATCTCCAAAAAGGCTACATTCACCCCTCAAAATCGCCACTGTCTTCACCTGTCTTCTTTGTGAAGAAGAAGGACAGGAAGCTCCGTTTTGTACAGGATTACAGGAAACTTAATCAAGTAACTCTAAAGAACCATTACCCCCTTCCACTGGTTGCCAACATTATTAGCTGTCTACAGGGAGCATGGTACTTCACCAAATTTGATGTTAGATGGGGCTACAACAATGTTCGGATTAAGGAGGGTGATGAATGGAAGGCTGCCTTTGCAACCAACCGAGGGTTATTTGAATCCGGCGTAATATTCTTTGGTCTCACCAACTCCCCAGCTACCTTCCAAGCACTCATGAACTCCATCTTTTCAGACCTAGTGGCAGCAGGGAAAGTAGCAGTTTACCTGGATGATATCCTCATATTCAGTAATGAACTACAAGAACACCAACAAGTAGTGCAGGAGGTACTAAAACGGCTGGAGAAACATGACCTCTACCTATCACCCAAGAAATGTGAGTTCGAAGAGCTTCAGATTGAATACTTGGGACTAGTGATATCGGAAGGGGAAGTGCGCATGGACCCAGTAAAAGTAGCTGCAGTTTGTGACTGGCCTACCCCAAAGAATCTGTGAGAGCTGTGGGGATTCTTAGGTTTTGCCAACTTCTACCGTCGATTCATACAGAACTTTGCCCACATAGCATGCCCTCTGAATGACCTAACCAAGAAAGACTCAGGGTACAACTGGGAAACACACCAACAACAGGCATTCAATACCCTAAGGAGAGCCTTCATCACAGCACTGGTACTGGCACTCTGGGACCCCAACAGGCTCACACAGCTCCAGGTAGATGCATCAGGCTTTGCTACCGGGGGAGCCCTAATGCAGAAACAAGACAATGGTCAGTGGCACCCAGTGGAATTCCAATCGGCCTCCATGCAACCAGCAGAACGAAACTACGAAATCTATGACCGAGAGATGCTTGCCATCATTGAAGCACTAAAGGATTGGAGAAGCTTCCTGGAAGGATCACCACAGACCTTTGATATCCTCACGGATCATGCAAACCTGGAGTTCTGGAGTTCTGCTTAGGACCTCAGTCGACAGCAAGCACGATGGGCACTATAGTTATCCCAATTTGACTTCCAGCTCACTCACCGCCCAAGCAAGACAAACACACAGGCTGATGCTCTCTCTCACATGGCAGCACATCAGGTGTTAGACAGTGGAGACAACCAAAAACAGACCGTCCTGAAACCAGCCCACTTTATGCAAGTGGCAGCAGCCTCACTACAGAACCCGTTGGAGGACTGCATCTGGAAGGTATCGCAAAGGGAGGCCCAAGTACTTGAAGGACTGGAAAAGCTCAGGAGAAACAGCCTCAAATGCTTGGCCAATGGAATAGCGGAATGGGAGGAGGATAACAGACTGGTGTATCATTGAGGTAGGGTATATGTCCCACCAGATGATGACCTACGGACAGAAGTACTCAAACTATGCCACAACAACCCCTCTGCTGGCCACCCCAGACTCCACAATACCCTCGATCTTGTTAGCACCCATTTTTGGTGGCCCATCCTGCAATCCTTTGTAGAAAAGTACATGGAAGGATGTGAAACCTGTGCAAGGAAAAAGATACAGAGACACACATGAGCAGTAACACTACCCCTAGATGTCCCAGCAGGTTTGTGAGAAGAAGTGGGAGTTGACCTGATCATGCAGCTGCCCAATTCACAAGGATACGACGCCATCCTAGTCTGCACCAATCTCTATGGGAAACAAATCCATGCAATCCCCTGTACAACCTTAATCACAGCAGCAGGTGTTGCTGACATCTACTACCATGAAATTTTTCGCCTCCATGGCCTTCCCCTCTGCTTTGTATCAGATCAAGGACCCCAATTTGCAGCAAAACTCATGCGATCACTACTCTCCCACCTAGGAATCAAATCAAATCTCCCATCGGGATATCATCCCCAAGTGAATGGACAGACTGAATGGGCAAACCAAGAAGTCGAAAAGTACCTCTGGCTGTATGTGGGACGTCGTCAGGATGACTGGGCAGAGCATTTGGCAATGGTGGAGTTTGTGATTAACTCCTGCACCCACTCTGCACTCGGGATCTCTCCATTTGAACTCACTTACAGCTACCTTCCCTTATTTAACATTCCTGTCAGACAACGGAGTGGGATTCAGGCAGTGGATGATCGCATCCAAATACTTCGAGATGTGCAACAGGATGCTGGGGCAGCACTACACCTGGGGAAAAGGAGGCAAAAGGAGAACTATGAATAGGGAAAACGAAAGGCACACCAGTTCCAAGTGGGAGATCAGGTTTGGCTAAGCACAAAAGACATTAAGCTCCAACTTTCCAGTGAGAAACTTGGGGACCGACAGCTAGGACCATATGCCATTTTGGAGAAGATTGGCCCCCTGGACTACCGTTTAGACCTCCCACTGTCACTGGACCATATCCACCCCATATTCCATGTCGATAAATTGTACCCTTGGAGAGGGAACACCATCAATGGTGAACTTGCAACACCACCAGAACCGGTATACCTAGAGGATGAGGATGAGGCAGAGTACGAAGCCGAGGACATCTTGGATAGTCGGGTTAGGTGGAAGAGGTTAGAGTATTTGATAAAGTGGAAGGGCTACGATGCAGGACACAACTCATGGGAACCCACTCAAAATCTTGAACATGCATCAACCACTGTCCGAAAATTCCACGAAAAGCACCCCCAGGCGGCAAAACCTTGACCATCAAGGACAATGGTCATAAGGAGGGGGGTAATGTCATGAAGTGAGCTACCCCTATCATTTTCCTTTCCTTACGATACACCATCTGAACACCCTTACCTATAATAATTGTTCCAGAACCTTCCATCCTGTTCTATTAGTTCTGTTCCATTCCTTGTGCCTGAGCTATACAGTATTACATCATAGTTCCCGCACTCCACTTTGTATATATAAGCCAGTTCCCACAACCTGGTCCCTGTTATATTTATGCAAGCTAAGTCGTTACAAAGCTTCGCAATCCATTCCGCTACTTAGATATATTACTTATATCCTTTTACCAATACGCAATTACTTTGCGAAGGAATTCTGACACAAAGCAATTACTCATTATCTCTTTTATCCTTATTGGATTCACACTATTCCTTTTATATCCCTTCCTTTGTTCTTTACTTACAAGCTAACCCATTTGGGCATGGCATCGCTTCGCGATCCTGACTTACCTTTAGTATAAAGCTACGGTATCAAATAGGTAGTTCCTTAGTTTAAATATCAACCTTGATAGCACTTCGATAGTGATACCAATTAATCATCTATCTTTATCATTGTTTTAACATCCTCACTGTCAGTACGTTCCACAATGGTCATTGCAAATGGAACATGTTTACTTTTCTTCTCTTGTGGACATGCGAAGTGTCAAGGACTCTACTAATAGTAGAGTCAAGGTCCGACTACCTTGTCTAGGATCGTTTTACCTTGCAAAGTATTTTCCTTTGTATTTTCCCGTGATCATCCCGCGATTATTTCCGACGATCCCTTTGTGCATGATCATAACAGTCCCTTATCTTGACCTCTTTGTCATTGGGACCAGGTATGTCTTTTACTTACTTCCTTGTATTTATTCTCAATATAACTTTGTCGTTGGGACCAGTATCTGTCTGCTTCCATCCAAGTCTCTACTCCACTCTGCCCCATCGTCACCTCTTTGTGACAGATGTCCTGTCAATGAGCTGACAGGCATGAGAAAGTCATTTGTAAGTGAAATGACAATGCAAGAACAATAAGGTTGCAGCATGTAATCTAGATGGAGATGAAAATATAATGAGCACTGGTGTAAGCGCTTTAGTGATTATGTAAGTAAATAAAAGAAAAGAAAAAGAATAATGAAACAAAATGTTTCGTGACAATTGTTGTGTGTAATCTAGAGTGGAAATGAAAACATAATAAGTGCTGATGTAAATGCTAGGATACTTAGGTAAAGGAATATTAAAAGGAAAAGAAAAAGAAAAGGATAATAGAAAAAGATGATTTCATAACAATTTTCAGAATTCAAGTCATTTATTAAAAACTTTACATATAATTTATCCTTTATAAATGTAAAATCTGGTTGGTGTTGCTGCCATAGCTTAGTTTTGTCATTATTCAGTGCCAACTATCTTTTGTGAAGTAAACATTTGATTGTAAGCTTGAAAAAGTAACTTGCTAGAAACACATACCATTGACCTGTGAGTACTGTGGTGTCAAAAGTAGATTGGTGTGTAATTTCTAAGATAACCCCATCCTGCTATAGTTTCCTTTACATATATTTTTTCAGCATCCTCCCAGTTCTGGAATGAAGGAACAAGGGAAGTCCTAGATTCCAATAATGAGGAAAGTGATCAAGAACAAATGTAAATAAACCATTGTGGATTCTGAGTACTATGAGTCATCCCTGTAATCTCTTTCAGCAGCTGTTTGTCTGTAGGCAGACCTGGTACTGAATAGAGAGGAAGGGGGAACATGAACATTAATCTTACTCATTGGTGTGATAAAATATCCATGACTTACTGGTGGTGATCACTTTTTTTCTTTCCTCTTTCAAAAATGGCAGGCACTGTATTGACATATTCAACTCTCTTTTGTTCATGGTAGTACTTCATTGTTGTTGCCTTGGTATGATTATTACACTCTTTAGCTGAATATCCTTTATTAAAACCAGATTTCAGTCACCTAGTTCTAGATGACTTAAATGTAGTAGTAACTCTTGGTGTCTTTGTTACCCACACTTGTTGAATTTGTGCAAACACAGAGATTGAAAATGCCAGTATCCTTTATGAAGGTAAAATGGTTACTAATTGTGGGTTCATCATAAACCTTAGGGTATTAAGATTATGCAACTCCGGAATCACGGAATTGGGTGGAAATATGAGGGAATGATTCTCTCACAAAGGGAGGAATGATTCACAGAGTTTAGGAGAAGTAGTTGGACATCAACACTACTATTGGTAGTGCCCTCAACACATTGATGGTCCAATGGTAAATGTGGTAGTAGCAGCATCAGTTTGTGAAGGTTGCTTTGCAGAATGTCAGAGCAGTGTTGAGAATGTATCATGGAGAGTAAACATCCATAATATGGAGAAGGGCATATTTAAGTTGATATTAAAACTACAGAACTACCTATTTGATACCATAGCTTTATACTACACATTACGTAAGGATCATGAAGTGATACTATCTCTGAATAAACTAGCTTGTAGAGTAAAGAACAAAGGAAGGAGATAAAAGGAATAATAACTCATTGGATAACAATGAGGAAAGATAATGAAGGAGGTAATTGTATCACAGAATTGCAGAATAACTTGATTCACATACATATAACACAGGCCTCCTTCTTCTTAGCCATGCTCATGAACTCCTCATCAAGATGATGGATTAGCTCAAGAACTGTTACATTCCAGGTGCATGTATCATCATTGAAGTAGTCGCTGTAGTATAGTTGTGCCCATTCATCAGCCTTCCCTCGAGCTATGTAGGACATCATTATGGTGATCAACCTATTCTGACTTTCAACCTGTTTGGTTTTTAACAATTCAGCAGAGTAGGCCAACATTCTTCATTGCCAGGTTTGGTATGTGGAAGGATCTCCATCATTGAGACCAGGTGGGTTGATGTATACTTTAGCAGAATGAGGAGTAGCAGTGATAATAAGAGTGCTGGGCTTGGGTTTGGGAGTGTGTATTTGTTCTTCAGACATGGTGGTTTAAAATAATAGTTGATGAGCAAGAGGACAAAAAAGACAATGAGAATGAAATAAAACCCAATACTAGTCTAGCTACCAAGGAGAATAGACAAGAATAAAGTGTTATATCTATGCAAGCTAAATCCTTACGAAGCTTTGCAAACCATTCCACTACTTAGATATTACTTATATCCTTTTACCACTACGCAATTACTTCGCAAAGGAATTGCGACGCAAAACAATTCCTCTTTATCTCTTATCATTCTTATCGGATTTACACTATCCCTTTTATATCCCTTCCTTTGTTCTTTACTTACAAGCTAACCCATTCGGGCATGGCATTGCTTCACAATCCTGACTTGCCTTTAGTATAAAGCTAAGGTATCTAATAGGTAGTTCCTTAGTTTAAATATCAACCTTGATAGCACTTCGATAGTGATACCAATTAATCATCTATCTTTATCATTGTTTTAACATCCTCACTGTCAGTACGTTCCGCGACAGTCATCGCGAATGGAACACATTTACTTTTATTCTCTTGCAGAAACACGAAGTGTCGAGGACTCTACTAATAGTGGAGTCAAGGTCCAAATACATTGTCTAGGATCGTTTTCCCTCGCGAAGTATTTTCCTTCGTATTTTCCCACGATCATCCCGCGACCAATTCCGACAATCCCTTTGTGCACGATCATAACATAAAGCTAAGGAATATAACTGCAAAATACTCTATCTTATTTACATATGGGAAATGAAGCAATGGGAAGTATCTTGCACTGTAACCATGAGGATATAAGATATGAGTCACTTGTATCCATAAGTAAAGCTGTGAGTATACAATGAGTAAACAATAAGGCAATATAAAAGAAATGTAGAGGTGGAATGATAATGATGACACCCTGTCAATGAACTGACAGGCATGAGAGAGTTGCACTTAGATGAAATGGCAATGCAAGAACAATAAGGTTGCCATATGTAATCTAGATGGAAACAAAAATATAACAAGTATTGGTGCAAGCGCTATAGTGCTTGAGTAAGAAAATGTTAAAAGAAAAAAAAAAGAAAAGAATAATAGAAAAAGATGTTTTCATAGCACAGAACCTCTAGACCCCCTCCCCCCCCCAAAAAAAAGCTACCCCTTCTTGGGAACAGCATTGTGGAGCAATATTCAATACAGATTAATACATCATTTTTGCTCAATGGGCTGAACAACTTGGCAATATTTTCACCAAATTTGATATACATGTTACTGTTACAAAAATGTCTTTTTTAATTATTCTCTTCTTTTTCTTTTCTTTTAATATTTTCTTACTTAAGCACTAAAGCACTTACACCAGTGCTCATTATATTTTCATTTCCATCTTGATTACACATGGCAACCTTATTATTCTCACATTGTTGTTTCACCTAGGTGAGTGTCACAAAGAGGTGACAATGGTGGCAAGGCGGAGCAGAGGCTTAGATGGAAGCGGGCAGATACTGGTCCTAACAACAAAGTTATATTGATAATAAATACAAGGAAGTAAGTAAAGACATACCTGGTCCCAACAACAAAGAGGTCAAGATAAGGGACCAGGTTGTGGGGGCTGGCTTATATATACAAGGTGGAGTGCGGGAACTATGATGTAATACTGTATAGCTCAGGCACAAGGAATGGAACTGATAAAATGGAATGGAAGGTTCCAGAATGATTATTGTAGGTAAGGGTGCTTGGATGGTGTATTGTAAAGAAAGGAAAATGATAGGGGTAGCTCACTTCATGACAGTGAGACTCTTTTGTACCTGTCAATTTGTTGACAGGGCATTGTCATTATTGTCCCACCTCCACATCTCTTTTATGTTGCCTTATTGTTTACTCATTGTATGCCTACAGCTTTACTTATACTTATAAGTAACTCCTATTATATATCCTTGCAGATACAGTACAAGATAGCTCTCATGGATTCATTTAGCATACATATATAAAATAGGATACTTTGTAGTTATATTCCTTAGCTTTATTCTTGTCTATTCTCCTTGGTAGCTAGACTTGTATCTGGGTCATTTCCACGTTATTGCATTCTTATCTTCTTTGTTCCTCATCTATCATGTGATGCCTGGTTATTGTTTGTTTGAGCTAGCAAGTTGCTGTCACAAAGCAGTGATGGCAGCGGCAAGGCAGAGCAGAGACTTAAACAGAAACAGGCAAATACTGGTCCCAATGACAAAGAGATCAAGATAAGAGACCAGGTTGTGGGAGCTGGCTTATATATACAAGGTGGAGTGCAGAAACCATGATGTAATACTGTATAGTTCAGGCACAAGGAATGGAATGGAACTGATAGAACAGGATGGAAGGTTCCAGATTGATTATTGTAGGTAAAGGAGCTCGGATGGTGTATTGTAAAGAAAGGAGAATAATAGGGGTGGCTCACTTCATGACAGTTGCTGGAAAAGTTCAATATCACTCCTCATGTTAACAAGAAGAAAGACAAAAATAAGGTGCTAAATGATGTCTAGCCTGTGCTGAGACAACTCAGTTGAGGAATGGGCAAATCTCCTGATTGTAGATGGCAAGCAAAATCTCCAGGGCTTATATCATTGACCACGCAACAGTACCATCTCACTCAGGAGTCTGCGGGGCCATTAACCTATCATGCTTCGCAATGCAAAGCCAGTTGAACGCACCACCGGTGCTCATAAATACAAATTCATGATGATTACCATTGAATTGTGTACCACAATGGGATTTTATGCCCAGCTTTTGCAAAACAATGATTCGACAGTCACAAACACCCCTCCACAACGAACGAATTCCCACTGAGGTGCAGTGGATAATGCAGATGTTGAAGTCATCGCGAGATTCTTTGTTGAGCAAAGTATCACCTTTGCTTTACGAGGCCTTATGACCAGAAAGAAACTCGGCTTGTTAAAATCATTTCATTACGTCCCGAATAATGGCTAATACAGTTTACACCCTTTTCCAATGACTTCCCGCTCTTACATAACTCAGTCAAATTTTTTGTTGAATTTGGCTGTTACCAACTGTACCTCTTGCGGAGATTCCGGAAGCCTAGCTATGAATCAATCCAAATCACTGTAGGAGCGCGCATGGTGATGTTCAGCTGTGAAATAGTTCATCAGGACATCAGCAAACATGAAATAAAGAAACACACCGCTGCCAGAGTCCCCCTGTCCATTCTTTTCGGGTTGTCCTTTCGCAGCAATTATGGCAGCTAACCCTGAGATGCGTAGTAATCATGAGGACATCAGCAAACATGAAATGGAGAAACACACTTCTACTTGAGGCCACTGGCCCATTTTCTATTTCGGATTTTGCCCTTGCAGTAGCACTCGTAGCAGCAAGCCCTGAGACGCCTAGTAAGCATTGGATGCAATGAAAAGCAAATATTTGGGAAGAATCGAAAGTGCAAGAATGGAAAGAAATGCATACCTTTGCTTCCATTCACAAAAACGTCCCAGAAGTGAAAAATCTCGTCTATGTATTCCGAATTATCGGGATCATTCTCCCATGTTTTAATTACAGCATCCATTTTGACTTTACAACCAACATGATTCATATAGTCGGCGCTCTGCTTGATTCCTTCGATCCAACCAGGAACACGGCGCGGCGCTGTGGCGACCGTGCTGTCTATTCAAAGAAGTTGAGTGATGAACAACACCGGGGAAAAAACAAAAGATCCAACAAGAAAAGAACGAATGACAGAAAGAGACATACCATCCTGAAGTACTGTAGTGTCGGAAGAGACTGTAGCGTCGGAAGAGACTGTAGCGTTGGAAGAGACTGTAGCGTTGGAAGAGACTGTAGCGTCGGAAGAGAAAGACTTTGCTAAGCGAGGATGTTAATAAACATTGACAAAAACGTTACCTTGAGGACGGTTGAGGGGGGGGCACTCTGATTCACCAGCGACCTTATGAGTAGGAGCAGCCAGCACAAAGGCAATCCCAACGGTGAGGGAAGCAATGAAGAGCAAATATGAATGAACCATTGTGGATTTTGAGCACTAGTAGCGAGTGATATCGATTTGTATAGAGGGGTCGTGGAGAGGGAGAGGTACACCGCACCAAAGTTATTCGTTTGAGTGTGAAAGGATGAGGAGACCAGCTCTTAAGATTTGAGAAGGAGGATTGGCCATCCTTTTAAATGTACATCTCTCTTCACGTCGAATCAACCCAATTAAATGAGGTGTTATTCCATCTAGGGCGGGCCTTATCAATGAATCACTGAATATCAATCGACCTTTACTTTCCACAAATCTCGCAGACAGCGCTTTCGCATCCCTGCTGTCTTCGGCTTTCACCATTGCTAGAATAAGATTGTACAGAAACTTCCGCCGAGAATCGGCGGTAGTAAAAACAAGGAATACGACGCCTCAGTATGATCTATGTATTCCGATCTCGGTAATTTCTTTCGAGAAGGTCTAACGCTCCTGGAGAGAGAACGAGAATATTCAAGTTGGACATTACTAGTCGAAAGTTGGGACATCGTTTAACGGAGGTTCTTAAGAAGAGTAACATTGCATGAGATAAACTCGAGTTTGGCGGCAGGGAATGTTGGATGAGGGAAGGGCGCTATGATGGATTTGTGGTTTGGCGAGCGAATGTTTCAGTGATTGCTGTACATACGCCACTAGTACCGCCAATGAAGTCCGTGATAGGAAGAGAAATTTTTGCGTTCTTGATCGATTTCTGAGAGGGAAATTGACGATAAGATTTGAAAAACTCGGGTAGGGGAGGGAGACATGCGAAACTGTGATTTTATAACGCAGTAAGATGTAGACTAGTACAGCTATAATACTCGTACATATTAAGACCCTTCCGAAATGATTCCGAGACAATAGTTGGTGGGTTGGAGGGATGCACTCTGTAGATCGTGAGTGTGGGTGAAAGAAAGGTGTAACTGAATGCTTTGGTTCAATGAAAAAAACATGAACGTGGACGGAATATTCACAGCGTACCCCAAACACTTTACTTTGAGACCGTAGCTTCTAGGGTATGCTGCCACAATGTATCCCTGGCATTATCGTCCCCATAATATCCCTGCTTGCCGATATCATTCCCGTATTTTCCGATTCTCCAAACACCAGGGGTCGAAGCGGTATAAAGAATGCCATATAGCTGATGCTCTCCACAGTCTTCCAGTGACATTGGGAGATAAGACAGAGGGCTAAAGGGAGAGTTGCTAAGGAAATACGCCGTCCGCATGATCAAGGAGTCAGAGTCTGATCCTATGGGTGTACGAACCCATCCGGGGTAGCAATGGATAAATGAAATTGAGGGAAAATGGAATGCGAAACCCTGGAAAAGTTAATGAGAGCTATATTTGACCAGGTAGCACGTTGATACTACCCACATCCATCATAATGTCGTTGTAACTCATTAAGGATCGTCCCCGGGTAATCGCAGACGCTTTTTTCAATTCCAGATCATCAAGATTGATCTTCACGCCGTTCCCAGCCGATAGCACAGAGAGTACTTTCGCATCCTCATTGTCCTCCCTGGCTTTGGTCAAAGCCGGAGCGAGATCATAAATGAACTTCCACCGGGAATAATACATCAACGCTGCACTACGGTCTATCCCATCCTCGGTATTCTCTTTCGTGAATGTCAACACACCGGGAGAGAGAACGAGGAAATTGATCTTGTAATGGCGAGCTAGGATTTCACTTGTCGTTTGGCGGACATTCTTCAAGAGAGTAACGTCGCATTGGATAAACTCGTGTTTGGCAGCAAGGGAAGTCGGGTGAGGAAAAGATGCGATGATGGATTCGGCTGCAGCATGATTACGGCCAACGAGGATGATGTGGGCGTTGCCTTTGGTATAACGAGCGAACGCCTCAGCAATTCCTCGACCGATACCGCTAGTCCCGCCGACAAAGACTGCAACAGGGAGATAGGGAAATGTGATTTTTGCATTCTCAGATTTGATTTCTGAGAGGGAGGATGATTTGACCATTTATTATAAGTAGCTCGACAGGAGAAGAGAGGAGGTCCTCATATGTCGCTAATATAAGTCTTTGCATATGAGTCAATGGCCATTACGAATGGTATGTGAACGCGTCAGCCGCCCCAAATATACACCCCCGATATGCTTCCGTGCAGAGTGAACACAGAAACGGACAAGAAACAGGAGTGTTTATGACAGTAGGTAAGCGGAGAATAAGCGCTTGTCGTGAATTTACGTTAACCGTTCTACACCACTTGCTTCCTTCTTACCCAAAAGTTTGCAACTGCATTCGTAATCTATGTAGGTTGAATGGATAGCCGGTTGTGTTCTTCAAAATAGAGAGGAGATTAGCTGCTAAGTATGAAACCTGAGCGTATTTTGCAACAATACTATATCCTCGAAATCCCAAATTCACCTGGAGCCAGTGACCTCAATTGGATGGTTCCAGAGCACATACCTTGCGTTATTATCTCCATAATATTCCACAATCTTCTGGTGACATAGGAAAATAAAACGAAGGACTGGAGGAGGGATTACCGAAAAAATGGAATGTCCATACAAACAGGGAATCAAAGTCTGACCCTAGAGGCGTATACGACTTACATACCCTGGATGGGTTCGTACGCCTCTAGGGTCAGACTTTAAGTCCTCAAGATCAATCTTTCCGCCATTCCCAGCAGACGACACTGACAGCACTTTCGCATCCCAGCTGTCCTCCCTGGCTGTCGACAACGCCAGAGCGAGACTCAAGATGAACTTCCACCTCCACCGGGAATAATACATCAAGTCTATACTATACTCGGCATTCTCTCTGATAAATTCCACTACTCTGGGAAGAGAGAATGAGGAAATTAGTTTTAGTATGGCGAGCAATAATTTCGCCTGTCTTTTGGAGGATATTCTCAAAGAAGCTGACGTCGCATTGTATGAACTCGTAATTCAGTAGCAAGAGATGGTGGACCAGGGAAAGATGCAATAATAGATATTACGGCCTAAGAGGAATGCGATTTTACTTATCTTTTTCTTTCTCTTATCTTTCTTCACATCCGAACGGTTGAAATCGACCGAAGGGATTACCGCCATGATAGTTTATTGAGCGATAATCCCTTACCGGAAGTTTGTATGACCGTACCTTCATACTTCCGTTATCCGGACAATTCCGTCCAAATATAAACTCAATTCTTACAAGTTTTTTCGGCCGACTTTCATACGGCATATTCCTTTCACTTTTTCCGTTTTTAATTACATTAAAACTTTTATTATTTACAAGTCCGGTATGGGACAATTTTTCGGACACCATAAAAAACTGATTATAAAAAATATATAAAGTCCAAGAAACTAATACTGGCCTTATTCTCGGCCTTTTCCTATCTTATCCCCTGTTCTTTTCACCCGTTTCACCCTCTTTCTCTGAAGGCGGGTGATCTCAGTCTTCTCCTCATCATCCAAGGGCAGGGAGGAATTGGTACGGGAGGTGGACAGTGACATGGTGGTTTAGAAGAGAAAGTGGGTGTCGTGACATGCTATACAGCATACAGTACTTACTTCGTTTTCTCCTACATTCCCTCTTTTCTTTATCTTTGTGACTACCTGAACCCTTCTCCATGTTTCCATATCCTTTTACTTCCATCTATCATTCATCAGAAATTTCCATCACATTCCAGACACTTCTATTGGCTTCCCATGCTGTCGCTTACTCATCTGAACCCTTGTATATATAGTACAGTAGCTGACACCTAGTTCCCCATCTTGACCTCTTGGTCTTTGGAACTAGGTTAGTACTTGTATCATCGTTTACCTTCAATATACTTACTTGGTCTTTGGAACTAGTTTTCCTTGTGCAACCCTAGTGATTGGCCCCTGTGCTATCACTGTTGTCTTGATCATTATATCTTTCAGCCTTCGTGTGTGGTGCTAGCCCCACCCCTCACTCCGGCTTGTGCTTTGAGCCTGTGCCTTCTCCGTGCTTTCTCCCTTCGTCACCACAGTGGGGACTTGTAAATTTTTATTTGAATGGGTATTTATACCCTACCAACCATAATGTGGCTGATCGATTGATTTTCAAATATTTCTGATTAGTATCTTCTTTTCCGATCTGTTGATCAGATCAATACTTTCCAAATGTATGTGTCATGACATGCTATACAAGATACAGTACTTACTTCACTTTCTCCTACATTTCCTCTTTTCTTTACCTTCATTACTGCGCAGACCCTTCTCCATCCTTCCATATCCTTTTATTTCCATCTATCATCCTTCAGAGACTTCTATCACATTCCAGATACTTCTATTGGCTTCTCACGCTGTCGCTTACTCATCTGGACACTTATATATATAGTACAGTAGTTGACACCTAGTTCCCCATCTTGACCTCTTGGTCTTTGGAACTAGGTTAGTACTTGTATTGTTATTTACAGTCAATATACTCACTTGGTCTTTGGAACTAGTTTTCCTTGTGTGACCCTGGTGATTGGCCCCTGTGCTGTCACTGTTGTCTCGATCATTATCTCTTTCAGCCTTCATTTGTGTCATGACGTGCTATACAGGATACAGTACTTACTTCACTTTCTCCTACATTTTCTCTTTTCTTTACCTTCGTGACTGCCTGGACCCTTCTCCATTCTTCCATATCCTTTTACTTCCATCTATCATTCTTCAGAACCTTCCATCACATTCCAGACACTTCTACTGGCTTCCCACGCTGCTGCTTACTCATCCAAACCCTTGTATATATAGTACAGTAGTTGACACCTAGTTCCCCATCTTGACCTCTTGGTCTTTGGAACTAGGTTAGTACTTGTATCTTTGTTTACACTCAATATACTTACTTGGTCTTTGGAACTAGTTTTCCTTGTGTGACCCGAGTGATTGGCCCTTGTGCTATCGCTGTTGTCTTGATCCTTATTCCTTTCAACCTTCATGTGTGGTGCTAGCCCCACCCCTCACCTTGGTTTGTGCTTTGAGCCTGTGCTTCCTCTGTGCTTTCTCCCTTCGTCACCACATTAGGTCAAGATCTCTACTCATACCATCAGCCTTTCCAACTGATCCTACAAGGAGTGGAAATTGGACTTACCCAGTTCTCCACCTTCCATTGCCACTATGCCTTCTTTTACACCAGACATCGATTGTTCAGGATTTCAGCATGCATTCAATACTAAAGATCAGTGCGACGTTCATTCTAAATACAATCCAGACGAAAAATGTGACACATGGTTTGACTGCAATGAAAATCCTTGTCCCAACTGATACCGTAACTTTGCTCCCATTGCTCTAAGTGATTCAGAAAACGGATGATTCATAGTCATCCCTAGAATTCCAAGCCGAGTTCTGAGCTGGGTTGGTAGACTTTCAAACCCTACCAGTGCTGTACCATCCACTAGGTCCTCTCCTGTGCTTATCCCCACTGCTATCCTAGAACCTGAGCTAGAAACCAAAGCTGACCCTGTTGCACCATCTCCAGAGCCTATCATCATCAATATCTCAGTTACACCAGAACCAGTATCCCCATCCCCTGAATCCACTCCCATCATGGCTCATCCTCTTACCACCTAAGACCTCACCATGCTAATTCAACAACTTGCGACACAACAGATGGCACTACAAATGGCAGTAGCCAGCATTGCAAACAACATCAGCACCAATAAAGGTGTTAGCAAGCCTGTTATATCTGTCATGATGTGCTATACAGGATACAGTACTTACCTTATTTTTCCTACATCTCCTCCTTCCCTCATCGTTGTTACCATTTGGATACATCTACATCGTTCTGCATCCTTCTATCACATTCCAAACACTTCCATCAACTTCCCGTGCTGTTGCTTACTCATTGAGACTCTCGTATATATAGTACAGTAGTTGACACCTAGTTTCCCATCTTGACCTCTTGGTCTTTGGAACTAGGTTAGTACTTGTATCATTGTTTACCTTCAATATACTTGCTTGGTCTTTGGAACTAGTTTTCCTTGTGCAACCCTAGTGATTGGCCCATGTGCTATCACTGCTGTCTTGATCCTTATTTCTTCCAGCCTTCATGTGTGGTGCTAGCCCCACCCTCGCCTTGGCTTGTGCTTTGAGCCTGTGCCTCCTCTGTGCCTTTTCCCTTTGTCACCACAATATCTATGCAAGCTAAGTTGTTATGAAGCTTCGCGATCCATTCCGCTACTTAGATATATTACTTATATCCTTTTACCACTACGCAATCACTTCATGAAGGAATTCCGACATGAAGTAATTACTTGTTATCTCTTATCATCCTTATCAGATTTACACTATCCCTTTTATATCCCTTCCTTTGTTCTTTACTTACGAGCTAACCCATTTGGGCATGGCATCGCTTCACGATCCTGACTTACCTTTAGTATAAAGCTATGGTATTGAATAGGTAGTTCCTTAGTTTAAATATCAATCTTGATAGCACTTTGATAGTGATACCAATTAATCATTTATCCATATCATTGTTTTAACATCTCTACTGTCAGTACGTTCTGCAATGGTCATTGCGGATGGAACACATTACTTTCTTCTCTTGCAGACACATGAAGTGTCGAGGACTCTACTAATAGTGGAGTCAAGGTCCAACTACATAGTCCAGGATTGTCTTACCTCGCAAAGTAATTCTCTTCGCTATTCCCCACAATTTTCCTGTGATCCTTCCCGACGATTCCTTAGTGCATGATCATAACAGTATATTTAAACTGATACTCGGCACATTCATCCTCATTACCTTTCACATTCTACTCAACAATGGTCTATACAAGGAGCAGAAGAAACTGCACCAACACTGGAGGGTCCGACGAGTTGGTAACAGAGGAACCGGAAATGGTTAATCCTTTTGCATTGAATGCCACAGCCTTTGTGCCATTTGCGGAATCAATATCGGGAGCAGGACATTCTCGACATCGAGCTAACATCTTTGGTCCAGCTCCAGGACAACCTGCTAGTGCGTGGGTTTCAAGTCATCATGCCCTTGGTCAACCTGACCACTCCGAATTTGAGTACCAAGTACTCTACCCCGTTGCATACCATTCCTCCTTGATGGACCCAGCCAAGCGAAACTATGAGATCTATGACTGAGAAATGCTGGCCATCATTGAAGCATTGAAAGACTGGAGAAGCTTCCTAGAAGGATCCCCGGAACCCTTTGAAATCATAACCGGCCACCAAAATCTCAAATACTGGAAGTGTTATGATCGTGCACAAAGGGATTGTCGGAAATGATCGCGGGATGATCGCGGGGAAATTGTGAAGGAAAATACTTTGCGAAGTAAAATGATCCTAGAAAATGTAGTTGGACCTTGACTCCACTATTAGTAGAGTCCTTGACACTTCATGTGTCTGCAAGAGAAGAAAGGTAAACATGTTCCATTTGCAACAACTGTCGCGGAACATACTGACCGTAAAGATGTTAAAATGATGATATGGCTAAGTGATTAATTGGTATCACTATCAAAATGCTATCAAGGTTGATATTTAAACTAGGGAACTACCTATTTGATACTGTAGCTTTATACTAAAGGTAAGTCAGGATCGCGAAGCGATGCCATGCCCAAATGGGTTAGCTTGTAAGTAAAGCACAAAGGAAGGGATATAAAAGGAATAGTGTGAATCTGATAAGGATAAAAAGAGATAACGAGTAATTGCTTCGCATCGGAATTCCTTCGCGAAGTAATTGCGTAGTGGTAAAAAGATATAAGTAATATATCTAAGTAGCGGAATGAATTGTGAAGCTTCATAATGACTTAGCTTGCATAGATATAACAGGAAGACAGCCCGAGACCTCAGTTGTCGACAAGCACGATGGGCACTATGGCTCTCTCAGTTTGATTTCTGTCTTAAGCATTGCCCAGGAAAAGCTAACACTCAAGCTGATGCCCTTTCATGTATGGTGCAGCACCAGGTCACTGATGCAGAGGACAACAGGGAACAGATTGTGCTAAAACTGGAACACTTCCTTAATGTGGCAACCATGGTTCTTCTCCATAACCCCCTCCTTGACCGCATTTGGCAGATCAGCAAATGAGAGGCAGAAGTACTGGATGGTCTGAAAGGTATCAAGGGACCCCAGAATCTCACTAGTGGTCCAGCTGAATGGAGAGAAGAAAATGGTTTGATCTATTATCACAACAAAGTCTACATCCCACCAGATACTGCACTAAGGAAAACAATTCTTGAACGCTGCCATGATGCACCTACCACAAACCATCCAGGGATGCATGGCACCCTGGAACTAGTCAGCAGACTCTACTGGTGGTCCAGGATGTGCTCTTTTGTAGACAAGTACGTCAACGGATGTGACCACTGCCAGTGCAAATGCCTAAACCCCCACCACTCTTCTCCTCTTCAACCTCTCCCTGTACCGGAAGGACCCTGGCAGGACATTGGTGTGGATCTTATTGGAGAACTGCCTATGACACAGGATGGCCATAATGCTATCATCACCTTTGTTGACCATTATACAAAGATGGTTCACTGTTTTCCCTGTACCACCGAGATAACAGCAGAAGGAGTAGCAGATTTCTTTTATAAAGAAATTTTCCACTTACATGGCTTACCATGCTGGTTCATCTCTGACAGGGAACCCCAATTTGTGGCAGATGTTATGCGACAACTACTGAAATGACTAGGCATTGACTCCGACTTAACCACAGCTTATCACCCCGAGACAAATGGACAAACAGAACAAGCCAACCAAGAGATTGAATGTTACATTCACATGTACATAAGTCGCCGACAGGATGACTGGGATCTTTTAATCCCAACCACCGAATTTGTCATGAATGCTTGTATCCACTCCACACACAGCCACTCCCCCTTTGAAACACTTTATGGCTACACCCCCGAGTTCACTATTCCAAATGGCATCAAAACCAAATACCCATCCATTGAACACCAACTAGAACTGCTACAGCATGCACGTGAGGATGCAAAAGCAGCACTACAGATGAGCAAAGAATGCATTAGGGACAGTGTGAAGGTGTTATGATTGTGCACAAAGGGATCATCGGGAATGATCACGGGATAATTGCGGGAAAATATGAAGTAAAATACTTCGCGAGGTAAAACGATCCTAGACAAAGTAGTCGGACCTTGACTCCACTATTAGTAGAGTCCTCGACACTTCATGTGTCTGCAAGAGAAGAAAAGTAAATGTGTTCCATTTGCAATGATTGTCGCGGAACATACTGACAATGAGGATGTTAAAACAATGATAAAGATAGATGATTATTTGGTATCACTATCGAAGTGCTATCAAAGTTGATATTTAAACTAAGGAACTACCTATTCGTTACCATAGCTTTATACTAAAGGTAAGTCAGGATCGCGAAGCAATGCCATGCCCGAATGGGTTAGCTTGTAAGTAAAGAACAAAGGAAGGGATATAAAAGGGATAGTGTAAATCCGATAAGAATGATAAGAGATAAAGAGGAATTGCTTCACATCAGAATTCCTTCGCGAAGTAATTGCATAGTGGTAAAAGGGTATAAGTAATATCTAAGTAGTGGAATGGTTCGCGAAGCTTTGTAAAGACTTAGCTTGCATAGATATAACAGAAGGGCAAGGTACAGGAATTCAAGGTTGGACAACTGGTGTGGTTATCCCTAAGCAAATTAAAAGTACAGCAAAAGAACCAAAAACTGGGGAGCAAATGCCTAGGTCCATTCAAAGTTGCAGAGAAAACAGGCCCACTCACATATCATTTACACCTACCTACCTGGATGAAAATCCATGACAACATACACACCAACTGCCTTTCTCCCTGGAAAGGGAATGAGGTCAATGGAGTTGAGCCACTGCCACCAGAACCTAAAATTGTGGAGGGAGAAGAGTTCTATGATGTGGAGGAGGTGCTGGACAGCCAGATCTTTGGACATTGGAAAAAGCTGCAATTCCTATTTCTATGTGAAACACTGAAATGCACCATGAAAAATTTCAGCTGCCATCTTCAACTCTTTACCCTGGCAACCTTATGAAAACCTCACTGAAATAGTCGCTGGGACATCGACTGTAAAAGGGGGGTAATGTTGTGATGTGCTAGACAGAATACAGTACTTACTTCATTTTCTCCTACATTTCCTCTTTTCTTCACCTTTGTTACTGTTTGGACTCTTCTACACCTTTCCGTACCCTTCTATCACCCTTCAAAAGCTTTCTATCATATTCTAGATACTTCTATCAGCTTCCTGTGCTGTCGCTTACTCATCCTAACCCTTGTATATATAGTCCAGTAGCTGACACCTAGTTCCCCATCTTGACCTCTTGGTCTTTGGAACTAGGTTAGTGCTTGTACCTTCATTTACACTCAATATACTTACTTAGTCTTTGGAACTAGTTTTCCTTGTGCAACCCTAGTGATTGGCCCTTGTGCTATCACTGTTGCGTTGATCCCTATTTCTTTCAGCCTTTGTGTGTGGTGCTAGCCCCACCCCTTGCCTTGGTTTGTGCTTTGAGCCTTTGCTTCCTCCATGCTTCCTCCCTTCATCACTACACTGGGGCAGCACTACATCTGTGTTAAGGCCATGCACCGGAAGGAAATAGATCAAGGTTCTGGAGCTCTGTTCAAAGCTTCGGAGTCCAGAAACTATAGTAATGGCAAAACGAAGTAAGGGAAAAGCTACACGGGCCTTGGGAAGTGATGGGACTTCAGCAAAGCTTTCGGCAACACTCCCTACACGTTATCTGGGTGTCCCTGTGAAGTGCAAAGAAGAATGAAATTCCGGAGCATCAGAAGAATCCGATCAATTGATCCGGACGTGATTAAACGTAATAGAGAAGGAGTATAGAAGGTAACTTTTATTTCAAGCTGAGGAACCAAACTAATCAAGTTGACCTAAGTACTAAACTGCCTAATTGTTAAATAAAAGACAATAAGTGAGAAGGATTTGAAATAATACAATAACAGTGTTTTCCAAGAGCCAACAGGCGTGGGAATGCATTGGTCATGACGACCGAGTGTCATGTGATGTATCCGAGGTTGTTCCGAAGTTATTGAGCCAAGGAATGGAGTATGAAATCGACCAAGATTCGAGTTGAACTTGGTAACAAACACAAAATGGATCGGAAGGATGATCGATTGACCGGAAGATTGGCCGGAATGCCGGAATGTTCATATAGTGATTGATGACCTCGGAAATCGTCCGGAAAGCATAGTGGAGCTTGGCATATATATAACAATCTGGGAAAAAGACAGCAAAAAGAAAACTATGAACAAGGAAAACAAAAGGCACATCAGTTCCAAGTGGGAGATCAGGTGTGACTAAGCGCAGAAGACATTAAGCTCTAACTTTCCAGCAAGAAGCTTGGGGACTGACAGCTAGTGTCAGCGACTCGCTAGCTCTCACAAGAGACAACCAGGCGTCACACGATAGACGATAAGCAAGAGGATGAAAAGGCAAAAGAGGATGGATAAAACAACCCAATACTAGTCTAGCTACCGAGGAGAATAGACGAGAATAGAGCTAAGGAATATAACTACCAAATATCTAGTCTTATATACAAAATGGGATATGAAACCGTGAGAGACGTCTCGCACCGTAACCGTGAGGACCTACAATAAGAGTCGCTCGTATCCATAAGTAAAGCTGTAGGTATTCGGTGAGTAAACAATAAGGCAATATAAAAAGAAGCATAGAGGCGGAACAATAATGACGTCGTCCTGTCAATGAACTGACAGGCACGAGAGAGTCGCGCCTAAGTGAAACGACAACGCGAGAACAATAAGGTTGACGCGTGTAACCTAAATGATAATGAAAATATAATAAGCGCTAGTGTAAGTGCTTTGGTGATTAGATAAGTAAAGAAAAGAAAAAGAATAATAAAAGAAAAGAATAATGGAAAAAGATCGATTCATGACATTACCCCCTCCCTAGAGCGCGAGTTCCACGAAGCGCTTGTCGTCTAACAAAATTTTCGGAGGGTAATTGTGAGGGTGTATTTTCGGTATCTGGCGGAGGCATAGGGCGGAATAACTCGGTAGGGAACAAGGAAATAGGGATTTCGAGTCGACTCAGGGTGGCGGGTTTGGGTTTGTTCGGGTTTTTATCATGGAATTCCTTCAACAAATCGGAGGAATGGGTGATGTTGGACCGAGGTTCCCAAGTGTCTTCATGTGGTCCGTAACCTCGCCACCTGACCTTGTACTTGATCCCTTTTCCTACCTTTCGTGAGTCGAGAATCTCCTCGACTTCGAATTCCTCTTCTTCTCCTACGACGACAGGAGGTGGACAAGTGTTTCGTGGTTGAGAGGGAAATTGCGGTTCTCTATAGGGAGTGAGAAGGACTTCGTTGAAAACGTTATGGATACGTTTCCACGTAGAGGGAATATCTAGTTTATAGGAACTAGCACCTATCTTCTTCTGAACTGTAAATGGTCCAAACCGTTTATCTCCTAACTTTTTCATCGGCTGGTCTGTCGATAAGTTAGTTCCCTCAAGCCAGACCTTATCACCTGGCTTGTATTCTATTCCAACTCTTCGCTTTCGGTCATAAAACTTCTTCATGTCCTCGTTGGCCTTTCCTAAGGCCGCTCCTACTTCGTCTCGAACCTTCCTCATTCCATCTGCAAACGCCTGTGCTGTGGGGTTGTCCGAAGTCATTTGAGGTGCCGTGCCTTTATAGGGATGTCTACCGTTGTCAGCATAGAATGGGGAAACCTTCGTCGCAGAGTGTACTCGATCGTTATAGGCAAATTCTGCAAGCGGTAACCACTCATGCCAGTCATTTTGATGATAACTAATGAACAAACGGAGATAATGTTCTATCTCCTGATTTGTTCGTTCTGTCTGGCCGTTGGTCTGTGGGTGATACGCCGTGGTGTAGTTTGCTTCTATTCCTAAAAGACGGTAGAGTTCCTTCATGAAACGAGAATGATATTGCGGTCCTCGATCATGTACTATTTTTCGTGGAATGCCGTGGATAGAAAAAATACGATCCCGATAGATTTTTGCCATTCCCTCTGATGTGACTGTAGTGTGCGACGGAACAAGTCGTAGTCTTTTGGAAAAATGATCGATAAACACCAATATGGCATTATATCCTCCCGATTCCGGTAGTTCCCCTATCATATCGGTGCCGATTATTTGCCATGGTTCAGTCGGTACTGCATGTGGATGAAGTTGTCCTACTGGTTTGGTACGACGTGACTTTGTCGCCTGGCATTTCTCGCAACCTTCTACATATTTCCCTGCATCTCGTGTCACCCCTGGCCACCAGTAGTCCCGAGTAATCAACTCCGTAGTTTTGTACTGTCCTGGATGTCCCGCTAGTGGTGTATCGTGGTACTGAGTGATTATTTTGGACCGGAGTAGGCGGTTTTTCGGTACATAAACACGCCCTTTCCAGGTAATGACTTTGTCGGTCTCAGTCCACTCTGGATTTTTCGCAGCGAGGGCATCCTGTACAGTTCGTTCCACTTGGTTTCTACTCTTTTGGATCTCTGATAACAGGAGATCTTCGGGAGCCGATAGGTCGAGGGCTTGGATGAAAAGTTCCGGTTTCAGGAGAACGATGTTCTCGTTGTCCTTGTCCCCCGTCTCAAGACCTGTCATCCTCGACAGGGCGTCAGCTTTCGTCATCGATTTACCAGGTTTGTGAACGAGATCGAAATTATACTCCGCTAATTCCAGTACCCAGCGCGCTTGTCGTCGGTTGAGTTTCTGCGGCTTCTTGAAGTACTGGAGGTTTGCGTGATCCGTATAAATCTCAATCTGTTCCTCTGCACCTAGTAAATATTGCCTCCAGTCGTCGAGGGAGTCCATAATTGCCATGAGTTCTTTGTCGTAAATTTCGTAATTCCGTTCGACCTCATTAAGGGAACGAGAACGAAAGGCAATGGGATACCATCTACCATCAACGAACTGTGACAAAACGGCGCCATTAGCATAATCGGACGAGTCAGCTTCCACCCTGAATTTCCCGTGGTTACGAGGAATCAACAAAACGACTTCCTCACAAATACGGCGTTTCAGCTCCTCGAACGCCTCCTCTTGACCTTTCTCCCACTTCCAAGTCCCATTTCCCGTGAGCTGTGTTAGTGGCTTTGCTACCAAGCTGAACCCACGAATGAATCGCCGGAAGAAGTTGCAGAATCCTAGAAACTGCTGGACGTCGCGCTTCTTTCGTGGAGTAATCCATTCTCGAACGGATTGAACTTTCTTGGGATCCATGCGAATAGTTCCGTTACCAATGATAATACCGAGGTAGTCGATAACCGGTTTTTTGAAAGAACACTTTTCGGGTTTAAGGAACAACTTGTGTTCCCATAGAATGTCGAGTACTTGTTCTACGATTTGTCGATGTTCTATTATATCGTCAGTAAAAATCAGTATGTCGTCCATGTAAACGATAACATGACCTTTATTGATGAGGTCTCGCAGGATGTGGTTCATGAAACCTTGGAATGTCGCAGGAGAGTTAGTGAGTCCGAAAAACATGACGGTCAGTTCGAATAACCCCTGGTTAGTTCGAAAGGCCGCTTTCCATTCGTCACCTTCCTTTATTCGGATGTTGTTGAACCCCCATCTAATATCCATCTTCGTGAAGATCTTAGCGCCTTTTAAACGATCAATTAGTTCCTGAATGAGAGGAAGTGGGTACCGGTTTTTAACCGTCATCTCATTCAGTTTGCGATAATCTTGTACTGGTCGTAAAGTGCCATCTTTCTTTTTGACGAAGAAGAAAGGAGATGCCATCTGCGAGATCGAAGGTCTGATTCGTCCAGTTCGAAGGTTCTCTTCGAGAAACTTATCGAGCGCCTCTTGTTCCTTTGGATTTAGTGGATATACTTTACAATCTAAAGGTTTGGAACCTGGCGTTAGATCGATAGCGTGGTCCCAAGGGCGTCGTTGTGGCAACTGGTCGAATTCCTTCTGGCTGAAGACATCAGGGTACTCTTCAACGTAGGGTTTGGAAGTGTCGAATTCTTTGGCTGTTTCCTTCTTAGCTTGTTCCTCTGTCCACTTCCTCGACTGTACCTGCTCATGAACATACCGGTCCCAATCGAACAGGAAAAGCTGTTCGCCTTCCTGTAACGTTGCTCTAGAATGGGTATCTTCTGGTGTCCAAAAATGTGGGTTGTAACCGCATCTTGTTGGACACCTGTCAAAGGTTAGTTCAGACGTCTTCCAGTCAATACTCGGGTTGTGGTGTCGTAGCCAATCTAGTCCTAGAAAGATATTATTCTTTCCTAGGCTTACCACTCCGAACTGTATGATTTCTGAATGGTCACCGATAGTCATCCGGATTTCGACGTACTTGTCTATTGAGCCGGAATCATTGAGTGTACCGTCTGCATTGTAGACAGGGGTTTTGATCGGTAAGTCTTCCATAACAAGGTTGTGCCGTTTGACGAATTCTGAGTCGATACAGGAACCAGTAGCTCCACTGTCGAGGAGTCCTTCTGTGACAATTTGTCGAGCATCTTCCAGTGTTTCGAGTATTGCTGGGAGTCTCAGACTTTTGCCGCGTGTCCCACGAACATAACTCCTTTTGTTTTTGAGACTCCGGATGGCAGTGACTGCTGTTTTCCAGTTCCGTTTTCGTATGTCCATGACGGTTTCTTCCAAGGCTTCTTTCTCCCGGGAAAAGGGCATCCAAGTTCGTAATAATCCCACTGCTCTCGGGATCTGGTCTTCTCTAACTCTCTGAGTTAGCCATTCAGCAGTGTTAGGTTTGTACCGTATAGGTTTTTCGGTTTTTTCGGTTTTGTGGATGAAGGTGGAGGCGTTTTTCTGTTTAGTACCTGTACTGATTACATAGTCAACGCCATTATCAACAAACTCCGAAATGTCCGTGTGCGAAGGCTCCTGCAGACCTATATCTACTGCGGAGCTTTTGGAAAACCCAAATCGTTAATAAAGTCCGTACGTTCCTGCTCACTCATATTCAACATAATACCTCTGACTACCGCCTTTCTCTTGTGCGGACAGTTCCTGCTCATGTGGCCTGGCTCGCCACAGTTGAAGCACAAACGCTTCTCTCTCGCTTGGTCGATGTCCATCGGCCTGCCCGTTCCTCCGAACGTGGTGCCGGTAGCATCTCTTCTCGGTGCTGCCGAATATTCTGCCTTCGGAGCTACTTTCGGCTCCTGTCGGTTCTGCTGAGTGGACGACTGTCCACGACTCTGTCCCTGTGGGTTAGCGTTCCACCACCCCGCATACCCGTAACCTCTCTTCTGTTCGGCCCACTGCCGCCTTACGTTGTCAGCCCCTGTGACTACCTTCTTCAACTCCTTATAGTCTTCAAAGGGCTCCGTCCGTCCCTTAATGATGTCGTATAAAAGGGTGTGATCAACCGCCCTCTCCGCTAGGGTAAGGACGTGCGACTCGTCCTTCTTGTACCCGGCATCTTTCAGCAACAATTCGAACTCTTTGAAAAAGTCACTGGCCGAGGACTTCCCCTGTCGGATATAGGTTAGTTTATCACGGGCTTCTTTCTCCTTTGCGACATTCGTGAACTCCCTGTCCATGTCGTCAATTAACTGCTTCCCCGTAATGTCCCACGTCCCTCTGTCGATATCGAAATGGTCATCCGAGTAGACCTGAGCCCATTCGTCGGCTTTTCCTCTGACCAGGAAGGACATAATGATGGTGGTGACTCGGTGGGAATTGTCGACCTGCTTTGTCTCCGTCAGCTCGGAGACGTAAGCCATCATTCGTCGTCGCCATGGCCGGTAGGTGGCGGGGTCGCCATCGTAGTTTCCTGGTGTATTGACAAACACCCGGCGTGGACTAGAAGTGACAGCAGCGACTTCTGCTGGGTCGGGCGCATGTATCGACCGATCAGTCATGTTGATTTATAGTAGGGGAGGGGATGAGCGTGTTTGGTAGAAATGAGAATGTGTAACGTATCGAGAAAACTAGTTTCCAATGGTGTGTTGAATCCTAGGCAAAGTTTGTAAAAGTTTTTGTTGTGACGGGTGGTATGTGGTAGAAGCTCTATTCTTCTGTCAGCGACTCGCTAGCTCTCACAAGAGACAACCAGGCGTCACACGATAGACGATAAGCAAGAGGATGAAAAGGCAAAAGAGGATGGATAAAACAACCCAATACTAGTCTAGCTACCGAGGAGAATAGACGAGAATAGAGCTAAGGAATATAACTACCAAATATCTAGTCTTATATACAAAATGGGATATGAAACCGTGAGAGACGTCTCACACCGTAACCGTGAGGACCTACAATAAGAGTCGCTCGTATCCATAAGTAAAGCTGTAGGTATTCGGTGAGTAAACAATAAGGCAATATAAAAAGAAGCATAGAGGCGGAACAATAATGACGTCGTCCTGTCAATGAACTGACAGGCACGAGAGAGTCGCGCCTAAGTGAAACGACAACGCGAGAACAATAAGGTTGACGCGTGTAACCTAAATGATAATGAAAATATAATAAGCGCTAGTGTAAGTGCTTTGGTGATTAGATAAGTAAAGAAAAGAAAAAGAATAATAAAAGAAAAGAATAATGGAAAAAGATCGATTCATGACAGCTAGGACCATACACTATTTTGGAGAGAAGGTCGGCCATCTGGACTACCGTTTGGACCTCCCATTGTCTCTGGACTGCATCCACCCCATGTTCCATGTCAATAAATTATACCCTTGGAAAGGAAACACCATCAATGGCCAAATTGCAACACCACCAGAACTGGTATACCTAGAAGACAAGGATGAGCTGGAGTATGAAGTCGAGGATATCTTGGATAGTTGGGTCAGGTGGAAGAAGTTAGAGTATTTGGTAAAGTGGAAGGGCTATGACGCAGGACACAACTCATGGGAACCTGCACAAAACCTTGAACATGCACCAACCACAGTCTGAAATTCCACAAGAAGCACCCCCAGGCAGCAAAAGCTTGACCATTGAGGGCAATGGTCATAAGGAGGGGGGTAATGTCATAAAGTGAGCCCCCTATCATTTTCTTTTCTTTACGATACACCATTCAAGCACCTCTATCTACAATAATTGTTCCAGAACCTTCCATCCCTTTCTATCAGTTCCATTCCATTCCTTGTGTCTGAGCTATACAGTATTACATCATGGTTCCTGCACTCCACCTTGTATATATAAGCCAAACCCCACAACCTGGTCCCCTTATCTTGACCTCTTTGTCATTGGGACCAGGTATGTCTTTACTTATTTCTCTGTATTTACTATCAATATAACTTTGTTGTTGGGACCAGTATCTGCCTGTTTCTGCCTAAGTCTCCGCTCTGCTCCATCACCCCCATCACCTCTTTGTGACAAAAGGAGGAAATGTAGGAAAAATGAAGTAAGTACCATATCCTGTGTAGCACATCATGACACAAATCAAACCTAATGGGGATGTAGTTAATTAGGCAGGGCTCCTTACACTAAAGAAGGATGAACTGGGTAATTAAGCCCAGCCCCTGGTAACAATTGAGATTGACAGTGACAGCTCAGGGAAAGAGGACAGGGGTCTTGACAGACTTAATGACAGGTTTCAGGTACCATAAAACCTGGACAATAGTAACCATTTGGGGTAACTAAGGTTCCTGATATCCCCTAGATTTATATCTGGACAAACAGGCTATAAAAAGGGCTCAGAATAGAGAGAGAAGGGAAGCTTTCTTCCCCTCCCACTTTGGTAGTGATTGCTAGTCCTACTTGAAGGGAGTTTGCTTCTAGCATAGAGAAGTCAGATTTAGACACTTAGTCAGAATCAGATAAACCCAGAGTCAAGACAGAGCAATCAGAGTTAGACATAACAGAGCAGAGAGAGAACAGCCAGACATTGTAATAACTCAGAAAGATTGTACAAATAACTCAGCAAGAGAGTAAAGTTATTAGAGTCAAGTAAAGTTATTCAGTCAAAGTCAGAGCAAGCAGAGCAGAGTAGAACATTATCCAGCCCAAGTTTTATAGAACTTGTGAAAGAAAATCTATTGCATCCATTTGTATACAGAGTTAAATTTAGACTTTGAATTTTAAATATCTTTCCTGCACCCCTCTAAACTTGGTGTCTGACTTAGTTTTGTGTGTGTGTGTGTGTTGTGGTGTTGGTGTCAGTATTACTACACCTGCATTTTGCATTCACCCGACCTCGGGGCGCGCGCTACCTTATACTGATTATGGAAGCGAGTATTCAGCGCCCGTCGGACGGATCTCGGCTTGCTCCTTTAACTTCTCTTCATCTTTCTTTGTCTTGTCCGTTTTTGCTTTTCATTTTTTAATCTTTCATTGAACGTTTCTCATCACTGGCTAGTACGACGCAGAATCCACTCAAGAATCTGCTAACTATGCTGCGAACGACTGGTGCTCGTTTCTCCATATCACACGCAACTCGACGACGTACTATACAACAAAGTCAACGACGTTCCTACTCCACATCTTACACCACTCCTTCTACCGCTCGATACGAGATATATCACGGCGGTTCTATAAAGACGTATTACAATTCAACGTTGACGGGCCTTTCACCGGCGGAGAACGAGTTTAGAGAGGCTGTATGGGATTTCTCAGCAAGAGTGGTTAAGCCGAGGGCTGAGGCTATTGAGAAGGAAGGAGGGAAAGAAGGGGGAGAGTATAAGACGCTCCTGGAGGTACATAAAAAGATGGCTGAGATGGGGCTTCATGGTGTTACTGTTCCTACAGAAGGTAAGTAATACCGACACTCATTAGTCTAGCTGGTAGTAATACATTCTTAGATATAACATCCTCTCTTGGCCTTGGCCTGTCATATACACACCACCTTTTAGCAATGGAAGCTGTTTCTTATTCCTCTGCATCTCTCGCTTTATCCTACGGTGCCCATTCTAATCTATGCGTCAATCAACTTTCGCGCTGGGGATCCAACGAACAAAAAGCTAAATGGATACCGGGTTTATTGGATGGAAGCTATATAGGTGCTTTGGCGATGAGTGAAGTTGGAGCAGGCTCAGATGTATTAGGGTCCATGAGGAGTTCTGCGAGGAAAACAGATGAAGGTTTTGTTCTGAATGGAAATAAATTTTGGATTACGAATGGACCGAAAGCGGATGTGTTTATTGTCTATGCGAAAGATGTTGTTGAGCCAGGGGGTGGGTACAGCTCTCTTTTCTACTTGTATATACTAATACTTTATTCTTCAGCTAAACAAACATACACAACTTTCCTCGTTCCACGAGAGACTCCAGGCTTTTCAACCGGTAAACCCCTTGACAAATTCGGCATGCGTGGCTCTCCTACCTGTGAACTTATCTTCGAGGACGTCTTTCTTCCTTCTTCTGCCGTTCTCGGCTCCTCCCTCCTTGGAAAAGGCGCCAAAGTCCTCATGAGCGGTCTCGACCTCGAACGTCTCGTTCTCACCGGTGGCCCCCTCGGTATCATGCAAGCTGCCTACGATACTGCCGTAGAATATGTACATCAGCGAGAGCAATTCGGTGTCAGGGTAGGCACAATAGGGAGTATGCAAGCCAAGTTGGCGGGGATGTATACAGCGGTGAATACAGCCAGGACGTTTGCGTATTCCGTTGCGAGGGCTGTGGATTGGCATAATGAAGAAGCCAAGAAAAATGGAATAGAACCAGGGGATAAACGCTACGTGTATCCGGTCAATCAGAGGAGAGATTGTGCGGCTGCGATATTGTATGCGACGGATAAGGCGATCGAGGTAGCGTTGGAATGTATGCAGTGTTTGGGTGGAAATGGGTGAGTCCGGTATACTCGCGCTTCCACGCTGAGTCTTTGTTGTTTCATTCGTTTGATTCATCTTTATCTTCGCGTATCTCTTCCCATAGTTTTTTCTTTTGCCCTTCTTTTTTCTCCGTTTCATTCTTCCTTGTTCTATTCATCCTTCCGTTATTTTTCGTCCCTCCCTCCCATTCCTTCCTTCCTCACCCTGCCTTATCAATGAAATATAATTGACTTCAATTCTAACTACTCTTATCTTCATTGTCCAGCTACATCAACGACTACCCCGCAGCCCGATACCTCGCCGACGCCCGTCTATATGCTGTGGGCGCTGGTACTCAGGAAGTCAGGAGATGGCTTATTGGGAGAGAGGTTAACTCCGATTTTGAGTAAAAGTGGTGGGTCAACACCTACATAAGGGTGTACGGCATTGGGATTGTAATGTCCAATAAATGAAGTGCGGAAGTGTGGAGGAAGGTGAATGGGAGACGCTCAGATGCGTATATTCAGGATGTATATTTAGGATATGGATTATTACAGATGTACTTTAGATGGGATGTAATCAATCAGTATGCTCAATTCGAATTGGAATTCCAGACCGTCTGATCTGCCGCACTATTCATCTATTCTACTTATTACAGAACTCACAGTTGATGGATTATGAGAATCCGAAAATTGGGTGATTTAAGATTGGAATATGGTTCATCAAAAGCTATGATCCACAACGGAGAACAAGGGAAAAGCAGCATGGCGCAGTGGTAGCGCGCGGGGCCCATAACCCCGAGGTCACTTGATCGAAACAAGTTGCTGCTATTGAAGACATCGATATCTTTTGCTCAAACAGCATGAAAGATCGTGAATGGAGAATGTGAGCGCTCAATGTCATTACTGTACATTCAATGCATTAGATTCACCCCGGTTCGATTGAATTGGACAACCGTGTGATTTGAATTCACATTTCCTATATAAGCAGATGGTTTGCTATAGAGATTTCGAGATTTTTCTCATCTGACATTCCTCATGGCATATACACCATCATTCACAATGTTGACTATACCATTCACTTGGTTTGATAACATGAATGCAGCTGATCCAGGTTGGGGTTTTTGAATTTCTTAAATTCAATGCTATGAAATTTGATATCAAACATGTAGAGGCAAACTCACAACGGGAGGACCCTAACCAGCCAAGTGGTGATATACCAGGTGTTAGTATGGACAACATGAGCCTGCCTTCACATGGTGTTCTATATCATCTGGATCCACAGTGGCATGCCAGTGCTTCAGACTTTCCATTCCAACTTCGGGGTAGGAGTTCTGCTGCTGGTGAAGTTTCTCCAGGTCAGTAGATTTTTCACTTGTTAGTTATCAAGTCACATCAAAATCAAACAAAAATCATTGCGGAACCAAGATCAGATTTTCAATTCAGTCCAGGCTATATAATGTGGCACCAGGATATACCAACATTAACCCACCTTTCATGAATTTAAGGCAGGTCATTCCAACCTCTTATAACCCTTCTGAAAGATGGGGCCACCCTATTTCTCCTTATTTGGGATTTCCAGATTCTCCCTTTATCAATGCGGCATCTTCACCACTTGTTAATACAGCAGATAATCTTCCTCCAGAAGTGTCCTCAGGTTTTAAAAAATAATCTCTTTTGCGTTCTGAAAGATGGTCAATGAATGCCATTTTTTTCTTTGCCAGATTTACCATTGGAAATGCCAAAATTCACATCCAAGTCAACCAATGATATACCAACAGGTATCACCAATATGGGCCAATCTTCTGTCACTCCAAGACAGGATGTTTCTTCAAATGTTCCTGCTGCAAGCTCTATATTCTCTATTCTAGAGATTGATCAGATATATAACAACCATCAAAACAGTGCTCCTCCATTCAATACTGCTAAACAGCTCAAAACACAACCTGAAATTTCGGCTCATATTCTAATCTCAGAGTGAGTTGAATAGTTCAGCTATTACAAATATATTGCATTTATTTGTTCAACATTTTTATCATATTCAGATTCAGTGGATGACTATGAGCAGAAATTTCCTGAAGATCCCATGTTTGAGGAAACAGCAGAAAATGCAAGAGTTTGGCAAACCTATTTGGAAGAGAGTGCAATTTTTGATGAAAACATGATTGGATAAGCTAGAGATGGTTTGGATGCATTGTTAGTTTTTGTATGTATTTTCCACATTCCTTCTTTCAATGGATATTTTACATATATTATAAATAGGCAGGTCTTTTTTCAGCAGTTGTTTCAACTTTGCTCAGCCAAACATCTCAAAGCCTTCAACTGAATTCTTCAGATGTTACTGCATCTCTTTTATTTGAGCTCATTGCTATTCAACATACTGCAGAAAATGGGAATAATGTTTCCAGTATACCTGCATCTGTATTGAATCCAGATACACAATTCACACCTAGTACTATTAACCTTTGGATTAATGGGCTTTGGGTTTCAAGCCTTACATTCAGCCTTGCTGTTGGTTTGGCTGCTGTGTTGATTAAACAATGGCTGCATCAATATATAGTCATGCACTCAGGCTCACCAAAATCCCGGAGTCATATTCATCAATACAGATATGCTGGTTTTGAAAAATGGCAGGTATTGAACATCATTGGCTTTTTACCAGTGACCATGCATATGATCCTAGGCATATTTTTTGTGGGGCTTATTTTATTTTTGGTCCCTCTGTTATATCTATGCAAGCTAAGTCATTACGAAGCATTGCGATTCATTCCGCTACTTAGATATATTATTTATATCTTTTTACCACTATGCAATTACTTCGTGAAGGAATCCCGACGCAAAGCAATTACTTGTTATCTCTTTTTTATCCTTATCGGATTCACACTATTCCTTTTATATCCCTTCCTTTGTTCTTTACTTATGAGCTAACCCATTCGGGCATGGCATTGCTTCGTGATCCTGACTTACCTTTAGTATAAAGCTATGGTATCAAATAGGTAGTTCCTTAGTTTAAATATCAACCTTGATAGCACTTCAATAGTGATACCAATTAATCACTTATCCTTATCATCGTTTTAACATCCCTACTGTCAGTATGTTCTGCGACAGTCATGAATGGAACATGTTCCACCTTCTTCTCTTGCGGACACATGAAATGTCGAGGACTCTACTAATAGTGGAGTCAAGGTCTGACTACATTGTCTAGGATCGTTTTACCTCGCGAAGTATTTCCCTTCGCAATTTCCCCGCGATCATCCCGTGATCATTTCCGACGATCCCTTTGTGCATGATCATAACACCCTCTTGAGATTGTGCTGGCAAAAATCATTGGATTCCTTATGCTAGTCATTAGTACCCTGTACCTTGCCTCAAATATACTACCTGTTGTCTTTCCCCAATGCCCCTATCAGACTCCATTTTCAGATCTTCTGCATGTATTTTTTAGATATATTTACTTTGCAGCAATATGGCTCCAGAACTTACTGCTATCAATAAGAACCAATAATACCAATGAGATTGTGTTATATGTATGCAAATTGAGTTATTCTGTGATTCTGTGAATCAATTACCTCCTTCGCAAAGAGTTCCTAAGCTAAGGACTCCTTCATTATCTTTCCTCATCATTATGTGATGGGTTACTATTCCTTTTATATCCTTCCTTTGTTCTTTACACTACAAGCTAGTCTATTCAGAGTTAGTATCACTTCATGATGCTTATGTAATACATAGTATAAAGCTATGATATTGAATAGGTAGTTCTGTGGTTTGAATATTGACTTAGATCTGCTTTATCCTCATATTACAGATGTTCACTCTCTGTGATACATTCTCAATACTGCTCTGATGTTCTGCAAAGCAACCTTCACAAACTGATACTGCTACTACCCATTTACCATTGGATCATCGACATGTTGAGGGCACTATCAATAGTAGTGTTGATATCCAACTACCTCTCTGAAACTCCATAAATCATTCCTCCTTTCATGAGGGAATTATTCCCTCACATTCTGTTAAGATCATGCAACTCTGGAATTGCAGAATAATTGCAATATAATCATGAAATTGTATGGGAATGTGAGGGAATTATGCCCTCACAAAGGGGAACAATTCACAGAGTTTTGGAATGGTAGTGTCAGGAACGACTAACACTACGAGTAACTCTTAGCGCGTAGGCACCTGTCGTAGGGCGCTTGTGTCCTGTGACTGGGCGTCTGGATATTCTAGTTCTTCGTTTTCCTTTACGCATTCTACGTTACTCATCGGGTCCCGTACTCGGTTACGACCCGCTGCTGACATCCTCTTGATTACTTATACTCGGTTAGCATCCGTGCTTGTATCTATCACGGACTTGTTCGTCATAGCGTTTGACCAACGACTCTATTGTAGATTAGATTCATACTTTTGTATATAAGGTCAGCTAAGGTCTTGTAGTGACCTTAGCTTCGTTATTCAACTTGACTTCTGGGTTTCTTCTCTGAGACGTCTGAGACACTTAGCCGCTTGTGGTTTTGTGTGTCGACATCGACCTCTTACAGGTAGTGCCCTCAACATGTTGATGGTCCAATGGTAAAGTGGTAGTAGCAGCTGTCGTGACATGCTACACAGGATACGGTACTGACTTCATTTTTCCTATACTTCCTTCTTCCTTTATCTTTGTTACTATTTGGATCCAGCTACGCTCTTCCGCATCCTTCTACATCATTCCGCATACTTCTATCAACTTCCCGCGCTGTCGCTTACTCAGCTAGACACTTGTATATATAGTACAGTAAGCTGACACCTAGTTCCCCATCTTGACCTCTTGGTCTTTGGAACTAGGTTAGTACTTGTATCATTGTTTATCTTCAATATATTAACTTGGTCTTTGGAACTAGTTTTCCTTGTGCAACCCTAGTGATTGGCCCCTGCGCTATCACTGCTGTCTTGATCATTATATCTTTCAGCCTTCGTGTGTGGTGCTAGCCCCACCCCTCACTTCGGTTTGTGCTTTGAGCCTGTGCTTTCTCTGTGCTTTCCCCCTTCGTCACCACAGCAGCATCAGTTTGTGAAAAAAAACTTCACAGAACATCAGAGCAGTGTTGAGAATGTATCACAGAGAGTGAACATCTGTAATACAAGGATAAAGCAGATCTAAGTTGATATTCAAACTACAGAACTACCTATCCAATATCATAGCTTTATACTATGCATTACATAAGTGTCACAAAGTGATAATAACTCTGAATAGACTAGCTTGTAGTGTAAGAAACAAAGGAAGGGATATAATAGGTATAGTACTCATCCAATAATGATGAGGAAAGATAATGAAGAATTCCTGAGCTTAGGAACTCTTTGCAAAGTAGTTAAATGGATCATGGAATAACAGAATAACTCAATTCACATACATATGACATGTTCCCACCAAAATCCGCAATTATATCATGATTATTCCATGATTCTGGAGTTGTATGATCTTAACAGATTGCCGAGCCTCAAATAAAAGATTGGGTTTTACTGAAGGATTGGGAGAAATCAAATGTTGACATGAGGTCTGTGTTATATCTGTGTAAAGCTCAGTCCTTATGAAGCTTTGCAATTGTTTCTGTAATTCAGATATATTACTTACATCTCTTTGTCACTACATATTTCCTTTGCAAAGGATTTCCGAGGCAAAGTAGTCCTTTGTTATCTTTCCTCATTGAATAAGGATGAGGACTATTCCTTTTATATTCTTTCCTTTGTTCTTTCTATGATGAGCTAACCCATTCAGGCCTAGTATTGCTTTGCAATTCTGATGTATCCTACAGTATAAAGCTATGGTATTGAATAGGTAGTTCCTCAGTTTAAATATCAACCTTGATAGCACTTTGATAGTGATACCATCTAATCATCAACTATCTGTATTATCATTTTAACATTCCCTCTTGTCAGTATGTTCTGTGAAGGTCATCATGAACAGAACACTAATATACTTCTTCCCTTTTGGACATGTGATGTGTTGAGGACTCCATTAATAGTGGAGTCAAGGTCCAACTACCCTTTAGATCATTTCCTTTCATGAAGTATTGTCCTTTGTGTATTCAACCTTCCACAATTATATCTGCAACTCTAAATTCAATGATTCCACCTGCACAATCATAACAGTCTGATGTCCTGTCAGTTGAAGCTCTGCATTGGTTGTTTAGTACATCCTTAAATGCATCTGTTCAAAATGTTGTTTTACAAGCCATCAATGGACTTTCAATACAGGTTCAACAAATCTTTCATACTCCAGCTGTATTATCTGGCTTGAAGGATCTCCAGAAGAAATGATTCTATCCTGATGAACATGAATGGATTCCCAGATCAGGTATGGAATCTGTTGCAGAGAGAATTAGCCAGTCAAGTTTGTTTTTGCCTGGACCTCAAAGTTTGAGCCTGGTACCATTTGGATCATTATCTAGTACATCTCCTATGGCAGACAATGTTCAATTCTTGGCAACATTCCTTGCTTCATATGTTCCTAATAATTATAGTAATTTTGACCAGCTTTTGAATTGGTCAATAGCAAAGATTGAAAGCCTTGTGTTTACTCATCATGGAACTCAGCATGATTCACAAGTATGGATAAATATTGTCCAAAAAGCTTTGAGCTATGGGATTTTCAATACATTTGATACAGATGCAATGTCCTTCAAAATTCTTTTTCCTATCATGTGGGCTCATAGTTCACTGTCAGCCTCTACCTCAAAAGATGCCCCAATGTCAATGCAGGAAACAATTACTTTATACCCGTATGAGGAATTCTGGTCTTCTGTAGCAAGAAAATTGCATGCTCACAGCCCTGAACTGGAGCAAATGTTTGGATCATCTCCTGCAGCTCATATTGTGCTGATGCATACATTAAACTTTTCACTGGGTGCCATTCATGCTGCCACTATTGATGATGCAAATGCCTGGTCAATAATTGTACATTTTCTGGATCAGACACAGCTTTCCGGAGATTTGAATCAATTGAATGTTCCCAATGACATTATCGAGCTTGTGAATCACTGGTTTTGTCAGTTGGTAGAGGGGAAAAATATTTGTAAATACCAGCCAGCTATATCTCGGCTACATACCCATTGGCACAACAAGATCCTGAGAGTATATCAAAACCTTATGACCCATACTAAGTCAGTGATATCTAAACCAGTGCAGAAGTTAGAAATACTTTGTGATGCCATTGAGGGGTCTATTCATGAATATTCTGAATCTCTTGAGCAAAATCCTGTCTATGATGTTTTTTTTCAATTTGTTATCTCTTGCATTAGAAAGAGGACACAGTGCAGCTTATAAAAAAATTGTTCAGTATAACTGTCTTCAATTGATTTTCAGCAATGAACATTACTGAACATCATGGACCACCTTTAAATTAGTGTCAGCTTATATTGAAGGCTTGTATAAAATTGAAGATCCCAAAGGTAAAGAGAAATATATAGACTACATATATAAGCCCCATATTTTCTTGCACACACTTCTTTCATTCCTACCAAGGCTTTATTTAATTCAACAGCTCTACAAGTTACACAAGCTTCACCCTAACAATCATACTTGGCAAAAAACACATCAATGGTTGGATTCTCTATTTGACACTATACTTGAATCTCAAAAACCTATATCTATGACTTCAGCAAAAACTGAAAATGATTCCACATTTGACATGAGAATAAAACCACAAGATGCTAGGCCGAATTTTCAGACAGAAGTGGAAAAGTTTAGCTAAAATTTCATCAAGCTAAAGCTTGGAGAAGTCTCAATAGTGGATATGTGTTATATCTATGCAAGCTAAGTCCTTACGAAGCTTTGCAAACTATTCCGTTACTTAGATATTACTTATATCCTGTTACCACTACGCAATTACTTTGCAAAGGAATTCCGATGCGAAGCAATTATTTGTTATCTCTTTTCATCCTTATCGGATTTACACTATCCCTTTTATATCCCTTCCTTTGTTTTTTACTTATGAGCTAACCCATTCGGGCATGGCATCACTTCACGATCCTGACTTACCTTTAGTATAAAGCTATGGTATCAAATAGGTAGTTCCTTAGTCTAAATATCAACCTTGATAGCACTTCGATAGTGATACCAATTAATCATCTATCTGTATCATTGTTTTAACATCCTCACTGTCAGTACATTCCGCGATAGTCATCGTGAACAGAAAATGTTTACCTTTCTTCTCTTGCAGACAGGTGAAGTGTCGAGGACTCTACTAATAGTGGAGTCAAAGTCTGACTACTTAGTCTAGGATCGTTTTACCTCATGAAGTATTTTACTTCGTATTTCCCCGCAATCATCCCGCGATCATTCCCGACGATCCCTTTGTGCACGATCATAACAATATGTTAATAGAAAGCTCAAATCCTGAGCACGCTCTATCTATCTCAGAAGTGCTTTCAAGACTTCAAAAATTGGTTGCTTTGGTGCATGAGTTTATATCACAGGAAAAATCAGTAAGCAAATCATTTTTATGATATAGTTATAATACTAAGTAACTACAAGTATTATCCTCACAGGAGTAGGCTAAGCTTAACTTCATACTCTCTAAAATCCAAACCTAATAGAGAAAAGTTCTGGAAATTCACTTGCTAGCAACAATCTTTAGATAGAGGTTACAAAGAAGATCCTATTGGAATGTTTTCCACATATGAATATCACCGACATGAAACTTATTGTTATGATCGTGCACAAAGGGATTGTTGGAAATGATCGCGGGATGATCATGGGAAAATTACGAAGGAAAATACTTCGCGAGGTAAACAATCCTAGACAATGTAGTTGGACCTTGACTCCACTATTAGTAGAGTCCTCGACACTTTGTGTGTCCACAAGAGAAGAAAGATAAATGTGTTCCATTCGCAATGACCATCGCAGAACGTACTGACAGTGAGGATGTTAAAACGATGATATAGCTAGGTGATTAATTGGTATCACTATCGAAGTGCTATCAAGGTTGATATTTAAACTAAGGAACTACCTATTCAATACTGTAGCTTTATACTAAAGGTAAGTCAGGATTGCGATGCCATGCCATGCCCGAATGGGTTAGCTTGTAAGTAAAGAACAAAGGAAGGGATATAAAAGGGATAGTGTAAATCCGATAAGAATGATAAGAGATAAAGAGTAATTGCTTTGCATCGGAATTCCTTCGCAAAGTAATTGCATAGTGGTAAAAGGATATAAGTAATATCTAAGTAGCGGAATGGTTTGCGAAGCTTTGTAAAGACTTAGCTTGCATAGATATAACACTTATATACAACCTTTTGAACTTGAGTTACCCAACTCTCCACCTTCCCCTCAGTATTTTCCAACCCCCCATGTACTATTTCAATCACCCTCTTTAGGCAATGATGTCAGCAACTTGCTAGCTCTCATAAGAGACAACCAGGTGTCACATGATAGATGATGAGCAAGATGATGAAAAGCAAATGAGGATGGATAGGACAACCCAATACAAGTCTAGCTACTGAGGAGTATAGATGAGAATAGAGCTAAGGAATATAACTATAAAATACTAAGTCTTATATACATATGGGATATGAGGCCATGAGAAGTATCTCACACCGTAACTGTGAGGATACACAGTAAAAGTTGCCCATATCCATAAGTAAAGCTGTAGGTATTCAGTGAGTAAACAATAAGGCAATATAAGAGAAATGTGATAGTGGGACAATAATGACAATGTCCTGCCAATGAGTTGACAGGAACAAGAGAGTCATGCATGGATGAAACAACAATGTGAGAATGATGAGGTTGATGCATGTAATCTAAATGAAAATGAAAATATAATGAGCACTGGTGTAAGCGCTTTGGTGATTAGGTAAGTAAATAAAAGAAATGAAAAAGAATAATGAAAAAGAACATTTCGTGACATTACCCCCTCCCTAGAGCACAAGTTCCACAAAGTGCCTGTTGTCAAACAAAATTTTCGGAGGGTGATTGTGGTGGTGTAGTTTCAGTATCTGGCTGGGGCATAGGTCAGAATAATTTGGTAGGGAATAAGGAAATAGGGATTTCGAGCCAATTTAGTGTAGCAGGCTTGGGTTTAGTTGGGTTCTTATCATGAAACTCCTTCAACAAATCGGAGGAGTGTGTGATGTTGGAACGAGGTTCCCAAGTGTCCTCATGTGGACCGTACCCTCACCATCGGACCTTGTACTTGATTCCTCTTCCTACCTTCTGGGAATTGAGGATTTCTTCAACTTCGAACTCTTCCCAACCTATGACAACAGGAGGTGGCTGGGTGTTCTGTGGTTGAGAGGTAAATTGTGGTTCACTGTAAGGGGTGAGGAGGACTTCATTGAAAACATTATGAATATGCTTCCACATTGAAGGGGTATCTAGTTTATAGGAACTAGCACCTATTTTCTTCTGGACCATAAATGGTCTGAACCGTTTGTCACCTAACTTTTTCATCAGCTGGTCTGTCAATAAATTAGTTCCTTCAAGCCAGACTTTATCTCCTGGCTTATATTCTACCCCAACTCTGTGCTTCTTGTCATAAAATTTCTTCATATCCTTGCTGGCCTTCCCTAAGGCTGCTCCTACTTCCTCCTGTACCTTCTTCATTCCATCTGCAAATGCCTGTGCTGTGGGGTTGTCTGAAGTCATTTGAGGTGCCATACCTTTATAGGGGTGTCTGCCATTGTCAGCATAGAAGGAGGATACTTTTGTCACGGAATGTACTCAATCATTATAGGTGAACTCTGTGAGTGGTAGCCATTCATGCAGATCATTCTGATGATAACTAATGAACAGATGGAGATAGTGCTCAATCTCCTGGTCTGTTCATTCTGTTTGGCCATTAGTCTGAGGATGGTATGCTGTAGTGTAGTTCACTTCAATCCCCAGGAGGCGGTAAAGTTTCTTCATGAATCGGGAATGATACTGGGGTCCTTGATCATGGATGATCTTCTGTGGTATACCATGAATGGAAAAGATATGACTGTAGTAGATTTTTGCCATTCCTTCTGATGTAACTGTAGCATGCAAAGGAACCAGTCACAATCTCTTGGAAAAGTGATCAACAAATACTGATATGGCATTATATCCTCCTGACTCCAATAATTCCCCTATATGTCCATACCAATTATCTGCCAAGGTTCTGTTGGTACTGAATGCGGGTGTAGTTGTCCCACTGGTTTGGTACAATGAGCTGTTGTAGCTTGGCATTTTTTGCAACCTTCAACATATTTTCTGGCATCTCTTGTGACTCCTGGCCACCAGTGGTCTCAAGTGATCAATTCCGTGATCTTATACTGTCCAGGATGTCCTGCTAGTGGCATGTCATGGTATTGAGTAACTACTTTGGATCAGAGTAGGCAGTTTTTTGGTACATAAATGCATCCTTTCCATGTAATAACTTTATTGGTTTCAGTCCACTCAGGGTTTTTGGCAGCTAGGGCATCCTGTACAAGTCGATCTACATGGTTTCTACTCTTTTGAATCTCTGATAGCAGAAGATCTTCAGAAGCCAATAGGTTGAGAGTGTGAATGAAAAATTCCAGTTTCAGGAGAATGATGTTCTCATTGTCTTTGTCCCCTGTCTCAAGGCCTGTCATCCTTGACAGGGCATCAGCTTTTGTCATAGATTTACCGGGTTTGTGAATGAGGTTGAAATTATACTCCACTAGCTCCAGTACCCAATGTGCTTGTCATTGGTGTTAATGTCATGATGACAAACAAAGTGACCAGACTGGGGATTGAACCCAGGACCACTGGTGAAATCCCAAGATGCTCTAACCATTGAGCTATCTGGCCATGGGTACGATTAATGAACTCAGAGGTTTATAGCACTAGAGCCAAGTCACATGTCCCAACTACTGAGGTCTTACAACTTTGCCTGGAGGACTTACTTTTGCCTTGTGGTCTTACATTATGCCTTTTGGGACTCTTGGATAGTTATAAACATGTTTCATCAGAGGAGTGTCAGATTGTTAGATCTTAACAATTGGTTGAGTTTTTGTGGCTTTTTGAAGTACTGGAGGTTTGCATGATTCATAAAAATCTTGACCTGTTCTTCTGCACCCAATAAATATTGTCACCAATTGTTGAGAGAGTCCATGATTGCCATTAACTCTTTGTCATAGATTTCATAATTCTGTTCAACCTCATTGAGGGAACAAGAGTGGAAGGCAATGGGATGCCATCTACCATCGACAAATTGGGATAAAACAGCACCGTTAGCATAATCAGATGAATTGGTTTCCACCCTGAATTTCCCATGGTTGTGAGGGATCAACAGGACTACTTCCTCACAAATATGGCACTTCATCTCCTCAAATGCCTCCTCCTGTTCTTTCTCCCACTTCCAAGTCCCATTCCCTGTGAGTTGTGTCAGCGGTTTGGCAACAAGACTGAACCCACAAATAAATTGTTAAAAGAAGTTGCAAAACCCTAAGAATTGCTGAACGTCATGCTTCTTCCATGGAGTAATCCAATCCCATACTGCTTGTACCTTCTTTGGGTCCATTTGTATAGTTCCATTTCTGATGATAATACCAAGGTAGTCAATGACTGGTTTTTCAAATGAGCACTTTTTGGGTTTCAGGAATAACTTGTGTTCCCATAGAATGTCAAGTACTTGTTTAATGATTCATCAATGTTCCTTGATGCTGTCAGTAAAGATCAGAATGACATCTATGTAAACTATGATGTGACCTCCATTGATGAGGTCCTGTAGGATGTGATTCATGAAACCTTGGAATGTTGCAGGAGAGTTAGTGAGCCCAAAGAACATAACAGTTGGTTCAAATAATCCCTGATTGGTCCAAAAAGCCGCTTTCCATTCATCACCTCCTTTTATCTGGATGTTGTTAAAACTCCACTGGATATCCATCTTTGTGAAGACTTTAGCACCCTTTAAACAATCGATCAGCTCCTGAATGAGAGGAAGTGGATAACAGTTTTTAAGTGTCATCTTGTTCAGTTTTCAATAATCCTGTACCAGTTGTAATGTACCATCTTTCTTTTTGACAAAGAAGGAGATGCCATTTGTGACTTGGAAGGTCGAATTCATCTGGTTTGCAGGTTTTCTTCGAGAAACTTGTCAAGTGCTTCTTGTTCTTTTAGGTTTAGTAGATATACTTCACAATTGAGAGGTTTGGAGCCTGGTGTTAGATCAATGGCATGGTCCTAGGGTCATCACTGTGGCAGTTGATCGAATTCCTTCTGGCTGAAGATATCTGGATACTCCTTGATGTAGGACTCAGAGGTGTCAAACTCTTTTGCTGTTTCCTTCTTGGCCTGTTCCTCTGTCCACTTCCTCAATTTTACCTGTTCATGAACATACCTGTCTCAGTCAAACAGGAAAAGCTGTTTGCCCTCTTGTAACACTGCCCTGGAATGAGTATCCTCTGGTGTCCAGAAGTGTGGGTTGTAACCACATCTTACTGGGCATCTGTTGAAAGTGAGTCTGATGTCTCCCAGTCAATACTTGGGTTGTGGTGTTTTAGCCAGTCTAGTCCTAAAAAGATGTTGTTTTTTCCTAGACCTACTACTCCAAACTGTATAATCTCCAAGTGGTTGCTAATAGTCATCCATATTTTGACATACTTGTCAATGGAACTGGCATCATTGAGTGTACTGTTGGCATTGTAGACTAGTGTCTTGATTGGTAAGTCCTTTGTGACAAGGTTATGCCATTTGATGAATTCTGAATCAATACAAGAGCCAGTGGCTCCACTGTCAAGAAGTCCTTGGGTGACTATTTGTCAGCCATCCTCCAAGGTTTCAATTATCACCAGAAGTTTCAGGCTTTTGCCACGTGTTCCATGGACATAGCTTCTTTTGTTTTGGAGACTTTTGATCACCATGACTGCCGATTTCCAATTCCATTTTCATATGTCCATGATGGTTTCTTCTGAGGCCTCTTTTTCTCATGAGGGGGAGGTCCACATTTGTAGTAATTCCACTGCCCTTGAGATCTGATCTTCCCTAACTCTCTGAGTTAGCCATTTGGCAGTGTCAGGTTTGTATTGTATAGGTTTTTGGCTTTCAGTTTTCATGTGGGTGAAGGCAGAGGCGTTTTTCTGTTTAGTACCTGTACTAATTAGATAATCAATACCGCTATTAATGAAATTCAAAATGTCCATATGCAAAGGCTCCTGCAGACCTATATCTACTGAGGAGCCTTGGAAAACCCAAATCATTGATAAAGTCCATACATTCCTGCTCACTCATATTCAACATAATTCCCTGGACCACCGCCTTTCTCTTATGCGGGTAATTCCTGCTCATGTGGCCTGGTTTGCCACAATTATAGCAAAGCCGCTTCTCCCTCACCTGGTCTATGTCCATTGGCCTGCTCATTCCTCTGAACGTGGTGCCAGTGGCATCTCTTCATTGTGCTGCAGGGTACACTGCCTTTGGGGCTACTTTCAGCTCCTGTCAATTCTGCTGGTTGGATGACTGTCCACAATTCTGTCCTTGGTGGTTAGCATTCCACCACCCTGCATATCTGTAGCCTCTCTTCTGCTTGTGTTAAGATTGTGCAACTCCGGAATCGCGGAATAATCGCGAATTAATCACGGAATAATCGCAATATAATCGCGGAATGATCGCGGAATTGGTTGGGAATGCGAGGGGATAATTCCCTTGCAAAGGGAGGAACGATTTGCGGAGTTATGGAAAGATAGTTGGACATCGACACTACTATTGGTAGTGCCCTCAACACGTCGATGGTCCAATATAAAGGTAATAGCAGCATCAGTTCGTGAAGGTTGCTTCGCAGAACGTCAGAGCTGTGTTGAGAATGTATCACAGATAGTGAACATCTGTAATACGAAGAGAGAGCAGATCTAAGTCGATATTAAAACTACAGAACTATGTATTCGATGTTGTAGCTTTATACTATGCATTACATAAGCGTCACAAAGCGATACTAACTCCGAATAGACTAGCTTGTGGAGTAAAGAACAAAGGAAGGGATATAATAGGTATAGTACTCATCCGATAATGATGAGGAAAGATAACAAAGGATTCCTGAGCTTAGGAACTCTTTGCAAAGTAGGTAAATGGATCGTGGAATCACAGAATAGCTCGATTCACATACATATGACAGCTCGGCCCATTGTCATCTTACATTATCAGCACCTGTCACTACTTTCTTCAGCTCCAGATAATTTGTGAAGGGCTCTTGTCAGAAGTTGATATCAACACACAAAACCACCAACAGATAAGTGTCTCAAACGTCTTTGAAAAAAAACCCAGAAATCAAGTTAAATAATGAAGCTAAGGTCACTACAAGACCTTAGCTGACCTTATATACAAAAGTGCGAATCTAATCTACAATAAAGTCATGGGTCAAACACTATAACAAACAAGTCCATGATAGATACAAGCATGGATGCTAACCGAGTATGAGTAATCAACAGGATGTCAGTGGCGGGTCATAACCAAGTATGGGACTCTAGAATGCATAAAGGAAAACAAAGAAGTAGGATACCCAAGCGCCCTACAACAGGTGCCTACATGTGTGGTGACAAAGGGAGAAAGCACAGAGGAGGCACAGGCTCAAAGCACAAACCCAGGCAAGGGGTGGGGCTAGCACCACACACAAAGGCTGAAAGAAATAGGGATCAAGACAACAGTGATAGCACAAGGGCCAATCACTAGGGTTGCACAAGGAAAACTAGTTCCAAAGACCAAGTAAGTATATTGAAGGTAAATGATGATACAAATACTAACCTAGTTCCAAAGACTGTCATGAAGTGAGCCACCCCCTATCATTTTCCTTTCCTTACGATACACCATCCGAGGCCCTTTACCTACAATAATTATTGTGGAACCTTCCATCCCATTCTATCAGTTCCATTCCATTCCTTGTGCCTGAACTATACAGTATTACATCATAGTTCCCGCACTCTACCCTGTATATATAAGCCAGTCCCCACAACCTGGTCCCTTATCTTGACCTCTTTGTCATTGGGACCAGGTGTCATGAAGTGAGCCACCCCTATCATTTTCCTTCTTTACAATACACCATCCGAGCCCTCCTACCTACAATAATCATTCCAGAACCTTCTGTTCCATTCCACCAGTTTTGTTCCATTCTTTGTGCCTGAACTATACAGTATTACATCATAGTTCCCACACTACACCTTGTATATATAAGCCAGCCCCACAACCTGGTCCCTTATCTTGACCTCTTTGTCATTGGGACCAGGTATGTCTTTTACTTACTTCCTTGTATTTATTATCAATATAACTTTGTCGTTGGGACCAGTTGGGACCAGTATCTGTCCATTTCCATCCAAGTCTCCACTCTGCCCCGCCACCGTCGTCACCCCTTTGTGACACCAGGTATGTCACTACTTACTTCTCTGTATTTATTATCAATATAACTTTGTCGTTGGGACCAGTATCTGCCCATTTTCCACCTAAGTCTCCGCTCCACTCTGCCAATGTCATCACCTATTTGTGACAAAGACCAAGAGGTCAAGATGGGGAACTAGGTGTCAGCTTACTGTACTATATATACAAGTGTCTAGATGAGTAAGTGACAGCGCGGGAAGTTGATAGAAGTATGCGGAACGATGTAGAAGGATACGGAAGAATGTAGCTGGATCCAAATAGTAGCAAAGATAAAGGAAGAAGGAGATATAGGAAAAATAAAGTAAATACCATATCCTGTATAGCACGTCACGACATTACCCCCCTTCTACAGTCAATGTCCCAGTGACTATTTCCGTGAGGTTTTCATAGGGTTGCCATGGTAGAGAGTGGAAGATGGCAGCTGAAATTTTTTGTGGTGCATTTGAGTGTTTTGCATAGAAATCTGCAATTGCTTCATCGCTTGTGCTGACTAAGTTCTCTTCATGCTCCCAACTGTTGTGGCCTTAGTCATACCCCTTCCACTTTACCAGGAATTGCAACTTTTTCCACCGTCCAAAGATCTGGCTGTCCAAGACCTCCTCCACATCATAAAACTCTTTGCCCTCCACGATTTCGGGTTCCAGTGTTGGTGGCTCAATTCCATTGACCTCATTCCCTTTCCAGGGAGACAGGTGGTTGGTATGTATGTTGTCATGGATCTTCATCCAGGTAGGTAGGTGTAATTGATATGTGAGGGGTCCCGTTTTCTCTGCAACTTCAAATGGGCCTAGGCATTTGCTCCCTAGTTTCTGGTTCTTTTGGTGTACCTTTAATTTGCTCAAGAATAACCACACTGGTTGTCTCACTTTGAATTCCTGTACTTTGCCATTTACACCCTCTCTGATGCGCTCTTTGCTCATCTGTAGTGCTGCTTCTGCATCCTCACGTGCATGCTGTAGCAGTTCTAGTTGGCGCTCAATGGACGGGTATTTTGTCTCGACACCATTTGGAATGGTGAACTCAGGGGTGTAACCATAAAGTGTTTTGAAGGGGGAGTGGCTGTGTGTGGAGTGGATACGAGCATTCATGACAAACTCGGTGGTAGGGATTAAGAGGTCCCAGTCGTCCTGTTGGCAACTTACATACATGCGAATGTAACGTTTGATTTCCTGGTTAGCGCGTTCTGTCTGTCCATTTGTCTCAGGGTGATAAGCTGTGGTCAAGGCGAAGTTGATTCCTAGTCACTTCAGTAGCAGTCGCATAACATCTGCAGCAAATTGGGGTCCTCTATCAGAGATGAATTGACGGGGTAAGCCATGTAAGCAGAAGATTTCTTGATAAAAGAAATCTGCTACTCCTTCTGCAGTTATCTCAGTTGTACAGGGGAAACAGTGAACCATCTTTGTGTAATGGTCCACAAAGGTGATGATAGCATTGTGACCGTCTTGTGTCATAGGTAGTTCCCCAATGAGATCCACGCCAATGTCCTGCCAGGGTCCATCCGGTATGGGAAGAGGTTGAAGAGGAGAGTGGTAGTGGGGGTTCAGGCATTTGCGCTGGCAGTGGTCACATCCGTCAACATACTTGTCTACAAAAGAGCACATCCCAGGCCACCAGTACAGTCTGCTGACTAGTTTCAGGGTGCCATGCATCCCTGGATGACCTGCAGTAGGTGCATCGTGACAGTGTTCCAGGATTGTTTTCCTTAGCACCATATCTAGTGGGACATAGACTTTGTTGCAATAATAAACCAAACCATTTTCTTCTCTCCACTCAGCTAGGTCACTAGTGAGACTCTGGGGTCCCTTGATACCTTTCAGACCATCCAGGACTTCTGCCTCTTGTTTGCTAATCTGCCAAATGCAGTCAAGGAGGGGATTATGGAGAAGAACAATGGTTGCCGCATTAAGGAAGTGCTCGGGTTTTAGAACAATCTGTTCCCTGTTGTCCTCTGTATCTGTGACCTGGTGCTGTGCCATACGTGAGAGTGCGTCAGCTTGAGTGTTAGCTTTCCTGGGCAATGCTTAAGATGGAAATCAAGCCAAGAGAGCCATAGTGCCCATCTGTTATGATTGTGCACAAAGGGATCGTCGGAAAGGATTGCAGGATGATCACAGGGAAATTATGAAGGAAAATACTTCACGAGGTAAAACAATCCTGAACAATGTAGTCGGACCTTGACTCCACTATTAGTAGAGTCCTCGACACTTCGTGTGTCTGCAAGAGAAGAAAGGGAAATTGTCGTGATGTGCTACACAGGATACAGTACTTACCATATTTTTCCTACATCTCCTCCTTCCCTCATCGTTGTTGCTGCTTGGATACATCTACATCATTCCGCATCCTTCTATCACATTCCAAACGCTTCCATCAACTTCCCGCGCTGTCGCTTACTCATCAATCCTCTTGTATATATAGTACAGTAGCTGACACCTAGTTCCCCATCTTGACCTCTTGGTCTTTGGAACTAGGTTAGTACTTGTATCATTGTTTACCTTCAATATACTTACTTGGTCTTTGGAACTAGTTTTCCTTGTGCAACCCTAGTGATTGGCCCCTGCACTATCACTGCTGTCTTGATCATTTTATCTTTCAGCCTTCGTGTGTGGTGCTAGCCCCACTTCGGTTTGTGCTTCGAGCCTGTGCTTTCTCTGTGCTTTCCCCCATTCATCACCACAGAAATGTGTTCTGTTTGCGATGACCATCGCAGAACGTACTGACAAGAGGGATGTTAAAATGATGATATGGTTAAGTGATTAATTGGTATCACTATCGAAGTGCTATCAAGGTTGATATTTAAACTAAGGAACTACCTATTCAATACCATAGCTTTATACTAAAGGTAAGTCAGGATCATGAAGCGATGCCATGCCCAAATGGGTTAGCTTGTAAGTAAAGAACAAAGGAAGGGATATAAAAGGAATAGTGTGAATCCGATAAGGATAAAAGAGATAATGAGTAATTGCTTCGCGTCAGAATTCCTTTGCAAAGTAATTGCGTAGTGGTAAAAGGATATAAGTAATATATCTAAGTAGCAGAATGGATCGTGAAGCTTCATAAGGACTTAGCTTGCATAGATATAACAGTATCCCCCTCTTAGGCTTTCGCCCTCAAAAGCCTATGTGATTGTTGACAATTAATGAATCTAAAATTAGGTAGAATGGAAAAGTAAAAAGGAAACGTAAATTTTCAAAATGCCACATGATTTATGATCGAGGTAAATGAAAAATTTGAAGTCAAACCTGCCCTCAAATACAAACACGTATAAAATGCGAAGGTTTTCTCTGTTTTTCCCTAAGTCCTCATCACTCTACAATGTCCTTTACCATCACCGCCACTGAAACCACCCAGGAACAACGAGCGCGGCTTGTTCGTGAACAGGCTGAATGATCGCACCTCTGTCAACTGGAGATCGATGCTCAGGAGGCAGAGTTCGCAGCGGAGTTGTCACGATTGGAGGAGGAAGCTGCTTGTGAGGCAGAGCACAAGGCAGAGGAGAGGAGACTCGAGGAAGAGAGGAAGCTTGAGGCAGAGAAACAGGCCGCGAAGAAGCAGAAAGAAGAAAAGCTTGTCGAGGAGAGCATTGCGAAGGCGAAGGCCGATGCCTTGAAAAGATTGGCAGAAGAAGAAGTAAGTCAAGATCATCAGAGGGCTCAAGCCCTCACGGAGTTACAGGAACATAGAGAGCGTGCAGCTCGTGCTGCATCATGAAGAACAGGGGTCACAACGAGCTCACGGGAGCCTTCCAGCTCCATAAAAAAATTTTACAAGTCAGCCTCCATAGTTCGCGATATTCCGGACATGGAGATAAGAGTGTTGAAGAGGAAACAAGTGGTTCCTCAAGTGAGTATTCATTTACTTCATGATGATATATTTTGCTTAACTGATATAGATTGGATCTGCTCCTGACCCGGATGATGACCACGACAATGAAGATGACAATGACAATGATGCTCCTCCTCCTACTCCTTCTTGTAGTCGTGAGGCCTGCATATGATGTGTTACGCAAGGCAAAACTATCAACTGTATTGCTCAGCCCGGTAAACCCCCGACTCAGGCTTGTTTAGCCTGTCATCTGCAATGACAACATTGCAGTTGGTCCAGGGATAATGCAGCCCGTAGGTCTCGAAAGAAAAAACCCCGGGTCGATGAAACAATGTACCAAGGTCCCGTGAAGTACTTTGTGGAAAGGAGTTTGGTGGGAGTAGGATTTGGAGAGAAGTTGGATCTGCTTGTGCAGCAGAATGAAGACCTTCAAAAGCAGCTCAGTTCACTGCTGGGCTTCACAAGTCATGCCGCTTCTGCAATGGAAGAACTTGTTCATTTAGTGCAGCCACAACCTGGAGAGGAAGAGGTAGAAGGAGATGAAGAAAAAGAAGAAGAGGAAGAGGACAAAGAGGATGAAGAAGATGAAGAAGAAAGCAAGAGAAAACAGATTCATGAAGGAAAACAACACGCGACGTAATTCCTGCAAAGGATTGTAGTAAATCTTGGGAGTTGTAATTAAATATAAGTAGTTGTCTAGTATTGTTTTTGTTATTTTTTGCTTTGTGGTTTTGTTTTGTTTTTGTTTGTTTTGTTTTGTTTAATTTTATAAGTTTTTGAGTTTTTTTGGTGAATTTGGGTTCATAAGGTTTCGTTGATACTAAGTGTTCATGGTGTAAGAAGTTAAGATTCGTTCCGCGAGGAAGGAATTGCAATGGTTTTGGAAGGAAGGGAATATGAGAGTTCTAGTTAGTTTCGCAAAGAATGGATCGTGGAACTTCTTAGCATAAAGAGTTGGAATTTAGTAGGTAAAGCAGTAGGTAGTATGGAATGTAATGGTGATGAATCGCGAAGGTTTTGCAAGGAGTTGTTTAACTAGTAAAATAAAAATTAGTATTTCCAATGAATGAATAGTAAAAGAATAAGTGGTCGTTAATCATGATGGTCCAGGTTTGTGAGGATAATGAAGATGGAAAGCTGGAACCAGCTCGTCCACGGCGACCCAGGAAAACTCTTCGTCTGTACCTTTGTATACTGCCTACCAGATGTAATACCATAGTGGACATTTTTTGTATTGATGATCCAATTTCGAATCTAATACCTCTGCAACATTGTATTTCTCTTTGCCCTCGACTTCCACTGGAGGTGGAGGAGTTTGTTCGCAATGTGGAATTGAGTTCGGTGTATATGGTTCGAGTTGGGATACATGGAAAACTGGGTGGATATGACTGAGGTAGGAAGGCAGTTGTAACTTGTACAAGAGAGTCCCTACACGCTCAAGAACTTTGAATGGTCCGAGATACTTCTTGGAGAACTTCATGGTAGGTTGAGTGGTTTTAATGTGCTTTGCTAGTACAAATACCTGTGAATCAATGGGAAAATCTGGGTGATTAGTACGTTTTCTGTCCGCTTGCTCTTTGTATTGAGCTTGCGCATTAGTAATTTCTTCACAGAGGAAAGAATGAATCTCATCTAAATTTGTTGCGAAGTCAATCGTGCGATCAGAATGGATGTCGATTTCAGGTTTCACTGTAATGTTAGGGTGATAACCTTTATTCGCGAAGAACAGAGTAATCCCAGTGGAAGCATTTGGAGCGTTTTTGTATGCAAATTCCATGATAGGCAGAAGCTTTGCCCAATCATCCTGTTGATACACGCAATACATATGGATGTATTGTTCCAGAGTTTGGTTAACTCATTCTGTTTGTCCATCCCCCTCAGGATGATATCCAGAGGTGAAGTGTAGTTTGATCGAGAGAGCTTCTCCTAAAGTGCGAAAGAAAGCTGAGACGAATTCTGAGCCTCGGTCAGAAGTGACATGGCTAGGAACTCCGTGTTTCGAGAAAATGTGATGAACAAACAGTTCCACGAGCTCTTCGGACATGATTTTGTCGTGTGTCATGATGAAAATGCCTTGTTTCAAGGCTTGATCCATGATTACTAAAATAGCTGTATGTCCTTTAGAGTCCAGTAATTGTTCAATGAAGTCCATCAATATAGAATCCCTAGGTCGGATGGGAACTGGAAGTGGTTTAAGTAGACTGTAAGGCCTATGTTGACGAGGTTTATTGTGTCCGCAAACCGTACACGAATTAATGTAATCGCAAACTTTTGGCCAAGTGTACTGTCGTTGAATAGCTTCCAGAGTCCAGTTTTGACCAAAATGACCTGAGAGTGGGTGATCATGAAAGTAGCATAGAATTTGAAGTTGTAAATTGGAAATGTTAGGAAAGTAAATGTGATCATCAAGTCGTAACAGTCTATCAGAACCTATTGTCCAACGAGTGTTTGAACCATCCTTCACAAACGTCAATCCCGTGATTGATTCCGGATCCATTTTGATTGAATCGCAAATAGCGGAATGAAGTGCCTCTATATCCATAACAATGGAGGCGCAAAGTGCGGGTCCTTCTAGGAATGTAGCTTGAAGGGAAGTAGTTAGTTGTTCATTAGTGAAGATAGGTCTGAAATTCTGTGGGTTAACTTGTGTGTAGCCAATATCCCCCTCTTTTGGGTAGACATCCCAGCGTCTAGTCATTGAGTCAGGTTTTTCACCAAGCTTACCTGGTCTGAATTGGATCACCATATTAAATTGATGCAGGTACTCTGACCAATGAACTTGTTGTCACATAAGGATTTTCGTTGTCGAGAAGCATTCGAGATTTTTATGATTGGTAACGACATCGATAGGATCTCCCAATCCCTCGAGGTAATGTTGCCAGCCTTTGAATGCTTCGAAGATCACGAGAAGCTCCTTATCATAAGTGTCGTAGTTGAGTTCTGCAGCTTGAAAAGTCCTCGAGAGGAATGCAATAGGATGAATTTCTCTGTCAGGTAGGAGGATCGAGAGGATCACAGCTAATGTGTAGTCCGAGGCATCTGTTTCCACGATTAGATGTCGGTTTGGTTCCCAATGTGCCAGAATAGGAGCATGAGTGAAACTGTATTTGAGCTTCTCGAAGGCTTCCTGGCAATTAGTGTTCCAGTTCCAAGGTGTATCCTTTCACGTGAGTCACGTCATCGGAACTACAATATCGCTATAATTATAAATAAAACGTCAATAAAAATTAGCAAATCCAAGAAAAGACTGGACGTCCTTGACTTTCGGAGGTACCGGCCAGTCAATGATAGCTTTTACTTTGTCTTTCGACATCGTTAAGCCCTCCGGGGAAAGAATATAACCAAGGTACTCTACTGTATCGACCTCCCATTTGCATTTTGCAATGTTTGCATAGAGTCAATGTTTATGAAGACAATGGAGAACTTCGCGAACATGTTCATGATTGTCATGACATGCTACACAGGATATGGTACTTACTTTATTTTTCCTATATTTCCTTCTTCCTTTATCTTTGTTACTATTTGGATCCAGCTACATTCTTCCGTATCCTTCTACATCGTTCTGCATACTTCTATCAACTTCCTGCACTGTCACTTACTCAGCTAGACACTTGTATATATAGTACAGTAAGCTGACACCTAGTTCCCCATCTTGACCTCTTGGTCTTTGGAACTAGGTTAGTACCTGTATCATCATTTATCTTCAATATATTTACTTGGTCTTTAGAACTAGTCTTCCTTGTGTGACCCTAGTGATTAGCCCTTGCACTATCACTGTCGTCTTGATCATTATTTCTTTCAGCCTTTGTGTGTGGTGCTAGCTCCAACCCTCACCTCGGTTTGTGCTTTGAGCTTGTGCTTCCTCCGTGCTTTCCCCCTTTGTCACCACAGTGATGTAATGCCTCGTCGTCGGAGTAAATAAGTATGTCATTGAGATAGATGATAACATCTAAAAGATCAGCGAATATATCATTCACAAACCTTTGGAAAGCTGCAGGAGCATTAGTGAGTCCGAATGGCATAACCTTCCATTCGTATGAACCCCAATGAGTTCTGAATGTCGTTTTCCATTCATCGCCTTCTGCAATTTGAACTAAATGGTACACGTGAGCGAGATCGAGTTTGGTATAAAACTTAGCTTTCTTTGGAGCGCCTAGTAAATCAGAAATAAGAGGCAAAGGATAGTGATCCTTCTTCATGATGTTATTAAGACTGCAAAAGTCTATGCAAAGTCGAAGTTTTCCATCCTTTTTCAGTACGAACAATACCGGAGCTCTGTGAGGAGAGGACGAGGGTTGAATAGTGCCTGATTCAAGGTGCTTATCGATGAAACCGCGTAGAGCCTCTAATTCTTTGGCAGAAAGAGGGTAAAGGTGACCAATAGGTGGTTCGGCACCTTCCTCCAATTCAATCTTGAGGTCATATGGTCAGTGCTCAGGCAGCACTTCAGACTCGACTTCGTTGAAGACATCCGCGAAGTCCGCGTAATGCTTCGGTAATGATGAGGCATCACTTTTGTTTGCCAAAGTTGTCGAAGCAGCTCATGCTGTAACTTTGCTGTGAACTGCGCATAAAAGCAATGGTTCACATTTGGCATTCTTGCAAGCACAGTTGAAAAGTTCTGCATTGACAAGAGCTGTCAGCGACTCGCTAGCTCTCTCAAAAGATAACCAGGCATCACACAATAGTCAATGAGCAAGAGGATGGAAAAGTGATGAGAATAAAACAACCCAACTACAAGAACTAAGGACTATAACTACAAAATACCTAGTCTTATATACTAAATGGGATATGAAGCTGTGAGAGATGTCTCGCACCGTAACCGTGAGGATCTACAATAAGAGTCGCTCATATCCATAAGTAAGGCTGTAGGTATTAGGTGAGTAAACAATAAGGCAATATAAAAGGAAGCATGGTGGAACAATAATGACATCGTCCTGTCAATAAGCTGACAGGCATGAGAGAGTCGCGCATGGATGAAACGACAACACGAGAACAATAAGGTTGACGCATGTGATCTAAACGGAAATGAAGATATAATAAGCACTAGTGTAAGCGCTTTGATAATTAGGTAAGTAAATAAAAGAAAAGAATAATTAAAAAGGAGTGATTTGTGACAAGAGCGATGTCAATCTCTGGGTTTTCAAGTCGCGAAGTGGCCAATTGAGCCACTGAAGGATAGGAGTAGATAGGTTCATAAGGGAAAGAGTCCGATAAAGGATGAGGTGAATGGCGAGAACGAGTCCATAAAGATGGTCACAAAGAAACCTCTTTAGAACTAATGGTAGGCTGTCCTTATGAAGGGACAGTTTCTTCTGGAACAGTTGTTTGCAGAAGTGAGGACGTCAAGGGAAACTCAACTTGCTTAGTGGAATGGAATGTAATGTTTCTCGATGCCCAGTCAATCAACAGATTGTAGTGGGTCAAGAAACTGTAACCTAAAACTGCTTTGCAAGAGGAATCTAATAAAGTGACATAAAATGTCAGTAGTAGTAGCTTGCCAGAGGGAAACCGGACATTAAGAGACGTAGTCTCAGAAATTGGTTTTGGAGATAAAGAACCATCAAAAAGTCTGAGATTGATTGAAGGGATAGAAGAAGTAGGAAGAGAATGTTTATACACAAATTGAGAATCAATAAAACAATCGGTAGAACCAGAATCGAGTAATGAAACAAAGGAAAGCTTCACGGAAACGTCGCAAAGTGGAAAATCTATAGTAAGAGGTATGGTAAAAAATCATTCATCATAAGAAAGAGTGGATGCGTTTAATTTAACTTCCCCAGTAGTACGAACCTGGTCAACGCAACTCCTGCTTCGTACTGGGGTACAGGAGTTGTGGACTATTTTTCCGATACCAAAGAGGTACTTGCCACTGCTTCCTGTGTTTCCGCAGCATGTCCACGAGCTTCGCGAGCCTTTCATTTCTCGCAGTTGTCAAACTTATGATTCCCCCCACAAAATCTGCACAGCCCCAACTTCTTTCGACATTCCAACTCCTTTGCGAGGAGTTTTCCGTCTGAGCTGAGGTTGCTTGTGTATGCAGGTCGAGATACCGCAGAACTTGTTGATGATGAGGAATTTCCCCCTCCACTAGCCTTACCTTTCTTCCCCGAATTATTTGTCAAGGTCGTGGTTGTAGTGGTGGTGGATGTGGGAGATTGTGAAGAACCTGGTGAGTTCTTCTTCAACGTGTTCAATGCTTTCCCTCCCAAGGAAACACCTGTTGATCTAGTGGCTTCTCTTTTCCGCTCTTCTTCTTGTCTCCAGTACCTATTATCTATGCGAAGTACCTTGTAACAGTATTCCATGAGCGTCTTTGGTTCCGGAAGACAAGCCATCTCATCTTTGATACAACTTGCCAAGCCATGTTGATAAGCCCATTTAAGAGCATGCAAGTCCCAGTTAGTAGATGCTGCGAGGGTATTAAAACAGATGTTATACTTCCATACGTTATCAGATTCCTTCATCCTGAACATTCTGATCTTATCTTCGGCTTCCCCCTGTGCATCATACATACCGAACTTATCCTGTAATTCCTTCACCAATGCCACAAAGGAACTCATCCATGCCGGCATCATGGAAAGATTTGGATCCAGAATATCTGGTTCAAACCATTCCTTTGCGGAACCACTGAGGTAGGACAATATATAGTTGATCTTCTTTTGATCAGTAAAATACGATGGATGATCAATAAACACCAAAGATAAGGAAACTAAGAAACCTTTCAGTTTCTGTGAGTCAGATCTGTCAAATACTTCAGGATCCTTAACTTTCGATCTTCCGGATTCTGCGGGGCTGCTAGAATTCATGCCCATGAGAACTGTTCTGAGGGTATCGAGTGAACCCTTAAACACATGCAACACATCTAAGATGCATTGTTCAGTAGGGTCCAGATGGACACTACCTACCCATTCCACTGGACTCCTAGAATGACTAGGAACGTGAGAACCATGAGGTGCTCCGGGACCTCCAGGACTATCAGGATCAGATCCCCCTGGTTCTCTGGGATTTCCTGACTCGTCAGGACCTACCTCTTCATCAATTTCCGCTTCCTCAATGTTTTCCGGAATTTCCACTGTGGTAACTGGTATCCGACCTCGCGAAGGGCCAGGAGCATTTGCTAGCTGCTGATGCATTCTGTCAGCAAGGGTGAAAGTGGTAGGAGATGGTGGGATTTCCATCTCTGTTGTTGGTATCGCCATGTGATTTCTTCGCAGCGTTCGAACAGTAACGGGGTCACCGTTTTCTGTATAGAGTAATTGGTACTCGAATTCGGAGTGGTCAGGTTGACCAGGGTGTGATGACTTGAAACGCGCGCACTAGCAGGTTGTCCTGGAGCTGGACTGAAGATGTTAGCTTGATGTCAAGAATGTCCTGCTCCCAAGATTGATTCCGCAAACAGCGCAAAGGCTGTCACGTTCAATGCAAAAGGATTAACCATTTCCGGTTCCTCTGTTACTGACTCGTCAGACCCTCCAGTGTTGGTGCAGTTTCTTCTGCTCCTTGTATAGACCATTGTTGAAGAAGGTGAAATTGGTTGAGTAGAATGTGAAAGGTAATGAGGATGAATGTGCTGAGTGTCAGTTTAAATATACTGTTATGATCATGCACAAAGGGATTGTCGGAAAGGTTGTGGGATGATCACGGGAAATAGCAAAGGGAATTGCTTCGCGAGGTAAAATGATCCTAAACTATGTAGTCGGACCTTAACTCCACTATTAGTAGAGTCCTCAACACACAAGAGAATAAAAGTAAATGTGTTCCATTCGCAATGACCGTTGCGGAATGTACTGACAGTGGAGATGTTAAAACGATGATATGGATAGATGATTAATTGGTATCACTATCGAAGTGCTATCAAGGTTGATATTTAAACTAAGGAACTACCTATTCGATACCGTAGCTTTATACTAAAGGTAAGTCAGGATCGCGAAGTGATGCCATGCCCAAATGGGTTAGCTCGTAATTAAAGAACAAAGGAAGGGATAGTGTAAATCCGATAAGAATGATAAGAGATAACGAGTATTTACTTTGTGTCGGAATTCCTTCGCGAAGTAATTGCATAGCAGTAAAAGGATATAAGTAACATCTAAGTAGTGGAATGGTTCACGAAGCTTCATAAGGACTTAGCTTGTATAGATATAACATATGGTTCTTTAACCGCAAATTCTATTTCGGAAATGGTCAAACTCTCAATCTGTTTTCCGACAGGTGAGTCTTTCTCAATTAACTTCTATGTTACTTCATTGGATTCATCTTATAAAGCCATATTAGGATACAGTTTCTTGTCCTGCTACAATCTGTTGATTGACTGGTTTACAAAAACAATCTCTTTCCGAAATGCTAACCAAGTTGATATCCACCAGACGTCTTCACTTCCAGATCCTCCGGTTATGGAATCCGAAGTGCCTACTCCACCTCAGGAGTCTCTAGTGAAACTGGATGCTATTCGCTCCAAACCTCGCTCTCACTTCAAACCTCGTTTCCTTTCAGACAAATTTCCATATGAACCCATCTACTCCTATCTGAGTGCTTGACAAATGGGATCTTGTACCAAATCTGCGGAAAAACCGGATGTCGACATCACACTTCTAGGAGCAGTAGTGTTCAATTGAGTCTGTAAAGACTCCGGTATGTGTCAGCGACTCGCTAGCTCTCACAAGAGACAACCAGGCGTCACACAATAGATGATGAGCAAGAGGGCGAAAAAGCGAAAGAGGATGGATAAAACAACCCAACTACAAGTCTAGCTACCAAGGAGAATAGACGAGAATAGAGCTAAGGAATATAACTACAAAATACCTAGTCTTATATACGAAATGGGATATGAAACTGTGAGAGATGTCTCGCACCGTAACCATGAGGATCTACAATAAGAGTCACTCATATCCATAAGTAAAGCTGTAGGTATTAGGTGAGTAAACAATAAGGCAATATAAAAAGAAGCATGGAAGCGGAACAATAATGACGTCGTCCTGTCAATGAGCTGACAGGCACGAGAGAGTTGCGCCTAAGTGAAACGACAACGCGAGAACAATAAGGTTGACGCGTGTAACCTAAATGATAATGAAAATATAATAAGTGCTAGTGTAAGCGCTTTGGTGATTAAGTAAGTAAATAAAAGAAAAGGAAAAGAATAATAAAAGAAAAGAATAATGAAAAAGATCGTTTCATGACAGTATGGAACCAATTCTATTTCACTATCTTCCATCTGGAATTACTGCTAAAGGTTCGAGTACTGAAGATTTCAATTCTCAGAAACAACAAACAACACTCCCATCTCAATACGTGGAATATGCCAATGTCTTTGACAAAACATCTTCGGAAGAACTTCCAGAGCATCAATCCTACGATCTCAAGATTGACTTAGAGGATGGTGCTGAGCCACCACTTGGACGAATATATCCACTCTCTCCAAAGGAATTGGGAGCCCTTCGCGATTTCCTGGACAAGCAACTCACTACAGGTATCATTCAACCTTCTTCCTCACCATACAGAGCACCAGTTCTCTTTGCTCCGAAGAAGGACGGGTCCCTTTGACTCTGTGTCGATTTCCGAGGAATCAATTGCATCACCAAGAAGGATTGTTACCCACTCCCACTCATTTCCGATTTACTCGACACACCTTGTAAAGTGGCTGTCTACACAAAACTCAATCTCGCTCATGCCTACCATCTTGTTCGAATCACCAAAGGTGATGAATGGAAAACTGCCTTCAGGACATGATATGGATCATACGAATGGAAGGTAATCCCAGAAGGACTCACGAACGCCCCTGCAGCTTTTCAACACTTCGTCAATACTATCTTTGTGGATTTGTTGGATGTTAATGTAATCATCTACATCAATGACATCCTGGTCTACTCGAACAATCTGGAAGAGCATGAAGACCACATTCGGGAGGTTCTTCAATGCCTTCGAGAAGCTTGACTTTATTGCAATCTCGATAAATGCTTCTTCGGAGTCAATATGGTAGAGTATCTCGGATACATTCTTTCACCTGCTGGTTTAACCATGGCAGAGGACAAAATCAAGGTCATTATCGAGTGGCCTGTACCTCGGAAAGTCAAGGATAATCAATCATTTCTTGGATTCTCTAATTTCTATCAATGATTTATTTATAATTACAGCGATATTGTCATTCCTCTCACTTGACTCACTCGTAAAACGGTCGACTGGATATGGACAGCAGAATGCCAATCAGCTTTTGGAAACTTGAAGTATGCTTTCATGCATGCTCCTATCCTTGCTCACTGGGAACCTAATCGAACACTCATCATTGAGACTGACGCCTCGGATTATGTGATTGCCGCAATCCTTTCGATTATGTTAGACAATGGAGAAATTCACCCTGTTGCTTTCCTTTCCCAAACCCTTAACTCGGCTGAAGTCAACTATGATGTTCACAACAAAGAGTTACTCGCATGTTTCAAAGCTTTGAAGGCTTGGAGGCATTATCTCAAAGGTTCCAGAGACCCGATCAACATGGTCACCGATTACAAGAACCTTGAGTACTTTTCCACTACTAAAATTCTGACTCGAAGGCAGGTTCGATGGTCTGAGTACCTTCACCAGTTCAATATGGTGATCCACTTTTGACCCAGAAAACTTGGCGAAAAACCCAACTCTATTACTAGACGGTGGGACGTCTACCCAAAAGAGGGGGATATCAGTTGCACCCAAGTTAATCCACAGAATTTCCGTCCTATCTTCACTAATGAACAGTTAACTGCTTCACTTCAAGCTACCTTCCTCAAAGGTCCGGTACTTCAAGCATCGATCGTTATGGACATCAATGCTTTACACGAAGCAATCCGAAACTCATTATCAATTGATCCGGAATCAGCACTTGGGCTTACCCTAGCTCAAGATAGTACCAAATCTCGATGGACTATTGGTGAAGATGGATTATTACGCCTCAACAATTGAATTTACATTCCGAACCATTCAGATTTATGACTTAAAATCTTATGATATTTCCATGATCACCCACTCTCAGGTCACTTTGGTCAAAATCAAACACTCAAGTCTATTTGATGACAGTATACATGGCCGAAGATTCGCAACTTCGTATGAGATTATGTTTCCTCTTGCACCACTTGTGGTAGGAACAAATTGCGTCGTCATCAACCGTATGGATTACTCAAACCACTTCTGGTACCCTCACAACCTTGGGACTCTATATCAATGGATTTCATTGAAGAACTTCCAATGTCTGACGGATTCAATTCTATCCTCATGATCATGGATTGAGCATTCAAACAATCGATTTTCATTAAGTGTCACACTTCGATTACTTCCAAACAACTAGCTGAATTATTCATTATTCATGTTTTTTCTAAACACAGAGTCCTGAACCATGTAACCTCCGATCGAGGTTCTGAGTTCATATCTGCTTTCTTTCGAGCACTCAGGCAATCACTCAACATGGAACTTCACTACACTTCAGGATATCATCCCGAAGCTGATGGACAAACTGAACAAGTCAACCAGAACCTGGAGCAATACATTCATATATATTGTAATTACCAACAGGACAACTGGTCCGGCCTTCTTCCAATGGCTGAGTTTGCTTATAACAATGCTCCAAACGCTTCGACCAGAATCATGCCCTTCTTCGCAAATAAAGGCTATCATCCCAACATATCAATTAGACCAGAAGTCGATATCCATTCTGATCGAGCTTGTGATTTTGTTGTCAACTTGGATGAAGTTCATTCATTCCTTCGTGACAAAATTACTAATGCTCAGAAACGGTATAAAGAACAGGCTGACCGGAAACATATTTCTGCTCCTGAATTCCAGATTGGATCCGAAGTATTCATATTAGCCAAACACATCCGTTTGACCCGACCCACTCCGAAATTCTTGGAAAAGTATCTTGGGCCATTCAAGGTTACTGAACACATTGGAACATTAGCCTACAAGATACAACTACCAGATTACCTCTCCAGAATACACCCCATATTTCATGTTTCACAATTGGAACCATACACTCCCAATCCAATACCAAACCGCATGCAAGCTCCGCCACCTCCGATCGAGGTAGATGGTGAACAGGAGTTTGAAGTTGCAGAGATACTAGATTCAAAATTGGATTGTAGGTACCGATGGTGTCCATTATGATACTTTATCCATTGGAAAGGTTATGAAGGTACTGAAGAAGAATTCTCATGGATCGGAGCCGATGAAATGCATGCTGATGAACTTCTCGGAGAATTCCATAACCAATATTCATCTAAACCTGGACCCTTACAGGACATCAATTAATATTGTCATACGATTCTACTTATTTTTTTCTTTATTTCCTCACTTCTGAATGGTTGAGATTGACCAAAGGGATTACTGCCATGATAGTTTATTGAGTGATAATCCTTTACCGGAATTTCGTATGACTATTCTTTCATGCTTACGCTATCCGGACATCTTTGTCCGAAATTTAAACTCATTCCTTACAAGTATTATCGGCCGATTTTCATACGGCATATTCCTTATTTTTCCGTTTTATTTTTTAACTATGATAAAATTCTTTTAAGTCCGATTCCGGACAATTTCATTCAGACACCATATAAAACTGATTAAAAGAATTTTTATTTATAAAAGTCCAAAATATTTACTGCTAGGCCTATTCTTGGCCTTTTCCCTTCCTATCCCCTGTCCTTTTCACCCTCTCTTCTTCTGTCTCTTCTACATCACCTCGGACTCTCACAGGGAACCGGACCATATCCTCCAGAAGGCCTAATCTACGGTGCAAGTCTCGCACATCTCCTCAGAGATCCTCGATGGTCCTATTGCTGGACGATGCAACCAATTCTTCTCTTTTCACCTGCTTACTTCTCCTGGGATGTCTGGCTGTTACCAATGAGCAGCTTCTTCCTTTTCCTCTTCAGCCTTGCATTTGGCCCGTTCTTCCTTCCTTTTCTGGAGGTGGGTGATTTCGGCCTCTTCCTCATCATCCGAGGGCAGGGAGGAGTTGGTATGGGAGGTGGGTGGTGACATGGTGGAAAGAAAGAGAAAGTGGGGACTTAGAAAATTTTATTTGAACAGGTATTTATACCCTACCAACCGTAATGTGGCTGACCAATCAATTTCCAAACATTTCTGATTAGTATCTTCTTTTCCGATCTGTTGATCAGATCAATACTTTTCAAATGAACGACTGTTGTATGAGGCTTTTGAGGGCAAAAGCCTAGTAGGGGGATACTGTTATGGGTATGCTTCCACTACCTCGTACGGAACATACGGAACCAACAATTATGATTCATTCCTTTCCTTTCCATATTGGTTCGGGACCGGACCATACGAGACATCCAATGTTAACAGATATGATTACTTTTAATTCCCACACTATTATCTTTTAATTATATTATCAGGAACCTACACAATACTTATTGTTTTATCCCAGATACTCATTGTTCTTCTTTTAACAATTATGATTACTGGTATATAAGCATTAGTGGCCAGTAGATAGTTCTCCAGTCTAAATATCAACTTAGATTATTCTGATCTAGAGAGATTATCACTATAACTCCATCCAGACTTTCCAGTCTTACCTTCTAGTTGTCTGAATTCATCCGGTCAACTTCCAGATGTCCAAAATCTACAAACATCAACGGAACCACTATGACATAGCAGGGGCACTACTGAAAGTGGTGCTAAGGTTCTTGTTTGACTTTACCATTCTGCAATTCTACTGATTGGTAGTTACCATACAAACCCGGAAACTATCGGAATACTCTATACTATCCTATTCACCCTAGACCTCACGGAATCTCACCGGAACAGTCTTAACAAGGACACGGTATGCCACTACTGTGGGCGACGAGGTCACCTTGAATCAGTCTGCCAAGACAAGTTCATGGGTCTAGAATGTGGCCAGGGTAAGTGTCAACAACCCTGCTGTCAACAAGTTGCAGCTTCCTCTTCAATGCCCTTCACTCTCTTTCCCAATGAACCCATCCAAATTGCTGCCTCTACTCCTGCTCCTGCTCCTAATGCCCAATTTCCATCCACCCCTGACCTGTCCACTCAGATTGCCCAGCTCCAGGAGCTTCTGAACAGAGCCAATGCCATGGCTCCAGCTCCAGGTTTGCAGGAGGGTTTTTAAAGCAGGTACCCGCCTCAGCCGCACTGAGAGTACCCGTTAACCAATTTGCTATACACTCTACATCTGCATATGATTCTCTCCCCTCATGTAAAATATCTACTATTTCAGAATTGAACTTCAATTCATCACACTTCCAAATTAACGCGAAATTAAGAGGAAGAAATCACAGTATAGCAACTGCAGCCATTGTTGATTCTGGAGCCACTGCTTTATTCCTGAATCAGGAGTTTGTCACCTGCCACCATGTAAGGACCTTCCCACTCAGGAAACCCATTGGTGTCTTTAACATTGATGGATCTGCTAACTGAGCAGGGCAAATCACACATTTTGCACCTCTAGCCCTGACTGTCAACAGCCAAGAACAATGGACAGACCTGCTGACAACTAATCTGGGAAGCGAAGACCTAATCCTGGGACTCCCCTGGCTACATAAAGCCAATCCAGATATTGACTGGGAGAAAGGATGACTCTCGGTCAGACCACAACAGACAACAATAAAGGAGGTGGAAGAACAAGACACTGTGGAGGGAATTGAAGCAGTCACCACTCCTGAACTCTGTTATGATCATGCACAAAGGGATCGTCGGAAAGAGTCATGGGGTGATTGTGGGAAATAGCAAAGAGAATTACTTCGCGAGGTAACAATCCTAAACTATGTAGTTGGACCTTGACTCCACTATTAGTAGAGTCCTCGACACTTCATGTGTCCACAAGAGAAGAAAGTAAATGTGTTCCATTCGCAATGACCGTCGCGGAACGTACTGACAGTAGAGATGTTAAAACGATGATATGGATAAATGATTAATTGGTATCACTATCAAAGTGCTATCAAGGTTGATATTTAAACTAAGGAACTACCTATTTGATACCGTAGCTTTATACTAAAGGTAAGTCAGGATCGCGAAGCAATGCCATGCCTGAATGGGTTAGCTCGTAAGTAAAGAACAAAGTAAGGGATATAAAAGGGATAGTATAAATCTGATAAGAATGATAAGAGATAATGAGTAATTGCTTTGTGTAGCCGATGCGAAGCAATTGCATAGTGGTAAAAGGATATAAGTAATATATCTAAGTAGCAGAATGGATCGCAAAGCTTTGTAATGACTTAGCTTGCATAGATATAACAAACTCCCACTAACCACAGTGGAGGAGGAGGCAGAGGAATTGCCAATACACCGCATTCAAGCCAACCGATGAACCCAGCATGCATGGGTGAAGTCAGGCATCCTACATGAACAAACAGAGGAGGTCTGTTGCACGGCAGGATTCACCTATTCCAAACAGCTAGCGGAACAGGCCCACAAAGCAAAACCCATGAAAACCTTTGAAGAAATGGTCCCAGAACCCTATCGTGACTTCGAAAAGGTATTTTCTGAAACTGCTTCAGAACGTCTCCCTGAACACCAACCCTGGGATCATGCCATCAAATTGATCCCAGGTGCACCTGAAACCATGTGCACAAAAGTCTACCCAATGTCATTGAACGAACAAGGTGAACTTGACTGCTTTCTGGATGACAATCTCCAAAAAGGCTACATTTGCCCCTCAAAATCGCCACTGTCTTCACCTGTCTTCTTGGTGAAGAAGAAGGACAGGAAGCTCTGTTTTGTACAGGATTACAGGAAACTTAATCAAGTAACTCTAAAGAACTGTTACCCCATTCCACTAGTTGCCAACATTATTAGCCATCTACAGGGAGCACGGTACTTCACCAAATTTGATGTTAGATGGGGCTACAACAATGTTCAGATTAAGGAGGGTGATGAATGGAAGGCTGCCTTTGCAACCAACCGAGGGTTATTTGAATCTGGCATAATGTTCTTTGGTCTCACCAACTCCCCAGCTACCTTCCAAGCACTCATGAATTCCATCTTTTCAGACCTAGTGGCAGCAGGGAAAGTAGCAGTTTACCTGGATGATATCCTCATATTCAGTAACAAACTACAAGAACACCAACAAGTAGTGCAGGAGGTACTAAAATGGCTGGAGAAACATGACCTCTACCTATGACCCAAGAAATGTGAGTTCGAAGAGCTTCAGATTGAGTACTTGGGACTAGTGATATCAGAAGGGGAAGTGTGCATGGACCCAGTAAAAGTAGCTGCAGTTCGTGACTGGCCTACCCCAAAGAATCTGCAAGAGCTGCGGGGATTCTTAGGTTTTGCCAACTTCTACCGTCAACTCATACAGAACTTTGCCCACATAGCACGCCCTCTGAATGACCTAACCAAGAAAGACTCAGAGTACAACTGGGAAACACACCAACAACAGGCATTCGATACCCTAAGGGGAGCCTTCATCACAGCACCGGTACTGGCACTCTGGGACCCCAACAGGCTCACACAGCTCGAGGTAGATGCATCAGGTTTTGCTACAGGGGGAGCCCTAATGCAGAAACAAGACGATGGTCAGTGGCATTCCGATCGGCCTCCATGCAACCAGCAGAACAAAACTACAAAATCTATGACTGAGAGATGCTTGCCATCATTGAAGCACTAAAGGATTGGAGAAGCTTCCTGGAAGGATCACCACAGACCTTTGATATCCTCACAGATCATGCAAACCTGGAGTTCTGGAGTTCTGCTCAGGACCTCAGTCGACAGCAAGCACGATGGGCACTATGGTTATCCCAATTTGACTTCCAGCTCACTCACTGCCCAGGCAAGACAAACACACAGGCTGATGCTCTCTCTCACATGGCAGCACATCAGGTGTTGGACAGTGAAGACAACCAAAAACAGACCATCCTGAAACCAGCCCACTTTATGCAAGTGGCAGCAGCCTCACTACAGAACCCATTGGAGGACTGCATCTGGAAGGCATCACAAAGGGAGGCCCAAATACTTGAAGGACTGGAAAAGCTCAGGAGAAACAGCCTCAAATGCTTGGCCAATGGAATAGCAGAATGGGAGAAGGATAATGGACTGGTGTACCATTGAGGTAGGGTATATGTCCCACCAGATGATGACCTATAGACAGAAGTACTCCAACAATTCCATGACAACCCCTCTGCTGGCCACCCCGGACTTCACAATACCCTTGATCTTGTTAGCACCCATTTTTGGTGGCCCATCCTGCAATCCTTTGTAGAAAAGTACATGGAAGGATGCGAAACCTGTGCAAGGAAAAAGATACAGAGACACCCACGAGCAGTAACACTACCCCTAGATGTCCCAGCAGGTTTGTGAGAAGAAGTGGGAGTTGACCTGATCATGCAGCTGCCCAATTCACAAGGATACGATGCCATCCTAGTCTGCACCAATCTCTATGGGAAACAAATCTATGCAATCCCCTGTACAACCTCAATCACAGCAGCAGGTGTTGCTGACATCTACTACCGTGAAATGTTTCACCTCCATGGCCTTCCCCTCTGCTTTGTATCAGACCGAGGACCCCAATTTGCAGCAAAACTTATGTGATCACTACTCTCCCGCCTAGGAATCAAATCAAATCTCCCATCAGGATATCATCCCCAAGCGAATGAACAGACTGAACGGGCAAACCAAGAAGTCGAAAAGTACCTCCAGCTGTATGTGGGACATCGTCAGGATGACTGGGCAGAGCATTTGGCAATGGTGGAGTTTGTGATTAACTCCCGCACCCACTCTGCACTTGGGATCTCCCCATTCGAACTCACTTACAGCTACCTTCCCTTATTTAACATTCCTGTCAGACAATGGAGTAGGATTCAGGCAGTGGATGATCACATCCAAATACTTCAAGATGTGCGACAGGATGCTGGGGCAGCACTACACCTGGGGAAAAGGAGGCAAAAGGAGAACTATGAATGAGGAAAATGAAAGGCACACCAGTTCCAAGTGGGAGATCAGGTTTGGCTAAGCACAGAAGACATTAAGCTCCAACTTTCCAGTGAGAAACTTGGGGACCGACAGCTAGGACCATATGCCATTTTGGAGAAGATTGGCCCCCTGGACTACTGTTTAGACCTCCCACTGTCACTGGACCACATCCACCCCATATTCCATGTCGATAAATTGTACCCTTGGAGAGGGAACACCATCAATGGTGAACTTGCAACACCACCGGAACCAGTATACCTAGAGGATGAGGATGAGCTGGAGTACGAAGTCAAGGACATCTTGGATAGTTGGGTTAGGTGGAAGAGGTTAGAGTATTTGGTAAAGTGGAAGGGCTATGATGCAGGACACAACTCATGGGAACCTGCTCAAAATCTCGAACATGCACCAACCACTGTCCAAAAATTCCACAAACAGCACCCCCAGGTGGCAAAACCTTGACCATCAAGGACAATGGTCATGAGGAGGGGGGTAATGTCATGAAGTGAGCTACCCCTATCATTTTCCTTTCCTTACGATACACCATCTGAACACCCTTACCTATAATAATTGTTCCAGAACCTTCCATCCTGTTCTATTAGTTCTGTTCCATTCCTTGTGCCTGAGCTATACAGTATTACATCATAGTTCCCGCACTCCACTTTGTATATATAAGCCAGCCCCCACAACCTGGTCCCTGTTATATTTATGCAAGCTAAGTTGTTACGAAGCTTCGCAATCCATTCTGCTACTTAAATATATTACTTATATCCTTTTACCAATACGCAATTACTTTGCGAAGGAATTCTGACACGAAGCAATTACTCATTATCTCTTTTATCCTTATTGGATTCACACTATTCCTTTTATATCCCTTCCTTTGTTCTTTACTTATGAGCTAACCCATTTGGGCATTGTCACAAAGAGGTGATGATGGTGGCAGAGCGGAGCGGAGACTTGGACAGAGGCGGACAGATACTGGTCCCAACGACAAAGTTATATTGATAATAAATACAAGTAAGTAGGTAAAAGACATACCTGGTCCCAACGACAAAGAGGTCAAGATAAGGGACCAGGTTGTGGGGGCTGGCTTATATATACAAGGCGGAGTGTGGGAATTATGATGTAATACTGTATAGCTCAGGCACAAGGAATGGAACGGAACTGATAGAATAGAATGGAAGGTTCTGGAATGATTATTGTAGGTAGGAGAGCTCGGATGGTGTATCATAAAGAAAGGAAAATGATAGGGGTGGCTCACTTCATGACAGGCATGGCATCACTTCACGATCCTGACTTACCTTTAGTTTAAAGCTACGGTATCAAATAGGTAGTTCCTTAGTTTAAATATCAACCTTGATAGCACTTCAATAGTGATACCAATTAATCATCTATCTTTATCATTGTTTTAACATCCTCACTGTCAGTATGTTCCACGACGGTCATTGCAAATGGAACATGTTTACTTTTCTTCTCTTGTGGACATGTGAAGTGTCAAGGACTCTACTAATAGTAGAGTCAAGGTCTGACTACCTTGTCTAGGATCATTTTACCTTGCAAAGTATTTTCCTTTGTATTTTCCCATGATCATCCCGCGATTATTTCCGACGATCCCTTTGTGCACGATCATAACAGTCCCTTATCTTGACCTCTTTGTCATTGGGACCAGGTATGTCTTTTACTTACTTCCTTGTATTTATTCTCAATATAACTTTGTCGTTGGGACCAGTATCTGTCTGCTTCCATCCAAGTCTCTACTCCACTCTGCCCCATTGTCACCTCTTTGTGACAGATGTCCTGTCAATGAGCTGACAGGCATGAGAAAGTCATTTGTAAGTGAAATGACAATGCGAGAACAATAAGGTTGCAGCATGTAATCCAGATGGAGATGAAAATATAATGAGCACTGGTGTAAGCACTTTAGTGATTATGTAAGTAAATAAAAGAAAAGAAAAAGAATAATGAAACAAAATGTTTCGTGACAATTGTTGTGTGTAATCTAGAGTGGAAATGAAAACATAATAAGTGCTGATGTAAATGCTAGGATGCTTAGGTAAAGGAATATTAAAAGGAAAAGAAAAAGAAAAGGATAATAGAAAAAGATGATTTCATAACAATTTTCAGAATTCAAGTCATTTATTAAAAACTTGACATATAATTTATCCTTTATAAATGTAAAATCTGGTTGGTGTTGCTGCCATAGCTTGGTTTTGTCATTATTCAGTGCCAACTATCTTTTGTGAACTAAACATTTGATTGTAAGCTTGAAAAAGTAACTTGCTAGAAACACATACCATTGACCTGTGAGTACTGTGGTGTCAAAAGTAGATTGGTGTGTAATTTCTAAGATAACCCCATCCTGCTATAGTTTCCTTTACATATATTTTTTCAGCATCCTCCCAGTTCTGGAATGAAGGAACAAGGGAAGTCCTAGATTCCAATAATGAGGAAAGTGATCAAGAACAAATGTAAATAAACCATTGTGGATTCTGAGTACTATGAGTCATCCCTGTAATCTCTTTCAGCAGCTGTTTGTCTGTAGGCAGACCTGGTACTGAATAGAGAGGAAGGGGGAACATGAACATTAATCTTACTCATTGGTGTGATAAAATATCCATGACTTACTGGTGGTGATCACTTTTTTTCTTTCCTCTTTCAAAAATGGCAGGCACTGTATTGACATATTCAACTCTCTTTTGTTCATGGTAGTACTTCATTGTTGTTGCCTTGGTATGATTATTACACTCTTTAGCTGAATATCCTTTATTAAAACCAGATTTCAGTCACCTAGTTCTAGATGACTTAAATGTAGTAGTAACTCTTGGTGTCTTTGTTACCCACACTTGTTGAATTTGTGCAAACACAGAGATTGAAAATGCCAGTATCCTTTATGAAGATAAAATGGTTACCAATTGTGGGTTCATCATAAACCTTAGGGTATTAAGATCATGCAACTCCGGAATCGCGGAATTGGGTGGAAATATGAGGGAACAATTCTCTCACAAAGGGAGGAATGATTCACAGAGTTTAGGAGAAGTAGTTGGACATCAACACTACTATTGGTAGTGCCCTCAACACATTGATGGTCCAATGGTAAATGTGGTAGTAGCAGCATCAGTTTGTGAAGGTTGCTTTGCAGAATGTCAGAGCAGTGTTGAGAATGTATCATGGAGAGTAAACATCCATAATATGGAGAAGGGCATACCTAAGTTGATATTAAAACTACAGAACTACCTATTTGATACCATAGCTTTATACTACACATTACGTAAGGATCATGAAGTGATACTATCTCTGAATAAACTAGCTTGTAGAGTAAAGAACAAAGAAAGGAGATAAAAGGAATAATAACTCATTGGATAACAATGAGGAAAGATAATGAAGGAGGTAATTGTATCACAGAATTGCAGAATAACTTGATTCACATACATATAACACAGGCCTCCTTCTTCTTAGCCATGCTTATGAACTCCTCATCAAGATGATGGATTAGCTCAAGAACTGTTACATTCCAGGTGCATGTATCATCATTGAAGTAGTCGCTGTAGTATAGTTGTGCCCATTCATCAGCCTTCCCTCGAGCTATGTAGGACATCATTATGGTGATCAACTTATTCTGACTTTCAACCTGTTTGGTTTTTAACAATTCAGCAGAGTAGGCCAACATTCTTCATTGCCAGGTTTGGTATGTGGAAGGATCTCCATCATTGAGACCAGGTGGGTTGATGTATACTTTAGCAGAATGAGGAGTAGCAGTGATAATAAGAGTGCTGGGCTTGGGTTTGGGAGTGTGCATTTGTTCTTCAGACATGGTGGTTTAAAATAATAGTTGATGAGCAAGAGGACAAAAAAGACAATGAGAATGAAATAAAACCCAATACTAGTCTAGCTACCAAGGAGAATAGACAAGAATAAAGCTAAGGAATATAACTGCAAAATACTCTATCTTATATCCATATGGAAAATGAAGCAATGGGAAGTATCTTGCACTGTAACCATGAGGATATAAGATATGAGTCACTTGTATCCATAAGTAAAGCTGTGAGTATACAATGAGTAAACAATAAGGCAATATAAAAGAAATGTAGAGGTGGAATGATAATGATGACACCCTGTCAATGAACTGACAGGCATGAGAGAGTTGCACTTAGATGAAATGGCAATGCAAGAACAATAAGGTTGCCATATGTAATCTAGATGGAAACAAAAATATAACAAGTATTGGTGTAAGCGCTATAGTGCTTGAGTAAGAAAATGTTAAAAGAAAAAAAAAAGAAAAGAAAAGAATAATAGAAAAAGATGTTTTCATAGCACAGAACCTCTAGACCCCCTCCCCCCCAAAAAAAAAGCTACCCCTTCTTGGAAACAGCATTGTGGAGCAATATTCAATACAGATTAATACATCATTTTTGCTTAATGGGCTGAACAACTTGGCAATATTCTCACCAAATTTGATATACATGTTACTGTTACACAAAAATGTCTTTTTTAATTATTCTCTTCTTTTTCTTTTCTTTCAATATTTTCTTACTTAAGCACTAAAGCACTTACACCAGTGCTCATTATATTTTCATTTCCATCTTGATTACACATGGCAACCTTATTATTCTCACATTGTTGTTTCACCTAGGTGAGTGTCACAAAGAGGTGACAATGGTGGCAAGGTGGAGCAGAGGCTTAGATGTAAGCAGACAGATACTGGTCCCAATGACAAAGTTATATTGATAATAAATACAAGGAAGTAAGTAAAGACATACCTGGTCCCAACAACAAAGAGGTCAAGATAAGGGACCAGGTTGTGGGGGCTGGCTTATATATACAAGGTGGAGTGCGGGAACTATGATGTAATACTGTATAGCTCAGGCACAAGGAATGGAATGGAAGGTTCCAGAATGATTATTGTAGGTATGGGTGCTCGGATGGTGTATTGTAAAGAAAGGAAAATGATAGGGGTAGCTCACTTCATGACAGTGAGACTCTTTTGTACCTGTCAGTTTGTTGACAGGGCATTGTCATTATTGTCCCACCTCCACATCTCTTTTATGTTGCCTTATTGTTTACTCATTGTATGCCTACAGCTTTACTTATACTTATAAGTAACTCCTATTATATATTCTTGCAGATACAGTACAAGATAGCTCTCATGGATTCATTTAGCATACATATATAAAATAGGATACTTTGTAGTTATATTCCTTAGCTTTATTCTTGTCTATTCTCCTTGGTAGCTAGACTTGTATCTGGGTCATTTCCATGTTATTGCATTCTTATCTTCTTTGCTCCTCATCTATCATGTGATGCCTGGTTATTGTTTGTTTGAGCTAGCAAGTTGCTGTCACAAAACAGTGATTGCAGCGGCAAGGCGGAGCAGAGACTTAAACAGAAACAGACAAATACTGGTCCCAATGACAAAGAGGTCAAGATAAGGGACCAGGTTGTGGGAGCTGGCTTATATATACAAGGTGGAGTGCAGGAACCATGATGTAATACTGTATAGTTCAGGCACAAGGAATGGAATGGAACTGATAGAACAGGATGGAAGGTTCCGGATTGATTATTGTAGGTAAAGGAGCTCGGATGGTGTATTGTAAAGAAAGGAAAATAATAGGGGTGGCTCACTTCATGACAGTTGCTGACAAAGTTCAATATCACTCCTCATGTTAACAAGAAGAAAGACAAAAATAAGGTGCTAAATGATGTCTAGCCTGTGCTGAGACAACTCAGTTGAGGAATGGGCAAATCTCCTGATTGTAGATGGCAAGCAAAATCTCCAGGGCTTATATCATTGACCACGCAACAGTACCATCTCACTCAGGAGTCTGCGGGGCCATTAACCTATCATGCTTCGCAATGCAAAGCCAGTTGAACGCACCACCGGTGCTCATAAATACAAATTCATGATGATTACCATTGAATTGTGTACCACAATGGGATTTTATGCCCAGCTTTTGCAAAACAATGATTCGACAGTCACAAACACCCCTCCACAATGAACGAATTCCCACTGAGGTGCAGTGGATAATGCAGATGTTGAAGTCATCGCGAGATTCTTTGTTGAGCAAAGTATCACCTTTGCTTTACGAGGCCTTATGACCAGAAAGAAACTCGGCTTGTTAAAATCATTTCATTACGTCCCGAATAATGGCTAATATAGTTTACACCCTTTTCCAATGACTTCCCGCTCTTACATAACTCAGTCAAATTTTTTGTTGAATTTGGCTGTTACCAACTGTACCTCTTGCGGAGATTCCGGAAGCCTAGCTATGAATCAATCCAAATCACTGTAGGAGCGCGCATGGTGATGTTCAGCTGTGAAATAGTTCATCAGGACATCAGCAAACATGAAATAAAGAAACACACCCCTGAGTGCACCTCTGCTTGAGTCCGTCTGTTCATTGTTTCCGGGTTGTCCTGTCGCAGCAATTATGGCAGCTAACCCTGAGATGCGTAGTAATCATGAGGACATCAGCAAACATGAAATGGAGAAACACACTTCCACTTGAGGCCACTGGTCCATTTTCTATTTCGGATTTTGCCCTTGCAGTAGCACTCGTAGCAGCAAGCCCTGAGACGCCTAGTAAGCATTGGATGCAATGAAAAGCACATATTTGGGAAGAATCGAAAGTGCAAGAATGGAAAGAAATGCATACCTTTGCTTTGTTTCACAAAAACGCCCCAGAAGTGAAAAATCTCGTCTATGTATACCGAATTATAGGGATCATTCTCCCATGATTGAATTACAGCATCTATTTTGACTTTGCAACCAACATGATTCATATAGTCGGCGCTCTGCTTGATTTCTTCGATCCAACCAGGAACACGGCGCGGCGCTGTGGCGACCGTGCTGTCTATTCAAAGAAGTTGAGTGATGAACAACACCGGGGAAAAAACAAAAGATCCAGCAAGAAAAGAACGAATGACAGAAAGAGACATACTATTCCCAAGTGCTGTAGCGTCGGAAGAGAAAGACTTTGCTAAGCGAGGATGTTAATAAACATTGACAAAAACGTTACCTTGAGGACGGTTGAGGGGGGGGCACTCTGATTCACCAGCGACCTTATGAGTAGGAGCAGCCAGCACAAAGGCAATCCCGACGGTGAGGGAAGCAATGAAGAGCAAATATGAATGAACCATTGTGGATTTTGAGCACTAGTAGCGAGTGATATCGATTTGTATAGAGGGGTCGTGGAGAGGGAGAGGTACACCGCACCAAAGTTATTCGTTTGAGTGTGAAAGGATGAGGAGACCAGCTCTTAAGATTTGAGAAGGAGGATTGGCCATCCTTTTAAATGTACATCTCTCTTCACGTCGAATCAACCCAATTAAATGAGGTGTTATTCCATCTAGGGCGGGCCTTATCAATGAATCACTGAATATCAATCGACCTTTACTTTCCACCAATCTCGCAGACAGCGCTTTCGCATCCCTGCTGTCTTCGGCTTTCACCATTGCTAGAATAAGATTGTACAGAAACTTCCGCCGAGAATCGGCGGTAGTAAAAACAAGGAATACGACGCCTCAGTATGATCTATGTATTCCGATCTCGGTAATTTCTTTCGAGAAGGTCTAACGCTCCTGGAGAGAGAACGAGAATATTCAAGTTGGACATTACTAGTCGAAAGTTGGGACATCGTTTAACGGAGGTTCTTAAGAAGAGTAACATTGCATGAGATAAACTCGAGTTTGGCGGCAGGGAATGTTGGATGAGGGAAGGGCGCTATGATGGATTTGTGGTTTGGCGAGCGAATGTTTCAGTGATTGCTGTACATACGCCACTAGTACCGCCAATGAAGTCCGTGATAGGAAGAGAAATTTTTGCGTTCTTGATCGATTTCTGAGAGGGAAATTGACGATAAGATTTGAAAAACTCGGGTAGGGGAGGGAGACATGCGAAACTGTGATTTTATAACGCAGTAAGATGTAGACTAGTACAGCTATAATACTCGTACATATTAAGACCCTTCCGAAATGATTCCGAGACAATAGTTGGTGGGTTGGAGGGATGCACTCTGTAGATCGTGAGTGTGGGTGAAAGAAAGGTGTAACTGAATGCTTTGGTTCAATGAAAAAAACATGAACGTGGACGGAATATTCACAGCGTACCCCAAACACTTTACTTTGAGACCGTAGCTTCTAGGGTATGCTGCCACAATGTATCCCTGGCATTATCGTCCCCATAATATCCCTGCTTGCCGATATCATTCCCGTATTTTCCGATTCTCCAAACACCAGGGGTCGAAGCGGTATAAAGAATGCCATATAGCTGATGCTCTCCACAGTCTTCCAGTGACATTGGGAGATAAGACAGAGGGCTAAAGGGAGAGTTGCTAAGGAAATACGCCGTCCGCATGATCAAGGAGTCAGAGTCTGATCCTATGGGTGTACGAACCCATCCGGGGTAGCAATGGATAAATGAAATTGAGGGAAAATGGAATGCGAAACCCTGGAAAAGTTAATGAGAGCTATATTTGACCAGGTAGCACGTTGATACTACCCACATCCATCATAATGTCGTTGTAACTCATTAAGGATCGTCCCCGGGTAATCGCAGACGCTTTTTTCAATTCCAGATCATCAAGATTGATCTTCACGCCGTTCCCAGCCGATAGCACAGAGAGTACTTTCGCATCCTCATTGTCCTCCCTGGCTTTGGTCAAAGCCGGAGCGAGATCATAAATGAACTTCCACCGGGAATAATACATCAACGCTGCACTACGGTCTATCCCATCCTCGGTATTCTCTTTCGTGAATGTCAACACACCGGGAGAGAGAACGAGGAAATTGATCTTGTAATGGCGAGCTAGGATTTCACTTGTCGTTTGGCGGACATTCTTCAAGAGAGTAACGTCGCATTGGATAAACTCGTGTTTGGCAGCAAGGGAAGTCGGGTGAGGAAAAGATGCGATGATGGATTCGGCTGCAGCATGATTACGGCCAACGAGGATGATGTGGGCGTTGCCTTTGGTATAACGAGCGAACGCCTCAGCAATTCCTCGACCGATACCGCTAGTCCCGCCGACAAAGACTGCAACAGGGAGATAGGGAAATGTGATTTTTGCATTCTCAGATTTGATTTCTGAGAGGGAGGATGATTTGACCATTTATTATAAGTAGCTCGACAGGAGAAGAGAGGAGGTCCTCATATGTCGCTAATATAAGTCTTTGCATATGAGTCAATGGCCATTACGAATGGTATGTGAACGCGTCAGCCGCCCCAAATATACACCCCCGATATGCTTCCGTGCAGAGTGAACACAGAAACGGACAAGAAACAGGAGTGTTTATGACAGTAGGTAAGCGGAGAATAAGCGCTTGTCGTGAATTTACGTTAACCGTTCTACACCACTTGCTTCCTTCTTACCCAAAAGTTTGCAACTGCATTCGTAATCTATGTAGGTTGAATGGATAGCCGGTTGTGTTCTTCAAAATAGAGAGGAGATTAGCTGCTAAGTATGAAACCTGAGCGTATTTTGCAACAATACTATATCCTCGAAATCCCAAATTCACCTGGAGCCAGTGACCTCAATTGGATGGTTCCAGAGCACATACCTTGCGTTATTATCTCCATAATATTCCACAATCTTCTGGTGACATAGGAAAATAAAACGAAGGACTGGAGGAGGGATTACCGAAAAAATGGAATGTCCATACAAACAGGGAATCAAAGTCTGACCCTAGAGGCGTATACGACTTACATACCCTGGATGGGTTCGTACGCCTCTAGGGTCAGACTTTAAGTCCTCAAGATCAATCTTTCCGCCATTCCCAGCAGACGACACTGACAGCACTTTCGCATCCCAGCTGTCCTCCCTGGCTGTCGACAACGCCAGAGCGAGACTCAAGATGAACTTCCACCTCCACCGGGAATAATACATCAAGTCTATACTATACTCGGCATTCTCTCTGATTGATTCCACTACTCTGGGAAGAGAGAATGAGGAAATTAGTTTTAGTATGGCGAGCAATAATTTCGCCTGTCTTTTGGAGGATATTCTCAAAGAAGCTGACGTCGCATTGTATGAACTCGTAATTCAGTAGCAAGAGATGGTGGAGGAGGGAAAGATGCAATAATAGATATTACGGCCTAAAAGAAATGTGAGCGTTACCTTTGGTGTGACCTCAGTAATTCCTCGAGCGATACCGCTGGTCCCGCCGATGAAGACTACGACGGGGAGATATGGAAATGTTCTCGATTTTGATATCTGAGAAAGAAACGATTCTAGTAGTAATAGTACGTCGCAGGGTGATAAACAAGCCGAGGCGCCCGCAAAATTCGTAGAACAAGCGCTCGTCCACGACTACAAGGCTCCTTGCAATTGTTTTCTTCTCCTTCTAATACCAATCAACAACAACGAAGGCATTGAACTTATCTGCAAAGCTCATTGACGACCTCTTCCTTTAAACGTCTCTGCACGTTATCTCTTCTCTCTCCGCGGACTCTTACCAGTCCCAGTCCCAAATTTCGATACAACTTTCGCCTTTCTCGACAACGAATATCGAAGACCCTGTTGAAGATATAGATTGGAATATGAGGGAAATTAAAGCAGGAATAACAGGCTATATGGCTAAGACAGCAGGTTAAATTGGACCATACCACTGCTGTTCACATCTCTACTCCGATGCCGCGACGCCCTATTCACATTACAATCCAATGTGTCAAGAGTCCGCTCAGAAACTGTCTTCTGCAGTCTCTCATCGTTACAGATTGTTCCCGAACTCATCGGACGAAGACTGTTCAAGTTCATGCGTTTGATGTCAATCATTTCGCCTAAAGTTATGGGTATACCCATGGCAATTGACCATTACTTACTCCGCGACTTCCACATCGTAAAGTTCCCCCCTTTCCTACTGGAGCTGTATGTCTTCTTCGTTTCCTCCCACATGCATAATAACCGAGAACCCTGATATAGCTGGTGTGTACTCACAACCCACATTGTAATACTGTTTCTGATTGTTTTTCCTGCTTTGGATCAGGCATCGGAGTCCGCCTTTCGATATATCTTCCAGCTATATTAGTAACGTTAAATTCTGGTTTCGTCACGGGCAAGGTCTTCGTGGACCTGTTCACTGGAGAACTCTTCAAATACCTTCCACCTCCCCTTCTCAAGCCCTCGCTGGATGATCAGAACTTCGCCTCTGGTTCTGACATCGAGCTGGATAATCTGGAAGCAGCCACTCATCCAGTTCGTTCCTCTTCCACTGCCAGATCCGCTCCGTCCTCCACCTACTCGATACCTTCATGGAACACCGACAACAAAGAACGAAGGATGTTCCGCGGATACCTAAACTACCTCTCCGACCACCCGCACTATTTCGAATCTGCAAAATCCCTCGAGCGCTCCCTCTTTCTCATCGGCTCCGCAATAATCGTCAGTGCATTACTCGATGCTACATTCGTCACCGCCCCCGGCGTTGGTCTCCCTCCTTACCACGCTCTACTCGTGCTCAACTTATCATTACTCAACCACCTCGCTGGCTCATCGTTCTTTCTATTCCGGATGGGTTCAATCATGGCCACAGTGGAGTTACGAGATACCGATGAAGATGACGGCAACGAACCGGGGATCATGTCCAAAACTATCTGGTTGGCAGTTGGATTTTTTGACGTTTTTGGTCCTTCGATGTTACAGACGATAGTCATCATCGCGTTTGGGATATGGTTTTGGGTCTCAACAACGTTTTATTACTCTTTCAGTGGTTATAGTATGACTGTCAACACATTATTATCGTCAACATCGTACAACTCCACCATCGCTGCATCGCCAGCAGGACCTTCCACTCCATCCCAATGTGTATCGAACACTCTTTACTGGGCTTTTCATGGAATACCTATTGAATCGAATCTTTCTATACAAATAATCTCTTTCATATTCTACATCGGAACAGCTTTAGTCCCTTTTCTAGGCCCTGCAACTCCTATCGTGACAATCATCCCTACCGTCATCATGTTCCGCTCGGTACCTCTATTACTGGGACTACTCTTTTCAGGCGTTATATACCTGTTCGGTATCGTCCTACCACGCATCACAACGCGTCTTGTATATTTCATCCTCCCTAAACTATACCACCTCTCCATCACTCTCTCATACCCTCATCCAACACAATCTTTCTTCCCAACCCGCCTTTCACCCTCGGCAATTTCCACAAAACTCATCTTCTCCGCAATGATGCTCACGAACCTGTGTACCGTCGTCTTCCTAATCATTTCCACCGAGAAAATCATCTTCATCAATTCTGCATCACAATCGGGTACCGTCGTTATTGATGGCGCGCAGTGGACGTACGGACAGACTCTTGCTCTGTTGAGTGCGATTATTGGGGTGTTTATGTATATTGCGGAGGTAGTGGGACATTGGAGGGAAGCTTGGCACGAGCGTCGGAAGAGGTTGCAGGAAAATAATAATGATAGCGCGGCCGTTGAGAATGCTAATGGAGAGGCTGGTGATAGTGGTGATAAAGATGCCTCACGAAGTCAGGAGGCGGCTCATGCATCGTTCTCCTGGACTGATACACGGAGATCGATTTTCAACATGAAAAAGAGGGCGAGTAGTATATGAACCTTCGTTGATTGGTTGTATTATCTCGCCGGAGCCAGTAGGAGATCTGTAAGTCTTCCGTTTGATGCTATCTAACTTGCACTTGCTCTGCACAAACCACGTGTTTGCATCTTCTCCGACACTTTCAATTCTACGTATACGGTATTATCATCAGACTCATTTACCTCAGGCGATAATTTGCCGATTGAATGTGCACTAAAGTGGTATGATTCTGGCACGTAGTCAATGTCACTAGTTCATAAATGCCGTTGAGATTGGAGGTTTGTCTCTGACAAGAGAATGGTGGCTCATTTCGAGTACCTATAGCTCAACTGTAGTTGTCTAGTGGATTTTCTAAACGCTATTCGTTAACCCAATCGTGGGTGCTTCCTTTGTATTGATTTCCATTCAGAATCCGGTTATGCTGATTGCCAGTGGGGCTCCATTCACCTTCAGTGCTGGAGAAGGACTATGATGCTTTTATTTAGGTACATTCTACTTCTTTCTCCTTTCCCAACTTAGTATTATCGCTTAGGGATACCACTAGCTTGTCAATGAAAGTGGCTTGCGGAGTTCAACAGGTGATATGTTATTCTCCTGAACTGATACATGGAAATTGATCTAGAGAAGGGCAAGTACACGACTCTATTGGCAGTCTTATCTCGAAAGTGATCTCCTCTCTAGCTGCGGGTGAGTTCTCACCTCTCTCCGAAATCCCCGTGCTGCAGTATTCCAGAAGTTTTCCTCGAGTTCTGCTTCGGAGCTCAGGATGCATAAGCAAGTTCTTTTTCTTTCCGGCCCCTCCGGCTCCCATTGGGTATAAGAATACCCACTTGGATAAGATATATCTTTTATCTTTCACTTCTACAATCATGTCTCTTCCAAAAACGTTCAAAGCCGCCGTTATCAATTCTGCAGGCAGTGACTTCGAAATCATCACAAAGACACTTGAGGTGTGCGATATGTTCATTATTGCTCCTCTGGAGTGGTTCTAACGCTGACTTTGTCCTCTAGGCCCCGAAAGAAGGCACCATCCTCGCCAAAGTCCTTGCTTGTGGTATTTGTGCTAGGTATGTATTTCCCTCTACCTCTAATCTAATCATTACATTGACTAGTAATTTATAACAATATAGTGATGGCATGGTCAAATACGGAATGGCATCCCTTCCTCGCGTCGCCGGCCATGAAATAATTGGCGATGTCGTTGCCATTCATTCGGGCGAAACTCGCTGGAAAGTTGGAGACCGTGTTGGCTCTGGTTGGCACGGAGGACACTGTCATCAGTGCAGTTCTTGCAAGGAGAAAGACTTTATCACTTGCTCGTCTGAGGCTATCAATGGGTTCGTAGTCCTCAATTGTTCCTTCTCTAGATATCAATCACCGGTACGGTTCTAGTGTCACTCAAGACGGTGGCTACGCCGAATATGTTACTCTCCGTACAGAAGCTGTTCTCCCCGTCCCTAAAGAACTCAACCCTGCAGAAGCCGCCCCCCTTCTCTGTGCTGGCATCACCACATTCAACTCCCTCCGCAACATTCCTGAGCTCAAGAAGGGCGATCTCGTTGCCATTCACGGTCTTGGCGGTAAGATAACTAGCCATAAAACGAGTCGTGAGCTTCAGTCTCACCAACTCCAATATAGGTCTGGGTCATCTTGGTCTCCAGTATGCTAAACAGATGGGCTTCAAGGTTGCAGCACTCTCCCAATCGGCTTCAAAGAAGGAGTTGGCCACCAAGCTCGGTGCCGACTATTACTTTGATGGATCCCAGGTAAACCAGGTCGAGGAACTCATGAAGCTTGGTGGTGCGAAGGTCATTGTGGCCACTGCTCCTCAGGGCGAGGCTATCGCAACTCTTCTCGGAGGACTTAAAATTGGAGGGACCATGCTCACTCTTGCTAGTAAGCGTCAAAGATGTATCTTTCTATACAATATCGAACTAACTTCCAATACTTTTAGTTGTCGACCTCAAATTCAGCACCGTTGCTCTCATTAGCAAACGGGCTTCCATTAAAGGCTGGCCTTCAGGTCACGCGAAGGACAGCGAGGATGCAGTTGCATTTGCTCAGAAACACAATGTGAAAACCCTGGTTGAAACGTATGTCACATAGTTTCGGTTTTTACTCGTTGACGACTATGCACTTTTCAGATTCCCTTTGGAACAAGTCAACGAAGCGTATAACAAGATGCAGAGCGGTCAGGTCAGATTCCGTGCTGTCTTGACTCCCTGATCCACAACATATTCGTACTGCTCATGTCACAACCACAAATATCAAAACCTTTGTACAAATAGCTAAACAAAAACTCATACTTCTTTGGCCTACATTTCATGCTTAACAGGAAGGCAAGACTTACTGAACGGGTACTGTTTTTCTGCTCAACATTTTAACACTGAGTAGTTGTATATCAGCAGCATGGCGCAGTGGTAGCGCGCGGGGCCCATAACCCCGAGGTCACTTGATCGAAACAAGTTGCTGCTATATATTTTTTCGTGCGAGGGTAACTCAATATTCAATTATCGTATGATTCGTAGTTGCTGTACGTACCAATTAGAGGAACATCTAACGACTCGGAGTGCTTGCTTCAATTATTTCCCAAGCTCTTTTGGGCCAAGGTCCTTTTCTCATTCAATGTCCCGGAGTTCTATTATACAGAGAATGCTTTATTTCAGTGATATCCATGGATTCCGCTCGCCTGAAGGAGAACACTCCAAGAAGTCGAGGTGACAACACTGTATAGAAATGAGAATACTCGAATAAGTCCATAGCATAACGCACGTAGCTAGCTTTCAATGTGATTAGCGCGCGCGGGTGACGACGATGGTTGAAAGAACCCTCTTCTATCTCCAAGTAGAGTTTCGCTCAGAGGCATTCCCGCTTCAACGAGCCTATGATTGACAACCGCTTGCTCCCTCTTGAGTGCCTGATCTAATCACAAGCACACTTCGTCTCGAAAGAGCCATAGAGATTGAAAGACAAAACGTGCTATGAGCGTGTTGAGAAAATTCCACTGAATACGAACGCAAACAACGCGCCCAGTAGAATAAAGGCCAGAGATGGACGAAGGAAGGGATACATGTCGAGTAACGATGAAGATGCTGGGGGTGATAGAGGTGCCACAGGTGAAGAGGCTTTCATAGGAGATGAAGTAAGCTCCTCAGACGCAGGACATTCCAAATCCTCGAAGGCGTGTAGGTCATCATCGCTATCCATGTCTACCTCCACAACGCCTCCAAAGAAATCCGTAATCAACGCTTCTGTCAGCTTTCTTTCCCTTTTCTCGGTTTCCATTTCTCTTCCCATCCATTCACCTCCACCCTGAACAGTCCATCCTCGACCTCGCCCGTACTCGTTCATCGGGTGTTCCGGGCCCAGGGGTCGTTCGAATAAATCTGACCGTACACCAGGATGTGAGCCTATTTTCGGTACATCGTAAGAGGTAAAGAGATCAGCCATCGTAAGGCGGGAAGTTTTGTTAACTTTCTCCATGTATTCGAGGACGTAGTGAGTGTAAGAGTCGATTACGGCTACACCTATATCGTAGTCATTTTCGTGCTGAGGAAATCCAAGGTTCATATTTATCGAGTAAAGATCAGTATGGCTTGAACTTACCGAGTACGAGTTCTCTCCAACAACTGAACTGCCTGTTGCCAAAATCCCAGGTGAATAAAACTTTGAATACATCGAGTTTGCTTGACACGTATCGACCATGAAGAAAATCTCATTATACCTTCCACCTTCGTACATCTGATGGAAGGCGTCGGCAATATCGTGTGCGGAGACTTCTTCGTTATCCTGAAATTTGAGAAATTCGTTGCCGCCGTGACCAGTGAGGTATATGAAGATATTGGAGGAGGAATCAGTCAACAGGCGTTTGGAACGCGGAAACGATGGTGGAAGACGGCCTGTTAGCTATAGCATGATATTGGCATTGCTCTGATTGATTAGACAAGGAGAATTGCACCCACAAGCCTCAAGAAATTCTCCACAGTAACCTCATAACCTCTATAATCAACCTCGATATTCTCTCCATACAAATCCAGATGCCTTCCCGGATTAGCGTATACACTGCCGGCAAATCTATTGCGCTCATTGCACGCTGCGTCGTCCGCCAGCATGAGAATAATATTCGAATCTGGGATACCTAATCGTTTGACTGTGCGGTACATTCCGAGCGCATTTGCCATGTGGCGATAGTTGAACCAGTATCGGGAGGAGCAGACGAGGACAGCCCAGTTATTCGTGTGTTGCGATGAGGCATTGCTAATGGTCAAAGGAAAGAGCAAGAAAAGTGGAAACCACAAAGAGAAAGGGAAAGAGAATAAGCACATGACAGGAGAACGAGAAAATTGGTAATTTGTTGAGCGCCCACTTTTTCGACCTTGACAGATCCTTTCTACCAAAAGAGCTATCTTCTCCTCTTCTTGAGGTCTTAAATAACGAACATCTTCACCGTCTGGTAAAGCTCAATCTGAATACATCAGACGATATTATTATCCCAAACTCTTTCAAGACGTTGCCACTCCTCAGGACGCGATAAAAACACGTACAATGCCTCACACAAACCTCCAGGAAGCCTTCGAACCTCGCGTCAAAGTTGACAATGGCGCGCTCAACGAACCATTTTGGTCGTCTTGTGGCAATATCGACAATACTGAAATGAAAGAACTACCGAGTGGGAATCACAGGATATGACCTGGAAATAGTTCTAGGTGGTCTTCCAATGACCACGATTGGTTGGCTGGAGGTTGGATGAACACAGCCCGAATCAAAGTTCTTCGAGGCGCTCAACGCTATTTTTTTGCGGATGAAGAGTTGGCGTCGCTTTACCTCAACTTTCAAATCTTCAAGTGCTGTGCATTGAAGAAATAAATGGTCGCTCGCATCATCCCCGACCCATGAGCTCAACCTGGTTCATCAAAAGTCTACACACTGCGGAACAAAGCTCGCTGCCAATCTCTTTATAACTCGCTCGTTTCACAACTGCGATGCCTCACCTTAAAAGTGAAGATAAACGATCCACTTTGACTCTTCGTTTGTCGAGATAGTCACCTCACGCTGGCTCCCGAACAAAGCTAACGCCAAGGAGGCTGGTGTTGTATGCCTGCGATCTGTCGAAATACATCTACTGGAATGCAAAGGCTTACGAACCCGTCAGGCTAATCGAGAAGGCTGGTTTGTGGGTCATTGTACTGTATCTTGTATGAAGACACATATCCGGTGGGTGCCTTGCTGTGCACTTTTGCAATTTTGGTCTACTGCTTACAGCGTTCACGTCGTCTTACATACCGTCAAATAGACGTCGAGACAGACATAGACTCAGCGTATCCTCAGAACTGGCGCATTCCAGACTTGTTAAAACTCAATATGTTATATTTGTGGGTTATCGATTGTCTATTCTCTATGGTACATCGACACATTGTCATTTCCAGGACAAAGCCCTCCTAATGTTACATCGGATGGGCTCACTAAGCACCCAACTTGTCGCGCCGACTTGAGTCACTATTCAAGCTCACACCCAGATGCCCAGAGCCTTAGCAGTCAAATCCCCAAGCTGCTCAATGCTCCTATGCGCCCATTTACCTCCCTGTTTCTTCTTGTACTCCTCCCAAACCCTCCTCAGCTTATCCCAGTCCTTGGCACAGTCTCTAACTGCATCATTCTCTGCCTCAGTTCCTCTCGTCTGTCCATCCGCAATACAATGTGTCGCATACCCCCTCGCCACCTCAATGTGTTCCGCCGTGGTTTTCAGGATCTCAATCATGGCGAGCTCCTCTTTGGTGTAACCGCCGCCGTGCAAGGCCTCCATCGACATCATGGCTGCGTTCTGGGGGGCTGCGCGAGTGACAGAACGGATGGTTTGGATGTCTCTGAGACCGTCTTTCGCTTCTTCGAGGAAGGCTCTGGGATCGTATACCGTAGCGGCGATAGAACGAGCCCGGTCTAGGTTAGGAAGAGGGACGCCGCCTCTTAGGTTTTTGCTATGAGAGGACGAGAAGTGTTGTTGGCGTTTGTCCTCTGAGCCATTGGACGATTTGCGACCGAATAAAGGCATAATAGGAATGAGGTTTGTCTAGTATGTAGTAGTGTTTTCGATGGTGAGTTGGGGATATTTGAGGCAGGAAATCAGTTCATTTAACAACTTTCGCTTCAGGTTCGCGTTTAACCCTCACCGCCGACTCCATCCTCTAGGAATTGGGGGATCTTAGTAGATGTCAAAAAGGCGCTCTATGAAGTTATGCAATCTGAGATTGTGATGTATCTGATGCGACGGCACTGAAGAATACATACATACATTGCACGCATTGAGCAAGTATAGCCATTATCTTTTGATGGAGCTACGCTATTTTCTTCCTGACTTCCTTGGTCTGCCTCTGCCTCTCTTTATCTTTTGGTTCCCAGGCCTCCTCGTCATCCATCTTCACAATGACTCAACCTCGTAGTAGTAATCAGTATTTCGAAGGTCTTCAACAGAAATCCTCGCAGATAGTCACTGATCATAATTGCTGCACTGTTATCGTCATGACTGAATGAAATCGTACGTACTCTGGGATTATATGCATTCATTTTGCGGTGCGTATTTGCCCACTACAACTTGTCAGAAGCGCAGCCAGCCTCACTGCAATCGGGTCGGTCCCGGTGACCATGGTATCCTCTCAAAACCCCTTTGCGGTCCTATAACTTCGGGAACTTTTCAAGTAGTAGAATCAAAGTCTTTGACAGCCTCGAAACCTCTCGATGAGTTAATTCTGGTGGGTGGCTGAGTGGCTGAATCAACTTGACCCTAAATGTCATGGCTGATATAGCCAGGATATAGCAAGCATAAGCTTGCAAGCTCCAAGTCTCAGAAACCGTATGATTCCTTCAACCCCAACTAAGTCTGGCAAAGCCATTTGTGAATTCTTTTCTATCTTCGGTCTTTTAATGTTTGCGTCAATTGAACTGTGTGCATCATGACAACACTATCGTTCTAATTGCTGCTAGACGAGGTTTGCTCCCCACCTTGAAAAGAGGGTAATCCAGGGAGCTGAGATTCTCTCCCTTGATTCTGCTTCATTGTATGAGGCATCAGTTTGACGTAGTACAGGTTCCGATTATGCGTTGTTTTTCATCCTCTAATCCCTGTTACGAACGGTGCTTTCACACGCGGCGCCGCTACAAAGTAAGCTTATATGAGGCTGTTCCCTTGAATGAAACAAAATATGTCCTACTATGATAGCAGTTATTGATCTATCATCTCATCCCGGGCTTCATATCATACCACCCACGTACAGGCAACAATCTGACTACCGCAGAACTAGTAGCACGAATATGATACCCATTGGGTTCAATATCATTTACCGCTCATCATGCCACAAGTATTTAAGGTGCTGAATCCTGATGCTCGGTGGCGCCTTTTCCATCCCTTCCTGTGAAATCCATGCCCCAGCTGGACCCCACAGAGATTGAAGCTCAAGTGTGAGTACACGCTATAGTTCATCAGAATCATGAAATGGAATACAAGTTGTGGCAGGAACTGGTATCATTGTGTAGAATGGGCGCAACTTGGTACATTTGAACTATTACTGGTCCATTGTAACATCTTTGAATCAGTATTTGCTATCGGTAGCTGTCGTGATATACGAATATCTCATCACGCTTGATCTGGAGGTCGAACGTTTCTGGAAGCGCAAAACGAGGGTTTTGGCTCGATGCTCTTTTACATCAATCGATACTTGACTCTCTTTGGAAATATCGCAATTATCGTCCTGTTCATGTCGCCTGATCTAGTGTTGCGCTACATCGTGCGTTGGCAGCCCAAGTCATCCCCCGTATCTTCCGAAAGTAACTGATCCTGTACTCAGGGGTGAGCCGCTGCTGGTGCAAGTGTCGTTACAGAGCTTATCTGATCTCGGCCGGTCATAGGCGTAGGGCCCTGATTCTCGTCATAGAAGGTTATCTTCTGCTAAACCAAATTGTGATCAACGGTATGTTTACAGGTCTTTTTGCATCCAGTGGATTCATATCATGATTTGAGAAGGACTCTTCATACTCAGAATCCGTGCCTTATATGCCTCAAGCCGGATGATAACAATGTTGCTCAGCACAATTGCGCTCATTGGTGTGGTAGGGAACAGCATCGTCAGTACCCTTCCCAGTGCCAGTCAGTTTCACAGCTGATACTCAGTGCTCAGTTTCAATACTATCTGGCGAATTGGCAAGACACATCTTCTACAAATGCAGTATCCCCAACGTCCGCATCGGATGAGATAGGGACTGTACCAATCTTTACGACATCACAGTGAGTTTTAGCCTAAGATATCTTGAGTTCCAAGTTTTGAGCTGACTAGGTAATTATCAGAGCACTTCGTGCGTGAATTTTATCTAACTTGATCACTACCAATTATGTGCTGATTATCCTTTCCGTAGATATAGTGTACATATACACCGGAATTTTTGTGTTTGATATCTGCGTTGTCTCATTGACACTTTGGAAGACGCTGAGGATGTATAAAGAGGAACATGTTCCGGGGGGTATAGGAATCATTATCATGCGGGATGGTAAGATAAATCCGATATTTTTCTCATTCATTGACACTCATCATAATTTACGAACAGGCCTTTCATACTTTATAGTCATCACTCTCTTGACTCTAGCAAATATTGTAGCCTATCTGGTGAGCTTGCATTTTCGTCAAATTTGACATCTGCTCACGATTGAGATCAGGTTGGCACGGTGTGTACAATGAGAATTCTGAAAACATGCAATAGCTCAAGTCATCTGAACTTCACCCCCAGGAGTTTACAAAGTCTTCGTTAACAATCTTGTCCAATTCGTAAGCTTGTTCTATGTCTAAAACTGATTGAGCACTACCTGAGCATTGATTCCGACAGAATGTCTGCTATCATGATGTCGCGTCTAATGCTTAACCTCAGAAAAGAACAATCAATCGAAACGCTAGATGATTTCTCTCTTTCAAGACTTGCATTTGCAAGTTTTGAAAATGGCTAGCAGATAATGCTCTTTTGTTAAGCATATAATATTATAGGCTACCAGACAGCCAGAGCTGTACGTAGGAAGTACCTAAACCATCATTAATGGAAATTTAAATCGTCTTTTACAGAACTCGTGTACGCCTTAGAAGGTACAGTGAGTCCCAATGCAGATCTCAGAACACGCCGGTTCCCGTAAGTATTGTAGCTTTTAGGCTTTATTTAGAATGATTATTACCCTTCCCTTGGAAGACTCTTCCTCTTCTGAAGGGGATTCTGCTGGTGTGTCTACACTGAGTCCTTAGCTGAGCCTGTGGCTAGTGAGAAGCTGTGAATTCTGAGTGAACCAGGCTATTAACTTGAACACCGACGGTGAAACACTTAGAAAATACGGATCATTATCATTACTTCCATTTATCGATAACTCTTCTTTTTTGAAGTCGAGTACCTCCAAGGCTGTCTCTTCCTCGTGCTTTGGAGAATCACAACACTGAAAGGGCGAACATGATTGTTGGGACACGATCCAGATGTTCTCTGGAAGGTTGACAGACACACGAGCGATGCCACGAGCAGAAATGTGGTGCCTTTAGGATTTTGAAAATTGATAATCGATGTTTGACGTCGAACTAGCTAGCCTATAAAATTCTCGGGAAACGATATCGTGAGATACACACTTGGTGGGAGCCTTGAGCACGGACGACTCCAGCATATCCACTACGGAAAATAGCAGCTTATCGTCAATATAAAAAAAGTGCACATCCCCGCTGAATAGTTGGTCATATGGTCAACGGGTAGGTTCTCTAGGGTTTGCGCATGACGGTAGAACCCATCACAAATGCTCAGGGATTCGAGATATCTGCGGAGTATCGCGATGGCGGTTGGAAAGATCACCGGAGGACGGTTGCATCTAAAAGCAGGTTAAATAGGAAGTCATAGCCATGAAAACGTGTATCAAGACGGGAGTCGCACCCGCTATTATGGCCTGCACAAGCTCGGCCATTTATACGCAGAATTGTTGAATGATAATAAGTTGCGCGACGCGAATGCCCTTATCAGAACGTAGCATCGATGATGCGCCTTTTGTAGATCTCGTACAATATTGTTACACAAACTACAGAAAGAAGGGTCCGTATGTTACTTTGCAAGCTATATAATGAGCGTCGGAAACAAGTTGATAGAGGCAATAAGTTCAACCGAGCACGGTTAAAGGACACAACAAGCGCAACGCTACGTGAGGTACAAAGAGAATCCCAGTCTGTAGCATCATATCACTATATAAAGCAGACTCATTAGGACGAGGAGGCCAGGCAAGGAGGCCCGATCTGTGTATCGAAGAATACAAAGTGCGAGAAGAGATGAAAGCACAGAACAGTACCGTAACACCATAACATAGGCAGATGAGAAGTTCGATAACGCCTGCTCTCCAGTAGCGCTGTGCAGGCAGCAGATAAACCGCCTGCAGCGTAGACAAAATGACTGGCACCATTAGCTTCATCCGCTACATCGAGCACCACTCAGTATTCTACCGCATCATCATTGTCATTCTCCGGTTGTGTGGAAGTCTGTTTCGTGTCCACGTCCATTGCGGCAGCTCCTGGACCCGTTTTATCCTTCTCTTCTGATGTAGCTTGTGTTGTTGCTGGCGCTGAAGTAGTCTCTTTCGCATCTTTATCGCCACTGACATCCACGTCCATATGAGCATCACCTTCATTCTCTTCTGGGAGTCTATTTCTTTCGTCCTTATCATTCTCGTCAGCCCGAGCACTGACTGGAGCATTGTTGACTCTTTCTCTGAGCTCCCGGATCTCAGTGACACCTGCGTTGCGCTCCGTGACGAAGGCAGACCATTCAGCTGTGGATGCAACGGTTATCTGCAAGGAAATGGAAATACTTAGTACCTAGGAAAATTCGAAGGATACAGCGGACGACGGATAGCGGGGGTCGAATGAGAACAGCAAAACTCACTTTTTCCTTCCGTTTTTTTATGAATGCCTCTTGCGATGGAAGCAACTTTTTTGGTAGATAATATAGTGGCGGAGGATGCGACCTAGGGGGTTTCGATTTTGCTAGTATTTCTGCAAACGATTGTGGGTCATCTGTACACCGTATTAATATTAGCAAACCTCCATTATATAAGTTGGACATAAACTCACTTTGTTCAACTTCTTCCTCCATTGCTTGTTCGTCCGGTATAACATCACTTGTACACAAGAAATTCGCCAAATACGGTATCCTTGTCCTCCTCAATCTATACACGCTGACTTTTACACCCAATTCCTCCTCTTTTCTCACTGCAAGCGTTTTATCCTTCCTGACCTCTTCTTGTTTCCTCACTTCTGCTGTCTCGCTCCTCAGCTTGGCTTGTAACCGTGCTTCAAGTAATTGGCGGCGTTTAGCTGCATCGGAGGCTTCGCGCTCTTTGGATTCGATTTTGGCTTTGTTGAGAGTACCGAGAACAAGACCAAACATAGATTTACCGCCTCGCCCGCCACGTGTACCATTGCTAAGAGAAATGCGAGGTCGGGAAGACGGTGGAGGGACTGGGGATGGAGGTGCTGCTTCGGTTGTTTCGGGAGTTGGTGTAGGAGGAGAAGCGATTACGGTTCTAAGTAACGAACAAAGTTAGCATAAGTAAATTATTTTAGGATGAAGAAACATACTCTTCGGACATTGTTGGCGAATGCAGCTTAAGCCTCAGAGGAACGTCGGAGAGGAATTGAGAGAGTCCGACAAGACATGTGATCATCTTGCGCCTTAGTAGTGAGTCATCGTTTCCACATCAAATTTGCAGGGACTCACTCATTGAAGTGTTGCAGCCCTCTCAATATTCAAGTATTACAGAATATTCCGAACACACCGGTGTAACGAGTTGCTCTGTTTGATGCTAATCATTTCGCCTAAATTATGGCGCTGATTATTGTACATTGCATTGCTCTGCACTTTCTCATGCGAACGGATGTCTGCTTCCCTCCCTCCAATATGCCAAATCACCGAAAATCCTGATATAGCTGGTGCGCTGAAACCTAATTTGCTCAGGATCGTTCTAATTTTTTGCGTTTAGGCATTGGAGTTCGTCTTTCGATTTATATTCCAGCTATACTGGTGACATTGAACTCTGGCTACATCGCAGCCAAGGTTTGCATCGACGCCTTCACTGGGAAGCTCTCCGTATACTTTAATTCTGTAACACTCAGGTCCTTATCGGATGACGGCGATTCTGTCTCCGCTTCCGATCTTGAACTTACTGACCTTGAAGCTGCAAGTCAATCGAGTCAAGCCCCCTCTCCCACAAGGTCTTCTAGGTCCTCCGCGTCTTCCACGTCGTCGTCGTCGTCTTGGTACACCGATGACGGCGAAGAATATCTTGAAAGAGTAGCCCGTGGATACCTCAACTACCTTTCTGATCACCCGCACTACTTCGAGTCTAGTAAATCTCTTGAACGCTCCCTCTTTCTCATCGGTTCTGCAATGATTGTTAGCGCATTCCTCGATGCCCGATTTTCAAGCTCTAGTATCGGTCTTCCACCCTATCACGCCCTTATCGTTCTTAACCTATCCTTCCTCAACAACCTGGCCGGTTCAATCTTGCTTCCATTACGATTTTTAGCTGTTTGCGCTGAAATATGGTATGGAGAAGAGGAGGATGTGATATTGCCAAAGTCTCTGTGGTATTTGGCTATGGCCATTGACGTTTCTGGCCTTGCGGTAATACAGACACTGGTTATCATTGCGTTTGGAATCTGGTTCTGGGTGTCGACAACGTTTTTTCACTCGTTTAGCGGGTATAGCATGACGGTCGACAAACTAGTTTCTTCGGCATCATATAATTCGACCCTCGCTGCGTCGTCTGTGGGGTCCTCAGAACCATCACAATGCCTCTCCAAAACCTTTTATTGGGCTTTCCGCAAGGTCCCTGTTGAATCTACTCTGTCACTCCAAATAATTTCCCTGATCTTCTACATCGGGACCGCCGCTTTTCCAGTTCTTGGTCCATTCGTCTATGTCACGCCCACAATTGTCATCATTCGATCTGTACCACTAGTTATGGCAATGGCATTCTCAGGTATTATATATCTTTTCGGTATCGTCCTACCACGCATAACAACACGTCTCATATATACCTTCCTGCCCAAAATATACCACCTCTCCATCACCATCCCTTATCCTCACAAACGCCTCTTTCCACGCATCCTCTCGCCTACGGCAATCTCCACAAAACTCATCTTCTTAACAATCGTTGTCACGAATTTGTCCACTGTCTTGTACCTCATCATCTCCACCGAGGAAACAATATCCATAAATTCTGTTTCGCGGTCCGGTTCAGTCGTGATAAGTGGTTCACAATGGACGTACGGTCAGACTCTCGCTCTGTTGACTGCGGTGATTGGCGTGTTTATGTATGTTGCGGAGCTAGTAGGGCAGTGGAAGGAGGTTTTACTCGAACGTCGGAAACGCTTGCTGGAACAAGGAAACAATGACAATATTATAACAGATGTTACTGTTGACGCTGAGGATGCAAATGGGAAGGATGGGAAGGCCAGTGATAGTGACAAAAGCGGTTCTCACCGCTCTAACTTGGGTGATGGTAATTTGTTGTTTTCTTGGACTAAAACTTCGCGGAGAAGGACTTACAGAAAGAGAGCAAATAGTATCTGATATTTTAGAAAGTGAGTTCGAGTAAAGAGGAGTGCCAAGGTGTGAATAATGGGCATCGCAAACAAGACCATCTGTAAATGTAGACAAGTGTCAGAATATCTAAAAAAGAAAAGAAGTACAACAAGTTCGCGGCGTGGGTCGAACACGCGACTTCAAGATACTTAGACACAAATTTCATTGCAATCTCACACTCTACCACTGAGTTACGCGAACGTGAGTGTTACAGGTACACACAGATAGAACGTATGATCAGGCAAACAATGGTTGAATTAGGCACCGTAAAAAGCCTAATATACATCGCTTTGGCTTCGTGTGAATGTGCACTGTTCACTTATGGTCCATCATAAAGCAGAAACTGTCCCTCGGCGAATATTTATTACTTTCCCTTTCTCTACTAGCATTCGCAGCCGTGCATTATCCAGGCTATTAAGGCTATCATCAACCTCTTACTTTCGTATCTGTGCTTTTGTCTCGCTGTTCCTGATAATCTCCTCGACGACTTTACTCTTTACTGCCTTAACAAGTGAAACCAAGCTTCTATCCTTGCTTCCTCTCCCTCACAAGCTACGGAACTCATGGTCTGCAGCACCTGGCAAACATGATAGTGCTGCGCAAGTTGGCGAAGGACCGCTCATTCCTCGGATTTGTGATTCAGACTTTTCTACGAACTGGGAGACACTAGATTCCAACGAGTCAATTTATGTCCTGTCACTTCCTCACCGAACCGACCGTCGTACGCGGATGGAGCTTCTGCGAAATTATCTTAGCTTGAATTGGACTTATATCGACGCGACTTACGTTGATGAAGAAGTCGTTTCAACGATAATGGGTAACGTCTTCAAACTGAGAGAAGAGGCGATGAGGGCGAGACTGGAACTACAAAGGATCCGAGACGAGAAAGCAAAGACACAGGAACAGGAAGATGGTTTTGTGTCTAAGGTTTATCCTGACGACCTAGAGGCAATTTCAACCTTGGACTTACCATTATCCGAACCTGTTCCTCTATCATATGGGTCAAGTAAACCAAATCAACTATTCTCAGGTGTCAAACTTCCATTCCAGTGGCCATCTTCAACATTTACGAACAACTTTGAACTGCCTCTTTCACATTCACCACTGAAGACTGGGATACTAGAATTCCTGGAGGCGTTCGATATCTATGCAAATAAATCTGACAGCACCCTCAGGACTTGGCGAATAGAGTCCGACATTTCAAATAAACTCGTCGATGGCCATGATTATTTCTCTCGATTTCTCACCAACGTCGAAGCCCGCACTAATTCTTCTTCGATAGATTTGGAACTAGTTTGCCCCACGAAAGACTTTAGTCTCGTTCCGTACTCCACGACGTTACCATATCATAAATGCCTCACATCTGCGCGGGTAGCAGTATGGTATTCCCATCTGAGAGTCTTACAACAGATCGTCGAAGAGGAGGATTTGCGACAGAAGAGGGAAATACGGAAGCAGGAATGGTATCAATCTGACAACAACATTGCACCAGTGAACGCTGTGAACCTGGGAGAAGTTGAAGAAGTAGGAATTGCAGTAAGAGGTAGGACTGAAAAGCGTTGGATATATTCATCAAGGTGCGAATACGGCAATCATCCTTTGAACTCCAATTGATTACTCCTCATAGACGAGAGGTCAACAAGCAATCTATTTCAGAGGAGATCTTTGACGAACGTATTGGCGATCCTCCTGATCCTCAGCAACGAACAGATGACGGACCCGAATCACTACCCAACGAGCCGGTCCCTCAGTCGAAGTTCACTCGTGATAAAAACCACGAACACATCAGCATCATCTTCGAAGACGATATCGACATGGAAAAAGATATCCGTCGTCGGCTACGCAGAATCTGGGATGTTCTACCAGACGACTGGGATATTGTCTTCTTCGGACATTGTTGGTCAAACGAGTCGTTTTGGCCAGCAATCATACTCCATCCAGGTTCATCCGGACCCGCTTGTCCCTCGTCTGAAGGTGTTTCTGAGAATATTCTTCATCCCTCGTACTCCCCAAAATGTACACATGCATATGCCCTCTCTCCTACAGGCGCCCGGAAGCTGCTTGCGCACCTCGAATACCCACCGTTTGCGTATTCCCGAGCGATTGATCAAGCGTTTGCGTGGTTGGTTTCGAGCGGCAGAGTGAAGGCGTACAGTGTCGTTGGGAGTGTTGTTGTGCAGGTAAAGAGCGGCAATGTAACTAGTACGATTGGCAAAGGAAGTCAGACTGATGTAAGTAGTGGAGGCGAGGGAAGTGTGGGAGTAGGAGATGTTTGGCGGCCAGGACGGATGAACGAGAATGAGATTAGTAGCGGAGTGGATGAGGATCGTGCGGTTAGTACCAGTTCGTGGACTGAAGAATTGTTCGATGGGGTTTTTGGTAGTATCGCATAATTTGCCCTTTCTGCATTTCAAATTCTTGACCTTCACGTTCGTCTTCTTCCACATTGATTAGCATGTCTTTTCGATGTCCTGCTTGCAATCCGGTTGTAGCCTGTACTTTCTCGGGCATAGAACGTCGCTGATACCAAAGACCGCATCAGTAGGAAATCTTACAGAATATGTACGACTTTGTGCCGGACGGACTTTTGACAAGGTTAGTACCTAACACAACGTGTCGATTTTACTTTCTTGTTATGCTTTATAGCTTATATATTACCTGACCCTGTAACATAGAGTCATTTGTAGTTCGTCAGTCCGTCGAAGAAGCTTCAGAACCGTGCCTTCGTTACGGTCGCTTGCTCTGCTCGCACTGTGAACTGCAACTGGATAGAACTGGGTTCACAGCTTGTCCTGTTCTAGGTGATCTTGAGTCAAATTTCAAGCTCAGCTTCTCCGACTAGACTGTACAAGCTTGTACGAGTCATTCTCGAGCGAATAAAATGCGAATTATGCGGTAGTAATAAATCATGTGTACAACTGATAACGAGAGCGATTTTATAGGACAAGGGTAGGTTGAAAGAGCGAGGCGCAGCAAAAGAACGAAACGATAAGCAAAAAAAAACCTTTGCACACTATTTGATATGTCCATTAAGATACGCGATATGGAGAGAAAAACCAACGTTTTTTCTATTTCAGAAGCATTTGTCCACAACAATAGATCTCCCTTCATCCTCTAGTCCGTTCATCCCGACATGCATCTTGTACTTAAGAATAAACATCAAGTGCGAGCCGGACACCCGTTTGATCGTCTCATACCACCTGGGTATTGTATAATCACAAAGTCGAAAGTGATGCTAGGCCGAACGGAGGGTATATTCGAACCGTTCCTGCACTTCCTCCGATTCTGATTTCTAGTGTTTCCCATTTCCTTCCACAAATTCGACCACCAGTTACCCATCAGCTCTATACCTTCATCGTCATCGCATCCCTGTCATCCGCACATAACCGTGCCCACTCCAATGCAAGTCGATACACATACGACTCCAAGTCCAATGTCCGACCTATTGTCCTCTTCCACTGTTTCCCTGCGCGCGCAATGCGTCGTAGACGGGCATCGCCATCAGGTGCGCCAGGAATAGCAGGGATCTTGGTGCCGGGTGGGAAGAGAGGAACACCAGTAGCGGGATCCGTCGCGTTACCGTACACTTCCTCGGCAACCTCTGCTGGTATTCCGGAGAAGTAGCCGAAGATGTTGTAGATTTCTTCGTAGGAAGATGAAAGAGGAATATAGTGTAACCTGTTCAACCAAGGGTCAGATTCATTCATCTGCGCTCCAATAACGATGCTCACCAAGGCTCGATCCATTCAGAGAAAAACTCTTCGTACACTGTGCTTTTGATAGGGACCGAGTCTGAGGCAAGGAAGGACATGAATCGACCAGAATAGGACATTCCGTCGAGATCGAGAAGGTATTTGTATTGCCAATGGCCGCCTTTAAGAAAGAAAAAAGCAGTCAGCACTACATCCAAGGGCTCAGCCTACGAACTCACCTAGATAAACACTACCAGAGAACCTATGCTCCTGCATGAGCTTCTCCAGACCACCAGGATATTGATCTGCATTCGCCGCTTTGACGAACGCAATATCCATCAAAGCCTTGTTTAACGTTGCGGCGGGAACCTTGTGTGCTATGAGCGGAATGTCGGTGACTAGATTTTGTGAGGGTCCAAATTTAGCAGACGATGATGATGAGGAGTTGGCCAAGAGTGAACTAGTATTGGGGATCCAAATCTCCACGTCACCCTCGACATCCCAACCAGCCATGCGAACAGCCCGATGACGCTGGTAGAGGGCAGCAAAGCCAGGAGGGGAGTTACCTCCACCGGTTGTAGCGCCACGCCAGAAAATTTTGTTGCGTTTGCTTTCTTTGCCTGTCTTGCGGTTTCTTGGTGGGTTGGCGGTATTAGTGTGACCGTCGTAGGAGGAGTCGATTACTGGACAGGATTGAGTGGATATAAATATTTACATCAGAGAACATGGTTGATTCATCCATACCTAGTTCACGGTCATCTACGCCACCTTCACCGTCAGGTCCGAGGTCAGTTTCGTCCCCCCAAGCTACTTCACCACGATCAGTCGGTTGCAACTCCAAGTTGACTTCGTCCCAGCCATATGTGTAGGCATCGGTGGAACCGTAGTAGTAGTGAGAGGGAATCTTTATGGAAACTGGTTCATATAACGAACAAATAACAGTAATGGTTTATGAAAACTCACCTTAATATCACCGAAACCTTTTGCTCTGGCGGGGCTGAGAATGGGATATAGATCGCCGAGGGTGCGCCAATCACTGAAGAAGTGTCCTTGAGTGTAGTGAAGATGAGGCTCGTCGCAGAAGGACACGGAGTCAAAAGAGTTGGAAGGAGCGAACGCGAATGAAGAGGGAACGGATCCTATGCAAAGAAAGAATAAGGTATAGGAAGTGAATACATGGAAAAGAGGGACTTGCCATCATTTCCTCCTGAAGCAGGATTGTTCGATGACGAAGTGATATCAAGCATTGCGCTGCGAATGCTGGCATAGAATTTCCGTGCCGTTGAATTGGGTGGGCAAGTTCGTCGCCAGGTATCCCAGACGTTGCCTTCTCCTCTCCAATCAGGACGGAAAGTAGAAAGCGGGTGAACGACTTTTTTATCATCGCCGGGAGTATCAATTTCGATGTATGTCCTGTTTCCCATTCCAAGTCCGATTTTGTCACCTGTGGCGCCATCCTGACCAGCAACCTCCCACCTGTCCCAAGGGACGATGATCCTACCCTCTGCTTTTGCATTGACAGGAAAATCCATGTCAGGTAAAACTGCAACACATTTACCGAGCATACTCTTGAACCCTCTTGCGCGTGCAGACACTTCATCATCAACGAAACCATCTTTGTTTATCGAGACAGTAGAAGGGACACCATTGCGAACACGGACGAGATCAATGGAGGAAACACCAGCAACTTCGGCAATACGTCGCCGCATTTCGGGACCACCGCCTAATGCCCATCCGTTTCTGTCCAAGCCTGAGCCAGGGCGTAGAGGGTCTTCGTCATCGTCTATGTAGTCACTGAGTTCTTTCTGGCCTCGTAATGCGTAGAACGGAGCCAAATCGCGCATAAGGGTGTCGTACTCATCTACGAGTACAACATCGTATTTCCTCGTGTACTCCCACCAGCCATCGAAGCCTTTTGGTGGTGGCATGCCGTACCGTCGTTTGTATTCCTGGATAGCCTCAGGCAGAGTTTTTGACTGCCTTTCAACTTTGCCTCGGAATCGTTCTTCAGCTTCGTCCATCATACGAGTTATTGGATGTGTTGAATATGTTAGTGCAGAAGGATGCGACGAGGAGGGCTCAGAAGCTGTGAAAGTGGTAGTTGGAGACGACCCAGCATTTAAACCAACTCGGAAGATAGCAACAGTGGTGCAAGCAAGCAGCGTCCACATAAGCAGTGGTCGCCATCTTCGATGTGAGAGTCGTTGTTGGTTGTTGGTAGACCACAGAGTATCACTAGGAGAGCGGCTTAGCATAGGTCGAGTGCTCATGGTGAAGAAAGAACGAAGATTTAAAAGTAGGAACGAGAACAAGAATCAATTTCAGACTTCTGCGCCGGCCCGTCAGGCAGTTCGATCAAAAGAAGTTGATGCGCCCTGGCGACGTCGGGCTGGACTGTCCTGGTTAGTCTAGTCGCGCCCCCTTCTTCCAACACGTTGCAGACGATGAGAGAGAACTTATATCTAGGAATGAAAATAACAATCAAACGATGATATCTTTATTGCGAGTTGTGCTGAGTGACAGGTATAACGATGTCGAGATACAATAGGGAATAAAGAAAAAGGTATCCGGGTAAAGAGTGGGTAATACAAAAACTTTCTGCTTAGATGGAGCTTCACCACAACTTACACCTTCATCGTCATAGCCTCCCTGTCGTCCGCATTCAGCCTCGCCCACTCCAGCGCAAGTCGATACACATAAGTTTCCATGTCGACTTTTCTTCCGATCGTGTTCTTCCATTGCTTCCCTGCTCGTGCAATTCGTTGTAAACGAGCATCACCGTCAGGTGCACCGGGGATAGCAGGAATATTAGTACCAGGAGGGAAGAGAAGAGCACCGGTTACAGGGTCAGTGGCGTTCCCATACACTTTTTCAACAACTTCCGCAGGAATACCGGAGAAGTAACCAAAGATGTTGTAAATTTCTTCGTAAGAAGCAGAGAGAGGAATGTAGTGAACCCAAGGCTCAATCCACTCAGAAAAAAACTCTTCGTAAACGGTGCTTTTGATTGGTACAGAGTCGGAGGCGAGAAAGGACATGAATCGACCTGAGTAGGACATACCATCGAGATCGAGAAGGTATTTGTATTGCCAGTGGTTGCCTATTGCGGAAGAAAAAGGGTCGACGCGAAACTCAAACTAAAGATGTGGCAATTCTTACCTAGCAAAACACCACTGGAGAACCTATGGTCTTCTGTGAGCTTCTTCAACCCACCAGGATATTGTTTCGCATTCGAAGCTTTCACAAACGCAACGTCCATTAATGCCATATTCAAAGTCGCGAGGGGAATCTTGTGAGCAATAAGTGGCGCATCGACAACTTTCGTATGATTTTGTAAGGTTCTGAATTTGGCAGATGACAAGTGGTGGTGAGCTGATATGTTGGCGATGGGGTTCGAGTAGGGAACCCAGACCTCGACATCACCCTCGATATCCCAGCCAGCCATACGAACAGCCCGATGACGTTGGTAGAGAGCAGCGAAGCCTGGAGGAGAGTTACCTCCACCAGTTGTAGCTCCACGCCAGAAGATTTTGTTACGCTTGCTTTCCTTGCCAGTCTTGCGGTTTCGGGGCGGATTAGAGGTATTGTTATGACCGTCGTAGGCAGGATCAATGACTGCATCCTGGATGTCAACATCGGTACCAGAAAAAGAGTAGATTCGAACTTACTAAAATCACGGTCGTCGACACCACCTTCAGCATCAGTAACGTCTCCCCATGCAACTTCACCACGATCAACGGCTTCGACCGTCATTGTTGCTTTGTCCCAGCCATAGGTATAAGCCTGGGTGGAACCATAGTAGTAATGAGAAGGGATCTAGGGGACAAATGAATTCGACACTACATGAAAGAGTCTGGGCGATATTACCTTGATATCACCGAACCCTTTCGCTCTAGCGGGACTGAGGACCGGATATAGATCTTCGAGGGTACGCCAATCACTGAAGAAGTGGCCTTGGGTGTAGTGAAGATGAGGCAGGTCGCAGAAGGATACGGCATTGAATGAGGTTGAAGGGACAAACAAAAATGCAGGATCCACGGATGAATCTGCGAACAGTATAAGAATAGTTCAAAGTCCTGAGAAGAAAGACAAACGAGTAATTCTGCCGGAAACAGCGTTGTGCGATGTAGCAGTTTTATCAATCAACGCACTCCGGATACTAGTATACGATTTACGTGCAGTCGAGGTGGGAGGACATGTGCGGCGCCATTTATCCCATACATTACCGGCTCCTCTCCAATCAGGATGGAAGGTTGAAAGCGGATGAAGAGTGTCTTTTATATCATGAGGTGCGAGATCTTCGATATACGACCTATTTCCCATCCCAAGTCCAATTTTATCACTAGCCATTCCGCCCTGACCAGCGACCTCCCATCGGTCCCATGGAACAATAACTCTGCCCTCTGCTTTAGCGTTGACGGGAAAGTCAATATCAGGTAAATACGCAGCTGACGACCCAAGCATACTCTTCAATCCTATGGCACGAGCAGAAACTTCATCATCGACGAATCCGTCTTTGCTGATGGAGACGGTAGAGAGATTACCCTTGCGTATCTGAACTATGTCTATAGAGGCAACACTAGCAACCTCTGCTATACGGCGTCGCATTTCGTGACCACCCCCTAACGCCCATCCTTGGCGGTCTAAACCTGAGCCAGGACGAAATGGATCTTCATCTTCATCAACATAATCACCAAACGCTGTCTGACCTCGTAAGGCGTAGAAAGGAGCCAAATCCCGCATAAGTGTATCGTACTCATCGACTAGCACAACACCATTTTTCTTCGCAAATTCCCACCATCCGTCAAATCCTTTCGGTGGAGCCATACCGTAGCGCAATTTGTATTGTTCAATCGCCTCAGATAAGGTCTTCGACTGCTTGCGTATCTTGGATTGAAATCGCTCTTGGCCTTCTTCCATCATACGGGTGATAGGATGTGTCGAATATGTAAGCGTGAACGGATGGGACGAGGATGCTTCCGAGGAAGAAGAAATGGATGAAGACGACCCGGCGTGGAAGCCAAATCGGAAGATAGTAACAGTAGAACAAGCAAGGAGCGTAAATATTAGAAGTGGTCGCCATCGGCGTTGTGTGAATCGAGTTTGGTGAGAAAAAGTCCATGGTGATTCACTGGGAACGCGGGTAAGCGATGGACGAGTAGGCATGTTGGCTATAGGCTGTGGATGAGTTGAATGGAAAGAAGACGCAGACGCCACGTTATATGGAACATCGTTTCCACCTCCTGATTCAGTTTCACTCTCTGTCTGGGTGACTTGGTCCCCTCGACACGCGAAAAAGGCTTGAAGAAGGGGAAGGGCAGATGCCGAGGTGGCTCCAGATGTCCATACAAGGAGGACCAGAAGGAAGAAAAGTAAGATACAAAGACAAGGAGTCGAGAGAGCTTGAACCTTTTGGGCCACAGCGATAGCATTTATGTTGTGGGGCGAGCGAGTATAAACATCGTTTGAAAGATCGAAGAATCCTGGGCTGGTTGTAATTCAAAAACCGTACGCGTGAAGACTTTCGAACAGTAGTTGTCTCTAGATAAGTGGATCGCAACTTCCATTCCGTCGCGAAGCCAGACTATCGATGGTAGGGCGCAACCTGGGAGCTGCATTACTAGCGCCATGAAGAAGCAGCCGAGGCAAAAAGCGATTGAAGGATGAGGACTAATATTTTTGTGGTGTTTTCTCCATTTAGGCTCAATGGCAGTCAGAATTCGTGACGGTACTTTGCCGTACTGTTCGTGGTCCGCAGTCACGTGCGTTAAACCTGGCTCATTAACGACGACCATGAAGTTTAGCATCACATTTCTGCTTTTTACGTTTGTCACAATGTGACAAACGCACTCCAAAATGCAGTAAAATCCTTTTACCGCGACTTACATGACCCACAGAACAACTTGGAAACATCGCTAGCGACGAATCTGTTTATACTGTGTAAAATCCGAGTATTCTTTACCTTCATCTTCATCTGCGTCAATGATTATCTCTCTCTACAGCTGCCGAAGTCGTGATCATATTCGTTTCCTCTCTGGACATATATCAAAATGGGGTAACTCACTAGACAATTTACAAATCTCCCCATCCCACAACTAGTCCGAAAATTTCAATACGAATTCAAGCAATGAAAAACGGGAAGTTCACTCTTCTGAGTCTTGTATCTGCGGCTGCGTCTTCAATTGCCGCACCAGCCGCTTCCACTACGACATCGGCGGCTCCTTCTACCCCATCTGGAGGACTTGGAACAAACTCTACTCCTCCGGTCTATTCGCCTCTGAGTGACTTTGATTTTCAATCTCTTGTATGTGGTGCATGACCATTCCACCATATATTGTCCTTTGCCTAACATTCTTTGGCGAATCCGGCGTCTACGGATTCCTTGAACACCTTGACTCTCGACCATCCGCGCAAATCCTCCTTCAGTCTATCTCAACTGAAGCCCGTCAGCAGATGATATTCAGACAATTCGAGGGCCTGTTCCCAATGCCGGTTTGGCACGAAACGGGAATAACACAGTCAATGGCCTGGACTCTTCTCTCGCCCTATCTCAAGACTTGTCCCGCTGAGAATCCGAGGATTGAGTTCCAGATTTTCCCGGGTTTGAGCATCAAGGTGCGGATGTTTAGCACTATCCCATTTTTCAGTAGATCTCGAATACTGATTGTGTGTGTTTGCTTTTCGAAGAACAATCCCAATGCAACATACCTTTCCCTTACACCAGGTATTTCCAACAACGTTCCTTCTCTCTCGTCTCCCGGACGCGAACTGCAATTTACTTGGGAAGATCCCAGGAAGGTCACTGGATACAATGATTCATATACAACTAATACCACTGCCGGAGCCGCGAAAGTACACTTCCTTTCTCCATCTTACCTTTTTAATCTCATATCCTTCCTCTCTAGTTTGTTGCTTGGATCTCCCAGCTGAACGTCACCTACACCGACTTCAATATCACTTCAGAAAACGCCGGTATCACCATCCAGCCAGGTGGTGATTTATATGGAAACGGGTCCGCGCCAATTGTCAATGGCTCAATGTAGCTTCTCAATACTTGGAGTCGTGCCCATTTTGCTTTCTCAGGTTCATCGCCATAACGGACTTAGACCCTTTCCTCACCCCGTTCAACATTTCGATGATTCATGAACACATTGTCGCTGGTCCTGCATTGTATCAATCTGATCAATTGAATCATAACATTAACGATAATGAGAAGAATGGATCTAAAGCGTAATGTATGTGTACACTGCAAGAATAGGGTCGCACCTGCATAAACCGCAACTATCTTTCAACCTTGAATAGATTATACCATGCATGAACTTAGAAAAAGCATCGGAACTGGAGGTGATCATGAGAAAAAGTTCAACTCATCAAGGGGAAGCATGAACCACCGTGGTCCCGAGGTGGGAAGTAGATGCGCTAATTACCTAAATAACTCAAAAATACTGTCAGTGTCCGGAACTGTATTCGTGCTTCGCGCGATGTACCAAACGTCCGTCCATCTTTCAGAGTCGATGTCTGCCTCCTGGTCAAAAGAATTTGTTGTGATGGCCTTTGTACTTCCACATTGCCGTGAACCAATAAATTTGAGGTTCTTTCTGAATTCAAAAAATTTTCCGTTGACTGGAGTCACTGAAACCCTCGAATATTGAAGGCAATTGAACAAACACATTCGAGTTGATGATTCTGATGTACGCTATAGGTATTTTGCTGCAATGATTATTAAAACTGTTACAACGTATGAATCGTATTCAGTATAGAAAGGTAAAGTCTCAAAGTAATAGAATTAGTATAATCAGTAGTAGTATTAGAGAGTTGCGTGTTGTCGACACGTAGCTCGACCTCAATCAAACACATCAAGCCCTGCCGTAGTCTTCCCTATGAAGAACACATGAAGGAACAACAACATCCCTACCATACTCAGCACGCGCGCAAGCATATCACTCCCTAGGCTCGACAACCCCCGAACGAGACTATCCGAGTCACATTCACTCAAAGCATCTCCACCGGGTCGGGTTGGAGATAATAACGGGAACGGGGAAATAGGACTGTCTAAAGAACGAGGATGAGGGAGAGTTGGATCGATGTCGAAAAGGTACGACAATGGGTACGACAATAAATTCCATAGAAAACGTCGAAAAGAGAAAAAAGGAGGACTAGGGCTCGGAAGTAAGTTCCTGTCCACGTTAGGGTTTGTTGCAGACTCGGAGCTGTATACCATAATGGTGTGAGGATCACGCCTCGCAAGACCACGAGCAATATCCCGTGCGAGAATGTTACTAACGGCATCGAGTCTAAGCTGGGTAGCAGATCGAAGGCGGCGAGGACCCAGAGGTGTTGATGGACTACTTCCTTTCCGGGGAGAACGTCGGAGTCGAGACCAAGAACCGGAGTTGGGGGAGTGGGTGATTGCTGTGAGATTGGTAAACTGGATCGACGATGGTTGGACAGATGGAGGTGTGTGGGGGGCAAGTGGAAAAGGCTGAGAACGAAAAGAAGGGACAGGAGATGCAGGAGGAGCTGCGAGAGATAAATTATGCGGAGTAGCAGGGCTACGTGAAATAGAGACAAAAGTGTTGTAGATAGTTGGTGTCTTCGGAGGAGCAAGTGAGATCGTGCCCGCTTGTGGATGACAATTTGAGGAGCAAACTGGGCAGCAATTCAAGGATCCCTTGAGCCACTATAATAATGATAGTTGAAAATATCTGAGTGGATATCCTATTTTCGTGCACGAATTACATGGACGTACATCGTGTAAATGATCCTCGCAAAATATCTTGCCACAACACTTCGTTCGGGAGGGTCGGACTGCAGGGTCGAAGCTTGAGGGCAGTTGATTACACATTGTTTTCATACAAGAAAAAAATAAATGATGATGTAGCTTACCAGATTCCACAATCGCGGTCAAAATTGAACGCACCTGCTTTCGTCCGGATTCTCAATTTCATCTTATGCTTTAAATGAGTGCTACGAGTCTGATTCCGAATCGAACCCGCATACGTTTTAGACAGATGCAGCTTCGGTCTCGAAGTCCCAGTGGCAGTAGCAGTGCTGGGGGACATGGGTTCGGGGGATTTTAAATTTGCATTGACAATAACCTGGTCATGGACATCGCTGTACTCTTCAGAGATACTCGCGAGAACTTGGAATGTAGGACTGATACGACTAGGAAGTGACTCGGTTCGTAGGGGACGTTGACGAGGAGAACTTGAAATCAATGCAGGATGGCCTACAGCATTTGGTGAAGAAACAGTGAGCATAGCCAGTGGGTATGAGCTCGATGAAAGAGAATTTCGATAAGGTATAACCAGCATTTATACCACTAAATGGCGATGCACCCACGCAGATTCCAATCAGGCTACGAGCGGACACCGACTCGTTTCTCGCACCTGATTTTCTATTTATGCTACCGTGGAAGACCGACGCTAATTACAATCGGACTGTAGTATATGAAGATAAGAAGATAAGAAGAGAGTGAAAGTCTGCAAAAGCTCACAGGCCTTAAGTTGGAACCAACGTCCATAACAACGTCCACGCTGGCACCGTCTACTCGTACTCACTCACCGCCAGTGAAGAAGTTCTGCGGTACGATAAGATCTTGATACTTACAAGCACCCATCCGATGCTCTTCCTAAATAATTGCAAGTATGAGCCATACTTCGATTTTATATAGTTTTGGAAGAAGTATAGCATTGATTCCATGTTCCAGTACTGTATGCCTGCAGCATTCAGTCGGCTTATTTACCTCGTAACGACTACAGAGCAACAGTGAGGAAATAGGGAGTGACCAACGAGGCGTTGCCGTCGTAAGTAGCCGCCTAGATGTACTATTGACTGAAAGCTCAACTAGCGCTCACTACTCTCACCTCAAATTTTTACCAAACTTTCTTCTCAAGGATGTACCTCTAATCTTACAGACAACCAGCTCGACACCAATTCGAACTATGTGTCTGTACCTTTCGATGGAGGAGATTGTGGATATGATTCTGGAATGTTTAGTAAGTGGATATACTACTTTTTTGAGTACAACGTCCACAGCCTCGAAGGCCCAAGTATAATGAAGTTTGATGAGAATTATTATTTAGCTCTTCTGCGACGGTCGACAAGGTCCAGTCCACGACCGATAGTACCAAACACAGGCTTCGCGAGACTAGTCGGTACCAATGGGATTCCCTTCGCTATTTCATGGCCCATCTTTTTGAACGACATTCTTCGTTCCAGAGTATTTTCTGCTTCCCGCTTTGCTCTTTCCGCCTCCCTAGCCTTCCTACCAGCCTCCATCAGTACCGCGTCATTACGCTCCTTCTTAGATTTCTCGAGTTCAGCCTGCAGCTCCTGCTGAGCCTTCTCATACTGCTCCCGCTGCTTCAAAATCTCATTCTCCAACCGTTTCCTCAATTCGCTTTCATTATCCAGGCCTCTCTTCAAATCAACCTTCTCGTCTTCCCATCGTGTGATCTTCTTTCGCAATTCTACGCGTTCTTCTTTCAACTCCCGCATCAGTGCATCATTGCCCTTCTTCACTGTCGTTATCTCAGAGTTCAAATCATCCATTTCCTTCTTATGCTTCGCAATCATACGGTCAATCTCCTCACGATGCACAGATCCAGCGGCAGTCTCCTCTAGGCTTTTACCTTCCACCCGGATTTCCTGCTGGATTTGGACGTTCACAGGAACGAGTGTGAAGATATGATCAAGGACTTCGCGAGCACCGCTATCCTTACGATTATGTCGCATGAACCGAGCGCCTCCCTCGACGAGATCCTTGAAAAAGTTCGAGTTCGACTTGAGCTCCTCTTCTCGTGCCAATCCTTCGTCCTCGTTGACTCGATCCCAAAAAGTAGTGAGGACAACAACATTCTTGAACGTTGCAGCTCCGCAGAGTTCTCGAAAGATTCGTAGGCTGCGGCGAGATTGTCCGCCGAACCTAGGATCAGACATTCGGTGGAAGAAAATGGTACCGTTCAGTTTCCGATGCTGGTCGTATCTTATATACAACTTAGTCGAAACTCTTGGAATAGGACCGTGTCGACTTACTCGTTGATCATGAACTCGGAAATTTTACGCAGGATTTCCGTATCAGTCCGCCCATCCCTCGAATCATCGAATCCAGGTGTATCCACTAGGACTACCTTTCGACCACTGACCGGGTCAGTAAAAGCAATCTTCACTACATCATCGGTCTCCGAGTCCAAGCTATCCCCGACTCGAACGCTCTTATCACCTGTCAAGAGCTTGATGAACTGCACACAAAAGGTCAGTTCGATATTCGCTTCACAAATCCTTTCTTTTCAGGATTCTTACTGATGATTTCCCCGTCCCAGTGTTGCCCATTAATCTGTGCGTTGAAGAATGAGTCAAGATGATTTTTGAGAAGATCGGAAAATCGGGTTATCGCAGAACATACGCAATGACAACCTCGTCTTGAGATCCACTAGATGATTTCGACCGGTTTTCCATTTTTCTTCAGATGTGTAAGTAGGGTCGAAGGGGAGGGAATGAGATGTAGAGCGAGACAGTGATTGCTGCTGTTGCTGTTGTTGACGTTCGTACGTTCGTTCTCAAAAACAATTGTCAATTATTTATAACAAACATTCACGTAGTCTATTCCATAGCATTGAAACAATGTGTTACCTCGTGTATCCTGATAAGGGATCGTGCAATGGAAATTCGCCGATGGGGCAGGTACGCCATGTAACTGAACTGCCTATTCCATTTGACTCATGTTCAATGATCGCAGTGTATTAAATTCGTACCATGATACACTGTCATGAGACGGATATTCGAGATAGTCTGGCTCCGAGGAAACTCTTGAAATTTGGTCAACCGTTGCAGACATGAGGCTAACGCGGCGAGGGCCACTATTCTACCCTTCAAGGACCGGAACATTATCTGTCCATTCTGCATGTCCTCTTAGACTGGCGTCTAATGGTTGATGAATTAAATGCGTATGCGCGATCGTCTCCGACCAATGTCGAATGAAAGCCTGAAGGCAGATTAAATGAATTCACAATTAGGCTGCAGATAAAATCAAGACACACTACATGAATCAGAATGAATTGACAGGTCATAGGCAAGTTTCGTTGCATGTTCTTAGAATCTGCTTATCGATTGATGTATTTTCTATTTCACAGTTCCTCTACTATACTGTATGAATTACAAGGCGTTAGTAAATCAGCTTTCAGATGAGAATCGATATCGCGGTTCTGCTTGGATCCAACACTAAGTATGGTGTTTGCTGGTCATCCAGCTCCCTACTATTTTGTGATACAGTATCAATGAACGCCCTGAGTTCGGACGTTAGCACTTGCGCCGCAGATCGAATGACTTCCAGAGTTGCCCTCGAACTTGATGTTGTTTCAGCATAATGAAGGATCGTACTCTCTTCTGGAACTTCGAACGAAAGCAAGTACGGGACCTGTGCCATAAGCAGCCAATCCCGAGGTCTTTGAAGAGGGAGAGCGGACAGTAGATCCTCCTCAGTAAAACTACACAGCTCTGAAAGAGACTCGGGAATCGAGAAATGGAGGGCGGATGGCTTGTTTGGGACGAAGGTCTGGTAGTACTGCTGCAGGTAATTTACCGCAGTATGTTGCGGGGCGGCGACGTGGATACACATAGTGGCGAAGTCTATTAGCTCGTCCAGAGTCTCGATTTCAGGGAAGCTTGTTAACTGACCTCCCTTGCTGGAACGGACTTCATCACAGAATATCCCGATGGACATATCTCCCAGCACCTCCGCGTCTCCACCGGGATATTCCTTCGAAAGGACGGTAGTGACGAATTTGCGTATGATATTCCACGTCCGTGAGATATTACGTGCGTATGCATAGTTGTGGTACTTGGGTTCGTCCAAGTGTTCGACTGGAAAGCCGCGCTTACGCAGGTCATTGGGGACATATGAACCTTTCCAGTCGAATCTATCATATGCGGCCATCAAGAATGCATATGTCTGGGCTGCAGTCAAGCCTGTCATTCCAATGATGATACTTGGCACCAGAGTTTCTCGCGCCGCTTTGTTCAACGAGAGCGTCGTATTCCAGTGAGGTTCCAGGAGACGGAATACAATGTGGTTAGGTCCAAAAGAACGATAGGCGGCGACGATGATAACCTCTTCGACGAGGTGTGTGTTGACCAGGTGGATAGCGACTTCATGACGAAGCCAGTCGGAAACCTGTACACAGGTTTTGGCATAGCGCCATGGCCAATCTACATATTCGTCGCCGTTGACATCTGAAGTGATTCGACGGTTGAAGATGGTGACGGACTGCTGCATACTGCCTCTATGATCAAGAACGATAGCCAACGGGTGCAGTTTACCCTCAGGTTCGAGATGGAAGAGAGCAACAGATGAACAACCGTAACGACCTTCTGAGAATATCTTGTCTCCCGGAGAGAGTCCAATACTCGGACGAATATCGCTATAATCCTGGATGTATAGGCTTTCTGCTCTCTCTGTCAGGAGCTTCGTAACGTCGGCGCGTTTTTGGACACTGCAAACCGACATGAACTCGTCTATCCATCGACGGGACGCAAGGGTAATTGTTGTAGGATTGGTACCCGTAAACTGCTGCTGACCGAATGCTGCGTCCGTGTACCAGTCTCTCCGGAGACCGATATTCTTGCTGAAATACATGTCTCGAACACTGGGATTGGTCTGGGATCTCTTGCGTGATTCTGTGTGAAGGCGGAAATTATGAACTTCAAGAGCCTGCATGCTATCACAGAGCGTCAGGTCAGGTGCCAAATTCCGTATTTTGGACCATAACAGCTCTGGTCGAATGAATAACAGTGCTGTAGTCTCTGCGAATGATGCAAAGTCGAAGATGCGCAAGGGGTTTTTGCGCTCATCTACGGGAATGGTCTTCATGTATGGAGGGTATTTGTCAGAGTATGTGAATTGAAAGAGGTCTATGAAGTCGTGGTAAGGCTGGAGTACCGTCGGAAATTAGGTAGGCTCACTATCTGCGTTAATTCGAGTCTGGTATGTCTTCTTGACCGCGCTCGTTCGCGTCACCACCGTGCTTCTCTTTTTCTCCTTGAGCTCGACCTGAAGAACCTCTAAGGTAGCACTCCGTGTTTTGTTCACGGATCTATACTGATCCTCCAGCTGCTCTCGAGACTTCATTGAATCATCCAATCCTCTCTTCAATTCAGCTTTCTCACTCTCCCATCGTTCCAGGCGCTGCTGTAATTCCGCTTTCTCCTCCTCCAGTTCCTTCTTTAGTGACTCATTATCTTGCCTTATCGCATTGATCTCATTGCCAAGACTCGCGATCTCCTGCCTATGTTTTGCTAGGACCCGTTCGACTTCCTCCCGATGGACCGATCCAGCAGCAGTGTCCTCAAGACCTTTACCACTGATCCTAATCTCTTCCTGTATCTGAACATCTGTGGGTGCCAACGTCGAGATATGGGCGATGACCTCAAGGGCGCTTTGAGTACTGCGGTCGTGTCGCATGAAACGGGCACCTCCAGCGACAATGTTACTGAAGAACGTGGACTTTAGCTGATCCTCCCTCATCAGCCCCTCATCTGAGCTGACACGATCCCAAAAAGTGGTCAAGACAACTATGTTCCCATAAGCATCGGTTCCGCAAAGGTTCTGAAACATCTTTAGATTACGGCTTGCCTGCCCTCCGAACCTAGGATCTGACACCCGGTGGAGGTACACTAATCCATTCAGCTTTCGCTGTTCATCGTACCTGCCGGAGCATCTCATCATTTTCGTTGAAAGATGAATAAAACACACGCGCGACCTACTTGCTAAGGAGAAACTCCGCTATCTTCTTCAAGACTGCCGTGTCGGTTATATCATTACGCGAATCGTCGAATCCCGGCGTATCCACCAGTACGACGTTACGACCACTGACGTTATCCTTGAAGCGGAAGATTTGGACGTCGCTCGTTTGGGAGTCGAGATTATTACCGATCTTGACGCCGCTGTTGTTCGTCAGGAGCCTAATGAACTGGCATTCCACAAACATGACTCTCTGTAAACTGGAGAAGAACGATCCTGTAATCTTACAGAGGATTTTCCTGTCCCAGTACCGCCCATTACACTGTTGAAAAGCTTTAAAAGAGGAACAATGGTCTGCCTGAACTGCACTCACACTATCACAATGTCATTTTGACTATCAGATCCGAAGTCCATCTCCCCAGGTAGCTTTGAACAATAGTCACTGCAGAGAGGGTTTTGTCAGTCCTTGAGCGGACTAAAAGACGGGTTTCACCGAATTACTCGTGAACCGTCGTATTCTTCACTTCTTTATCTCTAAATTCTGACACTGACATCGTCAACCATTCAAGCGGTCTGATGCATTTTAAATTTAGTTGCATCGAGGCATACCCAATTCAGAAATCACTCTCCAAAACTCCGATTGGCATTATACCATATGCAGTCACATCGATTTTGATCCAGCTACAATCAACCTGCCAGCATTATTGTAGAGCTCTCGCATCCATGTTTAAAACTGCGGAGTTTATTTCCCAGCATGCTGGCAGTCAGACGGCAGGAACCTGCCATGCCTATCATCAAGGATCGATAGCAATTGGGCTGGTAAAATCTTATAATTGATCCCTGATCCAGTATATAGAAAACGAGGCGCAGATACGTCTGTATGTATATGGCTGCTCGTGATTTACTCTGACATCAACGCGGGTATGTACATTCTTGCAAAAACCGTACGAGAAGCAACTAAATTAATACTACCAAAATAGTCATCGCACGAATTGCAATCTTTTCCGCCATGGCGTCGATTTCCAACAATATTTCTGTTGCGTATGCATTTTATCCTTGTTCGCTTTCACGAGAGTAGATCTGATAGCTGCTTCTCCATGTTGCAGGATTATGGGCGGGACGGGAACAGGAAAGACTACGGTATGTGTTTATATTCAAGACTCAAATGCAGCCGCTGAGGAAGACTAGTTCACAAATTTAATTGGCGGCGCAAAATTCGTAGTGGGAAATGGTCTTGAGTCTTGCACCAAACATATCCAGACCCATGATTTTCCTTTCGACGGCCGGAATGTCACCCTTATAGATGTTCCTGGTTTTGACGACACAAACGAAAGCGATGCAGATATTCTCAAGATGATTGCTGATTTCCTTGCATCTGAGTAAGTTACCTATATCTAGTCTCTTTCTATGTAAAATGACATTGTCGTAACCTCTACACAGATACAACGCAGGTCGACGACTCAGCGGGATCATATATCTTCATCGGATATCCGATGTTAGAATGGGAGGCACTTCTAAACGTAACTTCGTCATGTTCCAAAAGCTATGCGGCCAAGATGCTTTCGCAAATGTGGCTATCGTCACGACGCGATGGGATCATGAGGAAGAGCCAGTCGGAAACGCACGGTTTGAGGAGCTGAAGACCAAACCTCAGTTCTATAAACCCATTCTCGACGGCGGAGGCGCCATATTTCGACACAAGCAAACTCATGAGTCCGCGAATGTCATCTTATCTCATCTTATCGCAAAGAACCCGATATCACTTCTCATACAACACGAGATGGTTGATGAACATAAGCAAGTTTCAGAAACTAAGGCGGGGAAGGAGCTTCAGCAGGAAATCCTCAAACAGGTCGAGAGGCATCAGAAGGAGATGGAGGAACTTCTGGAGGAATTGAAGCAGATCCGCGACACGTCTGAGCTTCAGGAATTAGAAACGGAATGTAAAGCTCTTCAGGAACAAGCTGTGCGTTGGCAAGAGGAAGCTAAGAAGCTTGCGGAACCTTCCATCCCAGTCATAGCAGACCAGGCCATCAAAGGATATTCTTCATCTCTGCCTCGACCATTCGTTGATACCCCACCTACATACAGCGTCCCAACCAGTAGTGGTGGCGGTGGGTCAAATAGGGCAGACACAAACCAGACCAATTATGGGATTCATCACCATTGCACCAATAGATCAGATTCGGATCGCGACAAAACACGGGTAAAGCTCGAGGGAGCGGTAAAGTACCTCTTGGATGTGATCACGACGGTCTTATATACAGTAGACTCAATGAGGCGAGAAGTTGTAGCTGCCACTGGAAGCCGTGATCGTCGTACATAGTATTGCCGTTTACAAAGTGGACTTCTGCTTAGTCTTGCAGCAACCGCGTTTAGTTTAATCGCTATCGCGAACTCTTTCCAATCGATTCCAAACAGAAGTATATTAGTGTTGCCAAGAACTATTATAAAAATTATAGTCCTGTCAATTTCTCCTACAAATCTACAACTAACGACCTATAAGAATTACCTATTATCTGGCTCAGAACGAAACGAATTATACACAAAGAGAACGCAAGGAACGATATCTTTGACGGAAGGACCACTGTCGTCTCATCCTGGTCAATCCAGGACCAACACATCCAGTGTAGGCAACCCCGACCTAGTCCTTCCAATGAACAAAACATGAAATATCAACACCATCGCCACCATACTCAGCACACGTGCAAGCATCTTGCTTCCCAAGTCCGTCAAACCCTGAGCGAGAACATCAGGATCGTTACTGGGATCACTACTGCTTTCACTGGAGTTGCGCCCGCCACACGAGAACCCTCCAAGACAAGTAGGAGAAAACAAGGGAAATGGAGATGAAGGACGGTTTGGAGAATGGGAAATAGATTTGAAGTCGAACTGGAAATCAAAATCAAAGGGAAAGTATGAAGAAGGACGCATTGACAAGGGCTTCCAGACAAAGGAAGTTGAAGAAGAACGACTCAGACTCAAAGGCGAGTCCAAGTCAACTCTGCTAGTATTCATAGCATCAGAATCCGCTGCAGGTTCGGAATAATACGCCTCGTCGTTGTTTGTATCGCGCCTCGCGAGCCCGCGAGCAATCTTCTGGGTGAGGGTTTGGCTGACAGCGTTAAGCATTGGTAGGAGGGCGGTAGAACTGCTAGAACTTGGAGAATTTACGGAGTTCTCAGAGTCTGACCCGGAACCAGACTCGGACCCAGAACCGGGGGAATTAATAAACGTAAGATGGGTCAATGTCGGTCGCATAGGGGAGGGTCTATGGATCAGGAGAGGCAGAGGCAGGGAATGAGGAGTGAGAGGCATAAGGATAGTTGGAGTTCCCCGGCTAGGTGGAGTAGACGGAGTAGGGGGAGTACGAGGAGTAGAAATAAAACCCTGCGGAACGTTATGGATAGTCGGTGTCATTGGAGGGGCGAGTGAGATTGTCCCCGTTTGGGGATGACAATTTGAAGCACAGACTGGGCAGGAGTTGGAGGATCCGTTGAGCCACTGTGAATTTTATGACATGAAGGAAAGAAAGGAATATGAAGGAGATCAGACGTACATCGTGCAAATGGTCCTCGCAGAACATTTTCCCACAACATTTCGTTCGAGAGGGTCGGACGGCGGGGTCAAAGCTATGACAATCACAATTAAGAAGTGAGTAAGAATGATATGGAGTACAATTAAGAAAATGGGGGATGACTTACCAGATACCGCAATCGCGATCGTTATCAAAAGTACTTACTTTCGTCCGAATTCTCAAGTTGATCTTATTCTTCAAAGTCGAACGAGGACCAGTACCACTGGCACTAGTCTGATTCCGAGTCGAACTCGGGGTTGACTTCCACTGTAACTGTTTCGGTTGAGCAATGGTCTTTGCGCCGGGAAGAATAGCTCCTTGATCATGATCGTCGTTGTGTTCTTCAGAGATACTCGCTAGAACCTGGGATGTATGATTAATCCGAGCAGGGAGAGAGCGAGTGCGTGAAGGACGTTGACGAGAGGCTGGTGCTGTCAATTCCATGGACAAGGAGAGGGAGGTTGTAGTAGCAGTTCGGAATACCTTTGAAGAAACGTTGGTCATGACAGGAAGATAAACCCCCGTTTTTAAGGAACAAATAGCTGGAAAAGGCCACCAAATCGAACAAAAGCGTGTCGGCTATAAGCTTGCATTGTTGCAATTGTTGTTGCAGGGGGGCCAGTGGGTCCACTGGAATATATTCAAAAAAACAATAGGACAACACGATGGAACTTGAAATCAATACGATGGAACACGATAAGCTGGGACGGAGCCTAAAAACCTCCTCAAACTCAACCTAAAACCATGGAGCGTGACAATACAACAGAAAGATTTCTCTCTATGTAGTCTCAGAGATGGCTCCGGCCTTGCAGTCATACGTACACATTTGTTGGCAGGTGATTCAGGGTGGCCATCTTCAAAAAACCATAGGACTTTGGGGGGCGATGAGACTGCGAGCTTGAGGTAAGTATCTGTGATTATTTCATGATCCTTGGAAGTTCAAATGGGAGTTCGGTTTGAGGGTTGGCGACGGCGCCTCTTTTCGAAGCGATTACATAAAATAAGAAAGCCCCTATCAAGAAAACTCAAAATTTACACTGTTACTGCAGAACTCAGAACTCCGCAAAAACCAGCGAGCCTGAGATTCTTGCTGGACATTGTTATTTCTCCTAAAAATACTGGTATGTAGACATTTCCTTATGGTCGAGTCATGTTGACCGATAAGGTTATCGTCTAGTGCTCACTCGCTTTCATCTTTTTACAGTGTCTATCGTTGCTTCTGCCTTCTCCAGTCATCGTCTCTTTTCACTCCACATCAACGAGCCCTATTTTCATTGCATCAACCTCCCCTTGGCGAGCCACTCCCATTGCCTCCACCCTCTTTGTTGGTCCATTCACCATCTTTGCCTTGTCTCATCATTTTCAACCCAGTCACGTTAACCATACTACCATCCCTTTGTCATGCTGTCTCAACTTTTTTCCCATCTTCATGATGGAGTCTTTGGCATGCTACATGCCCTTTCCTGTTCATTGCCTTCATAGCATGACTCTTTTTTTTTTTTTTTGGAATCATATTTAGACACCGTTGTGCCGTAGCATATAGTAGTGTATAGTCTGCAATAGATGTACTGTCCATTTATCAATTTCCTGTAAGTAAGTCCATCCAACTGTTGTCGTTCCCATGAGGGATACATGATGTGGAAGCGTCTGACCCGTAGGTTGAAAGGTATAGTTGCTGTGAAGTCCGTATACCGTGAGGTATTATTAGTGGCTGTAGGATGGTATTAGTGGCTCATATGGTACTGGTTGTCTTCTTCGCCCTCACCCTCACTACTCGTCATTGTCCTCTCTTAGCTCTGGCAGCTCTCCGTAGATGTATCGGAATCTCCCTGTGGTGCTGATGAACTTAAACAGTGCTGGTAATGCCTTCCTCGACATTAGCATAGGTCCAAGTCCCCATTGCTGGTTGGATAACTCCCACTGGAGCTTCTCCCCGGCTCTCCGGTGTGCTGGGCATTCAAATAGGTAGTGCTGTACTGTCTCGTTTTCATTTTGGCAGCAAGGCAAGGACAAGTTGGCGTGTCCACTTTCCCAATCCTGTTCAGGTGTTTCTGTAAAGGTATGTGACCCATTCGTAGTTGAGTGAGGAGCGAAAGGAGGGGTCTCGGTAGCCAGCGTGCAAGTTTCCAATACCATCTGCTGACAGCTGTTGCCTTGCCTGGATCAATCCTCTGGAAGGCAGTGTATCGTGGAGACTTTCTCCAGAGCTTATTGTGATGTTTCTCCAGCCGATTGCGAAAGGTTCTGATAGCCGCAGACTGGCTGTGGGGTAGTGGTTTCCTCAGACACAGCGGGAGCTCTGCCTTCCTACTCGACCTCATCTCTGCCGCTAGTTTGGCCTCCTGATCCGCTCTCTCATTTCCATCAATCCCCAAGTGTCCCGGGACCCAGGAGATGGTGATTCATAGGTCAGGTTGGTTTGTCCTCAAGTCTCAAAGGCGTTCGAGGAACATATCTAGAATATAGTGTGATGGTCCTGTTTTATCACTGTTCGCGGCTGTGATAGCTGCTGTGCTGTCCGCCCAAATGGATAGCTCCTTGGTACCTGTGTTTTGTACTGCCGCCAGATGTAATCCTAATATCATACCAATGCACTCACCTTCATACACTTCGTGGTGTTCCTCCTTTCCTAATCAATATCAGAGGGCTCTTTTCTCTTCTCTTTCCTCATAGAGTATCGCTGCTGCTCCAACGTGTTCCTTATATCCAGACCCATCTGTGAAAATCTTCCACCTCGTTCGGTCATTCTCCAGCACTACAAGAGCTTCCGCCTTATCCTCCCATATTCGGATTTTAAGGTTGAGATCCCATGAAGCCTCGTATCTGACCGCTTGTCTCTTCTCCATCAGTTTGGGTGTCAGCCTGTATCTTCCCATAAGGTCATGTAGTGGCGAGGGGTGCTTGGTACATTGATGGTATCGTGCTGTCTCTTTTACTCTTCTTATGATCGGATGTTCCTCTGGGAGGGTTAAGAGTCGTACAGCTGCATGGTGGCATTGCCATTCAATTTCGAGTGGCATGGGTAGTAAAGCTGCGTGGATGTCAAGAATATCGGTGGCAGTGGTGGACATTGCTCCAGTGATCATAAGTGCTGCCTGTCATTGAATAGACGTGAGTTTGCGAGTGATGCCTCGCTTTCCCAAAGCTTGCTTCCAAGTCTTTTCTCTTTTTCTAGAAGCAGGCATGAGAGTAACATCAGCTGCATAAAGTATTCGAGGTAAGGCATTAGCTTTGTATAGCTGCCTAACTAGCTGTGCCGTCATCCCTGTCTTGAGCCCCGTTATGCGCTTGAACTGGGATATCCACTGTTGGCCTTTTTTGACCATTGCTGCATACTGTTCATTCCAGCATAGTTGTTGATCCATCAATACTCCTAGGAACTTCGTGTATGGGTTGGGCTTGATGACCGTCCTTGCCTATCCGTACCCCAGGACCAACTATTCTCCTGGTTTTACCTGGGTCTTCTGGGTTTGGTTCTCGTTTCTGGCTGTAATCGCCCAGTTTGAATTTTGGGACTCCAAATTGGCAGTTGTGAGACCGTGCCCATTCCAGTACTACTCCGTCTCAGCTCATCATTTGTTCCAGGTCTGCATGAATCTCTTCTATGCTCGTTCCCCATTTCATACCTGCTAAGTCGTCCATAAAGGCAAAGCCTTCCTCTTTGTGTGAGCATGACTCTTGTCATCACCACTCCTACTACCCCCCACTCCTCCCAGTAATCCCAGTACTCATGCTCCCACTGGATCAACATTCAAGGAGTGTGTGTGAATGAGGCCCTCCTCTTGCTCAGGGCTGGGATTTTCAAAAAAGCAGACCAGCAGGCAGAGTTGACCAAAACTAGAGCCATAGTCCTGGGAAATTAGTTGAAAACAATGAAGGAGCAATACTGACCCTCTGCATTGGGAATTGCCACTGCTTTAGTTGGGAGTCTGATGGGATGGTCATAAGGACAGTCATCAAGACATTCAGAGGGACTGTTCCATATGAGATCTCTATTCTACAACTGATTGCCAGATGTTAGCATTGTTTGTACCAAGTTCCAAATGTGGACTCACATGGAAATGATGCTGGGTGCGTTCTTAATGAATGTTAACAAACTCTCAATTACACTTTGTGAGATCACAGTTGATGACTGGGTCAACAATTCTCTGCTGTACATTCTGGCTATTGTCAGTGACTTGCCAGCTCTCACAAATGATAATCAGGTGTCACACAATAGTCAATGAGCAAGAGGATAAAAAGGACAATAAGGCTAGAATAAAACCCTGATACTAGTCTAGCTACTGAGGAGTATAGATGAGAATAGAGCTAAGGAATATAACTACAAAATATCCTATCTTATATGTGTATAGTATATGAAGCCATGAGAAATATCTTGCACCATAACTACAAGGATATATAATATGAATCACTGGCATCCATAAGTAGAGCTGCAAATATACAATGAGTGGACAATAAGGCAATATAAAAGAAATGTGTATGCAGGACAATAGTGATGACAACCTGTCAATGGGTAGGTAGGCATGAGAAAGTTGCACCTTGTTAAGACTGTTCCGGGGAGATTCCGTAAGGTCTAGGGTAAATAGGATAGTGTAGAGGGATTCAATAATGTACAGTATTGTATGGTTAACTACCAATCAGTAGTAATGGATAAAAGCAAAGTCAAACAAGAACCTTAGCACCACTTTCAGTAGTGCCCCCACTATGTTGTAGTGGTTCCATTTATGTTCGTAGATTTCAGACATCTGGAAGTTGGCCAGATAAGTTCAGACAACTAGGAGGTAAGACTGGAAAGTTTGGACAGAGTTATAGTGATTATCTCTCTAGATTGGGATGATCTAAGTCGGTATTTGAACTGGAGGACTATCTACTGGGTGCTAGTGCTTGTGTACCGGTGGTCCTGGTTGTTGGGGGGAGGAACAGTGGGTATCTGGGATAGAACGATAAGTGATGTAAAAAGTTCCCAATAATATAAATAAAAGATAATAGTGTGAGAATTAAAAGTAATCATATCCGTTAACATTAGATGCATCATACGGTCCAGTCCCAAACCAATACAGAAAGGAAAGGAATGAATTAGAAATGTTGGTTTCATATGTTCCATATGAAGTAGCAGAAGCATACCCATAACACACCTAGATGAAACAACAATGCAAGAACAACAAGGTTATCATGTGTAATCTGGAACAGAAATGAAAATATAATAAATGCTGATGTAAATGCTAGTGCACTTAAATAAAAGAAAAGAAAAGAATAATAGAAAAATATGTTTTTGTAACACTTACCCTGGATGAAGCATAGTGAATAGGAATGGAAAATATGTACATGGTCATTGTATGTAGTTTTATGTGTGGAGGTGGGTTTATCCACTGATTGAGTTGAAGCTAAATTTATTCATTGAATTACAGACATGAAGGAAGCAAGATTCAGGAGTTGAACATTGAACTTGAAGAAACAGGTGTTATATTATTAAGCATTGAACTAGTGATGTGGGGTGATTTTTTTGTTGATTGATTATACCCATGAGTGACAAGATGCAACATAAAGTCAAACTCTCATCTACACACATCAAGTTCTGTTGAAAGAGGAATATGTTGGGCAGACACCACATAATAAGGTAATTTCTGTCAAGATTTATTTCTGACCAATTGATATATACTGACCAGATAAACAGAATTTGCATTGAAGAACAACAGGAGAAGTATGGGTAAATAGCTTGTCAATTTATATGAGTATCATGTTTACCCTCATTCTTTGTGATAGTAACAGAAGTATTGAATACACATTCAATGGTTGTGGTGACGAAGGGAGAAAGCACAGAGGAAGTGCAGGCTCAAGCACAAACCAAAGCAAGGGGTGGGGCTAGCACCACACACGAAGGCTGAAGGATAGAGTGATCAAGACGACAGTGATAGCGCAGGGGCCAATCACTAGGGTCGCACAAGGAAGACTAGTTCCAAAGACCAAGTAAGTATATTGAATGTAAACGATGATACAAGTACTAACCTAGTTCCAAAGACCAAGAGGTCAAGATGGGGAACTAGGTGTCAGCTACTGTACTATATATACAAGAGTCTTGATGAGTAAGCGACAGCGCGGGAAGTTGATAAAAGGATATGGAATGATGTAGAAAGATACGGAAGAATGTAGACAGATCCAAACCGTAACAAGGATAAAGAAAGGAGGAGATGTAGGGAAAATAAAGTAAGTACCATATACTGTGTGGCATGTCACGACATTACCCCCCTTCTACAGTCGATGTCCCAGTGACTATTTCTGTAAAGTTTTCGTAGGGTTGCCAGGGCGAGGAGTGGAAGATGGCCGCTGAAATTTTTCGTGGTGCGTTTGGGTGTCTTGTATAAAAATCCGCAATTGCATCGTCACTTGTGCCCACTAAGTTTTCTTCGTGTTCCCAACTGTTGTGTCCCTTGTCATACCCTTTCCACTTTACGAGGAATTGCAGCTTTTTCCACCATCCAAAGACCCGGCTGTCCAGGACCATGTCTACATCGTAGAACTCCTCTCCCTCCACGATTTCGGGTTCTGGTGGTGGTGGTTCAACTCCGTTAACGTCATTTCCTTTCCAGGGGGTCAGGCGGTTGGTATGGATGTTGTCGTGGATCTTCATCCAGGTGGGTAGGTTTAACCAGTACGTGAGTGGACCCGTTTTCTCTGCAACTTTGAATGGACCTAGGCGTTTGCTCCCCAGTTTTTGGTTCTTTTGCCGCACCTTTAATTTGCTCAAGGATAACCAAACCGGTTGTCCTACTTTGAATTCCTGTACTTTTCCCTTTGCTCCCTCTCTGATGCGTTCTTTGCTCATCCGTAGTGCTGCTTCTGCATCCTCCCGTGCATGCTGTAGCAGTTCTAGTCAGTGTTCAATGGATGGGTATTTTGTCTTAACGCCGTTTGGAATGGTGAACTCCGGGGTATAACCGTAAAGTGTTTCGAAGGGGGAGTGGCTGTGTGCAGAGTGGATACAAGTGTTCATGACAAACTTGGCAGTGGGGATTAAGAGGTCCCAGTCGTCCTGTTGGCGGCTTACATACATGCAAATGTAGTGTTTGATTTCCTGGTTAGCATGTTCAGTCTGTCCATTTGTCTCGGGGTGATAGGCTGTGGTCAGGGAGGAGTCGATTCCAAGTCGCTTCAGTAGCTGTCGCATAACGTCTGCTGCAAATTGGGGTCCTCTGTCAGAGATGAATCGACGGGGTAGGCCGTGTAAGCGGAAAATTTCTTTATAAAAGAAGTCTGCTACTCCTTCTGCTGTTATCTCAGTGGTGCAGGGGAAACAGTGAACCATCTTTGTGTAGTGGTCCACAAAGGTGATGATAGTGTTGTGGCCGTCCTGTGTCATAGGTAGTTCCCCAATGAGATCCACACCAATGTCCTGCCAGGGTCCTTCCGGTATGGGAAGAGGTTGAAGAGGAGAGGGATGGTGGGGGTTCAGGCATTTGCGCTGGCAGTGGTCACATCCATCGACGTACTTGTCTACAAACGAGCGCATTCCGGGCCACCAGTAGAGTCTACTGACTAGTTCTAGGGTGCCATGCATACCGGGGTGGCCTGCGGTGGGGGCGTCGTGACATTGTTGCAGGATTGTTTTCCATAGCGCGCTATCTGGTGGTACGTAGACTTTGTTGCGGTAGTAAACCAAGCCGTTTTCCTCTCTCCACTCAACTAGACCGCCTGTAAGACTCTGGGGTGCCTTGATGCCTTTCAGACTGTTTAGTACTTCGGCCTCTCGTTCACTGATCTGTCGAATGCGGTCAAGGAGGGGGTTGTGAAGAAGGACCATGGTCGCTGCATTAAGGAAATGCTCTGGTTTCAGTACGATTTGCTCCTTGTTGTCCTCTGCATCTGTGACTTGGTGCTGCGCCATACGTGAAAGTGTGTCCGCTTGAGTATTTGCTTTACCAGGGCGGTGCTTGAGACGGAAGTCAAACCAGGAGAGCCATAGTGACCATCGTGCTTGTCGATGACTGAGGTCTTGGGCTGTTTTCCAGTATTCCAGATTCTGGTGATCGGTCATGATATCAAACGGTTCCAGGGATCCTTCCAAGAAGCTTCTCCAGTCTTTCAATGCTTCGATAATGGCTAGCATTTCTCGGTCGTAGATTTCGTAGTTCCGCTCGGCTGGATCCATGGAAGAGGAACAATAAGCGACCGGGTGCCAGAGTCCATCCTCCTGTAGTTGCGAGAGAGTACCTCCAGTGGCGAAGCCTGATGCATCCACTTCAATCTGGCTTGGTTTTGATGGATCCCATAGTGTGAGGATTGGTGCGGAGGTGAAGGCGTCCCTTAATGATTCAAAAGCTTCCTGCTGTGGGGATCCCCAGTTCCATTTGGTATCTTTGCAGGTGAGGTCATTCAAAGGTCGTGCTTTCTTTGCAAAACCTTCGATGAATCTCCGATAGAAGTTAGCAAATCCTAGGAAACCTCGAAGATCACGTAGCGTTGTAGGTGCCTGCCAGCTTCTGACCGCCTCTATTTTGACTGGATCCATTCGCACTTCTCCTTCACTGATCACTAGACCTAGGTATTCAATGGAAGACCATTCAAATTCACATTTCTCTGGTCGCAGGTACAGGTCGTATTGGCTGAGGCATGCAAGAATGTCGTTGACTACCATGCGATGTTCCTCGACAGTTTCTGTGAAAACTAGGATGTCATCCAGGTAAACAGCCACCTTCCCAGCAGCAGTGAGGTCAGTAAATATGGAATTCATGAGGGCCTGGAACGTAGCCAGCGAGTTTGTCAGACCAAAGAACATAACGAGGGGCTCGAAGAGTCCTCGGTTTGTGGCAAATGCTCCCTTCCATTCATCACCCTCTTTCACTCGCACATTGTTGTACCCCCAGCGAACGTCCATTTTGGAGAAGAGCTTGGCTTTGCGCAGTCGACTGACAATGTCTGTAATGAGAGGGAGTGGGTATCAATTTTTTACCATGTATTCATTGAGACGCCGGTAGTCCTGAATGAATTGAAGTTTACCATCCTTCTTTTTGACAAAGAAGACAGGCGATGCCAATGGGGATTTGGAAGGGCGAATGTAACCTTTGCGTAGATTCTCTTCCAAGAATTAGTCAAGCTCTTCCTGCTCGTTCAGAGACATCGGGTAGATTTTGGTGCACATAGTTTCAGGAGCATTGGGTTTCAGGTCTATGGCATGATCCCAAGGTTTATGCTCTGGTAGTCGTTCTGATTCCTTCTCGGAGAAGACCTTTGCATGTTTCTGATATGCCGAGGGGACCATCTCTTCGAAAGATTTAATTGGCTTCTCTTTGTAGGTGGCCTCTGCCAGTTGTTGTGAATATGTGTACCCTGCAGAACACCATAGTTCTTCTGACGTATGGCCAATGATTCCTGCTCAAAGTAATGCTCTTCTTTGCTTCCTGTTGCCTATCAGTCGATACAGAGATGTGCTTTCAGTGTACTCGTGTATCTCTGGGTCGGGTCGGGTCGGCGTTTCTTCGGGCAGTCGGGATTGGTTGTCAGACTCCGGGGTGGAGAAGTGAACATGTGGGGTGGACATGGGGCCCCCATCTGGGTTTGCTTCTACAATGTGCTCTGTGGTTCCTCCCACATTACTCTCCTTGGGTTTGGGGACTTCCTCGATGGTCATGGGAGATGGGACTTTTCTAGGGCGGGTGATAGCCAGTCGCCCTTCTCTCCAGTCAATGTCTGGGTTGACCTTTCGGAGCCAAGGGAGTCCAAGGATGATGTTTTCAGAACCGAGGTTGGTGACAAGGTATTCAAGGAGCTGGGGTTGGTTTTGATCTATGGTGGACAGTAGGCGTACAGAATGTGTGATCTGTCCTGCAGTGTTAGGAGATCCGTCGATCTTATAGAGGGCAATGGGCTGATGGAGACGGTGAGGGAGGATTGGATGTTGTTTCACAAAACGTTCATGAATGAAGAGACCTGTGGCACCAGAGTCTATCATTGCTGCACTGTTTGTATTCTTGAATCTGCCTTGCAACTTAATTGGAACACGGAAGTGAGAAATGTCACTAGATTGAGCAGAGCCAATGGTACATGAGGGTATAGATGCGTAGGTAGAAGTAGAGGAAGAATACAGACTAGGGAACCAGGTGGCAGCCATGACGGGTTCCCACTTTAAAAATTCGAACGCAGCTCTGCCATCTGCTCTGCCAACTCCTTTTGTCCCGCAGTGAGCATCTGAAGGATCTTTGTGAAGTCCGTCGCCGGGGCAGGTGTTGCAGCAGCAATGGAAGTGGAAGGCTCCGCAACCATTGAGGTGGCAGCTGCAGAACGAGGGAGGGGTTTTGGGAGTCCTAAGAACTTCCTGTGGCAGACAGCCGCCAGGTGACCGGTTAGCCCACAGTGATTGCAGATATCACGTTCGTGGTGTCTGTCCGCCTTACGGTGTTCTTTGGACCCACATCCATACATCTGCCTGCCATGGCCCTACGGTAGTCCTCGGCAGATCGTCCTGTGGGGGTGGCATCTACCTCCATTGCATTTGGATCACGCACCGGGACGAAGGGAGTGGGGGTATAGGAGCCAAAGCTGGGAGTGTTCCGGGAGTATTGTTTCCCTTCCTCATTGGCACGTTCATTCTGTCGGTTGTCAATCCGAATTGCTTCACTAATCAGATCGTGCATAAAATCCGTATTGGCCTGAGAGTTGACCAATCCGTCCTTGATTCGCTTCAAGAGATGGTCATAGAAACGATCTCAGAGGTCGGCGTCCGAATATCCCGTCCTGCTAGTGTACTGCTTGAAGGTGGCGGCATATGTTGCCACACGGTCCCTTCCTTGCCAAAGACTTTTGAGAACATGTTTGGCCTCCATCACCGGGTCCGCTGTTTCAAACCGTTGCCTAAAGGCGCCAGCGAAATCAGCCCAGGTTGGGTAGAGGAGGGCAGGAGCTGGTAGTCCTGAAGCAACTGCTCGAGCGACCTGACTGATATTCTCCGAGGTGGGAGTAGCCCAGATGGCAGCATCACCATCCAGGTATGAGATAGCTGATTTGATTCTCTCTTGTTCATCACTAAGGGAACGGATCCCCTGAGCCCAGAGTTCAAAGGCGGCAATGAAGCGTCTTGCATCATCACTGCACTTCCCGTCGTACGTCTGGGGTTTGCTAACACCTTTATTGGTGCTTATGTTGTTAGCAATACTGGCTACTGCCGTTTGTAGCGCCATCTGTTGTGTTGCGAGTTGTTGAATTAGCACGGCAAGGTCTTGGGTGGTAGGGGGATGGGCCATGATGAGAGTGGTTTCGACAGTGATAGGTTCAGGAGATGGGGATAATGGTTCTGGTGTGACTGAGATATCGATGACGATAGGCTCTGGAGATGGTGCGACAGGGCCGGCTTCAGTTTCTAGCTCCGGTTCTGGGATAGCAGTGGAAATAAGCACAGGAGAGTTTCTAGCGGATGGGACAGCACTGGTAGGGTTTGACAGTCTACCAACCCGGCTTGGAATTCTGGGGATGGTTATGAATCATCCGCTTTCTGAATCGCTTGGAGCGATGGGAGCGGGGTTGCGGTATCGATTGGGACAAGGGTTTTTGTTGCAGTCAAACCAAGCGTCACGTTCTTCGTCTGGATTGTATTTAGAGTGAACATCACACTGATCTTGAGTATCAAATGCATGTTGAAATCCTGAACAATCGATGTCTGGTGTAAATGAAGGCGTAATGGCAATGGAAGGTGGAGAACCGGGTAAGTCCGATTTCCACTCCTCGTAGGATCAGTTAGAAAGGCTGACGGTACGAGTAGAGATCTTGACCTAATGTGGTGACGAAGGGAGAAAGCACAGAGGAAGTGCAGGCTCAAGCACAAACCAAAGCGAGGGGTGGGGCTAGCACCACACATGAAGGCTGAAGGATAGAGTGATCAAGACGACAGTGGATAGCGCAGGGGCCAATCACTAGGGTTGCACAAGGAAGACTAGTTCCAAAGACCAAGTAAGTATATTGAAGATAAACGATGATACAAGTACTAACCTAGTTCCAAAGACCAAGAGGTCAAGATGGGGAACTAGGTGTCAGCTACTGTACTATATATACAAGAGTCTTGATGAGTAAGCGACAGCGCGGGAAGTTGATAAAAGGATATGGAATGATGTAGAAAGATACGGAAGAATGTAGACAGATCCAAACCGTAACAAGGATAAAGAAAGGAGGAGATGTAGGGAAAATAAAGTAAGTACCATATACTGTGTGGCATGTCACGACAATGGTATGTGGAATTTGTGTTTGTGTTGCCCTGTTATTTGCAGTAGGAACAGGAGCATTAGATAAGTAGTATTAGTGTTTGTGTTTGCCCCATTCTCTATGATAGGAGTAGGAGCATTGAATACACATACAATGATATGATTGTGTTGCCCTGTTCTCTGCAATAGGAGCAGGAGCACTATTTACCCATACAATGGTATGTGTTATCAGCATTTGTGATTGCCCATTTCTCTGCAATAGGAATGGGTGCATTGGATGCACATATATTGATATATGGAATTTGTTATATCTATGCAAGCTAAGTCTTTACGAAGCTTCGCGATCTATTCCGCTACTTAGATATTACTTATAACCTTGCACCACTATGCAATTACTTCGCGAAGGAATCCCGATGCGAAGTATTTACTCTTATCTCTTATCATCCTTATCGGATTTACACTATCCCTTTTATATCCCTTCCTTTGTTCTTTAATTACGAGCTAGCCAATTCGGGCGTGGCATCGCTTCGCGATCCTGACTTACCTTTAGTATAAAGCTACGGTATCGAATAGGTAGTTCTTTAGTTTAAATATCAACCTTGATAGCACTTCGATAGTGATACCAATTAATCAACTATCCCTATCATTGTTTTAACATCCCCTCACTGTCAGTACGTTCCGCGATAGTCATCGCGAATGGAACACGTTTATCTTCTTCTCTTGCGGACATGCAAAGTGTCGAGGGCTCTACTAATAGTGGAGTCAAGGTCCGACTAACTAGTTTAGGATCGTTTTACCTCGCGAAGTATTTACTTCGTATTTTCCCGCGATCATCCCGCGATCATTCCCGACGATCCATTTGTGCACGATCATAACAGTATATTTAAACTGACACTCGGCACATTCGTACTCATTACCCTTCACATTCTACTCAACAATTTCCTTTATTTTCAACAATGGTCTATACAAGGAGCAGACGAAACCGTACCAACACTGGAGAGTCTGACGAGTCGGTAAGAGAGGAACCGGAAACGGTTAATCCTTTTGCATCGAACACGACAGGCTTCGCGCCCTTCGCGGAATCAATCTCAGGAGCAGGACACTCTCGACGTCGATCTAACGTCTTCGGTCCAGCCCCAGGACAACCTGCTAGTGCGCGGGTTTCAAGTCATCACGCCCTTGGTCAACCTGACCATTCCGAATTCGAGTACCAAGTACTCTATACAGAAAACGGTGATCCCGTTACTGTACGAACGCCGCGAAGAAATCACACGGCGATACCAACAACAGAGATGGAAATCCCACCATCTCCTACCACTTTTACCCTTGCTGACAGAATGTGTCAGCAGTGTCAGGAACGACTAACACTACGAGTAACTCTTAGCGCGTAGGCGCCTGTCGTAGGGCGCTTGTGTCCTGTGACTGGGCGTCTGGATATTCTAGTTCTTCGTTTTCCTTTACGCATTCTACGTTACTCATCGGGTCCCGTACTCGGTTACGACCCGCTGCTGACATCCTCTTGATTACTTATACTCGGTTAGCATCCGTGCTTGTATCTATCACGGACTTGTTTGTCATAGCGTTTGACCAACGACTCTATTGTAGATTAGATTCGTACTTTTGTATATAAGGTCAGCTAAGGTCTTGTAGTGACCTTAGCTTCGTTATTCAACTTGACTTCTGGGTTTCTTCTCTGAGACGTCTGAGACACTTAGCCGCTTGTGGTTTTGTGTGTCGACATTGACCTCTTACAAGCAGCTAGCAAACGCTCCCGGCCCTTCGCGAGGTCGGATACCAATTACCACGATGGAGATTCCGGAGAACATCAAAGAAGCAGAGATCGATGAAGAGGTAGGTCCTGAAGAGTCAGGAAATCCCGGTGACCCAGGGGGATCTGATCCCGATAGTCCTGGAGGTCCCGGGGCACCTCGAGGTTCCCGCATTCCTAGTCGTTCTAGGAGTCCAGTGGAAAGGGTAGGTAGTGTCCATCTGGACCCTACTGAACAACACATCTTAGATGTGTTTCACGCGTTTAAGGGTTCTCTCGATACCCTCAGAACAGTCCTCGCGGGCATGAATGCTAGCAGCCCCGCGGAGTCCGGAAGATCGAAAGTTAAGGATCCTGAAGTATTTGATGGATCTGACTCACGGAAACTGAAAGGTTTCCTCGTTTCTTTATCTTTGGTGTTCATTGATCGTCCCTCGTATTTTACTGATCAAAAGAAGATCAATTATACTTTGTCGTACCTCGGTGGTTCCGCGAAGGAATGGTTCGAACCAGATATTCTGGATCCGAATCTCTCCGCGATGCCAGCGTGGACGAGTTCCTTCGCGGCATTGGTGAAGGAACTGCAGGACAATTTTGGTATGTACGATGCACAGGGGGAAGCCGAGGATAAGATCGGCACGTTAAGGATGAAGGAATCCGATAACGTACGGAAGTATAACATCCGTTTCAATACCCTCGCGGCGTCTACTAACTGGGACTCGCACGCCCTCAAGTGGGCTTATCAACGCGGCTTGGCAAGTCGTATCAAAGATGAGATGGCTCGTCTTCCGGAACCGAAGACGCTCACGGAATACCGTTACAAGGTACTTCGCGTAGATATCAGGTACTGGAGACGAGAAGAAGAGCGGAAAAGAGATGCCGTTAGATCGACAGGTGTTTCTTCGGGAGGGAAAGCATCGAACACGTCGAAGAAGACCACGCCAGGATCTTCACAAACTCCTACCACCACCACCACGACATCGACCTTGACGAATAACTCGGGGAAGAAAGGTAAGTCGAGTGGAGGTGGAAATTCCTCATCATCGACGAGTTCTGCGGTGACCAAACCTGCATACGCGAGCAACCTCGGCTCGGACGGAAAGCTCCTCGCGAAGGAGTCGGAACGTCGAAAGAAGTTGGGGTTGTGCGGATTTTGTGGGGAAAGTCATAAGTTCGATGACTGCGAGAAACGAAAGGCTCGCGAAGCTCATGGACGTGCCGTGGAAACACAGGAAGGAACGGCAAGTACCTCTTCGGTATCGGAAAAATAGTCCGCAACTCCTGTACCCCAGTACGAAGTGGGAGTTGCGTTGACCAGGTTTGTACTACCGGGGAAGTTAAATTAAACGCATCCACTCTTTCTTATGATGAACGATCTTTTAAAATACCTCTTACTATAGATTTTCCACTTCGCGATGTCTCCGCGAAGCTTTCTTTTGTTTCTTTACTCGATTCAGGTTCTACCGATTGTTTTATTGATTCTCGATTTGTACATAAACATTCTCTTCCTACTTCTTTGATTTCTCCAATCAATCTCTGACTCTTTGATGGTTCTTTATCTCCGAAACCAATTTCCGAGACTACGTCTCTTAACGTTCGGTTTCCCTCTGGCGAGCTACTACTACTGACATTTTATGTCACTTTACTAGATTCCTCTTGCGAGGCAGTTTTAGGTTACAATTTCTTGACCCGCTACAATCCGTTGATTGACTGGGCATCGAGAAACATTACATTCCACTCCACCAAGCAAGTTGAGTTTTCCTCGACGTCCTCACTTCCGCGAACAGTCGTTCCAGAAGAAACTGTCCCCTCGCGGGGTCAGCCTACCATCAGTTCCAAAGAGGTTTCCTCGCGATCCTCGTCGCGAACTCGTTCTCGTCATTCACCTCGTCCTTTATCGGACTCTTTCCCCTACGAACCCATCTATTCCTATCCTTCGGTGGCTCAATTGGCTGCTTCGCGACTCGAAAACCCAGAGATCAATATTGCTCTTGTCAACGCGGGACTCTTCAACCGTGCTTGCAAGAATGCCAAGTGTGAACCACTGATCTTACGAGCAGTTCACAGCAAAGTCACAGCGCGAGCTGTTTCGACAACTTCGGCAAACACCAGCAATACTTCCTCGTTACCGAAGCATTACGCGGACTTCGCGGATGTCTTCGACGAAGTCGAATCCGAAGTGCTGCCTGAGCATTGACCTTATGACCTAAAGATTGAATTGGAGGAAGGCGCCGAACCACCTATCGGTCGTCTTTACCCTCTTCCTGCCAAGGAATTAGAGGCTCTACGCGATTTCATTGATAAGCACCTCGAATCCGGTGCTATTCAACCTTCGTCCTCTCCTCACGGAGCTCCGGTATTATTCGTACCGAAAAAGGATGGAAAACTTCGACTCTGCGTAGATTTTCGTGGTCTTAACAACATCACGAAAAAGGATTGATATCCTTTACCTCTTATTTCTGATTTACTAGACGCTCTGAAAAAAGCTAAGATTTATACTAAACTTGATCTTGCTCACGCGTACCATTTAGTTCGAATCGCGGAAGGCGACGAATGGAAAACAACATTCAGAACCCGTTGGGGTTCTTACGAATGGAAGGTTATGCCATTCGGACTCACTAACGCTCCTGCAGCTTTCCAAAGGTTTGTGAATGACATATTCGCTGATCTTTTAGATGTTTATGTTATCGTCTACCTCGACGATATCCTTATTTACTCCGACGACGAGACACCACATTGCGAACACGTTCGCGAGGTGCTCCGTCGACTTCAAAAACATCGACTCTACACAAACATCGCGAAATGCGAATGGGAGATCGATACGGTAGAGTATCTTGGTTATATTCTTTCTCCGGAGGGCTTAACGATGTCGAAAGACAAAGTGAAGGCTATCATTGACTGGCCGGTACCTCGGAAAGTCAAAGACGTCCAGTCTTTTCTCGGATTTGCTAATTTCTATCGACGTTTTATTTATAATTATAGCGATATCATAGTTCTGATGACGTGACTTACGCGAAAGGATGTACCTTGGAACTGGAACACCGATTGCCAGGAAGCCTTCGAGAAGCTCAAATATAGCTTCACTCATGCTCCTATTCTGGCACATTGGGAACCAAACCGACATCTAATCGTGGAAACGGACGCCTCTGATTACGCATTAGCCGCGATCCTCTCGATCCTACTACCTGACGGAGAAATTCACCCCATCGCATTCCTCTCGAGGACTTTTCAGGCTGCGGAACTCAATTACGACACTCACGATAAGGAACTTCTCGCAATCTTCGAAGCATTCAAAGGCTGGCGACATTACCTCGAGGGATCGGGAGATCCTATCGACGTCGTTACCGACCACAAGAATCTCGAATATTTCTCGACGACGAAAATCCTTACGCGACAACAAGTTCGTTGGTCCGAGTACCTGCACCAATTTAACATGGTGATCCGATTCAGACCAGGTAAGTTAGGGGAAAAACCTGATTCAATGACTAGACGCTGGGACGTCTATCCAAAAGAGGGGGATATCGGCTACGCGCAAGTTAACCCACATAACTTCAGACCCATTTTCACTAATGAACAACTAACTACTTCCCTTCGAGCTACGTTCCTAGAAGGACCGGCACTTCGCGCCTCCATTGTTATGGATTTAGAGGCACTTCATTCCGCTATTCGCGATTCAATCGAACTGGATCCGGAATCAATCGCGGGACTGAAGTTCGCAAAGGACGGTACGAACACTCGTTGGACATTAGGGTCTGATGGACTGTTACGACTTGACGATCACATTTACGTTCCTAACATTTCTAATTTACGACTTCAAATTCTATGCTACTTTCACGACCACCCACTCTCAGGTCATTTTGGTCAAAATCGGACTCTGGAAGCCATTCGACGACAATACACTTGGCCAAAGGTTCGCGAATTTGTTCGCGATTACATTAATTCATGTACAGTTTGCGGACGCAACAAACCTCGTCGACATAGGCCTTACGGTCTACTCAAACCACTTCCGGTCCCCGTCCGACCTTGGGATTCAATATCGATGGACTTCATCGAACAATTACCGGACTCGAAAGGACATACGGCTATTTTAGTAATCGTGGATCGAGCCTCGAAACAAGGCATTTTCATCGCGACACACGACAAAATAATGTCCGAAGAGCTCGCGGAATTATTCATCCATCACGTTTTCTCGAAACACGGAGTTCCTAGTCACGTCACCTCTGACCGAGGCTCGGAATTCGTTTCGGCTTTCTTTCGCGCTCTAGGGGAAGCTCTCTCGATCAAGCTACACTTCACCTCGGGATACCATCCTGAGGGGGATGGACAAACTGAACGAGTTAACCAGACTCTGGAACAATACATTCGAATGTATTGTGCGTATCAACAGGATGATTGGGCAAAGCTTCTGCCTATTGTGGAATTTGCTTACAACAACGCTCCTAACACTTCTACTGGTATTACTCCGTTCTTCGCAAATAAAGGTTATCACCCTAACATTACAGTGAAACCTGAAATCGATATCCATTCCGATCGCACAATTGACTTCGCGACGAATTTAGATGAGATTCATTCTTTCCTTCGTGAAGAAATTACTAATGCGCAAACTCGATACAAAGAGCAAGCGGACAGAAAACGTATTACTCACCCTGATTTTCCCATTAATTCACAGGTATTTGTACTAGCAAAGCACATCAAAACCACTCGACCTACCGCAAAGTTCTCCGAGAAGTACCTCGGACCATTCAAAGTTCTTGAGCGAGTAGGAACACTCTCGTACAAGTTACAACTCCCTTCCTATCTCAGTCGTATCCACCCAGTTTTCCATGTATCCCAACTCGAGCCTTATATTCCGAACTCGATCCCTCATCGCGAACAAACTCCCCCACCTCCGGTGGAAGTCGAAGGCGAAGAGGAATACAACGTCGCGGAGGTATTAGACTCGAAATTGGATCGTCGATACAAAAGATGCCCACTACGGTATTACATTCGGTGGGCAGGATACGAAGGTACAGACGAAGAGTTTTCCTGGGTCGCCGCGAACGAAATTCACGCGGACGAGCTGGTTCCAGCTTTCCATCTTCGTTACCCTCACAAACCTGGACCATTATGATTAACGACCCTTAATTCCTTTTATTCATGCATTGGAAATACTAATTTTTATTATATTAGCTCAACAAACTCATCGCGAAACCTTCGCGATTCATCACCATTACATTCCGTACTACCTACTAAATTACCTACTAAATTCCAAACCTTCACTCGTTCGCGAAGCTCATTATAACTTCAAACTATCACATTCCTTTCCTTCCGAAACCATCGCGATTCCTCCTCGCGGAATGAATCTTAACTCCTTACACTTACTACTAAAACAAAACCCTTACGATCCAAAACCACCAAAAAAGGCAAAAAACTTATATGATTAAAAAACAAACAAAAAACAAACAAAAACAAAGACAAAAACCCAATAAAGAAAATATTACAAAATTAAAAACAAAAATTATTTACAAGTCCAAAATTTACTATTACCTCATGGAAGTTACGTCGCACGACGTTTTCCTTCGCGAATTTCTCTTCTACTTCTTTCCTCTTCATTCTCTTCTATTTCTTCTTCCCCTTCTCCTTGTTCTTCACCGTCCTCTTCGTCTTCATCGGTTTTCATCCTAGGTTGCACTACACGAACCAATTCCTCCATCGCGAAACCCAGAAGCAATTCCATTTGCTTCTTGAGTTGTTCGTTCTGCTCCGCGAGCAGATCCAACTTCTTCCCAAATTCTACTCTAACTAAATTCCTTTCTGCGACACGCCTCGCGGGACCCTGATACATGTTCTCTTCGTCGATTCGCGGCTTTTTCCTCCTCGACCTTCGAGCAGCGTTCTCCCCGGACCAACTACACCATTGTCGTTGTTGATGACAGCGGAGACAAGCCTGTGTACGCAGCTTTCCGGGTTGAGCAATGCAGTTAATAGTGTTACCTTGCGTAACACAATGAAGACACGCTTCGCGGTTACGCGAAGGGGTCGGGGGAGGGTCGTCGTCGTCATCCTCATCCTCATCGTCACTCTCGTCGTTTCCAGGAGTAGGATCTTCATCGGGATCCGGGGCTACACCAATCTACAAGTCGTTAAGCAAGAAAAAGAAAAGAAAAGAACAACTATCACTCACCACAGAAACTGGTCGTTTTCTTTTTAAAACTAATCGTTCTACTTCCGGGGTATCGCGTACCACGGATGCTGACTTGAAAATTTTCTGCTTGGAGCCCAAAGGCTCCCGCGATGCTTGATCACTAGAACGTCGTGATGCAGCTTGAGCTGCACGATTCCGACGCTTTTGTAACTCCTGCAGAGCTTGGGACCTGCACTGATCCCTTATTCTCTCTTCCTCTGCGAGTTTCTTCAAGGCGTCCGCTTTAGCCTTCGCAATTTTCTCCTCAATGATTCGTTCTTCTTCCCGCTTCTTCGCGGCCTGCTTCTCCTCCTCGAGCTTCTTCTCTTCCTCGACTCTTTTCTTCTCCGCCTTGCGCTCAGCCTCACGAGCAGCCTCCTCTTCCAACCTCAGCATCTCCTCCTCGAAGGCGGCTTCCTGTGCTTCGACCTTGAGTTGACGAAGGCGGGATCGTTCCGCTTGCTCACGAACGAGGCGTGCTCGTCGTTCTTGTACGGTTTCTGTGGCGGTAACGGTGAACGACATCGTATAGTGATGAGGACTTAGGAAAAAACAGAGAAAATCTTCGCGTTTTATACGCATTTGTTCGTTGAGGGCAGGTTCAACTCTAAATTTTTCGTTTACCTCGATCATAACTCGCGTGGCACTTTGAAAATTTACTTTTCTTTTTTACTTTTCCATTTTATCTAATTTTAGATTCATCAATCATTAACAATCGCATAGGCTTTCAAGGGCGAAAGCCTAAGAGGGGGATACTGTTATATCTATGCAAGCTAAGTCTTTACGAAGCTTCGCAATCTATTCCGCTACTTAGATATTACTTATAACCTTGCACCACTACGCAATTACTTCACGAAGGAATTCCGACGCGAAGTATTTACTCTTATCTCTTATCATCCTTATCGGATTTACACTATCCCTTTTATATCCCTTCCTTTGTTCTTTAATTATGAGCTAGCCAATTCGGGCATGGCATCGCTTCGCGATCCTGACTTACCTTTAGTATAAAGCTACGGTATCGAATAGGTAGTTCTTTAGTTTAAATATCAACCTTGATAGCACTTCGATAGTGATACCAATTAATCAACTATCCCTATCATTGTTTTAACATCCCCTCACTGTCAGTACGTTCCGCGATAGTCATCGCGAATGGAACACGTTTATCTTCTTCTCTTGCGGACACGCAAAGTGTCGAGGGCTCTACTAATAGTGGAGTCAAGGTCCGACTAACTAGTTTAGGATCGTTTTACCTCGCGAAGTATTTACTTCGTATTTTCCCGCGATCATCCCGCGATCATTCCCGACGATCCATTTGTGCACGATCATAACAGAATTGGTGTATGTGTTGCCCTATTCTCTGTGATAAGAATAAGTGTCACAAAGGGGTGACAATGGTGGCAAGGCAGAGCAGAGGCTTAGACAGAAATGGGCAGATACTGGTCCCAATGACAAAGTTACATTGATGACAAGTACAGAGATGTAAGTAAAGACATACCTGGTCCCAACAACAAAGGGGTTAAGATAAGGGACCAGGTTGTGAGAGCTGGCTTATATATACAAGGTGGAGTGTGTCACAAAGAGGTGACGATGGTGATGGAACAGAGTGGAGACTTAGTCAGATACTGGTCCCAACAACAAAGTTATATTGATGGTAGGTACAGAGAAGTAAGTAACAACATACCTGGTCCCAATGACAAAGAGGTCAAGATAAGGGACCAGGTTGTAGGGACTAGCTTATATATACAAGGTGGAGTGTAGGAACTATGATGTAATACTGTATAGCTCAGGCACAAGGAATGGAACTGAACTGATAGAATGGGATGGAAGGTTCTGGAATGATTATTGTAGGTAAGGGTGCTCGGATGGTGTATCATAAAGAAAGGAAAATGATAGGGGTGGCTCACTTCATGACAGAGTGTGGGAACCATGATGTAATACTGTATAGCTCAGGCACAAGGAATGGAGAGGAACTGATAAAAAGGGATGGAAGGTTCTGGATTGACTATTGTAGGTAAGGGTGCTCGGATGGTGTATTGTAAAGAAAGGAAATAATAGGGGTGACTCACTTCATGACAACAAGAACATTAGTTACCCATACAATGGTATATGATATTAGTGCTTATATTTCCCCTGTTCTTCACAATATGAATGGGTGTATTGAGTACACAGGGAATACCATGTAATGTTAGCTTCAACCTCTGTGATAGAGTTAAAAACTTGGGAAAAAATATATATAATCATTGCTCTATTCTCTGTAATTGTTAGGGCCATGCTTCCAAGGAGGGAATGAAGTGGCTGAAGTTGCTCATGAATGGTCCGAAGGCTTCAATACAGCAATCGAGCACTCGAAGTGATCGATGTACATGTCATGACATGCTATACAAGATACAGTACTTACTTTATTTCTCCTACATCTCCTCCTTCCCTCATCGCTGTTACTGTTTGGATCCATCTACATCATTCCACATCCTTCTATCACATTCCAAACACTTCCATCAACTTCCCGCACTTTTGCTTACTCATCGAGACTCTTGTATATATAGTACAGTAGCTGACACCTAGTTCCCCATCTTGACCTCTTGGTCTTTGGAACTAGGTTAGTACCTGTATCATCATTTACCTTCAATATACTTACTTGGTCTTTGGAACTAGTTTTCCTTGTGTGACCCTAGTGATTGGCCCTTGCGCTATCACTGCTGTCTTGATCCTTATTTCTTTCAGCCTTCGTGTGTGGTGCTAGCCCCACCCTTGCCTCAGCTTGTGCTTTGAGCCTGTGCCTCCTCTGTGTCTTCTCCCTTCGTCATCACATTAGGTCAAGATCTCTACTTGTACCATCAGCCTTTCCAACTGATCCTACGAGGAGTGGAAATCGGACTTACCTGGTTCTCCACCTTCCATTGCCACTACGCCTTCATTTACACCAGACATTGATTGTTCAGGATTTCAGCACACATTTGATATTCAAGATCAGTGTGATGTTCATTCCAAATACAATCCGGACGAAGAACACAACGCTTGGTTTGACTGCGACGAAAATCCTTGCCCCAACCGATACCGTAACCCCGCTCCCATCACTCCAAGGGATTCAGGAAATGGATGATTCATAGACATCCCTAGAATTCCCAGCCGAGTTCCAAGCCGGGTTAGTAGACTTTCAAACCCTACCAGTGCTGTCCCATCTGCTAGATCCTCTTCTGCGCTTATCCCTACTGTTATCTTAGAACCTGAGCTAGAAACTGAAGCCGACCCTGTCGCATCAACCCCATCCCCAGAGCCTATCGTCATCGATATCTCAGTTACACCAGCACCATTATCCCCATCTCCTGAGCCTATCCCCACTGAAAACACCTTCATCATGTCGCACTCTCCTACCACCCAAGACCTTGCGGTGTTGATTCAACAACTTGCCACACAACAGATGGTGCTACAATCGGCAGTAGCCAGCATTGCCAACAACATAAGCACCAACAAAGGTGTTAGCAAACCCCAGACGTATGATGGGAAGCATAGTGACGATGCACGATGCTTCATTGCTGCCTTCGAACTATGGGCCCAGGGTATCCGTTCCCTCAGTAATGAACAGGAAAAAATCAAATCAGCCATCTCATACCTTGATGGTGACACAGCTATCTGGGCTACTCCCACCTCAGAGAACATTAGCCAAGTCGCTCGAGCGGACACTGCAGGAGTACCAGCTCCTGCCCTCCTCTACCCCACCTGGGCTGATTTCGCTGGCGCCTTTAGGCAATGGTTTGAAACAGCAGATCCAGTGGTAGAGGCCAAACAAGTTCTGAAAAGCCTTTGGCAGGGAAAGGACCGGGTAGCAACATATGCGGCAACCTTCAAACAGTATGCTAGTAGGACAGGATACTTGGATACTGACCTCCGAGATTGGTTCTATGATCACCTCTCAAAGCGAATCTGTCAGCGACTCGCTAGCTCTCACAAAAGACAACCAGGCGTCACACGATAGACGATGAGCAAGAGGATGAAAAGGTAAAAGAGGATGGATAAAACAACCCAATACTAGTCTAGCTACCGAGGAGAATAGACGAGAATAGAGCTAAGGAATATAACTACCAAATATCTAGTCTTATATACAAAATGGGATATGAAACCGTGAGAGACGTCTCGCACCGTAACCGTGAGGACCTACAATAAGAGTCGCTCGTATCCATAAGTAAAGCTGTAGGTATTCGGTGAGTAAACAATAAGGCAATATAAAAAGAAGCATGGAGGCGGAACAATAATGACGTCATCCTGTCAATGAACTGACAGGCACGAGAGAGTCGCGCCTAAGTGAAACGACAACGCGAGAACAATAAGGTTGACGTGTGTAACCTAAATGATAATGAAAATATAATAAGCGCTAGTGTAAGCGCTTTGGTGATTAGATAAGTAAAGAAAAGAAAAAGAATAATAAAAGAAAAGAATAATGGAAAAAGATCGATTCATGACAGAATCAAGGATGGACTGGTCAACTCCCAGGCTAACACAGATCAGATGAATGTGCTGATCAATGAAGCAATTCATATTGACAACAGGCAGAATGAACGTGCCGATGAAGAAGGGAAACAATACACCCGAAGCACTCCCAACTTCAGCTCCTACACCCCTACTCCCTTTGTTCTGGCCTGCGATCCAAATGCAATGGACGTGGATGCCACCACTACTGGCCGATCTGCAGAAGACTATTGCAGATCCATGATGGGAAGATGCTATGGGTGCGGGTCCAGAGAACATCGAAAGGCAGATGGGCACCATGAACGCGATGTCTGCAATCATTGCAGACTAACAGGCCATCTAGCAGCCATCTGCCGCAGGAAGTTCTTGGGACTCTCAAGGCCCATCCCTCATTCTGCCACCGCCACATCTATTGTTGCCGAGCCCTCTACCTCCATTGCTGCTACCACACCTGCCCCCGCTACCAATTTCACAAAAATTCTCCAGATGCTCACTGCTGGGCAGAAGGAACTGGCAGAGCAGATGGCAGAGTTGCGCTCAAATTTTTAAAGTGGGAACCCGCCACAGCTGCCGCCTGGTTCCCTAGTCTGTATTCCTCGTCTACCTCTACTTATGCATCTATACCCTCGTGTACAATTGGCTCTGCTCAATCTAGTTATGTTTCTCACTTCCGCGTACCGATTAAGTTGCAAGGCAGATTCAAGAATACCGACAGTGCAGCAATGATAGACTCTGGTGCCACAGGTCTCTTCATTCATGAACGTTTCATGAAACAACATCGAATTCTCCCTCACCATCTCCGCCATCCAATCACTCTTTATAACATTGATGGATCTCCTAACACTGCAGGACAGATCACACACTCTGTACGTCTACTATCCACAATAGACCAAAACCCACCCCAGCTCCTTGAATACCTTGTCACCAACCTTGGTTCGGAAGATATCATTCTTGGACTTCCATGGCTCCAAAAGGTCAACCCGGACATCAACTGGAGAGAAGGGCGATTGGCTATCACCTCTCCCAGAAAGACTCCGCACCCCATGACCATCGAAGAAATTCCCGAACCCAAGGAAAGTAATGTGGGAGGAACCACTGCACATATCGTAGAAGCTAACTCAGACTGGGGCACCACTGCAGCTCCACAAGTTCACTTCTCCATCCCGGAGCCTGATGACCAACCCCAATCACCTGAAGAAACTCTCCCTCTCCCCATGCCTGACCCAGAGATACATGAATACACTGAAAGCACCCCTCTGTATCGACTGTTAGGCAACAGGAAGCGGAGGAGAGCGTTACTTCGAGCGGGGTCATTGGCCATACGTCGGAAGAACTTTGGTGTTCTGCAGGGTACACGTATTCTCAACAACTTGCAGAGGCTGCCTACAAAGAGAAGCCATTGAAGTCCTTTGAAGAGATGGTCCCCTCATCATACCGGAAACATGCAAAGGTCTTCTCCGAGAAAGAATCAGAATGACTACCAGAACATAAACCTTGGGACCATGCCATAGATCTGAAATCAGACACTCCTGAAACCATGCAGACCAAAATCTACCCCATGTCCCCAAATGAACAGGAAGAGCTTGACCGGTTCTTGGAAGAGAATCGGTGCAAAGGCTACATCTGTCCCTCCAAATCCCCATTGGCATCGCCTGTCTTCTTTGTCAAAAAGAAGGATGGTAAACTTCGATTTGTGCAGGATTACCGGCGACTCAATGAATACACAGTAAAAAACCAGTACCCACTTCCCCTCATCACGGACATTGTCAGCCAACTGCGTAAAGCCAAGGTTTTCTCCAAGATGGATGTTCATTGGGGGTATAACAATGTGTGGATTAAAGAGGGAGACGAATGGAAGGGAGCATTTGCAACAAATCGAGGACTCTTTGAGCCCCTCGTCATGTTCTTCGGCTTAACAAACTCACCCGCTACGTTCCAAGCCCTCATGAACTCCATATTTATTGACCTCATTGCTGCTGGGAAGGTGGCTGTTTATCTGGATGACATCCTAGTTTTCACTGAAACTCTGGAGGAACATTAGAGTATAGTCAATGATGTGCTTACACACCTCAGCAAATACGACCTATATCTGTGACCAGAGAAATGTGAATTTGAATGGCCTTCCATTGAATACCTAGGCTTGGTAATCAGTGAAGGAGAAGTGCGAATGGACCCAGTCAAAATAGAGGCAGTTAGTAACTGGCAGGCCCCTACAACGCTACGTGATCTCCGAGGTTTCCTAGGATTTGCTAACTTCTATCAGAGATTTATCGAAGGTTTTGCGAAGAAAGCTCGACCCCTGAACAACCTTACCCGCAAAGACACTAAATGGGTTTGGGGATCACAACAGCAGGAAGCCTTCGATTCACTAAGGGACTCCTTTACATCGGCACCAATCCTCACACTATGGGACCCATCGAAACCAACTCAGATTGAAGTGGATGCATCAGGCTTTGCTACTGGAGGTACACTTTTGCAACTACAGGAGGATGGACTTTGGCACCCCGTCGCATACCGCTCCTCCTCCATGGATCCAGCTGAGCGAAACTACGAAATCTATGACTGGGAAATGCTGGCCATCATCGAGGCATTGAAAGACTGGAGAAGCTTCTTAGAAGGATCCCCGGAACCCTTTGAGATCATAACCAACCACCAGAACCTCGAATACTGGAAGACAGCCCAAGACCTCAGTCATCGACAGGCATGATGGGCACTATGGCTCTCTCAGTTTGATTTCCACCTTAAGCATCGCCCAGGCAAAGCTAACACTCAAGCTGATGCACTGTCATGTATGGTGCAGCACCAGGTCACTGATGCAGAGGACAACAGGGAACAGATTGTGCTAAAACCGGAACACCTCCTTAATGCGGCAACCATGGTTCTCCTCCATAATCCCCTCCTTGACCGCATTCGGCAGATCAGCAACCGAGAGGCCGAAGTACTGGATGGTTTGAAAGGTATCAAAGGTCCCCAGAGTCTCACTAGTGGTCCAGCCGAGTGGAGAGAAGAAAATGGTTTGGTGTACTACTGCAACAAAGTCTACGTTCCCCCAGATACGGCGCTAAGGAAAACAATCCTGGAACACTGTCATGACGCACCCACCGCAGGTCATCCAGGGATGCATGGTACCCTGGAACTAGTCAGCAGACTGTACTGGTGGCCGGGGATGTGCTCTTTTGTGGACAAGTATGTCGACGGATGTGATCACTGCCAATGCAAACACCTAAACTCCCACCACTCTTCACCCCTTCAACCTCTCCCCATACCGGAAGGACCCTGGCAGGACATTGGTGTGGATCTTATTGGGGAACTGCCCATGACACAGGATGGCCATAATGCAATCATCACCTTTGTCGACCATTACACAAAGATGGTTCACTGCTTCCCCTGTACAACCAAGATAACCACAGAAGGAGTAGCAGATTTCTTTTATAAAGAAATCTTCTGCTAACACGGCCTACCCCGTCAATTCATCTCCGATAGAGGACCCCAATTTGCGGCAGATGTTATGCGACAACTACTGAAGCGACTAGGAATCAACTCCGCCCTGACCACAGCTTATCACCCTGAGACAAACGGACAGACAGAATGCGCCAACCAGGAAATCGAACATTACATTCGCATGTACGTAAGTCGCCGACAGGATGATTGGGACCTCCTAATTCCTACTGCCGAGTTTGTCATGAATGCTCACATCCACTCCACACACAGCCACTCCCCCTTCGAAACACTTTATGGTTACACCCCTGAGTTCACCATTCCAAACGGCGTTGAGACAAAATACCCATCCATCGAGCGCCGACTGGAACTACTACTGCATGCACGTGAGGATGCAGAAGCAGCACTACAGATGAGCAAAGAGCACATCAGAGAGGGAGTCAAGGGAAAAATACAGGAATCCAAAGTAGGACAACCGGTTTGGCTATCCTTGAGCAAATTAAAGGTATGACAAAAGAACCAGAAATTGGGGAGCAAACGCCTAGGTCCATTTGAAGTCACAGAGAAAACAGGCCCGCTCACATATCGATTACACCTACCTACCTGGATGAAAATCCACGACAACATCCATACCAACCGCTTGTCTCCCTGGAAAGGGAATGAGGTCAATGGAATCAAGCCACCGCCACCAGAACCCAAAATTGTGGAGGGAGAAGAGTTCTACGACATGGAGGAGGTCCTGGACAGTCGGATCTTTGGACGGTGGAAGAAGTTGCAATTCCTGGTAAAGTGGAAGGGATATGATGAAGGCCACAACAGTTGGGAGCATGAAGAAAACTTAGTGGGCACAAGCAATGAGGCAATTGCAGATTTCTATGCAAAACACTCAAATGCACCACGAAAAATTTCAGCTGCCATCTTCAACTCTTTACCCTGGCAACCTTATGAAAACCTCACGGAAATAGTCACTGGGACATCGACTGTAGAAGGGGGGTAATGTCATGACGTGCTATACAAGATACAGTACTTACTTTATTTCTCCTACATCTCCTCCTTCCCTCATCACTGTTACTGTTTGGATCTATCTACATCATTCCGCATCCTTCTATCACATTCCAAATGCTTCCATCAACTTCCCGCGCTTTTGCTTACTCATCGAGACTCTTGTATATATAGTACAGTAGCTGACACCTAGTTCCCCATCTTGACCTCTTGGTCTTTGGAACTAGGTTAGTACCTGTATCATCATTTACCTTCAATATACTTACTTGGTCTTTGGAACTAGTTTTCCTTGTGTGACCCTAGTGATTGGCCCTTGTGCTATCACTGCTGTCTTGATCCTTATTTCTTTCAGCCTTCATGTGTGGTGCTAGCCCCACCCTCGCCTCGGCTTGTGCTTTGAGCCTGTGCCTCCTCTGTGTCTTCTCCCTTTGTCATCACAGTACAGGCCGAAAGATCGAAGGGACCAAATGGTACAGAAGTCACATAGGAGTGAAGCGAACCTCAATCCGTTTATTAGAGCAGATCCTCACTACGGCGAGTGGTTCTGGGATGGATTCAGATGATAATGAACAGTAAGAGGACAAAAGAAGAGAGAGGAGTGATTGGGATGGAACCCAAGGCAACCCAGGTCGATATTGAAACTGAGGAATAGTGTACAAGATATATAACCTTATATACAAGTAATCCTAATTGTTAAATAAAGACAATAAGTGAGAAGGATCCGAAATAATACAATAACGATGTTTCCCGAGAGCGGACAGGCGTGGGAATGCATCAGTCATGATGACTGAGTGACATGTGATGTATCCAAGGTTGTTCCGAAGTTACTGGGCCAAGGGGCACAGTACGAAGTCAATCGAGATTCAAGTTGGACTTGGTAGTAAATCCGGAAATGGATTGATCGGATCATTGATCGGCCGGAAGATTGATCGGAGCGTTGAGATGTTTGGAAAGTGATCGATAAGCTCGGAAGTCGATCCGGAAAGCATGGTGGAGCGTGGCATGTATATAACAGTAATAGGGATGGTTGCAGGGGCTCATTTATTATCATAATATATGTGCTCAAGGTTACTGTTGACCTTTTCACCATCCCTTGTGATAGGGATATGTTTACATATATTCCTTGCAGCATACCAATAGGGATAGAACATATCTTATGTGAATAAACATATAAATAGATGACAACAGGGCAATAGGTAGAGAGGGGCAGTTGATAAAATTGAAATGACCTCTGGGTAACTGGAAGGCTCAGGAAGCCCCATTTTTGTTAGTTGTGATTGTTACAAGTATCTAGTTAGTGGTATGCAACATATTCTTTCTTAATGGTAGATCTTGTCAGCAACTCACTAGCTCTCACAAACAATAACCAGGTGTCATGCAATAGACAATGAGCAATGAGAATGAGAATGAGATAATATGCGAATAACCTAGATGCAAGTCTAGATACTGAGGAGAATAAATGAGATTAGAGCTCAGGAATATAACTACAAAATATCCTATCTCATATACATCTGATAAATGAAACCATGAGAACCATCTTACACCATCTCCATAAGGATATATATTAGGAGTTGCTTGTAATCATAAGTAAAACTGTAGGTATACAATGAGTAAACAATAAGGCAATATAAGGAAATGTGGACATGGGATGGTAATTGTGGTGACAAAGGGAGAAAGCATGGAGGAAAGCACAGGCTCAAAGCACAAGCCAAGGTGAGGAGTGGGGCTAGCACCATACATGAAGGCTGAAAGAGATAATGATCTAGACAACAGTGATAGCACAAGGGCCAATCACTAGGGTCACACAAGGAAAACTAGTTCCAAAGACCAAGTATATTGAGTGTAAATGAAGATACAAGTACTAACCTAGTTCCAAAGACCAAGAGGTCAAGATGGGGGAACTAGGTGTCAACTACTGTACTATATATATGAGTGTCTGGATGAGTAACTGTCAGTGCGGGAAACAGATAGAAGTATCTGGAATATGATAGAAAGCTCTGAAGGATGATAGAAAGAAGTAAAAGGATATGGAAGGATATAGAAGGATACAGAAAGGTGTAGAAGGATCTGGAAAATAGCAAGGAGAAAGAAAGGAGGAAATGTAGGAAAAATGAAGTAAGTACCCATATCATGTGTCACATGTCATGACAGTAATGGCAATGATCTGTCAATAGTTAGATAGATAGAAGAGAGTCACACCCAAGAGAGATAACAATGCAAGAGCAACAAAGTCAACGTATGTAATGTCAGTGACTCACTAGCTCTCACAAGAGACAACCAGGCATCACATGAGAATCAATGAGCAAGATGATGAAAAGCAATGAGGATAAGACAACCCACAAGTCTAGCTACCGAGGAGTATAGATGAGAATAGAGCTAAGGAATGTAACTACAAAATACTAAGTCTTATATACAAATGGGATATGAAACCATGAGAATCATCTCATACCATAACCGTGAGGATCTACAATAAGAGTCGCTCATATCCATAAGTAAGGCTGTAGATATTTGGTGAGTAAACAATAAGGCAATATAAAAGAAGCATGGAGGTGTGACAATAATGACATTGTCCTGTCAATGAGCTGACAGGCATGAGAGAGTCATGCATAGGTGAAATGACAATGCGAGAACAATAAGGTTGATGCATGTAATCTAGATGGAAATGAAAATGTAACAAGTGCTGGTGCAAGCACTTTAGCAATTAGGTAAGTAAATAAAAGAAAAGAATAATGAAAAAGAACACTTTGTGACATGTAAGTTGAAGGGAAATGGGAATATGATAAACACTAGTTTAAGTGCCAGGGTCCTTAAGTAAAGGAATAACGAAAGAAAATGAAAAGAATAATGAAAAAAGATGCTTTTGTAACAATCTCATTTATCTTGTATTCATTGATACCTGCTTTCTTACTTTGATTGGTGTGAAACAAGTTGATGAGGTTTCATGTACATTACCTGAGTTACATAATGCAGCATAGTTAACCAATTAAATCTTGTTTTCTTGTTTCCTACGATAAGGAAACTATGCTAACTTATCTTGGATCTTGATCAGTGCTGCCCTCCTCAGTATTCCATTGGTAGATACAGTTTTGGGAGGTCTTATTGATGAGTGGTAGGGAAGCTGCTCACATCCTGTATCTGATTTACCAAATTGAGATTGGACTGTGAATAAAAGAAAACCCGGTAAAATGCATATTACTAAATGTTTGGAGCATTTGTAAATGACGGACACTCGACCACTGCAGCAAAAAGTAGTGAAAAAGAAACAATTGATACAATCAAGTTTACACCCTCTATAAACAAAACTTGAGGATATAGAAGAAGAAAAATGTTGTGCAGAAACATTCATTGCGGGACTCATCAAGTACTCAAGAAAGCCAAGGAGACAGAGAAACCTGGTTGTACCGCTGCTATTCATCCATGTCAATGGGAATCAGTATTCCTCACTGTTTCCCTGAGTCCTGATACTTAGTACAGTGAACAAACAGATGGATCAAGACCAGGAACACTTCAAGAGCATGTACACAGAGAAATGCTTCATACTACTACATGGGTTTGGAACCAATGACAAGTTCGACTGATGAAAAGTGAATGAAGCATAAGCATAAGCTGTCAAAGAAAAATAATGTAAGTATCCAGTTCACGATGTAAGTTCCAACACAAACCTTAAACATCAACACATGAGCACCCTCTATACGTCCCCTGACACACATTATTCACACCATCACACCCAAACGCATCACAAGGGCCAACATAATTTTTGTTACATCCATACCCACAAGGGCATCCAGCGTACTGCCCAGAAATGCATGTCAGCCCATTAGCGGACTTGTCACCGTCGCAATCGTTGTCATAGCAGTTCCCGTTGATGGTACCGCAGTCAGCACGGGACATGAGACTCGTCGAGGTGGAGTCTGTTTCGGGGACGATAGCCTTTGCGGCGAGGTTTAAGGCTGTAGTGGTGAGGGCTAGGAGGAGGGTGGAGAAATGCATTTTGGCTAAGTACTAGTGTTAGAGAGCTGCCAGTGAGGACTTGGGAGATGGGGTGGTAAGATTGAGATGCTTTATAGGATGCATCCTCGAGTGAGCTATACACCCATGCATAGTGGATAAGACGGGCAGATGTTTTCATGAGAGCCCGGTAAGTGAGGAAATCACGAGAGATACTAAGTTCGGAAAACGGGAGGTTGGAGTACTATTCGCCGCAAAGCTTTTCTTCCAAATCTCAGTTTCAAAAGGGGTTCAGAAACCTACAACTTGAAGGGAATAAACCCACTATGGCGTTGTGCAGACAGTCAAATATATTATGATATTATGCTGTTAAAATTAATCCCGCAGAATCTGAGTAGGAATGCGTCTAGCTGCTAGATCTTATAGTTGAGTCGGCAGAAATCAGTATGCATACCGTTCCTACATCGATAAATCATATAAAACATACCAACAGTATTCAAATGAGTACATACACTCCGGAATTGCATACGGCGAACCAAGGTAATTGCCCTATACTTAGTACAGTAGTATACTCACCTATGCTTAATGATTATTTTCAAAAGTTGAAGTGCTTCAGCGAAGCTCCAGGTGACTACATCCAATGCAAGTCTTAAACTCCTAGAGTCAACAGCCATGTTCCGTAGGAATTCTAGCGGATCGTCTGATGATCGTGGATGTTGAATCCTCCGGCGTTTGCAAAACTTTTCCGTCCTTCTCACATTTTCTTCCATGTACCACATATCTTCACATTTGTCATGTATGTACTACACGCGTACGGCCATCTCACTCTGGATTTCCGAGGTCCAGTATGAGCGTCTTAGTGCGTATGTTAGATTTATTATGAACAAGGCTTATGACACCTCCGTACGGTTGCCTGGGTTGTTATAACAGCACTGAGGGCGAGGGATACCGAGTACAACCGTCCGCTTTACACCACCCATCCTATATCATGCCCACTTCAAATAGGGTTCAATAACTACAGCTTGAACAACAAGCCGCCTGATGCAATTTTCACTATGAGCAGTCCAACAAAAAATCTATATAAGATAAGCGACATGTACAGCGTTTGAGAGCTTAGAGAGCGATGTGCAATGAGAGAGGTATTAAAGTATGAGTGAGTCCGAGTGAAGGTTATAATGTACTGAGGGAACATTTCAGGTTCATAAGTAAGGTGCCAAGTCCATCCGTTATAACCTAGACTATGAAGAGAACAGAACGGTCTGCGTATTAAGCGTCAATAGTCGATAAAGGAGCAACGCAATCAAAGAGGGGAAAAAGAAAATCCACACGTATAATCGAGACCAAAACTTAACGAGTGAATTACGACGCCTGCTCTGCCAGACATCTGTCAATCGCAGCATTAATCGTCGCCTTCCTAGACGCCAAATCTATCCCAAACTGTTCTTCCAATTGTCTTCTGATACCTCTCTTCGTGACTGAATTCAAATCCGCCACCCTAATGATTTCCTGAACTGCTCGCTCGATGTCTACATCCGAAGGACCTCCGTGCAGCGAACCATTGTCAGGACTCGATGTTATAGGAATGGGCATATCAAGGTAATTCGTTGTTGGTCGAGACGGCGTGGGTTGGTAAAGCGATGGCGTAAACTGGGGTTGACCATACATCATTCCTGCATCCATAGGCATGCGAAGGTTTGACTGAGGAGTATTTCTTCCAGATTGGTATCCGGGCGGAGGCATCATCTGCGAAGGCGCAGGAGAATACGCTCTTTGTGGTTCGTAATATGTTTCGCGACCGTAAAGAGAGGCTGTTTGTGATTCTGGATAACCTTCATTATGGAACTTATTTGGCGGTACCCAGGAGCCGATGCTGTGATTAGATTCCTTGTCCCATAATTCGTTTTCCTATAGTGGTTATGAGCATCGGAATATTGTCTTGAGTAGTAACTTACATAGTCGGTCCACGATTTCAACGGAATAGCCTTGGGGTCGAATTTACCCTCATCCTAGAAAACGAAGCGTCACGAAATATAAATGGAAGATAATTAATAAACTTACATGAACTATAAGCTTCTTTCCAGATTCACCCATAACCAGACGTGTTGCTCCCCAAGAGAAGTCGTCCATTCTCCAGAAGGAATAAAGGGGCAGGTATAAAGAGAAGATAGGAATAGCAAGGATATAAAATATCATCCAGCCGATCATATCCCATTTACGCCGCATGATGAAGACGAGCGCTTGGAGACCATAGATCGCAGCTATCATGATGAGAGACAAGGTTGGGATTGCTTCACCTGCGCCGGCAACAGAATAAATCAGATACACAATCTGCAAAGGATGCAGTCAGTCAAAGGAGACTACGAGTTCTGTTCGCGATTTGACTGACATAGCCCACAGTAACGGGTTGAATGATAGTGGAAATGAGATCGATCATAACCACAAACCGCATGGAGAAACAGCAGAAACCACAGAGTTGTTCCAAAAACATCAATTCGCCGAGGTTGTGCACCGTAGAATTGATCCAACGTCGACGTTGTGATAGTAAAACCTTCCAATCATCGGGGGCGACAGTAAAGGCATGAGCATCTCGTACAAACTGGGTTTTAAGATTGGGGAAATGCTTGAGAAGAAGAGTTGTCAGGTAACGATCTTCTCCAAGATGCAACAAGTTCTTCATGTGCAATGTGTCGACGCGGTTTTCTGAATAGTCATGGACAATCTGGTTCGCGATGAACAGCGGCTTATGTGTGTCGGGTGCGCGAAGGCGGTATAAAGAGAAACAACCGGGTAAACAAGTGACGGAACCAAATAGACTTTCGAACGCCTTGGCCATGTGATGAGAAATGAAGTACTCGTAGACCTGACGGTAATGCAATTTAGATTGAAAACGTTGAGCGATATTCTGAAGTCACAGACCTGCATCATCGTAAGGATAGATTGTTTCGCGTTGGACAGCTCGGTTTCCCCACAACATGCCAATAACTTCTTGTCGTGGATCATACTGTTACGAAAGGATATTTGTCAACTTAGCGAAGAACAACAGAAGCAGCAAAACACAAACGCAGAGATCAGGCGGTTAATGGAATATTGATCAACAGTGGTATCGGCATCGACGGTAAAGAGATATTCATAGAATGTGGGGTTGACACCGATGACATTCTTAATCTGGTGATACATTTCCAATTCCATTGGGTTCATGGGGGTGTTGAAATGGACCTAGGGCGCTTTGCTTTAAGCATCAAGTGGTAGTATGGCAAGAGAAGATTCACCTTGTTCAAAAAGTGCATGAGAATCATCTGCGAATCACGCTTGCCGCGATTACCGGGACGAGATCTTTCGTTCGGTTTACCGACTTTGACGATGACCATGTAAGGTACGACGTGACCAGCACATTCGTATAGACCGGAATATATTTTGCCCATATTGTGTTGTTTAGCACCCTCACCAAGAGAGAGGAAACTCAACGGTTCAGGATCGAGGCTAGGATCAGCGCCAAGGATGTCTAACACGATACGTGGTGTGGGTCGGTCATTGCCTGAACCTACAATCATACCATCGCAGATGACAACGAGCAGCTTCCGCTTATCGTCATATTTCATCTGAGCCAGAGAATCGATGGTACGGCGCAAAGAAGAGTCGCCTTCAGTATAACAAGGAACTTGGCAGATGACGAATTTATCGTGATCCTCCGGTAAACGAGCTGCACTGAAGTTGATTGAGGCTAAAAACTTGAATCCGATGACAGAGACCATGAACAGAGAAAGCGCCAGGAGAATGTACTTCGAGAACAAGCATTGCGGGGAGTTTCGATTATCGACTTTGCCAATGAGGAACAGGTTTCTCAAGCAAACTTTCTGTCTCTCGAGGACTTCAGAGCTGATCGTATTCGGAACAAGTGCGTTCAGACTTTTAGTGATATCACCCCCGTTATTGAACTTGAAGACGTCCATCACCGAAGGATCCATGAAGTTCTTGTCTGTATTGGAGGGAGCCTGAAAGCCCGGAGGTGCGATAAGTGACGGTTGAGAGCTGACATAGGAAGTCACATCGTAAATCATGCCGTCGTATATTCCAACCGATTTCCCGGACGTTGACATGTCCTTGATTTCGTCTTTGGTATATCCCAGGAAGCCAACTCGGGCGGTATAGCGCATGGTGACCATACTTTCGAAGTACCAATCTGGTCGCGAGTCATTAGTGTTGATACGGAAGTCATGGTACTGTGCATTTATGTCGGAGTTGTTCGTTGTGTCAAGAGCAACGAAGGGGCTGACGGTTCCAGACACACCATTACAAAGGGCGCTGATCTGTAGAAGTGGTGAGATATTACAGAGAGCTCAAGTCGGCGTTAAGAATAAAGGTTTACCTGAACAGGAAAAATGTTGTCTGATGTTGTTCCCCCATATTTGAGAATAGACTTCGACGGTACAACACTGACAATTCGCTGATGCGAGTCGGATATGATACCTAGATCGAAGACTTCTCCACGAATAGAAGTATAAACCTCTTTCGCGGTACTGTCGTGCGACGACAATTCTCCAGTATTGAATACATGCTGAGTAGGGCAGATGACGAGACCTAGCACGGCGATGATAAAGATTGAAACAGCGCAACAAAACCAAATGATCATGTTAAGTGCGAGTTTCTCTCTCCAAGCTTGCCGCACATCCTCACGCTTCATCCGACCAATCCATTTCAAGAATGGACTCGGGACCCACCACGTCAGAACCCAACAAAGAGCTACCCACCTGCGACGCGCAGAAGTCTCTTTGATAACCTCAGTCGTCTCACCTTCTTGTATCTCGCCAGGCAAAGCCTCCTTGTTCACCAAAGCAGCTTTGTCGGCATTTTGAAACATATTTCTCGATGGTGCGTACGATTCAGATCCAAAATTAGACACAGAATCATCTCTCTGGCTGGTGAACTTGCTCCGACCGTCAAAGTCTTCGCTGTGAAATGAACGATCATCGCCGAACTCGTCGTCATAGAGATCTGCACGCTGAAAAGGCGAGGCATTGGCAACCAGAGGCAACTGCTGGTTTGAAGAGCTATAGTTTTCGTTGTGCCCAGCGGACCAAGCAGCCTCGCCGTCAGCGTTCGGGTAAGAGTAAGGTGCATACGGGTCACCCGCGGCGCGGGGTTCAAGACCAGCTTCGGCCTCAGCATCGCGAAGACGATTGCGCTTTTGTTCTTCTACATCTCGAGAGCGGAGCTGGTCTTCTAAGAGATGGAAAGCAGCTTGAGAAAGGAAGACCTAAGAAGCGATCAGCAGAAAGCTAAACAGACCGAAAGAAATAAATGACCTTATGTTGACCAAGAACAATGTCGTTCTCATTCAGGCCGAGTGCGGACCTTGCATAGTCAACCTTATCCCGCTCTTCACCACCAACAACGCCAGCCTCCTGAAGACCTTCCTTGTACCTATCGCAGAACTCTTCGGGCATCATATTGACCTCAAACACATTAACACATCGTTTAGCGATTTCTGTCAAACCCAGGCTTCTCACTTGACCTTTTACGCTCCTTCCTTCAAGTTGATTCGGTAACTGTGAATCGTTAGGGTTGATACAGAAAACGTGCCACGATTGAGTATCATCTAGAGTCTCAAAGAGAGTATCCAAGGCGATTCGAAATTCGCCGGCAACGCAGGCGGTGCCGTTAGAACCTCCAAGTCCAGAAGTGTTCCCTATAATGTCGTCATCATCGACTTCGACACCTTCTTTGACGGTCGACATTCGTTTAATGGTCCCTTTGCGTCTGGTCGATGGGGCTCGCATTGGTTTGACGTTCTGCTGAGCAGCGACGATAGTGTCCTCGTTTCGTGGATGAGCCGTAGTAGCAATTTGCTTCCCGCTAAAAAGTCCTTTGACGAAAGGATTGATAGAACCAGTGCCTTCCATGCCCTCAACGCCTCGTAAAAGATTGACAAAATCCGAGTTCAATTCGTCCTGATTCCGTTCAATGAAGTTTTCTGACGAATACGTTACTGGTCCATTGAAGTGACTGACAGTGAAAGTAGGAAAACCCGACCGGTCAATGTTACCGGTTTTGAATGAAGAATGGTTTCCCCAGCGTTTCTGAAATGCTTCGACCATCGTGTGATTCGTTTTCTTGGGCTGACGACGAGCCTGATCATCCATGATATGAATGAGACCACCTGGCTTGTTTTGTAGGAGCCGGATACACTCGGTATTGTCGAAATATGCTACAGAGGGGACGAAGCGCGTGATGCCTTCGGCAGCATATTCATTTACATGAGCCTCAAAAAGACGTTTCTGAGTCCAGTGCTGAAGTCTTTCATTGGCGAAATTAATGCAGAACTGGTCGAGGGAGTTCGGTCGAGAAGTCATATTCTGTGGGCCCGGAAGGTCAAAGAGACCAATGAAAGTGGAAAAATCGTCTTTGCATAAGCGCTGATTAATGTGTTCATTGAGCCATGAGAAAAGAAGGGAATACAGAGCCTTGGCGAGGTCATCTCGATTATCTGAAGCGCCGTCTGGGTCAAGGAAGATTGTGCACATCTCCTTTTTGACCATCTTGGATCGGTAGGACAGCGATTGCTCCAGTTCGGCCGGTTGTACACCAAGAAAATCAGCGACGATAGCACAAACGTCAGTGTTACGCACGACGGCAGCATCTTCGTTACGACTGCGGTCAGTGACAAATTCCAAGTTACCGAGGTGGAGGATGGCAGCCAACAGTTGACAAGTTTGAGCAACGTGTCTTTTAGAGAGGCCAATGGTCTTCAGAGCTACTTTGAGTTGCTCAAACCTCAAGGCGTCGTCGTCCTTGGCTCCATTGGGTCTAGCCGTAACGTTCCTCTGCCCAAGATAGCGGTACGCTGTCTTGTCAACGAGGTGGAGATGTTGCCGCTCTTCAGGTGTAGCGCCAGCGACGAGGTAATAAAAGATGTGGAAATTTCGTTCGCCGCTTGGTGCGCCGGCAACTCGATTCCGTTCGAGGTAATATTCGAGAGTCTTGATACCGGTAAGCCGCCCTCGCTCACTGAACTGCAGCTCAGTATATTTTCCGAAGCGAGATGCATTTGGATTGAAGAGTGTACGAGCATTGCCGAACGATTCCAGAACGAATTCCGCTGCAGGTACCTGATTAGCAAGCTTCGCACCCTTCTTCCCAGGATTAGAAACAGAGAGCTCGAGGATAGCCTTAATTGCTAATCGACGAGATTCCGACTTGCCAGAGGCCGTTTCTCCGCTAGAATTGTATTAGGACTTAGAAAAAGTAGAAAACAATAGCTGCTGGCCAAAACTCACCTAAAAAGTATGCTCTGATCTTGTGTAGTTCTCTTCATGTGATAGTACACATTGTTCGCAAGCTGGAAGATATGAGGCGGCAGAGACTCCTTGGGTAAGCTGGTATTCCGATACTCAGAGGCATATTTCTGGAGAACATTGTCGGCATTGGAGGACACGTATTTGTGAGGATTCAAGGCAACCAAAGCGGAGGAGCCGACGTTGGTATAGATAATGTCGGCCATAAACCTTTCTCTGATACATGTTACGATAACATCGTCGGAAATTCCAGTTAGTTGTGAGATGTCGGTGACAGCCTCGAGGCGCTGGTGGATAGTCGACTGCCGGTTCATGGTCGTCGAAAAAGGTTATTTTCGAGTAGAACACGGAGTGAAGAGCAGTGTTGCAGCCTGACGGCAGGCGCAACGTATCAGGCGAGATGGAAGCAGTGAATAGTAAGGGAAAGAAGTAAGAGAGTAGAGCGTCGTGGATGGACGAAACACTCTAGGTCGGTCGTGGGAAGAATTGTCTCCGATCGTGAATTTCTTCTCACTGCAGTTCGGCCATAGTATATTATTATTAGGGCACATCGCACTTTCGACTGTTACTTTAGCTCCAAGAAACATCCCCCTTTACTCGGATGGAAGAAGCGTACTTTGAGAATATTTCATCTATGATACCATATGATTTAGTATACGTATAGCACCGGGATACACAGGAAATTGGTGGACAGAATTATTAATTGTGTGGAAGTACAACTGATTTGAGATCACAGCCCTACAACCACCGTCTACAACTATTTAATCCATTTAGTTCTTCTTTTCCTGCGATTTTCAATCAATTTCCATGTAAGACCTCATACCCTTAGAATTGAGGACCATCAAGCGATGAGCTCTCTGACTTTCGAATTCTGGGGCTAGTTTCTCTAGGCCGACTCCCAAGACGACTTGAACAAGCTCAATGGAGATGTAACGCAAACATCCGGCACTGTCACCTGATACTTATGGCTCTGGGTGGGTCACCCATTGCTTCTTAGTACATTTCAGGCCACTCGCTCCTCTTCGCACGTAACGCAATATTTGTCCATGATATCAGATATTGTATAAATCTGCTAGTTGCACTATCCTGATGGTACCAGTTCAGTATTTCTCTGTCCTCTTCGTCTTCCAAGGGGTAACTGGCTAGCGCGCAAACTGGATCTTCCTAGATACAGAGAATTGAATATCGTATTGACCGTTGCTTGAATGAAGTCACGCCAGTTGTGGGACGAGGATGCGAAGTGGCACTTGCCGGTATTGCAGCAAAGGACTAGAATTGGTGATATTGTATGCATCTTCCCTTGATCATATGCGGTGAAAAGGATAGCAGTGAAAGTGCGGAGAGTGGCCACAAGGTCACATGGGGCTTATCTCAGCAAAAGCTGTGCTTCATATTAAACCGGCGCTCGAAATGTGTGGTGTCAGCGGTTGAGGCCTTTCCGAGACGACAAATAACACCTCGAGGCCGTCGTTGTCCTCTACTATAACCTCCACTGTACTGACTTATCGTGTCTTTTCATTCCTCATAACATTGCTCTCTCACTGTCTGTCGTCTTGTTTACTTCCTTTCATATACCTATCTGTTGGTGAAGATGTCTGAAATTAGGAGGAAGCTCGTTATCGTTGGGGATGGTGCTTGTGGAAAGGTTCGCTTTTCCTTCTTGCTATGGAACATTGCTTACCTTCTAGTATTGTTGCTCTTCTCTCACCTCCTTGCACTTTGAACCATCACTGTTCGTCATGCAACTTCTCGGCCCAAACGACAACTTCTCTACACCTTTTTCACGGGTGTTCTCATTCCATCATTTCTTTCTTCATGTATATTTACTCGGCTTTTCGTTTTCTCGCTTCGGCACGACCATTGTGCTTCTGTTATTGAACTCACACTATCAAATTCACTGAATGACCCATAGACATGTCTGTTGATTGTTTTCTCGAAAGGAACTTTTCCAGAGGTGAGTTTTCCGCTGTATCATTGCGCTGGACACGCAAATCGTCCTGTTCCTTACTTCATGAATTGCTCTACTGACGTTTCCGTTTGAAACCACAGGTCTACGTACCCACCGTCTTTGAGAACTACGTTGCTGACGTCGAAGTGGACGGGAAACACGTTGAACTCGCCTTATGGGATACTGCCGGTCAGGAAGATTATGACCGTCTCAGACCCCTTTCATATCCAGATTCCCATGTCATCTTGATTTGTTTCGCCGTCGACAGCCCCGACTCCCTCGACAACGTACAGGAAAAGGTTTGTAATCTTCATATTCTTCCTAAATTCTTACATGTACTTAATTTGCATCCCTGCGGTTACAGTGGATTTCTGAAGTTATGCATTTCTGTGCTGGTCTGCCTATCATCCTTGTTGGTTGCAAAAAGGATCTCCGCCGGGACCCGAGGGTCATTGAGGAACTCCGAAAAACAAGCCAGAGGCCAGTAACACCTGAAGAAGTGAGTTTTCGGTCAAATCGACTCTCATTATCGGTTTTGTAACATCTTGAGATACACTGTTTGTCTCAGTTGCTTCCTTTCTTCTCCACCCTTGTTATCGGCTTAACTCGTTAATGCTTTGTCGCTGATCATTTTACATCTTACAGGGTATGGCTGTTGCTCAGAAGATCGGGGCAAAGCACTACCTCGAATGCTCAGCCAAATCTGGTGAAGGTGTTCGTGAGGTTTTCCAGTACGCTACCCGTGCTGCGTTGCTCTCCCGTCCGGGCAAGAAGAAGGGCAGCAAGTGTGTCGTTATCTAAACGCCTATAAACGGCGCTGCCATTTCAATCAACTGGATCGAGGTGTTGAACAGTAGGAGTAGTTCTGTCGTACGGTGCAGATAATGACTAAATTGTTGGGCAACAGGAGTCTTTTGTTCTGTTGACCGAGGATGCAAGAATGATTCTGTTTTTTAATGCTATGACGGAGTAATGGAAGCCCCTTGGGCCTAGTTTATATATATTGACATGGTGGATTCTGTTGTCGTCGGTGTTTAGTTCTCGGTTCCACAATTCACTCTACCTCTACCGTACTGCTCTTTCCACCCCTTCCCGGAATTTCATCCCTTCTTTTTTTTTTTTTGAGTTCATGACCATTTATACACTTCCGCATATTTCCTTTCACCTCTCATATCTTTCTCTTTTGGTGCCCCGGATGCTCTGCATTGAGAAATCAGGTATAAGCGTCAAACTATCATGAGCTATGTTCTTGTACGCCCGACTGCTGCTGGGTCAGAATTTTATTAGAATATCCAATTGCAACTTTGCCGATGTGGAGTGGATTTCAAGCTCGGATTTCGTTCCGGCGCGGAGCAGAATATGACAATTTATTTGATCAGCAGGCATACAAATTTTACGTCCTCCTTCAAAAGCTCGTTTCTGTCCATTGCGTTTCTTTCTTACTTTCTTCTACCTGCAACACGTCAAACGCTGCGCTCGGATCGTTCTACATTGTTTTCTTCCTCTTGCTTAGAAATAAATTTGTAAGTTCATTTGTTCCCATATTCTTTCAATCTCAGTCTGAATTATAATCAAGCTATCTCAATGACCCAGGGATTCACGCTTTCATATTCCCCTTATACTTTGCCCAAAGTTATGCCTCCTGCAAAATCTCTATCCCTTCCTCCTGCCAATCTCCTGCCAACTTCATCTAGCGCTCAGAGGCAATCTGTTTCAATGTTCAATCTCCCCCCTGATATTTTATACCACATTCTATGGTATCTTTCTGGCGGATGGGTGACGCTTGATCCAACAACAGACATATGGGTCTTCACGCGTGTATCACGATCTCTTCGTCTTGTTGGTTTGAGTTTCGCCAATCTATGGGCCCGAATCAGTTTAGAGGCAGAAGATATCAGGAAGTATAAAAGACATGCCGTCGACATTCTCCGTACTATCTTGAGTAGGAGTACGGCCAATATATCGGAAAGTGGCCATGAAGGAACTCATTTGCGTCTCCGGGTGTATGCGGATATGTTGTTGATTCATGCAAATCTTCTTGACATTCTTACGGCACATTACACTCGATGGTATTCTCTTGATTTACACATTTCCTTGTTCCTCCTGAATACCCTTTCAGCGCAAATGGCGCCCCTCGGTTTTCCGCTTCTGTCTCATCTGAGGCTAAGTCTTGGGTCAGATCAAACAAAGATACCTGATCTCGATGTTTTTTCACTTTGCCCAGCGCTGAAAAGCGTTGAATTCGATTCCATACCAAGATGTAAAGCTCTGCGACTGCCTTGGGCAGGCCTCACTCGGATCGTCCTCAAAGAACGAGTTCGTTCAGATTTTTTGAGGATGCTCCTCAGTGCACCGGCGCTTCAGCATGCTGAACTCGTCTCGGTTCTTCCCTCTCTCCATCCCGAAGACCCGAATGACGATCCTCTACCCAAATCTCGTATAATTGAACACAAATCTCTGCAATCTCTTGTGCTTAAATGCGTTCCCTTCGCCGTTGTCCTTGACTCGCTCTATCTCCCAAACCTGGCTCATTTAACCCTTGAAAGCACTGCGCAGGCGTCTTTTGGTAGCCTTCTGGGATTTATTAAACGTTCGAACGGAAACTCCAAGCTGAAAAGGCTGTCTTTGAGCGGAAGTCTGTTCCTCACCGAACCTGAGGGCGCATTGACGAGGTCATTGTCAAGCTCGTCTCTTCCTTCGTCCCTCCCTCCATCGCCATTATCTGAAGCTGGTCCTCTGGGATCTCCGTTTACTCCCAGCAGCGGTAGCTCCCGGACTGCTTCAATCTCCGACCTGTCAGTTCCTGTACCGTTGACCGCTACTTTGGAAGACGTCTTGAAGGCTGCTCCTAGTCTCACGGCCTTGGTTCTGGAAGACTGGACCCCTGTTCGGAACCCTTCCCCTTATGATCGATTCTTTCTTGCTTTAAGTCGTAGTGGGGCAGGAGATGGAGGGATAAGTCTGCTCAAAAGCGGTGTGAGCTTTCCTGGGACCTCTGTGATTGGTGGAATGACTTCAGCGATGGCAGCTATGACCCCGGGTTTCGGTATGACTCCAGCTTCAAGTCTAAACGGTTCTAATTCCTCAATCTCTTTGAACACGGATAGCCTCCAAGGCGCTCTCAGTCCTGGATACTCATCTGTTAATCAATCATTCAACTCTCTTCCTCCTGCATCAGCGATTCCATTGCGCTTCCAGCGTGCCGGTTCTCAGTCGCATGTGAACTCGCCACTCGCTGGCCTTCCCCCTCATCTAGCTAACAACCCTCACATCGCTGCAGCCTCTGCACATCTTGCCGCCGCTGGGATTCAGTTACCACCAGGTGCATTGACTCCTAGTATGAGCTCGTCAATCATTCCGGGGACGGGTAATGGGACCTCGAATACTCACACTCCCCATCAGACTCAGAGTCCAGGACCGTTCAGTCCTGGCTTCGGCGTTAGTACTGCAATATCAAACTCCAGTTTTGCTTCAGCCTTAGCTTCCGATGACAGTGTGGGCAATGCGAATGATGAAAATGAAGGTGGGCGCACGCCCGCGGCCAGGGATGCAGCTCACAGTGTGTTAGGTGTGTCTCCGCGGCTTGTGCTTCTTATTCTATCTCTCACCCGCAACAATCAAAACCTATACGTCTTTGAATGGACTAATCAAATTTTACAGGTATCCCTGTCGTGTCCGACGAAGTCCTTCTCCCCAAGCTCAAGACACTTATTATATCCAATTTATCAAAGAATATTATCGATCTGCATCTACTTGCGGGATTGGTGGAATCGAGATGGCGGGGTCGGATCTTTGATCAAACTCAATCTTCAATTAACGTTACCACGGCTTCAGCGTCAGCATCTGCAACAGTTACTCCGACTGGCTCTCCGTCGTCTTCTCCACCTCCTATCACTTCTTCGTCGTTGAGTCGCTTACCCTCCCCATCTATTGTCACCTCCTTGGCCCTACACACCGACCTGCGACTGATCAAAAACAAGGGCTCCGTTGGCAGAATCAAAGCTCTGCAAAAAGAAACAGAAGACGAAGCGAGAGAGGGGAGAGGCCAAAAGGTCAAAGTATATGTTAGTGCGAAACGTTGGGGTGGAATATAGGGACTGTAAGAGAAAACCACGTAGGATGTAGGAAATGCCGTGAACAGCCCATGTTATACTGTACCCAGATACTCAATTCTAGAAATTTATGACCATTCACGCATTCATACCCTGTTCCGAAGTGGATTCATTGTTCTAAGGAAGTGAATCTTCTTTACGACCGGTCGTGTTGAAGCGAACAAATGAACTCCTACCCAGTTTAAAAAGCAGATTCACAGGCACTGGCACAATCTTTGCCTTCACCACGACATATTGCCAGTAACCCCTAGTCATGACCAACAAGGTTACGGGGGTTGTCCATCGAAGTCAATTTTACAGCGACGCTTTGACAGCAGTTTGGCAAACGATTGAAAATGAATTCTGGCTACATCATTAGGGCTGTTGATGCTTCAGGTCAGATCGTTCTAAACACTCAAGCTCACCAAATGGCAAGCGTCTGGCACGATAGATATAAAAGCCATCTCCCGACCTGGGCTTGTGTTACATACGGATTGACGCTACTGCATGGAATTATGTTTACGATAATCAGAATGTCAGTGGTCAGTGGAAAATTTAGTGTAGACACATACACCATCTCCGGATCCTCCCCAAAGATGCAATACACCCACAGATAATCCATCTTGCCCAGCTAGCCAGCATCACCGTGGTTTTAGTGTTTGTAAAAAGTGTTTGTAAAAATTGGTTTCTTGACTTCTCAAAATCTTTGCTGTGTGGTAGAGTCGAAACCAGAATTCTGCATGGACCCAGTGAGGCTATGTATAGAGGGTTTTCATATACCATAATTCCAGCATTCAATGTCCACAACTTCCAAAGCAGTGGCGTCATCCCAGTCAGCTACCCGTGAAAGGATTTCCTTGACGTTCCTGTGGCCACTGGGTACTTCTCGGGTCGTCAACATCGGTAAGGATTAGAGAGTTGACTTGTACGGGGAAAGAAATTTACTCCAGCACTATACACATCGAAGCGATACACAAGCTCCAGGACCGTTCCAGAATAGATTAAATTAGTACTCACCGCGCTGAAGTACTAGCAGGCTAGCTGACGCCGACTAGATTATGGCCGAGGAATTGTTCAAGCTGTGCAAACCAATGCAACATATAACCGCAGTTGACAGCTACCAGTGTCAATACGCTACTTGTGCAAATAGGGAGATCGATCTTACTGATATCTCGTTCTTCAGCTTGCAAGATATCCTCAGATTATGGTCCCCGAATCACCATGACTTTTGTACCATTCACGTATGATCATCGCATGAAGATCTAATCCGAGGAACTATTCAATAATAAATTCCCACTGCGCTTTGTCTGTCCAATGAGTTCACAGACTACTGTCACGAGAGGGACTCTTTTTTCAACAAAGCATAGGAACCCTGTCCCCACGTCCTATGGGTCAACACTACAATTAGTCTTCTCACTTCAAGTCCTGGTCGTTTGACATTGAAGGAAGATCCGGAATATTTGTTTGCTGAAAATAGGAGACCACCGAACACGTTCGGAAGAGTATACACATATGTTTTTGTATGCATCAAATGGATGAAAGGCTTCTGAAAGCCCTCAAACTGCTGAGGGTGTGATGGCCTTACTTATAGGCAATAAGCAGCCCCTCGGGTATTGCGGATTCGGACTCACTGCCCCGTTCGCAACCTCGTAGGGGCTACTATTAAATACTGTTAAGCATACATAGAGCTAACGTCCTCTCAAAAAAGCAAGGGGCAGTTTGTGAAGGCTCGGACACATGAGCCTTTGAAGTTTCTCAAACTCCAATGGCCTTTATAGTACATTAGACCTGAACAGTCCCAGTCTGCAATATAGAACTACCTACCCGTCCCAGCTGGTCTTTATTTGGCCATTGAATATCACACTCATCAAGAATCAAATACTCACCGATAACATCGTTCAAGTGGAAGTGAATAACGGTGCATTCATGTTCTGAAATGATCACACAAACATGAGAAATCAGAAACCAATCAGATTGTGAAAGAGTGTATGGTGTAAAGCCGCAGGAGTATGAATCAGTGAAGTCCCTGGGTTGTGGAGGTCATAGAGGGGTTGAGAGGAGGGCTTGGAAGATGGTGGCTGTCAGGGCGTTCCACCTCTGGTATCTGTATTGCGGTGTGTACTCAGCGGACCAAGGAGTTCCTAGAGGGACTCTCCATTCATCGATGAAGATACCTGTATACAAGACTGGACCTAAACGGCATCGGAGAGAATAAACCACCTGAAAGTCGGTGATCATCAGAATCTTCATGCCTGTGCAGAGAAGATCAACTGTGCGCGATATGGACAACTGACATGACTTTTGACGTGGTTGTTGTACAAAGCGCGCGCGCGTGCGATTGTGAGCAACGGAGTTCTCGGTGACAATCCCTATATAAAGAAAGTGGAGACGTCCAGTCGGCCAGTGGAATTACAGAAGGGTATTGATAAGCAGAACCTGAGAGAGGGGGATAAAGATCAAAGAATATAAAGTCAGATAGATAATCAATGCCTATTCAGCCAAGTCGACCACATCAACACACAATCTGACAAACGCCGCTGCATCACGGTGCCATACATTCCCTCCGCAAACCGCAGAAAACACTGAAGAACATTCCAGGTCAAGCGCATGTCGTAGTACTGCGTCCATGTCTGCTGTCGCGTGTTCTATATGGAATCGAGGGAAAACCTTTTGAAAGGCGGTGATTATTTTATTGTTCGATGGAAGAAATACAGTGGTAGGATCTAGATGGTGGTATAAAAAGTCTTAAAATACACTGATACTCGGTTCAATACATAAGATAGTAGTAATGACACCAGTCGGACTGAAGCGTGCCTTTTTGAGGGCGATGGCAGAGCAATACAGAATGTCTTCAAAGTTTCGTCTGGTTTGGTTGCATTTTATTCAAGAACGCAGAAGCTACGGCCCTTCCCGTATGCTTATCTATAACCTAATCGAGATTTGGAAGTTCGTGAGCAGAGAAACAAACGTTGGAATACAAGGCATACCTCGCATCTGGATGTCATGACCCTGCCGCCTAGGGAAACAGACGTGCTTTTGATTTGTAAACATGTCCCTCTGCGAAAAAGTCAGAACATGACAATGTTTAAGAAGCGGAAAGCAAGCTGACATTGGTGCGGGAGAGTGGAACAGAACATTCATGGCCTGGGTAACGCCTACACCGTTGACATTTTGAACTAATCCGAGGACAACCAGCGGAGTACTGCAGCAACTATGTAAAAATTAATATACAAAGATCAGCGATACACAGAATAGATAATGTAAGAAGGTCGTACTTGTCAATAAGGTATGCTACACACCCGCCATGCAGCATCCCGGCTCCATTCAACATGTCTATTCCAAAATAATAATGAGTCCAGACACTTAGATTTTACCACCAGATTGAACATACATTTATTGACCACAACTTCGGCTACAGTTGTTGCCTCCAACTTCTCTTGCCGGTCGAGCTTCCTGTTGATATTCACGTCGACGAACTTGACTTCCTTTCCAACTTTATAGCCGAAACTATCCTCCCCGCCGACCCCATAGGAATGATAGGTATTGTAGTTGAGTTGCTTCACGTAGTCTGGCGCGTTACCAGAGACGGAACTGATGTCCCCTTGGTTGGGCAGTGATGCAGGGTCAATCCAGACCTTGCGACTGCTACTCGGATTCGAGGAAGGAATATGAGAATGTGAGTGCATAGCTACAGCTGAGGCACTGGCGACAGAAGTAGACGAATATCGAGAGGCCATGACAATGGAAGGAAGTGGGGACTTTTGTGTTCGGTAAAAAATTGCATATTTATGTCCCTCTATATAAAAAGTGGATTCAAGAAGGACCTGATGTGCTTTCGAAGATGATAGAGAGATGAGAAGTTGTTTTTGACGTCCACACGTGCAACTCCAATTCGGTCGTTTCCTGGAAGATTAAAATTCTCAGGATTTGGTTACATATGATTGTTCCCTTCCGCTGACCCGGTCAAATACTCATTCAACATAGAAGCGCAAAGCGGATCCAGATAATTAGATCCAGACGATGCTCAGTGGATTATGGGGTTAGTGCGTGTTTGCAGACGCAGCTCTGCGGATCCCGTCTTGCAATGCACTGGTGATTGAAGATGGAAGCAGACGGTATCCACGTTAGCACTGCTTCTGAAAGAGTTAAGCATGGAGTGAAGTTGAACACTTTAGATGAATTTCACAAATATAACCATTCAAGTGCTCTTTGGGTCTCGCACCCCCAACGCGCGATTTTTCCCTTGAAACACGTACTGAACACACAAAGTAAAAATACTATTGCTCTATCAATTGATCTGAGTTCGAAGAAGCAAAAGAGCAAGAATAGGAAAGGCGGGGCTGAAACTAAGGAGGAAAGGAAGAAGGAAGGCAGGCAGATTTTCCTCCTTGATTCCCAATCCCCACAAATAGACTATGAGAGATAGTCTAATACTGCAGATATAAGGCAAAAACATGAGTCCTTGTGCAGAGATAGACATGGAAAGTCAGTGGGGACGTGCCCCAAAGAGAGCGAGATTAGCTCAAGAGATCGGCGGTGCTTGGAGGGACAGCCAAATACAAATGCCTGTGTTAAGCACTGGAGAAAAGCGAACGCATGATCGATAATTATGAGCGTGCGATGGTGGTTATATCACTTGTGACCAAAGTACTTATGACCCAAAGACCCACAATTGAAAGAAAATCGCTGTCCTGAAATTGTGATAGCACTTAGTATGCATATAGCACTGGGACTGAGAAACTTGGGCAACCTAGGCGTTCCTAAGAAAGGGAAACTACGAAGAAACACCGCGTGCACTCCCGCGAATCTTTGCCTTCGGCGGGAGCTTTTGGCACTTGGTCCTGCGAAAAGTCCATATCAAGGACCACGGTATATGAACTCGTATGCTCAATCAGATATCGGAATGGAAGAATACCTGCACAATGTACAGTAGTAACACTGGCCAGATACCAATAGGATACTCGTTGATTACTGCTGGAAGGGTGGATGTCCCTTTCGTAGTCAGCTATCCTGTGAAAGCCTGTGAATTGACATGACCTTTGGTCATACATCGACTAGAGACTGTTCCAAAGCTGATTGAAAATTGGGGCTGGGAGTGACAGAAAAATTTGTATCAGGTAGAGTCTTCACAGACGGATAGTGCAATGTTCAATCTGCAAAAGAACAGACAGTCAACTTCGGCTGCATTCACGAGACGTGCTCCGATTCGTGGAATGGCAATGAATTACAGAAAGAACAGTTTAATTGACTGCAAGAATGCTGTAATACTAAAGTGTGAGAGAAGGAAACTTCGAGTCTGGTTCGAATGCTCTCGGGCAGGCCGGAAAGACGTTTCCACATGCATACCACTCTCGAGATGAAACCCTTTTGATAGATAAGATTTCTTCATGAAGGTACTTGGCATCCTGGCAAGATGTCAATTAAAGCCGACGACAGCACCAGGAAAGCAGCTTGGTGATAATCGGACAAAGAGCGAGGCTTGCCTATCTCTCGTTAGATTACAGAGAATCGTACCTGCAGCTACGATTAGATCCTGCCCAGTTTTGGATCCCCGCAAGTCCAGAGTTTGTAACAGCAGCAAGAAAACTCCAAAAAATTCACACCTTCATCTCATTTAATTATACAGTCTCCCTGTATTCGTTCACCTCCAATAAGTCGCCTGATGTGCCAAAAGCCATCGAGACAGTGGGCGTCTCTTTCTGCTTACGAAATCAGTCGCTAGATTTTTTTGAAACAAGCTTTGCTTGACCCGTGCCTTCGGCACGGGCAGGGGACAGTGACTTTTAACAACACATATAATATTGATTGTATTGAGCCAATACATTATTCAAATATACAATATAATTTAACAGCACTAAACTCTAATCAAGCAAAACCTCAGGATAGACAATGTTCTGTGTTATGCACTTCTGTATTTCCTGTAGATTGCTCTGAGTAAATAAAACACAAACTTATAAGTATAAAACATACCTTCAGGAAAAATTGTTTTGACTCCTTGCTTTGTTGTAGAGCGAGAAAGAGCAACATAGAGTTGACCATGAGTAAATACTGGGGATTGAAGGTTCAACCCAACTGTTTTAACTGATTGCCCTTGAGACTTATTGATGGACATTGCAAATGCTAACCTCACAGGAAACTGGCGTCTTTGAAAGACAAAAGGTAAATCAAGATTGGATGGGCTGGGTGTAATATGTGGAATCAATATAATCTGGCCTGCATTATCTCCACCCAGTATTCTAGCCTCTAGTACTCTTGCTGTACATCGGGTAAGGATTGCACGGGTTCCATTACAAACTCCAGCTGATGGATCAAGATTCCTAAGAACCATTATTGGTGCACCAATCTTTGACTGTAGTTGTGACAGTGGCAGGCCAGAACCATTGATATTGTGAAGGAATTCCTCAGGATACTGAGAATCCCCATCTGCTGCTTCATCTATGACAGCCTTGTCTGCACTATGATAAGTATTGATATTGCCACTCAATGTATTTAAACACATGAGATTGGTTTCATCAACAGTATCATTTTGTGGGCAGAGTATAGTGCGCTCTGAAAACCATGAATCAACATTATCTGCTGCACAGTCAATAACATTGAGATTTGGATAAATGGCAGAGATCAAGGAGTCAACAGAGTCCCCACACTTCATAATAGGGTCAAGCTTTATTTGGCTTTCTGGACCATTAATTGAACCATGTCCAACCTTCAGTAACCACTTTGCATACTCTTTGTCCTCTGCTGTACCACTACTTAATCTTTTATTTTCTTTTAGATAAAGGATCTTTATGTCATGCAATAAATAAGATCGCTGGATACACTGACCCACAATTTGCTCTCGGTGTCCTTTCCAGACCACAGGAAGTATTTGCTGAAAGTCTCCTCCAAAAACAACTGTAACACCTCCAAATGGCTTGCTAGGGGTGTCCCTAATGTCTCTCATAGTTATATCCACAGCCTCTTGACAATACCGGTCCTGCATTGGAACTTCATCCCAAATAATAAGACTGGTCTCACGCAGTAGTTCACCCAGATCAGAGTTCTTCTTGACAGAGCATAATTTTCCTTCATATATTTCAATAGGAATCTTAAATGTGGAATGAGCAGTTCGCCCCTTTGGGAGTAAAAGAGCAGCAATCCCTGATGAAGCACAGCACAATACAATCTTTTCATCTCCACGCAATGCATAACAGAGTGTATTATATGTAAATGTTTTTCCAGTTCCAGCTGGACCATGGAGAAAGAACATCTGAGGGTTATTCTCATATATTGCAGCTTTAATTGTATTGAAGGCCTCTGCTTGTTCTCTGTTCATCTTTGCAATATTCTCTGATGCTCTTTGCTGTTGTTCTTCAGCATGAAAGGCATGCTGCTCTTGTATCAACCTATTGCCTTCAACCCCTGCCCAAAATTCATAATTAGGAACTGGCATGCCCAGAAAACCTTTTAATCCATCATGTACTCCTGTATGGAAAAGGATTTTATCAATAAGATATAAACCATAATCTTCAATTTGATCCTGTGTTGGGTTGTGTCATGAATCGATCTTTTTCCATTATTCTTTTCTTTTATTATTCTTTTTCTTTTCTTTACTTATCTAATCACCAAAGCGCTTACACTAGCGCTTATTATATTTTTATTATCATTTAGGTTACACGCGTCAACCTTATTGTTCTCGCGTTGTCGTTTCACTTAGGCGCGACTCTCTTGTGCCTGTCAGTTCATTGACAGGACGACGTCATTATTGTTCCGCCTCCATGCTTCTTTTTATATTGCCTTATTGTTTACTCACCGAATACCTACAGCTTTACTTATGGATACGAGCGACTCTTATTGTAGGTCCTCACGGTTACGGTGCGAGACGTCTCTCACGGTTTCATATCCCATTTTGTATATAAGACTAGATATTTGGTAGTTATATTCCTTAGCTCTATTCTCGTCTATTCTCCTCGGTAGCTAGACTTGTAGTTGGGTTGTTTTATCCATCCGCTTTTTGCTTTTTCATCCTCTTGCTCATCGTCTATCGTGTGACGCCTGGTTGTCTCTTGTGAGAGCTAGCGAGTCGCTGACAGAAGAATAGAGCTTCTACCACATACCACCCATCACAACAAAAACTTTTACAAACTTGCCTAGGATTCAACACACCGTTGGAAACTAGTTTTCTCGATACGTTACACATTTTCATTTCTACCAAACACGCTCATCTTCTCCCCTACTATAACTCAACATGACTGACCGGTCGATACATGCGCCCGACCCAGCGGAAGTCGCTGCTATCACGTCTAGTCCACGCCGGGTGTTCGTTAATACACCAGGGAACTATGATGGCGACCCCGCCACCTACCGGCCATGGCGACGACGAATGATGGCTTACGTCTCCGAGCTAACGGAGACAAAGCAGGTCGACAATTCCCATCGTGTCACGACCATCATTATGTCCTTCCTGGTCGGAGGAAAAGCTGATGAATGGGCCCAGGTCTACTCTGATGACCACTTCAACATCGACAATGGGTCATGGGACATTACGGGGAAGCAGTTAATTGACGATATGGACAGGGAGTTCACGAACGTCGCGAAAGAGAAGGAAGCTCGCGATAAACTGACCTATATCCGACAGGGGAAGTCCTCGGCCAGCGACTTTTTCAAAGAGTTTGAATTGTTGTTGAAGGATGCCGGGTACAAGAAGGACGAGTCGCACGTCCTTACCCTAGCGGAGAGGGCGGTCGATCACACCCTTCTCTACAACATCATCAAAGGACGAACAGAGCCCTTTGAAAACTACAAGGAATTGAAGAAGGTAGTCACAGGGGCTGACAATGTAAGGCGGCAGTGGGCCAAACAGAAGAGAGGTTACGGGTATGCGGGGTGGTGGAACGCTAACCCACAGGGACAGAGTTGTGGACAGTCGTCCACTCAGCAGAACCGACAGGAGCCGAAAGTAGCTCCGAAGGCAGAATATTCGGCGGCACCGAGAAGAGATGCTACCGGCACCACGTTCGGAGGAACGGGCAGGCCGATGGACATCGACCAAGCGAGAGAGAAGCGTCTGTGCTTCAACTGTGGCGAGCCAGGCCACATGAGCAGGAACTGCCCGCACAAGAGAAAGGCGGTAGTCAGAGGTATTATGTTGAATATGAGTGAGCAGGAACGTACGGACTTTATTAACGATTTGGGTTTTCCAAAGGCTCCGCAGTAGATATAGGTCTGCAGGAGCCTTCGCACACGGACATTTCGGAGTTTGTTGATAATGGCGTTGACTATGTAATCAGTACAGGTACTAAACAGAAAAACGCCTCCACCTTCATCCACAAAACCGAAAAAACCGAAAAACCTATACGGTACGAACCTAACACTGCTGAATGGCTAACTCAGAGAGTTAGAGAAGACCAGATCCCGAGAGCAGTGGGATTATTACGAACTTGGATGCCCTTTTCCCGGGAAAAAGAAGCCTCGGAAGAAACCGTCATGGACATACGAAAACGGAACTGGAAAACAGCAGTCACCGCCATCCGGAGTCTCAAAAACAAAAGGAGTTATGTTCGTGGGACATGCGGCAAAAGTCTGAGACTCCCAGCAATACTCGAAACACTGGAAGATGCTCGACAAATCGTCACAGAAGGACTCCTCAACAGTGGAGCTACTGGTTCCTGTATCGACTCAGAATTCGTCAAACGGCACAACCTTATTACGGAAGACTTACCGATCAAAACCCCTGTCTACAATGCAGACGGTACACTCAATGATTCTGGCTCAATAGACAAGTACGTCGAAATCCGGATGACTATCGGTGACCATTCAGAAATCGTACAGTTCGGAGTGGTAAGCCTAGGAAAGAATAATATCTTTCTAGGACTAGATTGGCTACGACACCACAACCCAAGTATTGACTGGAAGACGTCTGAACTAACCTTTGACAGGTGTCCAACAAGATGCGGTTACAACCCACATTTTTGGACACCAGAAGATACCCATTCTAGAGCAACGTTACAGGAAGGCGAACAGCTTTTCCTGTTCGATTGGGACCGGTATGTTCATGAGCAGGTACAGTCGAGGAAGTGGACAGAGGAACAAGCTAAGAAGGAAACAGCCGAAGAATTCGACACTTCCAAACCCTACGTTGAAGAGTACCCTGATGTCTTCAGCCAGAAGGAATTCGACCAGTTGCCACAACGACGCCCTTGGGACCACGCTATCGATCTAACGCCAGGTTCCAAACCTTTAGATTGTAAAGTATATCCACTAAATCCAAAGGAACAAGAGGCGCTCGATAAGTTTCTCGAAGAGAACCTTCGGACTGGACGAATCAGACCTTCGACCTCGCAGATGGCATCTCCTTTCTTCTTCGTCAAAAAGAAAGATGGCACTTTACGACCAGTACAAGATTATCGCAAACTGAATGAGATGACGGTTAAAAACCGGTACCCACTTCCTCTCATTCAGGAACTAATCGATCATTTAAAAGGCGCTAAGATCTTCACGAAGATGGATATTAGATGGGGGTTCAACAACATCCAAATAAAGGAAGGTGACGAATGGAAAGCGGCCTTTCGAACTAACCAGGGGTTATTCGAACCGACCGTCATGTTTTTTGGACTCACTAACTCTCCTGCGACATTCCAAGGTTTCATGAACCACATCCTGCGAGACCTTATCAATAAAGGTCATGTTATCGTTTACATGGACGACATACTGATTTTTACCGACGATATAATAGAACATCGACAAATCGTAGAACAAGTACTCGACATTCTACGGGAACACAAGTTGTTCCTTAAACCCGAAAAGTGTTCTTTCGAAAAACCGGTTATCGACTACCTCGGTATTATCATTGGTAACGGAACTATTCGCATGGATCCCAAGAAAGTTCAATCCGTTCGAGAATGGATTACTCCACGAAAGAAGCGCGACGTCCAGCAGTTTCTAGGATTCTGCAACTTCTTCCGACAATTCATTTGTGGGTTCAGCCTGGTAGCAAAGCCACTAACACAGCTCACGGGAAATGGAACTTGGAAGTGGGAGAAAGGTCAAGAGGAGGCATTCGAGGAGCTGAAACGCCGTATTTGTGAGGAAGTCGTTTTGTTGATTCCTCGTAACCACGGGAAATTCAGGGTGGAAGCTGACTCGTCCGATTATGCTAATGGCACCGTTTTGTCCCAGTTCGTTGATGGTAGATGGTATCCCATTGCCTTTCGTTCTCGTTCCCTTAATGAGGTCGAACGGAATTATGAAATTTACGACAAAGAACTCATGGCAATTATGGACTCCCTCGACGACTGGAGGCAATATTTACTAGGTGCAGAGGAACAGATTGAGATTTATATGGATCACGCAAACCTCCAGTACTTCAAGAAGCCGCAGAAACTCAACCGACGACAAGCGCGCTGGGTACTGGAATTAGCGGAGTATAATTTCGATCTCGTTCACAAACCTGGTAAATCGATGACGAAAGCTGACGCCCTGTCGAGGATGACAGGTCTTGAGACGGGGGACAAGGACAACGAGAACATCGTTCTCCTGAAACCGGAACTTTTCATCCAAGCCCTCGACCTATCGGCTCCCGAAGATCTCCTGTTATCAGAGATCCAAAAGAGTAGAAACCAAGTGGAACGAACTGTACAGGATGCCCTCGCTGCGAAAAATTCAGAGTGGACTGAGACCGACAAAGTCATTACCTGGAAAGGGCGTGTTTATGTACCGAAAAACCGCCTACTCCGATCCAAAATAATCACTCAGTACCACGATACACCACTAGCGGGACATCCAGGACAGTACAAAACTACGGAGTTGATTACTCGGGACTACTGGTGGCCAGGGGTGACATGAGATGCAGGGAAATATGTAGAAGGTTGCGAGAAATGCCAGGCGACAAAGTCACGTCGTACCAAACCAGTAGGACAACTTCATCCACATGCGGTACCGACTGAACCATGGCAAATAATCGGCACCGATATGATAGGGGAACTACCGGAATCGGGAGGATATAACGCCATATCGGTGTTTATCGATCATTTTTCCAAAAGACTACGACTTGTTCCGTCGCACACTACAGTCACATCAGAGGGAATGGCAAAAATCTATCGGGATCGTATTTTTTCTATCCACGGCATTCCACGAAAAATAGTACATGATCGAGGACCGCAATATCATTCTCGTTTCATGAAGGAACTCTACCGTCTTTTAGGAATAGAAGCAAACTACACCACGGCGTATCACCCACAGACCAACGGCCAGACAGAACGAACAAATCAGGAGATAGAACATTATCTCCGTTTGTTCATTAGTTATCATCAAAATGACTGGCATGAGTGGTTACCGCTTGCAGAATTTGCCTATAACGATCGAGTACACTCTGCGACGAAGGTTTCCCCATTCTATGCTGACAACGGTAGACATCCCTATAAAGGCACGGCACCCCAAATGACTTCGGACAACCCCACAGCACAGGCGTTTGCAGATGGAATGAGGAAGGTTCGAGACGAAGTAGGAGCGGCCTTAGGAAAGGCCAACGAGGACATGAAGAAGTTTTATGACCGAAAGCGAAGAGTTGGAATAGAGTACAAGCCAGGTGATAAGGTCTGGCTTGAGGGAACTAACTTATCGACAGACCAGCCGATGAAAAAGTTAGGAGATAAACGGTTTGGACCGTTTACAGTTCAGAAGAAGATAGGTGCTAGTTCCTATAAACTAGATATTCCCTCTACGTGGAAACATATCCATAACGTTTTCAACGAAGTCCTTCTCACTCCCTATAGAGAACCGCAATTTCCCTCTCAACCACGAAACACTCGTCCACCTCCTGTCGTCGTAGGAGAAGAAGAGGAATTCGAAGTCGAGGAGATTCTCGACTCACGAAAGGTAGGAAAAGGGATCAAGTACAAGGTCAGGTGGCGAGGTTACGGACCACATGAAGACACTTGGGAACCTCGGTCCAACATCACCCATTCCTCCGATTTGTTGAAGGAATTCCATGATAAAAACCCGAACAAACCCAAACCCGCCACCCTGAGTCGACTCGAAATCCCTATTTCCTTGTTCCCTACTGAGTTATTCCGCCCTATGCCTCAGCCAGATACCGAAAATACACCCTCACAATTATCCTCCGAAAATTTTGTTAGACGACAAGCGCTTCGTGGAACTCGCGCTCTAGGGAGGGGGTAATGTCATGAATCGATCTTTTTCCATTATTCTTTTCTTTTATTATTCTTTTTCTTTTCTTTACTTATCTAATCACCAAAGCGCTTACACTAGCGCTTATTATATTTTTATTATCATTTAGGTTACACGCGTCAACCTTATTGTTCTCGCGTTGTCGTTTCACTTAGGCGCGACTCTCTTGTGCCTGTCAGTTCATTGACAGGACGACGTCATTATTGTTCCGCCTCCATGCTTCTTTTTATATTGCCTTATTGTTTACTCACCGAATACCTACAGCTTTACTTATGGATACGAGCGACTCTTATTGTAGGTCCTCACGGTTACGGTGTGAGACGTCTCTCACGGTTTCATATCCCATTTTGTATATAAGACTAGATATTTGGTAGTTATATTCCTTAGCTCTATTCTCATCTATTCTCCTCGGTAGCTAGACTTGTAGTTGGGTTGTTTTATCCATCCGCTTTTTGCTTTTTCATCCTCTTGCTCATTGTCTATCGTGTGACGCCTGGTTGTCTCTTGTGAGAGCTAGCGAGTCGCTGACAGGTTGGCAATAATCCCTGAGGTCTGTAAATGGTGGTTGATATCATCACAGATGTGTTCTTTGAACTGCTCCCACAGTAAAAAAGGTTGAGCAGGACGGCAATCTTTAAGAATTGTTGCAAAGAGTGAACGGAGTGCAGATCCAGATTGCATATGTCTTGCATCCTCTAGGCAGTCCTTCCACTCAGAATCACTCTGCAAAAGCCCACGGGCCAAACATGCTTCTTGGTGTGTAGGATATTCCACTCCTTCATAAGTACGTAGATCTGCAAATGATGTAGCACCTTTGACAACTGTAAGCAGCAGTCGAATATAAAACCTTTCGCCAGCTGCAGGGTGAACAAAATACATCCGCCCAAGAGCAGCTTTACCCTCACGAATCTTCCATCTTTTTGTAGTTTTTACCCAGACCCATTTTGTAGGAAATTCCTGGTACAAAAGTGATCGTGCAACCATTACTGCATGTTCAGGATCATCCTCAGCCTTTTTCTTCTCTGCTGCATTAACTTTGAAGTAAGCTGTAAGTGTGCTGTCTTTTGACCCAACAGCATGAAGAACCTCCTCTACTGGTGCATCAGCATCAAACACTACAAATTGCCCAGCTTCTGTATGTACTGCAAGGCGGACAACATTTGGGATTTCTTCATGCATATCATAATGAAAAAGCCTCCAAACTGATTCAGAGGCAGATACATAACGGGAATCTATATATTGCTGTATTTCATCTTTATTTTTCCCAATTGCCATGGTTGTACGATCATGGCCTTTGTAAATGTATTTATGAAGGTATTTGAAAGCTTTTATGGAAATGCAACACTCTAAGTTGGCATGTGATTTGAGCTCCATCAAAGCCCAAGGATTATGAGGTACAACCCATCTGTTATCAATATCAATTTCTATGCCATTGACCTTTTTCTTGCAAAGCCTTCCATTCTTGGGTCTAGCATAAAGGGTATAGCCATCCTCTGACAAAACAGTATGCTCTTGGAATACCTTAGGATAACCCTTGGAGCATTTTGAATCCTTCATACAGGATGCACTTGGGTTGAGATCACCACATGGTGTATGAATCATCAGCTTTTCAACCAACATGAATAAATTTGGATGTGTTTCAGGATCAGGCAACTGAGCAGAGATTACTTTGTCAATCTGATGAGCCTCTTGATACTGTGATTGGGGATAGAGAAAAATAAGAATGTGTATATGAGGTAGTCCTTGCTTCTGAAATTCAATTGTGTAAACACGGCCTCTACACTTTCCAAAACACCCTTTGTCAATAGCCCTCAAGATGATCTGTACTTTTTCATGAAAAACTCTGGCAACTAAATCAGGTCTGTCTTGTGCTGTCTGTCCGGGAAGGAGAGCCTCTTTAATCTCAGGTGCATTTGGATCTGCAGTGATTGTCAGAAATAGATCAGGTTTTCCAAATGCTCTTCCTAAGGCAATAGAATCTTGATAGAGCTGGAACATATGTCTTGATCCTCCAATATAAGAAGAGGGTAAGATAACTCGTTGCCCTATATCTTGCAGCTGAACATCTCCTGAATGAACAGCATCTACTAAGCCACTGTAAACCTCAGCTCTGAGTTTCTTCTGACTGCGTGCAAGCCAGGATAAGCATGACTGATCAGTTTGGGCCCATGCATCAACAATATATTGCTGAAAAAGATTTTTGGCATAGAACAGATGGTTTGATTCAATCTCTAGATTGCGTTGATGAAGGCGATATGCATAGTACTCCATCTGGGTAACATGATCATCATTAGAGGCTGGTTCATTAGGTCTATCTGCATATTTGATATTTAGGTGCCATCCTAGTTCACCTCTGGGAAACAGTAAAACATAATGTAAAGGTGCATATGCAGGATTGGTTTCATATATACGTTTCAGTGGCCCCTCCTTACATTGAAGGATAATATCTCGATGATCTGTGGCAGTACCTGGGCCTGGAAGAACAACTGCAACCTCATCAGCTGATGGCATATTATATCTCCTAGGATCATTTGTATCACTGAAATGCAGTTTGATATAAGCACCATTTAGGGAATTTGGAGCCTGTGCCTGAAGGTTTTGTATTCTCTGGTATGCTGATCTGTAGAGATTCACAAAGTTATTATTGCGGTGAAGGCAATCAGATATTGTTTGCATAACAGATGACAGTAACCCAGTACCATGATGTCTGTTATTGGCTAAGCGCTGCTCTAAAGCAGTCTCAGGTGCAACTATGTAAAGCTGTGCATATACTGGGGGTTTGTCACCCTCAGGCAAAAGGGAGCCTAGAGAATGCCAAAGTGCACCCTTAATTTTAAACTGCCTTGGCCCAGTATTTGGAAGTTCAGGATCATTCTGTGGTTGAATCTTAAGGCCCAATGATACAAAAGCAAAAGCAGAATTATAACTCCTTATGTTGTCTAAAAAGTGCTTTGAGTTATGATCAACTCCAGTAAAGAGATTCCTGATTTCAATAGGTGGACTTTGTAACATAGGTAGCTGAATCTTCCCTGATTTGCAGCATGCTCCACATTTAGGATTTATTACAGAGGAATGTGTAAGTCTCTCTGCTTGCCAATGCAATGCACCACAAAATGGACACTCTATATCCATTTTTCCCAAAGAACAGAAGTTATAAATCCGATCATTCTCAATAGGTTGTAGACCTATTGGAATAGGCTCATCTGGAGCATCATTTTGATGTTCATGATCTCCCACATCAATTTCTTGCTGTTGCAAGTGCTGCTCATGCACCTCTTGGGAGTTGTGCATCACATTTTGCAACTGTTCATGTTGTTGGTGCATGTCATGGCCTTCTGGTGTGAGATAGCCAGGACCTGGTGGAAGTCTCTGGCTATTCTCAAAGTCATCTTGTGGAGGATCATTATTCTCATGCTCATGGGTCAGCCTTTCTGGATTAAATGATATAGATTCTGAAAGTAAAGATAGTCAGCAATAAATAGTGTAATATAGAAAAGAATGTATTACGGATATGACTTTGGGCTCTTCTATGATTCTGTCTCAATGTTGGTCTTGCAGGGTGAGGCTGTACAAATGCTAGTTGAGCTTGTAGCTCAGCAGGTAAGTGAGGAAACTACCAAGAGAATAAATGAGCCTTAAAATCTCTAAATAAGTATGCTAATACCTGATTTTGATATGCCAAATTTGATGGTCCTGCATGGGCATTCTGATTCTGATTATGAAGAGACTATAAGGTAAAGATATTGATTGGTGGCCACAGCACTATGTATTTGAATTTTTACACCTACAACTGCTTGATTTGAAGTATGGCCACAGCCACGGCCCCGTGTTGGTAGTAGTGGAGGTAAATTTCTGAGTTGATTAGCAATTCCTTGAGTCAATTGAAACTCTTGGCCATTATGGTTGCTTACTTGAAATAGATCATCTTGTGAATGCTGGGAAGGTACATAATTTTGAGGTATATTGAGTTGGAATGGTATTGGTCCACCATGTGGTGATGGTTGAGGTGTACGTCGATTTTCAGGGCTGCCTAGGGTACATGTTTGTCATTCCCTCTCACGATCAGCATTTTGTTGTCGATGTTGAGGTGTATTGGGAGGTGACTCAGAATCCCTTAAAGTGAGAATAGTAGTCAGAGCCTGCACACAGGTCAATAGCTTGTAAGAAACCAAACATTTTATCTGTAGTCAAATTTCCTCTATCAGGAACTTCAATTATAGTGTGAAATTATAGTAGAAGATGGGAAAGGGAAACAAAGGAGAGCATAATTATCATGCAATGCATGCAGCAAACATGCAGCAAACACATTGCAAGCTTGAAGTAATGTGTGAGAAAAACCTAAGTCAACTCAGCAAACATGCAGCAAACACGTCGCAAGATTGTGTATTGTAATGTGTGGGAAAAACTTAAGTTACCGCTGCCGCCGCAGCACTAAAACGTTGACAGTTTTGCTGACATAAATAATGACTAATAAGAAAAAGCGCTGGTTTAGGCGCACCGCCCTAATTTATATTTTTTGAAATTGAAATTTCTGTCGCGTCTTACTCAACAAAAAAAAATGGCATCGATCCAAACGAATGTCCTGCCTAAATCTTACACTATTCCATCTCTGACCCAGGCATCGATTGCAGGTCCTTCCACTCGCCGATTGCTTCCAGTGGGACCTGCTTACATATCCCATCTTCGCCTGACAATCCACCATGATCATGACTTCGACGCCCACGACGCCCACCTCGAAAAACAGCGTCAGAAACTCGAAGAGCTTCAAAATTCTGCCGCTAATGGTGATGATGATCTCGGCGTTGGAGACGAGCCAGAATCAGAAGAGCTTCTGGCTTTGGATCCCAAGGAGTGGAAGGTATATTCGTCTTTCCTTCATCGAAGGCGCCCCAACTAAATCCAATTTCAAGAAACACGATTATTACGCTGTACTCGGTCTGTCTCATCTGCGATACAAGGCCAACGCCGAACAGATCAAAATTGCTCGTATGTTCATCTCCTTCAATTGTTTTTACATTCGCCGTGCTTATGCCTCATTTCAGACCGTAAAAAGGTACTCAAACACCACCCAGACAAAAAGGTCTCCTCCACTGCCCCACAGTCTACATCGTCTCTTCTTACTGGTGTCAACCTCAATACCAACGATGATGCATTCTTCAAGTGCATAGCCAAAGCGCATGAGGTTCTTACACATCCTGAAAAACGTTCTCAATACGACTCGGTAGACCATGAGCTCATGGATTCCCAAGAGGACGATCCTATTCCATCTACTTTTTCCAAAACTAAAAAGAGTCTATCCGATGAAGAGTTTTTCAAAACCTTTACCCACATTTTCGAGCGTGAATCTAGATTTTCTAAGAAACAACCTGTGCCGATGCTAGGCGACATTGACGCGAGCAAGGAACATGTTGAGGGCTTCTATGATTTCTGGTATAACTTCGATAGCTGGCGAAGTTTTGAGTGGTTGGACAAGGAGATTAACGAGGGAAGTGACAACCGTGATGATAAACGGTACACTGAGAAGAAGAACAAGAGTGAAAGGGCCAGAAGAAAGAAGGAGGATATCGCACGCTTGAGACAATTGGTTGATCTTACCTTGAGGTTAGTGATCTACTCCCTTATCTCACTCCTTCAAACCGACTAATACGTTCTTAATTTGGGTAATCGTGTTAGCCTTGACCCCAGAATCAAGCGAATCAAGCAACAAGAAAAAAAAACTCGTGAGGCCAAGAAAGCCGCTAAATCGGCTCCCGCTTCTGGTACAGTCACGCCTCAGAAGAGCAAAGCTCAAGAGGAAGAGGAGAAGAAGAAAAAAGAGGAAGAGGAAAAGGTTCGGTCTATTATAATCTCTTCTTAGGTACGCACTGACCTTGTTCCTTCATAGGCTGCAAAGGCAGATGCCAAAAAGGCCAAAGCCGCTGCTGCAAACGCTGCGAAGAAGGCTCGAAGGGCGGCCAGAGTTGCAGAAGAAGGGGATGTTGCTTGAGTAGTCCTAATTTTTGAGCAATCCCGATGACCATGGTTGCATATCGTCGTCGACGTTGAACATAGCCGTGAATCATGCTTGAAGATACACAATGCTTGTTGAAAGAGCCGATTTTGTGCATTGAGAATATCACAGATAAATATATGTGAATGTGATTATATATAAATATGGACATTATGTGCATTGGTTCGAGGAAAAAGAAGATGAGATGAGGGGTATATCTGTGTGCGACGAGGACGACATTGATATTCAGCAGTGGGTAGTGCATGAGAAGAATGCAAGGGAGCTACAGTGAGAGAAAATTTTTCGAAGGCTATCGATAGGTAATCGCTGTGACCATAGCAAGGGTTTAGAGCGTGTCAGCATTGTGGTGAGAGGCGAAGAAAAAAAGAAGATCGAGTATTAATTCCTCCCGGCATCACGATAGGAGGACACATCGGAAAGGTTAAAATAGGTAAGAGAATCATTGGCCCGCGAAGAGTACCAGTGAACGTAGAGTAAAGGTGACAAAACGAACGAAGCCACGTGGGTGGGCAAGTATGGAGAATAATAAAAGCGAAACAAACAAGATAAACTTGAAAAACGAACCCAGAATTGAAAGGCAACGTCCATAGTATTAAGTGCACATCACCTCAGTCCACCTTATCCATTGAATGATCCACCCAAGAAGCGAGTAAAATACCTATTTCGCCCCACGCATAACTTCCTCATATATTAGAACCTTTAGTTCTTCTTTACTGAGACCCTTGCCGTTGTTGAATGTATCAAAGGACCAAAACTCGCTGTCAATGCGCTCAGCGCCGGGTTCGTCTGATGGGTCATGATAAGGTGCACTGAGAATCGAATAAAATGAACATTACTTGAATGAAAGACGAGGTAAGTAAACAAAAATACTGACAGATAGGGATGAGCTAGAGCGCCCTCGACGTCAATCCTCCGCTTTGGATTAAAACTCAAACATTTCTCCATGAGATCGATAGCGAGAGAATTCTTGCCCTCGAAGCCTCGAACACCGCCTTCATGGACGGGCTTTCCAAAGACTTTCTTTCTTCTGAAGGGTAACGCTCGGATGTATTCACGAGAACGAGAAGATGAAATAGCGTAAAAGTCATCAAGTGTAGGTGTGCCTAGGACATCGAGGATTAAGGACAGCTGGTGGTGATAGTCCCGTCCAGGGAAGAGAGGTTTTCCGGAAAGCATTTCAGCGAGGACGCAGCCGAGTGACCAAATATCAATTGCTTTGGTGTACTGCTTGAAAGTTAACATGACCTCTGGAGCGCGATACCATCTAGTAGCGACATATTCTGTCATAAATGTCGACGCGTCTACTGGGTGATCAGGAGGAGGACGGGCGGAACGGGCGAGCCCAAAGTCACATAACTGCGGATACCTTAGCGATAGCAAGGAGTCTGGAAGAAGGCTACTCACCTTCAAATCGCAGTTCGCATTTAGTAAAAGATTAGACGGCTTAAGATCTCTGTGCAAAACGTCGGCACTGTGTAGCGCTTTCAGTGCACGGAGTGTCTGTACGGCGAAATTAGATTACAACAAAGAAATAAAGGTATATACATACTTGGTATATGAAATACTGGCAGTGATCATCACTCAACTCTTGTGTTCTAATGACACGATGGAGATCAGTCTCCATCAGCTCCTGGACAAGATACACTTCCGTCATGCCATCCAGGCTACCGTCTGGGGTCAAATTTGGTTTTAGTATATCAAGGATTCCAATGATATTTTCGTGCTGGAAATGCCGCAGTAGCTTGATTTCTCGTAGTGTCCGAAGGCAGAACATTGAATGGTCAAATGGTGTTATACGCTTGATAGCTACTTTCCGCTGTGATGGGATGTGCACTGCAGAGCATACGACTCCGTAAGCTCCTTCCCCAATAATGTCCAATGGTTGGTAGGAGGAACCGACGATAAAAGCAGTCGTCCGGTCGTCCATATTGTCAAAGTAGAGATTCAAGTCAGGTTTGGCGGAGAACAATATCGCATTAGTTACGTCAGCAAAGAAGTTTAAGCGCCTAATTGAGCTCCAGAACCTGGGCCAGAGCGGCCATCTCGCGTTTTTCTTCTTTTCCTTTGCCTTGCCTACACCCGCAACTTAAGGCGTTTTCCGCTGCTGCTGCACGTACACGAAATACTTGCCGTTATTGAGAAAGTTTTTGAACGATCCTAACAGTTACCCTTCAAATCTATGGCCATCGCTGCACTTTTGTTAACGCTTTATGCGCACAATCGCGATTCTAGCCAAAATATCTCTTCCTTCTCATGCCGAGGTCTTCGATAAGGGTAGGATCCAAGACTAGCACTATCAGCGCGCGGATCCAGGAAGGGATTTTGAACAACCAAACCACATAAGTAGGCTCAAATCGGTTTGTAACGGATGGATCGTACGAAATATAATATGATTAGTGTTATTGATATCAAGTCTGCGTTCGTCGAAGCGCAGTGAGATCTATTTGTTGGTGGAGTTTGCCTTCTCTGCAGGGTCTCTATGTTGAGCCTTCAGAGTGTTCTTCTTGTACGTTGTGGACTTCCAGTTGTTCCAACAGTGGTTGTGAATCGTGCACGAAGTCAGCGTGGTTTCTGCTTTATCTCTGTGAGGCCCCCGGCTATTCTCGGCTACATGTTTGTCCCAAAGGTACTGTCGCCATAGCAATAGTATCGTTACGTCGCAAATCTCCGTTAGTTCAAAGATTCGTGGATGTTGCATTATGTATTCTCCCAAACTTGAGGCTTTGCGCATCGCGCGCTCATCGCCTGCACTTTTTCCTCCATTGACTCCCTTCTATCAAAGGTCTACTCTCGTTCGGTACAGACTATACTGTTGAAGCTGCTTCCTCTGCTATTGCATTTCGTTGCCGACTTCTAACATAGGTATTTTTAGTCAAGCGAAGGACACACTGTCGATGCCAGGAATTCCAGGACTGGCGAGTCAATTCCTTTCGACTAGTGACGATATGAACCATGAACACCGACCAATTTGAAATCAGTACAAAGGTTCATGAGGTGAGGCCTCAGACCGAGTCTTTGCTTTCTTGATGCCGATTGTTTGCTAATTACTAGGATCACAAGTACTCTTGTGAAGACTACAAGGAATTCAAGCAATATCGACACCGTCATGACGGAGAACAAGTCGAGGCCCTAGAGGAACTTCACCACGCATGGAGAAAAGAAGTTACCTCACAGCGTGACTCCACTTAATCTAGTTCTCATAGTGGTCAGAACTTGATATGAATGTTAGGCCCATATTCTGCACGATCTTGATATAATCCCGGACATCCCTCTGAGACATGAACACCGCCCTCGCATCCTCTCTTGCCGAACTGTTGTTTAGCTGACACGACATATAAAATGTTCTTCACCAAAGGGGATGCCAACCAAGGTTGGTTCACTTCAGGATTTATTTCTTGGCTGGTTTTGAACTGTTGTGCCCAGGCTGAAGACTTGTTTTCAATGCGGAAAGGCTGGGCGGTATCCCTCTCCTCTCCTTCGCATGAAGCGTAGTCAGGAAAATCGACATCAATCCCTGGACTTTTGCATTAAGTGCAATTGCAACCCCAAAACACACAGATCCTTAGACTGTCGCGCCTGCGCCAAGCATTCTTAAACAGTCTTGATGCCAACAGGGGAGGCATGATGTCCTTTCCAGCCAGGGATTACGAGGGGCTTGAGGTGGGGTACGCTTCAGCAACGTGGAATTGGAATTACGGTGAGTTTTGTGAAGACGTATCAGGGTCCGAAAGTGCTGAGAAATGGCTCAAGAGTATCTTTAAATGGAAGTTGAGAAATTCACACACGCGGTTCTCGTTGCGTAGAGATGTACTCTATTTCAATGGACTATGTATGTTTCTTCGCCAAAAGAGTGAATCATCATGCTCCGACTACAGCGAGCAAGCGATGGCTCGCAAGAATTTTACGTTCTACAAAATCAGCTGGTTTATAGTTCTTGCAGGTTTTATGTTACCATATTCTCCATTGTGGGAGCATGTAAATTTCTTGCTTACTTGCAGGCGGTAGTACTAGGGAAAACTTTCCGTCAGAGATGCACTCGGAAATTATATATATATGATCTATGACATTTTGCTAGGTACCTATGAACAATCTTGAGCGACCTACTAAAAGTACACAAGATGCGTTGGTGAGATTTATGTATGGTGCTGAGTTGAATACTGAATACATGACATGCTATTCACTTATCCCTTATGGAAAACTTTGTATAATCCAAACAACCGATCCTCCATCAGTGCTACAGCTTCTTCTCCCTCCATCTTCCAAGGCTCAGCATCTGTCATGTACATCTGGAACTCCGGCGAATTCACGATCTTTACTCCCTCCACACTCCAGTCGTGAATTGCAAGTAAACTGAATGGATTATTGCCCTGAACGCTCTTAGCGGCCTTTCCAGCAAGTTCCGTATGCTCTATAAGACGGAAAACACGCGAGCGCATATACCCTGGTACAGCGGTTAGTAGTGGGATGTGTGTGGAAGTATACCAGTGGGTAAAATGATCTTCCTGAGCTTTGTACCGGGATTGGTCCTGCTCTGTGTCCTTGTTCTTCATCACTTGCATATGGACCACGTAAATGAACCTCGCTGTCTTATCGCTGCCATTTGATTCCTCCTCTGAAGCATCGGAGGATTCAACCAACTCATACATTCGTCGATTTAACACCTCCAAATTCCCAATCACCTGCTTTTCGTTTTCCGACGCTTTCAAACGGAGATTTCTATATGCCTGACTCTGCATAACCTCTGTGGAGGTTATGTCATATAATGCTAGCCATTTGGGAAATACTTTTGGCGGCGCATCCAGAGCTTTGTACCGAGCAGCAGTGAGAAAACCGGGCACAGTGGTGCGAAGAGGAGCATGCTCGTTGTCATACCAATCTAGATACGTGAATTTGAGGATTCATACCTTAAACTTGAGCTCAGAGATTTACTTACCATTGAACTGATCTTGGGTAACGAATCGTCCACATTCTCCGTACACAAAGAGTAGAGCTTGAGCGTGAGCTGTGGCGGACATAGATATGGTGGGAATGCCTTGTCTTCTGACCACACTTATACCTGTAATCTGACCTCATTTCCAAACCAGAAAATGAGAAAAATGAGAAATTATTTTAGTTCGATCTACACCTGCTTGAGTTGCATTCTACGAAGTACTTCGAACATCCAAGCGGACAGGGATATATTGCACGGTCATGCGAACGCTGCCTCTGCTTTATTACCCTCAGTGAACCCATAATTCTCTCCCTTGACGAAAGACCGTGTACATTGTGCCATGGTAACAGAGCTAGAAAGATGATCAGAAGTGTGAGCAACACAATAATACTCGTATCGATTCCAGATGAAATGCTCACTTTCTTGAGATAACATCCGTCTGGTAGAAATTCGTTATTGGCTTCTTGAAAGATCCACCCTGAACTTTCACGCCGCTTGTCTTTTTAGCCAGATTCTTCAGCCCAGCGAGCGCAATTTCAGCTGAGGTGCGCTCAGCGATATCGTACCTGACCAGCGAAGGTGAAATCTCCCACATCCGGTCTCGAAGGGAAAGCACGTCGTCGTACGGAAGGGGGGTGCCTATAAATTCAGAGAGAGCCCTGAAATGACCATAGCATCAGCGCAGAACCAAGGTCAGTTAGGATAGATACACCGACCGAATAATCTTCCAGTCCTCTCGACTCGCACCAGGTGGCGGAACTGCGGCCCTTGCCAATTGACTCCGACCCTCCGTGTTAATCCACGTCGAGCTCTTCTCCGTGTATGCTGCACCAGGTAAACAAACATCCGCGAGCTGAGCTCCAATGTCTCCGTGATGTCCCTGATACACTACAAAAGCATCCTGAGGTATGCTCGCGGGATCAATCTCGTCCGCATTGAGAAGATAGATGAATTTCGGTTTGGTTTTCGAAGCAGCCGATGAAGGGACAAACCCAATGTCGTACGCTGCCGGGCGAGAGGCGATGCGTTGGAGAACACTGAATCCATTCCACTCTAGCGTTACCAGCGTCTTCTTGTTCAGCTCCACAAAGCGTGAAAGTTCGTTAAACGCAGCAGCACCATCCGGATGCTCAGCAAGTGCACTGCCAACAATGATCAAAGGCTTCTTGGCAGCTTTGAATTTTTTCGCGAATTCGCCTTTGCCAGCAATGAAATCTGATAGAGCCTTGGCGTCAGCACCGAGGTAGTCGTAACCGTAAGTAGTATCTGCCCGTTCGCCTATCAAGCCAACCTCAAGTCCAGTATGCAGCCAAGACTTGCGTATACGTGAGTTGAGGACTGCGGCTTCGTGACGAGGATTGGTTCCAACAAGAAGGATCACATCAGCCTCCTCGACTCCAGAAATGGTCGAGTTGAACAGATAATTGGAACGGACGTCGATACCATGCACAGGCGCCGAGGAACCCCCTACCTGGTCAAGAGCAAGGTTGTCCGATCCAAGCCGGTTGATCAAATCCTTGAGCGCAACGAGCGACTCAGTGTCTGCCAGATGCCCGACAACAGCTTGAATTTCGTTATCCTTTGCGCCAGACGCGGCGAGGCCGTTGGCAATCGCGGCTAATGCCTCTTCCCATGTCGCCGCCACAAATCGATCGCCTTGTTTGACGAGTGGTGAAGTAAGTCGTTGGAAACGCAGACCATCATACGAGTAACGGGTTTTGTCGCTGATCCATTCCTCATTCACGTCGTCGTTTGTTTTAGGTTGTATACGCATAACTTGTACACCACGCGAATCAATGCGAATGTTTGAACCGAGTGCATCTAGCACGTCAACCGATTCTGTATTCTTCAACTCCCAGGGCCGTGCTGTGAACGCATATGGCTTGCTCGTCAATGCACCGACGGGACAGAGGTCAACAACATTTCCGGAAAGTTCAGAGTCCATAGTCTTTTCAACATACATCCCAATTTGCAGATCGTTCCCACGTCCGGTGGTACCAAGCTCTTCTACACCCGCAACCTCGTTGGCGAAACGGACGCAACGAGTGCACTGAATACAACGGTTCATAGATGTCTTGACGAGTGGGCCCAAATCCTTGTTTTCCACCGCTCGCTTCCCTGCTATTTCGTGAAAGCGAGTACGATCAGAACCATAGCGCATCGATTGATCTTGTAGATCACATTCTCCTCCTTGGTCGCAAATTGGACAGTCAAGGGGATGATTTGACAATAGGAACTCCATCACTCCTTCCCGAGCTTCGTGTACCAATGGACTATTTGTCCATACTTTCGAGCCAGGCATTGCTGGCATTGCACTGAGAGGTAAATCAAGATGAGTTCGAGATAGTTTTAAAGGGTCAAAACCGTACCATGACGCTACCGGTTTCGGTGACCTTTCAACTTCAACTAAACACATTCGACAGTTTCCAGCTATTGCGAGTCTGTAGGAAACACTTTAAAAAGCTCTGAGATTTTTATTTAGGCCTGAATAAGTACCTGTCATGATAACAAAATCTACATGGTGTATAGTCAGGACGGAATTCAACATGCAGAATACTTTCGCAACACACCGTGGTATCGTCGCGCCTGCGGCTTCGCAAGCTTGTATCAGTGCAGAGCCTATAATAAAGCAACGTTGGGGTCCGAATCTAAAGACAACTAGTCGGGAAAATCGTGCCTTGCGGTACCGTCACTTCCTTTCCATCGACAGTTAAAGTGATGTCAGCCTGTCTTGAGGATGTCGATGACAGTGAGCGACGGCCTGGAGAACATTCTAAGAGCAAATTTGCTTAAAAATCGGTTGTACACACCGTTAGCCGTAGCGCTTCTAACCTTTCCAACTAAGCCCGCTGCACTGGGTCGCGACACCTTCGCCACCAACCTCAGCATCTCTTTTGAAGGGCACCAGCGACGAGTACTTATAAGGACTTATTTGAGAAAGAACAGAAAGAAAAACGTAGTGTCTATCTCGCAACACAGTGACGAAGACGGAGAAACCAGCGACAAACCTAGGTCTGAAATTGGACAGTCGTGATTGGTGGGCCGGCTCGGCTCGGATCGGAATGAGCTTCCGAAAAGTAGCGCATAAAAATACTGCTTGCCGGGGATAAATTACACTAGGTCACAAAAGGCGTTCACCTCTTCATTTCAGTGTCGAGGTTTGCCGATGTTCCGTACTACTATGCTAATTCCGTAAAGGCTCGGCCGTTAATGTGGAAGGATGTGGTCCGTTACGACACATGTCCTTGGGTCAAAGGATGTTAAACGAACGAGTATTCGAAAGCGAATGTTTACATGTACATAGTAAAATAACAGGAGGAACCCAGTTCGAGACCTACAATAACATAAAATAATTTAAGAAAAAAACTGATATCAATTTGCTGGGCCGCGAGTCCATAACCGGCGTAACATCTGAAAAGCACTGTAAAGTCGCCGCTGAAGCAATATCGTTGTCAAGGATTCGAAATAACGGCATTGCTATGAAAATAAGCTTACCTGCAAATTTCGGCGCCAACTTCTGTCCTCCCCCCTTCTTTCAAATCGAAATACGCGCTGCTGCTCGCGAAAATCGACAAAGCTGGATTGAGGATCGACCTCTCGACTTGGACGGGGCTGGTAGGTTCGAAGAGAGCTCCAAGTAGAATGGATTTGAGATCTGTTCCCGTCACTTCGGGAAAATCTCGGCGTTGTAGAATCAATATCTTGGGCCCTCTCCCACCTCATAGTCCGATTCTTCGAAGGAACGGACAAACGTTTATTTTTCGATGAGCTTATCACAGACGCAGAGAAAGAGGAAGGGAGCTTGGTCTGTGTTGTAGATGGAGATTGTACGATCGAACTTGGGTGATAGCTGTCATCTGGAACAATCTCGACGGATAGTGTCAGCGAGAAAATGCAACCTTCAGCGTAGTATTAGCATACAGGTATAAAGCTTTTCATCTGAGCATATATGTCATTTTCAGATTCATCGTCGCGACGATGCTTGAAAAGAATCAGCTTAGTATTTCTACTCCCTGAGATACCTTACAGACCTCATTCGCATAAATGTAGCCGGCAGCTCCGCTGTATGGATGGTTCATCCCTCTTGACACTCCCCCTGGAGTCGGACGAACAAGCTCTGCTTTGTGTTATGAGTGTTCTAAGAGCGTTAGACGGATACTTAAGAGCAGATGGTGGTCCAAGACAAGGACAGACCGAAACTTTTGATTGAACTCAACAATGCTGTCAGTTGCCGATTGAGGAAAATATTTCAATGAGAATTCGGCATGTGCGATCCGACCACTTCTAGAGTAACATCTCGCTTTGTCATTTACTTTATCATTGGATGCTGACCGTTGATTCTCGGTAAGGCAAACTAAAATGGAAGATTGAGAATTGCGATAAAGGATTGTATTTATTGTGCGTAGTGAATCAAGGGCTCCCCCCAGGATCATAGGCTAGCCAAAGAAGCTGTGTCCTCGAGTCCAGTTTTCTGAGGTGAGCACGTATATCAACGGAATGATTGAGATTGATTGGGCAAAATCGTCGTGAGATGATAAAACAGCAGGCTTATCTAAGCACAACCTTTCAGGAGAACAGAAGACTCAGCTCAGCAGAACAACTTCGAGTGATCCAGAATCAATTATAAATCTTGCTTTACTTCATGTGCTATTCCGCATATATCTACATATAGAAGTTGTATAGACTTAGATTACCAGCAGTCCTTGCCATTACTGATAAAAGAGATGTCAATAAATTAGGATTACATTGAATAATAACAATTAACTCACGTCCATAGCCTTATGCAGTATCCTTAGCATTTCCTGCTCCCAGCAAAGTGGAACTCTTGTCTATATTTCCTTGGTTTTCATCAGTTGTGGTTTGAATGGGCTTCGTCGAAAGGGGGGCCAATGATGTTGGTGAATTTCGTTGTTCGTCTGAACCCAGGATTTTACCCGCCGCTTGTTGATTATGTTCATCTATTGGGGTCGTTTCAACCTAGTATGTAGCTGCTTGTGAGTATCGTACTTCCTCAAGACCATATGCATGCTGTTCACCTTCGGCTCCACCTGAGATCTAGGTTTGCGGTGATGAAGCCATCCGTACTTCGATTGCGCGATAGAATTGACTCGGTGGAACAGAGACGAAGAGGTAACTTTATTCTGAACACCAACCGAACATTAATCGTCAATCACGACACCGCCGAGGATCACACTTACAGAGTCAGGCGAATTACTGGACAGTTGTTCGTCTTCAATACCGTACCCGTTCTCCATTAGACGTAATCAGAGCGAGGTATGATTTTTTACCAGGTCTCACTCACTACGGTAGTCGTTGTCAGGTCATGGACCTTGGAAAACGATTTCGGAGATATAGGATTCGAGGTCGTCTAGGAGAGTTCAGAGCTCTGGTGTGTACGTGCTTCTGTGACACGAGCCGTGTCAATGGATGGAGACTATCATAACAGTAGATTCGGAGGACAGGACACTGAAGATACATGATCGTATGCGTTACCTTTAATGCTGCAATTGGGCTTGCACAGTTCAAAGCGTATTTACTGGTGTCCAAATGAAGGCCTGAAGTGATGCCTTTGTATAGTTCCATGAGGATGGGCACACTCAGCACAACATCTTCGACGGTATCCAAGATCTTGCGAATCATATCGAGCCAGCTATTCGAATCCTGTGCTAGGCTGCTTTTCAGTGTAGTCATTCCATACGAAAAAGAAGAGACTAACGATGGGAATCTGTATCCCAACTCCGAACGCCTGGCTCTTTATCAAAATTTCGATGGCCGTCTTAGAGGTATCATACTCTTCCTGTTTCTTATACCCTGTATTTGTCTTCCTGCCCTTGGTTGTTGTAACACAAGCATGTCCTTGGAATCCCATCTTATACCTCGCAAAAAATTCTTGATTTTTGGTCCACCACGATTCCATATTTGGCTCCCCGTCTTCGAGCCCGGTCACAATAACCGCAATAGAGTTCTTCTGTTGGCAGAGGACGTCGTAGAAAATGCGGTAGTTCTTCTGCGCTGTCTCTGTTATTCATGGCGCACGAATACAGAAGACTAAGAGGCTAATGCCGTCTTGCAGATCAGTGTGGACCAGATCGGAGAGCTTTTTGACGCATTCATGAGCGACCAAGTCACCCTTATTTAACTCGCCATTGTTAAGGCCTGTAATGTCGTGGAACTTGTAAAGCTTCTCATCTAGTAGGATATCATGTTTCTGAACTTCAAACATAGATGGGGTGGCTGCACTAGAAGCGTTTACAACACCGCCATTGGATAACATGTCGATGATGGAGCTCTTTCCACACCCGGAAGAGCCAAACAAAAGCACATTGCGCGGGGGATGAACAGAAGACGGCGTGTTAATGTCTTCCGGTGACAACGGAGGTGAGATCGCTATATGAGTCTTGTCATGCTCCTGAGAGATCATGGACCATCGTTCATGATCGGGAACAGCAGACTGGTCAGAGAGAGGATACTGCTCCATGACAGAGATTGTGAAAGAGGGTTGCTTGTTAGTTGGAAATAGACAAAGGTTATAAGTACCCTCTGTCCCATGTTGAATTTGTTTGTGATATTTGTTTGCGATCAGCGTATCTGGGGTCTTTTGTTTGATGACTGAGATCAATAAATGACTCGAAGTTTGTGTGATTCTGAGGCAGGAAAACACCGGAGATAACACAGAGATAGCCTCGTTGAAATTATATTGCTGCACGTTCTTAGAATTTAAGGTTTTAGTTCTTGTAAACGCTACTGGAACAAGGGCATCACTAGGGCATCACTTTCATTACTGGGAAACACACCTATATCATTTAAAAAACGAAAACGCCTATTAAGCGCCAGACCACAAGGAAAAGAAAGGTCAAATGTGAATATATGTATGGTAATGCCACTAGAGAAGCCCCGACTGCTCTCACTCCAATTCCATATACACAAAATCTTCCAGAACCTGGCCAACGAGGGAAAAAATTTAAGCGACAATCGTTGGAGTAGTCCTATGTGAATGCAAAAATCCTATCCACGATTGCCGGCGCAGGCGCAGGGGCTACTTTCTTGTTCGCACGTTTAGCTTTCGGGGAATGAGCAGGCGCTGGTTTCAGGTCCGCGCGCTTTGCGATATCCCTGGCATCCTTTTCATGAAGGAAGCGCTTTAACACCTCATACAAGTCCCCCAGACGAAGGGTAAGGTGATCCGTCAACCAAGAGGGCATGTTGCGATAGAGCCACTTAGCGATTGCCACAAACCAAGTGCTGGTTTCCTTTGAGTAGCGATTAGTACATATATATATTGCGAACTATCTGAAATACCTACAAGTTTCCAAGGCTTCGCTTGATGACTTTGTTCAACTATCAGATCTCGCAGAACCACCTGCGATTCGTCATACTCTGCCTGATTCCTAAACTCTCCGTTCTTCATTCTTTTGCCAAAGGTGGCAGTGATGCAGGCATGACCATCGAAATTCATATTATAATCCGCAAATGCATGTTCGTTCTCAGCCCACTAGGACTCCATGGCTCTTGATCTTCAAGTCCAGTCACTGCGATGACGATAGGGACTGTCTTGCGACAGAATCCATCATAGAAGATGTTATAATTTCGCTCTAACGTCTCCGTAATTTTAGGACCCCGCATGCAATAGACGAGGAGGCTGATGCCGTCATGTAGGTCGCATGAAAGGTAATACAACTTGATGAGGGCTTCTTGCGATACAACAGTACCCACAGTACCCTCGTTGAGACCAGTGGTATCAAAAAGTCGGTATTCTCTGCCCTCGATTGTAGCGGTATAGACGTTGTTCTCGAACGTACACCCTAATGCATCGCTGGACATAGGAGTGGCATCATGGCCGAGTAATATGTTGACGATGGGGCTTTTCCCGCATTTGGTGGAGCCAAAAAAGATGATATTCAAAGGCGAGGGAGAGAGGCGCGACGAAGCTACTTGATGAAAAGGCATATTTCGTGCAGATATGGACAATTCTGTGAGGGACGTAGAAAGCTATGGAACCCAATATTGCGTTCACGAAGGAATTAGAGGATTCTAAAATATAGGCGAATAGATAGATTCTCCATTCTCGATTGACTGCGTGCGATCTCCGAGGTCAGTATAACAGGATTACCATGAGGATTTGATTTACTTTTTGCACTGACACGACACATCATGGTTGTCTACCCCGTTAAACTTTTCAATGGAGGAGTGAGAAATCACAGACACTGTATCGTTTACCATCTTGTCCTAATAAGTCACGAATATAAGCCCGTATTCGTCCTTTTAATAAAGCGCTTCATGAAGCCTGGTGGCCTTGCGTGCCATGTAAATGAATGCATTTGTTCAGCTTTGTTCGGGTGAAGTGGAAGAATCATAATGTGTCGATGTCACAGTTCACCAGGTGTCACACACACACACGTGCTGCAAAAATGGGCGCTTAGTCTACCGGACTGGGCTTGAATTCTGGTGAATAAAATCAACTTAAGTATCTATCCTGGAATGATTCTCTTTATAAGCATAAAATTCGTTGAAAGAGACAATCTACGTTCTTGTCAGTACCGGCGGTGTTGTAAGTTGCCACCTCTTGACCCCTTTATCAACTGATGTATTTCTCCTTTTGTCAGATATTGTTCGAGAGATTGTCAGCGAGGCTGCATGGTGGTGTAAGGGTATAAAGGATCTTTGTAATGCTACCAATATTGATGGAGATGCTCACAGAGCCAACGGAATGTTTTTCCAAATGGATGAATACCCTTGCACGCTCATATTCTGATTGCTGACTTTAACATTCACTGATAGTCATTTCCTGAGAACTTTCTCTTAGCTCCACACTGGTGCGCAGAGAAGTGGTTGCAGTCTCGTTCCCCATTTGATCGATCGACCAGACGCTTAGAAGTTAGCATCGAATACTGCGCTTTACGAAGCCGAGGGCTGCCTCTCCTTCTCAATCATATAATGTAAGCATCTCCGATGGTGTTCTCGATTAGACCCAACCCAATGGCCTTCTCTCGCCGGTACAAGAGGTCCGTTTCATGCCATATCATTCAGTGGCTCAAGCGAATATCACAATTTCCGACGTCCAGAATAGTTCTCAGTCTCTCGCTCGCTATTTTGAATGATCACTATTTATAACATATTGGCCTTCACATAGCTATACAGTTTACTGCAGTCGTACCAGATAGTAGAAGTACAGACAGCAACAAGTCAATAGGCCAGTGCGAAACATCACTGACGGCGGCGGTGATGTGGACGACGATGATAATGGTGAGGGTGAATCTTCAGAGGGTGTCTCGCAGCTTTACCCTGGAGGTCAGGGATTTGTTGTTGGCCCGACCGTGCTTGCATCTGCAAATATTGAGTTTGACTTGACCTACTTGACTTGTCGGAACTATGACTGACGTTTGTTTGAGTCTCACTGAGGATTGCTAGGACCGAAGCAACGTTCTTGTTCAAGTTCGAAGTCTCAATGTCTGCAACACCGTCTATAACATTTTTTTCCGCCTGTTCGACTTTTGTAAAATCAATGGATAGCGTCTATCAAAGTCCGCATGAAATTGATACAAATTTGACAATACAAGGTGATAAGGGTCTCACGTCGACGTCGGGTCCAAATTCTGTAGTCTTGTTTGCAAATGAATCATTCACGCATTGTCGTGACCTAATACTTCACTCAATTTCCTCAGAGTCCAGTGCGGAAGAGATAGAAGAACCAAGGAGTGCCTATCATGAAACTCTTGAGAAAACTCTTGGGGACGGTGAAAGCGCAAAATCGTACAACTGCTTGAGAGGAGACATTGTAACTGCCATTTGGAGCAACGGGGTCGGGCTCTGTGATTTTTGCAAATGTATCAACATTGGCTGTAATCTGAAAGGGAATTTGACATATAAGCCGAAAGAATAGCATGTGAAAGGTGTAGATCCTCACCTCAGAAGTCGCAGGGGACAGATCTAAAGGTGAGGCTGCTTGAATCCAGTCACCGCCTGGCCCATGCTGGTCAGCATGTGGCTGTCTTTCTTCGAAGTTTACGGGTTCAGGAGGTATCTGCATATAGCACTAAGATAAATGCATTTTTGGAGATGCAAAAGCAATCGGCCACTTACACTAGGGCTCGAAACGGGTTTCGTCATTTCCCCAAATAGAAATGAGCATGTAGGACTAGGTATATGGAACCAGTCATCGAATTCCTGTAAAAATAGTTACTTCGACAGTCAAAGTCGAAACGAGAAGAGCGAACCACGCAAATTCCAGGTTCTAGCGAATGATCCGTTACCAATTTTTCTATTGCTTTCTTAGATAAGTCGTACTCTTCCTGGTAGATGTATCCTTTACTCGTCTTCCTGCCTTTTGTTGTGGTAACGCAGGCATGACCCTGGAACGACATCCCGTACTTCATGAAAGATGTCTTGTTCCTCACCCACCAGGAAACCATACTGGGCTCTTCATCTTCTAAGCCGGTCAGGACGGTGACAATTGGGATCTTTCGCCCGCACAAGTCATCATAAAACAAGTCATAGATCTTCTCTGCGGTCTCGGTGATTCTTGGAGCACGAAGACAAAACACAAGAGGGCTGACACCATCTTGCAGGCTACGTATGAATTCAGAAAGCTTCTCGACATAATCAGATTTGTGATCGCGCGGCTTCCCGTAACTGAGGGCGCTGATTTCGTCAAAACAGTAGGATCTCGGACCCAGCAGAATTTCATGTTTCTGAACATTAAACGGAAAAGGGAAAGATGCGACGGTAGTTGTCGCAATCTCGCGATCGGCAAATATGTTGATGATCGAACTTTTTCCGCTTCCGTTAGGTCCGACGAGGAGGATGTTGCTCCGAGGGGGTGTAGATGCAGCAGTGGTCGGCGGCGAAGGGTCTGGAACAACCATTAGGTATCGTTATCGGTAACAATGTGAGAGTTAGTACACTGCTGAGAAGGGTAGGGTTGTTCCAATCAGTTGAGAGGGAGCTGTCTTTATATCCACAATCGACAGCACCAACTGAAGATGAATGAGTAAATCGGAGGGTGGAAGCGTCTCCGGGGTCCCAGACCAAGCGTCACGAACCACAATTCCCTTGCGGCAGAATCCGAGCATGACATTGGAAACTCTTCAAGCGATAGAAGTTATTTGTATCAAGGAGGAGAAAAGCTGTGGATACCGCTGGATTTCAGATACCAGAGCACAAGGACGCGTGTTTGAAGTACGATTACTATGTTTACTTCTCTAAGCGCTTGAACTAACCGACAGCATCAAGCCAAATGAATCGTCCAGACCTTGTCCACGAGGGGTTTATGGTCCAAAGATCCAACCAAAGTCTATAGTTGAACAGCGCTTGCTCGAAGATATTATTGATCATTACTCATCACCGTCTACCACTGCCTGTAAACAGTCCCGTGAAATTTGAGAAGCTCCAAGGGTAAATTCTTGCTCAGGGTCTCCTTCACGCCTTGAGGACGCCTTGCGGTATGCAAACCGTTTTCGCAGAATGGTAATAAGAGAAAAGATAACAACTTGAGAAATTAGCTTCGAAATGGTGAACCTGCCCTAAGCAAGAAGCTCGTGACCCCTTGAACGATGAGGCTGTGCATTTGTGCATATCCAAAATGCCTCTCTCAAACGCGGACATCGAGGAAGGCAAGTTAATCTAGCTACATCGTGCTTTATCGATTAATCTTAGATATTCCGCTGATTAGAACAGAGGCATTTTTCTAATGTGGTCGCAACTTTTCGGAAATATTCTTCTTATCACGTACGTGTACAGACTTAAAAATGTTCCTTGGGTAATAATGATTCTTCCAGTTGGCGGCCAACAATAGACGCCGGAAAGACCTATTCACCCTGGCCAAAGCTGATCAAGGGCTGCTTAGCCAACTAGGGTACAAAGAAAAATTGGATCAAGTGGATAAGGCGATATTAGCGAATGAGCAGTTTTTAAACAAGATCGTGGTTGATCCGGAAATATTTGGAGAAGATGATATACCAGAGGAAGCAGTGGATGGCGATGAGGCAGTAGAACCTGAGTCTTCGTCTAGTAATATCCTCCAGACTATCTGTGCATCGAATTTCTAATTCTTTGTCATTATAGCTGCCTCCGGGTCTCATTCGCATTCGCACTCGCATTCTCACTCATCACACTCTCATTCTCATTCTCAATCACACTCGCACTCGCCGCGGAAGAAGTACAAGCCAACAGAGTTTGACATGGACAAACTACGAAGCACATTGAAGCAGTTTGTGAGGGACTGGAGTGTTGAGGGTCAAGAGGAACGTGAAACTAGCTATGGACCGATGAAAAACGCCCTACTTGAGCATTTTTCAGATATTCCAAAGGAAGAGAGGTATGGATTCAATTCAACTGATAGATATCGTTTGACTTGGTACATCAGGCGGAATTTTCGTATCCTGGTTCCAGGTGCAGGATTAGGCAGGTTAGCATATGATATCGCTAGTCTTGGTCGGTAACTTTTTAATTCTCTCCTTCTTCACTCATCCTCTACCAGGATTCGCATGCCAGGGAAACGAATTTTCCCATTACATGCTTTTAGCGTCGTTTTTAATCCTGAATAAGTACGCTTCTTCTTCTTCGTCATCCTATCTCATTTCTCATGATATAATATCAATCGTTTCTTTCATAGAACCAAGCAGCCTAACATGCACACAATATACCCTTATGTGCACTCCTTTTCAAATATCCCCGACCAAACGTCTATGCTACGTGCAATAACGATACCTGACGTAGAGCCTACCCTCCCTAGTGGATCAGATTTTTCATTGGTTGCTGGTGAGAACGCCATCGCATCTTCCTTATTGTTTTCTTTCTTCATGTTCACGCGGTACCAAACCAGGCGACTTTGAGGAAATTTATGGCGGAGAATCTGATCCTAATGAGCCACAGGCCGGGCTGTGGGATGCTGTCATGACTTGCTTTTTCATCGACACAGTACGTGTTTGATCTCCTTTGTCGGCCTTTGATTTTTTACATTAGTTGGACAATATCGAGGCCCATCGTCCTGTCAGCCCGCCTCACCTCGTCTTTCGGTGCTCCCTTCCAATTACTTATATATTGACTTGTCCTGTGTGCAGGCAAAAAATATCGTTAACTATCTTCGAATCATACACAAAATACTCGCACCTGGTGGTGTATGGATCAACCTAGGTAAGTCTACTTGGTAGGACGACTCGGTGTCAATTGACTGATCAGGATCGTTGAGGTCCCCTTCTCTGGCACTGGGAGAACAACAATACTAATGATCCCTCGGTCGAACTAGACCTAGTAGAGGTGAAGCGGCTTGCGAGAATGATAGGATTTGAGATTGAAGTCAGTATGAATTCCCCGCCTAATTGGAAGCTGAATTTTAATATTTTTGGACAACAGAATGAACGCACGATTGATGCGACATATACTACTAACTCGCAAGCAATGTTGGGATATACATATCGAACGGCATTTTGGATAGCGAAGAAGAAGGTTTAAATATCAGTATTGTCCCCCCTGGTACTTAGCGAGGAAGTGATTGGATGCGAGCCCGAGCTAATTTGTTCTGGATTACTACCATAATGCACGAATAGGAATAAGATCAGGGTTACGCGGCGCAATCGCGTCCAGTTTGTGTGAGATTCTGCGTGACTAAGTCTATTGCTTCATCCTTCGCGTCGCTTGTCTATTTAACCTCCAGACTGCAGGATCACATGATAAACCTTGCTCGTTCCATGCTTCCATCCGCAAGCGCTCCCTGACGGCTCTTTTGAATCTCTATGTTTAGCTGCAATAACATTGATAGCCCTCAATCCAGTCCTTTCCCTCTCAAATCAACGTTCGAAGTATCGCCTCTTGTCCCCAATTTTGAATGAGCTTCAGTGTTAGGTTAGACTTCTCTGGTGACAATGAAAAACCGGGGCGAGATACAGTGTCAATGCCGAAATTAACTACTTTCCATGGAAGTATGCAGATGCTCAGACTTAGTGGGACGACTCAGAACCGGCAGACCATCCAAGCCTTGAGCTTTTCATTTTATATTCGCATTACTGACGGGACTTCTCTTTCAAGGATCTGTTCTCTGCCGACACGCATAAGGGACTCAGAGGTGGGTTTCTCGAACTTGGTAATAGTCAGTATAGGCCAAACGGGGCGCTCAGCAGCTGACTGGACAGCAGATCTTCATTTCTCTAGAAATGCTCCTCAATTGCATACTTTCTATTTCATCTCATCCCTTGAGACTGATCCTACAGGATTTTCTGATGATTTGACCGTAAGTTTATACTAGATACAAGATCGTGACTTTGTGTCCTAACCTTACAGTTTCTGCATGTTCAGACGGGCAATGCCGATGTAGTCCTCCAAATTCCAGGCATTTCCGTCGTCTTTTCATGTTACTGTGTTCATTCTTGAAGTTAGGGCTGGTTATGATAACGATTCAGATCCCGTCCCTGTTGTAACCTCATTTTGGACCTCTCCTCATCTCGACATTTGAATTCTTTTAGTTCTAGATCACCTCAAAAACGCTGAGATACGATTGATCATAACAGAGGGAGAAGGCGGCCGGTCTCATATAGTTTGTACAAAAAGTTAGCAGGGAGTGAGTCTTTCAGCAAGTTTCTGTAATTTCACTGGATATTTTTGCCACTCGATAATCCCTTGCATGAAATAGGACACGAGCCAATTTCAGGTAACGATAATGCTGGTCAAACTGTGTTCATATACAGCTCCACTGTCTGTTTGATTATATGTGAGTGTCATATCGACGCTGGTTTGGCACGGCTTTCAGGTCTCAGCTCGGAACCGGAATCATAACACCGTAGTGACCTTGGTCCTTCAGAGCTTTTAAATTTCCATGTTTCAAACACGAGATATTGACCTGATCCTACAAAGGCTCTGCTCAGACATGTATTGTATCTATAAATTCTTTTCGCATGTGGATAGATTCAAATACATATCGACTGGTTACAAACTTTTCACAAGCCGGGTTTACCTTTAAAGGTATGTTCATTGAAAGCGGGTTATATATCAACTGTAGGCAGAACTGACAAGTGAAAGTCTCATTCCTTTCTGGTGGCTGGTCTACTTGTTCTTCCTGGCTGGTCCCTTCCCCACTCCCTGGCTGGACCAGTAACTCGCCTACAAGTTGTGCGGCTCGTTGCTCTTTCGATAGTTCATCATGCGCGTCTTCACAGCTCTGGGAGCTGCGATTGTCACTCTCCTTTCCACACAAAAAGCATTAGGTGCTCCCATCAAGTACAAGCTTTCTTGTAGGTCGTATCTGATTGATAGTCCGCGACGAACCTATTTTCCGTCACTTTAAGCCAGGTTTCTCGACTCGAACTCTTCCACAGCCGATAACACAACCTCAGGATCAGCACCCAGTGGCACGTCTTCACCTTCAAACAACAGTATTCCTTCAATACCTCACTACATTGTTTACAATGACGAAGCATCAACCCCAGCTCCAGACCCTCAGGATATTCAAGTCAATACCTGTACTTTTGATTCGAAAACTTATACTTACTCCATTTCTTGCTCCGCCAGGGATTCAATGTTCTGTAAGTATTAACCTTTGTTTATATCCCATAGTCTGATACCAAACTTTACAGAAACCTTGCCTTTATCCTAAGCGACGGAAAGGGTGCTGACGTCGCTGCAGAATGGGAAAAGCTCAGCGACGCTGATCGAAAGAGTGTGCTGCAGAAATATAATCAAGCGGGTATCAAGATAATGGTTTCAGCATTTGGATCGACAGAGACACCAACGACCCAAGGTTTAAGCGCAGAAACGTTGGCGAACACGATGGCGGAGTGGGTGATTAAATATGGGGTGCATGGAATAGGTGGGTGACGGGTGACAACCAGTCGGTAAATCATGAAACGCTGACTAACTGAACATTGGTGTAGATGTTGACTATGAGGTGTGTACCTTCCTTACTTGACTGTGAAGAGAGACCGAAAAATTGTACTCAATTGACATATTTAGGACTTCGCCGCTATCAACGGGAAAGGTGTACAGTGGATCGTAGACTTTACCAATGCCCTCCGCCTGAAACTACCTCAAGGACAATACATCCTTACTCACGCTCGTAAGCTTTCCTCTTCCTAATATGATGCATTGTTTTTCTTACATTAGGCTTTATGTCATCTAATCGCAAATCAGCTGTTGCACCTTGGTGCGTTTTCTTCGAACTCGAATGTAATCTTACACGGTGAGGCTGAGTGGTTAAATATCTTTGCAGGTTCACAAAGAATGGCCCATATCTCAAGGTTCACCAACAGGTTGGCGATCTCATCGATTGGGTAGGTTCATTCACTGCAAAATGGATGTACCCTGAGCTAATATATCCTCCTTTTTCATAAGTACAACGTCCAGGCAAGTCTTTGGAATATCTCAATCATATTTACGTTCGGAAGTCTAAAACAACATTATACTACCCAACTCTAGTTTTATAACCGTGAACCTGCTCCTCTATACTTTTCTAATCTACTATCTAACTTTGTTCGAACTTCCAGAGGGTAATAGTACCTACAACACCTGCGAAAATCTCGTCACCAAGATGTCCAACGAGAATCCTGCTCTTCTCGAGATCATCGCTAATGGTGTGCCGATGGAAAAACTTGTCATAGGTAAACCTGCAGTAACGAACGATGCCTCGAATGGGTTTATATCTCCGACTGATTTGGGGAATTGTTTGGCGCAGGCTAAGAAAGATCATGGTTATAGTAAGTGTTTCTTGCAGCGAATCATTTCTTCAAGTGTATACCCATGAACTGTGTTTGTCCCTTTAGATTCTGGAGCTATGACCTGGGAGGTATGTATCAAGTACTTGCTTACTCACGACTCACACAATTGTTCATTGTTCAGTATCACACTGATGGAAGTAGCAAGACGTGGATTGAGGGTGTGCTGAATGGACGTTCGGGCTCAAGGAGGAGGGGGTTCCAACGTAGACGTCGAGCTCCCCCTGACAGTGATGATAGCGCTCGTGTTACTAAGACTTGAGTACAGTAAAAAAAAATTTCAGTCGGTTTTGTCCCAATGGGCCGTCTGTCGACTTGTGGAACTGTTCGGCATTTTGATTGTTTGACGATTTCGCAATCCGGTTCATGGACGTATGGAGGTATAGTGTGACTCGATCCACCCCGAACTCTGCTCTTGTATTCTCCAGTCGCACGATGACCTAGGGGAAACCTAGCGAATCATTCAGGGTTCATTCGACTGGCTGATATTCCAAGTTCAGGTTCCTGATACATCCAGTCGTACTAACTATAGACTCTTCAACCACCTACTTAGTATTCATTCAAGCACTCCTAGGGTTCCACTTGCAATCAACCATCGGGGGTCTCATGATGCTGGATCTTTTTTAAAAAATTCTATCTTATAGATTTTACTCACAACGTCTTCTCTGTTCTTCTGGACTGCACCGGAAATTCGGACCCTTGCTCCTGTGATATAGAATCTGATGACTTTTGAATGGCTTCTCCATCTTTTTCATGTGCTCTCATGTTCTCCATAGGGCCGGCCGCCCACAAACCCTCCAACCCACGCTCGATTTCGTGCTCGAGATCCATAAATTGAACGCGTTAAATTGACATTCTCTTCTCATTTCCCCCAAGATGGCCACCCAAGAACTCGCCACCTGGTCAGTCAACCTCCAATACGCCAATTTTACGGCTCCTGTAATCGCCGCTGCAGTAACAAGTCTCTACAACTGGGCCGGCTGCGCCATCGGTGGCTACCAACAAACAGCTCCTTCCATCGCTCTGAACGCCACTTCACCTCACTTCGGTGGTCCACCCACCTCTTCCATTCTAGGTCTCGCCAATAATTCTGCGCAGACCGATGCCCAGATCGCTGCATTTGTTAATGGAATAGCGGGCCATGTGGATGATTATGATGATACACATTTAGCGACAATCATACATCCCACGGGGACTGTCGCTGCTGCCCTTTTTGCAGTGGCCGAGTGGAAAGGAGGGATTAACGGTTCCGACTTCATCACTGCGTTTGTGGCAGGTGTAGAAGCCGAGTTGAAATTGGGACTTTCGGTGTGGCCACAGCATTATGATGTTGGATGGCACGATACTAGTACCACAGGATCTATTGGTGCTGCAGTCGCTGTGTCCAAACTCCTCGGACTCGATATACCCACAACGCAGCAAGCAATTGGGATTGCAGCAACTCAAGTTATCGGAATGCAAGAATTCTTTGGGAGTGATACGAAGAGTTTTCATATCGGGAGGGCAGCTCAGGGAGGGATGATTGGTGCGCTGTTAGCCCAGAACGGATTCACGAGCAGCTTGCAAGGGTTGGAAGCACAATTTGGTTGGGTCCACGTGGTTAGTACAAGAGAGAATGTCACAGCAGAATTTGATACGCTGGGGAAGAGTTGGGAAATTTTGCAAAATACGTTTAAACCGTATCCGTGTGGGATTGTTATGCACCCCTCGATAGAAGGGGCTATAGAGGTGCAATCTGCTGCCTTGGGGAAGGGCTTGAGCATTTCGGATATCACGAGCGTTAATGCGAGGGTGAACCCGGAGACTTTAGTCCTCACCGGCCAGACGGACCCGGAGACTGGGTTGGAGGGAAAATTCAGCGTATATCACGGTGTTGCCGTTGGACTCCTCTTTGGAGAAGCCACCCCTTCCCAGTTCACTGATGCAGTGGTAACGAATTCCACCGTCGTCGGGCTTCGCAAACTAGTGAACGTAACTACAGATTCCACTGTCCGTGAGGACGAAGCGTATATTAGTGCGTTATTCAAAGACGGGACAAATGTGACACAGCATATCGATCATGTTATTGGGAGTTTGGATAATCCTCTGTCTACGGACCAATTGAAGGCGAAGTTTATGGGCCAGGCGTCGTTGGTCCTGGGAGATGCGAGAGCGGAGAAGGCGTATGAGGCATTTTTGGACATTGGGAACATGTCTGATGTGGGAACCATTGTGCAGTTGTTTTCAGGGGCGAATGGTACTAATACAACGAGTTCAGCTAGTGGAACTTCTGGAGCACTGGGTTTAGATTTCAAGGTAATTGATGTAGTGGTTATGGCAGTTGTGCTTGGATTGGTCGCTTTATTGTTGTAAAGTATGTGGTCAATTTTGTAACAGTTGTACCAATGTGCGTATGTCCCCATCATTCCTTCTTTCCATCCATCCTGTAAGTTTCGAGCTTACTTCGCAAAAGTATCTCATTGATGACCATGACTTTCCACTGCCGCCACCATCATTATCATTATCAATACCGCTCGTTGATAAAAGGAATTGGATCCTTGTCAATCCTGAACCATTCCTTTCCCCCAAGATAACATTCTTGTCTCAACGCTGGCTGTTGCTTTTTTTGTTTTGTTTTTTTATACACTCTGGCAGTGAAAAGGTGTCGTATAAGGCAGTCTGCTTCCTTTGCGTTGTGTTGTCTGACTTGAAACCTTTCGCAATTCGAGTTGTCAACTCAACTACCTAAATAATCATACTGTCGGCGATCATGCGTTTTCGCCCATTGAGCTGGAGCTTGAATTTTCATGGCCGCTTCATTTTCATCATCCTCGAGGTCGCTTCCATTGCGTGCAATGTTGTTGCTATACCTGTTCCTAGATCCGTAAGTTGCAATTCGTGTAACAAAGCCCAACTAATCAATTCCTTTCGCTACCGGACGGAGCAGCCTGCATCCGTGGAAGCTGAAGTCAGCTATCTAGGTCTACGTACGTATCTTCCGAGTTACGTCGCCAGCCAAGAATGGTTGTGGTATAGTCCACTAAGAGAGGACATTCGTAAATGCATCAACATAGCAATCAAGGATAACGAAGTCGTGAAGAAGACATTTGGTGCTGGCGCGGAAGCATTCAAAATCACGTATCCGAGTGATCTGCTTCCGATATTTAGCGAGAATTATAGGGTTGAGTTCGCTGTCCAATGGACGGAGGATAGAGTCCTGAAGGATGTTGCAGGATGCGAGAAAGGGTGGTTGGTTTATTTGCCCCACACAGACTTGCCGGGTCAACCACCAAACAAGCAACTCAACCCCGCAGCGAAGTCGTTCGACCCACTTGTTGTCGACTCGGCGTGGCAGAATGACGATTCACCGACATGTTCCCCACTTTTGAAGGTGTTCTGGAATATTGATGGTACGCCAAAAACAATTTTTGCTTCCTCTTGACCATTCTGTTGACTATAGTCTTAAGATATACCAAAGAAGAAAGTGTAATATTGCGGACTAGAGTTCAAGAAAGAGCAGATAAGCTGAAGGCAAAAGGCTCAGTTTAAGGTGCTACAATGTCTTGCATGTAATCAGAAGCAATCAAATTTATACTCTACTCGAAACCTGGCCGAAAGAAATAGTCTTGATTAGTAGATAATGAGAAAATGACCATGTTCGATCATCAATACGACACATTCGATAAATTCTAACTAACCCATATATTACCTTCATATTACACTCACCAAATAGCTCCAGAAATCCCGCCTTCACTCGCCTCTCCCTGTCAAATTGTTGAGATATTTGTAGAATATCCCAGAATGTTAGAGAACATTCATGGAGCGACTCGACTGAGTGCTCCGTAGTACATAGTAGAACATTCTAGCATTACTTGTACTCGTATATAAGGTACTTACATTAGCTAGCAAATAACAAGAATTATCTTTTTATCACTTCACTTGCTTGTCCTCGCACTACCTGATTTATCACAGATCCTGTTCATTGCAAAGGAATTGCGCGATTTTATCAGCAATGTGGGAGGTGAAGACTTTCGAAAGTCACTAGTACATGTATTTAGGCTTGGATTGCAAACGGTCCTAATAATTAGAGCATTGTGATTATACACATGAATGAGGGTATTTATATGACAAATGAAAAACAGAATCCGGTGAAACGATTTAAGTATAAATTCAACACTGTCACCTCGATGTAATTTGACAGTATCGGCAACGTCTCCAGAACGTCCTGCATGGATGATGTATTAGTGATATAGTAGTCAGAGGGGATTGAAATCTAGCAGCAGACGCATTGACACTCCAAGTTATCATTCCACACCAACGAACCAAGGATCGTTGAGCAACTCGGCCGCGGTTGGCCTATCAGTTGGATTGAGCTCAAGACAGCGTCGCACAATCTCGTCCGTGCTCAAATCCTCCGGCGTAGGCAGCTTTTTGGTATGTTCATTTGCCCTTTCATCGAATATAATTGCCAAGGAAGGGCATGGTTGAAGGTGCCTTCATATCACAATTTGTAGTTAGTATACGGACGAGGTCGACATTGCATACATGTCAGGGTTACAGAACAAAAGCAACTTACAGTCTGTGTTGAAGTATTTTGATGCCAGTCTACTGTACTGCAACACCTCTGATGGGAAATCTATTTGACCAAGATAGCACGCCATTTGATAAAAATGGTAGGCTCTCTCATCCAGAGTGATATTGAACACTGTGTTTGTAAAGCTTTCATGCCTAAATAGAGGTCGTCCGGTGACGAACTCAAAAATCTGCGAAATGCAGTGTTAATATTGGAGCAAAGAATTCGGCGAGAACGAGTATTCGACATACTAGACACCCAAAAGACCATATATCGATTTTTTCATTCTAAGGCCTTAGGAGAAGAACTTCGGGAGCGCGCAAAGGAAGAGCTGTAGCTTCAGCTTCCTTGGGTTTATCGAAGAGTTGGGCTCTATGAATCAGAGAACGAGACAGGGAAACAAAAGCAACGGAACTGGACTGATACGTACCACTTCCAAAGTCGGCGATCAAGTACTCGCACTTCATCGCATCATCCAAGCTGGGAATAGGAAAAGGTTGAGCGACAGCAGAGCTCACTACGCCGTCCAATGAAGCCTCAAGGGGATTACGACGGGAAGGATCAGATGCTAAAATACCATGACGAGATAGCAATGAAGTGAAGAATATATTGTCGTGCTCGAGATCAGTGTGGATCACACCCTTGCTGTGTGCATATGCAATTCCACGAAGGGTGTGGAGGAGAATCCGCTTGGAAAGAGGCAGTGGGAAGTTTTGGTGCTGCACCCATAGAGATTTGACATCCCCGCCATACACAGATGTGACGAGGCAGAAATGGTGCCCTGCCGAACCTTTTCCCGGATGGGTGAACTCATTGGGAAGATGAAGACAATGGCTACTGGCCGCCACGCGCTGAAGAGCTTCCAACTCCCAGATACGCCCTCGTTTACGGAACTCAGTAGAGTGACCTTTCAAAGCTTTGATAGCTCCAAAGTCATTCGCGCTATAAGATGGATTTGAGAAGATATTTCGAGAAGATTTTCTGGTTTCGACTCACGTAGTGTCATAAGCTAACCGCGTACTGGAGTTCATTCTCCATCAAAGTTTACGCTTGATTTCATAGCGTGAGTCGGGCCCAATTTTTTCTCCAAACTCAAGCTGCGGCCATCCATAGCCTTCGAGGCCAGGAAGCCCCAGAGGTTCTTCCACAAAACTCGAGTCAACCAAACTTTTCCCATTTTCGTCAACAAAAAAATACTGATTTTGTACGCCGGGAACTGGGTCAATCTTGGTGTTAAACATTGATTCTTTGGGGGACATCTTTCGGAATGAGCTTCGAAGGACAGAACTAAACCGACGAATTGGGGCAGAGGAATGAAAAGCAAGGCGAATTGGGAACGTGCATAGATACAGTACACATTGATAAAAAGGAAGTTTCGTGAGCGCTAAGCTACTCGTTTATTGGTTGAACTTCCCGTAAGAGCTCGTAAGCATTTCAGTGCAGAAATCTACAAGAGCCTCGATGGCTTTTTTTTTGCGCTCAATTTTTTTTGACCGAGCCATAAAACCCATTGATTGGGACCTTCGCTAACTATCAATTGGAGGTCCTTCGTCTAGATAATCGTTACGAGAAGCCATATTCTTCATCCCCGACATAGCGGTCACAATCAAGCACGCGGAAAAGTTTTAAGTGAAGCTAGTGAAGGCCCGCGGATACTATTACTATGGCGGCACGAATTCCATAAAACTTCCGCGCGCTAGTTTTACAGTTCAATCAAACGGTACCAGTCGAATGCCCTTCTGTACTAGTCCCGTTCCATTCCTTAACCCTGGACCCACTCCTGGGACTCCCGTCGCTCCTGTTACAGATGTCACAGACCTTAAAGTCGCACTTCCAGCATTAAACCTCTTCTGCTCCGCTCTCGCTGCACCAAACGCCGAAGGCACAGGGATCCCACAACAGTCACCCCAACCTACTTCCCTTTGACCTGCGCCCCCTAGATCTACACCGTGTGTATGAGGATGTACATGCCCCGCGTGTGCATCATCTCCTTCCATCTCCGGAGACGGAGGCGGGCCCTCATATCTCAAAATTGACCCAAAAAGAAAATGCTGCATCACAGGAAGTTTGTTCATAACTTCCGCTTTATACATCTTGATCATGCCGGAATTGACTTTGTCCCAGGATTTGACAGCGGAAATGTCGTCGAGCATTGGGGAGTGCCATCGAAGAGAAGCGGTTTTGATCTAGGGGAATATGAGGAATCAGGGAGATTATATAATTATGAGTAAGTATACTTACAGAGTTGATGAACTGTATACAAGCAAAGTAGATGTACTCTTTCGCGTATTCCTCTACGATCTCCGCGTCGTGAATGGATTTTGGTCGAATGTATTTATGGCCTGCAATTCTACATGGTCAGTATTCATTGCCTCTACAAGCCCATTGTAAAGTACCTCGTAACTGCGCCGACCCCCACAAAAATGGCAAAAAATGATAATCATCCAAGCCCCACACGCCATGTGATCCAGCTGGTTCAAGCCAATACGTCGATTGGAGAATACGCATTACTTCGATGTATTTCCAGAATACTCGAAGTACAAGTGCTTTATAGTCGGATTGCTGGAGGACATTGAGATGGTGGAGACATATACTAATGAACGATTAGCTCGGATTCAAATTTACATCTAGGGAAAAGTCAACGTACAGCCAACACAGAAAATTCAACTCCATCCCACTTCCATAATCAATCCTCGATCGATTTCCCCAACTTTCGTTGAAATAGACAGATATTTCAAGGATAGATTCCTTGGGTAATGAAGGCAATACCTCTTCGTGTAAGGAAACAGATCCCTCGGATACTTTATCATAAAACGTCCTAAACGCCGGATTTCCGAACCGAGAAGAAGAGTTTTCTACGGGAGGAGTCGATTTTGCGATAGATTCTATGCGGTTGAGGATGCGCAGAATGGATTTGACTGCCTAGAATACGAACGGTTTGTATATTAGGTTTTACGAACGAACGAATATTACATGCATACCGGCGGCTCATCGACACTATCCGACAACTTTGCACCCACGACCGATTCGTTCAGCGCTTCGACATAATCAACGATGACTTGATGTGTTTCTGAGGACTGGAACCATTCTAGCTGAGTGGGTGTAAGAAGGGCTTTGTGAAGTGTTGAATTATTCATGGAAGTTGCTGATAGACCATTGGATGGATTAGGTAATCATACATACTTTTTTCTTTCATGTTCACGACAACGACGACGACAGTCACACCGATTCCGACTTTGCGAGCGTCGTTGGAAAGACACAATGATACGTTTGAAACGTTGCTCAAGCTTATACCAGCGAAATATTATCTCGTGCAGGAGTTGACTGAAGAACAGGTGCGTTGAAATCTTCACCAAATCTGGTATTAGTATTTTGACTGTTTTCTTCTTGTCAAAATATAACCGTTTTTCTAACTAAATCTGCTATATCCTGTAAATTGTTGTAGGCAGCTTCAAAATTCCAACAAAACAAGAAAAAGCAAAAAGCGCCAAAGCAGGCGATCAAAGAGGCGTCAAAGAAAGCGAAGAGGGATAAGGTCAATCTACAATACACACACTCTTTCTTTCTCGTGACCTTACGAAAAAAATATTTCACTACTTAGCTCGACCCAGCAAACCAAAAAACGATTGTGGATCTGCAGAATGAAGCATCTACACCTACTGGCCTCAACGAATCTTCTAGGAAAGGAAAGCGGAGAGCTGTCGAATCTGATGAAGATGAAGACGACGCTGCAATGGACGTTGACCTTGATGTCGATATCAGCGACGACGGATCAGGCGAAGTAGACGACATGGACATCGGCAAAGCGGTACCTCTCGTTCCAATGGCTTCTTCCAGTGATATAACAGCTCTCCGTGAGAAGCTTCATGCAAAGATGGCTTCTTTACGCCGTGGTGGAGCTGGAGCAGGCGGCGGAGGGGACCGTGATGATTTGCTTGAAGAACGCAGACAACAGCGGGCAGCGATGAGGGAACGTAGAAGGAAAGAGACGAAGGAGAAGATAAGGAAAGAGGAGGGCAAGAAGAGGGACAAGGAGAAAGATAAGGAAAGAGAGAGGCAGGCAAAAACTACAAAGGTCTGTGATTTTCTAGGATTTATTTGGGATTTTACTACCCTTGTACAATTCAAGACCCAACTTCTCGTGAACGATCCAACAACGGCCATCATGGCATCTCGAGGGCCAAACTCTAAACTTACAAACGTCGCATTCTCTGCAACGCCCAGTTCCTTATCTCACTCAAACTACAAACACACTAAACTCAAAACATCCTCAAACCCTACACAGGCTCTCAGCCAACTTGCTTCTCGTAAAGAAAAAATAGCTTCTCTGCCCGAAGAAAAACGAAAGAGTATCGAGGAGAAGGAGAGGTTTGAAAAAGCCGAAGCAAGGTTGGAAGGAGTTGTAAAAATCAGAGACGACGAGGGGAGATTGAAGAAAGCTGCGAAGAGGATTGAAAAAGAGAAAGGGAAGAGTAAGAAAGCTTGGGCGGAAAGGAAAGACCAACTTTCGCTTAGTATGGCTGCGAAACAGAAAAAGCGCGCAGATAATATCGCGATGAGGAATGAGAGGAGGAGTGATAAAAGGAAGGGCATTAAACCGAAGACGGGTAAAGCCAGGCCTGGCTTTGAGGGAAAGGCATTTGGAAAGGGGAAGGGGAAGGCTAATAGTAATAAGAGCGGCGCTGCGGGAAAAGGGAAAGGAAAATAATTCACATCTTCTATTGTTTGCTTCCAATCCAAATTGTGTTCGCTGTGTGACTGTATCCTATCCTATACTATAAATTAGGGCGGTGCGCCTAAACCAGCGCTTTTTCTTATTAGTCATTATTTATGTCAGCAAAACTGTCAACGTTTTAGTGCTGCGGCGGCAGCGGCAACTTAAGTTTTTCTCACACATTACAATACACAATCTTGCGACGTGTTTGCTGCATGTTTGCTGAGTTGACTTAGGTTTTTCTCACACATTACTTCAAGCTTGCAATGTGTTTGCTGCATGTTTGCTGCATGCATTGCATGATAATTATGCTCTCCTTTGTTTCCCTTTCCCATCTTCTACTATAATTTCACACTATAATTGAAGTTCCTGATAGAGGAAATTTGACTACAGATAAAATGTTTGGTTTCTTACAAGCTCTTGACCTGTGTGCAGGCTCTGACTACTATTCTCACTTTAAGGGATTCTGAGTCACCTCCCAATACACCTCAACATCGACAACAAAATGCTGATCGTGAGAGGGAATGACAAACATGTACCCTAGGCAGCCCTGAAAATCGACGTACACCTCAACCATCACCACATGGTGGACCAATACCATTCCAACTCAATATACCTCAAAATTATGTACCTTCCCAGCATTCACAAGATGATCTATTTCAAGTAAGCAACCATAATGGCCAAGAGTTTCAATTGACTCAAGGAATTGCTAATCAACTCAGAAATTTACCTCCACTACTACCAACACGGGGCCGTGGCCGTGGCCATACTTCAAATCAAGCAGTTGTAGGTGTAAAAATTCAAATACATAGTGCTGTGGCCACCAATCAATATCTTTACCTTATAGTCTCTTCATAATCAGAATCAGAATGCCCATGCAGGACCATCAAATTTGGCATATCAAAATCAGGTATTAGCATACTTATTTAGAGATTTTAAGGCTCATTTATTCTCTTGGTAGTTTCCTCACTTACCTGCTGAGCTACAAGCTCAACTAGCATTTGTACAGCCTCACCCTGCAAGACCAACATTGAGACAGAATCATAGAAGAGCCCAAAGTCATATCCGTAATACATTCTTTTCTATATTACACTATTTATTGCTGACTATCTTTACTTTCAGAATCTATATCATTTAATCCAGAAAGGCTGACCCATGAGCATGAGAATAATGATCCTCCACAAGATGACTTTGAGAATAGCCAGAGACTTCCACCAGGTCCTGGCTATCTCACACCAGAAGGCCATGACATGCACCAACAACATGAACAGTTGCAAAATGTGATGCACAACTCCCAAGAGGTGCATGAGCAGCACTTGCAACAGCAAGAAATTGATGTGGGAGATCATGAACATCAAAATGATGCTCCAGATGAGCCTATTCCAATAGGTCTACAACCTATTGAGAATGATCGGATTTATAACTTCTGTTCTTTGGGAAAAATGGATATAGAGTGTCCATTTTGTGGTGCATTGCATTGGCAAGCAGAGAGACTTACACATTCCTCTGTAATAAATCCTAAATTTGGAGCATGCTGCAAATCAGGGAAGATTCAGCTACCTATGTTACAAAGTCCACCTATTGAAATCAGGAATCTCTTTACTGGAGTTGATCATAACTCAAAGCACTTTTTAGACAACATAAGGAGTTATAATTCTGCTTTTGCTTTTGTATCATTGGGCCTTAAGATTCAACCACAGAATGATCCTGAACTTCCAAATACTGGGCCAAGGCAGTTTAAAATTAAGGGTGCACTTTGGCATTCTCTAGGCTCCCTTTTGCCTGAGGGTGACAAACCCCCAGTATGTCAGCGACTCGCTAGCTCTCACAAGAGACAACCAGGCGTCACATGATAGACGATGAGCAAGAGGACGAAAAAGCAAAAGAGGATGGATAAAACAACCCAACTACAAGTCTAGCTACCGAGGAGAATAGACGAGAATAGAGCTAAGGAATATAACTACAAAATACTAAGTCTTATATACTATTGGGATATGAAGCTGTGAGAGATATCTCGTGCCGTAACCGTGAGGATCTACAATAAGGGTCGCTCATATCCATAAGTAAAGCTGTAGGTATTAGGTGAGTAAACAATAAGGCAATATAGAAAGAAGCATGGAAGCGGAACGATAATGACGTCGTCCTGTCAATGAACTGACAGGCACGAGAGAGTCGCGCCTAAGTGAAACGACAACGCGAGAACAATAAGGTTGACGCGTGTAACCTAAATGATAATGAAAATATAATAAGCGCTAGTGTAAGCGCTTTGGTGATTAGGTAAGTAAATAAAAGAAAAGGAAAAGAATAATAAAAGAAAAGAATAATAATGAAAAAAGATCGTTTCATGACATTACCCCCTCCCTAGAGCGCGAGTTCCACGAAGCGCTTGTCGTCTAACAAAATTTTCGGAGGGTAATTGTGAGGGTGTGTTTTCGGTATTTGGCAGAGGCATAGGGCGGAATAATTCAGTAGGGAATAAGGAAATAGGTATTTCAAGTCGATTCAGGGTGGCGGGTTTGGGTTTGGTCGGATTCTTGTCATGGAATTCCTTCAATAATTCGGAGGAATGTGTGATGTTGGATCGAGGTTCCCAAGTGTCTTCATGTGGTCCGTACCCTCGCCACCTGACCTTATACTTGATTCCTCTTCCTACTTTTCGTGAGTCGAGAATCTCCTCGACTTCGAATTCTTCTTCTTCTCCTACGACGACAGGAGGTGGGCGAGTGTTTCGTGGTTGAGAGGGGAATTGCGGTTCTCTATAGGGAGTGAGAAGGACTTCGTTGAAAACGTTATGGATACGTTTCCACGTAGAGGGGATGTCTAGTTTATAGGAACTAGCACCTATCTTCTTCTGAACTGTAAACGATCCAAACCGTTTATCTCCTAACTTTTTCATCAGCTGGTCTGTCGATAAGTTAGTTCCCTCAAGCCAGACCTTATCGCCTGGCTTGTACTCTACTCCAACTCTTCGCTTACGGTCATAAAACTTCTTCATATCCTCGTTGGCCTTTCCTAAGGCTGCTCCTACTTCGTCTCGAACCTTCCTCATTCCATCTGCAAACGCCTGTGCTGTGGGGTTGTCCGAAGTCATTCGAGGTGCCGTGCCTTTATAGGGATGTCTACCATTGTCAGCATAGAAGGGGGAAACTTTTGTCGCAGAGTGTACTCGATTGTTATAAGCGAATTCTGCAAGCGGTAACCACTCATGCCAGTCATTTTGATGATAGCTAATGAACAAACGGAGATAATGTTCTATCTCCTGATTTGTTCGTTCCGTCTGGCCGTTGGTCTGTGGGTGATACGCCGTGGTGTAGTTTGCTTCTATTCCTAAAAGACGGTAGAGTTCCTTCATGAAACGAGAATGATACTGAGGTCCTCGATCATGTATGATTTTTCGTGGAATACCGTGGATAGAAAAAATACGATCCTGATAGATCTTTGCCATTCCCTCTGATGTGACTGTAGTGTGTGACGGAACAAGTCATAATCTTTTGGAAAAATGATCGATAAACACCGATATGGCGTTATATCCTCCCGATTCTGGTAGTTCCCCTATCATATCAGTGCCGATTATCTGCCATGGTTCAGTTGGTACCGCATGTGGATGAAGTTGTCCGACTGGCTTGGTACGATGTGATTTTGTAGCCTGGCATTTCTCGCAACCTTCGACGTATTTCCCTGCATCTCGTGTCACCCCTGGCCACCAGTAGTCCCAAGTGATCAACTCCGTGGTCTTGTACTGTCCTGGATGTCCTGCTAATGGTGTATCGTGGTACTGAGTGATTATTTTGGACCGGAGTAGGCGGTTTTTCGGTACATAAACACGCCCTTTCCATGTAATAACTTTGTCATTTTCAGTCCACTCCGGGTTTTTGGCAGCTAGGGCATCCTGTACGGTTCGATCTACTTGGTTTCTACTCTTTCGGATCTCTGATAACAGGAGATCTTCGGGAGCCGATAGGTCGAGAGCTTGAATAAAAAGTTCCGGTTTCAGGAGAACGATGTTCTCGTTGTCCTTATCCCCCGTCTCAAGACCTGTCATCCTCGACAGGGCGTCAGCTTTCGTCATCGATTTACCAGGTTTGTGAACGAGATCGAAATTATACTCCGCTAATTCCAGTACCCAGCGTGCTTGTCGGCGGTTGAGTTTCTGCAGCTTTTTGAAGTACTGGAGGTTTGCGTGATCCGTATAAATCTCAATCTGTTCCTCCGCACCTAGTAAATATTGCCTCCAATCGTCAAGAGAATCCATTATTGCCATTAACTCTTTGTCGTAGATTTCGTAATTCTGTTCGACCTCATTAAGGGAACAAGAACGAAAGGCAATAGGATACCATCTACCATCAACGAACTGGGACAAAACGGCGCCATTAGCATAATCAGACGAGTCAGCTTCCACCCTGAATTTCCCGTGGTTACGAGGAATCAATAAAACGACTTCCTCACAAATACGGCGTTTCAACTCCTCGAACGCCTCCTCCTGACCTTTCTCCCACTTCCAAGTCCCATTTCCTGTGAGCTGTGTTAGTGGCTTTGCTACCAGACTGAACCCACGAATGAATCGCCGGAAGAAGTTGCAGAATCCTAGAAACTGCTGGACGTCGCGCTTCTTTCGTGGAGTAATCCATTCTCGAACGGCTTGTACTTTCTTGGGATCCATGCAAATAGTTCCGTTACCAATGATAATACCGAGGTAGTCAATAACCGGTTTTTCGAAAGAACACTTTTCGGGTTTAAGGAATAACTTGTGCTCCCGTAGAATGTCAAGTACTTGTTTTACGATTTGTCGATGTTCTTCTATACCGTCGGTAAAAATCAGTATGTCATCCATGTAAACGATAACATGACCTCTATTGACGAGGTCTCGCAGGATATGGTTCATGAAACCTTGGAATGTCGCAGGAGAGTTAGTGAGTCCGAAGAACATGATGGTCGGTTCAAATAACCCCTGGTTAGTTCGAAAAGCCGCTTTCCATTCGTCACCTTCCTTTATGCGGATGTTGTTGAATCCCCATCTGATATCCATCTTCGTGAAGATTTTAGCGCCTTTTAAACGATCAATTAGTTCCTGAATGAGAGGAAGTGGGTACCGGTTTTTAACCGTCATCTCGTTCAGTTTACGATAATCTTGTACTGGTCGTAAGGTGCCATCTTTCTTTTTAACGAAGAAGAAGGGGGATGCCATCTGCGAGGTAGAAGGTCGGATTCGTCCAGTTCGAAGGTTTTCTTCAAGAAACTTGTCGAGCGCCTCTTGTTCCTTTGGGTTTAATGGGTACACCTTACAATCTAAAGGTTTAGAACCTGGCGTTAGATCGATAGCATGGTCCCAAGGACGTCGTTGTGGCAGCTGGTCGAATTCCTTCTGGCTGAAAACATCGGGGTACTCTTCGATGTAGGGCTTGGAAGTGTCGAACTCTTGGGCTGTTTTCTTTTCGGCTTGTTTTTCCGTCCACTTCCTCGACTGTACCTGCTCGTGAACATACCTGTCCCAGTCAAACAGGAAAAGCTGTTCGCCTTCCTGTAATGCCGCTCTAGAATGAGTATCCTCTGGTGTCCAAAAGTGTGGGTTGTAACCGCATCTTGTTGGACACCTGTCGAAGGTTAGTTCAGATGTCTTCCAGTCAATACTTGGGTTGTGGTGTCGCAGCCAATCTAGTCCTAGAAAGATATTATTCTTTCCTAGGCTTACCACTCCGAACTGTACTATTTCTGAATGATCACCGATAGTCATCCGGATTTCGACGTACTTGTCTATTGAGCCGGAATCATTGAGTGTGCCGTCGGCATTATAGACAGGTGTTTTGATTGGTAAGTTTTCCGTGACAAGGTTGTGCCGTTTGACGAATTCTGAGTCAATGCAGGAACCAGTAGCTCCACTGTCGAGGAGTCCTTCTGTGACGATTTGTCGAGCATCCTCCAGTGTCTCAAGTATTGCTGGGAGTTTCAGACTTTTGCCGCGTGTCCCGCGAACATAACTCCTTTTGTTCTTGAGACTCCAGATGGCGGTGACTGCCGTTTTCCAGTTCCGTTTTCGTATGTCCATGACAGTTTCTTCTGAGGCTTCTTTCTCCCGGGAAAAGGGCATCCAAGTTCGTAATAATCCTACTGCTCTTGGGATCTGGTCTTCTCTAACTCTCTGAGTTAGCCATTCAGCAGTGTCGGGTTCGTACCGTATAGGTTTTTCGGACTTTTCGGTTTTGTGTATGAAGGTGGACGCGTTTTTCTGTTTAGTACCTGTACTGATTACATAATCAACGCCATTATCAACAAATTCCGAAATGTCCGTGTGTGAAGGCTCCTGCAGACCTATATCTACTGCGGAGCCTTTGGAAAACCCAAATCGTTAATGAAGTCCGTACGTTCCTGCTCACTCATGTTTAGCATAATACCTCGGACTACCGCCTTTCTCTTGTGCGGGCAGTTCCTACTCATGTGGCCTGGCTCGCCACAGTTGAAGCACAAACGCTTCTCCCTCGCCTGGTCGATGTCCATCGGCCTGCCCGTTCCTCCAAACGTGGTGCCGGTAGCATCCCTTCTTGGCGCCGCAGAATACTCTGCCTTCGGAGCTACTTTCGGCTCCTGCCGGTTCTGCTGAGTGGACGACTGTCCACGACTCTGTCCCTGTGGGTTAGCATTCCACCACCCCGCATACCCGTACCCTCTCTTCTGTTCGGCCCACTGCCGCCTTACGTTATCAGCCCCTGTAACTACCTTTTTTAACTCCCTGTAGTCTTCAAAGGGCTCTGTTCGTCCTTTAATGATGTCGTATAGGAGGGTGTGGTCAACTGCTCTCTCCGCTAGGGTAAGGACGTGCGACTCGTCCTTCTTGTACCCGGCATCTTTCAGCAACAATTCGAACTCTTTGAAAAAGTCGCTGGCCGAGGACTTCCCCTGTCGGATATAGGTTAGTTTGTCGCGGGCCTCCTTCTCCTTCGCCACGTTTGTGAACTCCCTGTCCATATCATCAATGAGCTGCTTCCCCGTAATGTCCCATGTCCCTCTGTCGATATCGAAGTGATCATCAGAGTAAACTTGGGCCCATTCGTCGGCTTTTCCTCCAACCAGGAAGGACATAATAATGGTGGTGACACGATGGGAGTTGTCGACCTGTTTCGTTTCCGTTAATTCAGAAACGTAAGCCATCATTCGTCGTCGCCATGGTCGGTAGGTGGCGGGATCGCCATCGTAGTTCCCTGGTGTATTGACAAACACCCGGCGTGGACTAGAATTAACGGTAGCGACTTCTGCTGGGTCGGGCGCATGTATCGACCGATCAGTCATGTTGAATTATAGTAAGGGAGGGGATGAGCGTGTTTGGTAAGAATGAAAATATGTAATGTATCGAGAAAACTAGTTTCCAACAGCGTGTTGAATTCTAGGCAAGTTTGTAAAAGTTTGTTGTGACGGGTGGTGTGTGGTAGAAGCTCTATTCTTCTGTCAGCGACTCGCTAGCTCTCACAAGAGACAACCAGGCATCACACAATAGACGATGAGCAAGAGGACGAAAAAGCAAAAGAGGATGGATAAAACAACCCAACTACAAGTCTAGCTACCGAGGAGAATAGATGAGAATAGAGCTAAGGAATATAACTACAAAATACTAAGTCTTATATACTATTGGGATATGAAGCTGTGAGAGATATCTCGTGCCGTAACCATGAGGATCTACAATAAGAGTCGCTCGTATCCATAAGTAAAGCTGTAGGTATTAGGTGAGTAAACAATAAGGCAATATAGAAAGAAGCATGGAAGCGGAACGATAATGACGTCGTCCTGTCAATGAACTGACAGGCACGAGAGAGTCGCGCCTAAGTGAAACGACAACGCGAGAACAATAAGGTTGACGCGTGTAACCTAAATGATAATGAAAATATAATAAGCGCTAGTGTAAGCGCTTTGGTGATTAGGTAAGTAAATAAAAGAAAAGGAAAAGAATAATAAAAGAAAAGAATAATAATGAAAAAAGATCGTTTCATGACACAGTATATGCACAGCTTTACATAGTTGCACCTGAGACTGCTTTAGAGCAGCGCTTAGCCAATAACAGACATCATGGTACTGGGTTACTGTCATCTGTTATGCAAACAATATCTGATTGCCTTCACCGCAATAATAACTTTGTGAATCTCTACAGATCAGCATACCAGAGAATACAAAACCTTCAGGCACAGGCTCCAAATTCCCTAAATGGTGCTTATATCAAACTGCATTTCAGTGATACAAATGATCCTAGGAGATATAATATGCCATCAGCTGATGAGGTTGCAGTTGTTCTTCCAGGCCCAGGTACTGCCACAGATCATCGAGATATTATCCTTCAATGTAAGGAGGGGCCACTGAAACGTATATATGAAACCAATCCTGCATATGCACCTTTACATTATGTTTTACTGTTTCCCAGAGGTGAACTAGGATGGCACCTAAATATCAAATATGCAGATAGACCTAATGAACCAGCCTCTAATGATGATCATGTTACCCAGATGGAGTACTATGCATATCACCTTCATCAATGCAATCTAGAGATTGAATCAAACCATCTGTTCTATGCCAAAAATCTTTTTCAGCAATATATTGTTGATGCATGGGCCCAAACTGATCAGTCATGCTTATCCTGGCTTGCACGCAATCAGAAGAAACTCAGAGCTGAGGTTTACAGTGGTTTAGTAGATGCTGTTCATTCAGGAGATGTTCAGCTGCAAGATATAGGGCAACGAGTTATCTTACCCTCTTCCTATATTGGAGGATCAAGACATATGTTCCAGCTCTATCAAGATTCTATTGCCTTAGGAAGAGCATTTGGAAAACCTGATCTATTTCTGACAATCACTGCAGATCCAAATGCACCTGAGATTAAAGAGGCTCTCCTTCCCGGACAGACAGCACAAGACAGACCTGATTTAGTTGCCAGAGTTTTTCGTGAAAAAGTATGGATCATCTTGAGGGCTATTGACAAAGGGTGTTTTGGAAAGTGTAGAGGCCGTGTTTACACAATTGAATTTCAGAAGTGAGGACTACCTCATATACACATTCTTATTTTTCTCTATCCCCAATCACAGTATCAAGAGGCTCATCAGATTGACAAAGTAATCTCTGCTCAGTTGCCTGATCCTGAAACACATCCAAATTTATTCATGTTGGTTGAAAAGCTGATGATTCATACACCATGTGGTGATCTCAACCCAAGTGCATCCTGTATGAAGGATTCAAAATGCTCCAAGGGTTATCCTAAGGTATTCCAAGAGCATACTGTTTTGTCAGAGGATGGCTATACCCTTTATGCTAGACCCAAGAATGGAAGGCTTTGCAAGAAAAAGGTCAATGGCATAGAAATTGATATTGATAACAGATGGGTTGTACCTCATAATCCTTGGGCTTTGATGGAGCTCAAATCACATGCCAACTTAGAGTGTTGCATTTCCATAAAAGCTTTCAAATACCTTCATAAATACATTTACAAAGGCCATGATCGTACAACCATGGCAATTGGGAAAAATAAAGATGAAATACAGCAATATATAGATTCCCGTTATGTATCTGCCTCTGGATCAGTTTGGAGGCTTTTTCATTATGATATGCATGAAGAAATCCCAAATGTTGTCCGCCTTGCAGTACATACAGAAGCTGGGCAATTTGTAGTGTTTGATGCTGATGCACCAGCAGAGGAGGTTCTTCATGCTGTTGGGTCAAAAGACAGCACACTTACAGCTTACTTCAAAGTTAATGCAGCAGAGAAGAAAAAGGCTGAGGATGATCCTGAACATGCAGTAATGGTTGCACGATCACTTTTGTACCAGGAATTTCCTACAAAATGGGTCTGGGTAAAAACTACAAAAAGATGGAAGATTCGTGAGGGTAAAGCTGCTCTTGGGCGGATGTATTTTGTTCACCCTGCAGCTGGCGAAAGGTTTTATATTCGACTGCTGCTTACAGTTGTCAAAGGTGCTACATCATTTGCAGATCTACGTACTTATGAAGGAGTGGAATATCCTACACACCAAGAAGCATGTTTGGCCCGTGGGCTTTTGCAGAGTGATTCTGAGTGGAAGGACTGCCTAGAGGATGCAAGACATATGCAATCTGGATCTGCACTCCGTTCACTCTTTGCAACAATTCTTAAAGATTGCCGTCCTGCTCAACCTTTTTTACTGTGGGAGCAGTTCAAAGAACACATCTGTGATGATATCAACCACCATTTACAGACCTCAGGGATTATTGCCAACCCAACACAGGATCAAATTGAAGATTATGGTTTATATCTTATTGATAAAATCCTTTTCCATGCAGGAGTACATGATGGATTAAAAGGTTTTCTGGGCATGCCAGTTCCTAATTATGAATTTTGGGCAGGGGTTGAAGGCAATAGGTTGATACGAGAGCAGCGTGCCTTTCATGCTGAAGAACAACAGCAAAGAGCATCAGAGAATATTGCAAAGATGAACAGAGAACAAGCAGAGGCCTTCAATACAATTAAAGCTGCAATATATGAGAATAACCCTCAGATGTTCTTTCTCCATGGTCCAGCTGGAACTGGAAAAACATTTACATATAATACACTCTGTTATGCATTGCGTGGAGATGAAAAGATTGTATTGTGCTGTGCTTCATCAGGGATTGCTGCTCTTTTACTCCCAAAGGGGCGAACTGCTCATTCCACATTTAAGATTCCTATTGAAATATATGAAGGAAAATTATGCTCTGTCAAGAAGAACTCTGATCTGGGTGAACTACTGCGTGAGACCAGTCTTATTATTTGGGATGAAGTTCCAATGCAGGACCGGTATTGTCAAGAGGCTGTGGATATAACTATGAGAGACATTAGGGACACCCCTAGCAAGCCATTTGGAGGTGTTACAGTTGTTTTTGGAGGAGACTTTCAGCAAATACTTCCTGTGGTCTGGAAAGGACACCGAGAGCAAATTGTGGGTCAGTGTATCCAGCGATCTTATTTATGGCATGACATAAAGATCCTTTATCTAAAAGAAAATAAAAGATTAAGTAGTGGTACAGCAGAGGACAAAGAGTATGCAAAGTGGTTACTGAAGGTTGGACATGGTTCAATTAATGGTCCAGAAAGCCAAATAAAGCTTGACCCTATTATGAAGTGTGGGGACTCTGTTGACTCCTTGATCTCTGCCATTTATCCAAATCTCAATGTTATTGACTGTGCAGCAGATAATGTTGATTCATGGTTTTCAGAGCGCACTATACTCTGCCCACAAAATGATACTGTTGATGAAACCAATCTCATGTGTTTAAATACATTGAGTGGCAATATCAATACTTATCATAGTGCAGACAAGGCTGTCATAGATGAAGCAGCAGATGGGGATTCTCAGTATCCTGAGGAATTCCTTCACAATATCAATGGTTCTGGCCTGCCACTGTCACAACTACAGTTAAAGATTGGTGCACCAATAATGGTTCTTAGGAATCTTGATCCATCAGCTGGAGTTTGTAATGGAACCTGTGCAATCCTTACCTGATGTACAGCAAGAGTACTAGAGGCTAGAATACTGGGTGGAGATAATGCAGGCCAGATTATATTGATTCCACATATTACACCCAGCCCATCCAATCTTGATTTACCTTTTGTCTTTCAAAGACACCAGTTTCCTGTGAGGTTAGCATTTGCAATGTCCATCAATAAGTCTCAAGGGCAATCAGTTAAAACAGTTGGGTTGAACCTTCAATCCCCAGTATTTACTCATGGTCAACTCTATGTTGCTCTTTCTCGCTCTACAACAAAGCAAGGAGTCAAAACAATTTTTCCTGAAGGTATGTTATATACTTATAAGTTTGTGTTTTATTTACTCAGAGCAATCTACAGGAAATACAGAGTGCATAACACAGAACATTGTCTATCCTGAGGTTTTGCTTGATTAGAGTTTAGTGCTGTTAAATTATATTGTATATTTGAATAATGTATTGGCTCAATACAATCAATATTATATGTGTTGTTAAAAGTCACTGTCCCCTGCCCGTGCCGAAGGCACGGGTCAAGCAAAGCTTGTATTATATACGAATGTGCTATTGCCAGTGACAAATTCTAAATGACTAAAACGGCCCGGGATATCCGGAAATTGACAGCGACACGAGCAGCGTCGAATTTGTTCTTTAACGCCTTCCTGCCTTCTTCTGTGGTGTCTTTGTCGTCTGCAGGCTATTTGTACTGTGGTTGTATCGTTGTTGAGGACGCTGTGCTGTTGATTTCATATTGAAGGTATTTAATCTATCTGTTGTTCATCGTTGAATACTCTCTTTAGAATCTCTTGTCGCTCATTTTGATACCATCTTTTTTTTTACGGAACAGAACTGCCAATCACTCGACGTACTCGACGTTCTTGAACAGCGCTCGTCATGCAGACAACCTCTGGAAAGATTCACCGACGAAAGTCGAGTAAAGACGACGACGAGAACACATTTGTTATCAACATCACCGATGAACCAGCTTCTCCGTCGTTGTCAGCTTCAATATCCCTATCACCAACACCTACGCGACCTGCTCCTCCTCCACCTCGGTCTCCTCATTTACCACTTTCTATCTCGCTTTCGCCTTCTTTTTCAACTTCGTCTTTACCACCTTCTTCTTCGTCGTCGGCAGCAATTGCACCTCGTTCACCTGTTCAACCTATAGTCCATGCACGTTCCCCGACTTCACCTTCTCGCGAAAACCGAGATTACGGACACGGTCATCGCTCACGAGTCCATTCTACGCCAGCGCCGCCGCCGTTACCGGGACATTCGAGGTCGATGTCGATTTCCGTTCCGAGTCCTTTATCGTCTCCTAATGGGTTCAGCTCCGGGGCTGCCTCTGCAGGATTAATTAGTACCGGTCCTAGTATTCACAACCCACCGCCCTCCTCTGCAGGTCCTTACCGAACTTCGTTTAATAAGATGAACGGTTCGACATTTCGTACATCGATATCGTCTCCGCAAAATCTAGGTGTCAATGGCATGAATAGCATAAACGGTCATTCTAGAACGAGGTCGATATCTACACCGTATTCACCTCCATTACCTTCACCTCTGTCGTTCTCTTTTCCAGCTAATCCACAATCACAATCGCGTTCTGCGTCTTTGAGGAGTCCGACGACGATGACAACAACGACGAATAGGATATCAGGATCGAGTTCGCTTCCGGAGAATAACAACAATAGGAATGATAACAATTTCACGAATGATACATTAGGTGAAGGCAACGCAGCGCAACTCGAGAGCCAAAGTGAAAACCAGAAACAACAACACAACCGTCGTCATTCCAGGTTACATTCCCGTAACCTATCGATATTCTTCCCTCGTCCTGGGTCTTTACCAGCAAATACAATTTCGGAAGATGGTGCACAGGAACTCGAATTTCCTTCTGATATAGAAGCTTTACCGATGCCCTCTGCAGGGTCAAGTGTTAGTTTTCCTTCATCTGGTGGACGAAGGACTGCTAGATCTCTACAAAACGGTGCTGGTGGCACTTTAGGAGCCAATTTCAGTTTTGGTGGACGACCACCGTCGATAAGCGGTCCAACTCCAACAGCTCCGTTGATGTCCAATGGAACAAACGGATCTTCATCAGGGTCTGGTTTGACGAGTTCGAGAAGAGGACATCATCATAAACATTCACTATCGCATAACTTTTTTTCATTTCTGGAACCTGGTACAGGAGGGCCTGGAGCCCTGTTGTATAACGACGGTGTAGAGGGAGAACAAGAATTGGAATTATACACTCAACCTACACCTACGCCTATGAGTCCTTGGAATCCGATCTCGCCGTTTCCAAAAAGTGCTGGGGTAGTAACACCTGGATCGATGGGTCAAAATTATGGACATGGACATGGACATTCACATTCACATTCGCGGTCTCAATCTCAATCCCAAGCACAGTCGTCGTATGCGCATTTCCCTCCAACGCCTACAATTCCTTCTGTTCCTACTGGTCTTGTAACCAGCTCTGTCAACTCAACATCCGACTTCATCAACAGCAACATCAATACCAATAATACCATCTCCAACAAATATACTCATAATCATAATATTCTCGCACTCCCATTCACTCTCTTCCAATTTTTCCTTGGCGCATTCCTTTGGGTGTCTGGACAACAAATCGGGTCTTTGGGTACAACGGGGTTAGGCTATTGGGTCGTGTTTGATTCGTTGGGTGCCGGTGTTGGTGGTGTTATGAGAGGGTGGTTGAGGGGGAGCGGTGGTCTTATAAGCAGTGGTGGTATGACTGCATTAAGAAGACCATACGGAAACGCCCGGATTGAAACTGTACTCCAATTCGCACAATCAGTATACCTGATGTTTTCGTCAGTGTATGTGTGTAAAGAGACTGTAGAACATGTTCTTTTGAGTGCCGGGGGAACTGGGGGAGTAGGTGGTGGAGATGGTCATCATCACCATATGGGGGATGAAAATCCCAGTTTTACAGGGTAAAATTCCTTATCGTTGTCGTTGTTGTAGATTATATCACTAACAATGTTTGAATAAGGATTCAATTCCCATATATCCTCTCTTCATTGGCTTTTATCACTATTATTCTATCAGCAGCGATGTTTGATAACCATAAAAAGTTGGTTGATAGTATGTCTTTCATTCCTTCTCCATCCTCTTCCCTATCTATCTAATCTTGTGTTCCACTTCCCAGTCACTGGAAACCGTATTCCCTCACTCACTGCACTCGTACGCTCATTGACCTCTTCCCTTCTCTCCCCCTTCACCTCCTTGTCTTCTCGACGACCACAAACATCGACGATTACGGACGAAGGACGCCCACCATCCTCTCTCCTTGGAATGATCTTTTCAAACCCATACATAGTCTTCCCACTTGCGATGTGTGTAGCTATCTCATGGGGCGGACTTGGATTAGATGCGTAAGTTTGTTTTTTCTTTATTCCATTTTCGAAATATATCATTTCATCGAGTTGATTGTTTTTTTTCTTCTTCACATTGATATATAGATCCCACCACAGAACATTCGACCTCTCCCTCGCAGGCATAATTACATTTGTCACATTCCGCGTATCGTATAGCGCCTCAGTCGTGCTCGGGACCGTTTTATTGCAAACCGCACCCCGTCGGAGAGTTGGCACTCAAAAGGGCGGTATAGGCAGTATACGTGGGATAGCGAAAAATAGTGATGGAAAGATGGAAGCGTTTTTGAGAGTAATGAAAGATGTATGTGACATTCTTTTCTAGTCCCCCTTTCCCCCTCAGCACTAATTTTCTCCACAGGTCGAACACAACCCCCAAGTCCTCCACCTCCCTGCTCCTCATATATGGCAATTTACTCCAACACCTGCTGTACCTGTCTCGACTCCCTTATCTTTCAACCCCCCTTCCTTCCGTCAGCTGCCAATGGCCGAACATCTAGTCGTAACACTCGAGATACACGTTAGACGTGACTTACCGGATGAGGATGTTTTAAGGCTCACGGGGTGGGCTTGGGAGAAGTGTGTTGGGGCGTTGACGGGGGGTGTAAATAAACATGCGGTCAATGGTGTGAAGAGAGATATAGGAGGCGGTGAGACGGTGAAAGCGGATGTTACAGTTGGCGTTGTGAGAGGATGACAGTGACCTTGATGTTAGCCTGTAGGACTTTTTTGTTTTCTTTTTTTCTTTTTTTGTTCTGCGATCGTTTATCTGCTTCGATGAGCAATCCGTTAGCTACTTCTTTTTTGCTAGCCAGCTTGAAATTTCCTTGACTTCGTTCGACCTTCTTTATCGGTTTGACGGACCCTCCATGTCAAAAATCCGGCGTCAAAGGTACATAATTTATGCATGTTTAAGCCGGATCTTATGTTGGAGTTTTGTAAACGGGGGTATCTTTTTCAATCATCCATTCTCTCGATGATTCTTAATGTTCACGCGCTCAAGTGACTATACAACCCAAGAATTCAAATGTCCAGGTTTCCTTCAGTGAGCGAGTTTGTCTTCTGTGTATATATATCCTTGAGCGAAGCCACAAATGAAGGCTTCAGAATATTTTTTTACGCAGGTCATGAGGTCTGAATGCACATATACTAGATTTATGCAAATAATATCTGTAAAGGCAGATTTTGTGCAAAAATCCTGAGCTTACTCGGATCAAGTTTGCTGATTGATCTTGATTGTTTCCTACTGCAGGGAGGTAGATAAGTTATGAAACAAATAAATATATATTCGAAACTGGAGTACCATACGGTGAGCATAAGAACAAATACTGATAAAGAGCATCGGATGTAGACCATCCGCAGGTGAGATCCAACGCAGGCTGTGGTCCCGAGCCTACGGTGCGTACTGCCAGCAGAGTAGGTTTGTCAAGATTCGTGCACGAACACGTACGAAGTGCGACAGCTGAGAGTCGAATGACCACTGGGGGGGAGGGGACTGATTATAGTCGAAGATACAATCAACGGGAGTCGTTATTGGAACGGACTTTGATGACAGCCGCCTGCGCAAAGGACCGCGCTATGGGGCGACGTTTAAGAGCCGGCTTTCCCTCTCCTACATTCCAATCCGGCTCTGCTGAGTGTTTCTGAGCTGCGACTGACGACGACAACGTTGTCGGCACGGGAGGTGTTGGTTCCCATGCAGGGGGAGGTGGCAATAATCCGAAAGGTCGTCTTAGCAGTGCATCCTGAATTACCGAGTTTATAGCCGGTCTATTCACCTCCCATGTCGTATCGGGAATGAAGTCTTCATCTAAAAGCAAGGATCTCGTCGCATTAACAACCCAATTAAAGTTTGAATCTCCTTCAGTTTTCACCAGATCCTGATATAGCTTGTTTATGTTGAACGACATAAATCTCCCCACAGTTGCAAGTATTTCATCTGAAGAGTGCGATGGCGTACTCTTGTTCCCTTCCATGCAAAGTCCATAAGGTCTTAGTTCTCCCCGAAAGGCAACAGCCGAGTTGAATATGAGAGCCCAACGAAACAGTTGAGGTAAGTATTGGATCTGAACCTGCAAGCCTGATTTGTTTCAATATCAGCGTAGATAGAGATAAAGCAAAAAGAAAATGGCAAACCGGGATATTTCGTACGCAATGGTGGCAATAATTTTTCATAGATTTGCGTACCCTCTGACCATTCAGATCGAATGAAATCGGGCATATCGTACAGCTTGACTATTGCATTGACAACCCAGTCAAGCTGACTCGTTCCCTTGACAGCTTCAAGACTAGTGTAAAATGACTTTCGCTCGCTGCGGTTCATGGGAAGATGCCCAACCGTTGCAATCAGACGACTTTTTGATGATGCGCTGTTTGACCGCCTGTGTCCACCCATTAAAATTTTTTGAGTATCCCAGACGCCCTCGAATGAGGTGGTTTTATCAAGTAGAAGAAGCCAACGATTGTATCGAGCTTGAAGGATCACTCGAACTTTATGAAGCGATTTGTATCGTCAAGCGAAGATGGAACAATGATTTCAAAATGTTAGCATACCCTCGGATAAAGCCTGCTTGCGGGGTGTCCGCGCCGCTACAGGAGCAGCTATGATTGCGAGAAGACTTGCAAAAAAGGACACTGCAACCAACAGACGCAACGGAGACGGAACCATGACTATATCGATGAAGAGAGCACGTTCCGAAATATTGATGTGAATGAACAGAGCCAAAGGGAACTAGGGGGAAAATCATTAGATTGCTTGAATGAACGACTCGAAAAAATTAATCAGATACTACTTGTACGAGAGAAAGGGATAGATTTGAACCAGCTAATGCGGCGAGGATGATCACGTATACTGAAGGGATAGTCAGAACAAAGAGGTCCTGAAGTCAGATAATGGATATTGGCGTACCGAACCAGCGTTGAACGTTGATGATAGAAGAGAGATAAAAACTGCTCGAGATATTTATTGCTCGGAGACTGTGAACAATTACATAAGGTTGACTCTAGATAGGCCCCCGGAAACTCCTAAATCCTGTTGTCTAGTAGTTCTCTTTCAATACAGCCCGGTCCGGCAAAAGAAACACACCCCAAGGTGAGGGCAGTGTGATTTCAACCGACGGCCAAGATGAAAAACCTCTGGACGGAACTTCTTTCAAGCCCACGGTAGATGTGCAGGGTACAAGTCCGTAAGTCGCGTCGACGATAGAGATCATCGTTGTCAAAAGAACGAGGTTAGTCTTCGCACAGTATCTAGAACCAATGCTCTAAGAGTTGAGGGTGGTACTATGAGACCATTCTTATCTGTCCCTATGGGAATCACAGAGCAAGATGGTCTAAGGTCTGTGTTTCAGGAGGAGAGAGACTCCTAGATCAAGGTATCCTTCACGGTAATTCGGTATACAATAATAATATTGTCAAAAATAAAGGTTCTACATTGTAAAAGTCAGCCTTATCAAACTCAGACAATGAAGACGGACAAGGTCTGTGGACCACGGTATTACCTCGAAGGTCTCATGAAAATATGAAAACTAGAAGGCTCGTATTCAGACTGAGTAAACTCACTAGGGAGCAAGAAGCCACGGTTAAGGCCGCAGAACATCTAATGTTCCCGAACCAGGTTGAGATCGTGCGTAAAATTAGTCTAGATGCTATGCAATAGCATCGACGTCCAGCCGAGCGGCAAACAAGCACACAGGAAGGGCACGTCGGTCAGCCAGCCGGACAGTTCACATACTCTCTGTTTTCTAACTACACGACCATTACCGACACGAATTTCACTTCGTAGGCAAAGAATATTACTTCTGTTTTATTTCGTTCTTCGAGTACTTTCAATCTCCGTATTAGTTAATGATGACTGGGAACACAATACCCAACTTCTCGAACCTTGGGTTCCTACCGGGCGAGCAGCAAGAGCACCAACGCGTCGACCAAGACCAGGCAGAAGGAACTGGGACTCATGCACACACAGGACTGAGGTTCGAACCAGGTGCAAGATTCAGGACGCACATGGAAACACTATTCATGGCAAGGTCACTTCCTCCAGTAAGGGATCCAGGTATGACCGGCGACAGGGAAGCTGGTGGAAGAGAGGGCAGCAGTGAAAACGATGAAGAGGAGGGAAGACACAGGGAGCACAACAGGTGGGCTGCCGAGGAAGGAAATACAGGGCAGCGACAAACAGAGGAAATGATAGCAAATCTCCGCAAGGAAATTGTGGAGCCCAAGGCCCAGTGAAACAGGACTCTGACCAACCATCTGTTCAATGACCCAGATGATGTGGAACGGGAAAGGATGGCCACGATGGCACCAATGGCGTCAGTGAGGAGAACGGCGAGGACACCTATCCTCCCCAGCATGATTCCCGGACACAAGGCATCACCACTGAGCCAGCGTGAGTACTTGCCAGGTTCCTGTTCATTTCTGTCCACAACTGAGACTGCCAGAGGCCGGACGTTTGGACACAGGGCTAAAGGCCACATTGCAAACAAGCTAAAGGCTACTATATGCACTAAAGGCCGTATCTATTCCATGGGCTGAAGGCCCCATAACAGACAAGCTAAAGGCTTCTCTATGTCTTAAAGGCTGAACCATTGCACGGGCTAAAGGCCTTGGACATGGCAAGGGATAAAGGCCCTTTAGTCAGATAGATCAGAATCGTGTGTATCCCTTGAATGAAGGGCTCTGGCCAGTGGATAAATGACAGACCAGTGCCAAGGAGCAGGGCCAGGCATTCATTTAGATTCATATAATGGGCTAAGGAGCTTATGCTGATGAATGAGCACTAGCACCACCAGAGAGAGTAGAAGAAGCATGCTGCATGTTCAAGTATGTTCTGTACACAGTGTTGACATTAGCAGCAAGAAGAAAGGCGACGAATGGGGACCAAGAGATGACAATATTAGCAGAAGGACACATTTCGGCCAAAGGCTTGGACAGGAAGAATGAGGCAGGTATCACTGAGCTGGAGTGGATATCAGCATCACGAATGATAGCCAATCTCATTTGTCGACACCACGGAGCAGAACATGCAGAAGCACTGGAGAAGCATAACATCATAGTCCTGACACTGGGTTCATCGCATGGATGGTTGAGGGCAATTTAATATGACATTTGGCAGAGAGAGCTATGGGCTGATGACCCCTCTCACAACCTTAGCACACTGGACTATGAGTGTCTGGTCCTCTTGGGAATGTGTCCATCCTTAGCAGTGAATTCTCAGGTGGTGGCAGTAAACCCAACAGGCACCTTTAACAGAAAATTTGACAAACCTGCTCACAGCTCCTTTTGGAAGTGACCAAGGAAAGAGGAAACACTCTGTTGCTTTTGATGTGGATGACCAGGACACCTACCAGCAAACTGTGAGGCCATGACCACTGCTGCAAAGCGGGCACCAACAGCACTATCACCAAACACAAAGAGTAAGTATGCGCTCCAGGATAGAGTGGGAAGGCAGTTTTGTTTCAACTGGGCAAGGAGCTCCAGTTGTAGCTTTGGTACAGCATCAACAGTCATGCCTGCAGCATGTGTGGTGCAAAATTGCATGGAGCAAGCAGGTGCTCTTTCTGATGACCTGTGCAGGGTGGTGCCACCACTCAATGTGGACAGCATTGGGGAGATGCTCAGATCATTGGGTTTACTCAACAATTGGGCCGAGGTATCAACAGGTATCTGGAAAGGCTTTGATGTAGGAATACTCAAATCACCTTCCTGGATGTATTTATTTTGAGAATCATGCTTCGTCAGGATTGAACAAGGACTTTATAGCATCATACATCAGAAAGGAACAGGAGGAGGGGCGCTACTTGGAGTGATTTGAACCAGCAGCACTCAAACAGAGGATCAGACATTTCAGAATGTTGCTGATAAGATTAGTCCCCAAATTGGACTCAGGAAAATTGAGAATGGTGCAGGATTTGTCATTCCCATGGCGGAACAAATGGGCACTTTCAGTGAATAAAGGAATAGACTCTGACAGATTTCCAACAGCATAGGGAATGTCACAAAGAGGTGACAATGGTGGCAGGGCAGAGCGGAGACTTAGATGGAAGCAGGCAGATACTGGTCCCAATGACAAAGTTATATTAACAAATAAGCACAGAGAAGTAAGTAAAGACATACCTGGTCCCAACAACAAAGAGGTCAAGATAAGGGACCAGGTTGCAGGGGCTGGCTTATATATACAAGATGGAGTGCGGGAATTATGATGTAATACTGGATAGCTCAGGCACAAGGGAACTAATAAAATGGGATGGAAGGTTCCAGAATGATTATTGTAGGTAGGGGTGCTTGGATGGTGTATCTGTCATGAAGCGAGCTGTCGTGACATGCTATACAGGATACAGTACTTACGTTATTTTTCCTACATCTCCTCCTTCCCTCATCGTTGTTACTGTTTGAATACATCTACATTGTTCTGCATCCTTCTATCACATTCCAAACACTTCCATCAACTTCCCACACTGTTGCTTACTCATTGAGACTCTTGTATATATAGTACAGTAGCTGACACCTAGTTCCCCATCTTGACCTCTTGGTCTTTGGAACTAGGTTAGTACTTGTATCATCGTTTACCTTCAATATACTTACTTGGTCTTTGGAACTAGTTTTCCTTGTGCGACCCTAGTGATTGGCCCCTGTGCTATCACTGTTGTCTTGATCATTATATCTTTCAGCCTTCATGTGTGATGCTAGCCCCACCCCTCACTTCAGCTTGTGCTTTGAGCCTGTGCCTTCTCCGTGCTTTCTCCCTTTGTCATCACATGAGCTACCCCTATCATTTTCCTTTCTTTACGATACACCATCTGAGCCCCCCCTACCTACAATAATCATTCTGGAACCTTCCATTCCATTCTATCAGTTCTGTTCCATTCCTTGTGCCTGAGCTATACAGTATTACATCATAGTTCCCACACTCCACCTTGTATATATAAGCCAGCCCCCACAACCTGGTCCCTTATCTTGACCTCTTTGTCATTGGGACCAGGTATGTCTTTTAATTACTTCCTTGTATTTATTATCAATATAACTTTGTCATTGGGACCAGTATCTGCCTGTTTCTGTCTAAGTCTCTGCTCCACCATGCCACTGTCATCACCTCTTTGTGACAGTATCGTAAGGAAAGGAAAATGATAGGGGTGGCTCACTTCATGACATTACCCCCCTCTGTTAAGATCGTGCAACTCTGGAATCATGAAATGATTGTGATGTAAGCGCGGAATTGGTTGGGAATACGAGGGGATGATTCCCTTGCAAAGGGAGGAACAATTCGCGGAGTTATGGAAAGGTAGTTGGACATTGACACTACTATTGGTAGTGCCCTCAACACATTGATGGTCCAATATAAAGGTAATAGCAGCATCAGTTCGCAAAGGTTGCTTCACGGAACGTCAGAGCTGTGTTGAGAATGTATCATGGATAGTGAATATCTGTAATATGAAGAGAGAGCAGATCTAAGTCGATATTAAAACTACAGAATTACCTGTTCGATGTTGTAGCTTTATACTATGCATTACATAAGCGTTGCGAAGTGATACTAACTCCAAATAGACTATGTGGTGATGAAGGGAGAAAGCACAGAGAAAGCACAGGCTCAAAGCACGAGCCAAAGTGAGGGGTGGGGCTAGCACCACACACGAAGGCTGAAAGATATAATGATCAAGACAACAGTGATAGCGCAGGGACCAATCACTAGGGTCGCACAAGGAAAACTAGTTCCAAAGACCAAGTGCTTATATTAACTGTAAACAACGATACAGGTACTAACCTAGTTCCAAAGACCAAGAGGTCAAGATAGGGAACTAGGTGTCAACTACTGTACTATATATACAAGGGTTCGGCTGAGTAAGCGACAGCACGGGAAGCCAATAGAAGTGTCTGGAATGTGATGGAAGATTCTGAGGGATGATAGATGAAAGTAAAAGAATATGGAAGAATAGAGAAGAGTCCAGGCAGTCATGAAGGTAAAGAAAAGAGTGAACATAGGAGAAGATGAAGTAAATACCGTATTCTGTATAGCACATCACGACAGACTAGCTTGTGGAGTAAAGAGCAAAGGAAGGGATATAATAGGTATAGTACTCATCCGATAATGATGAGGAAAGATAAGGAAGTTTTCCTGAGCTTGGGAACTCTTTGTGAAGTAGGTAAATGGATCGCGGAATTGCAGAATAACTCAATTCACATACATATGACACCCTCCTTATGACCATTGCCCTCAATGGTCAAGCTTTTGCTGCCTGGGGATGCTTTTTGTGGAATTTTCAGACCATGGTTGGTGCATGTTCCAGATTTTGTGCAAGTTCCCATGAGTTGTGTCCTGCGTCATAGCCCTTCCATTTTACCAAATACTCTAACTTCTTCCACCTAACCTGACTATCCAAGATATCCTCAACTTCATACTCCAGCTCATCCTCATCTTCTAGGTATACCGGTTCTGGTGGTGTTGCGATTTCACCATTGGCAGTGTTCTCTCTCCACGGGTATAATTTATCGGTGTGGAACATGGGGTAGATGCAGTCCAGTGACAAGGGGAGGTCCAAATGGTAGTTGTTATGATCATGCACTGATGAATCGTTGAGCAGGGGTCGCAGGGTTAATCATGGGAAATTGCGAAGAGAATTACTTCGCAAGGTGAGATGATTTTAAACAATGTAGCCAGACCTTGACTCCACTAATAATAGAGTCCTCGACACTTTGTATGTCCGAAAGAGAAGAAAGTAAACATGTTACATTTGTGATGACCTTCATGGAACATATTGACAGTAGAGATGTTAAAACAATGATATGGATAAATGATTAATTGGTATCACTATTGAAGTGCTATCAAGGTTGATATTTAAACTAGGGAACTACCTATTCAATACCATAGCTTTATACTCAAGGCAAGTCAGGATCGCAAAGCAATGCCATGCCCAAATAGGTTAGCTCATAGGTAAAGAACAAAGGAAAGAATATAAAAGGAATAGTGTGAATCTGATAAGGATGAGAAGAGATAATGAGTAATTGCTTCGTGTCAGACTTCCTTTGCAAAGTAATTGTGTAGTGGTAATAGGATATAAGTGATATATCTAAGTAGTGGAATGTATTGTGAATCTTCGTAAAGACTTAGCTTGCATAGATATAACAGTATCCCCCTCTTAGACTTTCGCCCTTGAAAGCCTATGTGATCATTACTGATTAATGAATCTAAAATTAGATAGAATGGAAACATAAAAAGGAAAAGTAAAAATTTCAAAGTGCCATGTGATTTATGATTGAGGTAAACAAAAAATTTGAAGTCAAACCTGCCCTCAATGAAGAATGAGTATAAAACGCGACAGTTTCCTCTGTTTTTTCCTAAGTCCTTATCACTTAATCATGTCTTTCACTGTCACAGCCACCAAAATTGTACAAGAGCAATGAGCATGACTCGTTCATGAACAGGCGGAACATGCCTGCCTTTGTCAACTCGAGATCAATGTGCAGGAGGCTGCCTTCGAGGAGGAGGAGGCTGCTCATGAGGCTGAGCATGAGGCAGAGGAGAAGACAATCGAAGAGGAGAGAAGGCTTGCAGAGGAGAAGAGGGCTGCAAAGCAATGAGAAGAAGACAGGCTCATTGAGGAAAGCATTGCGAAGGTGAAAGCAGATGCTTTTAAAAAATTGGCTAAGGAAGAAAGGAGCCGGGATCATCGGAGGGCACAAGCCCTCAACAAATTACAAGAACATTGAGAGCATGCAGCTCATGCAGTGTCGCGACGTAGGCGGAAGCGACTATGGGAGGTGATCAAAGCACAGCACAAGCACAAACCTGAGTGTGAGTAACGCTCAACACACAAAGGCAAAAAGGAAAAGTGATCTCAGCGACAGTGATAGCACGAAGGGCCGATCACAAGGGTCAAATAAGGCAGGCTAGTTCCCAAAGACCAAGTCAATATTGAGTGTACACAAAGATACAAACACGAACCTAGTTCCCAAAGACCAAGAGGTCGAGATAGGGAACTGGTAGCTGTCTACTGTACTATATATACGAGTCTGAAACAATAGGAACCCAGGTAAGGGACAAGGGTAAAAGAACAAAGAACAATAGATATCAAAGAACAAGAATGCGAGAGTGAAATACTGGAAAGCGAATGAGAAACAAGGGAAGAACAATAAACTAATGACAGCGCGGGAGTGAGTGGTCATCTGAGCGATGAGTAACGAACGCGGTCATGTGGTTACTAAAGCATGTGAAAAGGAAGAAAGAAAGTGATAAAGAAAATGATATAGGTACTTAGTTGTCACGACATTACCCCCCTTCTACAGTCGATGTCCCAGCGACCAGCTCCGTAAGGTTTTCATAGGCTTGCCAGGGCAGCGAATTAAAAATGGCCGCCGAGATTTTCCGTGGTGCATTGGGGTGTGTCCGATAAAAGTCTGCAATTTCTTCGTCACTTGATCCCTTCACATTCTCCTCATTCTCCCAACTGTCCTGTCCTTCATCATAACCCTTCCATCGTACCAAAAATTGTAGCTTCTTCCATCGCCCATAGAACCTACTGTCCAAAATTTTGTCCACATCATAGAACTCTTCCCCCTCCACGATCTCCGGATCCGGTGGTGGTGGCTTAACTCCATTAACCTCGTTCCCTTTCCATGGTGATAGTCGATTAACATGGATGTTGTCGTGGATCTTCATCCAAGTTGGTAGGTTAAGGCGATATGTCAGAGGTCCGGTCTTTTCTGCTACTTCGAATGGCCCGAGTCGCCGACTCCCAAGCTTTTGATTTTTCTGTCGAATCTTTAGGTTCTGTAGTGATAGCCATACCGGTTGTCCAACTGTGAATGTCTGAACCTCCCTCGTGTCATCTCCCTTAATACGCTCCTTACTCATCCTAAGAGCTGCCTCCGCATCCTCCCGGGCATGCTGTAGCAACGTCAGCCGCTGATCTATTGTTGGGTACTTGTTCCAAACTTGGATTGGAATCGTAAATTCGGGGGTGTATCCATAGAGGGTTTCGAATGGAGAATGATCGTGAGCGGAGTGAATTCGAGAGTTGATAACAAACTCAGCGGTAGGTAGTAGTTGATCCCAATCATCTTGTCGTCGGCTGATATACATGCGAATGTATCGTTCAATCTCCTGGTTTGCTCGTTCTGTTTGACCGTTGGTTTCAGGATGATATGCTGTTGTGAGTGCTGATTCTACCCCGAGTCGTTTCAAGAGTTGCCGCATTACATCTGCCGCGAATTGGGGGCCTCTGTCCGAAATGAACCGTCGAGGAAGACCATGAAGTCGGAATATTTCGCGGTAGAAGAAGTCGGCTACGCCCTCAGCAGTGATTTCTGTTGTGGTTGGGAAGCAGTGGATCATCTTGGTATAATGGTCGACAAAGGTTATTACAGCATTATGTCCGTCCTGGGTCATGGGGAGCTCTCCGATGAGATCTACGCCAATATCCTGCCACGGACCATCCGGAACAGGAAGAGGCTGAAGCGGAGAGGAGTGGTGTGGATTGAGTCGCTTCCGTTGGCAGAGGTCACATCCTTCTACATATTTGTCCACAAATGACCGCATCCCTGGCCACCAGTATTGCCTGCTAACGAGTTCTAACGTACCATGCATCCCCGGGTGTCCAGCTGTAGGCGAATCGTGACATTGTACCAGTACCGCCTTCCGGAGCTCCGGGTTAGGTGGTACGTATACCTTGTTTCGATAGTACACCAAACCGTTGTCTTCTTTCCACTCATCCAATCCCCCTGTCAACACTCGTGGTCCCTTCAGGCTCTTTAATCCCTCCAATACCTCTGCCTCTCGTTCGCTAACCTGTCGGATTCGCTCCAATAGGGGGTTTTGGAATAGTACCATGTGCGCCGCATTGATAAAGTGTTGTGGTTGGAGCACCGTTTGCTCCTTGTTGTCTTCCGCATCGATTACCTGATGGTGTGGCATCCGTGAGAGAGCATCGGCTTGTGTGTTCGCTTTCCCGGGGCGGTGTTTGAGTCGAAAGTCGAATCGGGAAAGCCAGAGGGCCCATCTTGCTTGTCGACGACTAAGATCTTGTGCTGTCCTCCAGAACTCCAGGTTTTGATGGTCGGTAATGATTTCGAATGGTTCGGGTGAGCCTTCTAAATAGTGCCTCCAATCCTTGAGTGCTTCGATAATGGCGAGCATTTCCCTATCGTAGATTTCATAGTTCCGTTCTGCTGGATTCAAGGATGCGGATCGGAATGCGACCGGGTGCCAAAGTCCATCGTCCTGTAATTGCAACAGTGTACCCCCTGAAGCGAATCCCGAGGCATCTACTTCAATCCGCGTCGGCTTTCCTGGGTCCCATAAGACCAGAATCGGGGCTGAGGTGAAGGAGTCCCTTAATGATTCGAATGCTTCCTGTTGCGCCGTCCCCCATTGCCATTTGATGTCTTTCCGTGTAAGGTCGTTAAGTGGTCGCGCTTTCTTTGCAAATCCTTCAATGAACCGTCGGTAGAAATTAGCAAAGCCCAAGAAACCTCGAAGGTCACGGAGTGAAGTAGGGACTGGCCAGTTTTTCACTGCCTCAATCTTTACCGGATCCATCCGTACTTCCCCTTCACTGATGACAAGTCCCAGGTATTCAATGGACGTTTGTTCGAACTCGCATTTTTCGGGTCGTAAATAGAGGTCATGTTGAGCCAGACGGGTGAGGACTTCGTGAACTACGGTTCGGTGTTCTTCTAGGGTTTCGGTGAAGATGAGAATATCATCTAGATATACAGCCACCTTTCCTGAGGCAATCAAGTCAGCGAAAATTGAGTTCATGAGGGCTTGAAACGTAGCGGGCGAGTTTGTTAGGCCAAAGAACATGACCAAGGGTTCGAAGAGTCCTCGGTTAGTTGCAAACGCTCCCTTCCACTCATGTCCTTCCTTCACCCGCACATTGTTGTATCCCCACCGTACATCAAACTTGGTGAATATCTTGGACTTTCGTAATCGGCTGATGATGTCAGTAACCAGGGGAAGTGGGTACCGGTTCTTGACAGTGTATTCGTTCAGTCGTCGGTAGTCCTGTACAAAACGAAGTTTCCCATCCTTCTTTTTGACAAAGAAGACTGGAGATGCTAAGGGAGATTTGGAGGGGCGAATGTATCCTTTTCGTAGATTTTCATCCAGGAATCGGTCTAGTTCTTCTTGTTCATTGGGTGACATCGGATAGATTTTGGTGCGCAAAGTTTCGGGTGCATCAGGCCTAAGATCAATGGCGTGATCCCAGGGTTTGTGCTCTGGAAGACGTTCAGATTCCTTCTCTGAAAAGACTTTAGCGTATTTCTGATAGATAGTGGGTACCATTTCCTCAAAAGTCTTCTCCGGTTTATCCTTGTGTGCTGCCTCCGCCAATTGTTGAGAGTAGGTGTATCCTGCTGCGCACCAAAGCTCTTCTGTCGTGTGACTGATGATACCTGCCCGCAGTAGTGCTCTCCTTCTCTTTCGATTGCCCAATAGTCGATACAGGGGTGTGCCTTCCTCATATTCGTGAATTCCCAGTAGTTCTTCAGACTCACTTATGGGTGGAAGCGGAACATATTCCGGATTAATTGCCAAGAGTCCGTCCGTTGTCCCTCCGATGTTACCTTCCTTCAAATCCGGGATCTCCTCGATAGTCATGGCTGGGAGTGCTCGTTTGGTGGTTAGTTGGGCTAGACGTCCTTCCTTCCAGTCTATATCAGGGTTCACTTTCCGGAGCCAGGGGAGTCCTAGGATGATGTCTTCCGAGCCCAGGTTAGTGACCAGGTATTCGAGAGGTTGAGGTGGGTTCTGATCTACGGTCGAAAGGAGTCGTGCAGAATGGGTAATTTTGCCCGCATTGTTGAGCGTTCCATCAATATTGTAGAGAGTGATGGGATGAGTGAGGGGACGTGTGTGGATGTAGTGCTTATCCACAAAGCGTTGATGTAGGAATAGACCTGTGGCCCCGGAATCTATCATTGCTGCATTACTGGTACTCTTGAATCTCCCTTGTAACTTAATCGGTACGCGAAAATGAGAAACATCGCTGAATTGGGTGGAACCGAGGATACATGAGGAGATAGAATCGTAATTAGAGTACAGTTTGGGGAACCCGGCAGCAGCCGAGTCAGGTTCCCACTTTAAAAATTCTGCCGGAGCTCTGAGATTTGGTCCGCCAACGCTTTCTGGTTGTCCGTTAACTGCTGTAGAATCGAGGAAAAGTCAGGGAGCGGGGTGGGTGTAGCAGCAATAGAGGTGGCAGGTTCGGCAATGATAGAAGTGGCGGCGGCAGTACGAACCATGTTCGGTCTAGGGAGGCCCATGAATTTCCTTCGACAAACTACGGCTATGTGTCCTGTGAGTCCACAGTGGCTGCAGATGTCCCGTTCGTGGTGTCCATCTGCTTTTCGGTGGTTCTTGGATCCGCATCCGTAGCATTTCCCTGTCATGAACCTTCGATAGTCCTCCGCAGATCGCCCTGTGCTAGTGGCATCCACGTCCATGGCAAATGGATCCCGGGCCGGAGTGAATGGAGTTGGATGGAAGGCGTTTGTGTTCTGAGAATAGGAGTAGTTTACCAGGTTTTGTCCCTTCTCCCTGGCTCGTTCAATCTGTCTATTGTCAATTCGGATGGACTCTTTGATCAAGCTGTCGAGGGTGTCTGTGTTAGCTGAAGAGAGGACCAGACCGTCTTTGATACGTGCTGCTAGGTGTTGGTAAAAACGATCTCGGAGGTCTGGGTCTGAGTATCCAGTACGGCTTGAGTACTGTTTGAACGATGCTGCATAGGCAGCGACGGTGGTTTTTCCCTGAAAGAGGACCTTCAAGGCGTCCTTGGCATCTACAACCGGGTTTACTGTCTCGAAGCGGGCTTTGAAGGCATCCTTGAATTCCTGCCAGGTGGGATAGACAAGAGTGTCGACAGCACCACTAGCTACCTGGCTAATGTTTTCGGAAACTGGGGTAGCCCAGATTGCCGCATCACCTTCGAGGAATGAAATTGCGGATTTGATGCGTTCCCCCTCGTTCGTACGCAATGTTTGTACTCCGTTGGCCCATAGCTCAAATGCAGCTATAAAGCGACGAGCATCATCGCTTCTTTTCCCGTCATAGGGCTGAGGCTTGCTGACCCCTTTGTTGGTGCTAATATTGCCCGCCATGCTAGATACTACCTGCTGGAGTTGCGATTGTTGTTGGACTAACTGCCCAATCAAGTTTCCGAGTTCTTGGGCGGAGAAGTTGTGAGTCATTTCGGTATCGGAGTCGGATCTGGGTTCGGGTTCTGATTCGGATTCTGATTCTAGTTCAGGTACTGTGATAGTGGTTGTTACTAAGGTGGGAGATGCGCGGGAGCTGGGATTTGAGGGTCGTCCAACTCTAGTGAAGGCTGCAGTAGGTTCAGGTACTACTGGAGAGGCGGGTCGTGAGATGTGGATGCGACGACCAGTTGGATCGTAGTCTCGATCAACTGTAAGCAAGTATCGATTGGGGCAAGGGTTCTCGTCACAAGGCTCCCAGTGTCTGTTGTGTTCGTCTTCAGTTGACCAGTGGATGTCGTGATGTTCTACGGTGTCAAAGGCGTGATAGTAGTCTGAACAGTCAGAGTTAACTCCGAAAGTCGGCGTGGTGATAACAGCAGGTGGAGAATCGGTGGACTCCGATTTCCACTCCTCGTAAGATCAGTGATGGATCTGATGGTACGAGTAATAGATCTCGACCTAATGTCGCGACGTAGGCGGAAGCGACTATGGGAGGTGATCAAAGCACAGCACAAGCACAAACCTGAGTGTGAGTAACGCTCAACACACAAAGGCAAAAAGGAAAAGTGATCTCAGCGACAGTGATAGCACGAAGGGCCGATCACAAGGGTCAAATAAGGCAGGCTAGTTCCCAAAGACCAAGTCAATATTGAGTGTACACAAAGATACAAACACGAACCTAGTTCCCAAAGACCAAGAGGTCGAGATAGGGAACTGGTAGCTGTCTACTGTACTATATATACGAGTCTGAAACAATAGGAACCCAGGTAAGGGACAAGGGTAAAAGAACAAAGAACAATAGATATCAAAGAACAAGAACGCGAGAGTGAAATACTGGAAAGCGAATGAGAAACAAGGGAAGAACAATAAACTAATGACAGCGTGGGAGTGAGTGGTCATCTGAGCGATGAGTAACGAACGCGGTCATGTGGTTACTAAAGCATGTGAAAAGGAAGAAAGAAAGTGATAAAGAAAATGATATAGGTACTTAGTTGTCACGACATGCAGCATCACAAAGAACAGGAGCCATGATGAGCTCATGGGAGCCTTCGGGCTCAAAACAAAAGGTTTACAAGTCAGCTTCCATGGTTCACGGTACCCCGGATGTCGAGATAAGAGTTTTAAAGAGGAAACAAGATCCTCAGGTCAGTATTAATTTCCCTCGCAATGATATAGCTGATGGATGCAATGTAGGTTGGTTCAGCTCCCAATCCAGATGATGGAGATGATGATGACAAGGGCGACATCCCTCCCCCTACTCCTTCACATAACTGTGAAGCCTGCATTCATTGTGTTACCCAAGGTAACACTTCGAACTGCATCACACAACCTGGGAAGCCCTGGACTCAGGCCTGCCTGGCCTGTCACCTCTAATGACAGAGGTGTAGCTGGGCAGGGGATAATGCAGCCCAGAGGTCCAGAAAAAAGAAACCGAGGGTTGATGAAGAAGGTTTATACCAGGGTCCTGTGAGGCGTGTTGTGGAGAGGAGAATTGGAGGAGTTGATTCAGGAGGGAAGTTGGACTTGCTCATGGAGCAAAATGAGGACATGAAGAGGCAAATGGGCACTCTTCTTAGGTTTGCGAGTCGAACAGCCTTTGCAATGGAGGAGCTTGTTTATCTGGTTCAGCAATGACCTGGAGAAGAAGTGGTAGAGGATGAAGAGGAAGAAGGGGAAGAGGAAGATGAGAAAGAGGAAGATGAAGACAAAAGGGAACAGAGAAGAGTTCGCGAAGGAAACTACCAAGTGATGTGATTCCCGCGATGGTTTTTTATTTCATATAATAAGTAATTTTTTGAACTTTAACATAATTTTGTAGTTCTTTGTTGTTTTTTGCTTTGTTTTGTTTTGTTTTGTTTGATTAATATTATCAGTATTTTGACTTTTTTGATGGTTTTGAATTTGTAAGGGATTGTTGGTGGAGATTTGTTAATGGGGTAATGAGTGAAATTCGTTCTGCAAGGAAAAAGTTGTGATGGACTTGTTGAAGGAAGGAAAAATGTGGAAGTTACAGTTAGTTTTGCGAAGTATAGATCATGATGGATTTTTTAAGGAAGGGAAAAGGTTAGTTAAAATTAATAGGTAATGAAGTAGGTAGATGGAATGTAATTGTGATGGATTGCAAACATTTCGCGGGAAGTTTTGTAACTAGGAAAATGAAAAATTAGTATTTCCAGACAATGAATAATGAAAGAAGGAATGATCTTTAAATCATGATGGTCCACGTTTGTGAGGGTAACGAAGATGGAAAGCTGGGACCAGCTCGTCCATGTGAATTTCATATGCGGCGACCCAGGAAAACTCTTTGTCTGTCCCTTTGTATCCTGCCCACCATATGTAATACCGTAGTGGACATTTTTTGTATCGATGATCCAATTTTGAATCTAATACTTCTGCGACATTGTATTCCTCTTTTCCATCAACTTCCACTGGAGGTGGAGGAGTTTGTTCACAATGTGGAATTGAGTTCGGAGTATAGGGTTCGAGTTGTGATACGTGAAAAACTGGGTGGATATGACTGAGGTAGGGAGGGAGTTGTAACTTGTACGAGAGAGTTCCTATGTGCTCAAGAACTTTGAAAGGTCCAAGATACTTCTTGGAGAACTTTGCAGTAGGTCGAGTGGTTTTTATGTGCTTTGCTAGCATGAATACCTGTGAATCAATGGGAAACTCTGGGTGAGTAACACATTTTCTGTCCACTTGCTCTTTGTATCGAGCTTGCGCATTAGTAATTTCTTTGCAGAGAAAAGAATGAATGTCATCTAAATTCATTGCGAAGCTAATCACTTAATTAGAATGGATGTCGATTTCAGGTTTCACTGTAACATTAGGGTGCTAACCTTTATTTGTGAAGAATGGAGTAATACCAGTGGAAGCATTTGGAGCATTGTTGTATGCAAATTTCGCAATAGGCAAAAGCTTTGCCCAATCATCCTGTTGATATGCACAATACATATGGATGTATTGTTCCAGAGTCTGGTTAACTCATTCCATTTGTCCATCCCCCTCAGGATGATATCCGGAGGTGAAGTGTAGTTTGATCAAGAGCTTCTCCTGAAGCGTGAAAGAAAGCCAAAATGAACTCTGAACCTCGATCAAAAGTGACATGGCTAGGAAGTCCATGTTTCAAGAAAATGTGGTGGACAAACAGTTCTGCGAGCTTTTCAGACATTATTTTGTCATGGGTCATGATGAAAATTCCTTGTTTCGAGGCCTGATCCATGATTACTAAAATAGCTGTATGTCCATTGGAGGCAGGTAATTGTTCAACAAAGTCCATTGATATAGAATCTTAAGGTCAGATGGGAACTAGAAGTGGTTTGAGTAGACTGTATGGCCTATGTCAATGAGGTTTGTTGCATCTGCAAACCATCCACAAATTAATGTAATCACAAACAAATTCAGGAACCTTTGGCCAAGTATACTGTCATCGAATAGCATCTAAAGTCTGGTTTTGACCAAAATGACCCGAGAGTGGGTGATCATGAAAATAATGTAGAATTTGAAGCCATAAATTGGAAGTGTTAGGAACGTAAATGTGATTGTCAAGCCATAACAGTCCATCAGAACCTATTGTCCAATGAGTGTTTGAACCATCCTTCACAAACTTCAATCCCGCAATTGATTCCGGATCCATTTTGATTGAATCGCGAATAGCAGAATGGAGTGCCTCTATATCCATAATGATGGAGGCGCAAAGTGCCGGTCCTTCTAGGAATGTAGCTTGAAGGGAAGTTGTTAGTTGTTCATTAGTGAATATAGGTCTGAAATTCTGTGGGTTAACTTGCGCATAGCCGATATCCCCCTCTTTTGGGTAGATGTCCCAGCATCTAGTCATTGAGTCACGTTTTTCACCTAGCTTACCTGGTCTGAATCGGATCACCATATTAAATTGATGCAGATACTCCGACCAATGAACTTGTCATTGCATAAAAACTTTCATTGTTGAGAAATATTCAAGATTCTTGTGATCGGTAATGACATCAATAGGATCTCCCGATCCCTTGAGGTAATGTCGCCAGCCTTTAAATGCTTCAAAGATCGCAAGAAGCTCCTTATCGTGAGTGTCATAGTTGAGTTCTGCAGCTTGAAAAGTCCTCAAGAGGAACGCGATGGGGTGAATTTCTCTGTCAGGTAGTAGGATCGAGAGGATCATGGCTAAAGTGTAATCCAAAGCATCCGTTTCCATGATTAGATGTCGGTTCAGTTCCCAATGTGTCAGAATAGGAGCATGAGTAAAGCTGTATTTGAGCTTCTCGAAGGCTTCTTGGCAGTCAGTGTTCCAATTCCATGGTGTTTCTTTCTGCATGAGTCATGTCATCGGGACTACAATATCACTAAAATTATAAATAAACTGTCGATAAAGATTGGCAAAGCCAAGAAATGACTGGACGTCTTTGACTTTCCAAGGTACCGGCCAGTCAATGATAGCTTGTACTTTGTCTTTCAACATTGTTAAGCCCTCCGGGGAAAGAATATAACCAAGATACTCTGCTGGGTCGACCTCCCATTCACATAAAGTCAATGTGTATGAAGATGACAGAGGACTGTCATATGTATGCAAATCGAGTTATTCTGTGATTCCGCGATCCATTTACCTACTTCGCGAAGAGTTCCTAAGCTAGGACTCTTTAATTAATTACTTTGCAAAGAGTTCCTAAGCTCAGGAATCCTTCATTATCTTTCCTAATCATTATTGGATGAGTACTATACCTATTATATCCCTTCCTTTGTTCTTTACTCCACAAGCTAGTCTATTCGGAGTTAGTATCGCTTCGCAACATTTATGTAATGCATACTATAAAGCTACAACATCGAATAGGTAGTTCTGTGGTTTTAATATCGACTTAGATCTGCTCTCTCTTTGTATTACAGATGTTCACTATCTGTGATACATTCTCAACACAGCTCTGATGTTCCGCGAAGCAACTTTCGCGAACTGATGCTGCTATTACCTTTATATTGGACCATCGACATGTTGAGGGCACTACCGATAGTAGTGTCGATGTCCAACTACCTTTCCATAACTCCGCAAATCATTCCTCCCTTCGCAAGGGAATTATCCCCTCGCATTCCCAACCAATTCTGTGATTATATTGCAATCATTCCGCAATTATATTGCGATTATTCCGTGATTCCGGAGTTGCACGATCTTAACAAGGACCTCGCAAACATGTTCGTGATGTAATTCCTTGTCGTCAGAGTAAATAAGTATGTCATCGAGGTAGATGTCATGACATGCTACACAGGATATGGTACTTACTTTATTTTTCCTACATCTCCTCCTTTCTTCATCCTTGTTACAGTTCAGATCTGCCTACATCCTTCCATATCCTTCTATTTCTTTCTATTGGCTTCCCGTGCTGTCGCTTACTCATCTAGACACTCATATATATAGTACAGTAGTTGACACCTAGTTCCCCATCTTGACCTCTTGGTCTTTGGAACTAGTTTTCCTTGTGTGACCCTAGCGATTGGCCCTTGTGCTGTCACTGTTGTCTTGATCACTACCTCTTTCAGCCTTCATGGGTGGTGCTAGCCCCACTCCTCACCTCGGCTTGTGCTTGTGCCTGTGCTGTCCTCCGTGCTTCTCCCTTCGTCACCACATTAGGTCAAGATCTCTACTCGTACCATCAGCCTTTCCAACTGATCCTACGAGGAGTGGAAATCGGACTTACCTGGTTCCCCACCCTCCATTGCCACTATGCCTTCGTTTACACCAGACATCGATTGTTCAGGATTTCAGCACGCATTCGATACCCAAGATCAGTGTGATGTTCATTCTAAACATAATCCAGACAAAGAACGTGACACTTGGTTTGACTGCGATGAAAATCCGTGTCCCAGCCGATACCATAACTTTGCTCCCATCGCTCCAAGTGATTCAGAAAACGGATGATTTATAGTCATCCCTAGAATCCCAAGCCAAGTTCCGAGCTGGGTTGGTAGATTTTCAAACCCTACCAGTGCCGTCCCCTCTACTAGATCCTCTCCTGGGCTTATCCCCACTGCTATCCTAGAATCTGAGCTAGAACCCAAAGCCGACCCTGTTGCATCATTCCCATCCCCAGAGCCTATTGTTATTGATATCTCAGTTACACCCAAACTGTTATCCCCATCTCCGGAGCTCATCGCTGCTGAAAACACTTCCATCATGGCTCATCCTCCTACCACCCAAGACCTTGCAGTGCTGATTCAACAACTTGCCACACAACAGATGGCGCTACAATTGGCAGTAACCAGCATTGCCAACAATATAAGCACCAACTGTCAGCGACTCGCTAGCTCTCACAAGAGACAACCAGGCGTCACACGATAGACGATGAGCAAGAGGATGAAAAGGCAAAAGAGGATGGATAAAACAACCCAATACTAGTCTAGCTACCGAGGAGAATAGACGAGAATAGAGCTAAGGAATATAACTACCAAATATCTAGGCTTATATACAAAACGGGATATGAAACCGTGAGAGATGTCTCGCACCGTAACTGTGAGGACCTACAATAAGAGTCGCTCGTATCCATAAGTAAAGCTGTAGGTATTCGGTGAGTAAACAATAAGGCAATATAAAAGGAAGCATGGAGGCGGAACGATAATGACGTCGCCCTGTCAATGAGCTGACAGGCATGAGAGAGTCGCGCCTAAGTGAAACGACAATGCGAGAACAATAGGGTTGACGCGTGTAACCTAAATGATAATGAAAATATAATAAGCGCTAGTGTAAGCGCTTTGGTGATTAGATAAGTAAATAAAAGAAAAGGAAAAGAATAATAAAAGAAAAGAATAATGGAAAAAGATCGATTCATGACACCAACAAAGGTGTTAGCAAACCCCAGACATACAATGGGAAGCATAGTGATGATGCACAATGCTTCATTGCTGCCTTCGAACTATGGGCCCAGGGCATCCGCTCCCTTAATAATGAACAGGAGAAAATCAAATTGGCCATCTCATACCTTGATGGTGATGCAGCTATTTGGGCTACTTCCACCTCAGAGAACATTAGTCAAGTTGCTCAGGTGGTCGCTGCAGGAACACTAGCTCCTGCCCTCCTCTACCCCACCTGGGCTAATTTCACCAGCGCCTTTAGGCAATGGTTTGAAACAGCAGACCCAGTGGTAGAGGCCAAACAAGCTCTGAAAAGTCTCTGGCAGGGAAAGGACTGTGTAGCAACGTATGCTGCAACCTTCAAGCAGTATGCCAGCAGGACGGGATATTCAGATGCCAATCTTCAAGATCGCTTCTATGATCACCTCTCGAAGCGAATCAAGGACGAATTGGTCAATTCACAGGCCAATACTGATCTCATGCATGCCTTGATCAGCGAAGCAATCCATATTGACAATCAACAGAATGAATGGGCCAATGAGGAGGGAAAACAATACCCCTGGAGTACTCCCAACTTTGGCACCTACACTCCTACCCCCTTTGTCCCGGCTCACGATCCAAATGCCATGGACATGGACACCACCACTACAGGACAATCTGTGGAAGACTATTGTAGGTCCATGACAGGCAGGTGCTATGGATGCGGGTCTAGAGAACATTGCAAGGCAGATGGGCACCATGAGCGTGACATCTGCAATCACTGTGGACTAAGCGGTCACCTGGCAACCGTCTGCCATAGGAAGTTTTTGGGACTTCAAAAACCCCTCCCTCGTTCTGCCGCTGCTACCTCCATCATTGTGGAGCCCTCCACGTCAATTGCTGCTGCAACACCTGCCCCTGCTACCGACTTCACAAAGATCCTTCAGATGCTCACTGCGGGACAGAAAGAGTTGGTGGAGCAGATGGCTGAGCTACGTTCGAATTTTTAAAGTGGGAACCCACCACGGCTGCTGCCTGGTTCCCTAGCCTGTATTCTTCCTCTACTTCTACCTACACATCTATACCCTCATGTACAATTGGTTCCGCTCAATCTAGTGACATTTCTCACTTCTGCATCCCAATTAAGTTGCCAGGCAGATTCAAGAATACAAACAGGGCAGCAATGATAGACTCTGGTGCCACAGGTCTCTTTATTCACAAATGTTTTGTAAAACAACATCAAATTCTCCCTCATCGTCTCCGCCAGTTGATCACCCTCTATAACATCGACGGATCTCCTAACACTGCAGGACAGATCACACACTCTGTACATCTACTGTCCACCATAGACCAAAACCAACCCCAGCTCCTTGAATACCTTGTCACCAACCTCGGTTCTGAAAACATCATCCTTGGACTCCCTTGGCTCCAAAAGGTCAACCTGGACATCAACTGGAGAGAAGGGCAATTGGCTATCACCCCTCCTAGAAAAGCCCCATCTCCCATGACCATCAAGGAAGTCCCCAAACCCAAGGAGAGTAATGTGGGAGGAACCACAGAGCACATTGTAGAAGCAAACCCAGGCTGTGTCGTGACAACTAAGTACCTATATCATTTTCTTTATCACTTTCTTTCTTCCTTTTCACATGCTTTAGTAACCACATGACCGCGTTCGTTACTCATCGCTCAGATGACCACTCACTCCCGCGCTGTCATTAGTTTATTGTTCTTCCCTTGTTTCTCATTCGCTTTCCAGTATTTCACTCTCGCGTTCTTGTTCTTTGATATCTATTGTTCTTTGTTCTTTTACCCTTGTCCCTTACCTGGGTTCCTATTGTTTCAGACTCGTATATATAGTACAGTAGACAGCTACCAGTTCCCTATCTCGACCTCTTGGTCTTTGGGAACTAGGTTCGTGTTTGTATCTTTGTGTACACTCAATATTGACTTGGTCTTTGGGAACTAGCCTGCCTTATTTGACCCTTGTGATCGGCCCTTCGTGCTATCACTGTCGCTGAGATCACTTTTCCTTTTTGCCTTTGTGTGTTGAGCGTTACTCACACTCAGGTTTGTGCTTGTGCTGTGCTTTGATCACCTCCCATAGTCGCTTCCGCCTACGTCGCGACATTAGGTCGAGATCTATTACTCGTACCATCAGATCCATCACTGATCTTACGAGGAGTGGAAATCGGAGTCCACCGATTCTCCACCTGCTGTTATCACCACGCCGACTTTCGGAGTTAACTCTGACTGTTCAGACTACTATCACGCCTTTGACACCGTAGAACATCACGACATCCACTGGTCAACTGAAGACGAACACAACAGACACTGGGAGCCTTGTGACGAGAACCCTTGCCCCAATCGATACTTGCTTACAGTTGATCGAGACTACGATCCAACTGGTCGTCGCATCCACATCTCACGACCCGCCTCTCCAGTAGTACCTGAACCTACTGCAGCCTTCACTAGAGTTGGACGACCCTCAAATCCCAGCTCCCGCGCATCTCCCACCTTAGTAACAACCACTATCACAGTACCTGAACTAGAATCAGAATCCGAATCAGAACCCGAACCCAGATCCGACTCCGATACCGAAATGACTCACAACTTCTCCGCCCAAGAACTCGGAAACTTGATTGGGCAGTTAGTCCAACAACAATCGCAACTCCAGCAGGTAGTATCTAGCATGGCGGGCAATATTAGCACCAACAAAGGGGTCAGCAAGCCTCAGCCCTATGACGGGAAAAGAAGCGATGATGCTCGTCGCTTTATAGCTGCATTTGAGCTATGGGCCAACGGAGTACAAACATTGCGTACGAACGAGGGGGAACGCATCAAATCCGCAATTTCATTCCTCGAAGGTGATGCGGCAATCTGGGCTACCCCAGTTTCCGAAAACATTAGCCAGGTAGCTAGTGGTGCTGTCGACACTCTTGTCTATCCCACCTGGCAGGAATTCAAGGATGCCTTCAAAGCCCGCTTCGAGACAGTAAACCCGGTTGTAGATGCCAAGGACGCCTTGAAGGTCCTCTTTCAGGGAAAAACCACCGTCGCTGCCTATGCAGCATCGTTCAAACAGTACTCAAGCCGTACTGGATACTCAGACCCAGACCTCCGAGATCGTTTTTACCAACACCTAGCAGCACGTATCAAAGACGGTCTGGTCCTCTCTTCAGCTAACACAGACACCCTCGACAGCTTGATCAAAGAGTCCATCCGAATTGACAATAGACAGATTGAACGAGCCAGGGAGAAGGGACAAAACCTGGTAAACTACTCCTATTCTCAGAACACAAACGCCTTCCATCCAACTCCATTCACTCCGGCCCGGGATCCATTTGCCATGGACGTGGATGCCACTAGCACAGGGCGATCTGCGGAGGACTATCGAAGGTTCATGACAGGGAAATGCTACGGATGCGGATCCAAGAACCACCGAAAAGCAGATGGACACCACGAACGGGACATCTGCAGCCACTGTGGACTCACAGGACACATAGCCGTAGTTTGTCGAAGGAAATTCATGGGCCTCCCTAGACCGAACATGGTTCGTACTGCCGCCGCCACTTCTATCATTGCCGAACCTGCCACCTCTATTGCTGCTACACCCACCCCGCTCCCTGACTTTTCCTCGATTCTACAGCAGTTAACGGACAACCAGAAAGCGTTGGCGGACCAAATCTCAGAGCTCCGGCAGAATTTTTAAAGTGGGAACCTGACTCGGCTGCTGCCGGGTTCCCCAAACTGTACTCTAATTACGATTCTATCTCCTCATGTATCCTCGGTTCCACCCAATTCAGCGATGTTTCTCATTTTCGCGTACCGATTAAGTTACAAGGGAGATTCAAGAGTACCAGTAATGCAGCAATGATAGATTCCGGGGCCACAGGTCTATTCCTACATCAACGCTTTGTGGATAAGCACTACATCCACACACGTCCCCTCACTCATCCCATCACTCTCTACAATATTGATGGAACGCTCAACAATGCGGGCAAAATTACCCATTCTGCACGACTCCTTTCGACCGTAGATCAGAACCCACCTCAACCTCTCGAATACCTGGTCACTAACCTGGGCTCGGAAGACATCATCCTAGGACTCCCCTGGCTCCGGAAAGTGAACCCTGATATAGACTGGAAGGAAGGACGTCTAGCCCAACTAACCACCAAACGAGCACTCCCAGCCATGACTATCGAGGAGATCCCGGATTTGAAGGAAGGTAACATCGGAGGGACAACGGACGGACTCTTGGCAATTAATCCGGAATATGTTCCGCTTCCACCCATAAGTGAGTCTGAAGAACTACTGGGAATTCACGAATATGAGGAAGGCACACCCCTGTATCGACTATTGGGCAATCGAAAGAGAAGGAGAGCACTACTGCGGGCAGGTATCATCAGTCACACGACAGAAGAGCTTTGGTGCGCAGCAGGATACACCTACTCTCAACAATTGGCGGAGGCAGCACACAAGGATAAACCGGAGAAGACTTTTGAGGAAATGGTACCCACTATCTATCAGAAATACGCTAAAGTCTTTTCAGAGAAGGAATCTGAACGTCTTCCAGAGCACAAACCCTGGGATCACGCCATTGATCTTAGGCCTGATGCACCCGAAACTTTGCGCACCAAAATCTATCCGATGTCACCCAATGAACAAGAAGAACTAGACCGATTCCTGGATGAAAATCTACGAAAAGGATACATTCGCCCCTCCAAATCTCCCTTAGCATCTCCAGTCTTCTTTGTCAAAAAGAAGGATGGGAAACTTCGTTTTGTACAGGACTACCGACGACTGAACGAATACACTGTCAAGAACCGGTACCCACTTCCCCTGGTTACTGACATCATCAGCCGATTACGAAAGTCCAAGATATTCACCAAGTTTGATGTACGGTGGGGATACAACAATGTGCGGGTGAAGGAAGGACATGAGTGGAAGGGAGCGTTTGCAACTAACCGAGGACTCTTCGAACCCTTGGTCATGTTCTTTGGCCTAACAAACTCGCCCGCTACGTTTCAAGCCCTCATGAACTCAATTTTCGCTGACTTGATTGCCTCAGGAAAGGTGGCTGTATATCTAGATGATATTCTCATCTTCACCGAAACCCTAGAAGAACACCGAACCGTAGTTCACGAAGTCCTCACCCGTCTGGCTCAACATGACCTCTATTTACGACCCGAAAAATGCGAGTTCGAACAAACGTCCATTGAATACCTGGGACTTGTCATCAGTGAAGGGGAAGTACGGATGGATCCGGTAAAGATTGAGGCAGTGAAAAACTGGCCAGTCCCTACTTCACTCCGTGACCTTCGAGGTTTCTTGGGCTTTGCTAATTTCTACCGACGGTTCATTGAAGGATTTGCAAAGAAAGCGCGACCACTTAACGACCTTACACGGAAAGACATCAAATGGCAATGGGGGACGGCGCAACAGGAAGCATTCGAATCATTAAGGGACTCCTTCACCTCAGCCCCGATTCTGGTCTTATGGGACCCAGGAAAGCCGACGCGGATTGAAGTAGATGCCTCGGGATTCGCTTCAGGGGGTACACTGTTGCAATTACAGGACGATGGACTTTGGCACCCGGTCGCATTCCGATCCGCATCCTTGAATCCAGCAGAACGGAACTATGAAATCTACGATAGGGAAATGCTCGCCATTATCGAAGCACTCAAGGATTGGAGGCACTATTTAGAAGGCTCACCCGAACCATTCGAAATCATTACCGACCATCAAAACCTGGAGTTCTGGAGGACAGCACAAGATCTTAGTCGTCGACAAGCAAGATGGGCCCTCTGGCTTTCCCGATTCGACTTTCGACTCAAACACCGCCCCGGGAAAGCGAACACACAAGCCGATGCTCTCTCACGGATGCCACACCATCAGGTAATCGATGCGGAAGACAACAAGGAGCAAACGGTGCTCCAACCACAACACTTTATCAATGCGGCGCACATGGTACTATTCCAAAACCCCCTATTGGAGCGAATCCGACAGGTTAGCGAACGAGAGGCAGAGGTATTGGAGGGATTAAAGAGCCTGAAGGGACCACGAGTGTTGACAGGGGGATTGGATGAGTGGAAAGAAGACAACGGTTTGGTGTACTATCGAAACAAGGTATACGTACCACCTAACCCGGAGCTCCGGAAGGCGGTACTGGTACAATGTCACGATTCGCCTACAGCTGGACACCCGGGGATGCATGGTACGTTAGAACTCGTTAGCAGGCAATACTGGTGGCCAGGGATGCGGTCATTTGTGGACAAATATGTAGAAGGATGTGACCTCTGCCAACGGAAGCGACTCAATCCACACCACTCCTCTCCGCTTCAGCCTCTTCCTGTTCCGGATGGTCCGTGGCAGGATATTGGCGTAGATCTCATCGGAGAGCTCCCCATGACCCAGGACGGACATAATGCTGTAATAACCTTTGTCGACCATTATACCAAGATGATCCACTGCTTCCCAACCACAACAGAAATCACTGCTGAGGGCGTAGCCGACTTCTTCTACCGCGAAATATTCCGACTTCATGGTCTTCCTCGACGGTTCATTTCGGACAGAGGCCCCCAATTCGCGGCAGATGTAATGCGGCAACTCTTGAAACGACTCGGGGTAGAATCAGCACTCACAACAGCATATCATCCTGAAACCAACGGTCAAACAGAACGAGCAAACCAGGAGATTGAACGATACATTCGCATGTATATCAGCCGACGACAAGATGATTGGGATCAACTACTACCTACCGCTGAGTTTGTTATCAACTCTCGAATTCACTCCGCTCACGATCATTCTCCATTCGAAACCCTCTATGGATACACCCCCGAATTTACGATTCCAATCCAAGTTTGGAACAAGTACCCAACAATAGATCAGCGGCTGACGTTGCTACAGCATGCCCGGGAGGATGCGGAGGCAGCTCTTAGGATGAGTAAGGAGCGTATTAAGGGAGATGACACGAGGGAGGTTCAGACATTCACAGTTGGACAACCGGTATGGCTATCACTACAGAACCTAAAGATTCGACAGAAAAATCAAAAGCTTGGGAGTCGGCGACTCGGGCCATTCGAAGTAGCAGAAAAGACCGGACCTCTGACATATCGCCTTAACCTACCAACTTGGATGAAGATCCACGACAACATCCATGTTAATCGACTATCACCATGGAAAGGGAACGAGGTTAATGGAGTTAAGCCACCACCACCGGATCCGGAGATCGTGGAGGGGGAAGAGTTCTATGATGTGGACAAAATTTTGGACAGTAGGTTCTATGGGCGATGGAAGAAGCTACAATTTTTGGTACGATGGAAGGGTTATGATGAAGGACAGGACAGTTGGGAGAATGAGGAGAATGTGAAGGGATCAAGTGACGAAGAAATTGCAGACTTTTATCGGACACACCCCAATGCACCACGGAAAATCTCGGCGGCCATTTTTAATTCGCTGCCCTGGCAAGCCTATGAAAACCTTACGGAGCTGGTCGCTGGGACATCGACTGTAGAAGGGGGGTAATGTCGTGACAACTAAGTACCTATATCATTTTCTTTATCACTTTCTTTCTTCCTTTTCACATGCTTTAGTAACCACATGACCGCGTTCGTTACTCATCGCTCAGATGACCACTCACTCCCGCGCTGTCATTAGTTTATTGTTCTTCCCTTGTTTCTCATTCGCTTTCCAGTATTTCACTCTCGCATTCTTGTTCTTTGATATCTATTGTTCTTTGTTCTTTTACCCTTGTCCCTTACCTGGGTTCCTATTGTTTCAGACTCGTATATATAGTACAGTAGACAGCTACCAGTTCCCTATCTCGACCTCTTGGTCTTTGGGAACTAGGTTCGTGTTTGTATCTTTGTGTACACTCAATATTGACTTGGTCTTTGGGAACTAGCCTGCCTTATTTGACCCTTGTGATCGGCCCTTCGTGCTATCACTGTCGCTGAGATCACTTTTCCTTTTTGCCTTTGTGTGTTGAGCGTTACTCACACTCAGGTTTGTGCTTGTGCTGTGCTTTGATCACCTCCCATAGTCGCTTCCGCCTACGTCGCGACAGGCTGGGGCCCCACTTCCACCCCACATGTTCACTTTTCCACCCCAGAGTCTGATGACCAATCCCGACTGCCTGAAAAAACGCCTCCCATACCCGATCCAGAGATACATGAGTACACTGAAAGCACACCTCTGTATTGACTAATATGCAACAGGAAGCAAAGAAGAGCATTACTTCGAGCAGGAATCATCATCGGTCATATGTCAGAAGAACTCTGGTGTTCCGCAGGGTACACGTATTCACAACAACTTGCAGAGGCCGCATACAAAGAGGCCGCATACAAAGAGAAGCCAGTGAAATCATTCAAAGAGATGGTCCCTTTGGCATATCAGAAACATGCAAAGGTCTTCTCCGAGAAGGAATCTGAATGACTACCGGAGCATAAACTTTGGGATCATGCCATAGATCTGAAACCCAACACCCCCGAAACTATGTGCACCAAAATCTATCCTATGTCTCCAAATGAGCAGGAAGAGCTCAACCGATTCTTGGAAGAGAATCTGCACAAAGGTTACATTTGTCCTTCCAAATCCCCATTAGCATTGCCTGTTTTATTTGTCAAAAAGAAGGATGGTAAACTTCGATTTGTTCAAGACTACCGGTGGCTCAATGAATACATGGTAAAAAATTGATACCCACTCCCTCTTGTCACAGACATTGTCAGTCGACTGCACAAAGCCAAGCTCTTCTCCAAAATGGATGTGCAATGGGGGTACAACAATGTGCGAGTTAAAGAGGGTGATGAATGGAAGGGAGCATTTGCCACAAATTAAGGACTCTTTGAGCCCCTTGTTATGTTCTTTGGTCTGACAAACTCGCTGGCTATGTTCCAAGCCCTCATGAATTCCATATTTGCTGACCTCATTGCTGCTAGGAAGGTGGCCATTTACCTAGATGACATCCTAGTTTTCACTGAAACTGTCGAGGAACATTGCATGGTAGTCAATGACATTCTTGCATGCCTCAGCCAATACAACCTGTACCTATGGCCAGAGAAATGTGAATTTGAACGGTCTTCCATTGAATACCTAGGTTTAGTGATCATCGAAGGAGAAGTACAAATGGACCCAGTCAAAATAGAGGCAGTCAGAAGCTGGCAGGCACCTACAATGCTATGTGATCTTTGAGGTTTCCTAGGATTTGCTAACTTCTATCAGAGATTCATCAAAGGTTTTGCAAAGAAAGCATGACCTTTGAATGACCTCACCCGCAAAGACACCAAATGGAACTGGGGAGCCCAACAGCAGGAAACTTTTGAATCGCTAAGGGACGCCTTCACCTCCACACCAATTCTTACACTATGGGATCCATTGAAACCAAGTCGGATTGAAGTTGATGCATCAGGCTTTTCCACTGGAGGTACTCTTTTGCAACTACAGGAGGATGGACTCTGGCACCCGGTCACCTATTGCTCCTCCTCCATGGATCCAGCTGAGTGGAACTATGAAATCTATGACCAAGAAATGCTGGCCATTATTGAAGCATTGAAAGATCAGAGAAGCTTCCTGGAAGGATCCCCAGAACCATTCGAAATCATGACCGATCACCAGAATCTGGAATATTGGAAGACTGCCCAAGACCTCAGCCATCAACAAGCACGATGGTCACTATGGCTCTCCTGGTTTGACTTCTGTCTTAAGCACTGCCCCAGTAAAGCAAATACACAAGCGGATGCACTTTCACGCATGGCACAGCACCAGGTCACAGATGCTGAGGACAATAAGGAGCAGATCGTGCTGAAACTGGAACATTTCCTCAATGCAGCAATCTTTAGTATCAAATGTGTGCGGGTAAGTGGAGCAGTCAATAGCTTGAGTGGGCAGGCTTGGTGCAGCAGTGTCTGTAGATGTGGTGGAAGCGGAGCCTGCAAGGATAACCTAATCAGTAGGCTATCAGTGCAGTGAGGGATCTTGACTTGATGTCACAAAGAGGTGACGACAGTGGCAGGGCAGAGTGGAGGCTTAGATGGAAGCGGGCAGATACTGGTCCCAATGACAAAGTTATATTGACAAATAAGTACAGAGAAGTAAGTAAAGACATACCTGGTCCCAATGACAAAGAGGTCAAGATAAGGGACCAGGTTGTGGGGGCTGGCTTATATATACAAGGTGGAGTGTGGGAACTATGATGTAATACTGTATAGCTCAGGCACAAGGAATAGGATGGAAGGTTCCACAATGATTATTGTAGGTAGGGGTGCTTGGATGGTGTATTGTAAGGAAAGGAAAGTGATAGGGGTGGCTCACTTCATGACAGGGAACATTTGATCAGACATGTTCCTTGATACTAATGTTGCCACCAGGAAGTGTAGCAGCGACATTCAACATATCAGCAGCTTACAGAATCACACCAACACACCCAAGTCAACAATTGTCACTGTGCATTCAGTGGAAAGGATGAGTATATGTGGACCATGTTAGAAGTCAATGTTGATACACAAAACCACAAGCAGCTAAGTGTCTCAAACATCTCAGAGAAGGAACTCAGAAGTTAAGTTGAATAACAAAGCTAAGGTCACTACAAGACCTTAGCTGACCCTTATATACAAAGTATGAATCTAATCTACAATAGAGTCATGGGTCAAGGGTTATGACAAACATGTTCATGATAGATATGAATACAGATGCTACTGAATATGAGTAATTGAGAGGATGTCACTGGTGGGTCATAACCAAGTATGGGACCCAATGAGTAATGTAGAATGTGTAAAGGAAAGTAAAGAAATAGGATACCAAAGCACCTAATCACAGGACTCAAGCACCCAACAGCAGGCACTTATATGCTAAGTGTCACTCATAGTGTAGTCGTTCCTGACAGACTGGGCACTAATGTTTAGTTTGGCTTCCATTGCTGGAGTTTTTGGATTGATTGCAGACATGTTGGTAGTGATTTACTCAGCATCAGGAATGGGACCCTTGCTGAAATGGGTGGACGATTTCTTTGTGATAAGGCTGCTGAACCATTTGTGGACAGAGGAATAATTCATGAGGCCATCTGGGTCATTCGGGGTTCTGTGGAGCAGGGAGAAGATGCACTGTTTTGCAAGCATACAGCGATACATTGGATTTGATTGGGACCTGAAGGAGAAGTGGGTATCATTACCAGCAGAGAAGTTGACCAGGATACAGGAATTGCTGGGCAATTGGGGGACTGAGGACACATTGTTCAGGGTAGCAGAGGCCGACAGCTTACATGGAAAATTAGTACATGTCTCATGCATATTCCAACTCATATGCCTGTTCTTGTGTTCTCTATCAGTATTTGCGCAGTCATTCCACTCCTCGCTAGTAGCAAAATGACCACCAAACTCAGTATCCAAGGACATAGAATGGATCCAACTCATTATAACCTCCTCATCCCTCTTGATCCCAATAATGCCAGCCAGGATAACAGACATCCAATGGTTGGGAGATGCCAGCACATCATTTGGAATTGGAGTGGTGATAGGCAAATACTACACAGTATGGAAATGGGCCCCCAGTTTCTCAGTGGGACTGAAACAGGTTTTCAACATTGGATGGGCAGAAGCAGTGGCAATTGAGCTAGGAATGAGGATGGTGGTAGTGGGAGAGATATTAATGGAGGGACTAACATACTTGGTATGTTCTGACAACTCAGGGATTGTTCAAGTAGTGAATAAAGGGTGATCGAGGAGTGGCAAAATGAACAACATTATAAAGCAAATTTACATACTACAGGGAAGCAGGAGTGTGCGGCTGATAATGGAATATGTGCCATCAAGGGAGAACATAGCAGACACATTTTCCAGGGGAGACATCAAGACCTTCCTGGAGGCATTCCCAGCAGCAACCAGAAAGATATCAGTACCACTGCCAGATCATCTGAGACACCAATTGCTGCCTATCTGATGAGGACACTGCATACTCACCCAATGCTGGTGCCAGAGGCAGCTCCTAGTCAGTTAAAGCTGAAGTCATTGCCACTGAGACCAAATTGCCCAGCTGGGCAACAAATTTCCCAGTGGATTGGAGTAAACATACTGTCACCATCAACAATTGATGACTCATTAATAAAATTCATATCCAATCTGTCATCTCAACACTCGCTGAAGGACACTGTGAGCTACAGTGCTGGATTACAAAAAATTCATCTATTCTGTGACATTTTCTTGATTCCTGAAGCAAAATGTTTACCAGCGGAGTTTGTGACACTGCACTCCTTTGCACTATGGGCAGCATTGAACTTGGTTTTGATCTTTGCAGATTTAGCGGAATTGAAACTTTTTGAACCAGTAGTGATCAACACAGTGCAATCATACATGGCAGGAATTTGAGCATGGAATTTTGTGCAAGGATGGACAGATCCATTATTGGACAACAAACACATCCAGATAAATTTCTCACTGTGAGGACTGCTTAATGCATTGGGACTGCAACAAAGACCAATGAGGCCACTGGTAACACTGTCAATGCTAAGAGTGCTGAATCACACATTAGACAAGCAAGACACATTTGATGCATGTGTCTGGGCCATGGCAACAGCAGCATTCTGGGGCATGATGAGATTTGGAGAGGTATCAGTCAAAGCACAGAAGGATTTTAACAGGGAAAGGCATCTGAAGAGGTGTGATGCTGTATTTGGTCTTGATATGGATGTAATCAAGTTTTTGAGGTTGGACCTACCATCTGCAAAGACAGCGAGGCCAGGAGAGACACAGAATATTTTTCTCACTGGATCCAGGGACATCAGCGCAATTGGGGCAGTGTGCAACTTAGCCAGAGTGGTACTGGCTGGGCCAGAGGACCCAATGTTCTCATGGAGAGATTGAAGAGGTTCTATATGCCCTATGGTCAAGGACAAAGTGCTGGGGCATATAAACAGTATACTTAAAGCATGGGGATGGGGAACAACCTTTGGTCACTCATTTTGTATTGTAGGAGCATCATATTACCTAGCACAGAAGGTAAACCCCAAAATGGTCAGGATCACCAGTAGGTGGAAATCACTGGCTGTTATAACTATGCAAGCTAAGTCTTTACAAAGCTTTGCGATCCATTCTGCTACTTAGATATATCACTTCTATCCTGGTACCACTACGCAATTACTTTGCGAAGGAATTCCGACACAAAGCACTTACTTGTTATCTCTTCTCATCCTTATCAGATTCACACTATCCTTTTATATTCTTTCCTTTGTTCTTTACCTACGAGCTAACCCATTCGGGCATGGCATTGCTTGGTGGTCCTGAATTACCTTTAGTATAAAGCTACGGTATTAAATAGGTAGTTCCCTAGTTTAAATATCAACCTTGATAGCACTTCGATAGTGATACCAATTAATCATTTATCCATATCATTGTTTTAACATCTCTACTGTCAGTACGTTCTGCAAAGGTCATTGCAAACGGAACATGTTTACTTTCTTCTATATCAGACACACAAAGTGTCAAGGACTCTACTAATAGTGGAGTCAAGTCCAACTACTTAGTTTAGGATTGTCTTACCTCGTGAAGTAATTCTCTTCACTATTTCCTGTGATTAACCCCGTGACCCATTCCTGACAACCCATCAGTGCATGATCATAACAGTATATTTAAACTGACACTCGGCACATTCGTCCTCATCACTTTTCACATTCTACTCACCAATTTAACCTTCTTCAACAATGGTTTATACAAGGAGCAGATGAAACTGCACCAACACTGGGGTATCCGATGAGTCGGTAACAGAGGAACCAGAAATGGTTAATCCTTTTGCATTGAATGCAACAGCATTGACGTTGTTTGCAGAATCAATCTCGGGAGCAGGACATTCTCAACATCGAGCTAATGTCTTCGGTCCAGCTCCAGGACAACCTGCTAGTGCATGGGTTTCTAGTCATCACGCCCTTGGTCAACCTGACCATTCTGAATTTGAGTACCAAGCACTCTATACAGAAAATGATGACCCCATTACTGTTTGAACACTGCGAAGAAATCACATGGTGATACCAACAACAGAGATGGAAATCTCACCATCTCCTACCACCTTTACCCTTGCTGACAGAATGCATCAGCAACTAGCAAATGTTCCTGGCCCTTCGCGAGGTTGGATACCAGTTACCACTGTGGAAATTCCGGAAAACATCAAGGAAGCGGAAATTGATGAAGAGGTAGGTCCTGAAGAATCAGGAAATCCTGGAGACCCAGGGGGATCTGATCCCAATAGTCCTGGAGGTCCCGGAGCACCTCGAGGTTCTTGCGTTCCTAGTCATTCTAGGAGTCCAGTGGAATGGGTAGGTAGAGTCCATCCAGACCCTACTGAACAACACATCTTAGATGTGTTTCATGCATTTAAGGGTTCGCTCAATACCCTCAGAACAGTTCTCGCGGGCATGAATGCTAGCAGCCCCGCAGAATCTGGAAGATTGAAGGTTAAGGATCCTGATTTATTTGACAGATCTGACCCATGGAAACTGAAAGGTTTGCTTGTTTTCTTATCTTTGGTGTTCATTGACCATCCCTCATATTTTACTGATCAAAAGAAGATCAACTACACTCTTTCCTACCTCGGCAGCTCCATGAAGGAATGGTTCAAACCAGATATTCTGGATCCAAATGTTTCTGCGATGCCAGCTTGGACAAGTTCCTTCATGGCATTGGTTAAGGAATTGAAGGATAATTTCGGTATGTACAATGCACAGGGGGAAGCCAAGGATAAGCATTAAGGATGAAGGAATCCAATAACATATGGAAGTATAACATCCATTTCAATACCCTTGCAGTGTCTACTAACTGGGACTCACATGCCCCTAAGTGGGCTTATCAACATGGTTTGGCAAGCCATATCAAAGATGAGATGGCTCATCTTCCGGAGCTGAAGATGCTCATGGAATACCGTTATGAGGTACTTCAGGTAGATACAGGTAGTGGAGATGAGAAGAAGAGCGGAAAAGAGAAGCTGCTAGATCGACTGGTGTTTCCTTGGGAGGGAAAGCATCAACTATGTGGAAGAAGAATTCACCAGGTTCTTCACAAACTCCTACATCCTCCACAACCAACACACCTATGACTTCAACAAATAATTCGGGGAAAAAAGGTAAGGCTAGTGGAGGTGGAAATTCCTTGTCATCAATGAGTTCTGCGGTGTCTTGACCAGCATACACAAGAAACCTCAGCTCGGATGGCAAACTCCTTGCGAAGGAATCAGAATGCCAGAAGGAGTTGGGGCTGTGCAGGTTTTGTGGTGGGAATCATAAGTTCAATGACTGTGAGAGAAAGTCTTGTGAAGCTCGCAGACATGCCGTGGAAGCACAGGAAGCAGTGGCAAGTACCTCTTTGGTATCGGAAAAATAGTCTGCAACTCCTGTACCTCAGTACGAAGTGGGAGTTGCATTGACCAGGTTCATACTACAGGGGAAGTTAAATTAAATGCATCCACTCTTTCTTATGATGAATGATCTTTTACTATACCTCTTACTATAGATTTTTCACTTTGCAATGTTTCTGCAAAGCTTTCCTTTATCTCATTACTCAATTCTGGTTCTACTGATTGGTTTATTGATTCTCATTTTGTGTATAAACATTCTCTTCCTACTTCTTCTATCCCTTCAATCACTCTCTGACTTTTCGATGGTTCTTTATCTCTGAAACCAATTTCTGAGACTATGTCTCTTAATGTTCGGTTTCCCTCTGGCGAGCTACTACTACTGACATTTTATGTCACTTTACTAGATTCCTCTTGCAAAGCAGTTTTAGGTTACAGTTTCTTGACCCACTACAATCTGTTGATTGACTGGGCATTGAGAAACATTACATTCCACTCCACTAAGCAAGTTGAGTTTCCCTCGACATCCTCACTTCCGTGAACACCTGTTCTGGAAGAAACTGTCCCCTCATGGGGTCAGCCTACCATTAGTTCCGAAGAAGTCCCTTCGCAACCATCTTCGTGAACTTGTTCTTGCCATTCACCTCGTCCTTTATCGGACACTTTTCCCTATGAACCCATCTATTCCTATCCTTCGGTGGCTCAATTGGCCACTTCGTGACTCGAAAACCCAAAACCCAGAGATTGACATTGCTCTTGTCAGCATGGAACTCTTCAACTGTGCTTGCAAGAATGCCAAGTGTGAACCATTGCTTTTATGCACAGTTCACAGTGAAGTTACAGTGTGAGCTGCTTCGACAACTTCAGCAAACAAAAGTGATGCCTCATCATTACTGAAGCATTACGCAGACTTTGCGGATGTCTTTGATGAAGTTGAGTCTGAAGTGCTGCCTGAGCACCGACCCTATGACCTCAAGATTGAATTGGAGGAAGGCGCTGAACCACCTATTGGTCACCTTTACCCTCTTTCTGCTAAAGAATTAGAGGCTCTACGTGATTTCATCAATAAGCACCTCGAATCAGGCGCTATTCAACCCTTGTCCTCTCCACATGGAGCTCCAGTATTGTTTGTACCGAAAAAGGATGGAAAACTTCGACTTTGCGTGGAATTTTGTGGTCTTAATAACATCACAAAGAAGGATCAGTATCCCTTGCCTCTTATTTCTGATTTACTAGATGCTCCAAAGAAAGCTAAGTTTTATACCAAACTCAATCTTGCTCACGTGTACCATTTAGTTTGAATCGCGGAAGGCGATGAATGGAAAACAACATTCAGAACTCGTTGGGGTTCTTATGAATGGAAGGTTATGCCATTGAGACTCACTAATGCTCCTGCAGCTTTCCAAAGGTTTGTTAACAATATATTCACTGATCTTTTAGATGTTTCTGTTATCATCTATCTTGATGACATACTTATTTACTCCGACAATGAGGCATTACATCGCGAACATGTTTGTGAGGTTCTCCATTGTCTTTGTAAACATTGACTCTACATGAATCTTGTGAAATGCGAATGGGAGGTCAATATGGTAGAGTATCTTGGTTATATTCTTTCCCCGGAGGGCTTAACGATGTTGAAAGACAAAGTACAAGCTATCATTGACTGGCCGGTACCTTGGAAAGTCAAAGACGTCCAGTCTTTTCTTGAATTTGCTAATTTCTATAGACATTTTATTTATAATTATAGCAATATCGTAGTTCCAATGACATGACTCATGCAAAAGGATACACTGTGGAATTGGAATACTGATTGCCAGGAAGCCTTCGAGAAGCTCAAATACAGCTTTACTCATGCTCCTATTCTGGCACATTGGGAACCAAACCGACATCTAATCATGGAAACAGATGCTTCGGATTACACATTAGCCATGATCCTTTTGATCCTACTACCTGATGTGTCACGAAACACTCTCTTTCTATTATTCTTTTCTTTTAATATTCTTTTCCTTTTCTTTTATTTACTTACCTAATCATTAAAGCGCTTACACTAGCACTTATTATATCTTTATTTCCATTTAGATTAAATGTGTCAACCTTATTGTTCTCGCATTGTCATTTCACTTAGGCGCGACTCTCTCGTGCCTGTCAGCTTATTGACAGGATGACGTCACTATTGTTCTGCATCCATGCTTCTTTTTATATTGCCTTATTGTTTACTCACTGAATACTTACAGCTTTACTTATGGATACAAGCAACTCTTATTGTAGATCCTCACGGTTACAGTGCGAGACATCTCTCACGACTTCATATCCCATTAGTATATAAAACCTGGTATTTTGTAGTTATGTTCCTTAGCTCTATTCTCGTCTATACTCCTCGGTAGCTAGACTTGTGGTTGGGTTGCTTTATCCTCATCGCTTTCTTCATCCTCTTGCTCATCATTCATGGTGTGATGCCTGGTTATCTCTTGTGAGAGCTAGCGAGTTGCTGACATGATGGAGAAATTCACCCTATCGCATTCCTCTGGAGGACTTTTCAAGCTGTGGAACTCAACTACGACACTCACGAAAAGGAGCTTCTCACGATCTTCGAAGCATTCAAAGGCTGGCGACATTATCTCAAAGGATCGGGAGATCCTATCAACGTCATTACTGATCACAAGAATCTCGAATACTTCTCGACGACGAAGATCCTTCTGCAACAAGTTCATTGGTCAGAGTATCTGCATCAATTTAATATGGTGATCTGATTCAGACCAGGTAAGCTTGGTGAAAAACCTGACTCAATGACTAGACACTGGGATGTCTACCCAAAAGAGGGGGATATTGGCTACGCACAAGTTAACCCACAGAATTTCAGACCTATTTTCACTAATGAACAACTAACTACTTCCCTTCAAGCTACATTCCTAGAAGGACTGGCACTTCATGCCTCCATTGTTATGGATATAGAGGCACTTCATTCCGCGATTCATGATTCAATTGAAACGGATTCGGAAGCAATCACGGGATTGACATTCACGAAGGATGGTTCAAACACTCGTTGGACAATAGGGGCTGATGGACTGTTACAACTTGATGATTGCATTTACGTTCCTAACATTTCTAATTTACAACTTCAAATTCTACATTAATTTCACGATCACCCACTCTCGGGTCATTTTGGTCAGAACGGACTCTGGAAGCTATTCAATGACAGTATACTTGGCCAAAGGTTCGTGACTTTGTTTGTGATTACAATAATTCATGTATGGTTTGCGGATGCAACAAACCTCATTGACATAGGCCTTATGGTCTACTCAAACCACTTCCGGTTCCCATCCGACCTTGGGATTCCATATCGATGGACTTCATTGAACAATTACCTGACTCTAATGGACATACAGCTATTTTGTTAATCATGGATCAAGCCTTGAAACAAGGCATTTTCATCGCGACACATGACAAAATCATGTCCAAAGAGCTCGCAGAATTATTTGTTCATCACGTTTTCTCGAAACACGGAGTTCCTAGTCACGTCACTTCTGACCGAGGCTCGGAATTTGTTTCGGCTTTCTTTCACACTTTAGGGGAAGCTCTCTTGATCAAACTACACTTCACCTCGGGATACCATCCTGAGGGGGATGGACAAACGGAATGAGTTAACCAGACTCTGGAACAATACATTTGTATGTATTGCACGTATCAACAGGACAATTCGGCAAAGCTTCTGCCTATCACGGAATTTGCGTACAACAATGTGTCACGAAACATTCTTTTTCATTATTCCTTTCTTTTATTATTCTTTTTCTTTTCTTTTATTTACTTACCTAATCACCAAAGTGCTTGCACTAGTGCTTATTATATTTTCATTTCCGTTTAGGTTACATGTGTCAGCCTTATTGTTCTCGCGCTGTCGTTTCACTTAGGTGCAACTCTCTTGTGCCTGTCAACTCATTGACAGGACAATGTCATTATTGTTCCACCTCCATGCTTCCTTTTATATTGCCTTATTGTTTACTCACCTAATACATACAGCTTTACTTATGGATATGAGCGACTCTTATTGTAGGTCCTCACGGTTACGATGCGAGACATCTCTCACGGCTTCATATCCCATTAGTATATAAGACTTAGCAGTTTGTAGTTATATTCCTTAGCTCTATTCTCATCTATACTCCTCAGTAGCTAGACTTGTAGTTGGGTTGTTTTATCCTCATCGCTTTCTTCATCCTCTTGCTCATTGTTCATCGTGTGATGCCTGGTTATCTCTTGTGAGAGCTAGCGAGTCGCTGACAGAAGAATAGAGCTTCTACCACACATCACCTGTCACAACAAAAACATTTTTACAAACTTGCCTAGGATTCAACATTCCGTTGGAGACTAGTTTCCTTTTGATACGTAACATATTTTTTCATTCACCCCGAACTTACCCCTCCTACATAAACCAACATGACCAACCAATCAATACATGCGCCCAATGTATCAGAAATCACCAACACTACTACTCCACGTTGAGTATTTGTTAATACACCAGGGAACTACGATGGAGATCCCGCCACCTATCGACCATGGCGACGAAGGATGATGGCCTACATTTCTAAGTTAATGGAGATGAAGCAGGTCGACAATTCCCATCGCGTCACCACCATTATCATGTCCTTCCTGGTTGGAGGAAAGGCCGACGAATGGGCCCAGGTATACACTGATGACCACTTTGACATTGACAAAGGGTTGTGGGACATTACGGGGAAGCAGCTCATTGATGATATGGACAAGGAGTTCACTAACGTTGCGAAGGAGAAGGAAGCCCATGACAAGCTAACCTATATCCGACAGGGGAAGTCTTCAGCCGGCGACTTTTTCAAAGAGTTTGAATTGTTGCTGAAAGATGCCAGGTACAAGAAGGATGAGTCACATGTCCTTACCCTAGCGGAGAGGGCTGTTGATCACACCCTTCTGTACGACATTATTAAGGGACGGACGGAGCCCTTTGAAGACTACAAGGAATTGAAGAAGGTAGTTACAGGGGCTGATAACGTAAGGCGGCAGTGGGCTGAACAGAAGAGAGGCTATGGGTATGCAGGGTGGTGGAATGCTAACCCACAGGGACAGAGTCATGGACAGTCGTCCACTCAGCAGAACAGGCAGGAGCCAAAAACAGCTCCGAGGGCAGAGTACCCTGCAGTACAGAGGAGAGATGCCACCAGTACCACGTTCGGAGGAACAGGCAGGCCGATGGATATTGACCAAGCGAGGGAGAAGCAACTCTGCTTCAATTGTGGCAAACCAGGCCACATGAGTAGGAATTGCCCACATAAGAGAAAGGCAGTTGTTCAAGGTATTATGCTGAATATGAGTGAGCAGGAACGAGTGGAATCTATTAATGATTTGGGTTTTACAAAGGCTCTGCAGTAGATATAGGTCTGCAGGAGCCTTCGAACATGGTCATTTCGAGTTTTGTTGATAACGGCGTTGATTATATAATTAGTACAGGTACTAGACAGAAAAGTGCATCTGCCTTCACACACAAATCCGAAAAATCCGAAAAACCTATACGGTACGAACCCTGTGGTGATGAAGGGAGAAGGCACAGAGGAGGCACAGGCTCAAAGCACAAACTGAGGTGAGGGTGGGGCTAGCACCACACACAAAGGCTGAAAGAAATAAGGATCAAGACAGCAGCGATAGCACAAGGGCCAATCACTAGGGTCGCACAAGGAAAACTAGTTCCAAAGACCAAGTAAGTATATTGAATGTAAACAATGATACAAGTACTAACCTAGTTCCAAAGACCAAGAGGTCAAGATGGGGAACTAGGTGTCAGCTACTGTACTATATATACAAGAGTCTCAATGAGTAAGTGACAGCGCGGGAAGTTGATAGAAGGATATGGAATGATGTAGAAAGATATGGAAGAATGTAGACAGATCCAAACTGTAACAAGGATAAAGGAACGAGGAGATGTAGGGAAAATAAAGTAGGTACCATATACTGTGTAGCCTGTCACGACAAACCCGACACCGCCGAATGGCTAACTCAGAGAGTTAGAGAAGATCAAATCCCAAGGGCGGTAGGATTATTATGAACTTGGATGCCCTCATCCCAAGAAAAAGAAGCATCAGAGGAAACCGTCATGAATATACGAAAACGAAACTGGAAAACAGCAGTCACAGCCATCAAGAGTCTCAAGAACAAGAGGAGCTATGTCCGTGGAACACGCGGCAAAAGCCTCAAGCTTCCAGCAATACTCAAGACACTGGAGGATAGTCGACAGATCGTCACACAAGGACTTCTCAACAGCGGAGCGACTGGTTCCTGTATAGACTCAGAATTTGTAAAACGGCACAATCTTATCACCAAGGACTTACCAGTCAAGACAATAGTCTATAATGCCAACAGCACACTCAATGACGCTGGCTCAATAGATAAGTATGTTGAAATATGGATGACTGTTGGCGATCACTCAGAAATCATACAATTCGGGGTAGTAGGTCTAGGAAAGAATAATATCTTTCTAGGACTAGACTGGCTACGACACCATAACCCTAGTATTGATTGGGAAATGTCTGAACTAACTTTTGACAGGTGTCCAACAAGATGCGGTTACAACTCACACTTTTGGACACCAGAGGATACTCATTCTAGAGCGGTGTTGCAGGAAGGCGAACAACTTTTCCTGTTCGATTGGGATAGATATGTTCATGAGCAGGTACAGTCAAGGAAGTGGACGGAGGAACAGGCCAAGAAGGAAACAGCTGAAGAGTTCAACACTTCCAAATCCTACGTCAAGGAGTATCCTGATGTTTTCAGCCAGAAGGAGTTTGACCAGTTACCACAATGACGCCCTTGGGACCATGCTATCAATCTAATGCCAGGTTCCAAACCTTTAGATTGCAAGGTATATCCACTAAACCCAAAGGAACAAGAGGCACTCGACAAGTTTCTTGAAGAAAACCTTTGAACTGGACGAATTTGACCTTCCACCTCGCAGATGGCATCCCCTTTCTTCTTCGTCAAAAAGAAAGATGGCACCTTACAACCGGTACAAGATTATCGCAAACTGAACAAGATGATGGTTAAAAACCAGTACCCACTTCCTCTCATTCAGGAGCTAATTGATCATTTAAAAGGCGCTAAAATCTTCACGAAGATGGACATCAGATGGGGATTCAACAACATCCGCATAAAGGAAGGTGACGAATGAAAAGTGGCTTTTCGAACTAACCAGGGGTTATTTGAACCGACCGTTATGTTCTTCGGACTCACTAACTCTCCTGCGACATTCCAAGGTTTTATGAACCATATCCTGCAAGACCTCATCAATAGAGGTCATGTTATCATTTACATGGATGACATACTGATTTTTACTGACGGTATAGAAGAGCATCGACAAATTGTAAAGCAAGTACTCGATATTCTACAAGAGCACAAACTGTTTCTTAAACCCGAAAAATGTTCTTTCGAAAAACCGGTTATCGTCTACCTCAGTATTATCATTGGTAACGGAACTATTTGCATGGATCCCAAGAAAGTACAAGCCATTTGAGAATGGATCACTCCACAAAAAAAGCGCGATGTCCAGCAGTTTCTAGGATTCTGCAACTTCTTCCAACAATTCCTTCATGGGTTCAGTCTTGTAGCAAAACCACTAATGCAGCTCACAGGAAATGGGACTTGGAAGTGGGGGAAAAACCAGGAGGAGACATTTGAGGAGTTGAAGTGCCATATTTGTGAGGAAGTAGTTCTTTTGATTCCTTGTAACCACGGGAAATTCAGGGTGGAAGCTGATTCATCTGATTATGCTAATGGCGCCGTCTTATCCCAGTTTGTTGATGGTAGATGGTATCCTATTGCCTTTCACTCTCTTTCCCTCAATGAGGTCGAACGGAATTACGAAATTTACAACAAAAAGTTAATGGCAATCATGGACTCTCTTGACGATTGGCGGCAATATTTACTAGGTGCAGAGGAACAGATCGAGATTTATACAGATCATGCAAATCTCCAATACTTCAAGAAGCTGCAGAAACTTAATCGTCGACAAGCGTGCTGGGTATTGGAGTTAGCAGAGTATAATTTCAATCTCGTCCATAAACCTGGTAAATTGATGACGAAAGCTGATGCCCTGTCGAGGATGACAGGTCTTGAGACGGGGGACAAGGACAACAAGAACATCGTCCTCCTGAAACCGGAACTTTTCATCCGTGCTCTTGACCTATCAGCTCCTGAAGATCTCCTGCTATCAGAGTTCCAAAAGAGTAGAAACCAAGTAGATCAAATTGTACAGGATGCCCTAGCTACCGAAAACCCGGAGTAGACTGAAACCGACAAAGTTATTACATGGAAAGGGCGTGTTTATGTACCAAAAAACCGCCTACTCCGATCCAAAATAATCACTCAGTACCACGACATGCCATTAGCGGGACATCCTGGACAGTATAAAGCCACGGAGTTGATCACTAGGGACTACTGGTGGCCAGGGGTGACACGAGATGCGGGGAAGTACGTCGAAGGTTGCAAGAAATGCCAGGCGACAAAATCACATCGTACCAAACCAGTCGGACAACTTCATCCACATGCGGTACCAACTGAACTGTGGCAGATAATCGGCACTGATATGATAGGGGAATTACCAGAATCAGGAGGGTATAACACTATTTCAGTGTTTATTGATCATTTTTCCAAAAGACTGCGACTGGTTCCATCACACACAACAGTCACATCGGAAGGAATGGCAAAGATATATCGCGATCAGATTTTTTCTATCCACGGCATTCCACGAAAGATCATACATGATTGTGGACCTCAATACCATTCCCAATTTATGAAGGAACTTTATCGTCTATTGGGAATAGAAGCGAATTACACTATGGTGTATCATCCACAGACCAACAGCCAGACGGAACAAACAAACCAGGAGATAGAACATTATCTCCGTTTGTTCATTAGTTATCATCAGAACGACTGGCACAAGTGGTTACCACTTGCAGAGTTTGCCTATAATGATCAAGTACATTCTGCGACAAAGGTCTCCCCCTTCTATGCTGACAATGGTAGACATCCCTATACAGGTATGGCACCTCAAATGACTTTGGACAACCCCACAGCACAGGCGTTTGCGGATGGAATGAGGAAGGTTCGAGAGGAGGTAGGAGCGGCCTTAGGAAAGGCCAATGAGGATATGAAGAAGTTTTATGACTGGAAGCGAAGAGTTGGGGTAGAGTACAAGCCAGGTGATAAGGTCTGGCTTGAAGGAACTAACTTGTCAACAGACCAGCCAATGAAAAAGTTAGGAGACAAATGGTTTGGACCATTTACGGTTCAAAAGAAAGTAGGCGCTAGTTCTTATAAACTAGATATTCCCTCGACGTGGAAATGTATTCATAATGTTTTCAATGAAGTACTTCTCACTCCTTACAGAGAACTGCAATTCCCCTCTCAACCATGAAACACTCAACCACCTCCTGTCATTGTAGGAGAAGAAGAAGAATTCGAAGTTGAAGAAATTCTCGATTCCTGGAAAGTAGGAAGAGGGATCAAGTACAAGGTCAGATGGCAAGGGTATGGACCACATGAAGACACTTGGGAACCTCAGTCTAACATAACGCATTCCTCTGATTTGTTGAAGGAATTCCATGACAAGAACCCGACCAAACCCAAACCCGCCACCCTAAATCAACTCGAGATCCCTATTTCCTTAATTCCTTCTGAATTGTTCCGCCCTATGCCCCAGCCAAACACCAAAAATACACCACCGCAATTACCCTCCGAAAATTTCATTAGATGACAAGTGCTTTGTGGAACTCGCGCCCTAGGGAGGGGGTAATGTCACGAAACATTCTTTTTCATTATTCTTTTCTTTTATTTACTTACCTAATCACCAAAGTGCTTGCACTAGTGCTTATTATATTTTCATTTCCGTTTAGGTTACATGTGTCAGCCTTATTGTTCTCGCACTGTCATTTCACTTAGGCGCAACTCTCTTGTGCCTGTCAACTCATTGACAGGACGGCATCATTATTGTTCCGCCTCCATGCTTCCTTTTATATTGCCTTATTGTTTACTCACCTAATACATACAGCTTTACTTATGGATACGAGCGACTCTTATTGTAGGTCCTCACGGTTACAGTGTGAGACATCTCTCACAGCTTCATATCCCATTAGTATATAAGACTTAGCAGTTTGTAGTTATATTCCTTAGCTCTATTCTCATCTATACTCCTTGTTAGCTAGACTTGTAGTTGGGTTGTTTTATCCTCATTGCTTTCTTCATCCTCTTGCTCATCGTTCATCGTGTGACGCCTGGTTATCTCTTGTGAGAGCTAGCGAGTCGCTGACACATCGCTCCTAACGCTTCCACTGGTATTACTCCATTCTTCATGAATAAAGGTTATCATCCTAACATTACAGTGAAACCTGAAATTGACATCCATTCCGATCGCGCGATTGACTTCATGACGAATTTAGATGAGATTCATTCTTTCCTTCATGAAGAAATTACTAATGCACAAGCTCAATACAAAGAGCAAGCGGACAGAAAATGTATTACTCACCCCGCTTTTCCCATTGATTCACAGGTATTTGTACTAGCAAAGCACATTAAAACCACTCAACCTACCGCAAAGTTCTCTGAGAAGTATCTCAGACCATTCAAAGTTCTTGAGTGAGTAGGAACTCTCTCATACAAGTTACAACTCCCTTCCTATCTCAGTTGTATCCACCCAGTTTTCCATGTATCCCAACTAGAACCATATACTCCGAACTCGATTCCACATCGCGAACAAACTCCTCCACCTCTGGTGGAAGTTGATGGCGAAGAGGGATATAATGTCGTGGAGGTATTAGATTCGAAATTGGATCGTTGATACAAAAAATGTCCACTATGGTATTACATCTGGTGGGCAGGATATGAAGATACAGATGAAGAGTTTTCCTGGGTCACCGCAAATGAAATTCACATGGACGAGCTGGTCCCAGCTTTCCATCTTTGTTACCCTCACAAACCTGGACCATTATGATCAACGACCACTTAATTTTTTCTATTCATTCATTGGAAATACTAATTTTTATTCTACTAGTTCAACAACTCATCACAAAACCTTCGCGATCCATCACCATTACATTCCGTACTACCTATTACATTACCTACTAAATTTCAAACCTTCATGTCAAGTAGTTCCGCGATCCATCCTTCGCGAAGCTAACTTCGAACTCTCACATTTCCTTCCTTCCGAAACCATTGCGATTCTTTCCTTGCGGAACGAATCCTTACTTCTCACATTTCCTTCCTTCTACAACCATCGTGATTCCCTCCTTGCAGAACGAATCTTAACTCCTTACACTTATTCCTAAAACAAAACCCTTATGATTCCAAAATCACCAAAAAAGGCAAATACTCATAGCAATCAAAGCAAAACAACACAAAACAAAAAACAAAAACCAAAAACAACAGACAACAAAAAACCAATAAAGAAACTATTACAAAATTAGATAAAACTATTTACAAGTCCAATGACTACTATAACCCTTCATGGGAATTATGTCGTGCATTGTTTTCCTTCGCGAATCTTTCTCCTCTTTTTCTCTTCCTCGTCTTCTTCTTCATCTTCATCTTCCTCTTCCTCATACTTCTTCCTCTGCTACCACTTCTGCAGGTTGTTGCTGAACAAGACAAACCAGCTCTTCCATCATGAACCTGAGAAGAGTACCCATTTGCCTTTTCAGGGCTTCATTATGCTCCGCGAGCAGATCCAATTTCCCCTCCAACTCAGTACCTCCAAATCTCCTCTCCGTGATGCATCTCATGGGACCATCATACAACCCTTCTTCCTCCACATGCAGCCTCTTTCTCCTTGACCTATGAACCGCATTATCCCCTGCCCAGCTACACCTCTGTCATTGGAGGTGACAGGCCAGACAGGCCTGAGTCTGGGGTTTCCCGGGTTGCACAATACAATTTGAAGTGTTACCTTGGATAACACGATGAATGCATCCTTTGCGATTACGCGAAGGCGTGGGGGGAGGGAGGTCATCCTTGTCATTGTCCTCATCATCATCCTCATCATCATCATTGTCATTGTTTCTGTCGTCATCTCCATCATCGGGGTCCGGAGCTGAACCAACCTGTGTTTGTGTTAATCAGTCTGATCCTCACGAAGAAAACAAATTACTCACCTGAGGAACCAACCGTTTCCTCTTCAAAACCTGTATCTTGATGTCTGGGGTATCACATACCACGGAGGCCGACTTGTAAACTTTTTGTTTTGAGCCCGAAGGCTCCCCCGAGCTCATCGTGGTCCCGGTTCTTCATGATGCAGCAAGAGCTGTATGCTCTCGACGTCCTTGTAGCTCCGTAAGGGCTTGAGCCCCACGACGATCCCAATTGTCTTCTTCTTCAGCCAACTTCTTCAACGCGTCAGCTTTTGCCTTCGCGATGCTTTCCTTGACCAGCCACTCCTCTCCTCTTTTTCTCGTGGCCTGCCTCTTGTCCTTGAGTTTTTTCTCCTCCTCGAGCTTCTTCTTTTCCGCCTTGCGCTCCTCCTCACGAGCAGCCTCCTCCTCCAACCTCAAAATTTCCTCCTTGAAGGCAGCCTCCTGCGCCTCGATCTCGAGCTGACAAAGGCGAGCTCGTTCTGCCTGTTCTTGAATGAGTCGCGCTCGTCGTTCCTGTACGGATTCAGTGGCGGTGACAGTAAAAGACATCGTAGAGTGATGAGGACTTAGAAAAAAACAGAGAAAACCCTCGCATTTTATACGCGTTTGTCGTTGAGGGCAGGTTCGACTCCAAATTTTTCGTTTACCTCAATCATAAATCGCATGGCATTTTTGAAAATTTTATTTTTTACTTTTTTACTTTTCCATTCTATCTAATTTTAGATTTGTCAATCATTAACAATTGCGTAGGCTTTTGAGGGCAAAAGCCTAAGAGGGGGATACTGTTATATCTATGCAAGCTAAGTCCTTATGAAGCTTCGCAAACCATTCCGCTACTTAGATATTACTTATATCCTTTTACCACTATGCAATTACTTCGCGAAGGAATTCTGATGCGAAGCAATTATTCATTATCTCATTTTATCCTTATCAGATTCACACTATTCCTTTTATATCCCTTCCTTTGTTCTTTACTTACAAGCTAACCCATCCGGGCATGGCATTGCTTTGCGATCCTGACTTACCTTTAGTATAAAGCTATGGTATCAAATAGGTAGTTCCTTAGTTTAAATATCAACCTTGATAGCACTTTGATAGTGATACCAATTAATCACCTAGCTATATCATCATTTTAACATCCTCGCTGTCAGTACGTTCCGCAAAGGTCATTGTGAATGGAACACATTTACTTTCTTCTGTATCAGACACACAAAGTGTCAAGGACTCTACTAATAGTGGAGTCAAGGTCCAACTACTTAGTTTAGGATCATCTTACCTCGTGAAGTAATTCTCTTCACTATTTCCCACGATTAACCCCGCAACCCATTCCCGACAACCCATCAGTGCACGATCATAACACTGGCATGTGAAACATACATCAGGGCTTTTGATCAAGTAGCATCATGACACATAGGAGCAGCAACTGATTTCCCAAACCAATGGACAGTTTGTTATGATTGTGCACTAGTGGATTGTCAGAAATAGGTCACAGGGTTAATTGTGGGAAAAGGCAAAGAATAATACTTTGCAAGGTGAAATGATCCTAAGACTATGTAGTGACCTTGACTCCACTATTGTGGCGACGAGGACAGAGACGACGGAGCAAAAGCACAAGCACAAGCACAAGCCAAAACACAACTAGCGAAGCCCTTGACAGCGACAACACTAGTGCACTAAGGCGGAAAGGATAGAGTGATCTCAACAGCAGTGATGGCACGAAGGGCCAAATCACAAGGGTTCAAGTAAGGCAAGCTAGTCCCCAATGACCAAGTTAGTATTGAATGTAGCAAAGACAGAGATACAGTGACGAACCTAGTCCCCAATGACCAAGAGGTCGAGATAGGGAACTAGGAGCTAACTACGGTACTATATATACTCGTCTGACAATAAGAGCTGAGAACGAATAAGAATGTAAACGGTGGAGCGTGAAGATAATAAACAGAGGTGAGAAGATAAGAGTGCGAGAGCGCAAAGATGAAGAGCGAATGGGAATAGTTCCAGTAGATAATACCAGAGCGACAGCGTGAGAGGGATTTAAAGAGGAGCGAATGGGAAGGATTCCAGGGAACAATAATGGAGCGACAGCGCGAGAAGGATTGGAGAGAACAATGGGAAAGATGGTATCAGGTGAGAAGGGATGGAACAATCATGGATGAAAGGAGCGCTGAGCGATGAACAGTCATAAACACGATCATGTGATGAAAGGAAAGAAAGCACGTGAAAGAAAAGAAACGTAAGGAAAATGATGTAAGTACCGTGTCACGACAACTATTAGTAGAGTCCTTGACACTTTGCATGTCCAATAGAGAAGAAAGATAAACATTTTCTGTTTGCGATGACATTTGCTGAATGTACTGACAGGAGAGATGTTAAAACGATGATATGGATAGATGATTAGATGGTATCACTATCAAAGTGCTATCAAGGTTGATATTGAAACTAAAGAACTACCTATTCAATACTGTAGCTTTATACTATAGGTAAGTCAGGATTGTGAAGCGATACCATGCCTGAATGGGTTAGCTCATAAGTAAAAACAAAGGAAAGGATATAAAAGGAATAGTATGGATCCAATAAGGACGAGGAAAGATAACAAAGGACTACTTCACATCGGAAATCCTTTGTGAAGTAAATGTGTAGTGATAAAAGAATATCAGTGATATACCTAAGTAGTGAAAAGGATCGCAAAGTCTAGTAAGGACTTAGCTTTGCATAGATATAACACAGTTGCTCAACTGTAGATGGTGGGGATGTGCCTGGACCACTGCAAGGTTTCACAGTCATGGGTGAGCAGCAGAATCTTCTGCAATTTATCTGAGCTAATGCTCAGACCCCCCCCTCCCCAACCTACAGTTTCATTCTTTCAGTATTTGACTGGGAAGTGTCAGATGAGGCTGGACAGAACTTAGCCATACAAAAGAAGTGAGGTGTACAAATCTGGCCCATCATATGTGGCCAGAGGCAAATTTGCAGATCCTGACAATGAGGGTCAGTGATTCAGAATTAAATGTTAAAGTGCAAGATGCAGTGCTTGCAAACTGGAACACAACCAGAATGACAAATTCAACTATTAATCCTGAGAATCAGGACAGAGAGCCTGAACAGGGTTCCCATCAAGGTAAGAAATACAGGCATAGGAATGGGTCTTAGAAAACAAAGTCCCGCAAGGAGAAGAAGTTCTATTATCACTGGATGCAAAAGTTGATAAGTTTTACCCCTTCTAGTAAATTGATAGGAGATTTAATTTAAAAATTATATAGGAAATGTGTCGAGAAAGACGATGGTGTTATATCTATGCAAGCTAAGTCCTTACAAACCTTTGTGAACCATTCCGCTACTTAGATATATTACTTATATCCTTTTACCACTATGCAATTACTTCGCGAAGGAATTCCGACGCGAAGTAAATAACCGTTATCTCTTATCATTCTTATCGGATTTACACTATCCCTTTTATATCCCTTCCTTTGTTCTTTACTTACAAGCTAACCCATTCGGGCATGGCATCACTTCGTGATCCTGAATTACCTTTAGTATAAAGCTACGGTATCAAATAGGTAGTTCCTTAGTTTAAATATCAACCTTGATAGCACTTCAATAGTGATACCAATTAATCACTTATCCATATCATCGTTTTAACATCCCTACTGTCAGTACATTCTGCAACGGTCATCGCGAATGGAACACGTTTTACTTTCTTCTGTTGCAGACACACGAAGTGTCGAGGACTCTACTAATAGTGGAGTCAAGGTCCGACTACATAGTTTAGGATTGTTTTACCTCGCGAAGCAATTCCCTTCACTATTTCCCGTGATCATCCCGTGACCCTTTCCCACAATCCCTTTGTGCACAATCATAACAGATGGTGAATCCCTACTCCTAATCCAATGCATAGACCACAATGGGCCCAACGGACCTTTGGCCTCATAAACATTTGTTCCTACTGTTCATACTTGTTTCACCAGTTTGACTTGTTTTACTTATCCTATCATTTCCAATATCTCTAACACTAGTCTTGATGACTCGTATATTTATTTTCGTATCTAGACTTGATGCACCTCAGTCATTCCCACCTTTCATGTGATTGCCTGAGGTGAGCTTCATTACTATTTCTTTACTATACGTTGTTACTTACAACCTTCGGTACAGTTACATACCTCGTACTTACTAGTACTCGTTCTCATCAAAATGGTAACATGGTGTAAACTTCTGTACAAATCCCCATAAGTTCTCAAAAGCTTTCCAAAAAGTTATCCATAAGTAATATAATTTATTGGCATCTGCACCTAGTGTATGAACTAACTTCTGACTTGTCATGAAGTGAGCGACCCCTATTAATTTCCTTTCTTTACAATACACCATCTGAGCACTTTTACCTACAATAATCAATCTGAAACCTTCCATCCCTTTTTATCAGTTCTGCTCCTGTGCGAAGACTAACCTCGTTCTTTTGACAACGATGATCTCTATCTTCGACGCGACTTACAGACTTGTACCCTGCACATCTACCGTGGGCTTGAAAGAAGTTCCGTCCAGAGGTTTTTCATCTTGGCCGTCGGTTGAAATCACACTGCCCTCACCTTGGGGTGTGTTTCTTTTGCCGGACCGGGCTGTATTGAAAGAGAACTACTAGACAACAGGATTTAGGAGTTTCCGGGGGCCTATCTAGAGTCAACCTTATGTAATTGTTCACAGTCTCCGAGCAATAAATATCTCGAGCAGTTTTTATCTCTCTTCTATCATCAACGTTCAACGCTGGTTCGGTACGCCAATATCCATTATCTGACTTCAGGACCTCTTTGTTCTGACTATCCCTTCAGTATACGTGATCATCCTCGCCGCATTAGCTGGTTCAAATCTATCCCTTTCTCTCGTACAAGTAGTATCTGATTAATTTTTTCGAGTCGTTCATTCAAGCAATCTAATGATTTTCCCCCTAGTTCCCTTTGGCTCTGTTCATTCACATCAATATTTCGGAACGTGCTCTCTTCATCGATATAGTCATGGTTCCGTCTCCGTTGCGTCTGTTGGTTGCAGTGTCCTTTTTTGCAAGTCTTCTCGCAATCATAGCTGCTCCTGTAGCGGCGCGGACACCCCGCAAGCAGGCTTTATCCGAGGGTATGCTAACATTTTGAAATCATTGTTCCATCTTCGCTTGACGATACAAATCGCTTCATAAAGTTCGAGTGATCCTTCAAGCTCGATACAATCGTTGGCTTCTTCTACTTGATCAAACCACCTCATTCGAGGGCGTCTGGAATCCTCAAGAAAATTTAATGGGTGGACGCAGGCGGCCAAACAGCGCAGCATTGAGAAGTCGTCTGATTGCAACGGTTGGGCATCTTTCCATGAACCGCAGCGAGCGAAAGTCATTTTACACTAGTCTTGAAGCTGTCAAGGGAACGAGTCAGCTTGACTGGGTTGTCAATGCAATAGTCAAGCTGTACGATATGCCCGATTTCATTCGATCTGAATGGACAGAGGGTACGTAAATCTATGAAAAATTATTGCCACCATTGCGTACGAAATATCCCGGTTTGCCATTTTCTTTTTGCTTTATCTCTATCTACGCTGATATTGAAACAAATCAGGCTTGCAGGTTCAGATCCAATACTTACCTCAACTGTTTCGTTGGGCTCTCATATTCAACTCGGCTGTTGCCTTTCGGGGAGAACTAAGACCTGATGGACTTTGCATGGAAGGGAACAAGAGTACGCCATCGCACTCTTCAGATGAAATACTTGCAACTGTGGGGAGATTTATGTCGTTCAACATAACCAAGCTATATCAGGATCTGGTGAAAACTGAAGGAGATTCAAACTTTAATTGGGTTGTTAATGCGACGAGATCCTTGCTTTTAGATGAAGACTTCATTCCCGATACGACATGGGAGGTGAATAGACCGGCTATAAACTCGGTAATTCAGGATGCACTGCTAAGACGACCTTTCGGATTATTGCCACCTCCCCCTGCATGGGAACCAACACCTCCCGTGCCGACAACGTTGTCGTCGTCAGTCGCAGCTCAGAAACACTCAGCAGAGCCGGATTGGAATGTAGAAGAGGGAAAGCCGGCTCCTAAACGTCGCCCCATAGCGCGGTCCTTTGCGCAGGCGGCTGACATCAAAGTCCATTCCAATAACGACTCCCGTTGATTGTATCTTCGACTATAATCAGTCCCCTCCCCCCCAGTGGTCATTCGACTCTCAGCTGTCGCACTTCGTACGTGTTCGTGCACGAATCTTGACAAACCTACTCTGCTGGCAGTACGCACCGTAGGCTCGGGACCACAGCCTGCGTTGGATCTCACCTGCGGATGGTCTACATCCGATGCTCTTTATCAGTATTTGTTCTTATGCTCACCGTATGGTACTCCAGTTTCGAATATATATTTATTTGTTTCATAACTTATCTACCTCCCTGCAGTAGGAAACAATCAAGATCAATCAGCAAACTTGATCCGAGTAAGCTCAGGATTTTTGCACAAAATCTGCCTTTACAGATATTATTTGCATAAATCTAGTATATGTGCATTCAGACCTCATGACCTGCGTAAAAAAATATTCTGAAGCCTTCATTTGTGGCTTCGCTCAAGGATATATATACACAGAAGACAAACTCGCTCACTGAAGGAAACCTGGACATTTGAATTCTTGGGTTGTATAGTCACTTGAGCGCGTGAACATTAAGAATCATCGAGAGAATGGATGATTGAAAAAGATACCCCCGTTTACAAAACTCCAACATAAGATCCGGCTTAAACATGCATAAATTATGTACCTTTGACGCCGGATTTTTGACATGGAGGGTCCGTCAAACCGATAAAGAAGGTCGAACGAAGTCAAGGAAATTTCAAGCTGGCTAGCAAAAAAGAAGTAGCTAACGGATTGCTCATCGAAGCAGATAAACGATCGCAGAACAAAAAAAGAAAAAAAGAAAACAAAAAAGTCCTACAGGCTAACATCAAGGTCACTGTCATCCTCTCACAACGCCAACTGTAACATCCGCTTTCACCGTCTCACCGCCTCCTATATCTCTCTTCACACCATTGACCGCATGTTTATTTACACCCCCCGTCAACGCCCCAACACACTTCTCCCAAGCCCACCCCGTGAGCCTTAAAACATCCTCATCCGGTAAGTCACGTCTAACGTGTATCTCGAGTGTTACGACTAGATGTTCGGCCATTGGCAGCTGACGGAAGGAAGGGGGGTTGAAAGATAAGGGAGTCGAGACAGGTACAGCAGGTGTTGGAGTAAATTGCCATATATGAGGAGCAGGGAGGTGGAGGACTTGGGGGTTGTGTTCGACCTGTGGAGAAAATTAGTGCTGAGGGGGAAAGGGGGACTAGAAAAGAATGTCACATACATCTTTCATTACTCTCAAAAACGCTTCCATCTTTCCATCACTATTTTTCGCTATCCCACGTATACTGCCTATACCGCCCTTTTGAGTGCCAACTCTCCGACGGGGTGCGGTTTGCAATAAAACGGTCCCGAGCACGACTGAGGCGCTATACGATACGCGGAATGTGACAAATGTAATTATGCCTGCGAGGGAGAGGTCGAATGTTCTGTGGTGGGATCTATATATCAATGTGAAGAAGAAAAAAAACAATCAACTCGATGAAATGATATATTTCGAAAATGGAATAAAGAAAAAACAAACTTACGCATCTAATCCAAGTCCGCCCCATGAGATAGCTACACACATCGCAAGTGGGAAGACTATGTATGGGTTTGAAAAGATCATTCCAAGGAGAGAGGATGGTGGGCGTCCTTCGTCCGTAATCGTCGATGTTTGTGGTCGTCGAGAAGACAAGGAGGTGAAGGGGGAGAGAAGGGAAGAGGTCAATGAGCGTACGAGTGCAGTGAGTGAGGGAATACGGTTTCCAGTGACTGGGAAGTGGAACACAAGATTAGATAGATAGGGAAGAGGATGGAGAAGGAATGAAAGACATACTATCAACCAACTTTTTATGGTTATCAAACATCGCTGCTGATAGAATAATAGTGATAAAAGCCAATGAAGAGAGGATATATGGGAATTGAATCCTTATTCAAACATTGTTAGTGATATAATCTACAACAACGACAACGATAAGGAATTTTACCCTGTAAAACTGGGATTTTCATCCCCCATATGGTGATGATGACCATCTCCACCACCTACTCCCCCAGTTCCCCCGGCACTCAAAAGAACATGTTCTACAGTCTCTTTACACACATACACTGACGAAAACATCAGGTATACTGATTGTGCGAATTGGAGTACAGTTTCAATCCGGGCGTTTCCGTATGGTCTTCTTAATGCAGTCATACCACCACTGCTTATAAGACCACCGCTCCCCCTCAACCACCCTCTCATAACACCACCAACACCGGCACCCAACGAATCAAACACGACCCAATAGCCTAACCCCGTTGTACCCAAAGACCCGATTTGTTGTCCAGACACCCAAAGGAATGCGCCAAGGAAAAATTGGAAGAGAGTGAATGGGAGTGCGAGAATATTATGATTATGAGTATATTTGTTGGAGATGGTATTATTGGTATTGATGTTGCTGTTGATGAAGTCGGATGTTGAGTTGACAGAGCTGGTTACAAGACCAGTAGGAACAGAAGGAATTGTAGGCGTTGGAGGGAAATGCGCATACGACGACTGTGCTTGGGATTGAGACCGCGAATGCGAATGTGAATGTCCATGTCCATGTCCATAATTCTGACCCATCGATCCAGGTGTTACTACCCCAGCACTTTTTGGAAACGGCGAGATCGGATTCCAAGGACTCATAGGCGTAGGCGTCGGTTGAGTGTATAATTCCAATTCTTGTTCTCCCTCTACACCGTCGTTATACAACAGGGCTCCAGGCCCTCCTGTACCAGGTTCCAGAAATGAAAAAAAGTTATGCGATAGTGAATGTTTATGATGATGTCCTCTTCTCGAACTCGTCAAACCAGACCCTGATGAAGATCCGTTTGTTCCATTGGACATCAACGGAGCTGTTGGAGTTGGACCGCTTATCGACGGTGGTCGTCCACCAAAACTGAAATTGGCTCCTAAAGTGCCACCAGCACCGTTTTGTAGAGATCTAGCAGTCCTTCGTCCACCAGATGAAGGAAAACTAACACTTGACCCTGCAGAGGGCATCGGTAAAGCTTCTCTATCAGAAGGAAATTCGAGTTCCTGTGCACCATCTTCCGAAATTGTATTTGCTGGTAAAGACCCAGGACGAGGGAAGAATATCGATAGGTTACGGGAATGTAACCTGGAATGACGACGGTTGTGTTGTTGTTTCTGGTTTTCACTTTGGCTCTCGAGTTGCGCTGCGTTGCCTTCACCTAATGTATCATTCGTGAAATTGTTATCATTCCTATTGTTGTTATCTGATGGAACGGAATGGAAGGTTCCAGATCAATTATTGTAAGTAAAGGTGCTTGGATAATGTATTGTAAAGAAAGGAAATAATAGGGATGGCTCACTTCATGACAGCTGCTGCACCAAGCCCTCCCACTCAAGCTATTGACTGCTCAACCTACTGGCATGCTTTTGATACTAAAGACTGACCTCATATCCATAGCAACAACAGCAATTCCTGATCTGATTGCAGTTCTCAGCCCTGTCCAAATGCTGCTGCTAATTCCATTGGTAAAGAAGAGATCCTATCTGATAGTACCTTGATCACACCCATTCTAACCCCTACTCCAACTGCACCCCCACCCACCATATCAAATCCGGAAGTCAGCACAAATTAGCTCATGGCACAGCTCATTGAGCAGGTGACTCAGCTCACAGCCAACCTTCATAAAGCCTCAGCCAAGTCAAGTATGAATAAGCCTGAGCTCTTCAAAGGCTCCAGTAGTGCAGAAGCATGTCACTTTATTGCTCAGTATCAAAGCTGGGCAGTAGAACAACCAGATTTGAATGACAATGAAGGGAAGCTGATTAAGGCTGCCCTAGGATTCTTTTCAGGAAATGCTGCTGACTGGGCTATGCCATACCTCTTAGAATTCAGCTATAACCAACAACCCTTTACTGGACAATGGGAAGACTTCAAAACAGCTTTCACACTCCAATTTGAATCCATCAATGCAGGTATGGAGGCCTGGAATGCAATCCAGCATCTTAGGCAAGCAAAAGGTGTTATATCTATGCAAGCTAAGTCCTTATGAAGCTTTGCGAACCATTCCACTACTTAGATATATTACTTATATCCTTTTACCACTATGCAATTACTTCACGAAGGAATTCCGACACAAAGCAATTACTCATTATCTCTTTTTATCCTTATCAGATTCACACTATTCCTTTTATATCCCTTCCTTTGTTCTTTACTTACGAGCTAACCCATTCGGGCATGGCATCGCTTCGCGATCCTCACTTACCTCTAGTATAAAGCTACGGTATTAAATAGGTAGTTCCTTAGTTTAAATATCAACCTTGATAGCACTTCGACAGTGATACCAATTAATCACTTAGCCATATCATCATTTTAATGTCTTTATGGTCAGTACGTTCCGCGACAGTTGTTGTGAATGGAACATGTTTACCTTTCTTCTCTTGCGGACACATGATGTCATGAAGTGAGCCACCCCTATCATTTTCCTTTCTTTATGATACACCATCCAAGCTCTCCTACCTACAATAATCATTCCGGAACCTTCCATTCCATTCTATCAGTTCCGTTCCATTCCTTGTGCCTGAGCTATACAGTATTACATCATAATTCCCACACTCCGCCTTGTATATATAAGCCAGCCCCCACAGCCTGGTCCCTTATCTTGACCTCTTTGTCGTTGGGACCAGGTATGTCTTTTACCTACTTACTGTCACGAAGAGGTGACGGCGGTGGCGGAGCGGAGCGGAGGCTTAGGCGAAAGCGGACACTGGTCCCAACGACAAAGTTATATTGATAATAAATACAAGTAAGTAAGTTCAAGACATACCTGGTCCCAACGACAAAGAGGTCAAGATAAGGGACCAGGTTGTGGGGGCTGGCTTATATATACAAGGTGGAGCGTGGGAACTATGAGGTAATACTGTATAGCTCCGGCACAAGGAATGGAACTAATAGAATGGAATGGAATGTTCCGGAATGATTATTGTAGGTAGGAGGGCTTGGATGGTGTATCGTAAAGAAGGGAAAATGATAGGGGGTGGGCTCACTTCATGACATTACCCCCCTCCTTATGACCATTGCCCTCAATGGTCAAGCTTTTGCCGCCTGAGGGTGCTTTTTGTGGAATTTTCGGATAGTTGCTGGGGCGTGTTCAAGATTTGGTGCAGGTTCCCATGAGTTGTGTCCTGCATCGTAGCCTTTCCACTTTACCAAGTACTCTAGCTTCTTCCACCTAATCCGACTATCCAAGATGTCCTCGACTTCATACTCCGGCTCATCCTCATCCTCTAGATATACTGGTTCCGGTGGTGTTGCAATTTCGCCGTTTACGGTGTTCCCTCTCCAAGGGTACAATTTATCAACATGGAACACAGGATGGATGCGGTCCAGGGATAGTGGGAGGTCTAAACGGTAGTCCAGGGGCCCAACCTTCTGCAAAATGGTGTAAGGTCCTAGCTGTCGATCCCCAAGTTTCTCACTGGAAAGTTGGAGCTTGATGTCCTCTGCGCTTAGCCAGACCTGATCTCCAACTTGGAATTGATGTGCTTTTCGTTTTCCCCGTTCGTAGTTTTCCTTTTGCCGTCGTTTCCCCAGGTGTAGCGCCGCCCCAGCATCCTGTCGTGCATCCCGCAGTATCTGGATGCGATCATCCACCGCCGGAATCCCACTCCGTTGTCCAACTGGAATGTTAAATAGAGGCAGATAACCATAGGTGAGTTCGAATGGGGACGTTCCAAGTGCAGAGTGGGTGCGAGAGTTAATCACAAATTCCGCCATAGGTAGGTGCTCCGCCCAGTCGTCCTGGCGGCGTCCCACATAGAGTCTGAGGTATTTTTCGACTTCTTGGTTTGCCCGTTCGGTCTGTCCGTTTGCTTGGGGGTGGTACCCTGAGGTGAGGTTTGATTTGATTCCTAGGCGGGAGAGTAATGATCGCATGAGTTTTGCTGCAAACTGGGGTCCCCGGTCTGATACAAAGCGGAGGGGAAGACCATGGAGGCGAAAAATTTCGCGATAGTAGATGTCGGCCACACCTGCTGCTGTGATTGAAGTTGTACAAGGAATTGCATGGATTTGTTTACCGTAAAGGTCCGTGCAGACTAGAATCGCGTCATACCCTTGCGAGTTGGGCAGCTGTGTGATCAAGTCAACTCCCACTTCTTCCCACAAGCCTGCTGGGACGTCTAGAGGTAGTGTTACTGCTCGTGGGTGTCTCTGTATCTTCTTCCTTGCACAAGTCTCGCATCCTTCAACATATTTTTCTACAAAGGATCGCAGGGTGGGCCACCAAAAGTGGGTGCTGACGAGGTCAAGGGTATTGTGAAGTCCAGGGTGGCCAGCAGAGGGGTTATCGTGGCATTGCTTGAGTACTTCTTTCCGGAGGTCATCATCTGGTGGGACATATACTCTTCCTCGGTGGTATACTAGTCCCTTGTCTTCTTCCCATTCTGCTATCCCATTGGCCAAGCGTTTGAGACCGCTTCTCCTAAGCTCTTCCAGTCCTTCCAGTACTTGGGCCTCCTTTTGAGACGCCTGTCGGATGCGGTCCTCCAGTGGGTTTTGTAGTGAGATAGCTGCCACTTGCATGAAATGGGCTGGTTTCAGAACAATCTGTTGTCGATTATCTTCGCTATCCAGAACCTGATATGCTGCCATACGAGAGAGAGCGTCTGCCTGAGTGTTGGACTTGCCAGGGCGGTGAGTGAGCTGGAAGTCGAATCGGGACAACCATAGTGCCCATCGCGCCTGCCGTCTACTGAGGTCTTGAGCAGAACGCCAGAATTCCAGGTTTGCGTGGTCGGTGAGAATCTCGAACGGTTGTGGTGAACCTTCCAGGAAGCTTCTCCAGTCCTTTAATGCTTCGATGATAGCGAGCATCTCTCGGTCATAGATTTCGTAGTTTCGTTCGGCTGCTTGCATGGAGGCTGATCGAAATGCCACTGGGTGCCACTGGCCGTCGTCTTGTTTCTGCATTAGGGCTCCTCCCGTAGCAAAGCCTGATGCATCTACCTCAAGTTGTGTGAGCCTATTAGGGTCCCAGAGTGCCAGTACCGGTGCTGTGATGAATGCTTCCCTTAGGGTATCGAATGCTTGTTGTTGGTGTGTCCCCCAACTGAAGCCTGTATCCTTTTTTGTTAGGTCGTTCAGAGGGCGTGCTATGCGGGCAAAGTTCCGTATGAATCGACGGTAGAAGTTAGCGAAGCCTAGGAATCCCCGTAGTTCTCGTAGATTCTTTGGGGTAGGCCAGTCGCGGACTGCAGCTACTTTTACTGGATCCATGCGCACTTCACCTTCTGATATCACTAGTCCCAAATACTCAACCTGAAGCTCCTCAAACTCGCATTTCTCTGGTCGCAGGTAGAGGTCATGTTTCTCCAGCCGCTTTAGTACCTCTCGCACCACCTGCCGGTGTTCTTGCAAATTGTTACTGAAGATGAGGATGTCGTCTAGGTAGACTGCTACCTTACCAGCCGCCACTAGGTCTGAAAAGATGGAATTCATGAGCGCTTGGAAGGTAGCTGGCGAGTTGGTGAGACCGAAGAACATTACACTGGGTTCAAATAACCCTCGGTTGGTTGCAAAAGCGGCCTTCCACTCATCACCCTCCTTAATCCGGACATTGTTGTAGCCCCATCTGACGTCAAATTTGGTGAAGTACCGTGCCCCCTGTAGACGGCTGACAATGTCAACGACCAGTGGGAGAGGATAGCGGTTCTTTAGGGTTACTTGGTTGAGTTTCCGGTAATCCTGTACGAAGCGGAGCTTCCCATCTTTCTTCTTAACAAAGAAGACGGGTGAAGACAGTGGCGATTTTGAGGGGCGAATGTAGCCTTTTCGGAGGTTGTCATCCAGGAAGCGGTCGAGTTCACCTTGTTCATTCAATGACATTGGATAGACTTTTGTGCGCATGGTTTCCGGTGCACCTGGGATCAATTCTATAGCATGATCCCAGGGTTGGTGGTCAGGGAGGTGCTCTGAAGCAGTTTCAGAGAATACTTTTTCGAAATCGCGGTAGGGTTCTGGGACCATTCCTTCAAAGGTTTTCATGGGTTTTGTTTTGTGGGCTTGTTCCGCCAGCTGTTGGGAGTAGGTGAACCCTGCAGCACACCAGACTTCATCTGTTTGTTCGTGTAAGATTCCTGACTTCACCCATGCACATCGGGTTCGTCGGTTTGCTCGAATGCGGTGTATGGGCGACTCTTCTGTCTCCTCATCCAGTGTGTCAAGTGGTGGTTCAGGGGTGATCACAGTTTCAATTTCCTCCGCCGTGTCTTGCTCTTCCACCTCCTCTATCGTTGTTTGTTGGGATCTGACTGTGAGTCGTCCTTTCTCCCAGTCAATATCTGGATTGGCCTTACGTAGCCAGGGGAGTCCTAAGATTAGGTCTTCGCCTCCCAGATTGGTTACTAGCAAGTCTGTCCACCGTTCTTGGTTATCAACAGTCAGGGCTAGGCGTGCAAAGTGTGTGATCTGCCCTGCTCGGTTAGCAGACCCATCAATGTTAAAGACGCCAATGGGTTTCCTGAGTGGGAAGGTCCTTACACGGTGACGGGTGACAAACTCTTGGTTCAAAAATAGAGCAGTGGCTCCAGAATCAACCATGGCTGCAGTTGCTATACTGTGATTTCTTCCTCTTAGTTTTGCGTTAATTCGGAAGTGAGATGAATTGAAGTTCAATTCCGAAATAGTAGATATTTTACAAGATGGGAGAGAATCATACGCAGATGTGGAATGTATAGCGAACTGGTTTACGGGTACTCTCGATGCAGCCGAGACGGGCACCCGCTTTAAAAACCCTCCTGAGAACCTGGTGCTGGGGCCATGGCATTGGCTCTGTTAAGGAGCTCCTGGAGCTGGGCAATCTGGGCGGAGAGGTCAGGCGTAAGTGGGGACGGAGCAGTGGGAGCTGGAATGGACGCGGCAATTTGGACAGGTTCATTGGGGAAGAGGGTGAACGGTGTCGAAGCAGAAGCAGAGACTTGTTGACGGCGGGGTTGTTGGCGCTTACCCCGGCCACGTTCTAGACCCATGAACTTGTCTTGGCAGACTGATTCTAGGTGGCCTCGTCGTCCACAGTAGCGGCAAACTGTCTCCTTGTATGAGCAGTTCCTCTTTTCGTGACTCTGCGAGCCACACCCATAACACCTTCCTCTCATCTGGGCCACGAAGCTTTCTCTGCTGTTACCACTAGTGTGTGTGGCATCGACATCCATAGCATGGGAGTTGGCAGGGGGGGAGGAGATATGGGAGGTGCCTGGGTTGCGACCTGTCATGGTGGGATCGTGCAGGAACACATCCACTGAAATTGCTCGCCTGATAGCCTCCTCCAGGGTGGGAGCCAGTCCCTGGGCTATATTGACCACAATGAGATTTTGTCGGATCTCTGGGTTGAGGCCGCTATGGAAGCGTTCTCGCAGGTCGACGTCTGAAAGCCCGGTCCGATCACCAATGTCCTTGAAATTCTGTGCAAATTCCGCTACCGTTTGACCTTTTGCCTGCCTGAGATGCTGGATTGCATTCCGGGCCTCCATACCTGCATCAATGGATTCAAATCGGAGGGTGAAGGCTGTTTTGAAGTCTTCCCATCGTCCATTGAAAGGTTGTTGGTTATGGCTGAATTCTAGGAGGTATGGTGTGGCCCAGTCAGCAGCCTTGCCTGAGAAGAATCCTAGCGCTGCCTTGATCAGCTTCCCTTCGTTGCTACTCAGATCTGGTTGTTCCATTGCCCAGCTTTGATACTGAGCAATGAAGCGACGTGCTTCTGCACTACTAGAGCCTTTGAAGAGCTCAGGTTTATTCATACTGGACTTGGCTGAGGCTTTGTGGAGGTTGGCCGTGAGCTGGGCCACCTGCTCGATGAGCTGTGCCATGAGCTGGTTTGTGTTGACTTCAGAGGTCGACATAATGGATGGGGGTGCAGTGGGAGTAGGGATAAGGATGGGTGTGATCACGGTACCGTCGGAAAGGTTCTCCTCTTCACTGATGGAGTTGGCAGCAGCGTTTGGACAGGGTTGAGAACTGCAATCAGCCCAGGAGCTGCTTTTGCTGCGGTGGATGTGGGTTTGGTCTTTAGTATCAAAAGCGTGTGGGTAGGCAGAGCAGTCGATAGCTTGGGCGGGCAGGCTTGGTGCGGAGGTGTCTGTAGACGTGGTGGAAGCGGAGCCTGCAAGGATAACCTAATCGGTAGGCTATCAGTGCAGTAAGGGATCTTGACCTAGTGTCACGAAGAGGTGACGGCGGTGGCGGAGCGGAGCGGAGGCTTAGGCGAAAGCGGACACTGGTCCCAACGACAAAGTTATATTGATAATAAATACAAGTAAGTAAGTTCAAGACATACCTGGTCCCAACGACAAAGAGGTCAAGATAAGGGACCAGGTTGTGGGGGCTGGCTTATATATACAAGGTGGAGCGTGGGAACTATGAGGTAATACTGTATAGCTCCGGCACAAGGAATGGAACTAATAGAATGGAATGGAATGTTCCGGAATGATTATTGTAGGTAGGAGGGCTTGGATGGTGTATCGTAAAGAAGGGAAAATGATAGGGGGTGGGCTCACTTCATGACACTTACTTGTATTTATTATCAATATAACTTTGTCGTTGGGACCAGCTGCCTGTTTCCATCTAAGTCTCCACTCCGCCGTGCCACCGTCGTCACCTCTTTGTGACATTAGGTCAAGATCCCTTACTGCACCGATAGCCTACCGATTAGGTTATCCTTGCAGGCTCCGCTTTCACCACATCTACAGACACCGCCACACCAAGCCTGCCCGCCCAAGCTACCTACCCGCATGCTTTTGATACTAAAGACCAAACCCACATCCACCACAGCAAAAGCAGCTCCTGGGCTGATTGCAGTTCTCAACCCTGTCCAAATGCTGTTGCCAACTCCATCAGTGAAGAAGAGAACCTTTCCGATGGTACCGTGATCACACCCAATCTTATCCCTACTCCAACTGCACCCCCATCCATTATGTCGACCTCCGAAGTCAACACAAATCAGCTCATGGCACAGCTCATCGAGCAGGTGACTCAGCTCACAGCCAACCTTCACAGAGCTGCAGCCAAGTCAAGCATGAATAAGCCCGAGCTCTTCAAAGGCTCGAGTAGTGCGGAAGCCCGTCGCTTCATTGCCCAGTATCAAAGCTGGGCAGTGGAACAACCGGATTTGAAGGACAACGAAGGGAAACTGATTAAGGTGGCCCTAGGATTCTTCTCAGGAAAGGCTGCTGATTGGGCCACCCCATACCTCTTGGAATTCAGTCATCACCAACAACCATTTAATGGACGATGGGAAGACTTTAAAACCGTCTTCACTCTCCGATTCAAATCCATTGATGCAGGCATGGAAGCCCGGAATGCAATCCAGCATCTCAGGCAAGCAAAAGGTCAAACGGTAGCAGAATTTGCACAGAACTTCAAGGACATCGGCAATCGAACTGGGCTCTCAGATATTGACCTACGATAACACTTTCACAGTGGCCTCAACCCAGAGATTCAACAAAATCTCATCATGGTCAACATAGCGCAGGGATTAGCCCCTACGCTGGAGGAGGCAATCAGGCGAGCAATCTCGGTGGATGTATTCCTGCATGACCCCACCATGACAGGCCATAATCAGGGCACCTCTCACATCTCCTCTCCCCCTGCCAACTCCCACGCTATGGACATTGATGCCATGCATACCAGTGGCAACAGTAGAGAAAGCTTTGTGGCTCAGATGAGAGGCAGGTGTTATGGTTGCAGTTCACAGAGTCACGAGAAGAGGAACTGCTCATACAAGGACACAGTATGCCGCTACTGTGGGCAACGAGGTCATTTAGAGTCAGTCTGCCAAGACAAATTCATGGGTCTAGAATGCGGCCGGGGTAAGCGTCAACAACCCCACCGTCAACAAGTTGCAGCTTCCTCTTCAACACCCTTCACTCTTTTCCCCAATGAACCTGTCCAAATTGCAGCTTCTACTCCGGCTCCTGCTCCTGCTCCTATCGCACAGTCCCCAGCTACCCCTGACCTCTCCATCCAGATTGCCCAGCTCCAAGAACTCCTGAACAGAGCCAATGCCATGGCCCCAGCACAAGGTTCGCAGGAGGGTTTTTAAAGTGGGTACCCGTCTCAGCCGCACCGAGAGTACCCGTTAATCAATTTGTTATACTACATTCTACCTCTGCATATGATTCGCTTTCCGCCTGTAAAATACCTACTATTTCGGAATTGAATTCCAATTCATCACACTTCCGAATTAATGCGAAACTAAGAGGAAGGAATCACAGTATAGCAACTGCAGCCATGATTGATTCTGGGGCCACTGCCCTATTTCTGAACCAGGAGTTCGTCAACTGCCACCATGTAAGGACCTTTCCACTCAGGAAACCTATTGGTGTCTTTAACATTGATGGGTCTGCTAACCAAGCAGGGCAAATCACGCACTTTGCGCATCTAGCCCTGACTGTTGATAACCAAGAATGGTGGACAGACTTGCTAATAACCAACCTGGGAAGCGAAGATCTAATTCTGGGACTCCCTTGGTTACGTAAAGCCAATCCAGATATTGACTGGGAGAAAGGACAACTCTCGGTCAAACCACAACAGACAACGATAGAGCAGGTGGTAGAGCAAGATACTGCAGAGGAAATCAAAACAGTCATCACTCCTGAATCCCCACCGAGCATATCAGAGGAGGAGGCAGAGGATTCGCCTATACACCGCATTCGAGCCAATCGACGAACCCGATGTGCATGGGTGAAGTCAGGCATCCTACAGGAACAAACAGAGGAGGTCTGGTGTGCGGCAGGGTTCACCTACTCCCAACAGCTAGCGGAACAGGCCCACAAAGCAAAACCTCCGAAAACCTTTGAAGAAATGGTCCCAGAACCCTACCGTGACTTTGAAAAGGTATTTTCCGAAACTGCATCAGAACGTCTCCCGGAACACCAACCTTGGGATCATGCCATTGAGCTGATCCCAGGTGCACCTGAAACCATGCGCACAAAAGTCTACCCAATGTCATTAAATGAACAAGGTGAACTTGACCGCTTCCTGGATGACAATCTCTGAAAAGGCTACATTCGTCCCTCCAAGTCCCCACTGTCATCACCAGTCTTCTTCATAAAGAAGAAGGATGGAAAACTCCGTTTTGTACAGGACTACAGGAAACTTAACCAAGTAACCCTGAAGAACTGTTATCCCCTCCCATTGGTTGCTGACATCGTTAGCCGTCTGCAGGGGGCACGGTATTTCACCAAATTTGACATCAGATGGGGCTATAACAATGTTCGGATTAAAGAGGGTGACGAGTGAAAAGCTGCCTTTGCAACCAACTGAGGGTTGTTTGAACCCAGCGTAATGTTCTTTGGTCTCACCAACTCCCCAGCCACTTTCCAAGCGCTCATGAACTCCATCTTTTCAGACCTAGTGGCGGCAGGGAAAGTAGCAGTCTACCTAGATGATATTCTCATCTTCACCAACAAAATACCAGAACATCGGCGGATAGTAAGAGAGGTACTCAAACAGCTAGAGAAACACGACCTCTACCTATGACCCAAGAAGTGTGAATTCGAGGAGCTCCAGATCGAATACCTAGGACTAGTGATATCAGAAGGTGAAGTGAGCATGGACCCGGTAAAAGTAGCTGCGGTTTGTGACTGGCCTATCCCAAAGAATCTGTGAGAGCTATGGGGATTCTTAGGTTTTGCTAACTTCTACCACCAATTCATACGGAACTTTGCCCGCATAGCACGCCCTCTGAACGACCTGACCAAGAAAGACTCGGGCTTCAGTTGGGGGACACACCAGCAACAAGCATTCGACACCCTAAGGGAAGCATTTATCACAGCACCGGTACTGGCACTCTGGGACCCTAATAGGCTCACACAACTCGAGGTGGATGCATCAGGCTTTGCTACGGGAGGAGCTCTAATGCAGAAACAAGACGATGGCCAGTGGCACCCAGTAGCATTTCGATCAGCCTCCATGCAACCAGCCGAACAAAACTATGAAATTTACGACCGAGAGATGCTCGCCATCATCGAAGCATTAAAGGACTGGAGAAGCTTCCTGGAAGGTTCACCACAACCATTCGAGATCCTCACTGATCATGCAAACCTGGAATTCTGGCATTCTGTTCAGGACCTTAGTAGACGGCAGGCACGATGGGCACTATGGCTATCCCGCTTCGATTTCCAACTCACTCACCGGCCAGGCAAGTCCAACACTCAGGCAGACGCTCTCTCTCGCATGGCAGCACATCAAGTTTTGGATAGCGAAGATAATCGACAACAGATTGTCCTGAAACCAGCCCATTTTATGCGAGTGGCAGCAACCTCATTACAGAATCCACTGGAGGACCGTATCTGACAGGCATCTCAGAAGGAGGCCCAAGTACTGGAAGGACTGGAAGAGCTTAGGAGAAGCGGTCTCAAACACTTGGCCAATGGGATAGCAGAATGGGAAGACAACGGACTAGTGTACCACCGAGGGAGGGTATACGTCCCACCAGACGATGACCTGCGGAAAGAAATACTCAAACAATGCCACGACAACCCCTCTGCTGGCCACCCTGGACTTCACAATACCCTTGACCTCGTCAGTACCCACTTTTGGTGGCCCACCCTGCGATCCTTTGTAGAAAAATATGTTGAAGGATGCGAGACTTGTGCTAGGAAGAAGATACAGAGACACCCATGAGCAGTAACACTACCCCTAGACATCCCAGCAGGCTTGTGGGAAGAAGTGGGAGTTGACCTGATCACACAGCTGCCCAACTCGCAAGGGTACGATGTGATTCTAGTCTGCACTGACCTCTATGGTAAACAAATCCATGCAATTCCTTGTACAACCTCAATCACAGCAGCAGGGGGTGGCCGACATCTACTATCGCGAAATTTTTCACCTCCATGGCCTTCCCCTCCGCTTTGTATCAGACCGGGGACCCCAGTTTGCAGCAAAACTCATGCAATCACTACTCTCCCACCTAGGAATCAAATCAAACCTCACCTCCGGATACCACCCCCAAGCAAATGGACAGACTGAACGGGCAAACCAAGAAGTCGAAAAGTACCTCAGGCTCTATGTGGGACACCATCAGGATGACTGGGCAGAACACCTGCCCATGGCGGAATTTGTGATTAACTCCCGCACCCACTCAGCACTGGGAACGTCCCCTTTTGAACTCACGTATGGTTACCTGCCTCTATTCAACATTCCAGTGGGACAACGGAGTGGGATTCCGGCGGTGGATGATTGCATCCAGATACTGCAAGACGCACGACAGGATGCTGGGGCGGTGCTGCACCTGGGAAAAGACAGCAAAAGGAAAACTACGAACGGGGAAAATGAAAGGCACATCAGTTCCAAGTTGGAGATCAGGTCTGGCTAAGCGCAGAAGACATCAAGCTGCAACTTTCCAGTGAGAAACTGGGGGATCGACAGCTAGGACCATATGCGATTTTGGAGAAGGTTGGCCCTTTGGACTACCGTTTAGACCTCCCACTGTCGCTAGACCACATCCACCCTGTGTTCCATGTCAATAAACTGTACCCTTGGAGAGGGAACTCCATCAATGGCAAAATTGCAACACCACCGGAACCAGTATACCTAGAGGATGAGGATGAGCCAGAGTATGAAGTCGAGGACATCTTGGATAGTCGGATTAGGTGGAAGAAATTAGAGTACTTGGTAAAGTGGAAAGGCTACGATGCAGGACACAACTCCTGGGAACCTGCACCAAATCTTGAACACGCCCCTACAACTATCCGAAAATTCCACAAAAAGCACCCCTAGGCAGCAAAAGCTTGACCATTGAGGGCAATGGTCATAAGGAGGGGGGGTAATGTCATGAAGTGAGCCACCCCTATCATTTTCCTTTCTTTATGATACACCATCCAAGCTCTCCTACCTACAATAATCATTCCGGAACCTTCCATTCCATTCTACCAGTTCCGTTCCATTCCTTGTGCCTGAGCTATACAGTATTACATCATAATTCCCACACTCCGCCTTGTATATATAAGCCAGCCCCACAGCCTGGTCCCTTATCTTGACCTCTTTGTCATTGGGACCAGGTATGTCTTTTACCTACTTACTTGTATTTATTATCAATATAACTTTGTCATTGGGACCAGTCTCTGCTCCGCTGTGCCACCGTCGTCACCTCTTTGTGACACATGCATCCCTGGATGACCTGCGGTAGGTGCATCATGACAGTGTTCCAGGATTGTTTTCCTTAGCGCGGTGTCTGGTGGAACATAGACTTTGTTATGGTAGTAAAACAAACCATTTTCTTCTCTCCACTCGGCTGGACCACTCATGAGACTCTGGGGACCTTTGATACCTTTCAGACCATCCAGTACTTCGGCCTCTCAGTTGCTGATCTGCCGAATGCGGTCAAGGAGGGGGTTATGGAGGAGGACCATGGTTGCTGCATTAAGGAAGTGTTCCGGTTTTAGCATGATCTGTTCCCTGTTGTCCTCCACGTCTGTGACCTGGTGCTGCACCATACATGACAGTGCATCAGCTTGAGTGTTAGCTTTGCCTGGGCGATGTTTAAGGTGGAAATCAAACCGAGAGAGCCATAGTGCCCATCGTGCCTGTCGACGACTGAGGTCCTGGGCTGTCTTCCAGTATTCAAGGTTTTGGTGGTCAGTTATGATTTCAAAGGGTTCCGGGGATCCTTCTAAGAAGCTTCTCCAGTCTTTCAATGCCTCGATGATGGCCAGCATTTCCCGGTCGTATATTCCGTAGTTTCGCTCAGCTGGATCCATGGAGGAGGAGCAATATGCAACGGGGTGCCAAAGTCCATCCTCCTGTAGCTGCGAAAGTGTACCTCCAGTAGTGAAGCCTGATGCATCCACTTCAATCCGAGTTGGTTTTGATGGGTCCCATAGCATGAGGATTGGTGCCGATGTGAAGGAGTCCCTTAGGGAATCAAAGGCCTCCTGCTGTTCTGAACCCCAAGCCCATTTAGTGTCCTTGCGGGTGAGGCTGTTCAGGGGTCGAGCTTTCTTTGCAAAACCTTCAATAAATCTCTGATAGAAGTTAGCAAATCCCAGGAAGCCTTGGAGATCGTGTAGCGTTGTAGGGGCCTGCCAATTACTAACTGCCTCTATTTTGACTGGGTCCATTCGCACTTCTCCTTCACTGATTACCAAGCCTAGGTATTCGATGGAAGATCATTCAAATTCGCATTTCTCTGGTCGCAGATATAGGTCGTATTTGCTGAGGCGTGTAAGCACATCGTTGACTATACTCCGATGTTCCTCAAGAGTTTCAGTGTAAACCAGGATGTTGTCCAGATAGACGGCCACCTTCCCAGCTGCAATGAGGTCAGCAAATATGGAGTTCATGAGGGCTTGGAATGTAGCAGGTGAGTTTGTTAGGCTGAAGAACATGACAAGGGGCTCGAAGAGTCCTTGATTTGTTGCAAATGCTCCCTTCCATTCATCACCCTCTTTAATCCGCACATTGTTATACCCCCAACAAACATCCATTTTGGAGAAAACCTTGGCTTTACGTAGTTGGCTGATGATGTCCGTGACGAGGGGGAGTGGGTACTGATTTTTCACTGTGTATTCATTGAGTCGCCGGTAATCCTGCACAAATCGGAGTTTACCATCCTTCTTTTTGACAAAGAAGACAGGCGACGCCAATGGGGATTTGGAAGGACAAATGTAACCTTTGTGCAGATTCTCTTCCAAGAATCGGTTGAGCTCTTCCTGTTCATTTGGGGACATGGGGTAGATTTTGGTCTGCATGGTTTCAGGAGCGTCTGATTTGAGATCTATGGCATGGTCCCAAGGTTTATGTTCCGGTAATCACTCTGATTCTTTCTCGGAGAAGACCTTTGCATGTTTCCGGTATGACAAGGGGACCATCTCTTCAAAGGACTTCGATGGCTTCTCTTTGTAGGCAGCCTCTGCGAGTTGTTGAGAATACGTGTACCCTGCAGAACACCAAAGTTCTTCCGACGTATGGCCAATGATCCCAGCTCGAAGTAGTGCTCTCCTCTGCTTCCTGTTGCCTACCAGTCGATACAGAGGGGTGCTTTCAGTGTATTCATGTATCTCTGGGTCAGACATGGGGAGTGGGAGAGTTTCTTTGGGCATTTGGGGTTGGTCATCTGGCTCCGGAATGGAGAAGTGAACTCGGGGAGCTGAAGTGGCATCCCAGTCTGGGTTCACTTTCACGATATGTGCAGTAGTTCCTCCCACATTGCTTTCCTTGGGTTCAGGGATTTCTTCGATGGTCATGGGGTGCGGAGCCTTTCTGGAGGGGTGATAGCCAATTGCTCTTCTCTCCAGTCCATGTCCTGGTTGACCTTTCGGAGCCATGGAAGTCCAAGAATGATATCTTCCGAACCAAGGTTGGTGACAAGGTATTCAAGGAGCTGGGGTGGATTTTGGTCTATGGTGGACAGTAGACGTACAGAGTGTGTGATCTGTCCTGCAGTGTTAGGAGATCCATCAATGTTATAAAGGGCGATGGGATGGCGGAGCCAATGAGGGAGAATTCGATGTTGTTTCATGAAATGTTCATGAATGAAGAGACCTGTGGCACCAGAGTCTATCATTGCTGCGCTGTTGGTATTCTTGAGTCTGCCTTGCAACTTAATTGGCATGCGGAAGTGAGAAACATCACTAGATTGAGCGGAACCAATTGTACACAAGGGTATAGATGCATAAGTAGAGGTAGATGAGGAATACAGACTAGGGAACCAGGTGGCAGCCATGGCGGGTTCCCACTTTAAAAATTTGAGTGCAACTCTGCCATCTGCTCTGCCAGTTCCTTCTGTCCTGCAGTGAGCATCTGAAGGATCTTTGTAAAGTCGGTGGCAGGGGCAGGTGTGGGTGGCGGCAATGGAGGTAGAGGGCTCTGCAATAATAGATGTGGCAGCGGCCGAACGGGGGACGGGTCTTGAGAGTCCCAAGAACTTCCTGCGACAGACGGCTGCTAGATGACCAGTTAGTCTGCAGTGATTGCAGATATCGCGTTCATGGTGTCCATCTGCCTTTCGATGTTCTCTGGACCCGCACCCATAGCATCTTCCCATCATGGATCTGCGATAGTCTTCCGCCGATCGTCCAGTAGTAGTGGCATCCACGTCCATTGTGTTTGGATCATGGGCCGGAACAAAGGGAGTGGGGGTGTAGGAGCTGAAGTTGGGAGTGCTTTGGGTGTATTGTATTTGAGATGAACGTCGCACTGATCTTGAGTATCAAATGCGTGCTGAAATCCTGAACAATTGATGTCTGGTGTAAACGAAGGCGTAGCGGCAATGGAAGGTGGAGAACCAGGTAAGTCCAATTTCCACGCCTCATAGGATCAGTTGGAAAGGCTGATGGTACAAGTAGAGATCTTGACCTAATGTGGTGACGAAGGGGGAAAGCACAGAGAAAGCACAGGCTCGAAGCACAAACCAAAGTGAGGGGTGGGGCTAGCACCACACATGAAGGCTGAAGGGTAAAATGATCAAGATGGCAGTGATAGCGCAGGGGCCAATCACTAGGGTCGCACAAGGAAAACTAGTTCCAAAGACCAAGTAAGTATATTGAAGGTAAATGATGATACAGGTACTAACCTAGTTCCAAAGACCAAGAGGTCAAGATGGGGAACTAGGTGTCAGCTACTGTACTATATATACAAGGGTTCGGATGAGTAAGCGACAGCACAGGAAGCCGATAGAAGTGTCTGGAATGTGATGGAAGGTTCTGACAAGGGATAGATGGAAATAAAAGGATATGGAAACATGGAGAAGGGTTCAGGTAGTCACAAAGGTAAAGGGAGGAGGGAATGTAGGAGAAAATGAAGTAAGTACCATATCCTGTATGGCATGTCACGACAAGTACCTGTTATCTACGCGAAGTACCTCATAATGGTATTCCGCGAGCGTCTTCGGTTCCAGAAGACGAGCCATCTCATCTTTGATATGGCTTGCCAAGCTGCATTGATAAGCCCACTTAAGGGCATGTGAATCACAGTTAGTAGATGCCGTGAGGGTATTGAAACGCATATTATACTTCCATATGTTATTGGATTCTTTCATCCTTAATGTGCCGATCTTATCCTCGGCTTCCCCCTGTGCATCGTACATACCGAAATTGTCCTATAATTCCTTCACCAAAGCCGCGAAGGAACTCGTCCACGCCAGCATCGTGGAGAGGTTCAGATCCAGAATATCTGGTTTGAACCATTCCTTTGCGGAACCGCCGAGGTAGGACAGTGTATAATTGATCTTCTTTTGATCAGTAAAATACGAGGGATGATCAATGAATACCAAAGATAAGGAAACTAAGAAACCTTTCAGTTTCCATGAGTCAGATCCGTTGAACACTTCAGGATCCTTGACCTTCGATCTTCTGGATTCCGCGGGGCTGCTAGCATTCATGCCCGCGAGGACTGTTCCGAGGGTATCAAGCAAACCCTCAAATGCATGAAACACATCTAGGATGTATTGTTCAGTAGGGTCCGGATGGACACTACCTACCTGTTCCACTGGACTCCTAGATTGACTAGGAACACGGGAACCTCAAGGTGCTCCGGGACCTCCAGGACTATCAGGATCAGATCCCCCTGGTGTCAGCGACTCGCTAGCTCTCACAAGAGACAACCAGGCGTCACACGATAGACAATGAGCAAGAGGATGAAAAAGCAAAAAGCGGATGGATAAAACAACCCAACTACAAGTCTAGCTACCGAGGAGAATAGACGAGAATAGAGCTAAGGAATATAACTACCAAATATCCAGTCTTATATACAAAATGGGATATGAAACCGTGAGAGACGTCTCGCACCGTAACCGTGAGGACCTACAATAAGAGTCGCTCGTATCCATAAGTAAAGCTGTAGGTATTCGGTGAGTAAACAATAAGGCAATATAAAAAGAAGCATGGAGGCGGAACAATAATGATGTCGTCCTGTCAATGAACTGACAGGCACGAGAGAGTCGCGCCTAAGTGAAATGACAACGCGAGAACAATAAGGTTGACGCGTGTAACCTAAATGATAATGAAAATATAATAAGTGCTAGTGTAAGCGCTTTGGTGATTAGATAAGTAAAGAAAAGAAAAAGAATAATAAAAGAAAAGAATAATGGAAAAAGATCGATTCATGACATTACCCCCTCCCTAGAGTGCGAGTTCCACGAAGCGCTTGTCGTCTAACAAAATTTTCGGAGGGTAATTGTGAGGGTGTATTTTCGGTATCTGGCGGAGGCATAGGGCGGAATAACTCGGTAGGGAACAAGGAAATAGGGATTTCGAGTCGACTCAGGGTAGCGGGTTTGGGTTTGTTCGGGTTTTTATCATGGAATTCCTTCAACAAATCGGAGGAATGGGTGATGTTGGACCAAGGTTCCCAAGTGTCTTCATGTGGTCCCGTAACCTCGCCACCTGACCTTGTACTTGATCCCTTTTCCTACCTTTCGTGAGTCGAGAATCTCCTCGACTTCGAATTCCTCTTCTTCTCCTACGACGACAGGAGGTGGACGAGTGTTTCGTGGTTGAGAGGGAAATTGCGGTTCTCTATAGGGAGTGAGAAGGACTTCGTTGAAAACGTTATGGATACGTTTCCACGTAGAGGGAATATCTAGTTTATAGGAACTAGCACCTATCTTCTTCTGAACTGTAAACGGTCCAAACCGTTTATCTCCTAACTTTTTCATCGGCTGGTCTGTCGATAAGTTAGTTCCCTCAAGCCAGACCTTATCACCTGGCTTGTACTCTATTCCAACTCTTCGCTTTCGGTCATAAAACTTCTTCATGTCCTCGTTGGCCTTTCCTAAGGCCGCTCCTACTTCGTCTCGAACCTTCCTCATTCCATCTGCAAACGCCTGTGCTGTGGGGTTGTCCGAAGTCATTTGAGGTGCCGTGCCTTTATAGGGATGTCTACCGTTGTCAGCATAGAATGGGGAAACCTTCGTCGCAGAGTGTACTCGATCGTTATAGGCAAATTCTGCAAGCGGTAACCACTCATGCCAGTCATTTTGATGATAACTAATGAACAAACGGAGATAATGTTCTATCTCCTGATTTGTTCGTTCTGTCTGGCCGTTGGTCTGTGGGTGATACGCCGTGGTGTAGTTTGCTTCTATTCCTAAAAGACGGTAGAGTTCCTTCATGAAACGAGAATGATATTGCGGTCCTCGATCATGTACTATTTTTCGTGGAATGCCGTGGATAGAAAAAATACGATCCCGATAGATTTTTGCCATTCCCTCTGATGTGACTGTAGTGTGCGATGGAACAAGTCGTAGTCTTTTGGAAAAATGATCGATAAACACCGATATGGCATTATATCCTCCCGATTCCGGTAGTTCCCCTATCATATCGGTGCCGATTATTTGCCATGGTTCAGTCGGTACCGCATGTGGATGAAGTTGTCCTACTGGTTTGGTACGACGTGACTTTGTCGCCTGGCATTTCTCGCAACCTTCTACATATTTCCCTGCATCTCGTGTCACCCCTGGCCACCAGTAGTCCCGAGTAATCAACTCCGTAGTTTTGTACTGTCCTGGATGTCCCGCTAGTGGTGTATCGTGGTACTGAGTGATTATTTTGGACCGGAGTAGGCGGTTTTTCGGTACATAAACACGCCCTTTCCAGGTAATGACTTTGTCGGTCTCAGTCCACTCTGAATTTTTCGCAGCGAGGGCATCCTGTACAGTTCGTTCCACTTGGTTTCTACTCTTTTGGATCTCTGATAACAGGAGATCTTCGGGAGCCGATAGGTCGAGGGCTTGGATGAAAAGTTCCGGTTTCAGGAGAATGATGTTCTCGTTGTCCTTGTCCCCCGTCTCAAGACCTGTCATCCTCGACAGGGCGTCAGCTTTCATCATCGATTTACCAGGTTTGTGAACGAGATCGAAATTATACTCCGCTAATTCCAGTACCCAGCGCGCTTGTCGTCGGTTGAGTTTCTGCGGCTTCTTGAAGTACTGGAGGTTTGCGTGATCCGTATAAATCTCAATCTGTTCCTCTGCACCTAGTAAATATTGCCTCCAGTCGTCGAGGGAGTCCATAATTGCCATGAGTTCTTTGTCGTAAATTTCGTAATTCCGTTCGACCTCATTAAGGGAACGAGAACGAAAGGCAATGGGATACCATCTACCATCAATGAACTGGGACAAAACGGCGCCATTAGCATAATCGGACGAGTCAGCTTCCACCCTGAATTTCCCGTGGTTATGAGGAATCAACAAAACGACTTCCTCACAAATACGGCGTTTCAGCTCCTCGAACGCCTCCTCTTGACCTTTCTCCCACTTCCAAGTTCCATTCCCCGTGAGCTGTGTTAGTGGCTTTGCTACCAGGCTGAATCCACGAATAAATCGCCAGAAGAAGTTGCAGAATCCTAGAAACTGCTGGACGTCGCGCTTCTTTCGTGGAGTAATCCATTCTCGAACAGATTGAACTTTCTTGGGATCCATGCGAATAGTTCCGTTACCAATGATAATACCGAGGTAGTCGATAACCGGTTTTTCGAAAGAACACTTTTCGGGTTTAAGGAACAACTTGTGTTCCCGTAGAATGTCGAGTACTTGTTCTACAATTTGTCGATGTTCTATTATATCGTCGGTAAAAATCAGTATGTCATCCATGTAAACGATAACATGACCTTTATTGATGAGGTCTCGCAGGATGTGGTTCATGAAACCTTGGAATGTCGCAGGAGAGTTAGTGAGTCCAAAAAACATGACAGTCGGTTCGAATAACCCCTGGTTAGTTCGAAAGGCCGCTTTCCATTCGTCACCTTCCTTTATTCGGATGTTGTTGAACCCCCATCTAATATCCATCTTCGTGAAGATCTTAGCGCCTTTTAAACGATCGATTAGTTCCTGAATGAGAGGAAGTGGGTACCGGTTTTTAACCGTCATCTCATTCAGTTTGCGATAATCTTGTACTGGTCGTAAAGTGCCATCTTTCTTTTTGACGAAGAAGAAAGGAGATGCCATCTGCGAAGTCGAAGGTCGGATTCGTCCAGTTCGAAGGTTTTCTTCAAGAAACTTGTCGAGCGCCTCTTGTTCCTTTGGGTTTAATGGGTACACCTTGCAATCTAAAGGTTTAGAACCTGGCGTTAGGTCGATAGCGTGGTCCCAAGGACGTCGTTGTGGCAGTTGGTCGAATTCCTTCTGGCTGAAAACATCGGGGTACTTTTCGATGTAGGGCTTGGAAGTGTCGAACTCTTGGGCTGTTTCTTCTCTGGCTTGTTTTTCCGTCCACTTCCTCGACTGTACCTGTTCGTGAACATACCTGTCCCAGTCGAACAGGAAAAGCTGTTCGCCTTCCTGTAATGCCGCTCTAGAATGGGTATCCTCTGGTGTCCAAAAGTGTGGGTTGTAACCGCATCTTGTTGGACACCTGTCAAAGGTTAGTTCAGACGTATTCCAGTCGATACTTGGGTTGTGGTGTCGTAGCCAGTCTAGTCCTAGAAAGATATTATTCTTTCCTAGACTTACTACTCCGAATTGGACGATCTCTGAATGATCACCGATGGTCATCCGGATTTCGACGTACTTGTCTATTGAGCCGGAATCATTGAGCGTACCGTCTGCATTGTAGACAGGGGTTTTGATCGGTAAGTCTTTCATAACAAGGTTGTGCCGTTTGACGAATTCTGAGTCGATACAGGAACCAGTAGCTCCACTGTCGAGGAGTCCTTCTGTGACGATTTGTCGAGCATCCTCCAGTGTTTCGAGTATTGCTGGGAGTCTCAGACTTTTGCCGCGTGTCCCACGAACATAACTCCTTTTGTTTTTGAGACTCCGGATGGCGGTGACTGCTGTTTTCCAGTTCCGTTTTCGTATGTCCATGACGGTTTCTTCCAAGGCTTCTTTCTCCCGGGAAAAGGGCATCCAAGTTCGTAATAATCCCACTGCTCTCGGGATCTGGTCTTCTCTAACTCTCTGAGTTAGCCATTCAGCAGTGTTAGGTTCGTACCGTATAGGTTTTTCGGTTTTTTCGGTTTTGTGGATGAAGGTGGAGGCGTTTTTCTGTTTAGTACCTGTACTGATTACATAGTCAACGCCATTATCAACAAACTCCGAAATGTCCGTGTGCGAAGGCTCCTGCAGACCTATATCTACTGCGGAGCCTTTGGAAAACCCAAATCGTTAATAAAGTCCGTACGTTCCTGCTCACTCATATTCAACATAATACCTCTGACTACCGCCTTTCTCTTGTGCGGGCAGTTCCTGCTCATGTGGCCTGGCTCGCCACAGTTGAAGCACAGACGCTTCTCTCTCGCTTGGTCGATGTCCATCGGCCTGCCCGTTCCTCCGAACGTGGTGCCGGTAGCATCTCTTCTCGGTGTCGCCGAATATTCTGCCTTCGGAGCTACTTTCGGCTCCTGTCGGTTCTGCTGAGTGGACGACTGTCCACGACTCTGTCCCTGTGGGTTAGCGTTCCACCAACCCGCATACCCGTAACCTCTCTTCTGTTCGGCCCACTGCCGCCTTACATTGTCAGCCCCTGTGACTACCTTCTTCAATTCCTTGTAGTCTTCAAAGGGCTCCGTTCGTCCTTTGATGATGTCGTAGAGAAGGGTGTGATCAACCGCCCTCTCCGCTAGGGTAAGGACGTGCGACTCGTCCTTCTTGTATCCGGCATCCTTCAGCAACAATTCAAATTCTTTGAAAAAGTCGCCGGCCGAAGACTTCCCCTGTCGGATATAAGTTAGTTTATCGCGAGCTTCCTTCTCTTTCGCGACGTTCGTGAACTCCCTGTCCATATCGTCAATTAACTGCTTCCCCGTAATATCCCATGACCCATTGTCGATGTTGAAGTGGTCATCCGAGTAGACCTGAGCCCATTCATCGGCTTTTCCTCCGACCAGGAAGGACATGATGATGGTCGTGACTCGGTGGGAGTTGTCGACCTGCTTTGTCTCTGTTAGCTCGGAGACATAAGCCATCATTCGTCGTTGCCATGGCCGGTAGGTGGCGGGGTCGCCATCGTAGTTCCCTGGTGTATTGACAAACACCCGGCGTGGACTAGAAGTGATAGTAGCGACTTCTGCTGGGTCGGGCGCATGTATCGACCGATCAGTCATGTTGGTTTATAGGAAGGGAGGGGATGAGCGTGTTTGGTAAGAATGAAAATATGTAACGTATCGAGAAAACTAGTTTTCAACGGTGTGTTGAATCCTAGGCAAGTTTGTAAAAGTTTGTTGTGACGGGTGGTGTGTGGTAGAAGCTCTATTCTTCTGTCAGCGACTCGCTAGCTCTCACAAGAGACAACCAGGCGTCACACGATAGACAATGAGCAAGAGGATGAAAAAGCAAAAAGCGGATGGATAAAACAACCCAACTACAAGTCTAGCTACCGAGGAGAATAGACGAGAATAGAGCTAAGGAATATAACTACCAAATATCCAGTCTTATATACAAAATGGGATATGAAACCGTGAGAGACGTCTCGCACCGTAACCGTGAGGACCTACAATAAGAGTCGCTCGTATCCATAAGTAAAGCTGTAGGTATTCGGTGAGTAAACAATAAGGCAATATAAAAAGAAGCATGGAGGCGGAACAATAATGATGTCGTCCTGTCAATGAACTGACAGGCACGAGAGAGTCGCGCCTAAGTGAAACGACAACGCGAGAACAATAAGGTTGACGCGTGTAACCTAAATGATAATGAAAATATAATAAGTGCTAGTGTAAGCGCTTTGGTGATTAGATAAGTAAAGAAAAGAAAAAGAATAATAAAAGAAAAGAATAATGGAAAAAGATCGATTCATGACACCTGGGTCTCCGGGATTTCCTGACTCGTCATGACCTACCTCTTCATCAATTTCCGCTTCCTCGATGTTTTACAGAATTTCCATCGTGGTAACTGGTATCCGACCTCGCAAAGGGCCGGGAGTGTTTGCTAGCTGTTGACACATTCTGTCAGCAAGGGTAAATGTGGTAGGAGATGGTGGGATTTCCATCTCTGTTGTTGGTATTGCCATGTGATTTCTTTGCGGTGTGCGAACAGTAACGGGGTCACCGTTTTCTGTATAGAGTACTTGGTACTCGAATTCGGAGTGGTCTGGTTGACCAAGGGCATGATGACTAGAAACCCGCGCACTAGCAGGTTGTCCTGGGGCTGGACCGAAGACGTTAGATTGACATCGAGAATGTCTGGCTCCTGAGATAAATTCCGCGAATGGCGCGAAGCCTGTTGCGTTCGATGTGAAAGGATTGACTGTTTCCAGTTCTTCTGTTACCGACTTGTTGGACCCTCCAGTGTTGGTATGGTTTCGTCTGCTCCTTGTATAGACCATTGTTGAAGGAAGTCAAATTGTTGAGTGTAATGAAAAGGGTAATGAGGACAAATGTGCTGAGTGTCAGTTTAAATATACTGTTATGATTGTGCACAAAGGGATCGTCGGGAATGATTGCGGGATGATTGTGGGAAAATATGAAGTAAAATACTTCGCGAGGTAAAATGATCCTAGACAAAGTAGTCGGACCTTGACTCCACTATTAGTAGAGTCCTCGACACTTCATGTGTCCGCAAGAGAAGAAAGATAAATGTGTTCCATTTGCGATGACTATTGCGGAACGTACTGACAGTGAGGATGTTAAAACGATGATACAGATAGATGATTAATTGGTATCACTATCGAAGTGCTATCAAGATTGATATTTAAACTAAGGAACTACCTATTCGATACCATAGCTTTATACTAAAGGTAAGTCAGGATCGCGAAGCAATGCCATGCCCGAATGGGTTAGCTCATAAGTAAAGAACAAAGGAAGGGATATAACAGGAATAGTGTAAATCCGATAAGGATGAAAAGAGATAACGAATAAGTGCTTTGCATTGGAATTCCTTCGCGAAGTAATTGCGTAATGGTAACAGGATATAAGTAATATCTAAATAGCGGAATGGTTCGCGAAGCTTCGTAAGGACTTAGCTTGCATAGATATAACACGTTACATCCCATGTTCGGAGTGCAAGTGTTCACTACAGAGACTGAGACTCAACCACAGCCATACGACAGTGTTCCACGATCAAATCAAGCACGTCACATCAATAAAAAACTGGAACAAGTTCACAACTATCTACAGACACTGCAACGCCCTGAGCAGTTAACCGACCTACAGTATCGCGCTTTCATTCAATATTGCTATCAGTTCTTTGTGGGCTCATCCGGAAAGCTGTGGCAAAAAGATCCTCAAGGCGCACATCGCCTAGTACTGTCTCCAGATCGTCGAATATCCATCATGCATGAATGCCATGATCAGATGGGACATAAGGGCGTGTACGCTACTCTACAAGGAATTCGTGCACGTTTTTGGTGGCCCCCAATGGGAGAAGATGTGAAGTGGTACATCAGTACCTGTCATCTGTGCCAACTACGACAAACCGAAAAACTGCGTATTCCGCCAGTTGTCGCGCAACCTATGGGATTGTTCTCAAAATGTTACATGGATGTCATGGAGATGCCAGTATCAGGTGGGTTCAAATACATAGTACATGGTCGTTGTTCATCCTCCGCTTATCCTGAGTTTTGCAAACTACGGCGACAAACGGGGGAAGGTATTGCAGCATGGATATTCAAAGTCATTTTGTGTCAGTGGGGTACCATGTGCGTAATTGTCACTGATAATGGAACTCCCTTCATAAAAGCACTTGATATACTTGCAAAATGCTATGGTATACATCACATAACCATCTCCGCATATAACTCGCAAGCGGCGGGTGTAATAGAGAGAAAACACTACGATGTACGGGAAAGTTTAATAAAGGCAGCGAATGGTGACTCTCACCAATGGTCGCCAACAGCTCATTCAGTCTTTTGGGCAGAGCGTGTCACTCACAGGCGTTTGACTGGCGCATCCCCATATTTTCTTTCACATGGTGTACATCCGCTTCTTCCTCTAGATGTCAAGAAGCAACATTCCTCCTGCCTCCTCCACAGTCAGTGTTGACAACCACTGATCTTTTGGCAAGACGTGCACACGAATTACAGAAGCGTGTAGCGGATCTCGAAACCATGCGTCAGCATGTCAATGACAACCGTCTCGTTTGGATCCGCAAGCATTCTATAAAGTACAAACATTCACTCATGGACCATGACTTCAAACAAGGAGCATTGGTACTAGCACGAAACACTCGTGTCGCAAAAACGTTTACCGCTAAAAATCATATGCGCTACATGGGCCCGCTAATCATCCTAAGACGTAATCGCGGGGGTGCTTATATAGTGGCTGAGCTTGACGGTACTGTCTGGCGCGCTCCTGTTGGGGCTTTTCGAATTATTCCTTACATGGCTCAAGAGCGTTTGCCTCTGCCAAACCTTGAGGACTTCCTGGATATTTCGACAGAGGAACTACAGCGTTTAGAGAATTCACCAGAGGCCGAAATACCGGATTTTGACATTGAATCAACAGATTGATACTACTATCGAAATCGCAGTTCTGGGTCTGTGTTTCTTCCAAATCTTGTACTAATAGTTGTTTTATTTCATTTCCATTCCATCTGGTCTTCTTTATACATCTTTTCTGTTTTCTTTTTCTTTCTTAACTGGCAGAACGACGGTCTATGTTAAACAGCCGACTCCATTTTCCTCCAAGTGATTGCCTATGATTATGCCCTGTCATTCCTTATCAACCAAGTCTTTCGAACCAATTCCAGACGTGTAGAATACCACCAATGGCATACTCACGGGAAATGGCACCCCTAGTCATCTGGTCTCCTACAATATAACCAAGGCGCCAACGATCATTGTCGCAACTATACGGGTTTTCATACCAATGCAGCAGGATGTCTTCGATGACACTGGTGAGCGACAGGTGACTGTAGAAGCTGCGGTCAGGCCGTTAGCGTATTTCTCGTCACCATGTTTGCAATTACGCACCCCTGTGCACCAAAGTATACCACCCACAAATGCCTGCTCCCTTCAATGTAGCAAAACACAGGTTCCGGGCGACTGAGACACAATTGTCGAAGCAGATCACGTCGCCACCCAATGGCTTCTGAAAGGACGGGGCTCGGCAGTTGTCGTATATAGAGAGGGTTCAACCACACGATACTGTCATACACGTCTGTCAGAAACGCTTGAGAGATGGCACCGCCTGCGTAGGGGTCTTCGAGGTCGGACGAAACGGTGTTGATGCAATACCATGCCCAGGCAAGCTCAACTGTATTGAACGAGCTCTTGTCGCCTTCCCAGACGTCCACGGCGTGATTGTACGAGCGTACCAATGCTTCCACGGCGCTCACTGGAACAGAAGAAACTGCCATTGGAAAGTCTAAGTCTGTTTCTCATTCTTTCATTATTATACTCCTCGCTGTTACTCCTGTTTTACATCTTGGTTTCATCTCTGCATCTCCTTTCCCCTGTTTATCCTTTCGCCATGCCGCTGGTCTGATGTATGTGGGTACAAAAATTTTTAACTGGAGAGGGGGGGTCGAGCTTCGCATGCGTCTGCACACGAAACTCGACACAAGGTCTCGTATGATCACGAGCCTTGTGATAACAACGAGTGCGGGCCCTCAACCGCTGCCCAATATGTCAATCGAGACAATCGTGTTGGGTGGACTAGGGGATCGATCTGCGAGATAGAACGGGGTGGACAAAAGGTTGGATTCTAGATCATACGCACGACCTATGTAAAATAGTATATATAGTCACAATATGAGGCAACAAAGAGAGCTTTTCTCCCCCCATTAAAAACATCTTCGCTATCTAAAGCTCATCTCACTCTACCATTTTGATCGTCATTGATCCCCGCCGACCTCACCGCTATCTTTGAGTCCTCTCTTGAGAACCGGAGAAAGTATCATATCGTCTATCTCAACGACATACTTATTTACTCTGACGACGAGGCATTACATCGCGAGCATGTTCGCAAAGCTCTCCGTCGTCTATGTAAACATCGACTTTACGCAAATGGGAGGTTGATACGGTGGAGTATCTTGGTTATATTCTTTCTCCGGAGGGCTTAACAATGTCGAAAGACAAAGTAAAAGCTATCATTGACTGGCCGGTATCTCGGAAAGTCAAAGATGTCCAGTCTTTCCTTGGATTTGCTAATTTCTATCGACATTTTATTTATAATTATAGCAATATCGTAGTTCCAATGATGCGACTTACGCAAAAGGATACACCTTGGAACTGGAATACCGATTGCCAGGAAGCCTTCGAGAAGCTCAAATACAGCTTCACTCACGCTCCTATTCTGGCACATTGGGAACCAAACCGACATCTAATTGTGGAAACAGATGCCTCGGGTTACACATTAGCCGCAATCCTCTTGATCCTACTACCTGATGGAAAAATTCACCCTATTGCGTTCCTCTTGAGGACTTTTCAAGCTGCGGAACTCAACTATGACACTCACGATAAGGAGCTTCTCACGATCTTCGAAGCATTCAAAGGCTGGCGGCATTACCTCGAGGGATCGGGAGATCCTATTGACGTCATCACTGATCACAAGAATCTCGAGTACTTCTCGATGACGAAAATCCTTACACAATGACAAGTTCATTGGTCAGAGTATCTGCACCAATTTAATATGGTGATCCGATTCAGACCAGGTAAGCTAGGTGAAAAACCTGACTCAATGACTAGATGCTGGGATGTCTACCCAAAAGAGGGGGATATTGGCTACGTGCAAGTTAACCCACAGAATTTCAGACCTATTTTCACTAATGAACAACTAACTACTTCCCTTTGAGCTACATTCCTAGAAGGACCCACACTTCACGCCTCCATTGTTATGGATATAGAGGCACTTCATTCCGCTATTCGCAATTCAATCGAACTGGATCTGGAATCAATCGTGGGATTGACATTCGCGAAGGACAGTTCAAACACTCATTGGACAATAGGTCCTGATGGACTGTTACGGCTTGACGATTGCATTTATGTTCCTAACATTTCTAATTTACGACTTCAAATTCTATGCTACTTTCACGATCACCCACTCTCAGGTCATTTTGGTCAAAACCGGACTCTGGAAGCTATTCGACAACAGTATACTTGGCCAAAGGTTCGTGAATTCATTTGCAATTACATTAATTCATATAGGGTTTGTGGACAAAACAAACCTCGTCAACATAGGCCTTATGGTCTACTTAAACCACTTCCAGTCCCCATCCGACCTTGGGATTCTATATTGATGGACTTCATTGAACAATTACCCGACTCTAAAGGACATACGGCTATTCTAGTAATCGTGGATTGAGCCTTGAAACAAGGCATTTTCATTGCGACACATGACAAAATAATGTCCAAAGAGCTCGCAGAACTGTTCATTCATCACGTTTTCTCGAAACATGGAGTTCCTAGCCATGTCACTTCTGACTGAGGTTCGGAATTTGTTTTGGCTTTCTTTCGCACTTTAGGAGAAGCTCTCTCAATCAAACTACACTTCACCTCCGGATATCATCCTGAGGGGGATGGACAAACAGAACAAGTTAATCAGACTCTGGAACAATACATCTGTATGTATTGTGCGTATCAATAGGCTGATTGGGCAACACTTCTGCCTATTGCGGAATTTGCATACAACAACACTTCTAATGCCTCCACTGGTATTACTCTGTTCTTTGCGAATAAAGGTTATCACCCTAACATTACAATGAAACCTGAAATCGACATCTGTTCCGATTGCACAATTGACTTCACAACGAATTTAGATGAGATTCATTCTTTCCTCTGCAAAGAAATTACTAATGCACAAGCTCGATACAAAGAGCAAGTGGACAGAAAACGTATTACTCACCCAGATTTTCCCATTGATTCACAGGTATTTGTACTAGCAAAGCACATTAAAACCACTCGACCTACCGCAAAGTTCTCCGAGAAGTATCTCAGACCATTCAAAGTTCTTGAGCGTGTAGGGACTCTCTCGTACAAGTTACAACTCCCTTCCTACCTCAGTCGTATTGATATGACTGCCAAATTGCAGTTGATATCACTCAAATACTTTGAATCTAAAGTGTTTTTCCTGATTAAAAGACAATTAAAAAGTCTATAAAATATTACTACTCCTTGCAATGCACACTCACAACACTTAAAATACAAAGTTCAAACTTAATATTGCACTTAAAATATTTAAAGTCCTTAGCCGAGAAGGTCAAAGTTAGTAGTATTGCTGATGCAATCAAAACAACTTTGACCACCACCAATAAAAGACATAGGAGCATGTTTAAGGTAGCGGAGAAAATACTGGATGAGTAAGAGATGGTCCAGTTGATGTCAGTGAAGGTCTACAAGACAAATTTACAGTCTGGGATAATTGATAACCATTTTCTCGGACTGAGAAATAGAAAACAGTTGAAGTTTACATAGGTTTAGACTTGTCTCAGTAAAATGAACAGGCTAAATTGAAATAATGTTCAGAACAAGTGTAAATATATTTTATGACTTGTTTGGCAACTTATTTCACAGCTATATTAAGAGAAACGAGCAGAATATCTAAGTTCGGCGGTCAAAGCAGTATATATTGATGGGATTGATGGCCCATCAAAACTAGTGGCTCCAGCGAGAATGCTGGATATATGCATGCTAAAGACAATATTATACAATAAGTAAAGGGACAAATAGACGGGGAGAGGTCTGAAGCAGGTCCTGACAGAAGGGATAGGTTTGGGACCTAGAAATGCCGTGTGCTCGGAGATGTCTATGTCTTAGGGGCTAAAACACCGGATTTCAGATTAGGACTGGCTAGAAGGATAGAAATTAGTTGAGCTACAAGTCAAACAGACGCAGGGAGGTCTAGACTCCGTTAACCACTCAATTTGGGATTAGTGGATCGAGGGGAATTATTTATTTGAAGTGGAACTACCAAAAAGGGAAAAATGCGGATTTTTAGTAAGGAAAAGCTGTAGAAGTGATCGGAGACTTGGCAGGAGTGGGAATATGGAGCCAGGGGATCGACAGACAATAATGGTCTGCGGCCGCAGTAGGAAGGTGCGAAGATATTCCGAGATTTTTGGGTATATAAGGAGGGGGGGGGGATTTAGAGAAAGGACAGGTTGCAGCACCCCCATCGCTACAAGCCTCTGTTATTAGGTTGTTTATTAGGTTTATTATTAGGTTGTTACTTTAGGTTATTATTAGGTTTATTAACTTGTGATTTTTGGTGTTATACTTGATTTTATCAGGTTTTTACAGTACTCTACTTACAACTGCTACCAAGCCCCCTGAACTTAGTGTTTGGGTGTTAGTTTTCATTCACCCTTCGCATCATCTGGAGCCCACCGCGAGGGGGCACAGTTGAAAACTCTTTCTTATATTTTTTTGTTGAAGTCAATTTTTTTTTGACTTTAACTCTACTTTTACTTATACAAAATTCGGAGAAGTCCCAGAGAGGCAACTAGACAAAGTACAGAGGCATCTGAAGAGCATAGAATTAATCTAGCTCAACAGATTGCCAATAGAAGAGCAAAGAACTACCAAGAAGAGCATCCAGAAGTTGTTGTACCTACTTCAGCAAATACAGCTGCAAGAAGTACTTCAAATTCTGAAGAGCAGAGCACTAGTAGAACCAGAGATCAAGTAGAAGAGCAGACTAGAGAGCCTAGCCCTATCAGTGTAGAAGGACAAGTCCTTGCTAGTTTGTTGCCAATACCAGAGGATTTTACAAGTTCAACTGGAAATTTATTTGATACAAGTTCACAACCTGCTCAAGACAGCGATCTGAACTCAAGCCAAATGACTACCAATCCAATGGCTAAGTTACCACTCAAGGGTTCTGGCAAAGGTCCAAAATTCCCAGAGTCAGTAACAGGTCAAGGGGTTAAAGACTTTATTGATGATGTTGAAGAACTAGTTAGAGATGTACCAGAGATAGTGACAGAGTCACAAAAGAAAGAGGCGTTACTCAGATATTTGGGTAGTGAAGTTAAAAATACTTGGAAAGCAATTGATGGTTATGAAGGCACTGGTTCATATACAACTTTCAGGGATAATATCCTTGCTAGTTATGATCACACAGAGTCTGCTAGCATTAAGAAGCTTGATGAGATTTTGAAGAAGTACAGACATTTGAGGGTTAGTGACTTAGACAGAATCCTTGATCTCAAAAGAGAACTTGGTCCTCTCAAGAAAAGTCTTATACCCAAGAATAGACTGTCAAACAGAGAGTTTGTTCAGAAAATTCTAAAGATATTGGATGAAGAATTTTGTGCAGAAGTGTGGAGTGAGTTAGCTAGATCAGCAAGACAGAAGGCAATTGAACTGGCAAAAGCTGCAATTGCTAACCCAAATGCTACAGCTACAGCTACCACTCCAGGGCACAAAGTCACTGAAGATGATCCTATAGGATTAGATGAATTACTAGATGAGTTGGAGTTACAAGCTAGAGTTCATGACAGTGAACATACTGTAATGGGACTCCATATTGTTAATAGATATCAGAAGAGTGCCAAAGTAGGTAGCTCTCCTGACAGCAAAGTTAAACAAGAACAGAGGGAGAATGACATGGCACAGTTGAGAGATGTGTTTATCCTTCAACAAAAGGATACAGACAGAAGACATAAAGAGTTATTGGATGTAATGTTGAAGTTAGCTCAGGAAATGAAAGTTGCTCCTGCCTATCAGCAGAGGACTTACAGTAATAATCCTAGTAGCTATCACACTCATCCAAATTCATCATCAAGTCAACCTAGAGGGATTAAGAATGTGGAAGCCATCATGAGAGATGTTATTTGCTGGTTCTGTGGAGAACCTGGGCACATGTCAGGAAAGTGTCTAGTCAGACAGACCTATCTTGATGAAGGCAAAATTATTCTCAAGGGTGCTACAGTTTGTTTGCCAAGTGGGCAGGGCATTTATTACTCTTCAGGAGGAGATTGCCAAAAGTTACAAGTTGACAAGATTGTCAAAGACACAAAGCAAAGTAATATGTGTGGAGATGTGTTCTCAGAAGAAGATTTGGTAGCTACTCCAATTGAGGAAGTAAAAGCCTATCTTGAGGCACTTAATGAAAGAAGAAAAATTACAGTGATGATGCAAAAGATGAGATCTGCAAGTCTAGATGACACAGATGATGAAAGTGGTGAAGTTCAATCCACTAATATTCAGACCCGTCATCAGGCTAAGAAAAGTCAACAGGACTCGGATTTCTAGAGGGTCCAATGAAGGGAAACAAGAGGTTGGCAAAGCAGTTGAAGGCTAAACCAACAGTCCCGGAGGACAAAGTGCAAAAGTTTTCTAAGGCTGAACAGAGCCAGAATTGGAGAAGTGAAAAACATAAAAACCAAAAACAAAGTGTTTCGGTTCCTATAGACTCAGTTTCTCCTTCATATTCACCATCTATTTCTATGTCTCATGGGTCCAACCCCATTGTACAATCTGATGGGCTCAACCCCATTGTAACACCAGTTAAAAAGAAACAAGTTCATTGGACAGATGAAAACTCTGGTGATGAATTTGATTTCTCCAGTATACCAGAGATACCCTATGCAAGTGTGCCAAATGTTACAGATTCTCCTACAGCTAAAGAAAGAGCTGAAAGGACTATCAAACACAAAGGTACTACTTGGAAGTTGAAAGAAGAGAGAAGTAGAAGTCTTGATGGAGAACAAGTGATAGAGTCTGACATTGAATTGAAAGGCAAAATCATCTCCAGGATTAGAGTTGATGTAGATAAGTTGAAGTCTAGAAAGACAGATCTAGAGGAACTGCCATTTATACCAAGTGAAGAAGAAGTTACAATTTTTCCTACAAATGCTATTCCAATAGAGAAGTTGAATTCAAACATTGAAGTGTTTTTACTATCAGAAGCAGATCCTAAGGCAAAGTTGCCAAAAGGTGCAATTGTTGTTGGAGACCCAGTGCTACAGTACTTAGAGACTTTGACACCAGGGGAAGAACCAAAACAAGTCTTTATTGCAAATCCTTCAGAACAGTTGAGATGTGTATTTCCATTAGTAAATGGAACAGCAAAGATAGAGTCACTATATGACACAGGTTCACAAATAGTGTCTATTTCTGAGAAAAAGGCTATGGTGACAGGACTTAGTTGGGACCCAGATGTGGTCATTTATATGCAATCTGCAAACAAGGGAGTAGAAAAATCATTAGGTTTGGCTAGAAATGTGCCATTCTTATTTGGTGAAGTCACTCTATATATGCAAGTGCATGTGATCAGGGATCCAGCTTATGACTTGTTACTGGGAAGACCTTTTGATACTTTGACAGAAAGTGTAGTAAGGACTACAAAGGATGGGAATCAGACTATTACAATTAATGATCCCAATACTTTGAGAAGATCTGTAGTGGTGACTTATCCTAGAGGAAAAGGACCAACTCCATTAGAAAGGAAACCAGACTTGAATCAGGGTTTTCTGCTAACCTTGAGGAATTGATAAAAGATCAAGGAGAGGTGGCATTAATAGTGGATTTTGATGGAAGAGAAATTGAGAAAACAAAAATTAGACAAGTTTCTATGCCTACAAAGGCCGGGAACTTTAACAAATCAGAAGTTCAGAATTTATTTCTTAGTGCTTTATTCATTTCAGAAGAAAGCATGGAGAAGAAAGATAGAGAAGTGTTGAGTGTGCACTTGTCCAAAATTTTTGGAGCAAAAGACATAGAGAATTCTAACTTGAGGGATTATGACTTAGTACCAGTATCCAACAGAGATGCAGGGGGTCACAAATCTTACAAGGCAAAATTAGAACAGAAGACTCAAGTATATGCAGCAAATATGCAAATGGAACTTGATGGTCTAGATTATGAAAAAGATAGTTATGAACCTTTGGGAGTGTTCAAGTACAAGCCAGTGGCAGTAAAAGTTAGACCAATTATTGGTGAACTTCCTGCTAAGTATAGAATAGAGAGACATATTACTGGGGACCCTTTGGCAAATATGCCTAAGTTAAATCCAAACCCACCAGATTTTGTGTCTACAGGAAGATATACAGATGAGAGAAAAGAAATTATTGACAAAGTACACTCAGAAGATTTCTTGTGGCCAGAGGAAAGAAAGTTGATGCATCACTTTATGATGTTGCATGAAGCTTCTTTCGCTTGGACAGCGGCTGAGAGGGGAGAATTCAAAGAAGACTTTTTTCCACCAGTAGAGATGCCAGTTGTACCACATACACCTTGGGTTGAGAAAAATATTCCTATCCCACCAGGTATTTTTGAGGAAGTGTGCAGAATTATTAAAGAAAAGATAGATGCACAAGTGTATGAGCCATCAAATTCTTCATACAGAAGTAGATGGTTCTGTGTAGTTAAGAAAGATGGAAAAAGTTTGAGACTAGTGCATAGTTTGGAAAGACTTAATGCTGTAACTATACAACATTCAGGTGTTCCACCAGCAACAGAAGAACTTGCAGATAGATTTAGTGGAAGATCATGTGGAGGAGTACTTGATTTATTTGTTGGCTATGACAATAGGGTTTTATCACCTAAGTCAAGAGACATGACAACATTTCAAACACCATATGGCCCACTTAGACTTGTTAAGTTACCTATGGGTTGGACAGACTCAGTACCAATTTTCCATGATGATGTTAGTTATATTGAGCAAGAGGAGACTCCAGAATGGACTCAGCCATATATTGATGATGTTCCAGTTAGAGGGCCCGAAACTAGATATGAGTTGAAGGGAGGTGGATATCAGACTATTCAAGAGAATGCTGGTATTAGAAGATTTGTCTGGGAACATTTCCAGAACATGAATAGAATAGTACAAAGAATGTTTTATGCAGGAGGTACCTTTTCAGGGTTAAAAGCAGTCTTATGTGCATCAGAATACATGGTTGTTGGCCATTTGTGTACCTATCAAGGGCGCAAAATTGGCAAGGACAGAGCTGCTGTGATCATGGATTGGCCACCTTGCACAAGTTTAACTGAAGTTAGAGGATTTTTGGGAACTGCAGGACTTGTCCGCATGTTCATCAAAGATTATGCTGAAATAGCAAGTCCACTTGTGAAGTTGACTAGAAAAGATGTACAGTTTGTTTGGGGAAAAGATCAGGAAGAGGCTATGGCAGAAATTAAAGAAGCTGTTAAAAATAGTGGTGCTATAAAACCATTAAAGTATGACAGTTCTATCCCAGTGATACTCAATGTGGATACTTCATACATTGCGGTTGGGTTTTTCATATGCCAAGCTGATCCAGAGTCACCCAAACTTAAGAAGAAAAGGATTTATTCCAGATTTGGATCAATGACTTTGACTGATAGAGAGGCAAAGTACTCACAACCAAAAAGAGAATTATATGGGTTGTTTAGAGCACTTAAAGCTTGTCATTATTGGTTATTTGGAATTAGAAATCTGATAGTTGAGACAGATGCAAAGTATATTAAAGGAATGCTACAGCATCCAGACATGATGCCTAATGCTACTATTAACAGATGGATAGAATCAATTTTGATGTTCCATTTTAAGTTAGAGCATGTTCCAGGCAGAGTCATTGGATCTGATGGTTTGTCCAGAAGAAGACAAGTTTGGGAGGATGAAAAATATGAAGTACCAGAGGAGGGTATACCATTTGAACCTTACCAGTTAAGAGATTTCATTCACAACATAGATACCAGAGGGGGTTATATTAATGAAGTTATTGGTGCAAGTGATCAGTATTGGACAATGACAGTAGAATCATTGCCTAAGTCAGAAGAGTCATTCATTGAAGAGTTAGAAACAACAGTGAAGAAAGAGAGACAGTGGAGGGATTTACCTGAAGTGTTGCAATATGTGAACTCAGAAAAATATCTACCAACTCCAGCTGATCCACCATCAGAAATTGAAGAATTGGACTATGATGAAAATCATAGATCACAAGGTGCAAAGAAGTTAGATGAAAACATTGAAGTCATTTATGAATGGTTGGCTGATACTTCAAAAAGGCCAATTAATTATAAAGATGAATATAAGTTCAAAAACTTTCTTAGAATTGCAAGAAGTTATTTTAGAAAAGGTGATAGATTGTATAAGAGAAATAAAGATGGAATGCATAGACTTGTAGTCAGAAAAGATAAAAGAACTCATATGATGAAGGCTGCTCATGATAGCCTTGGTCACAGAATGTTCTTTGCTACAAAGTCATTGCTAAGTCAGAGATTTTGGTGGCCAGATTTAGAAGATGATGTTTACCATTATGTCAAGTCTTGTCATATTTGTCAAACTAGACAGAAAGTTAAAGTTAAGATACCACCAGTGGTTACAAGAACACCTTCATTATTTCAAGTTATGCATATGGATACTATGATGATGCCTCCATCAAATGGTTGCAGATATCTTGTCCATGGCAGGTGTGCTTTGACTTCATGGATGGAAGGAAGACCTTTAAGAAAAGAGACAGCCAGGTCTATAGGACAATGGCTGTGGGAAGAAATTATTTGTACTTGGGGAAGTTTATGTGAAATTGTTACAGACAATGGATCTACCTTCTTAGCTGTAATGAATTGGTTGAAAGAAAAGTATGGCATTAACCATATTAGAATTTCACCTTACAATTCACAAGCAAATGGCTTAGTAGAAAGAAGTCATTATGATGTTAGAACAAGTTTACTTAAGGCTGTGGAAGGAGATAGTAGTAAATGGTTATATTCATTTCCATTAGTTAAATGGGCAGATAGGTGTACAATCAGAAAAAGATTGGGATGTTCACCTTACTTTGCAGTTACAGGTGCTCATCCAGTACTGCCATTTGACATCATTGAAGCTACTTGGTTAGTAGAATGGCCAAACAGAGTAGTAACAACTGCAGAACTGATTGGACTTAGAGCTTTGGCTCTAGCCAAGCATTCAAAGCATGTTATTGAGTTAAGGGAAAAGGTCTCCTTAGAAAAGAGAGAAAGAGTTTTGAGGTTTGAAAGAGAGCACTTAGCTACCATTAAGGACTTTGATTTTAAACCTGGTGACTTAGTAATGGTCAGAAACACTAGGTTTGAAAAATCAGTTGGTGGTAAAGCAAAGCCTCGTTATTTGGGACCTATGATTGTCATTAAAAGGACTAAGGGAGGCAGTTATATTGTTGCAGAAATGGATGGCTCAGTATTCCAGAATAAAGTTGGTGCATTCAGAGTCATTCCGTATTTTGCAAGAAAAAGATTAGATTTGCCAGACAACTTAAATGACCTTATTCAAATGTCAAATGATGGGTTGCTTAAGATTGAGAATAGTATTGAGGATGTAGAAGAAGAAGACCTGCATCCAGGTACATTAGAACAAGCAGACTTGATAAGTCAAGTAAGAAGTGATAAGTCAGTTTATGACTTGGCAGCATGGAAGAAGACAAAGGAGATAACATATGCTTAAATCATGATGTTTATCTTATTGAAGTCTCTATCTTGACTTACACAATAATTAGTAAAAGATAAAGCCATTTATCTTGACTTACACAATAATTAGTAAAAGATAAAGCCATTCCAACTTAGAAAATTTGGAATAAGTGGAGCTGAGTGATGAGAACCGAGAATGAACTTGAATTCATCAACTCGAGAGAAAAACATAACTACAAAAGTGTGAACAGACTATGGGCTGTATAGTTTATATGGTTTTCTGAGTACGGAAGTTAAAATTAAAATAATGAGAAAGTCATTTTGACTTAAACCAAGTTATAATGATTTACCTTATAAAAAGTTAGTAATGGAGAAATTGATGAATACGGTACTGAACTCACTCGGTACAAACATCAAACTCAGTGGTATGAGTATACTCAGTGAGGCGGCGAAGTTCCTCATAATAGTACTCAACGAGGCCAAGAGTTCCTCCAAGCTCGGAAGAAAGGGCTGCAAGTTTACCTTTAAGGAAAACAACTTGAGCAGAATCACTGTCGGAATGTCCGTTGATGTGATTGAGGCGGTTTTTGAGGGCCTTGGATTCTTTGACTTTAGAGTCAAGCCCTGTGCTTTTAACAAAATCGGCAATTGCTAAGTTAATCAGAATGTTGAGTTAAATAAAAGTTGATGTGCGAGAGAAAAATACGCACCAGCTACAATAATAACAGAGTCGGGGTTAGCCCATTCAAAGGTTACATACCCAGATTGGTCCAGAAAATTGTGTGCGAGGTGATTATAATGGCGGTACTCACTTTGAGGAGTACTAGCAATAAGATGAAGAGCCTTGGTGTATGCATGAGATGCAACAGCCATATGAGGAATGTCATAAAAAGGCATGAACTTTACCTCAGAGCGAGTAGGTTCTTGATGAGCCTAAGTTTTAATTAGGTGGTGGAAATAATTTAAATAAATTGAAAATAGAAAGTGTTGACAAATTATACCTTCTTCGTGAAGTAAACAGGCACTTCCATAGCTGGAGTAGTGGAATTATCCTTGTTAGTAAGGCCATGAAGGGTGGTGGCCTCGTTGGCATGAAAAGCCTAGAAGTTAAATAAGAAAAGAATAAAAGAGTTTGAAAGAGAAGTACATACAGCATTGATAGCTTGAGCAGTGGAGTCAAGTTGCTGTCAAGAAAAGCGGCTGTGTGACAGAAAAACATAGAAAAAGAAAGAGGCATACCATTGCATTGTCATCATGACCAATGTCAGTAGCATCTGCCATAGAAACTTCATCGTCATCAAGTGTGATAACGTTAGAAGTGTTAGATTGAGTAACAGTGGCAAATGGTCCAGGAGCCACAGGCTCATCATTAGCGAGATGAGTTTCGGAAACAGTGGCATTGGATTTAGGAGCAAGTTTGTTGCGTTTAGGAATGGGTTTGCTCATTACAGAGTCAATTTTGCGCTACAAATTATTAGAAGTAAGGAAAGACAGAAAGTATGTGAATAAGAAAGCATACCTTAGTTGAACGAACAGGCTTCAAGTCATTAGCAATGACTTGTTTAAGTTCAAAAATTGCGGCAGTACGGGACAGGCGTTTGGCACGATATTCACGAAGAACAGATGTGAGAGCACTGAGTTGTTGAAAAATCTCAGGCTGATGTTTGATCTTGTCAGAACGGGTTCGGATGTCAAGCAAGACAATTGGAGCTGTGTCATGATCAACAACCCAAGCAGGACTAGTCTTGATGAGGGCAACCTAGAAAGACGTTAGTAATGACAAGATGAGTTAATTTTGGGAACATACAGAGTCAACCATGCATGTATTGAGATCATCCGTATAGATGGTCAATGAAATTGCCTGGGACTCAGAAAGAGTAATATAGAGATTGTGGAGCTGCCCAAATGAACGTTTGAGAGCTAAAGCAGTAGTAACATCAAGCATGATGATTGAAATTTGAGATTCAAAGAGAGAAAAAGTTCTGGGGTGATGAGATGGCATAGGGAAGTTTATATTCTGAATTGGAATAGCCCCTAAAAAGTCATAAGCAAAGATAAACGAGCTACAAATTATTGCATGAGAGCATGTGGTATGTCTCGGGTCTACTTAGGTTTCAGATAGCCTTAGTTAGACATAGGAATGAGTTGTCAGGTCTAAAACATCAAAAAAGGAAAGATCAGTGATCTGCCGCATCTACCTTGTTTTTGATCCTGACATGGAATTGCGGAGCATGAAAGAAAGACTTGTGTTCAAAAAGTGTTGTGCTAGAATGGAAACCCACCAATTTTTACCCAAATTTTTCTTTAACTTTTCCGTTGACTGAAACAGTCAATTTTTATCCAAAAAAAAAAAAAAAAAATTATTAAACCTTTCTGTTGACTGGGACAGTCAATATTTGATGTGGGGGAGATGATATGACTGCCAAATTGCAGTTGATATCACTCAAATACTTTGAATCTAAAGTGTTTTTCCCTGATTAAAAGACAATTAAAAAGTCTATAAAATATTACTACTCCTTGCAATGCACACTCACAACACTTAAAATACAAAGTTCAAACTTAATATTGCACTTAAAATATTTAAAGTCCTTAGCCGAGAAGGTCAAAGTTAGTAGTATTGCTGATGCAATCAAAACAACTTTGACCACCACCAATAAAAGACATAGGAGCATGTTTAAGGTAGCGGAGAAAATACTGGATGAGTAAGAGATGGTCCAGTTGATGTCAGTGAAGGTCTACAAGACAAATTTACAGTCTGGGATAATTGATAACCATTTTCTCGGACTGAGAAATAGAAAACAGTTGAAGTTTACATAGGTTTAGACTTGTCTCAGTAAAATGAACAGGCTAAATTGAAATAATGTTCAGAACAAGTGTAAATATATTTTATGACTTGTTTGGCAACTTATTTCACAGCTATATTAAGAGAAACGAGCAGAATATCTAAGTTCGGCGGTCAAAGCAGTATATATTGATGGGATTGATGGCCCATCAAAACTAGTGGCTCCAGCGAGAATGCTGGATATATGCATGCTAAAGACAATATTATACAATAAGTAAAGGGACAAATAGACGGGGAGAGGTCTGAAGCAGGTCCTGACAGAAGGGATAGGTTTGGGACCTAGAAATGCCGTGTGCTCGGAGATGTCTATGTCTTAGGGGCTAAAACACCGGATTTCAGATTAGGACTGGCTAGAAGGATAGAAATTAGTTGAGCTACAAGTCAAACAGACGCAGGGAGGTCTAGACTCCGTTAACCACTCAATTTGGGATTAGTGGATCGAGGGGAATTATTTATTTGAAGTGGAACTACCAAAAAGGGAAAAATGCGGATTTTTAGTAAGGAAAAGCTGTAGAAGTGATCGGAGACTTGGCAGGAGTGGGAATATGGAGCCAGGGGATCGACAGACAATAATGGTCTGCGGCCGCAGTAGGAAGGTGCGAAGATATTCCGAGATTTTTGGGTATATAAGGAGGGGGGGGGGATTTAGAGAAAGGACAGGTTGCAGCACCCCCATCGCTACAAGCCTCTGTTATTAGGTTGTTTATTAGGTTTATTATTAGGTTGTTACTTTAGGTTATTATTAGGTTTATTAACTTGTGATTTTTGGTGTTATACTTGATTTTATCAGGTTTTTACAGTACTCTACTTACAACTGCTACCAAGCCCCCTGAACTTAGTGTTTGGGTGTTAGTTTTCATTCACCCTTCGCATCAGTATCCACCCAGTTTTCCATGTATCCCAACTCGAACCATATACTCCGAACTCAATTCCACATTGCAAACAAACTCCTCCACCTCCAGTGGAAGTCGAGGGCAAAGAGGAATACAATGTTGCAGAGGTATTAGATTCGAAATTGGATCATCGATACAAAAAATGTCCACTATGGTATTACATACGGTGGGCAGGATATGAAGGTACAGATGAAGAGTTTTCCTGGGTCGCCGCGAATGGAATTCATGTGGACGAGCTGGTTCCAGCTTTCCATCTTTGTTATCCTCACAAACCTGGACCATCATGATTAATGACCACTTAGTGTTTACTATTCATTCATTGGAAATACTAATTTTTATTTTACTAGTTAAACAACTCCTTGCGAAACCTTCACGATTCATCACCATTACATTCTGTACTACCTACTGCATTACCTACTAAATTCCAACTCTTTAAGCCAAGAAGTTCCACGATCCATTCTTCGCGAAACTGACTTGAACTCTCACATTCCCTTCCTTCCTCGTGGAACGAATCTTAACTTCTTACACCATGAACACTTAGTATCAACGAAACCTTACGAACCCAAATTCACCAAGAAAGTCAAAAACTTATAAAATTAAACAAAACAAAACAAACAAAAACAAAACAAAACCAAGCAAAAAACAACAAAAACAGTAAAAGACAACTACTTATATTTAATTACAAGTCCCAAAATCTACTACAATCCTTTGTGGGAATTATGTCACACATCGTTTTCCTTCACGAATCTGTTTTCTCTTCCTTTCTTCTTCATCTTCTTCATCCTCTTCCTCTTCTTCTTTTTCTTTGTCTCCTTCTACCTCTTCCTCTCCAGGTCATGGCTGCACTAAATGAACAAGTACTTCCATTGCAGAAGTGGCACGACTCGCGAAGCCTAGCAGTGAACTGAACTGCTTTTGAAGGTCTTTGTTCTGCTGCGCGAGCAGATCCAACTTCTCTCCAAATCCTACTCCCACCAAACTCCTTTCCATGATGCGCTTCGTGGGACCTTGGTACATTGTTTCATCGACCCGGGGTTTTTTCTTTCGAGACTTATGGGCTGCATTATCCCCAGACCAACTGCAACATTGTCATTGCAGATGACAGGCTAAACAAGCCTGAGTCCGGGGTTTACCGGGTCTGAGCAATACAGTTGATAGTTTTGCCTTGCATAACACATTGTAAGCAGGCCTCGCGACTACAAGAAGGAGTAGGAGGAGGAGCGTCGTCGTCGTCATCATCGTTATCATTGTCATCTTCATTGTCGTGGTCATCATCCAGGTCAGGAGCAGATCCAATCTATATCGGTTAAGCAAAATATATCATCCCAAAGTAAATGAATACTCACTTGAGGAACCACTCATTTCCTCTTCAACACTCTTATCTTCATGTCCAGAGTATCATGAACTACGGAGGCTGGCTTGTAAAATTTTTTCATGGAGCTGGAAGGCTCCCACAAGCTCATTGTGACCCCCGTTCTTCATGATGCAACACAAGCTGCATGCTCTCTACATTCCTGTAACTCTATGAGGGCTTGAGCTCTCTGATGATCTCAACTTTCTTCTTCTTCCACCAATCTCTTCAAGGTGTCGACCTTCACTTTCGCAATGCTTTCCTCGACAACTTTTTCTTCTTCCCGCTTCTTCGCGGCCTGTTTCTCTGCCTCAAGCTTCCTCTCTTCTGCCTCATGCTCCACCTCATGAGCAGCTTCTTCCTCCAATCTAACCATCTCCTCCTTGAAGGCAGCCTCCTGTGCATCAATTTCAATTTGACGAAGGCGAGCCCGTTCTTCCTGTTCACGAACAAGTCTTGCTCATTGCTCTTGCACAGTTTTGGTGGCAGTGATAGTGAATGACATTGTTATAAGTGATGAGGACTTGAGAAAAAACAGAGAAAATCCTCACATTTTATACGCGTTCGTCGTTGAGGGCAGGTTTGACTTCAAATTTTTTGTTTACCTCGATCATAAATCGTGTGGCATGTTGAAAATTTTACTTTTACTTTTTACTTTTCCATTCTACCTAATTTTAAATTTGTCAATCATTAACAATCGCATAGGCGTTCAAGGGCGAAAGCCTAAGAGGGGGATACTGTTATATCTATGCAAGCTAAGTCCTTATGAAGCTATGCGAACCATTCCGCTACTTAGATATATTACTTATATCCTTTTACCACTACACAATTACTTTGCAAAGGAATTCCAACGTGAAGCAATTACTCATTATCTCTTTTTATCCTTATCGGATTCACAGTATTCCTTTTATATCCCTTCCTTTGTTCTTTACTTACAAGCTAACCCATTCGGGCATGGCATTGCTTCGCAATCCTCACTTACCTCTAGTATAAAGCTACGGTATTGAATAGGTAGTTCCTTAGTTTAAATATCAACCTTGATAGCACTTTGATAGTGATACCAATTAATAACTTAGCCATACCATCGTTTTAGCATCTTTACGGTCAGTACGTTCCACAACAGTTGTCGTGAATGGAACACGTTTATCTTTCTTCTCTTGCGGACACACAAAGTGTCAAGGACTCTACTAATAGTGGAGTCAAGGTCCGACTACATTGTCTAGGATCATTTTACCTCGCGAAGTATTTTCCTTCGTAATTTTCCCGCAATCATCCCGCAATCATTTCCGATGATCCCTTTGTGCACAATCATAACAAAAGGTCAAACAGTAGTGAAATTTGTGCAGAAGTTCAAGGATATCAGCAATCAGACTGGGCTCTTGGATGTTGAGTTACAAGAACACTTTCACAGTGGCCTCAACCCAGAGATCTGACAAAATCTCATTGTGGTCAACATAGCTCAGGGACTAGCCCCCACACTGGAGGAGGCAATCAGATGTGCAATCTCAGTGAATGTATTCCTGCATGACTCCACTATGACAGGCCATAATCTGGGCACCTCTCATACTCCTTCCCCCTCTGCTAACTCCCATACTGTGGATGTCGACACCATGCACACTAGTGGTAATAATAGAGAGAGTTTTATGGTCCAGATAAGAAGCAAGTGTTATGGTTGTGGTTCGCAAAGTCATGAGAAGAGGAACTGCTCATACAAGGACACAGTATGCCATTACTGTGGGCAATGAGGTCACCTAGAATCAGTCTGCCAGGACAGGTTCATGGGTCTAGAACACAGCCAGGGTAAGTGTCAACAACCCTGCCATTAGCAAGTTGCTGTCACGAAACACTCTTTTTATTATTCTTTTCCTTTTCTTTTATTTACTTACCTAATCACCAAAGTGCTTACACCAGCGCTTATTATATTTTCATTTCCGTTTAGGTTACATGCATCAGTCTTATTGTTCTCGCACTGTCATTTCACTTAGGCGCGACTCTCTCGTGCCTGTCAACTCATTGACAGGACGGCATCATTATTGTTCCGCCTCCATGCTTCCTTCTATATTGCCTTATTGTTTACTCACCTAATACATACAGCTTTACTTATGGATACAAGCGACTCTTATTGTAGATCCTCACGGTTACATTATATTCCTTAGCTCTATTCTTGTCTATACTCCTCGGTAGCTAGACCTGTAGTTGGGTTGCTTTATTCATCCTCATTGCCTTTCCATCCTCTTGCTCATTGATTCTTGTGTGACACCTGGTTGTCTCTTGTGAGAGCTAGCAAGTCGCTGACAGAAGAATAGAGCTTCTACCACACACCACCTGTCACAACAAACTTTTACAAACTTGCCTAGGATTCAACACACCGTTGGAAACTAGTTTTCTCGATACGTTACACATTTTATCTTACCAAACACACTCACCCCTCCCTACCATAAATCCAACATGACTGATCAGTCAATACATGCTCCCACCCCCGACATTTCAGAAATCAATGTCTCCACTTCTTCAGCTCACCAGGTGTTTGTTAATACACCAGGGAACTATGATGGCAATCCTGCTACATACCAACCATGGTGATGAAGGATGAGGGCTTATGCAGCTGAGCTGATGGAGACGAAACAGGTTGAGGGTTCCCATTGACTCATTACCATCATCATGTCCTTCATGGTTGGAGGAAAAGCCGATGAATGGGTGCAGGTCTATACCGACGACCATTTTGATATCAAAAAAGGTGCATGGAATATTACAGGGAAGGACCTTTTTGATGATATGGACAAGGAATTCATGAATGTCACCAGGGAGAAAGAAGCCCGGGACAAACTGACCTACATCAGACAGGGAAAGACTTCTGCCAGCGACTTCTTCGAAGAGTTTGAGTTGTTGCTAAAGGATGCTAACTACAGGAAAAGCGATTCACATGTCCTCACCCTAGCAGAGAGGGCGGTCATCCATGTTCTACTATATGACATTATAAAGGGCCAGACAGAACCCTTTGCAGATTACCAAGAGTTGAAGAAAGTGGTTGTAGGCGCTGATAATGTAAGGCGCCAGTGGGCCAAACAGAAGAGAGGTTATGGGTATGCGGGATGGTGGAATGCTAACCCACAGGGACAGAGTCGTGGACAGTCATCCACTCAGCAGAACCGGCAGGAGCCGAAAGCAGCTCCGAGAGTAGAGTACCCTGCAGGACCAAGAAGAGATGCCACTGGGACCACATTTGGAGGAACGGGCAGGCCAATGGATATTGACCAGGCAAGGGAGAAGCGACTTTGCTTCAACTGTGGTGAACCAGGCCACATGAGTAGGAATTGCCTGCATAAGAGAAAGGCAGTAGTCCGAGGTATCATGCTAAACATGAGTGAGCAGGAATGTATGGACTTTATTAACGATTTGGGTTTTCCCAAGGCTCCTCAGTAGATATAGGTCTGCAGGAGCCTTTGCACATGGACATTTCGAGTTTTGTTGATAATGGCATTGATTATATAATTAGTACAGGTACTAGACAGAAAAACGCATCCACCTTCACACACAAAACCGAAAAAACCGAAAAACCTATTTGATATGAACCCGACACGGCCAAGTGGCTGACTCAGAGAGTCAGAGAAGATCAAATCCTGAGAGCGGTGGGATTGTTGCGAACCTGGATGCCCTCCTCCTGGGAAAAAGAAGCTTCAGAGGAAACTGTCATGGACATATGAAAATGGAATTGGAAAATGGCAGTCACAGCCATCAGAAGTCTCAAGAACAAAAGGAGTTATGTCTGTGGGACATGTGGCAAAAGCCTGAAGCTTCTGGCAATACTCAAGACACTGGAGGATAGTCGACAAATCGTTACACAAGGACTTCTCAACAGCGGAGCAACTGGCTCCTGCATCGACTCAGAATTCATCAAACGGCACAACCTGGTCACCAAGGACTTACCAGTCAAGACGCTCATTTATAATGCCAATGGCATGCTCAATGACTCCGGCTCAATAGATAAGTATGTTGAGATACGGATGACTATTGGTGATCACTCGGAGATCATACAATTCGGAGTAGTAGGTCTAGGAAAGAATAACATCTTTCTAGGACTAGATTGGCTACGACACCACAACCCAAGTATCGACTGGGGAATGTCTGAACTAACCTTCGACAGGTGTCCAACTCGATGCAGTTATAACCCACACTTCTGGACACTGGAAGATACTCACTCCAGAGCCGCATTAGAACAAGGCAAACAACTCTTCTTGTTTGACTGGGATAGGTATGTCCATGAACAAGTACAGTCAAGGAAGTGGACGGAGGAACAAGCCAAGAAGGAAATGGCTGAAGATTTCAACACTTCCAAATCCTATATCAAGGAGTATCCTGATGTCTTCTTCAGCCAGAAGGAGTTTGACCAGCTGCCACAATGACACCCTTGGGATCATGCTATCAACCTAACGCCAGGTTCCAAACCTCTCGACTGCCAGGTTTATCCTTTGAATCCAAAAGAACAAGAAGCTCTAGACAAATTCCTCAAAGAGAACCTCTGGACCAGACGAATCTGACCTTCCACTTCGCAAATGGCTTCACCTTTCTTCTTCGTTAAAAAGAAAGATGGCACTCTACAACTGGTACAGGATTATCGCAAACTGAACAAGAGGTTAAAAACCGGTATCCACTTCCTCTTATTCAGGAACTGATTGATCATTTGAAGGGTGCTAAAGTCTTCATGAAGATGGACATCCGATGGGGCTTTAATAACATCTGGATAAAAGAAGGTGATGAGTGGAAGGCAGCTTTTCGAACTAACCAGGGGTTATTTGAACTGACCATTATGTTCTTCGGACTCACTAACTCTCCTGCGACATTCCAAGGTTTCATGAACCATATCCTGCGAGACCTCATCAATAGAGGTCATGTTATCATTTACATGGATGACATACTGATTTTTACCGATGGTATAGAAGAACATCAATGAATTGTAAAGCAAGTACTCAATATTCTATGAGACCACAAACTGTTTCTTAAACCCGAAAAATGCTCTTTCAAAAAACCAGTTATCAACTACCTTGATATTATCATTGGTAATGGGACTATTCATATGGATCCGAAGAAAGTACAAGCTGTCCGTGAATGGATTACTCCCCGCAAGAAGCGTGACGTTCAGCAATTCTTAGGGTTTTGCAACTTCTTCAGATGCTTTATTCATGGGTTTAGTCTTGTAGTGAAGCCACTAACACAGCTTACCAGGAATGGAACTTGGAAGTGGGAGAAAGTACAGGAAGATGTGTTCAAAGAGTTGAAACACCGAATTTGTGAGGAAGTCGTCTTGCTTATTCCTAACAATCATGGATGGTTCCAAGTAGAAGCCAATTCATCAGACTATGCTAATGGTGCAGTATTATCCCAGTTCATTGATAACAGGTGGCATCCAATTGCTTTTTGTTCCCGTTCCCTCAACGAGGTTGAACGGAATTACAAGATATATGACAAAGAACTCATGGCGATAATGGATTCACTAGACGATTGGCAACAATATCTGTTAGGCGCGGAGGAACAGATCGAGATTTTTATGGATCACACAAACCTCCAGTATTTCAAAAAGCTGCAGAAACTCAACCGATGACAAGCGCGCTGGGTACTGGAATTAGCGGAGTATAATTTCGATCTTGTTCACAAACCTGGTAAATCAATGACGAAAGCTGATGCCCTGTCGAGGATGACAGGTCTAGAGACGGGGGACAAGGACAACGAGAACATTGTTCTCCTGAAACCAGAAGTTTTCATCCATGCTCTTGACCTATTAGCTCCTGAAGATCTCCTGTTATCAGAGATCCGAAAGAGCAGAAACCAAGTAGATCAAATTGTACAGGATGCCCTAGCTGCCAAAAACCCAGAGTGGACTGAAACCAACAAAGTTATTACATGGAAAGGGCGTGTTTATGTACCAAAAAATTGCCTACTCCGGTCCAAAATAATCACTCAGTACCATGACACGCCACTAGTGGGACATCCTGGACAATATAAAACCACAGAGTTGATCACTTGGGACTACTGGTGGCCAGGAGTTACGAGAGATGCTGGAAAGTATGTTGAAGGTTGTGAAAAATGCCAGGCTATGACAGCTCATCGTACCAAACCGGTGGGACGACTACATCCACACTCAGTTCCAACGGAGCCTTGGCAGATAATTGGTACCGACATGATAGGGGAACTACTGGAGTCGGGAGGATATAGCACCATTTCGGTGTTTGTTGATCATTTTTCCAAAAGATTGCAACTTGTTCCGTCGCATACTACAGTCACATCAGAGGGAATGGCGAAAATTTATCGCGACCGTATCTTTTCCATACATGGGATCCCACGAAAGATCATACATGATCAAGGACCTCAGTATCATTCCCGGTTCATGAAGGAACTCTACCGTCTCTTAGGAATAGAAGCAAACTACACCATGGCGTATCACCCACAGACTAATGGCCAGACAGAATGGACAAATCAGGAGATCAAACACTATCTCCGTCTGTTTATCAACTACCACCAAAATGACTGGCACAAGTGGTTACCCCTTGCAGAATTCACTTATAACGATCATGTACACTCTGCTACAAAAGTTTCTCCCTTCTATGCTGACAACAGTAGACATCCCTATAAAGGTATGGCACCTCAGATGACTTTGGACAACCCCACAGCACAGGCATTTGCAGATGGAATGAGAAAGATTCGAGAGGAAGTAGGAGCGGCCTTGGGGAAGGCCAACGATGATATGAAGAAGTTCTATGACAGGAAGCGAAGAGTTGGGGTAGAATATAAGCCAGGCAATAAGGTTTGGCTCGAGGGAACTAATTTATCGACAGATCAGCCGATGAAAAAGTTAGGAGACAAACGGTTTGGACTGTTTACAGTTCAGAAGAAGATAGGCGCTAGTTCCTACAAACTAGACATACCCTCCACCTGGAAACATATTCATAACGTTTTCAATGAAGTCCTCCTCACCCCTTATAGGGAACCGCAATTCCCCTCTCAACCACGAAACACTCGACCACCTCCTGTCATTGTAGGAGAAGAAGAAGAATTTGAAGTCAAAGAGATTCTCAACTCACGGAAGGTAGGAAGGGGAATCAAATACAAAGTCCGATGGCAGGGATATGGACCGCACGAGGACACTTGGGAGCCTCGGTCTAACATCACGCATTCCTCCGATTTGTTGAAGGAATTCCATGATAAGAACCCGACTAAACCTAAACCCGCCACCCTAAACCGACTCGAGATCCCTATTTCTTTATTTCCTACCAAATTATTCCGCCCTATGCCCCAGCCATACACCGAAAACACACCACAATTATCCTCCCAAAATTTTGTCAGACGACAGGCGCTTTGTGGAACTTGTGCTCTAGGGAGGGGGTAATGTCATGAAACAATCTTTTCATTATTCTTTTCTTTTATTATTCTTTTCCTTTTCTTTTATTTACTTACCTAATCATTAAAGCGCTTACACTAGCGCTTATTATATTTTCATTTCCGTTTAGGTTACACGTGTCAACCTTATTGTTCTTGTGTTGTCGTTTCACTTGGGCGCAACTCTCTTGTGTCTGTCAGATCATTGACAGGACGATGTCATTATTGTTCCGCCTCCATGCTTCCTTTTATATTGCCTTATTGTTTACTCACCTAATACATACAGCTTTACTTATGGATACAAGCGACTCTTATTGTAGATCCTCACGGTTACATTATATTCCTTAGCTCTATTCTTGTCTATACTCCTTGGTAGCTAGACCTGTAGTTGGGTTGCTTTATTCATCCTCATTGCCTTTCCATCCTCCTGCTCATTGATTCTTGTGTGATGCCTGATTGTCTCTTGTTAGAGCTAGCGAGTCGCTGACATCATCAGGATGACTGGGCAGAGCACTTGCCAATGGCAGATTTTGTTATTAAGTCCTGCACCCACTCTGCACTTGGAACGTCCCCATTCAAACTCACCTATGGTGAACTCCCCCTATTTAACATTCCAGTTGGACAACAGAGTGGGATTCCGGCAGTGGACGATCACATCCGAATACTGCAAGATGCATGACAGGATGCTGGGGCAGCACTACACCTGGGAAAAAGACAGCAAAAGGAAAACTAGGAATGGGGGAAAACGGAAGGCATATCAGTTCCAAGTGGGAGATAAGGTCTGGATAAGTGCAGAAGACATCAAGTTGCAACTTTCCAGTGAGAAACTTGGGGACCGACAGCTAGGATCATATGTGATTTTGGAGAAGGTTGGCCCTCCCATTGTCACTTGACTGCATCCACCCTGTGTTCCATGTTGATAAATTATACCCATGGAGAGGAAACACTGTCAACAGCCAAATTGCAACACCACCAGAACCAGTATACCTAGAAGATGAGGACAAGCTGGAGTATGAAGTTGAGGACATCTTAGATAGTTGGGTTAGGTGGAAGAAGTTAGAGTATCTGGTAAAGTGAAAGGGCTATGATGCAGGCTACAACTCCTGGGAACCTGCGCCAAATCTCGAACATGCACCAACCACTGTCCAAAAATTCAACAAAAAGCACCCCCAGGCAGCAAAAGCATGACCATCAAGGGCAATGGTCATAAGGAGGGGGGTAATGTCATGAAGTGAGCCACCCCTATCATTTTCCTTTCCTTACAATACACCATCTGAGCCCCCTTACCTACAACAATCATTCTGGAACCTTCCACTCTGTTTTATCAGTTCTGTTCCATTCCTTGTGCCTGAGCTATACAGTATTACATCATAGTTCCCACACTCCACCTTGTATATATAAGCCAGCCCCCACAACCTGGTCCCTTATCTTGACCTCTTTGTTGTTGGGACCAGGTATGTCTTTACCTATTTCTTTGTATTTACTATCAATATAACTTTATCATTGGGACCAGTATCTGTGTTATGATTGTGCACAAAGGGATCATTGGGAATGATCATGGGATGATCACGGGAAAATACGAAGTAAAATACTTCGCAAGGTAAAATGATCCTAGACAAAGTAGTCGGATCTTGACTCCACTATTAGTAGAGTCCTCGATACTTCGTGTGTCTGCAAGAGAAGAAAAGTAAATGTGTTCCGTTCGCAATGATTGTCGCGGAATGTACTGACAATGAGGATGTTAAAACGATAATAAAGATAGATGATTATTTGGTATCACTATCGAAGTGCTATCAAAGTTGATATTTAAACTAAGGAACTACCTATTTGATACCGTAGCTTTATACTGAAGGTAAGTCAGGATCACGAAGTGATGCCATGCCCGAATTGGTTAGCTCATAAGTAAAGAACAAAGGAAAGGATATAAAAGGAATAGTGTGAATACAATAAGACTGATAAGAGATAAAGAGCAATTGCTTCGCATCGGAATTCCTTCGCGAAGTAATTGCGTAGTGGTAAAAGGATATAAGTAATATCTAAGTAGCGGAATGCTTCGTGAAGCTTCGGAAAGACTTAGCTTGCATAAATATAACAGTATCCCCCTCTTAGGCTTTCGCCCTTGAAAGCCTACGCGATTAATAACGATTGACGAATCTAAAATTAGATAGAATGGAAAAGTAAATTTTCAGAGTACCACACGAGTTATGATCGAGGTAAACAAAAAAATTTGGGGTCAAACCTGCCCTCAACTATGAACGTGTATAAAACACGAGGGTTTTCTCTGTTTTTTCCTAAGTCCTCATCACTCCATGATGTCCTTTACCATCACCACCACTGAGACTGTGCAAGAACGATGGGTGCGCCTTGTTTGTGAACAGGTGGAACGAGCCCGCCTTCGTCAACTCGAAATTGCTGCACAGGAGGCCACATTCGAGGAGGAGATGGTGAGGTTGGAGGAAGAAGCTGCTTGCGAGGCGGAACACGAGGCAGAGGAGAAGAGAATCGAGGAAGAGAGAAAACTCAAGGAGGAGAAACAGGCCGCAAAGAAGCGGGAAGAAGAACAACTCGTCGAGGAGAGTATTGCAAAGGCAAAGGCTGATGCCTTACGAAAATTGGCTGAAGAAGAAAAAGAGCGAAATCAACAGAGAGCGCAAGCTCTCCAGGAACTACAAGAACGTCGGGATCATGCAGCTTGTGCTGCGTCGCGACGGACAAGTGATCAAGCATCGCGGGAGCCTTTGGGCTCCAAGCAGAAAATTTTCAAGTCAGCATCCATGGTACGCAATACCCTGGAAGTAGAATGATTGGTTTTAAAGAGAAAACGCCCAGCTTCTGTGGTGAGTGATAGTTGTTCTGGATTAACTTTTCTTTTTCTTACTTAACGACTTGTACATTGGTGCAGCCCCGAATCCCAATGAAGATTCTACTCCTGGAGACGACAACAACGATAATGACGAGGGTGATGATGAGGATGACGACGACGATGACCCTCCCCCGATTCCTTTGCGTAACCGCGAAGCTTGTCTTCATTGTGTTATGCAAGGTAACACAATCAACTGCATCGCGCAACCTGGAAAGCTGCGTACCCAGGCCTGTCTTCACTGTCATCAGCAATGACAATGGTGTAGTTGGTCCGGGGAGAATGCTGCTCGAAGGTCGAGGAGGAAAAAACCGCGAGTCGATGAAGAGAAGATGTATCAGGGTCCCACAAGGCGCATCACGGAAAGGAACTTAGTGGGTTTGGAGTTCAGGGAGCAGTTCAATTTGCTCGCGGAGCAAAACTGTCAGCTTCATAAGCAGATGGAATTGCTTCTGGGTTTTGTGAGTTGATCTGCTCTCACAATGGAGGAAATGGTGCATCTGATCCAGCAGCAGTGTCATGAAACGATCTTTTTCCATTATTCTTTTCTTTTATTATTCTTTTCCTTTTCTTTTATTTACTTACCTAATCACCAAAGCGCTTACACTAGCGCTTATTATATTTTCATTATTATTTAGGTTACACGCGTCAACCTTATTGTTCTCGCGTTGTCGTTTCACTTAGGCGCGACTCTCTCGTGCCTGTCAGTTCATTGACAGGACGACGTCATTATTGTTCCGCTTCCATGCTTCTTTTTATATTGCCTTATTGTTTACTCACCTAATACATACAGCTTTACTTATGGATACGAGCGACTCTTATTGTAGATCCTCACGGTTACGGCGCGAGACATCTCTCACGGCTTCATATCCCAATAGTATATAAGACTTAGTATTTTGTAGTTATATTCCTTAGCTCTATTCTCGTCTATTCTCCTCGGTAGCTAGACTTGTATTTGGGTTGTTTTATCCATCCTCTTTTGCTTTTTCGTCCTCTTGCTCATCGTCTATTGTGTGACGCCTGGTTGTCTCTTGTGAGAGCTAGCGAGTCGCTGACAAGCAGCCCGAGGATGATGTGGTGGTTGATGAAGAACAGGAGGAAGAAAGGGAGGAAGGAAAAGGGGCAGAAGAAGAAAAGGAAGAGGACGAGGAAGAAGAAGATGAAGAGGAGAATGATAATGAAGAAGATGAAGAGGAGAGGAAGAGGAGAAGGGTTCGCAAAGGAAAATGTCATGCGATGTAATTCCCACAAAGGGTTGTAGTAGTTTTTTGACTTGTAATTAGTTTTTATCTAATTTTCTAATAGTTTCTTTATTGGTTTTTTGTCTGTTGTTTTGGTTTTTGTTTGTTTTTGTTTTGTTTGATTTTATGAGTTTTTGCCTTTTTTGGTGGTTTTGGATCATAAGGGTTTTGTTTTAGGAATAAGTGTAAGGAGTTAAGATTCATTCCGTGAGGAAGGAATCGCGATGGTTTTGGAAATAAGGAAATGTGAGAAGTAAGGATTCATTCCACGAGGAAGAATTGCGATGGTTTCGGAAGGAAGGGAATGTGAGAGTTCAAAGTTAGCTTCGCAAAGGATGCATCGCAGAACTCCTTGACGTGAAAGTTTGGAATTTAATAGGTAATGTAGTAGGTAGTACAGAATGTAATGGTGACAAGCCTTTTGCTTGACCCATCGCGAAGCGACGGGTGTGGGAATTCAACTTTGTGATGTCTCAATAATTATATAAACAAATACTTGTAAAATACAAAAGCTAATGTGGGTCCAGAAGAACTTCAGGGTAGACAATACTCTTTGTAGTGCATTCATTATTATCTGAAATAATAAAATATTCAAGATCCAAACTATCAGAAAATTGGAAAAGAAAAAAGCATACCTTCAGGAAAAAGGATATTCACCCCCTATTTGGTTGTACTATGGGAGAGAGCAACATATAGTTGACCATGTGTGAACACAGGCACTTGAAGATTCAATCCCACTACTCTAACAGATTGGCCTTGTGCCTTATTAATGGACATTGAAAATGCCAACCGGACAGGAAACTGGCGCCTTTTCAGGATAAAAGGCAAGTCAAGGTCTGAGGGTATTATGGTGATCCGTGGTATTAGAAAAGTTATACCTGCATTATCACCTCCCAGAATTCTTGCTTCCAATACCCTTGCAGTACATTTAGTAAGGATTGCACGTGTTCCATTGCAAACACCTGCCACTGGATCAAGGTTTTGAAGCACCATAATGGGTGCACCAATTTTTAGAGATAGTTTGGAAAGAGGTAGACCTGATCCATTGATACTGTTTAGATATTCTACAGGATACTGCAGATCATTCTCTGGATCTTCATCCACTACAGCACTATCAGCACTATGATAGGTGTGAATGTTTCCTTTGAGTGCATTTAGACACTTCATATTCAAGTTATCAACAGCATCATTTCTGGGGCATAGGATAGTATGTTCCAAAAACCATGCATCATTGTTCAGTTCAGGGTCAATCAAGTCCAGGCTGGGATAGATAGTGGAAATCAATGAATCAATGCTATCTCCACATCTCATTGTGGGATCCAGTTTGATTTGACTCTCTGCATCATTATCTGAACCATGACCCACTTTCAAAAGCCATTCAGCATAAGCCTGGTCCTCCTCTGTTCCACTGCTAAGTTGTTTGTTTTCAGTTAGATGCAAAATCTCAATGTCCCGCCAAAGCCTAGATCACTGAATGCTGGCACCAACTATCTGTTCCCTCCTTCCTTTATGCACTACAGGAAGTATTTGCTGAAAGTCTCCACCAAATATCACAGTCACTCCCCCAAAAGGTGTGGTACTTGATTTAAGATCTTGCATAGTTAGATCTACTGCTTCCTGGCAAAACCGATTCTGCATTGGAACTTCATCCCATATAATTAGAGCAGTCTCCTGCAACAGCTTCCCCAAATCAGAATTCCTTTTGACAGAACACACCTTTCCTTCGAAAATTTCAATTGGAATCTTAAAAGTTGAGTGTGCAGTCCGACCCTTTGGAAGTAGCAGTGCAGCTATTCCTGATGATGCACAACAGAGAACAATTTTTCTTTCTCCCCGAAGCATATAACAAAGGGTGTTGTAAGTAAAAGTCTTGCCTGTTCCAGCAGGACCATGTAGGAAAAACATCCTGGGTCTATTTTCTCTGATAGCACTCATGATTTGGTCAAATGCATGCCTTTGGCCTGCATTGAGCTTGGATAAGTTTTCTGTTCCTTTCTGCAATTGCTCTTCAGCATCAAAGTCCAGCTGTTCAGCAATCAATCTGTTGCCTTCCACTTGAGACTAAAACTCATAGTTGGGTATTGGCATTCCCAAATACTGTTTGACTCCCTCAAATATTCCTGCATGGAAAAGAATCTTGTCAATAAGATATAGGCCATAATCCTCAACCTGCTCTGGCGTTGGATTATCCACAATTCTTTTACTGAATAAGTACTGTTCAAGGTCATCACATATATACTGCTTGAACTGGTCCCATAATAACCCTGGCTGCACAGGGTGACAATCTTTCAAAATTGTTGCAAACAGTGATCTAAGGCATGATCCTGTCTGCATATGGTGTGCATCTTCCAAACAGTCTTTCCACTCAGAGTCATTCTGCAAAAGGCCTTGAGCAAGGCATGCCTCCTGAAATGTTGGGTATTCAACACCATTATATGTTCAAAGATGGGCAAAGGAAGTGGCCCCCTGGACAACTGTTAATAATAGCCGGATGTAAAATCTCTCCCCAGCAGCTGGATGAACAGAGTACATTCTACCAACAGCAGGGTCACCTTTTTTGCGAACTGTCCATTTGTGGTTGCTTTTATTCCAAACCCATTCTGATGGAAATTCTTGATACAGCAGAGACCGAGCTGTTGTTACAGCATTTGCTGGATCCTCCCTAACTCTCTCCTCTTCCTCTGCATTGGCTTTAAAATATCCCATGAGTGTGCTATTCTTGGTGCTTGCAGCATTAACAATCTCTTCCAATGTTTGTCCATTGTCTGCATCAAATGTAACCATCTGACCTCCAGGAGTATGCACAGCTAACCTTGTAACTTTAGGCTTTTCTTCATGCATAGCATAAGAAAACAATCTCCAACTGGCTTCTGAAGCAGAAATATAACGTGAATCTAAATACAACTGCACTTCATCCTGATTTGAACCAATGTGCATAGTTGCCCGGTCATGACCTTTGTAAACATATTTGTGAAGATACTTGTGAGCCCTGATAGAAATGCAGCATTCAGTATTAACATGGCTTTCCAACTCCATGAGTGTCCAAGCATTATAAGGAACCACCCATGTATTGTCAAGCTCAATGTCTCTACCATTGACAGTTTTCTTGCACTTTCTGTCATTGTCTGGCCAAGCATATACTGGATAGCCATTTTCAGAAAGGGAAGTCTCAGGCTGGAAAGGTTTTGGAAAACCCTTTGAACACTTTCCATCCTTCATGCAGGAGGCATTTGGATTGAGTGCTCCACATGGACCATGAATCATCAGCTTTTGGACTAACTTAAATAGCTTTGGGTGAGAGTTTGAATCAGGTAGCTGAGCAGATATAAGTTGATCTATATGATGGGGCTCTTTAAATCTATCTTCTGGATGGAGAAAAATATGAATATGAATATGAGGCAAACCCCTTTTCTGAAACTCAATAGTGTACACCTGACCCCTGCACTTCCCAAAACACCCTTTGTCAATCAGGTTCAGTATAATGCAAACTTTTTCACGGAATACATGGGCTATGATATCAGGGTGGTCATTGGGAGTTTGCCCAGGGAGTAGTGCAGCCTTGACTTCAGGACAATTAGGATTAGCTGTGATAGTCACAAAGAGATCTGGCTTTCCAAAATGACACGAAAGGGATATTGAATCTTGATACAGCTGGAACATATGTCTTGAGCCCCCAATATAGGAGGAAGGTAGAATGATACGCTGTCCAATATCTGCAACATCTGTATCTGTAGCCTGTACAGCATCAACTAAACCTGAATATAATTCTGCTCTAAGCTCTTTTTGGTGCCATTTAAGCCAGGACAGTCGCTGCTGGTCCACTTGGGCAAATGCATCAACTATGAACTGCTGGAATAAATTCTTGGCCATAAACAAATGAGAACTTTCAAACTGTGTTTTTCATTGATGAAGACAAAAAGCATAGTATTCCATCTGAGAAACATACATTCTCTTGGAAGTCTCAGTTTCATCCTCCTCATTTGGATTAGTTCCTTCACCATGAGCATATTGAATTTTTTTATGCCAACCTAACTCTCCTCTGGGGAAAAGCAATACATAGTGAAGTGGGGCATATGCAGGATTATACTCTACTATTCTCTTAAGGGGTCCTGCTTTATGCTGCAGAATAATATCTCTATGATCAGCAGCTTCACCAGGCCCAGGAAGAATAACAGCAACTTCCTCTGCAGTAGGCAAGTTGTATCTCCTTGAATCTGTAGAGTCCAAAAAGTGAAGCCTAACACATACAGTATGATTTTCAGACCCTGGATTTGTCTGTTCTTCATCAGCTATATGCTCATGGGCAGTCTTGTACAGTTCGAAGAAGTGGTTGTTCCTTCGAAGGCAATCATCAAGAACTGTCATTATAGGATTAAGCAATCCAGAGCAGGCATTGTTCACCATGCACCTTTCCAGGGCAGTTTCAGGAGTCATAATATATAGTTGAGCATAAACAGGATTCTTGCCCACCTCTGGCAGGAGGGAGCCCAAACTATGAAATAGTTCTCCTTTGATTTTAAACTGCCGCAGTCCAGTTTGTGGTAGCTCAGGATCATTTTGGGGTTGTGTTTTCATGCCCAATGATACAAATGCAAAGGCAGCATTATAAGCTCTGATGTTTACCAAAAAATGCTTAGAGTTATGATCCTGACTATTAAATAACATTTCCAGCTCAAGAGGAGGCCTCTGGAGAAATGGGAGTATAATCTTTCCAGACCGGCAGCATTTACCAAATTTAGGATTGCACTTTGAGGATTTCTTGCGCCTTTCTGCCTCCCAATGTAAAGCATGACAGTTTGGACATTCCTTGTCCATCTGGCCCAAGAAAAGCTCATTGTAAACTCCATCATCCTGAACTGGCCTCAGAGCTATAGGTAGATTCTGAGGATTTACAGGAACTGGCTGATGTGGGGGAAAAGGAGGAGGAGAAGGAGATGGCAAAGGGGAAGGAACAGGAGGAGGCTCATAATCCATAACTTGGGGAGGAGAAGCAGGTGGAGGAGAAAGAGGAAAAGGTTGAAAGTGAGGGAGAGGGACAGGAAGAGGAAGAGGAAGAGGGACAGGAAGAGGGAAAGGGAAAGCAGGTTGTTGAGGAGCAGGAGGAAAGTCCATACCTCTTCCATATTGATTGCTTCTTTGACCATGCACAGGATGTGGAGGTACAGAAGCTAACATTGCCTGCAAATGCTGTGGAAGATGTTGATACTGAAGGCAAAATAGTAAATAGAAAAGAACAGTTAATTAAAATTTATGTTTACCTGAGGCTGACCAACCCCAGTAGCTTGATCCTGCTGAGGAGGTGCAATGGAAGGTCCAGCCTACAGACAGTCAAGTGCCAAGATGGATCAAAAGTAATAGTTAGCTATTTGAAGAGAAAAAAAAAACACATTATGTTTACCTGAGGCTGAGCCTGATTCTGCTGAGGATGTGCATTGGAAGGTCCAGTCTACAGATAGTCAATTGTCAAGATGCAAAAGCAGTCAAGAATAAAACTTACCCCTCTACCCCTTCTACTTTGAGTTGGTCTTACAGGAACCAATGGAGGCAGATTCCTCAGCTGTGCAGCAATATTCTGTGTCAACTGAAACTCTTGACCATTGTGGTTAACAACCTCAAATGGATTATCCACTTGGTTAGCAGGGAGGCCCCCAGAGGCTTGAGGGAAGGGAAAAGGAATAAGTTCAGGTCTGTTATGAGATGCTTGAGGTAGTCTCTGGTGCTGTGGAGAGTGCATTACTCGGAACTCTCTCTCACGTGCATGCTCAGCATTCCGATTGCATTCAGGAGTAGTAGAAGGAGAATTCCTGCAAATTTAAGTAGATCAAAACTAATTGAAAAGCTAAAATTCAATAGAAATAGCATACATTTCTGTGGAAATAAAGGGCAGAAAAGTAGAAAGGAGTTACAGTTGGCAGAGAAAATGAAAGGGGGAAGGAAGAAAGAATCATCATACCTTAAGGCTATAAGTGAGGTGTAAAATGTGTAGACAGACTCCAAACACGTGTATGCGTATGAAGTGTATAGGTGGACTTCTCGGCAATCAATATTGATATAGAACTGAGAATAAGCGCTGGTGTAGGGACCCGAGAGCCCAAAGCGCTGGCACATGACAGCTGATTACTCAGACTAATTCTTTATTAGTCATTATTTATGTCAGCAAAACTGTCAACGTTTTGGTGCTGCGGCGGCAGCGGCAACTTAAGTTTTTCCCACACATTACAATACACAATCTTGCGACGTGTTTGCTGCATGTTTGCTGAGTTGACTTAGGTTTTTCTCACACATTACTTCAAGCTTGCAATGTGTTTGCTGCATGTTTGCTGCATGCATTGCATGATAATTATGCTCTCCTTTGTTTCCCTTTCCCATCTTCTACTATAATTTCACACTATAATTGAAGTTCCTGATAGAGGAAATTTGACTACAGATAAAATGTTTGGTTTCTTACAAGCTATTGACCTGTGTGCAGGCTCTGACTACTATTCTCACTTTAAGGGATTCTGAGTCACCTCCCAATACACCTCAACATCGACAACAAAATGCTGATTGTGAGAGGGAACGACAAACACGTACCCTAGGCAGCCCTGAAAATCGACGTACACCTCAACCATCACCACATGGTGGACCAATACCATTCCAACTCAATATACCTCAAAATTATGTACCTTCCCAGCATCCACAAGATGATCTATTTCAAGTAATCAACCATAATGGCCAAGAGTTTCAATTGACTCAAGGAATTGCTAATCAACTCAGAAATTTACCTCCACTACTACCAACACGGGGCCGTGGCCGTGGCCGTACTTCAAATCAAGCAGTTGTAGGTGTAAAAATTCAAATACATAGTGCTGTGGCCACCAATCAATATCTTTACCTTATAGTCTCTTCATAATCAGAATCAGAATGCCCATGCAGGACCATCAAATTTGGCATATCAAAATCAGGTATTAGCATACTTATTTAGAGATTTTAAGGCTCATTTATTCTCTTGGTAGTTTCCTCACTTACCTGCTGAGCTACAAGCTCAACTAGCATTTGTACAGCCTCACCCTGCAAGACCAACATTGAGACAGAATCATAGAAGAGCCCAAAGTCATATCCGTAATACATTCTTTTCTATATTACACTATTTATTGCTGACTATCTTTACTTTCAGAATCTATATCATTTAATCCAGAAAGGCTGACCCATGAGCATGAGAATAATGATCCTCCACAAGATGACTTTGAGAATAGCCAGAGACTTCCACCAGGTCCTGGCTATCTCACACCAGAAGGCCATGACATGCACCAACAACATGAACAGTTGCAAAATGTGATGCACAACTCCCAAGAGGTGCATGAGCAGCACTTGCAACAGCAAGAAATTGATGTGGGAGATCATGAACATCAAAATGATGCTCCAGATGAGCCTATTCCAATAGGTCTACAACCTATTGAGAATGATCAGACTTATAACTTCTGTTCTTTGGGAAAAATGGATATAGAGTGTCCATTTTGTGGTGCATTGCATTGGCAAGCAGAGAGACTTACACATTCCTCTGTAATAAATCCTAAATGTGGAGCATGCTGCAAATCAGGGAAGATTCAGCTACCTATGTTACAAAGTCCACCTATTGAAATCAGGAATCTCTTTACTGGAGTTGATCATAACTCAAAGCACTTTTTAGACAACATAAGGAGTTATAATTCTGCTTTTGCTTTTGTATCATTGGGCCTTAAGATTCAACCACAGAATGATCCTGAACTTCCAAATACTGGGCCAAGGCAGTTTAAAATTAAGGGTGCACTTTGGCATTCTCTAGGCTCCCTTTTGCCTGAGGGTGACAAACCCCCAGTATATGCACAGCTTTACATAGTTGCACCTGAGACTGCTTTAGAGCAGCGCTTAGCCAATAACAGACATCATGGTACTGGGTTACTGTCATCTGTTATGCAAACAATATCTGATTGCCTTCACCGCAATAATAACTTTGTGAATCTCTACAGATCAGCATACCAGAGAATACAAAACCTTCAGGCACAGGCTCCAAATTCCCTAAATGGTGCTTATATCAAACTGCATTTCAGTGATACAAATGATCCTAGGAGATATAATATGCCATCAGCTGATGAGGTTGCAGTTGTTCTTCCAGGCCCAGGTACTGCCACAGATCATCGAGATATTATCCTTCAATGTAAGGAGGGGCCACTGAAACGTATATATGAAACCAATCCTGCATATGCACCTTTACATTATGTTTTACTGTTTCCCAGAGGTGAACTAGGATGGCACCTAAATATCAAATATGCAGATAGACCTAATGAACCAGCCTCTAATGATGATCATGTTACCCAGATGGAGTACTATGCATATCGCCTTCATCAACGCAATCTAGAGATTGAATCAAACCATCTGTTCTATGCCAAAAATCTTTTTCAGCAATATATTGTTGATGCATGGGCCCAAACTGATCAGTCATGCTTATCCTGGCTTGCACGCAATCAGAAGAAACTCAGAGCTGAGGTTTACAGTGGTTTAGTAGATGCTGTTCATTCAGGAGATGTTCAGCTGCAAGATATAGGGCAACGAGTTATCTTACCCTCTTCTTATATTGGAGGATCAAGACATATGTTCCAGCTCTATCAAGATTCTATTGCCTTAGGAAGAGCATTTGGAAAACCTGATCTATTTCTGACAATCACTGCAGATCCAAATGCACCTGAGATTAAAGAGGCTCTCCTTCCCGGACAGACAGCACAAGACAGACCTGATTTAGTTGCCAGAGTTTTTCATGAAAAAGTACAGATCATCTTGAGGGCTATTGACAAAGGGTGTTTTGGAAAGTGTAGAGGCCGTGTTTACACAATTGAATTTCAGAAGCAAGGACTACCTCATATACACATTCTTATTTTTCTCTATCCCCAATCACAGTATCAAGAGGCTCATCAGATTGACAAAGTAATCTCTGCTCAGTTGCCTGATCCTGAAACACATCCAAATTTATTCATGTTGGTTGAAAAGCTGATGATTCATACACCATGTGGTGATCTCAACCCAAGTGCATCCTGTATGAAGGATTCAAAATGCTCCAAGGGTTATCCTAAGGTATTCCAAGAGCATACTGTTTTGTCAGAGGATGGCTATACCCTTTATGCTAGACCCAAGAATGGAAGGCTTTGCAAGAAAAAGGTCAATGGCATAGAAATTGATATTGATAACAGATGGGTTGTACCTCATAATCCTTGGGCTTTGATGGAGCTCAAATCACATGCCAACTTAGAGTGTTGCATTTCCATAAAAGCTTTCAAATACCTTCATAAATACATTTACAAAGGCCATGATCGTACAACCATGGCAATTGGGAAAAATAAAGATGAAATACAGCAATATATAGATTCCCGTTATGTATCCGCCTCTGAATCAGTTTGGAGGCTTTTTCATTATGATATGCATGAAGAAATCCCAAATGTTGTCCGCCTTGCAGTACATACAGAAGCTGGGCAATTTGTAGTGTTTGATGCTGATGCACCAGTAGAGGAGGTTCTTCATGCTGTTGGGTCAAAAGACAGCACACTTACAGCTTACTTCAAAGTTAATGCAGCAGAGAAGAAAAAGGCTGAGGATGATCCTGAACATGCAGTAATGGTTGCATGATCACTTTTGTACCAGGAATTTCCTACAAAATGGGTCTGGGTAAAAACTACAAAAAGATGGAAGATTCGTGAGGGTAAAGCTGCTCTTGGGCAGATGTATTTTGTTCACCCTGCAGCTGGCGAAAGGTTTTATATTCGACTGCTGCTTACAGTTGTCAAAGGTGCTACATCATTTGCAGATCTACGTACTTATGAAGGAGTGGAATATCCTACACACCAAGAAGCATGTTTGGCCCGTGGGCTTTTGCAGAGTGATTCTGAGTGGAAGGACTGCCTAGAGGATGCAAGACATATGCAATCTGGATCTGCACTCCGTTCACTCTTTGCAACAATTCTTAAAGATTGCCGTCCTGCTCAACCTTTTTTACTGTGGGAGCAGTTCAAAGAACACATCTGTGATGATATCAACCACCATTTACAGACCTCAGGGATTATTGCCAACCCAACACAGGATCAAATTGAAGATTATGGTTTATATCTTATTGATAAAATCCTTTTCCATGCAGGAGTACATGATGGATTAAAAGGTTTTCTGGGCATGCCAGTTCCTAATTATGAATTTTGGGCAGGGGTTGAAGGCAATAGGTTGATATGAGAGCAGCGTGCCTTTCATGCTGAAGAACAACAGCAAAGAGCATCAGAGAATATTGCAAAGATGAACAGAGAACAAGCAGAGGCCTTCAATACAATCAAAGCTGCAATATATGAGAATAACCCTCAGATGTTCTTTCTCCATGGTCCAGCTGGAACTGGAAAAACATTTACATATAATACACTCTGTTATGCATTGCGTGGAGATGAAAAGATTGTATTGTGCTGTGCTTCATCAGGGATTGCTGCTCTTTTACTCCCAAAGGGGCAAACTGCTCATTCCACATTTAAGATTCCTATTGAAATATATGAAGGAAAATTATGCTCTGTCAAGAAGAACTCTGATCTGGGTGAACTACTGCATGAGACCAGTCTTATTATTTGGGATGAAGTTCCAATGCAGGACCGGTATTGTCAAGAGGCTGTGGATATAACTATGAGAGACATTAGGGACACCCCTAGCAAGCCATTTGGAGGTGTTACAGTTGTTTTTGGAGGAGACTTTCAGCAAATACTTCCTGTGGTCCGGAAAGGACACCGAGAGCAAATTGTGGGTCAGTGTATCCAGCGATCTTATTTATGGCGTGACATAAAGATCCTTTATCTAAAAGAAAATAAAAGATTAAGTAGTGGTACAGCAGAGGACAAAGAGTATGCAGAGTGGTTACTGAAGGTTGGACATGGTTCAATTAATGGTCCAGAAAGCCAAATAAAGCTTGACCCTATTATGAAGTGTGGGGACTCTGTTGACTCCTTGATCTCTGCCATTTATCCAAATCTCAATGTTATTGACTGTGCAGCAGATAATGTTGATTCATGGTTTTCAGAGCGCACTATACTCTGCCCACGAAATGATACTGTTGATGAAACCAATCTCATGTGTTTAAATACATTGAGTGGCAATATCAATACTTATCATAGTGCAGACAAGGCTGTCATAGATGAAGCAGCAGATGGGGATTCTCAGTATCCTGAGGAATTCCTTCACAATATCAATGGTTCTGGCCTGCCACTGTCACAACTACAGTTAAAGATTGGTGCACCAATAATGGTTCTTAGGAATCTTGATCCATCAGCTGGAGTTTGTAATGGAACCCGTGCAATCCTTACCCGATGTACAGCAAGAGTACTAGAGGCTAGAATACTGGGTGGAGATAATGCAGGCCAGATTATATTGATTCCACGTATTACACTCAGCCCATCCAATCTTGATTTACCTTTTGTCTTTCAAAGACGCCAGTTTCCTGTGAGGTTAGCATTTGCAATGTCCATCAATAAGTCTCAAGGGCAATCAGTTAAAACAGTTGGGTTGAACCTTCAATCCCCAGTATTTACTCATGGTCAACTCTATGTTGCTCTTTCTCACTCTACAACAAAGCAAGGAGTCAAAACAATTTTTCCTGAAGGTATGTTATATACTTATAAGTTTGTGTTTTATTTACTCAGAGCAATCTACAGGAAATACAGAGTGCATAACACAGAACATTGTCTATCCTGAGGTTTTGCTTGATTAGAGTTTAGTGCTGTTAAATTATATTGTATATTTGAATAATGTATTGGCTCAATACAATCAATATTATATGTGTTGTTAAAAGTCACTGTCCCCTGCCCGTGCCGAAGGCACGGGTCAAGCAAAGCTTGTTCTTTACTTGAAGTTAAGTAATCTTAGTAATATTAAGTAATAGGCGCCCCGACCTGTTTTAGAGTAGAAGGATGAGTCGCGAAGATTTCGCAATGGTTTGTTTAACTAGTAAAATAAAAATTAGTATTTCCAATGAATGAAATAGAAAAATTAAGTGGTCATTGATCATAAGGGTCCAGGTTTGTGAGGGTAACGAAGATGGAAAGCTGGAACCAGCTCGTCCGCGGCAACCCAGGAAAACTCTTCATCTGTACCTTTGTATCCTGCCCACTGGATGTAATACTGTAGTGGACATTTCTTGTATCAACAATCCAATTTCGAATCCAATACCTCCGCGACGTTGTATTCCTCTTTGCCTTTGACTTCCACCGGAGGTGGAGGAGTTTGTTCGCAATGAGGGATCAAGTTCGGAGTATAGGGTTTGAGTTGGGATACATGGAAAACTGGGTGGATACGACTGAGATAGGAAGGGAGTTGTAACTTGTACGAGAGTGTTCCTACTTGCTCAAGAACTTTGAATGGTCCGAGGTACTTCTCGGAGAACTTCACGGTAGGTCGAGTGGTTTTAATGTGCTTTGCTAGTACAAATACCTGTGAATTAATGGGAAAATCAGGGTGAGTAATACGTTTTCTGTCCGCTTGCTCTTTGTATCGAGCTTGCGCATTAGTAATTTCTTCACGGAGGAAGGAATGAATCTCATCTAAATTCATCACGAAGTCAATCGTGCGATCGGAACAGATGTCGATTTCAGGTTTCACTGTAATGTTAGGGTGATAACCTTTATTCGCGAAGAACGGAGTAATACCAGTGGAGGCATTAGGAGCATTGTTGTACGCAAATTCCGCAATAGGCAGAAGCTTTGCCCAATCATCCTGTTGATATGCGCAATACATACGAATGTATTGTTCCAGAGTCTGGTTAACTCTTTCCATTTGTCCATCCCCCTCAGGATGGTATCCCGAGGTGAAGTGTAGTTTGATCAAGAGAGCTTCCCCTAAGGCGCGAAAGAAAGCCGAAACGAATTCCGAGCCTCAGTCAGAAGTGACGTGACTAGGAACTCCATGTTTCGAGAAAACGTGATGGACAAACAATTCCGCGAGCTCTTCGGATGTTATTTTGTTGTGTGTCACAATGGAGATGCCTTGTTTTGAGGCTCAATCCACGATTACTAAAATAGCCATATGTCCTTTAGAGTCGGGTAATTGTTCAATGAAGTCCATCAATATAGAATCCCAAGGTTGGACGGGAACCAGAAGTGGTTTAAGTAGACCGTAAGGCCTATGTTGACGAGGTTTGTTGCGTCCGCAAACCATACCCGAATTAATATAATCGCAAACGAATTCACGAACCTTTGGCCAAGTATACTGTCATTGAATAGTTTCTAGAGTCCGGTTTTGACCAAAATGACCCGAAAGTGGGTGATTGTGAAAATAACATAAAATCTGAAGGCGTAAATTAGAAACATTAGGAATGTAAATGTGATCGTCAAGTCATAACAATCCATCAGACCCTAATGTCCAATGTGTGTTTGTACCATCCTTTGCAAACTTCAATCCCGTGATTGACTCCGGATCCAGTTCGATTGAATCACGAATAGCAGAATGGAGTGCCTCTATATCCATGATGATGGAGGTGTGAAGTGCCGGTACTTCCAGGAATGTAGCTCGAAGGGAAGTAGTTAGTTGTTCATTAGTGAAAATAGGTCTGAAATTATGTGGGTTAACTTGCGCGGTAGCCAATATCCCCCTCTTTTGGGTGGACGTCCCAGCATCTAGTCATTGAGTCAGGTTTTTCACCTAACTTACCTGGTCTGAATTGGATCACCATATTAAATTGGTGCAGATACTCCAACCAATGAACTTGTCGTCGCGTAAGGATTTTCGTTGTCAAGAAGTACTTGAGATTCTTGTGATCAGTGATGACGTCAATAGGATCTCCCGATCCCTCGAGGTAATGCCGCCAGCCTTTGAATGCTTCGAATATCGCGAGAAGCTCCTTATCATGAGTGTCATAGTTGAGTTCCGCAGCTTGAAAAGTCCTCGAGAGGAACGCAATGGGGTGAATTTCTCTGTCAGGTAGTAGGATCGAGAGGATCACGGCTAATGCGTAATCTGAGGCGTCTGTTTCTACGATTAGATGTCGGTTTGGTTCCCAATGTGCCAGAATAGGAGCGTGAGTGAAGCTATATTTGAGCTTGTCGAAGGCTTCCTGGCAGTCAGTATTCCAGTTCCAAGGTGTATCCTTTCACGTAGTCGCATCATCGGGACTACGATATCGCTATAATTATAAATAAAACGTCAATAGAAATTAGCAAATCCGAGAAAAGACTGGATGTCTTTGACTTTCCGAGGTACCGGCCAGTCAATGATAGCTTTTACTTTGTCTTTTGACATCGTTAAGCCCTCCAGAGAAAGAATATAACCAAGATACTCTACTGTATCGATCTCCCATTCGCATTTTGCGATGTTTGCATAGAGTCAATGTTTACGAAGTCGACGGAGAACCTCGCGAACGTGTTCGCAATGTAATGTTTCGTCGTCGGAGTAGATAAGTATATCGTCGAGGTAGATGATAACATAAACATCTAAAAGGTCAGTGAATATATCGTTAACAAACCGTTGGAAAGCTGCTGGAGCATTAGTGAGTCCGAATGGCATAACCTTCCATTTGTAACAACCCCAACGGGTCCTGAATGTTCCATTCGTTGCCTTCCGCGATTTGAACTAAATGATATGCGTGAGCAAGATCGAGTTTAGTATAAAACTTGGCTTTTTTTGGAGCGTCAAGTAAATCAGAAATGAGAGGTAAAGGATATTGATCCTTCTTCGTGATGTTGTTAAGACCATGAAAGTCTACGCAAAGTCGAAGTTTTCCGTCCTTCTTCAGTACGAATAATACCGGAGCTCCATGAGGAGAGGACGAAGGTTGAATAGCACCTGATTCGAGGTGCTTATCAATGAAATTGCGTAGAGCCTCTAATTCCTTGGCAGAAAGAGGATAAAGACGACCGATAGGTGGTTTGGCGCCTTCCTCCAATTCAATCTTTAGGTCATAGGGTCGCTGCTCAGGCAGCACTTCGGATTCAACTTCATCGAAGACATCCACGAAGTCCGCATAATGCTTCAGTAATGAGGGAGGATTGCTGTTGTTTGCTGAAGTTGTCGAAGCAGCTCGCACTGTGACTTCGCTGTGAACTGCTCGTAAGATTAATGGTCCACACTTGGCATTCTTGCAAGCACGGTTGAAGAGTTCTGTGTTGACAAGAGCAATGTTGATCTCTGGGTTTTCAAGCTGCGAAGCAGCCAATTGAGCCACCAAAGGATAGGAATAGATGGGTTCATAGGGGAAAGAGTCCGATAAAGGACCAGGTGAATGGAAAGAACGAGTTCACAAAGAGGATCGCAAAGGAACCTCTTCAGAACCAATAGTAGGCTGACCCCGCAAGGGGACAGTTTCTTCTGGAACGAGTGTTTGTGGAAGTGAGGATGTCGAGGGAAACTCAACTTGCTTGGTGGAGTGGAATGTAATGTTTCTCAATGCCCAGTCAATCAACAGATTGTAGCGGGTCAAGAAACTGTAACCTAAAACTGCCTCGCAAGAGGAATCTAGTAAAGTGACATAAAATGTCAGTAGTAGTAGCTCGCCAGAGGGAAACTGGACATTAAGAGACGTAGTCTCGGAAATTGGTTTCGGAGATAAAGAACCATCGAAAAGTCGGAGATTGATTGAAGGAATCGAAGAAGTAGGGAGAGAATGTTTATACACAAATTGAGAATCAATAAAGCAATCGGTAGAACCAGAATCAAGTAAGGAGACAAAAGAAAGCTTCGCAGAAACGTTGCAAAGTGAAAAATCTTTCATAAGAGGTATAGTAAATGATCGTTCATCATAAGAAAGAGTGGATGCGTTTAATTTAACTTCCCTGGTAGTATGAACCTGGTCAATGCAACTCCCGCTTCATACTGGAGTACAGGAGTTGCAGACTATTTTTCCGATACTGAAGAGGTACTTGCCGCTACTTCCTGTGTTTCCGCGGCACATCCACGAGCTTCGCGAGCCTTTCGTTTCTCGCAGTCGTCGAAGTTATGACTTCCCCCACAAAATCCGCACAGCCCCAACTTCTTTCGACATTCTGACTCCTTCGCGAGGAGCTTTCCATCCGAGCCAAGGTTGCTCGCGTATGCAGGTCGAGACACCGCAGGACTCGTCGATGACGAGGAATTTCCACCTCCACTAGACTTACCTTTCTTCCCCGAGTTATTCGTTGAGGTCGAGGTTGTGGTGGTGGTGGTTGTAGGAGTTTGTGAAGAACCTGGCATGTTCTTCTTCGACGTATTCAATGCTTTCCCTCCCGAGGAAGCACCTGTTGATCTAGCGGCTTCTCTTTTCCGCTCTTCTTCTTGTCTCCAGTACCTATTATCTACGTGAAGTACCTCATAATGGTATTCCGCGAGCATCTTCGGTTCCAGAAGACAAGCCATCTCATCTTTGATATGGCTTGCCAAGCCGCGTTGATAAGCCCACTTAAGGGCATGCGAGTCCCAGTTAGTAGATGCAGCAAGGGTAATAAAACAGATATTATACTTCCATACGTTATCGGATTCTTTCATCCTTAATGTGCTGATCTTATCCTCGGCTTCCCCCTGTGCACCGTACATACCGAAATTGTCCTGCAGTTCCTTCACCAATGCTGCGAAGGAACTCGTCCACGCCGGCATCGCGGAGAGGTTTGGATCCAGAATGTCTGGTTCGAACCATTCCTTCGTGGGACCACCGAGGTACGACAACGTATAGTTGATCTTCTTTTGATCAGTAAAATACGACGGACAATCAATGAACACCAAAGATAAGGAAACTAGGAAACCTTTCAGTTTCCATGAGTCAGATCTGTTGAACACTTCAGGATCCTTGACCTTCGATCTTCCGGATTCCGCGGGGCTGCTAGTGTTCATGCCCGCGAGGACTGTTCCGAGGGTATTGAGTGAACCCTTAAAAGCGTGAAACACATCTAAGATGTGTTGTTCAGTAGGGTCCGGATGGACACTACCTACTCATTCCACTGGACTCCTAGAACGACTAGGAACACGAGAACCTCGAGGTGCCCTGGGACCTCCAGGACTATCAGGATCAGATCCCCCTGGGTCTCCGGGATTTCCTGACTCGTCAGGACCTACCTCTTCATCGATTTCCGCTTCTTCAATGTTCTCTGGAATCTCCATCGTGGTAACTGGTATCCGACCTTGCAAAGGGCCGGGAGCATTTGCTAGCTGCTGATGCATTCTGTCAGCAAGTGTAAAAGTGGTAGGAGATGGTGGGATTTCCATCTCTGTTGTTGGTATCGCCGTGTGATTTCTTCGCAGTGTTCATACAGTAATGGGATCACCGTTTTCTGTATAGAGTTCTTGGTACTTGAATTTGGAGTGGTCTGGTTGACCAAGGGCATGATGACTAGAAACCCGCACACTAGCAGGTTGTCCTAGGGCTAGACCGATGACATTAGATCTACATTGAGAGTGTCCAGCTCCTGAGATAGATTCCGTGAAGGGCGCGAAGCCTGTCGCGTTCGATGCGAAAGGATTAACCGCTTCCAGTTCCTCTGTTACCAACTCGTCGGACTCTCCAGTGTTGGTACGGTTTCGTCTGCTCCTTGTATAGACCATTGTTGAAGGAAGTGAAATTGTTGAGTGTAATGGAAAGGGTAATGAGGACGAATGTGCCAAGTGTCAGTTTAAATATACTGTTATGATCGTGCACAAAGGGATCATCAGGAATGATCACGGAAAAATACAAAGTAAAATGCTTCACGAGGTAAAACGATCCTAGACAAAGTAGTCGGACCTTGACTCCACTATTAGTAGAGTCCTCGACACTTCGCGTGTCTGCAAGAGAAGAAAAGTAAATGTGTTCCGTTTGCGATGATCGTCGCGGAATGTACTGACAACGAGGATGTTAAAACAATGATAAAGATAGATGATTATTTGGTATCACTATTGAAGTGCTATCAAAGTTGATATTTAAACTAAGGAACTACCTATTTGATACCATAGCTTTATACTGAAGGTAAGTCAGGATTGCGAAGTGATGCCATGCCCGAATTGGTTAGCTCGTAAGTAAAGAACAAAGGAAAGGATATAAAAGGAATAGTGTGAATACAATAAGACTGATAAGAGATAAAGAGTAATTGCTTCATGTCGGAATTCCTTCGCGAAGTAATTGCATAGTGGTAAAAGGATATAAGTAATATCTAAGTAGCGGAATGCTTCGCGAAGCTTCGGAAAGTGTCACAAAGAGGTGACAACAGTGGCAGAGCGGAGCGGAGACTTGGACAGAGGCAGACAGATACTGGTCCCAACGACAAAGTTATATTGATAATAAATACAAGTAAGTAGGTAAAAGACATACCTGGTCCCAATGACAAAGAGGTCAAGATAAAGGACCAGGCTGTGGGGGCTGGCTTATATATACAAGGCGGAGTGTGGGAATTATGATGTAATACTGTATAGCTCAGGCACAAGGAATGGAACGGAACTGATAGAATGGAATGGAAGGTTCCGGAATGATTATTGTAGGTAGGAGAGCTCAGATGATGTATCATAAAGAAAGGAAAATGATAGGGGTGGCTCACTTCATGACAGATGTTAAAACAATGATACAGATAGAGGATTAATTGGTATCACTATTGAAGTGCTATCAAGGTTGATATTTAAACTAAGGAACTACCTATTTGATACCGTAGCTGTTATATCTATGCAAGCTAAATTTTTACGAAGCTTCGCGATCCATTCCGAGACTTAGATATTACTTATAACCTTTCACCACTATGCAATTACTTCGCGAAGGAATTCCGACGCGAAGCATTTACTCTTATCTCTTATCATCCTTATCGGATTTACACTATCCCTTTTATATCCCTTCCTTTGTTCTTTACTTACGAGCTAGCCAATTCGGGCGTAGCATCGCTTCGCGATCCTGACTTACCTTTAGTATAAAGCTACGGTATCGAATAGGTAGTTCTTGAGTTTAAATATCAACCTTGATAGCACTTCGATAGTGATACCAATTAATCAACTATCCCTATCATCATTTTAACATCCCCTCACTGTCAGTACGTTCCGCGATAGTCATCGCGAACGGAACACGTTTATCTTCTTCTCTTGCGGACACGCGAAGTGTCAAGGGCTCTACTAATAGTGGAGTCAAGGTCCGACTAACTAGTTTAGGATCGTTTTACCTCGCGAAGTATTTACTTCGTATTTTCCCGCGATCATCCCGCGATCATTCCCGACGATCCATTTGTGCACGATCATAACAGTATATTTAAACTGACACTCGGCACATTCGTCCTCATTACCCTTCACATTCTACTCAACAATTTCCTTTATTTTCAACAATGGTCTATACAAGGAGCAGACAAAACCGTACCAACACTGGAGAGTCCGACGAGTCGGTAAGAGAGGAACCGGAAATGGTTAATCCTTTTGCATCGAACGCGACAGGCTTCGCGCCTTTCGCGGAATCAATCTCAGGAGCAGGACACTCTCGACGTCGATCTAACGTCTTCGGTCCAGCCCCAGGACAGCCTGCTAGTGCGCGGGTTTCAAGTCATCACGCCCTTGGTCAACCTGACCATTCCGAATTCGAGTACCAAGTACTCTATACAGAAAACGGTGATCCCGTTACTGTACGAATGCCGCAAAGAAATCACACGGCGATACCAACAACAGAGATGGAAATCCCACCATCTCCTACCACCTTTACACTTGCTGACAGAATGTGTCAGCAGCTAGCAAACGCTCCCGGCCCTTCGCGAGGTCGGATACCAATTACCACGATGGAGATTCCAGAGAACATCGAAGAAGCAGAGATCGACGAAGAGGTAGGTCCTGAAGAGTCAGGAAATCCCGGTGACCCAGGGGGATCTGATCCCGATAGTCCTGGAGGTCCCGGGGCACCTCGAGGTTCCCACATTCCTAGTCGTTCTAGGAGTCCAGTGGAAAGGGTAGGTAGTGTCCATCCGGACCCTACTGAACAACGCATCTTAGATGTGTTTCACGCGTTTAAGGGTTCTCTCGATACCCTCGGAACAGTCCTCGCGGGCATGAACACTAGCAGCCCCGCGGAGTCCGGAAGATCGAAAGTTAAGGATCCTGAAGTATTCGATGGATCTGACTCACGGAAACTGAAAGGTTTCCTAGTTTCCTTATCTTTGGTGTTCATTGATTGTCCGTCGTATTTTACTGATCAAAAGAAGATCAATTATACTTTGTCGTACCTCGGTGGTTCCGCGAAGGAATGGTTCGAACCAGATATTCTGGATCCGAATCTCTCCGCGATGCCAGCGTGGACGAGTTCCTTTGCGGCATTGGTGAAGGAACTGCAGGACAATTTTGGTATATATGATGCACAGGGGGAAGCCGAGGATAAGATTGGCACATTAAGGATGAAGGAATCCGATAACGTACGGAAGTATAACATCCGTTTCAATACCCTCGCGGCGTCTACTAACTGGGACTCGCACGCCCTTAAGTGGGCTTATCAACGCAGCTTGGCAAGTCGTATCAAAGATGAGATGGCTCGTCTTCCGGAACCGAAGACGCTCGCGGAATACCGTTACGAGGTACTTCACGTAGATAACAGGTACTGGAGACGAGAAGAAGAGCGGAAAAGAGATGCCGCTAGATCGACAGGTGTTTCCTCGGGAGGGAAAGCATCGAACACATCGAAGAAGACCACGCCAGGATCTTCACAAACTCCTACCACCACCACCACGACATCGACCTCGACGAATAACTCGGGGAAGAAAGGTAAGTCTAGTGGAGGTGGAAATTCCTCGTCATCGACGAGTCCTGCGGTGTCTCGACCTGCATACGCGAGCAACCTTGGCTCGGATGGAAAGCTCCTCGCGAAGGAGTCGGAACGTCGAAAGAAGTTGGGGTTGTGCGGATTTTGTGGGGGAAGTCATAACTTCGACGACTGCGAGAAACGAAAGGCTCGCGAAGCTCGTGGACGTGCCGCGGAAACACAGGAAGGAACGGCAAGTACCTCTTCGGTATCGGAAAAATAGTCCGCAACTCCTGTACCCCAGTACGAAGCGGGAGTTGCATTGACCAGGTTTGTACTACCGGGGAAGTTAAATTAAACACATCCACTCTTTCTTATGATGAATGATCTTTTAAAATACCTCTTACTATAGATTTTCCACTTCGCGATGTCTCCGCGAAGCTTTCTTTTGTTTCTTTACTCGATTCAGGTTCTACCGATTGTTTTATTGATTCTCGATTTGTACATAAACATTCTCTTCCTACTTCTTTTATTTCTCCAATCAATCTCCGACTAATTGATGGTTCTTTATCTCCGAAACCAATTTCCGAGACTACGTCTCTTAATGTTCGGTTTCCCTCTGGCGAGCTACTACTACTGACATTTTATGTCACTTTACTAGATTCCTCTTGCGAGGCAGTTTTAGGTTACAGTTTCTTGACCCGCTACAATCCGTTGATTGACTGGGCATCAAGAAACATTACATTCCACTCCACCAAGCAAGTTGAGTTTTCCTCGACGTCCTCACTTCCGCGAACAGTCGTTCCGGAAGAAACTGTCCCCTCGCGGGGTCAGCCTACCATCAGTTCCGAAGAGGTTTCCTCGCGATCCTCATCGCGAACTCGTTCTCGTCATTCACCTCGTCCTTTATCGGACTCTTTCCCCTATGAACCCATCTATTCCTATCCTTTGGTGGCTCAATTGGCCGCTTCGCGACTTGAAAACCCAGAGATCGATATTGCTCTTGCCAACGCGGAACTCTTCAACTGTGCTTGCAAGAATGCCAAGTGTGAACCACTGATCTTACGAGCAGTTCACAGCGAAGTCACAGCGCGAGCTGTTTTGACAACTTCGGCAAACACCAGCAATACTTCCTCGTTACCGAAGCATTACGCGGACTTCGCGGATGTCTTCGACGAAGTCGAATCCGAAGTGCTGCCTGAGCATCGACCTTACGACCTAAAGATTGAATTGGAGGAAGGCGCTGAACCACCTATCGGTCGTCTTTACCCTCTTTCTGCCAAGGAATTGGAGGCTCTACGTGATTTCATCAACAAGCACCTCGAATCCGGTGCTATTCAACCTTTGTCCTCTCCTCACGGAGCTCCGGTATTATTCGTACCGAAAAAGGATGGAAAACTTCGACTTTGCGTAGACTTTCGTGGTCTTAACAACATCACGAAGAAGGATCGCTATCCTTTGCCTCTTATTTCTGATTTACTAGACGCTCCGAAAAAAGCTAAGGTTTATACCAAACTCGATCTTGCTCACACGTATCATTTAGTTCGAATCGCGGAAGGCGACGAATGGAAAACGACATTCAGAACCCGTTGGGGTTCTTCCGAATGGAAGGTTATGCCATTCGGACTCACTAATGCTCCTGCAGCTTTCCAAAGGTTTGTGAACGACATATTCGCTGATCTTTTAGATGTTTATGTTATCGTCTACCTCGACGATATCCTTATTTACTCCGACGATGAGACACTACATCGCGAACACGTTCGCGAGGTTCTCCGTCGACTTCGAAAACATCGACTCTACGCAAACATCGCGAAATGCGAATGGGAGATCGATATGGTAGAGTATCTTGGTTATATTCTTTCTCCGGAGGGCTTAACGATGTCGAAAGACAAAGTGAAGGCTATCATTGACTGGCCGGTACCTCGGAAAGTCAAAGACGTCCAGTCTTTTCTCGGATTTGCTAATTTCTATCGACGTTTTATTTATAATTATAGCGATATCGTAGTTCCGATGACGCGACTTACGCGAAAGGATGTACCTTGGAACTGGAACACTGATTGCCAGGAAGCCTTCGAGAAGCTCAAATATAGCTTCACTCACGCTCCTATTCTGGCACATTGGGAACCAAACCGACATCTAATCATGGAAACGGACGCCTCGGATTACGCATTAGCCGCGATCCTCTCGATCCTACTACCTGACGGAGAAATTCACCCCATCGCATTCCTCTCGAGGACTTTTCAGGCTGCGGAACTCAATTACGACACTCACGATAAGGAACTTCTCACGATCTTCGAAGCATTCAAAGGCTGGCGACATTACCTCGAGGGATCGGGAGATCCTATCGACGTCGTTACCGACCACAAGAATCTCGAATATTTCTCGACGACGAAAATCCTTACGCGACGACAAGTTCGTTGGTCCGAGTACCTGCACCAATTTAACATGGTTATCCGATTCAGACCAGGTAAGTTAGGTGAAAAACCTGATTCAATGACTAGACGCTGGGATGTCTACCCAAAAGAGGGGGATATCAGTTACGTGCAAGTTAACCCACATAATTTCAGACCCATTTTTACTAATGAGCAACTAACTACTTCCCTTCGAGCTACGTTCCTAGAAGGACCGGCACTTCGCGCCTCCATTGTTATGGATTTAGAGGCACTTCATTCCGCTATTCGCGATTCAATCGAACTGGATCCGGAATCAATCGCGGGACTGAAGTTCGCAAAGGACGGTACGAACACCCGTTGGACATTAGGGTCTGATGGACTGTTACGACTTGACAATCGCATTTACGTTCCTAACATTTCTAATTTATGACTTCAAATTCTACGCTACTTTCACGACCACCCACTCTCAGGTCATTTTGGTCAAAATTGGACTCTGGAAGCCATTCGACGACAATACACTTGGCCAAAGGTTCGCGAATTCGTTCGCGATTATATTAATTCGTGTACGGTTTGCGGATGCAACAAACCTCGTCGACATAGGCCTTACAGTCTACTCAAACCACTTCCGGTCCCCATCCGACCTTGGGATTCAATATCGATGGACTTCATCGAACAATTACCGCACTCGAAAGGACATATGGCTATTTTAGTAATCGTGGATCGAGCCTCGAAACAAGGCATTTTCATCGCGACACACGACAAAATAACATCCGAAGAGCTCGCGGAATTATTCATCCATCACGTTTTCTCGAAACACGGAGTTCCTAGTCACGTCACCTCTGACCGAGGCTCGGAATTCGTTTCGGCTTTCTTTCGCGCTCTAGGGGAAGCTCTCTCGATCAAGCTACACTTCACCTCGGGATACCATCCTGAGGGGGATGGACAAACTGAACAAGTTAACCAGACTCTGGAACAATACATTCGAATGTATTGTGCATATCAACAGGATGATTGGGCAAAGCTTCTGCCTATCGCGGAATTTGCTTACAACAATGCTCCTAATGCTTCTACTGGTATTACTCCGTTCTTCACGAATAAAGGTTATCACCCTAACATTACAGTGAAACCTAAAATCGATATCCGTTCTGATCGCGTGATTGACTTCGCGACAAATTTAGATGAGATTCATTCTTTCGTTCGCGGAGAAATTACTAATGCGCAAACTCGATACAAAGAGCAAGCGGACAGAAAATGTATTACTCACCCTGATTTTCCCATTAATTCACAGGTATTCGTACTAGCAAAGCACATAAAAACCACTCGACCTACCGCGAAGTTCTCCGAGAAGTATCTCGGACCTTTCAAAGTTCTTGAGCGCGTAGGAACTCTTTCGTACAAGTTACAACTCCCTTCCTACCTCAGTCGTATTCACCCAGTCTTCCATGTATCCCAACTCGAGCCCCATACTCCTAACTCGATCCCTCATTGCGAACAAACTCCTCCACCTCTGGTGGAAGTTGAAGGCGAAGAGGAATACAACGTCGCGGAAGTATTAGACTCGAAATTGGATCGTCGATACAAAAGATGCCCACTACGGTATTACATCTGGTGGGCAGGATACGAAGGTACAGACGAAGAGTTTTCCTGGGTCACCGCGAACGAAATTCACGCGGACGAGCTGGTTCCAGCTTTCCATCTTCGTTACCCTCACAAACCTGGACCCTTATGATCAACGACCACTTAATTTCTTTTATTCATGAATTGAAATACTAATTTTTAATTTTTATCAAGTTAAAAAACTCATCGCAAAACCTTTGCGATCCATCACCATTACATTCCGTACTACCTACTAAATTACTTACTAAATTCCAAACCTTCACTCGTTCGCGATCCATCCTTCGCAAAACATCCTTCTAACTTCTCACATTTCCTTCCTCCTAAACCATCGCGATTCTTCCTCGCGGAATGAATTTTTACTTCTTACTTATTCATAAAACGAAACCCCTTACATATCCAAAAAACACCAAAAAAGGCAAAAACATATAAATTAACCAAAAAACAAAACAAAACAAAACAAAACCAACAAAAAATAAAAGACAACTACTAAACTATATAAAATTAATTACAAAGTCCTACTACTACTACTATCCTTTGCGACAATTACGTCGCGCGTCGTTTTCCTTCGTGAACCTCTCTTCTACTTCTTTCCTCTTCATTTTCTTCTACTTCCTCTTCCAATTCTTCTTGTCCTTCATCGTCCTCTTCGTCTTCATCGTTCTGCGTACTAGGTTGTACTACCCGGACCAATTCCTCCATCGCGAGAGCGGATCGACTCGCGAAACCCAGAAGCAACTCCATTTGTTTTTTGAGTTGGTCGTTCTGCTCCGCGAGCAGATCTAACTTCTTTCCAAATTCCACCCCAACCCAATTTCTTTCCGCGACGTGCTTCGCGGGACCTTGATATACATCATCTTCATCAACCCTCGGCTTCTTCTTCCTCGATCTTTGGGCTGCATTGTCCCCTGCCCAGCTACACCTCTGTCGTTGGAGGTGACAGGCCAGGCAGGCCTGAGTCCGGGGCTTCCCGGGTTGCGCGATGCAGTTCGAAGTGTTTCCTTGGGAAACACAATGAACACATCCTTCGCGATTACGCGAAGGCGTGGGGGGAGGAACGTCGTTGGGTTCATCATCGTCATCGTCTTCGTTGTCATTGTTGTCATTGTTGTCGTTGTTGTTGTCGTCGTCGTTGTCGCCTCCATCATCGGGGTCCGGAGCTGAACCCACCTGTGTTGTATTAATCAGTAAAAAACATCACGAAGAACACAACTTACTTACCTGAGGAATCAACCTTTTTCTTTTCAAAGTCAGTAGTTCAACGTCCGGGGTATCACGAACCACGGAGGACGACTTGTAAATCTTTTGTTTGGAGCCCGAAGGCTCCCGCGAGCTTCTCGCAGTCCCAGTCCTTCGCGATGCAGCACGAGCTGCACGCTCTCGACGTTCTTGCAATTCACTCAGGGCTTGAGCCCTATGACGATCTCGGTTGGCTTCATCTTCAGCCAACTTCTTCAAAGTGTCGGCTTTCGCCTTCGCAATGGTCTCCTCGACGATTCTCTCTTCTTCCCGCTTCTTCGCGGCCTGCTTCTCTTCCTCGATCTTTCTCTCTTCCTCTAGTCTTTTCTCCTCTGCCTCGCGCTCAGCTTCACGAGCAGCTTCCTCCTCCAATCGCACCATCTCCTCATCAAAGGCAGCCTCCTGTGCAGCGATCTCAATTTGACGAAGACGAGCACGCTCTGCCTGTTCACAAACAAGGCACGCTCTTCGTTCTTGCATGGTCTCGGTGGCGGTGACAGTAAAAGACATCGTATAGTGATGAGGACTTAGGAAAAAACAGAGAAAACCCTCGCGTTTTATATGCATTCGTTTGTTGAGGGCAGGTTCGACTCTAAATTTTTCGTTTACCTTGATCATAACTCGCGTGGCACTTTGAAAATTTATTTTTCTTTTTACTTTTCCATTTTTTCTAATTTTAGATTCATCAATCATTAACAATCGCGTAGGCTTTCGAGGGCGAAAGCCTAAGAGGGGGATACTGTTATATCTATGCAAGCTAAGTTTTTACGAAGCTTCGCGATCCATTCCGAGACTTAGATATTACTTATAACCTTTCACCACTACGCAATTACTTCGCGAAGGAATTCCGACGCGAAGCATTTACTCTTATCTCTTATCATCCTTATCGGATTTACACTATCCCTTTTATATCCCTTCCTTTGTTCTTTACTTACGAGCTAGCCAATTCGGGCGTAGCATCGCTTCGCGATCCTGACTTACCTTTAGTATAAAGCTACGGTATCGAATAGGTAGTTCTTGAGTTTAAATATCAACCTTGATAGCACTTCGATAGTGATACCAATTAATCAACTATCCCTATCATCGTTTTAACATCCCCTCACTGTCAGTACGTTCCGCGATAGTCATCGCGAATGGAACACGTTTATCTTCTTCTCTTGCGGACACGCGAAGTGTCGAGGGCTCTACTAATAGTGGAGTCAAGGTCCGACTAACTAGTTTAGGATCATTTTACCTCGCGAAGTATTTACTTCGTATTTTCCCGCGATCATCCCGCGATCATTCCCAACGATCCATTTGTGCACGATCATAACAGTAGCTTTATACTAAAGGTAAGTCAGGATTGCGAAGCGATGCCATGCCCGAATGGGTTAGCTCGTAAGTAAAGAACAAAGGAAAGGATATAAAAGGGATAGTATAAATCCGATAAGAATGATAAGAGATAAGAGTGAATGCTTCGCATCGGAATTCCTTTGCGAAGTAATTGCGTAGTGATGAAAGGTTATAAGTAATATCTAAGTAGCAGAATGGTTCGTGAAGCTTCGTAAAGACTTAGCTTGCATAGATATAACAGAAGCTGTTAGGACTGTTCCAGTGAGATTACATAAGGTCTAGGGTGAATAGGATAGTGTAGAGGGATTTGATAGTGTATGGTATCATATGGTTAACTACCGATCAGTAGGAATGGATAAAGCAAAGTCGAACAAGAACCTTAGCACCACTTTTGGTAGTCCCCCCGCTATGTCATAGTGGTTCCATTTATGTTCATAGATTTTGAATGTCCAGAAGTTGACTGGATAAGTTTGGACAACTAGTAGGTAAGACTGGAAAGTCCGGATGGAGTTATAGTGATGATCTCTCTAGATTGGAATGATCTAAGTCAATATTTAAACTGGAGAACTATCTACTGGACACTAATGCTTATATACCAGTAATCCTAATTGTTAAAAGAAGAACAATGAGTATCTGGGATAAAACAATAAGTATTGTAAAAAGTTCCCGATAATATAAATAAAAGATAATAGTGTGAGAATTAAAAGTAATCATATCTGTTAACATCAGATGCATTGTATGGTCCAGTCCCGAACTGATACGGAAAGGAAAGAAATGAAATATAAATGTTGGTTTCATATGTTCCATATGAGATAGCGGAAGCATACCCATAACAGAAGCATCCAATCTCAGTATTCAACTTAGTAACCTTTACTTTCTTCCAGTTTGGAATCAAACCATATGATGCATGTGGGTCAATGGATGCAAGTACTTCTTTCTGCTCACTCTATTATCTTTCTACTCTATTAGTGGGAATGATTTACAATAGCTATTGTTTATATCAGACTCTTATTGTTTGTGTTTTAACAATTAGGATTACAGGTATATAAGCTGTAGTACTTTGTAAATAGTTCTCCAGCTTAAATATCAACTTAGATTGTCACTGAACTCCATCCAGAATTATGTGTCTTACTTCCTTGTCAACCGCATTATAATTGGTTGACTTCTAGACATCTTATCTCTCTACTGAACATTTACTGAACTGTATGACATAGTGGGGACACTACCGAAAGTGGTGTCAAGGTTCTTGTTCATATCTTTTATCTTCCATTGTCGATGGATGTTAAGGGCGATGCCCTCTCCTACACCATGAATGATTAAATTCTCACCATCTTACTTTTGTTTTACAATTTTCTCCGTCTCGATACACATTTCATATTTCTTCCATCCAATAGCTAGCCATACGGACTTGTTTTGAGTTAGATACAGATACATATTTAATAGCCATACATTGCCCTCAATCATTCACACTCATAAGTGTGCTTCTGAGGGTGAGTTATCTTTGTTCTGGCCTGTAGACTATTACTTACAGTTTACTTAGATCGAATGCTTACAATAGTCTTACAGGTAAAGCTAATCTACAGTTGTTCACACTTGTAAGTGTGCTTCTGAGGATCAAATGCTTACAATAGTCTTACATCCATCACTACTGACTGACCAATTGATTATCGTACAAGTGTTATACAAGTACAGAAACAGTCAAACTCTTCTCATCTTATCTCTATACCTTCGGGACCCTATGGAACCTCACTGGCACAGTCTTAACACAAGGATTACCTAATCAGTAGGCTATCAGTGCAGTGAGGGATCTTGACCTAATGTCACAAAGAGGTGATGACAGTGACAGGGTGGAGCAGAGACTTAAATGGAAGTGGACAGATACTGGTCCCAACAACAAAGTTATATTGATGATAAGTACAGAGAAGTAAGCAAAGACATACCTGGTCCCAACAACAAAGAGGTCAAGATAAGGGACCAGGTTGTGGGGGTTGGCTTATATATACAAGGTGGAGTGTGGGAACTATGATGTAATACTGTATAGTTCAGGCACAAGGAATGGAACGGAACTGATAGAACAGGATGGAAGGTTCCAGATTGATTATTGTAGGTAAAGGTGCTCAGATGGTGTATTATAAAGAAGGGAAAATAATAGGGGTGGCTCACTTCATGACAGGTGAGACAATAATGATGATGTCCTGTCAACAAACTGACAGGCACAAGAGAGTTGCATGTAGATGAAACAACAACCCAAAAACAATAAGGTTAACACATGTAATCTAGATGGAAATGAAAATATAACGAGCGCTGGTGTAAGCACTTTAGTAATTAGGTAATGAATATTACAAGAAAAGAAAAGGAAAGGAAAAGAATAATAGAAAAGAGTGTTTTCGTAACACACAGTTTGGGCTCTCATTATTACCCTTAGATGGCCTACTCTCCAAACCCTATTTTCTACCCCATCCCCCTTATGTTTCAACCTTACTTTGAAGACTCAAAATCATATATATATTCTTTACTGACTGCCTTTCACTTATATTGTTCACCTTCTCCATTGTGTTTGTGATCATCCGCATTGACCAGAAGGTTCTGTGTAACAGAATGGATCAATGGCGTGATCTAGACCGATTGCTTCCTAACATATATATTCTTGTAGAGTAAGAAGGGGGTAGTCCTCTTTCAATGCAGCGCTATCCCACTCTTAGTGTGACTTCCGTCACAGGTATAGCGTGAGCAGGAACTTTCAGGAATCCCTATTTACTGGCTTTCGAAAATTCTAGAAATGCAGGAAAGCAAGTACAGACCTTCATTGAGCCTACTACAAGCTTGCGGGAAGCAGAACAGGAATTTTTTCAGTTAGTTTTGAGCAACTTTTTGGTATTATTCTTGTCTATTAGCGTATTTTAGGCTAAATTTTGCATCAGGAGTGCATCAGCTTTTGGGGACCTCTCCAGATTCACAAGTTGAAGAAGGGTATACTTTGCTTGCTCCCTGTAGCTTTCCATGCCCGAGATAATTCAGGCCTGTCACGTTTCGTGCCGAGGCCAGGGGGGTGGGATAGTCAATGGTGACGGAATTGACTGATTACTTACCCATTCACAATTGCTATGGTTCTCAGAGTAAGAAGTACGAAGATGTAACTAAGGTTGATGGACGCTCGACTACATAGAAATAATATTTGAAAAGTATTATGTCCAATGGAATGAATGGTACGGTAAAAGAGAGCACAATTAAGCGGCATTCTACTTTTATAAGTGATATACTCAAAAGTTCTGTTTGGTCCCAAGCAATTTATCGTGGTACGCCCGGACAGCAGGAGAACCAGACATGTTGTCACGTGCATTTTTTCCTTCCTCTTCAATGCCTTCCATACACGAGTCTATCGTGGGGGGTCTATGAAATATTATCTGTCGTATGGAAGAACATCAGTAGTGCAACTTATGCGCAAACAGACATGGTTTTTACATACCGAGCTGATAGGTCTCGTATAGTCGACGTAGTCAACCAGGCTTTCCAATGACGGGTCCCTTCTCGGACCTTCCTCATTCTGCAACGCCTTTGACTCCAATAAAGCAGGGTCAAGTAGACCATCCGGATGATACGATTCTACTGATTCTCCAGGCGACGCAACAGGCATTATGGGAGGAAGAACTGGAGGGCCAGACGAGAACGCAAGGTCTGTCAAGGTCCCAGTAAACTTGGGCCGTACGGGTGGATTCAGAAGGGATGACGGACACGAAGAAAGATCAAAGTCGATATGAGGGGAAGGTGGATTTAATGTAGCAGCGGTATCTACTGTTGATAAGCCCAAAGCAGAATTACTTCCTCCGCGTAGCCTGTCAGACACCTTTGTGTTGACTCCCAGGCTGAAATGATTCAAAGAGGATATAGGGGAGAATACCTGCAAGGAAGAAGCCCCAGACTGAGATAAGGGCCTGTACTTAATGCTCGGAGTGCCTGGCGAATGCATCATACTGAAAAGTGAATCGGGTTCAGGATCTGCGAAGGGGTCTGGGGTTGAGAGGTCTGCCTGTACCCATCCATGTTTAGCTTCCCCAATCTGGCATTCAGCCGGGGAATTTATTCCATGCGCCTCGTCGAACGATATCAAATGCTCTACTTGGCTCCCGCTTTCATCTGCTTCGCCCATCACAGGGCGTGGAACGACCGACGACGACCTTGACTCATTATGACTCACCAGTCCATAATTATGAACAGCGGCCATGATACTACCATATTCCTCCTCTTGCACAGCTGGCAAAGTCACTGGGCCTTCATACTGGCCGGAATAAAACTGCTCATCTTCGTCCTCATTCTCGTCTCCTATTTCCGAAACCAGAGGAGGCTGCCATTCCTGCGCTGCCAACGGACGCGAAACAGTGCTTAGCGGATGACCTCGAATCAACACTCGACCAGAGCGTTCTGTATAAGGAGCGTCTGGAGATTTGGTTCGCCATAGGACACGCTGCCTACGTTTCCGCAATACGTAAAGGAACACCAAAATACCACCAACGAGGACAAGCACACCAGCGACAATGACCCCGACGATAGCAGATTTGTTCCGCAAAATTCTATAATCAGATCGGTACGTTTGGTCAGTCAGATGCGGATGGTGAAAGTCAAAAGGTAGAGAGAGGCACCTACGGGTTAGGCTCAATCTTGCCCGTAGGCAATGGAGTTACAATAGTCACGATCCCGGTGTATGTAGGGATGGTTGTAAGTTGGCCATAAGGGAGAGTTGAAGTAGTGAACTCCGTGGTCAGCTCTGTCAACGTTTCCATCCTGGACGGTGTACTCTCACTAGGTGTCACAGTCACCACCGCTGCGACAATCTTACTTGTCGGCGTAGGAGTGGATGCAGTACTAACCACCACCAATGTGGTTACAATTGTGCTAAGACCAGTCGGAACCAATGATACAGATGTCGGTAAGGAACTTGCTATTGCAGAACTGACGGATGTACTATAAAATGATCAGACGACAACACACAAAACGGAAAATAAGAAATAAAAAACTCTTACAAGGGTATACTCGATAATTGTGTAGTAATCTCCGTGAAGGTCAAAGAACTGACAGAAAAAATTGAGCTGGCAATACCAGCGCTAGTAGTTGTCGTGATTTCGGAGGCTGCAGAAGAAGTCTCGGAAGCCAATGTTGTTTCGGTAAATGTTGAATTAGGAAAGGTCGAGAATAAAGTGGGGCTTGAAACGATCGGTTGAGAGATTGTGATAGTTTCCACATTAGATGAAGACGGGAAAGATACAGTACTCGATAGTTCGGTAATTGGATTAGTAGATGTAGAGTCCAAAGGTGAGCTTGAAGTGGTCGAGGTCGTAGAATCTAGGGAAGGTGAAGTCACGGATGTCACCGTGTCGGAGACAGTAGAATCAATGGTTCCAACAGTCCCTGTTGGAGAAGGGTAGGATGTGATGGCCTCGGAAGAAGAGGAGACAGACCCCGTTGATGTGTTAGAGTCCATAGGGGGTGTCGAGGAAGATAGATCTGATGTGTGTGTAGGAGATATGGTGGATATGATTGTGTCTGTGACGGAGGTGGGAGAGGACTGTAAACCTGAAGAAGTTGAAGCTGCAGTTGGGGTTGATAAAGGATCCCCAGTGTCGGTAGCGTCGGAAGATGTAGTCAGAGAAGGCATCGAAGAAGTGATTGCAGTGGAAGTAGCGGCATCTATGCTAGTCGGCGAAGTGACCACCGGCGACGTACTACTTTCTGTGGAAAAACTGACTGGCTCGGAAGAAGTAGATATCGGGGTGATTGTATCTGTCAGGGTGTTCGAAGTCACAATTTCGGAAGAAGAGGAAGAGGAAATGTCCATCGAGACTGTAGAAGAAGGTACATCTGAAGCAGTGAGAATAGATTTAGTAGGTGAGATTGTGTCTGTAAGTGATGTGGGAGAAGACTGTGATATCAAAGACGTTGAGATTGATGTTGATGGAGAATGACTAGTGTCTATAGCGCCTGCAGACGAAGATGATGAAGGAACTAGGGTTTTTGTGTCAGAAGTGGTGGAAGCAGATACTCCCGTGTTAGTAGTCGCTATCGTCGTCGACCTACTCACGGGCGACAAGGCACTTCCAGTAGAAAAACTCCCTGGTTCGGAAGAGGTGATCTGTTCGGACGACGTAGACAGCACGTTCGAGTATGTTGAGGAAGAACTTCCCGACGAAGACCATGAAGAACTGTCTGCACTGCTGCTTCTGGAAGTTTCCTGTTCTGAGCTGCTCCTGGAGAGCAGAGTCGAAGTCGGGATCTCTGTCTCGGTGGAAGATTCCGAGACAGAAAAACTGCTTATTACACTGGTTGCAGACGTCGGTTGTGAAGGGCTGCTAGTCGATGAGGAAGTTGTTGAACTGGCCTCCGTTGAGGTGCTGGAACCACTGCTTTGGGGCGGGTATAAGGAAGAATAAGCTACAAGAAAGTTAGAAGAGTACAGAGATGAGGATCCATTCGTTGAACTACTAATGCCAAGTTCATTAGAAGATAGCAAAGCGATTTGCACAAAATCACTCACCCGCTCATGAATTCGTGTTTGTCGGGGGGTGGGTATGTTAGACAAAAGTGAGCGTCAACATGGGAGTTGAAAACAGAAAATGGTTAGTGTGTGAAGAAAATATACTGTCCAGCATGGAGCCGACATGGAGCCTCTCTTGCAGAAATTTTGAATTGTGGAGCGTCAGCGGTGGAAGACCTTGGAAAACATGTGCCCGGGGTTGATTCCGTTACACCGCTGATGGTGATGACATGTTCGGGTGTATGTAGATGTACCTGGAATTAACTTTGACTCGCGACGGGATGGACAATGTGAGGATAGTGACGGATCCTGAACAAAGAAACCGGACTGAGACTCAAATCGTCAAGTGCCAACTGGAGGAAATAATCTCTTAATTTCTGTCAATATACTGGGTTCAGCCTATGGCGAAGTCGATAAATAATGTTGTGTGATGATGAAGGTAGATATGGGAACCAATGAAATTGTTTAAACGAAGGCACAGTTCTCTGGTGGCCTCGAGCGGGGTTTTGGCTCCAACAGAATTATGGCATTGGTATTGCTCAAAATCCAGTATATTCTTTTCCTGGACCGAGATCAAGAATGAAGACATAGTATATGACGACGATGTAGTAGAAAACACTCACCTACACAGCAGACTTTTATCTATGCTGGCATTGAATTATGCACAGCGAGAATGAGGAAACACAGAAGTGAAGCAATGAGCGATAATAAAATTCCAGATTGAACGAAATAATATACACGTTCATACTGAAGCTACTCAATCAGGTTCTCAGCCATGCAGTCTTCGCAATTTTCTTCTGCTTTTTCTGTTCCTTGAACCTTTCCTATATGGAAAGTTGGATCGGTAAAAAAGCTCAAGACTTCCGAATAAATCACATACCAAATCCTTCTTACTTGGCCTCTTCCTTTTCTTCTCATTCCCTTCTACTGCCTCCGCCTCCTGATCCTGAGCCCTCTGCTTCTCCCAAGCATTCACATCAAAGTAAAACTCGCTCATCCTCTTCGCTCTTTCATATTCAGATAAATGCGACGGATCTCTAGCGTCTACGCGAGTGAACTGGCCTGTACGTGCATTGAATTTCGCTGCGGCACCGTATGCGCCTGAGCTCGAGCCTGGTACTGGTCCGGCGAGAGATGGATCCAGATGGGCAAGCGATGGGTCAATGCCCTGAGCGATAGCGGCAGCCTGAAGAGCATTGTACGATGGCAATGCTCCAGCGGTAGAGGCTCCTTCAATAGCAGAAGTCGAAGATTCTACCGGGCTTCCGAGTGCTGGATTCGTCGTTGTTGAATCCAGAGCCACAAGAGGATTCTCCCAGGTTGTGTCATTGGTCTCCGAGTTGAAGAAGTAGTATGAGTTGTACTGAGGTGAGTATATAGCCTGCCATGGCGTAAATGAGGCCGCAGAAGCTAGGTTAGCAGAGCCGGACGCAGGTGGCTCTGAACTTTCAGCGTTCTTCTCAGAACGCTCTTCAGTAGATTCCTGGGCAACAGTTGAATTTTCTTCAATATCTTTGGGACTCCCTTCCAAGTCCAATTTTGCTTGCGAGGGCCCAGGACTTGTCGATGTTGAGGAAGAGGAAGAGTCCGAAGACATGGTGGTCACTTGTCGAAGTCCGTCAAAATTTTCTAAAGTTCCTTCCTAATTGGGCATACACAGAGGTCGTCCCAAGAATAAAGCGAAATCGTAAGTTACAAGATGTTATTATAAGTAAGACACCCGAAAGCATAATTTATGTCAAGTCCTTTGGCGATGAATTGTATAATCGCGTGTCTTCCTATACCCTGTAAGTTATTGGCCCCACTAACAACAACGACCCAAACTAAGCGCGGTACACGCCAACCATACCAGCCTCGTTATCCTTTTGTAGCAAAATCTCAACCAGTTCATACAACGAATACCATAGCTCCAAGTTCGATGTGCTCGCCAATATCTTGATATAATGAGAATGATATGGCGGCACAGTACAGGGCCTGTGTTATTATGAAGAAAATATGCCAATGATCCTGAACATGGGTACGCCTTGTCCTTCTTCGCCCTTGAGTTGACATTCAACGAAATGGTTACCGCGAGAGACGTAATGGTCGATCATGAACAGTCTCAAAATCACTTAGAATTACAGAACCATTGCAGGGAAGTGCGGGACACTTACTTCGGTTTCGGCTCGCCGACATCTGCAGCATTCTCCAAAGTTTTGGCACCAGCAAAGTTATCGTCAACCCAACACTGAACACTGCTACCCTCTCCGACATCCTTCTTAGGTTCCAAGATATAATATACACCAATATCACCCGCGCCGACGAGTATAGGAATCCTGATTTTGCTTGTTGGAAGAGAAGAATACCAATAGTGAGCCTTGGTTTCGAGAGCAGCTCCGCCAGCTGCGGATGCACCAGTAGGGTGGAACGAGAACCATCCAGAGCCGGAAAACAACGAAAGAGGAAGAGGGTTAACCAAGTCATTCGCACTGACACAGTAGGGCGCAATTTCTTCATAAGGGCGTGCATCATTTGGTTTCGTATTCATACGACCCGCAGGGACATGTAATAGAGGAACATGGGCCTTCGAGGTATCAGGCAATTCAAGCTTGATTCTGTTACCATCCACATCGACGTCCTCCTTCCCTTTCGCCATTCCAGGCTCCGGGACGACTCCTTTGCGTTGTCCCATACCTCCGAAAAGACCGTGGGGGTTGTCTCCTGCCCCAGAATCAGCATGCCTTTGAGGCACGGTATCATAAGAGGATCCAGTGAGGACAGCCCAAGCGGTACATATTTGCGACTGGATATAAGCGATAAGAACATCCGAAAGCAGCTCATGACCTGAGGGATTAGCCAAGATTGGGTCAATGTAATATTTCGTGATGGAGGCGGGGTCGTTCATGTAATCCGAGAATAGTGCTGATTTCGTGGAGACGTGAGGAACATCGTAAAATTGTGCTACGACGTTATGCCAATGATCAGGTCCAACAAAGCCGTAGGCATTATGAATTTGAGGTGAGAAATGACCAAGCAAAAGTACAGCTGGCGCATCAGGACGAATGAGGAGGGATCGTATGAGTGTCTCAAAATGTTCAGTTGTTTCCGCATCACTAGATGGAGTGCAAACACGAGTTAGCTACAATTACAAACGAAAGTGCAGGACACTGACGGCGCGTCGTCTACATCCAGCTCAACAATGATCAAATCTGTAATGTCCGGAATATGATGTGTACTGCAGTATGCAAAGTAAGCGGAGTTGGTCCGGCGAATGGCACCATTGGTGAGTTCAGAAGCCGGATGAGGAAACACACTGTTCCACCACTGGAAGAACTTGGAAGGGTAGCATCTGGGTGATATAGGATCATCTCCGGCGCCATGACAAGCTGATACTGCATAGCGTGATCAAATTAGCAACAAAGGGGACAAACTTGAAAACTGGGCGTTACCCACCTGAGCCTCCTAGGATACTGATAGTTACAGGCTGTCCAGCTAACGCACGACTAAGGACTCTCTGAATTCTGGCACTACTTCCAAGATGTATACGGCTCTGGGAGAGCACAAGAGTGCCATATTTCGCTCCAATCTGGTCCCCAGGCCCATACGCGGGACAAAAGTCAAAAGGATTTGTCTGTGGCTCCGTCGTATTGAGGTAATTCTTCGCCTTCAGATTGGAATTGGAGTAAGTATTCATGTTCGCTGCGTTATGCGCCGACGGAAGAATATAATGTGTACATCCAAAAATGAAGATAACCACGCCAACGACAACCCATATTCGATTAGTGACGCCCAATGGACGCTGAGGAAGGCGTGAAAACTTTTCATTATCCGAGCCCATTCCGTCAGGAGATGGAGAAGAAATATGAGCTTGAGTTTTCGCTCGCCTATACATGCGACGAGGAGGATGAAATGAAAAGGAGCGCAGGAGTTGTCTTAGATCATGTGATTCGTATCTAAGTACAAGTACTAGAGAAACTCCCCTCTCTTAGTTATTATACGTTGGAAGTTTGTAGACCATTGGCAGGCAGCAAAAGTTACTCTCTCGATGACTGCGCACTTCCTATACCCATTTCCACCACATACTTCTCCCTTCCAATCCGCCGCATTTCCTCCATATCGTCTCCGACCTTCTGAAATTCTGACCAACGTCGTCGAGATGGAGAACTCTTGACTAAACCTGCATCTTTTGGCACAGGCTCTATAAAGCGCAGTCTAAGCGCGAGCCATTGCATGGCTCTCACATTATCAACATACTCCCTGACAGATTCTTGCGTGCCTTCGGCGTATATAATACCTGGATAGCCAACCTTTGCAAACCCTGATAAGGAGAGTGCTGAAGACCATTGCTGAAGGTTTCGCCGCTTGGTCGCTGATACAAGGTGGTGGGAAGTAAATAGGGCGTGGAAAGTGACGCTGGAGAACCTGGAATCTGAACCTCGTTCGATGCCATATTCTAAAGCTTTGCGTCCGCCGCCGTGGGCATGAGCATAGTCAGCTTCTTCGTGTAACATAGGAAGAAGATGGAGGGAGAACAGCTGGTAAATTGGGAACCTGAACACATTGGATTCTGCTGTAATGCTTGAACGATTCAAAAACCCATTCCGAGTCTCCGATATCTTGGAGCCTTTCTTTCACAATATGCTGCCATTTCTCTTGCTGATCTCTGGATATATCTTCTCCCTTTACCGAGACAAGCGTATCTTGTTGAACACTCGACGTTGGAAGTGGAAAGGTAGCTTCGAACCAAATATTGAAGTTTTCCAGTCCAACGTGAAAGCTTGGCGAAGCAAGATTCATGTTTGTGAACGAGTCACTGTATCCGACGGATGCATAAGACTGAAGAGCATCGTTCCAGCCATCGCAATGCTCTAAGAAAAGAAACACCTCAGCGGGAAGCAGTGAGCACCTTATGAGGTGTAGTTCTTCAAGTATAGGTTCCATGGCTAGAAGAACAAAACAGTGCACATGATTGTTTACGATTAGAAATATGCTTTATTTTAATCATAAGTAGATGGAAATCATTCTGTCCAACTCGAAGAGTAAGTATCTAGCTGATCATACTACAAACTTCATCCAGACGTAGAAAGATACCCAGAGTTTTTACACAGAATCCGATTAAGCAGAAACAAGTTGCCCTCAGTCCCGACAGTCCCCCTCGCGAAGTTCCACCGTTTTGAGGGATGCTTCTCAATAGTTATTGACTTTGAAAGACCGCTCTTCTTTCACCGTGCATACCCTTCGTAGTCCGGAACACCAACTAACAGCAAAAAATAGCAAAGAGGTTTGTTTCATAGAACAATACTACGATCGTGTTTGACGACAACAGAGTCTTGACTCCGAGACCTATTCGACATTTCCTCCCAGATGGGGTCGACATCAGGTCCTTCCAGGTCTCCTGCACCGTCCCAACCCCAGCACCATACTGTAGAGATAATGATAAACCAGCAGACAAGAAGCATATGAAACTGAAGAAAGCTCACCATGGTCGGGTCCAGGAACAAAATTCACTGGCTCACTCTCTTCTTCCGTGAATAGTCTGTCATGTGGGCCGAACCAAGATCGGTCCTGAGGGTCTGTACGAGGATTATCAGGAAGACCTCCAAGGCGGACATAGCCTCGGATAGCAGTGAAGTTTCTTCGCTCAGGATGAATGATATCGTACACTTTCTGTACGGAGCAGTTAAATCGAGAGTAGTGTAAGACATAACAATTACGCACTCGGTCATAAGCCAATTTGACTCTAGGCACCATCATGATTCGCCCGTACCCTGTTTGCCAATAGTCATTGCAAATCAACGAACATTCACTCGCCGAACACTCTCCCTCTGTAATCTTTGCCATCCTAAATTTGACGTGTGGCGGCGTGTAAAACGGGGCGGGATCCAACACCGCGATTCCATTCCAGCAGCTCTGCACTTGCACCGGCAAATGAGCCTGGAAACGCTGAGATGACTCCGCGTGGTGGAATATCATTTCGAAAGGTGCATTCTCGAGCGCAGTTCCATTGATATCCCGTGCGACCCAATTATCGTAAAAGACAGGAGCACCGATTTCGTCGTGGTACATGTAATCTGCGGCACAAGTGATTCCAGCATTATTACGGCGAGACTGCCAAATGAGCTCAAGGATGTCATCAACACAAGGCAGAATATCGTTCATGAAGACGATGGTGTCAAAATATTCCCCTTCAGCGTCACGAAGCTCATGTAGCGGAACGAAGGCAGAATTTCGGACCTCTGCGAGATACTCAATACGGTGGTTGAAAGCACCCCGAGTACGCATGGATGTACGGATGGTGATTCGCATGCCGGTTGCGCGTGTGAGGGCGTCGTATATTCGTAGAAGCGCTTTGGTCTGGTCCGTTGAACCATTTTCGTAAATAGAAACAAAGACATTATGGTATCCAAGGATAGCGGCAACGCGGAAAAGAGTGGCAAATAAGTCGGGGATGACATCGAACGAATTGTAGAGGTTGATAGCGAAGAAGTACTTGTGCTCGCTCGGCATGATGTCTCGTCGTTGATTTTCGATATACTGGTCATCGGACGAAAGCCCAAGGCTATTTAACCAGGACTTTTGTGAGGGCGTTTTGTGGCCAAACAGAGGAGCATAACGGTCCAAAATTTGTTGGGCATAGAGAGGCTGAACGCTGAAAGAGCACTCTCTCGTGTAATGAGGTGTAAGAGTAGTCAAGAGATCCAAGACGCGGTATCGTTGATCCGGTGTTGGAAGCTGTATTGGCTGCTTGCTATGCTGCCTAATACTTGCTGGTGTATGAGCGCTCCTCCATGCCGGCGTTGTATTCTAGAAGCGCTAAGTCAAAGATTACGCCATACAGCGTGAGGTCCTACGCACTGAATTCCACGACGACAACTTGGCGAGCAAAAAACCACATATTACACCAAGTGCGATAGCAAGAGGAGTTGGAATTTTTCGCAGTTGAGCTTGAAGACCTGACAGCTGATTCATCGTTCACCTCTAGCTCCTGAGAATTGAAGAGACCGCGCGCGATATGTAGGCCTCAGTTGCAAAAGGGATAAACCTATAGCTGAATATACGGCCAGCAAAGGCTTTCCGTGTTTAGAAGATGGACCTGAGGAAAGGGGGCTTAATGGTTGGCGCCAAAATCTGATGGGCGCTAAATGGCGAACGCGCCCTTTTAATTACTTCCGGTTCCTCTTCTTAAATTCTTTAAAGCTGCCGACAAATCAAGGAACTTGTTTCTTTTTCAATTCTGCTATCCAAAAACAACCGTCGTGGAACTGGAAGTATTAATACCACTAACTAGCATGTGATCCCATTGCTTCAAATTTTACTTCGTTTGCGTTCATCCGAACTTTCAGTTTGCCTCACAGTGAGCATGTCTGCCAAAGCCCTTTATCCTGGAGCACCGACAAAAACTCGTCCCAGTCTGTGAGTGTATCGTTATAACCGCTGCTGAATCATTGTTCAACTTTTTCCCATCATATACAGGCTCCCAAAACTAGCTATCAAACCATGGATTCCGGGACCCCCTCCTACAATCCGGCTTATCAATGCGGTAGTCGTCGATCCTAGCTCTGGATTACTTCTTGGTTCGGATAAGGGTCAATCCGCGTTAAAACATACAGTGATCATGAATGATGGCAAGTTCATTGCAGTAAGGCCAACAATCAAGGCCGACGAGAATATTGGTGACCAAGAGGAAACTGTATTAGTGGATCTCGATGGTGCCTACGTTTGCCCGTGGGTCTAAAATTTCTCTTATCTCTTCCCAAGTTGCTCATGATCTAACGTCTCAGAGGTCTTATTGATTGCCATGTCCATGTTACCGCCGTGGCAGGTGTGAAGGTGTGGCATATGCGTTACTTTTCAACGTTTCCTTACGTATTCCTTCTCAGACCGTGAGCGAGCTGATGCGCGTCAGTACACAAGAAGTCCATCTGCGGACCACATACAACTTAAAAGGTTAGCTTCATGTGACCATGAAAACTTGGGTCATATTGTTCGTGTTATGGGCCCCTTGTCAGATTGTACTGACTAGCGCTATCTGTGAAAAGAAATGCTATTGAGAGAGGATTTACAACTGTACGTGATACCGGAGGAGCGACCAAGATTCTCGCAAACGCAATCGCGGAGGGACTCATTGTAGGTCCTCGCTTGTACCAGTGTGGCAAGGCTCTCTCTCAGACAGGTACATGTTGTGTTTTTCAATATTGCGGCTCCTTTGGAATATTTGTTATCAGGCGGGCACGGCGACTTTGCTTCTGCGCTTTCCGGTGGACACGAACTCGGATGTTGCGGAGGTGGAGATGTTGGCCTCTTTGCTCGTGTAGCGGACGGCGTACCCGCAGTATTGAGTGCTGTCAGAGGAGAGCTGAAGAGTGGTGCTGATTGTGCGATAACCCCTCCTTTCCAACTGCTCCCTTTTCATCTAACTGAACTTATTTTTACGACCCCAGTCATTAAGATAATGGTGGGAGGAGGCGTCGCTTCCGAAACCGATGCCATCGAAACTGTCCAGTATACAGCAGAGGAAATACGTGCAATAACGACCACCTGTAAGCAAATGGGCGGAAAACTATGTAAGTGTTTGCTTCTCTGTCTTTCGGATTTTTATAATCTTCGGAACAGCCACCGCTCACGCATACACAATTGGATCCATTCGACATGCAATCGAGAATGGTGTACAGGGAATCGAACATGGAAACCTTATTGATAAGCCTACGGCAGATCTGTCTGTAATCCTGTTCTCATCCTCTGTTACAGTCATATATCAATCTTTGAGACATTTGCTTGCAGAATGGCGACTAATGGAATTTATGTGGGGATTTCTCAAAATCTTATTCAACTGTGTGTTTGACTGTTCGTAGCTAACTCCGACATTGTCTTGTTATTCCATCATGACCCGGCCACCATTCGAGGATTTCTTACATCCCTCAGGACAGGTTAAGAATTTGGAGGTTACGAAGCAAGGACTGAGGGCATTGAAGATTGCTTCAGAAGCAGGGGTAACAATTTGCTAGTAAGCCTAGTCGTTCCCTTTTTTCTAGTTGTCACTGAACAATCCCGTACACCCATCTTAGTGGATCAGACCTCCTAACCTCAATGCAAGCTCTGCAAACGGAAGAATTTGCGGTCCGTGCTACTATCCTTCCGTCGCCAGAGATTTTACGGCACGCTACAACAAATGCAGGTTGGTTCTCTTGATTCCAAAATAAAATGCACAGATCAATTTCCTCCCTTACAGCGAGAATGCTCAACAAGGCTGCTCTCCTGGGTACCATCTCCCCAGGGGCATATGCAGATTTGCTCATATTGAATGCCAACCCACTGGAGGATGTAACTGTGCTTGACCGTCCAGAGGATCATTTGATGGCGGTTATAAATGAGGGTAGAGTAGTAACTTCTACGCTGAAAGGATTGGAAGCTCTCGAAAGTCTTAAGAGATGAAAGAACATAGATGTTCTGTTCGACAACTTGATTATGAATTGGCAGCGTACGAAATAGGCAGCACAGAATTGAAGGAGGGGGATATATGTCGACAGCCGTCCGAGCATTGGAAGAAGCTGGCTGTACGAATACAAAGCTACAACGATGTTGATAACTTGGTTTTGGAAGAATCTTTGAAAACTGATGAGTATTAAGTTAATGCTGTTTCTCAGATACGACGCACAGAAGCCTTTATTTGAGAGATATTCCTCGTGCTCTTTTCGGTGTCCTTTTACAGTAGAGTCGACGGTCATACGCCATATCGGAAGACCGACCTATATTCGGTCAGGATCATGATGGAATTGATACGATTAGACGAACCCATCCGATACAGCTCCAAAAGAAATCCACGAAGATATTATTTGAAGGGGCAACACCTCTCATAGAAGCACGGAAAATGTTTCCCAATAGATTCGGCGAAATATGAAAGTCGCCGTTCTGAACTCCTCGCAATAAACCCTTAGCATATTGGTCGCCCGTTACCCCCGGGTCCGTTTCCTCTATCTTGAGAGTGATTTTGGGCTTTGTAGCGTTCTCGATATCATACCCAGGAGTATACATTGTTCCAGGGAAAGCAATGTGAATGTCGATGTCGTATAAGAGGAACTCTTGACGAAGTGTGTCGGCTAGCGCTACATCGTGATAACAATTGAAGTTTCGTCAGAAAGCGAAGAAAAGGGAGCCAACCTCTCAGAGCCATCCTTCCTGGACCATACGCGGCGTACCCAATAAGTGTGATGTATCCAATATAGGCTGAGTGGAACACGATCTTTCCTTTTGATTTGTCGCGAACCATCCGTTGAGAAGCTTCAAGGGCTGTCCATGCCTGTACCCAGTAGGTCTGGTCCATCTGCTTCTTCATCGTCTCCTCTGTCTCTTCAATAAAGAAACGGGGATGGCAGGAGCCAGCCAGCATGAATATAGCGTCAGGGTTTCTTCCTTCGTGAGGTTCGCAAACAGCGTCAAGAGCTTCGCGTGCACCGGACATTGTAACGAGGTCGTACGAATAGGACTTGAAGGCTTGACTAGGAGATATACGGACGGCCTATCAGGCGAGCTGAATTAAACATGCATTTTTGCCCAACACTTTGGACACACCTCGAGTTCCTTCATTGCGTTCTCAAGTCTCTGTGCATCTCTCGATACAATCGATACGTGTGCTCCTTTTAGCACAAGTAATTTTGCTACCGCGAGACCCAAGCCGGATGATCCCCCAGTCTATAAAATAGCTGACTTCAGAATGGTACCTCTAGAGCTCGCAAAAAAGAAATACTAACCACATAACAATGCTAGAATTTGCTGAATAAATTTTGATATATTCTCAGAGATTTGATATTAGAGCTCACCTTGTCTTTAGGGTTCCACGACTTGTTGAACAAGCGTCCTAGCATAGCAAAGCTGAAGAAGAGAGAAATGCATGTAACTACAGTTGAATACATGATACAACCGGATGTAAACCGGATGCCTCTTCAAATTCGGCATACGAGCCGGATGCATTTTTGTTCAAACCGAGATTATCGGTGAACGGTATGTAAAAGAAATTTTGGTCGTGGGTGGCAGTGCTACGGAAAATACCATTGATAACTCATACTCATTACCTACTGACCTCCTTCCTAGTACTCGCTTGAAGTTTGGAGTGACAGTATTGCAGCTTTGAAAGACAAAGCCTCTCAATTTCTCTCGATTTTCGGATCCATAACATCGAAAATCTTTATGAAACGAACAACCGGCCGTTTTATCGTGTTGCGTTACGTTTCACTAGCCGAACCTCAAAATCGAGGCTCCTTCCACGAGGTTGTGGCTGGGCTGTGGGGTTTCTACAAGCTACAACCCTGATGGCTCGGCCGCTCATCCGTGTGCGAGGCTTACACGAGCGCTGTGGCCAAAATCTGCACCTGTTGAACCAGTTTGAGGGTTCGTAGAACGAAAGTACCTGCCTAGCAAGTACTCTGGACCCAATAATCAACGCTGCGAAGAAGCGGTCTAGAAGGATTGCCTTTTGGTTTTAATCTAAATCATTCAAGGCTCACATCACAATAACGTTCTATTCTGATGCCTATATGTATACATGTCATCATCCCTTGGGCATTCCGCGCTGAAACAGAGTCTAAACTCTGAGAGGTAGTCGTAGCGCCTTCTGGTAAAGTTTCGCTGCATAGCCAACTTAGACTCTCATCGCTACTTTCATCTTCCTTCATCACGTCTGATCCATTTGTGTCTACCAGCCGACAATGGGCGTATCTGTAGTTCAAGGGCAATTCATCTCACTGTTCTGCGAGACATGCTTCTACGGTTTGACATTCTCAATAACATTTTTTGCAAGAGGAATGCTCAGGAAGACATTGTGTCAGGAATGTACTCTGTTCTGTTCATGGCTCTACTGGTAAACTACAGGTGCGTATCCCTCCATACATACACTATGTACCAGCTCTGTGAACCGCTTTCAGACAAAGATCAGCCACCAGTCGTTCAGTTCAAATAATCCGGGTAGTAACTATCTTTCAATATTGCATGGTGACGGTGCATATATCGCTGGCATTTTATCAAAACTACCTGGCTTTCACTGTGTTCGACGATGCTGAGGCTGAATTCAATAAGCTAGGAGCCGCTCCATATACTCTTGCGCAGTTAGCTATTGAATGGACCAATGTGTGTCGCAGATTGTCCACTACGATCGTTTTTCTAACCACTCCTTTTCAATAAGTGTGCATGCGCTGATTCCATCTTGATATGGCGTGTATGGATTCTATGGAGCCAGAGGCTTTGTGTGGTCATCTTACCTGTAATCCTGGTCATTATCTCAACCAGTATGTATCTTCGATTAACTCCCAACCAATCCGAAGGAAGACGATCATTCCTTTTCAGCTTCAGGATATCTCGTTTGCTGGTCTATGAATGCAGTCGATAGCTCCGCCTCGGCCGACTTTGGGGATCTCTTTGGTCCTGCTGTCGAGAAATGGGCAATCTTGCTTGCTATATGTATCATGCTCACAAACATTATCTGTACCGGAATGATTGCTGGGAGAATATGGTTAGCGCTTTGTTATTTTCGATTTTGAACTAATTGAATGTTTACCTTTTAGATGCGTAGGTGGCACAATCGCGAGACCCAGAAGGCTATGGGTGTTAATGGTATGCCCCACAAATATCGAACTATCTTCTATGGTGTTTTGGAGTCGGGAGCACTCTACCTTCTTGCCTGGGTCAGTTTGATGATCCGACTGCTGAAGCTTTGCTTTGACACATGAATGCAGATAGTAGCAATTCTTCTGTACCTGATCAATACTTCAGCAATCATACCCATGCTTGATATCATTTCTCAGTTATCGGTGAGTAATTCTGCTTCTGACGTCGATGGGCTTTCTTGAATATCATGCGTCTTTTTCAGGGTATTGTACCCGCTCTAATCGTCATCATCGTCTCGCGAAGCATCGATGCAGCTACACATCATGAAGCAGTTCTCACCACCATGAACTACCGGGGCAATTCTCGCATGCAGATGGGTACAGTAAATTATGAGCCGAGAGTGTCCCTACCAAACTCCCTCGAAATGTTTCCGGTGCATCTCACGAATTCTTATGAACCAGAGAGTCCGGCGAGGGAGAAAAGAATGGTGTTTGCGAATAACACCAGCTTAGAAAAGATACCGAAGATCAGGACGACAGCGACGACAACTACGGGGACAACGAGTGGGATGAGCAACAGGACTATGGGGGATAGTTCTAGAGGAGAGTTTGAGAGTATTAAAGATGCGATTTAGGATTGAGATTCGGGATATGTTAGTATAGTACTTTACCAAGCGGCGGCACGTGCTGTGAATTCACCACAATTCAAGTGTAAGCTTCGACGTTTATTCAAGTCGACGCTCTAAGGATGATGGACATCGATGAACAAGAGGCAGTCCAGCCATCACAACAACAACAGCAATCGCAAAGCTCAAGAATGTCATCAGCCATGGTGCTCGTTGATGATAGTCACCCATTTGACCTCGACTCCTACATCTCGAATTATACAGGGAGAACAGCTATCGATCGCTTAATACACATAGTTTCCATCTGTCCCTCAGTCGCTGTCGACGCTTTTATTCTTGCTGTTAGGTTGATTCATAAAGCACGCGATCCAAGTTTGTACCAAACGTTGGGCCACGCTTACGAACAAGTTTCGGCGTACCCTGATGTCAAGCTACCCAGCATATCCAAACTTCCTGCTATCCAAAGCAAATGGATCGATGATATGCTGAAAAAGAATCACAGCGAGAAGATGAAATTAGAGGCAGAATTGAAGAATTATTCGAATAATATGATTAAGGAGAGCATCAGGGTAAGTAGCTGTGTTTCTTCTATATGCAGTACTCATTGTGGTTTTTATGCAGATGGGTCATCGCGATCTAGCAGAGTTCAGTCGCTCGATAGGAGATTACCCGTCCGCCCTCAAGCATTGGACAAAGTCACGCGAATTTTGTACAACCAGCCAGCATGTGCTAGCTGGATGTTTGTCAACCATTGAAGTCCGTCGACATCTATCTATCTATCTCTGACTTTCTATCTTACCCTCAACTTCAGCTCCTGATCGAACAAAGAAATTACTCGCATCTGCCTACATACGTCTTCAAGGCCGAAGCGGCACTGGAAGCATTGTCCAGCAGCGCGGCTAATGCTACAAAAGCTGAAAACGCGACAAGCGCAGGTAGTTCCCGCAAGGCAACATCTTCTATGACTCCGGATCGAGAGATCCTACAGTCCAAGTTAGATTTCGCCACTGCACTTGGACAGTTAAACCAGTCGAATTACGAGAGAGCAGCATATCACTTCTTGAGATTGAGTTCGGGGACAGGTAGTGGGGGAGGTTTGGGTGATTGGTTTGGTAAAGTAAATTTTACCTGATTGCATGTTGAATATGTCCCTCAGTTACATTGCAGCTTGTATCACCTGGTGACATCGCCATTTATGGCTCTGTCTGCGCACTCGCGTCATTATCGAGGTCGGCATTCAAGGCTCAGGTGCTGGAGAATCTATCGTTCGGTGTCTACATTGAACAGGAGCCTCATGTCCGAGAAATGATCGAAGCTTATATGGCCAGCAATTTTAAAGGTGTCCTTGAGACATTGGGCAAATACAGCGTGAGCCATCGTTTTCAAGGCATTCGTACTGTCTGAATGATTTTGTTGGCCTCGAACAGACTCGTCATACCATCGATATCCACCTGTACCCCCACTTGACTACCCTTAACTCACTTACTCGCAATCGCCTTGTCTCCCTATACTTTGCTCCATTCAGTAGCATCAAATTAGACCGGATGGCGCAAGCTTTTGGCTGGAGCGTCGCGGAGACCGAGGATTACGTCGTCGGTCTCGTTAGGAGCGGCGACATTAGCGGCCGGGTCGATAGTCGAGCCAAAGTTTTGCAAGTTAGGAAAACTGATCACCGAGCAGAGCTGTTCGCCCGTGCTATCAAAATTGGCGTTGAGATGTCGAAGACCAACAATAAACTACTGTATAGGATCAAATTGTGAGATGACACCATTAGCCTTCCTTTTGGCATGAACTTACAATCTATTCTCCGTAGACAACAAGCAGAGCTAGTAATAAAACCGTCGAAAGGAAATAACGCCGGGCAAAACCCAATGACCGAATATTTGTTGGCTGAGTAGCGGTTTTATTTGCTCAAATTTTAGTCTGCTAGTTGTGAATTAGGTCACACCGTTACATGCAGATTCGTCTGTTTACATGAATGTTTCCAGCAATCATCATTTCTACTTTATTCTACTTCTTTTTGAGGGTAATTTCTGCTGCTAAAGTAACTTTACAAGAGCGAAGTCAGGAGGCTTGCAAATAATGTTCAACAATTCCATCAATTTGATGAAAACCTCTTTGTTTCCATTTTTGAACTTCCCATTATTTCCAATTTGCGACGTTTGTTTGTCCATTGTCCGTCAACCATTGTATCGCTAAAATCCAAGGCACCATTGTTCTGGGACATGAATTGATACGAATTTGCGCGCCCACACGCATAGGCACACATTCATAGGATGAGAAGTATCAGGGAAGTATAAAGGGCTGCAGGTTTTCCAATCCATTTTTCCCAGCTCCTTTCGAGTTTCCGTATTCTTATTGCAAGCCTTTGCATATTCGACCTTCTGCATTCACTTTTTACCATCCTTATTCGAATTCACCCATGAAGTTCTTTGTTGCTGTATCTGTCCTCTCCGCCGTGGCAAGCACTTGGGCCGCTTTACTTCCCCGTCAGACTTTTCCTAGTGCGTAATTCCCCTTACGCCTGTCACTAATGTACTAACTACCTTACTACCTCTTTTACAGCTTGCTCGCAGTCCTGTCTTGCCAATGCCGACCTCGGTGACTGCAACGCCAACGACGATACATGTTTGTGCAACACACCCGCCTTTGTGTCCAGTACCGCATCCTGCATCGCGAGTTCTTGTTCTGGAAATGATTTGACCGAAGCCAACGCTGCTGCCCAGTCCCTTTGTGCCGCAGTCGTATGTTGTCTTTTTATTTTACGTGTGACCATTGCTAATGTTCTATTTGTAGGGTGTCAACCTGAGTACCTCGTCTATTCCCATTACCACTTCAACTGCTCCCGCGTCCTCTGGCTCTGCCAGCGCCACTTCTGCTTCGTGAGTCCATTCTGCTCAACGCGTATATTATAAAGTTCTTACCGTCGGTTCTATTTCAGTTCGTCTGCTGAAACCTCATCCAGCTCAAATGGTGCAGTTTCTAATGGAGTGAACACATTCGCTAGCTTTGCTGCCTTTGGTCTCCTTGCTGCGGCATTGTGAGATTCCTTCCGCCAACTTACCATCTCATACCACACCTTCGTATACCTTCCTTTCTGGTTTAAGCGACGATTTGTACCTTCGATTTTCCTTTCTACGTACGATAGATACATAATGTCCGTTATTTTTCCTTCGGATTCATGATGATAATGCATCGATGATGTGTTACTGGCTACTGGGTTGCACCTTCTGGTATTCTTCGTCCCCTACAAATAGCATTTCTGTATCGATATGGCATACTTGAACCTCAATATACTGAGAACTATTTAAACTTTTTGAATAACAAGTTCTGTCTGGATGGGGAATTAACCGATGTCGTATAGAAACGGATAGGAGCCGCGTTCTTAGTTGTCAGTACACATTGCTTAGTCACTCAAAATTATTTTTGCCGAAGCGTTGACCGTAATAATTTTTGACGGGCGCCCGAGGGACCACTCAATGACTATCACCATCTCATGGAAGATAACCGCGCCAAAACGTACGCTAGATGCTTGTATTCATGCTCGATAATATTCTTTTCTTACTTGAAAAACTGTCCTTTATGACAACAGTCTCCAGGCGCTATCCACATTCATTGACAAGCAGAGGGCGTTGTTGACCAGAACCCATGCTGATATAAGTCGTCTCAGCGAGTTGAGAAGTCGAGCGGTGAAGTATCCAGAAAATTTCGCGAATGATTTCTCTGAACAAGTGCGTCGACTTAATTAAGTCGCTTCTTCTGATGCTTATATTTTCCGTTCCAGTTCAACGATGGCGCTTTCAAGATCAGTGAGCTCGAGGAAGTCGTTGACAGTCTTCCGGAAGGAATTGAATGGTCTCTCTTCTCCAAGCACAGTACGCGACCACACATTGAGTACAGCTTTCATCTTTGAAATTGTGTGCCACAGATCCTGCACCATTACAAGCGCTTGCAGCAAAATCTAAACAGCAACCACCGCCAACTACAACGCCCAGTCTATCAGAATTCCAAAGACACATCCGAGAAGCAAAGTCCAAAATATTGGACCCTGTATTTTCGACTTGGAATTTATCTTTCAATCCTCTCGTCGAGCCCGACGATGACGAAATGAAGGGTCAACCACCAACAGATCCAGCCGCTTTGAAGAAGGCCAAAGAACGGGAGAAGATTAAAGGGCTCAAGAAGCACAAGATTACGCCTGGATTGACCTTCACGCCCTCAGGCCATAGGACCAGAGGACCTGGAGGAGTTTTTATTCGACGGGACGTGGTCGACGAAAGTATGGATGTAGATATATCGTTAGATATAGAAGGCAGCTCCAAGCCTATTGAGCCTATTGATCCTTCCCCGTCCTTCTCCCCGGCGACAGGCGTACCCTGTCCATTCCCCACACAACGACGAGCCTCTGTTACGCCCCAACAACTTCCATCGACACCTCCCACGCCACTCGATGAACCATCCAGTACCCATCAATCGATTGCCTGTATCAAAAGTTCCCACTCAAAATCGTTGAGTATCAAAGTTGGCGTACCCCCAGCACTGTCTGTGCCACCCTTGACGACGCGCCAGCGTCGGAGATTGTCTAAGACTATCTCCTCTTGCCCAAGTGATATGAATGTAGATGATTCTGCCTTTCCTCCCACTCCAGATTCGCTCCCTCTTCCAGAAACCGAGCCCGAACCGGAAAACTCGGCGGAGAAGGATCCTCTTTCAGTCCTCGGAAAACGTTCAAGACCAAAGTCGGAAACCTACAAACAAGCTTGGTCTACTTCGGAACAACAGCTATTGGAAGCGCTTCTCGAGGAGATTCCGGAAGGCGAGAAAAATCGGTGAATGAACTTATATTGATTCACATTAGAGCACATTACTCACCTTCATTGATGAAAACTACAGGTGGAAGAAAATATCAAAGGCAATGAATGGAAGGCGAACACCAAGGCAGGTCGCCAGTCGGGTACAGAAGTACTTTGAGAAGCTGAAGAAATTTGGGATAGAGTGAGCAGATGGAGAATAGCGTGTCCGCCATTCTGTCCTTCCTCCGACTGCTTCTCTCAATCTCTTTGCTCTTTCTGTGTTCTTTCTTTGTACTTCTCTTGAAACGTCTTGAAAAGTTTGGACACTATAGTACATTCCTCATCTCTGACAATATTTCATACCCTCTTTGCTATTATATATTCAAAATACAATTCACAGCACAATTAACGTTATATAGTAAAGCACTGCGCTTTGATCATCTAGGGATCAAAACTTTCAAATTTCAGAAACTTGTTCTGCTTGTTTCGCGTACAAAGTATCCTCGGAGAAAAGGGGCTTTGTCATGAAATTATTTTAAAATCAGCTCTTGCGTTCTTCCACGTATTACTACCTGTGTTTGCCAGCGCATTGAGGACCGCCATCTATCCTTGTTCAGTGTAGAAAACTCTCGATTGCACATCAACGGCAAATAATGGCTGGAAAATTCGACCCTCAAAACGCACAGAATCTCGTCGAGGCAAGTAGGATTCTTGCACTGAGAGCTGGTAAAAAAACTCAATGACTTTTGATCTTAGATTGAGAAACAGTGAGAACTAAACTCTGACTATGTTCGAATCGTGCTGATCTACGCTGGTACACCAGATTTGCTGTTAAGGCTGTCGAGCAGGCCCAGGTATGTCAACTGCCATTTCACACTAAGCAGAGTACTTACCTATTTTCGCAGACGTACTGGAACCTCTTAGCCAGAGTTCCTCCTCAAGAACTGCGTCTTACCAAGTAAATTTAGTCAATGGACATTTGGAAACCGTTCCCTGAAAGATTACTAGACTCGATGATGAGATATTTCAACATACCATGGAGACATTCCCTGAGCTTGCCAAAGAGCCTTATGAGAACCTTATCAAGCTGGACGAGGAGTGGATGAAGAGCCCCGACGGAAAAGAGAGATGGAGAAAGTTCATCATGTCGTACGTCTGGAGATCGTGCATTTAGGTGCTGGTGCTTATAATATCTCTTTGACAGGTACGAAAAGAAAATTAAGGATCACAACTTCGGTTCCCTTATTCGTACGGATGCTAGGGATGAGTATGCCGAGAAAAACACGATATTTGGTGCAGCACTCCTCGTAATATTATCTGCATTTCACTGATTTTCCTCTCGACGCGACTAGTTACACGTATTCAGGTACGATGTGAAATTTCTTCGTCCGCTCCTTATATTCACACACCTTTTCTTCTCCAGTTTTACGCCATCGAGGCATGTGGTCTCCCCTTCTTGTCATTCACCGATACTCATTGCCATTTTCGTCGGCATCTTAGATATCAAGGAACAGACTTGGTCTCAACGACAAGGCTCACGAGTTGGCCAAGGAGGAAGTCGAGAAGGAGAGGCTTGAGAAGGAGCAAGAGGAAGCAAAGAAGAAAAAGAAGAAGAAAGCCTCCTCATAGCTGCGAAACAACCCGGCTAGATGGCTTATCGGGGCGCGGGCAGTGTATAGATTTGGATGGGTTTTCAAAATCTCAGAAACAAGTATTGTTATTGATTATTACCTTCAGGATTCGATTTGTACTAATACTGTTTGGCTCTGAATGAGACATTCTTCATAAACTCTGGCTTCCACGAGGCCTGTTAATTCATAACTTGCAACAGGTCTTGAGGTCCCGGAAGAATGAATGTTACCATCCTGGTGAAGAAAAATTGACGGCTTCTTCTACGGTCGACGGCATTTTTCTTTCCTTTCAATACGGTAGGAACTCGAAGTTTCTAGACCTGGCAACAATAACAGGAAAGGAGTGACATATCGAGGAATAGCGGGAATCATCACCTTCAAATTCAGCCGGAGAACAAAATACTTTCCTCTCGTCTTTCTGACATACTCGCAACGCTTTTTCCGATTCCGCCAAGCCCCATCAAGACTTTCCCCTTGAGTATCGCTGCACACACTCTTTTGAGTGGGTGCATAGAAACACATCCTACTACCGACTCAACATTAAACGCGCGTTATATTGGTTCAACAAGGGAGTAACCCGTGATTTCGTACTAGCCATGTTACTCTAGCTTCATGTCAGCGTTGCGAACTGTTCGTGAAGCGCAAGTCAATAATCTTCCGACATAAAAATCGACACCTATTACTTGGAACAACGGAAAAAAAGGCGGCAGGAAGAAATGAGGATTGCATCGGGGTGCGCCTTGCGGCAAATAGGAACTAGACTATATCACATTTTTATATGAGCGGGGCGTCCAATGCGATGATACAGCCCATCAGCTGTCAGGAAACGCTCCTTGCCTCAAAGCCTTCGTTTCTCCTGCATCAAAAGCCTCTGATATACCATATATATCTGAGTTGACGCTCCTGGTACGTCGCGTCATTCGTCAGGATCAATCTAGTGTTTTCGGAGCATACGCAGGAGATCTGAAGACAGAATCAGATCTTGTGTTTCAAGTTCAGAATTATAGCTGAATCGCTCCCTCACATTCAAAAACTCAGTGTTTAAGGCATGAGTCGGTTCCCGTATCACGTTCATCTTATCAGCCTACTGGTTTGCAAAGTAGATATACAGCATTTATAAAAAGGTCAGGGCTGCGACGAGTACTACAAAAATCATCACTCGAGGATACACGCTACATGCTTAAGCTTGGTGAATGGTTATGGATATACCGCACAAGCCATTGGTACTACGGTGAGGTTCAGGTCCCATGAGGTCTGGAGGCTCCGAAATAACAGGTCAATGGTGAGTAGAAGATGTACGGCGATAACCTTTGCACCTTTCATTGACCCAATGAGAACGGGGTAATGAGCCCTGGTCATAATCTCCGGGTTGAGTCCAGCAATTCCGCGGACGACTAAACCTCTAGCCCACCTGTAGACTGCAGATTTCCGGTACGATTTCCACATACCAAAGATTATATGCTCGGCCATTAGTGTCCTCATCATTCCGAATTTAGATCTGGCCTACCCCACTTGCTGAAGTGTCAAGGTCTCTAGAAGGAGCAATCTAGGAACATTGCAGCGTGCTACAAATGTACAGATGAAAAACATTTAGAAACTCAGCATCAAAGTTGTTGATCTTCAAGACGGCCACTTGACTTAAAAAGGCTGTACTGAAGTACTATCTCGAAGGACCTCAGCTCCATTAATCAAGTGCTGCGCGGAGTCAGGTTGAGTCATTCCATGCATTTGAACCGAAGAAGATTAAACTTGGAACTCTAGTGCGTCCACGTTCATATCCACGCTGATAGAGATTGGAGCTGGGGCTTCGATTGAATATACCAACTTTAGGTATAGGCACGTGATCGTGTCGAGCGACAAAGCGATTTCTTAGGATTTCATTCTAAAACACTGTGAAAGGGCGTCGGACACATTTACGCAAGCTGAAAATAGCCAAAAACAAATGGCACCAGGCATCTGATCTCTGCCAACTTGTCAATGAAGTTCGCGCTTTTGGATTTGTTTTACTTCTCATGAACAGGCCTTTTCTCATACGTCGAAATCGGACATCATCAACCCTAAGTACCAGTGGAATTTGTCGATATATCAAAAACTCGAAAACAAAAGTTAGAGGTCAGTGCAGCTTCTAGGCAAGTTGATATCGAGATTCTGCAGCTGTTCAAGTTGCAAAAGATTCCTGACCCCTGACCACTCCGAATGGGTTCCATTGCACAACTTTGCAGATACACACATACAAAACACAGCGTTTACCCAGATCGCTATAATTACCCGACAAGGGTTAGTGTTTCACTGTCAATAGCCAGCGATATTGCTTTCAATTCAAACGACATTCCCTTGACTAGTTATATGCACATCTCTTTGTACAATCATCGATTTAGCTTGCATTTCGCTGTACACCGAGCGTTTTTGACTTTCACAATTCGTGCCCTATGCAAGTCCAAAGCTTTCCACTAGTTCCTATCGCCCGTCAACCACTCGGAGCCAAATGATGACCACTCAGTCGGACAGAGGTATCGTCCTATTCATTTCTGACCGGCCCATAGGGATGCATATCTGTCTGTGAATCTTTGCTTCAACGCATCAGCAAGGGAGACAAAGGGGAGCCGTGGAGTGCGGATAGTGTATGCTTTGCTTTATATGCCAGATTCCCATGTATAACTGTCATTAAAACAGGACCGTAAGCAATTCGAGGCAGGTATTTTAGGAGCACTTTTTATGCCTCTGTAAAGAGGCACAGAGGAATAGAAATTGAATCCTAAGCTGGCAGGAAACAGATATGGCCCAAACTTGAGTAGTAGTAAATGCAGGAAAGATATATGTCTCAGGATTGTCAAAAATACTCGAGTACATCTACAAATAACTGCCCGGTGTGGATTCTGGGGTTCATTGCCATTTTCGCCGGCTTAATGCTTTTTGCGACAAAGCCACTATGACGGCAGCCGGGCAAAGGTGATCGAAAAAGGTTGTTTGCTTTTTTTCGGTATGTCCCAGGACCTTTGCAAATGATCTTGGTGGCCGCATTCCTTCATAATACTCAAAGAAAGTTGGATCTTGGTGGGACGAATTAACCGGCATTTTCATAGTTGTGAACCCTGGGACATACAAATGAGTACTTACCAGAAGACCTCCTCAAAACCTCCTCGCTAGTAAAAGCAGTAGCTTCTTAGTGGATATCCATTTATCTTGCCAACGTCAGATCAGGTTCTTTGAAGAAAAAGGGCATGAACAGGATATTGTAGAGGTCACATACATAGTGAACGAGCTGGTAGTAACGGAAGGTTGGCTGAAGTCATTGTGGCTAATCCAATATGTTCCCTGCATGACACCGTCCGCGCTCATCGAAGCCGAACATATAGCATAGTCCGAGAGAGACTGCTGTCTACCTGTGTGGCAGACTAGATAGCATATTCAAAGGGAACATCGTCCTTTGAACTGTACCCTGCGAGACAGAATTCCGAGTCGAACATTTTGACATACGTAGTAATAACACATTGATATTATTTCATGAACAGGCTGTAATAAGGCTTCAATACCTAGAACGCAACTGTCAGGGAATGTAATGCGTCGGCAATAGTGCAGCTACCACTGTCAGTTCGCACAATTTAGCATTCGACAATCTTTGAGGAGAGGTACAGATATACAGTATGAGGGCTATGAATTTCTAGATTTTCAATTGGTGAAAGATATGGTCTAGAGAGCCCAGACGACTTTGTAAGCTGGGGAGCCTGAGTTTGAGGCTTGTTCCAAACTCATGAACTTGTAGGGTTGCCATGTCGACATTTCTGAACATTGTCCGAGCCCCCTTCCGAGTAGTTCTAGATCGTTTGGTGTTGAAATCTGAAACTATTGTCAAAGCAGTCAAGACTGAACTCGACCGAAGAATTTTCAGAATTTATCCTGCCCGATATTAATTTGAAAGGTAGCGCTCGCCGTGTCCAAAGCAAAAGTGGCGAAACTCGATATGATCCCCCACTGACCCAAACAATTCCAAAGTTCGAAATGAAGGCCGAGTAAGAGGCCCAGAGATAGGTCGCAAATCAAAGTATGTATCAGAAGAAAAGAGATGTATCATTATAACATTCAGACGAGCGTGTACGATTATGACCCATGCATGCCATGGTACGCATGGAGCAGGTTATCGAATATTTGATATTATCTGAAGGAATTGATAAAAAGCAGTACATTGCTTCAATTTGATACAAGAGCCCAAGTTTTTGCAAAACACAAAGGAGTCAGCGCACTAAACCATGGGCCCAGGAGTGCAAAAAGTCTGATCCTGTTTATTGAGCTTAGGACTGATTGCTCAGGTCGAAGTGTCCACAGTTTTATCTGGAAGATTCATAAAAGATGTCTATGTGATATACTCAAAAAGGCAAAAAGATGATAATGAATTCATTGAATGCGCAGCTACTACGAGTGCAGCCTATTACATTCTTTGTGTGATTTCTACTCTAAAGCGACAGAAGTTGCCTCGAGGACATAAAGAAGACAGGGCCGCGCGTTGGATCAGAATTCCCCAAGTAGAGGTCAAAGCCTTCCATAGGCGGTTACATGGATATTCAAGTGCCCCTTTGGTTCTCGAACTCGACGAGTCGAAGGCCCTTGTATGAATCGGGAGTACATCATGCTGATGGCAAACGGAGGTTCTACTTAAGGCAGGTTGTGTCCAAGGACTGATGATCTTGCCATTGGTTCCAGAAGATACCACGTAGTTGACTCTGGTTATCTACATACAACAGTTGATATTTTTTAAAAATGCTGTTCTTGAGCTTGAGCTTTTAAAGTACACCAGTTGAGAGAAATTCTGTCTGAACCTTTGGCTCTTTAAAAAACCGTTATGGAGATCTAGATCTTTCCTGAGATAGTAAAAACGGAAGCATCTTGACTCTTGATCGCCGATCAAAGATTCCCATATTTGGCACTCGATTTCTGGTCCGGCAGCGGCAAAATCCGTGAGGACGAATTATTGCGTCGATTTCATTCGTGGAGCTAGAGAACACTGTATAACTCGTGTGAATGGTATGCTCGGAGATGTAAAAAAAATGATAACGCACGAGGTGGAAGGAACAACAGTCGGGGCACGTTGGCCTCGCGAGCAGCTTTCACTACAAGTACAAGAGGTTAGTATCAGAGTGAGCTATTTGGAAACCGCAACGGGTTTGTTCGTAACAAGTGGACAACGTTGAGCTGCTCTGCTCACCTGGCTACAACCTAAATGCTTGTTTATCGAACGGAACTGCATCGAGGAAGCAATCAGGAGCAATAGCGAGTCAGTCCTCCCGTTGCTCATATCTGGAAAACCTTCCGCGGAAATCCGAGAAATCGAATTTCAATACGCCACTAAGGAGTCGCTAAAAGAACAGATTAGTGAGCGGAAAGAAGGAAGAACACGGTTGGGGAGGCAGTAGCAGCTATGGTGCAAGAAATCTATGCCTCGAGGATATTGGATCCTGAAGCTATCCGAATAAGTTTATATGACTTAATGACTCGCTGAAAGCCAAGCCTGCGAGTAGATGAAGTCTAGAAGAGGGGTAGAGAGACTACGAAGGGGCAATCAGATAGATTTTTGGGTTTAACGGGGAGGGAACAGATGGAACGAATGTTCCAGGGAATGGGCTGGAAACATCCAAAGTGACAGGTGTGTGTATGTGCGGAGACTTATTGCTTTTCCTAGGAGCTTGAGACTAGGAGGCAACCTGAATTGCAATTGGTATCTATGGCAAGGGACAGAGGTCGGCGCAAAATTGGAGAGTAGCTGCAGTTTGGATCTGAAGGCTTGAAGAGAACGGACGGATGGACAGATACAAAGAAAACTTCTAGATGTGTATTAAGCCACTGGGAAAAAAGTTATAGAAGGTCAAAGGTCGGGGTAAAAGCGTCGAATTGTGACAATAGAATCAAAGAACGAGTCAGAACAGGAAAAGAGAAAAAAAAAGCCGTCAAACGCGTTGTTAAACGTTGAACGTTGAGGAGAAAAAATATTTTATTTTCATCCGATTTGATAGGAATTTAGACCTAAACTTGGAGCCGAATTAGGATAAGGGGTAAAAAGAAGCCGCGGCCGAAACGGGGGAGACCCCAATATACATTTTTTGCGGAATTTGTTTTTTTTTTGTAGAAATCTCGATCTAGATTTGAATTGTAATCTCTCAACCTCTTTTTTTTTTTTCTTTTTTTGAAGCGAGCGGCCTTTTGAACCTTCTTTTTGTACAGGTTGCAGGGGCAGTACATATAGTAGCGCCAGCCCCCCACCAACGCTAGTCCATCTGTTTTTTTCAACCAACTTGCAACATACCTTGGTTATAATCTCATCTGTTTTTATCTCTCCAACAAAGGCCCCACGCTTTGGTCGTTACGTTATTCGAAGAGAACGAACAACGTTATATACGCGACCAGTCACAATGTCCAGTTCAGCAGAACGTCCAGAGCGCAGCAGAAATGCCAAAGCCCAAGCTAGACATAGAGCAAAAAGAAAGGCTTATATCGAGCAAGTACGTGCCATTTTCAATTGCGATCTTTTTTTTTCCTCTGCTCATTCTCTTTCTCGTTGTAGCTCGAGCAGACGGTGACCAAGTTACAGACAGCCATGGGTGTTACGCCAGAGCAAGTTGCTGCTCTCCCACCACCTTTGGCCAAGATCCGCGAGCTTGAACAAGAAAATGCGCGTCTGGCGAAAGAAAACGATGAACTGCGTCGTTTACTCGCAGAATCTGGTATCCCTATCAATGGACTTGCTTCATCCAACGGTGGAAGTTATGTTTCGTCCCCAAACTCATTCAATGGTACTGGTCGTGGCATGCAACTCAATCGTACTATGACTGGCGGTAGCCCAGTCAATGGAAGTGGAGCTTTTCACGACGCACGCAATCTGACAGATTCCTATGGTGGACTCAAGCGGAGAAAAATGAGTTCTGAAATGGACTCGAATTTCCCGTCCGAAAACACCGATCTCAACGCGCTACGCGCGCCACCGCCTCTCACTATTCCGCATCATTCTTCCTCGTCGCAGCACTACCCATCCTCTCATCCATCGTCGCATCTCCCCTCTCCGCATCCTTCTTCGGCACATGGACATGCTCACCACTTCAATTTGGCGCCGCCTCCGTTTCAAATGCCGAATACACCGAGCGCCTCAAGTGCGACGAGCAGTCCCCCGTTTTCGGCGAGTTTTTCACATTGATTGGAAAAGTGGTGGTGTATTAATGAGTCCTGTATGTGCTATTGCTGCTCGTTTGTTCTGTCTTCGCCTCCATCTTCCACACTTCAGCCTGCTCAAATGCAGAACTCGGCTGGATCTGTCTCCCATTCACCGGTATCGCAACTAGGAAATCTTAGTCGTCCGGGTACAAGCAGCTCTGTGAGCTCCATGCACCCGTACAATCACGGCTATGTCAAGGTTGAGGAAGACAACTATCACGCATCGCATAACTCTCATCATCCATCGTCGCATTCGAACGCGGCCCCGTCTAATGGGTATACACTTCCGCCGTTCGATGCAATGGACCCTACCCTCGCTGGTCCTGGGACATGGCAGAATCCAAACCATGGAGGAGGCTTCTCCACTACTGATCGCGGTGGTCCGGGAGGCCTAGGCCGGTGATCATCTCCTCCTTCTCATCGCCCAGAGCTATTCGCTCAACATAGATGTGTGTAGATTTGAAAATGATTCTCTGAACTGGCGACTCATGGACACGCGGGCTTCCGCAATCCTGGCATAGGCAATTTTTTTTGCTACTCCTTGATTGAACGGGTGTGTCTCGAATTGGCTTTAGAACACAGCGGAAGAGGTAGGAATTGGTATTTATCTCAGATTTTACTCGCGGACTCGGTACTACATACTCTCAAAACCACACTGGACTATCGATGTTATGTTCTATTTTATCATTGTTCATACTTGTTCCTCTTGTCTACTTCTCTCTCTACAAACGTGCTTTGCAATTCCTTTCAATCCATTGTCTTTTCATGCTATCGTGTATCCCGACCAAGCTTTTTCCTCATAATCCCTCGTACTTAAAAATAGCTCCCCAGCCCCATACCATATCACTGCATACCATAGTTACGCATAGCTCCCACAATACATTACTTATTATCATAGAAAGTATCTGTATCCTCTTCCGATCTGTCAGTTTGTCAGTCTTTTGTTCATGCAACTTTGCCAATCTTCTATCATATACATATCGGCTTGATGCTTAGGTAGTCTCTCTCTTGTCATGCAAATCTTGAAGGTAACACAGAATCAGCTTACTCACTCTTCTCGAAATAACTTCGAATTACGAAACGACGCGGTCAGTGACTCAGTAGCAATTAAGAAATTCTGATTCTCTTCTTCCAAGAAATCTGAATTAGATCTGAAGATTCTTTGCTAAACATAAGAAACCCCATTGAAAATGTCAATCATGGGGATGTCGGAGGCGCCTGATCAGTGTATACGGCGTCCACTGATTCATATCTATATTTCCTTTTGATGCTGCTGTCCACCCGGAGTCGCAAAAAAAGAAGAGGGAAAAGCCTCTAAATCCACGACGGCAGGCAACCTCGATTGAATATAGCCCTGGCAAATGCCAGTGGAGATCTGACATAAAGCTGTTGAACAATTTCATTTTTGGACAATATTAACAGTGACGAAAATAACGAAAGACTCTACCGGTCTTCTGCGACTCGGTATAGACTATCATCTACTTGAGATAAGCCGAAGCATATTAGCATTTGACTGACCCGAGAACTCGACGACTCGACGCCCGTCTTGTATAAGCGGTTGTTTGATTTTCATGGCCTCTCGTACCATATACATGTGTCATTATATATCGTACTTACATAGAGCATAACCATAAAATCAAGGGCGTTAAGGCCGAAGAGTGATACATGAATTGTCAACGTTGTAAATTTGTCTCGATCATCAGAAGAAATCAATACCCTCAACCATACTACTCTTGTTTCCCTGAGACTTCGGTTTTCGTCTCATCTCTTCGCGCTTCTCTAGTAGCGCGCCGAAGGCAATTACTTGCTGTTTGCCTTGACTGGTTTCCGTTTGTCCAAGTCTGAGGGGAGCAGCGGCAGGAATACCGTGTACAACCTGAGGTACATTGGTACCCAGAGGCGGTAGCGTGCGAGAGGAAGCATTCTTGCTAGACCTCTTCATTTCTTCGTCAGAGTTGGTCTTCCTCTTCTCAGTTCCGCGAAGGCCTTGTAATTGGGGTCCAAAAGTGAGAGCAATTATTTTGGCCACTTCACTGTCAGAGGTATAGTATCCCGGATGTGATTTACTACCTTTGATAATGTCATTTGTTTCGGTCAATGATGGAGAGGGACCTGGAGTTGGGCTTCGAGCCGGGATGCTCATTTTCCTATGAGGATATGGACGGCGAAGTCTGGGGCAACGTGGTGAAGGGGAGACAATTATCCCAGCACCATAAGGAGAATGAGCGCCAGGAAAGCCTTTACCTAGTTCCCGGATATTGTTCCTTTTATTCGCATCAGTGGGGGGTGAAATCCTGGCGCCTGGCTGTTTGTTTGCAGACAATGAGGTAGGTGGTAGAGTATCGCAATATCTGTCTCCTACATCATTCTGGATACCATGTCCTCGTCGACGAGCGTACAGTTCAGATAGCGGCAAGACCCGGAGCTCAATCCGGTACAGAGCGCTCTCCTGTGTGATCTGACGCAGAGTTTTCATCGGAATCTTCACTGCACCGAGACCCGTCAGAGTGATTGATCTGAGGAGGGTGATGGGGCAAGGCAAAACATGATCAGAAAGGTTTATGAATGCTTGGGAATGTGTCCAGTGCAGATTGAGCTTGTTATAATCCGAGCCATCGGACTTTCGCCGCGAAACCATGACAAACGCTGTAGGGAATGTCGGTGCCGCACGGACTGTGTGAGATGCAGCCGAGTCGTCACTCATATAGCTTTGCTTGGCCGATGCGAAACCGGATACACAAAGCGGAAGACGAGCTGTATGAAGCTCATGAATCATGCTTTGGGGTAAAGACAAAGCGTGAAATTCGTGGCCAAAAAGGAAAATTTCATCCGCCTGAGCAAAAGTCGTCAACAATTGCATACGCGACATCTATTTGGACTTACAGTTCGAAAGTTCCTGCCCATGATTTTAGTTGGAATAGAATGGAGCTTGTAGTACCTCAAGATTGATTGAATTGCAACAACGCCTGGATGAGTGAGTAAAGCTTCGGCCTTCATGTCCGCTGGAATAACGGTGTCTTCTCGAGCAGCAGATTCTTCATACCAAGATAAAACCTATGCATCCTAGTAAGTACCAGTCGGTACTCGACGAGCATGAAATAATCCTCACACTAGCAACGTCGATCGTAATGTAGCAAGGCCGAACTTCTGCACACGCGATGGCATGCATCAAGCCCGAGACAAGATACAAGTTTGTGTTTACACCGAAAGCTTGAAGCTTGGCAGCAGCGAGGACGCCAGATTGGGTAGCGGGGATCTATATGTATGGTTTTCAAATGTCAAATGATAGGCAAGGCAAAATGACTCACTCCAACAATAACACGACTATGATTTATTCCAGCAGTGTCGAACATGACATGAAGTTCCTCAGCGTGCTCTACCATCACCTCAACAGAAAGTTTAACGTGATCAGAAGGCCCATCGTGAGTGTTCTTTTCACCGTCTGGCGTCGTTAAAGCCAAACAGGGCTCGATGAAAGTGAAATGTGGTCCTGGAACATAGTCCATCATCATAACACCTATTTCAACAAGCTATTAAAGATCTTCAATCAAAAGACGGAAATGCAAATTGGTACTGAACAAACCAATTGGTAGAGAACACGTCTCCCAAAATGTTGTAGATTTGGGTCTTCATGAAGGACATCCTTCACAGCGTCAATACTAAAAGATATTTTTTTGGGATTTGCGAGATATATGCTTCTGTGGAACGTACCTCTCATACAAGTCAAGTACCTTTTGAGTAGCAGCAAACAACTGATATCCACCGTCTCGGTCTTTTTTGATCATATTAAGAACGAGCTCAGGATTCAATCCTGATCCATCCGGTCGTCGCTCGCTCAAGACTACATCACAAAACAATCAGAGCCCCGAACAAAATAAAGCTGTAGGTTCCCCACCTTCGTAGTTTGATGTTTCTGCAATGATATGAATACCGGACGTTCTTATCGATTCTTCTAACGTTGGCTGCGACTGGGGCATATTTGTATGCATTCGGGTCGACTGTTGCGATTTGTGACGTTTGCTTGGAGGCATACTAGGAAGAGAACGAACAACTCTTGCAGGCTGAACATCCGCGTTATTTGAGACTGAATTATTGACAGACATTTGGAGGTGCGTTAAGGAATGCTCGTTGAACTGCCATTATATACATGCTCACAGGGTGAAGGCAACGGGTTAATTGAACGAACAATGGATTGCCACTTGTGGTGGCCAAAGTGCGTCTCCCACAAGGGCGGACAACAGATGTTCATCATTGTCCTCCCGAACAATCCAATCACAGTCACTGGCAAATCCACTGTAAGCCCCGTTCGGCCTGTCCAAACATCTTGATTATAGAACTCAGCACCGGCAAGTGATGGTCAAAGCTCAGGTATGACATTGAACACTGACCGTGCGAGCTGAGCATCGTTTAGCAAACGCAAACTACGGCCCAGTTACGGCCTGACATTGACTATGGGTTCTAGAAGCCTACGTGAGGCATCAGGTTCAGTGGCATGCGCTACGCACATCTCAAACAGATATTCATGGTGGGAAGCTACTCCAAGGATTCGATGATATACTACCTACAGTACGAACACTAGTGAAGGATTACTTCCCCTCCGAGATAGCACTGTTCAGAGCTTGACCGTAAGGCATTTCGTAAGCATAACCCAGATGACCACCGTTGAAACTCGGCGGTCCAGGTGAGAGACCAGATGCTGACAGTTTCGACGAGTTCAAAGACACTTTACTGTAGTTGCGAGGCTTGGAGAACCAATTCATCCTCGCCCTACGAGCAGAGCGTCTACCGGACGTTGAATTCGTTGCAACTGCACTACGACGTCTATTGTTGGAGCTAGCACTTGAACGCGAGTCTGCGTGGCCATTACCCGAATTGGCGCTGGAACTGTGCTGTTGGGGGACGACCACATTCAGGTAGAACGGGCTGAAGTATGGGGAAACATATCCATCTGCGGCAGGGACCCGAGTGTAAGGGTGCCTACCACTTCTAGCTGCCATTTGTGAGCACATGGTAGCTGGATGGTACGGGTCGGTACACTGTCGGTAATAGGTATACACGAGGAGGCATGTGAATGCTGACGGGAGGAAATAGAACGTGAAAACATAGAGGATCTGGGAAGAGGATTCTGAAGACCATGCGTTGAAACATTCTATACGATGGGAATGAGATCACATGATAAAGATGACCATCGTTGAAGTGAACATACGCATCTGAGCTTCTTCAGGGCTGAAGGATGGATTGGGGAGGTTGTCGATGTCCCGTTGCTAGAGTCGATGTCAAGACACGAAAAAAGGTGGAAGGAATGAGTCTCTTACGTAGAGCAGCTTCACAATAATCTTCCCCGAGTTCGCGATAGAGACACATTGCTTGACAACATCCTCCTAAAGATGGCTTAGCTAGAAATTGGACAGTTAAGCGAATGCCGACGTACTGCAAACTCAAAGTACGCAAACGCAACCAGTACGCCCGTTCCAGTCACAACTAATGCTGAGCCAAATGCCAGGTGAACATATATCCGGATGAGACGTAGTCGGCGCTGTTGCAATGATAACAACTGTAGAAGCAGATTATCCAGATGGACTCACCATCATTGTGCTGATGATGCCAAAGATCTCGACCAGACCTGTGCTGACATACATCAAGCCTACTGTCGCAAATATGGCAGTGCGTTTGCTTGAATGAACTGACAGAAAAAAATACACTCAAAAGCAATGGGTGAAGCGAAGAAGGCGGAACGTACGCGCATCGTCAATTTGTTCCAGCTCGTGAAATGAGAATGTCTTGACCGGTGATAAGATCTTAGCTGTCAAAACAGAGCATACAAGATGCACGTACAATCAACAATGCGCTGTGGACGAGTGTCAATTATCTTAAGGCGAATATCAAGTAAAGAGTGAACTGCACATACGAGAAAAAGTACCGGATTAGATTTATGGAGGCGACTGTAATAAAACTCAGAACGGGAGTAGATTACTACTAAGGAAAGAAAGCTCACCTGTAATTATAAGCTTGCTCCAATCCGTCTCATACACCTGTGCAAAGAACGAATCTTTCTCTACTACCCGAGAGTGCAGCACTGACAGATCCATATAAAACCATCAGACAGACACAGGTTGAACACATCGTAATAGGACACACATTGGCGTCCAAATCTAGTATTATCATCTAAGGAAGAAAGAATTGGGTCAACTTGACCAAATTCGAGGAAATATTCGAGGAACCTTCAAGATGGAGAGGAGGAGGCGGAATGCGGCGAGTTGCTGGCATCCTTCAACGATGTTTCTCTCTTGCTCTATGACAGTAACCAGTACCGTATGGGGATTTTATTTCAGCACCGTCGCTATTTAAGTCAATTTTGGCGCAGCCGGATCAGCAAAACGGCCGATGGCGGTGCCTCCCACCGAAAGGCGTGCAAAGACTCATAGTGTAGGATTCAAAGTGCAGGACTTTCTGTGAGAGTTACATGTACTTGTAATATACTTATCAAGTCAGAGAGCGAGAAGATGCCTGGGGGGAATTTGCTTTGGGAGAGACAATAGACAATAAAAGAAGGATGCCGGCCGGCATATCTCCCGACAAAGGCTACCGCGCATCGCACATCTTGCTTGTAACCATCATCCATCCCTCACCGTTGCTGTTCACCGTTGCTAGTATATCATTTTAATACTTTCCAGAATCTCAGTTTCTCTCTGCTAGCATTCAGCTTCTCCAATCTACTTTTTCCTCAAAATGTTCAATTATCGTCCGCCTCCTACAGGTGGGTAGTATTATTGATTTCCTTCCGTTTCGAATTTACTCACCTTTTCGTTCACAGGCGCTCACCCTTCCTATGTCACTCGACTTTCTGCAGGCAGAAGCTTGAGATCCATTGTGATGCTCTGTAAGTCTCAACTGAATGATATGCTGGCGCCTTCAACTCACTTCTTCATCTAGTCGCTTTTTTGAGTGCCTTGTACTCTCTATTTTCGTATGTATTATCCTTGCCAAGGCCTACTAGTATTCTGATCTAGTGCTATAGAGCTGTTCGTATATCTCAGGCTGACAAGTATTCCACTCACGTTGACGTTAACAGATTGGGAACTTCCGGAGCATCAGCATCGATAGAGGAGGTGCGTCAAACCTTTCATTCGTTGTATATCTGCTTATCCTCTCTCATTTACAGAACATGAATCAAAGCTCGCAACCTTCTCTCTAGTCCTCGGTATCCTCTACATTACTGTTTTCGCCTTTGAAGTACGTCTGTTCATCCGAGCATTCTACCTTTTCGCTAATCTGAGGTTCCAGGCTTTCGGTATTGCTGCCACAATGACTGTATGTATTCTCCAATCCTGGTGCCTCGAAAGACCATACTCACATGAACGTAGCAACGACACCAACTTGTTCGCATCTACGCTATGTTGTCCTTCGCAACAGTTTTGATCGCTAGTGGCGGTGGTCTTCTAGACGTTATCGTCCATTTCACGATGAAAGTATGTCCTTGGTTTGATGGTTATAGAAAGAGAACATCCAACACATTTTCACAGAACAATATCATTGATGAATGTACACTTCTAGTCTCTGGAGATGATGTGGTGTATTATCCTTTTGGATTTTTCGGGCCCGTGAGCCACAGCGTTATTAATGAAGCCGACGCGAATAGCTGTGAGGAGACCATGCTGCTATCGTATCATCCTGTTAATCTAAAGCTGTTTCAGGGTGCAAGAGTGAATGGGATCATGACTCATGGGCTGACATCGTTGAATTGCTGCTCCTCATCTGTGCGCACGCATCTCAAAAAACCTCTTGTTTGCAATGCTAATACCTGTCGACAGGCCTCTCTATGATGTTTAGTCTGTTCTCCTACGCTTACTATCGCCAACTTCTGGACCCCACCAGCGCTGCAAATGTCGTCCGCACACCTAACCGCGCACCTCCATCAGGTTTCCCCTCTCACTACAATCCAGCTTACAACGCCTCCGTCCCAAGTCTTGGCTATCAGTATGGTCCCTATGGCCAGCAGCCTTATGGACAGTTTGCTCCTCCCCCGGGTCCTCCTCCGGCTATGGAGAGTGCTGACGTCAAACCACCTGGCTATGCTGGCGGGCCTGGTTATGGATATGAAATTGATGACAAAGCCAAGGAGAATCCTTTCGCGGACTTTGATGAACCTGTCCACAAAGCCAGCGGTTCTCAGGAAGAACACGATGTTACGAGCCGTCCTGCTCCAGGGGGAAGAGATACGTTTGCTTGAGCGATAAGCGGATTTGTTTTGACATTGTATGATAGTGTTTCTTGTCGGCAATCTTGCTTGGATATCTCGGACTTTTCGTATATAATGTATCTACAGTTATGTCATCATGTAAACTAATGGCGCTTATTTCGCGACTCTTCTTAGAATGGTTTTTGCGTATGTTATAGGTGAGATTGGATAAAATTTTATTATGAGAACCGATTGTTGATCTTGATACGGGTTTATCTCAGAACATATGGAAGAAGACGACGAGGCGTCGAAGATTATACCGCCCTGGGTCGAATTAGAGTACGCGGTCGGTTTTACGATAAAAATTCCCTACATCTTCAAAGAATCTTACCCATCCTTTCAACGTTTCTCGGGTTTTCACATTCTTTAGCACATGCGTAAACTCGCAGGACCTGAATCCTACGTCCATTTCACTCATTTATCGAAAACTTCGTCCAAATCTTTGACCACTAAATTCGCCGAACTCTCTTCAGATGGTCAAGCAGAGGCAATCTGTCACGAATCGGGCGTGTTGGACTTGATCAAAGAAAGATTAAACGGGTCTTTAGAGAAAGTATGCTTGTTGGACCCGAAAGCAGAGAAAGAACTTTCACCAGAGGATGGCGATGGTCGGTTTGAATGGTTTTTGTTCGGGGTGTGTGTCTGTTCTATATCTTGGATAGAATTATTAATTGAGAGGAGATTTTAGGGTATTCTCGGTACAGTGATAGCCTTTGCGGCGCTCGTTCATTTGATATAACACGGTACAGGCGACGATCCACCAAGAGATAGAACGGCAGAATTACGAGTAATGGGCTTCCCTACGCGCCATCTTGGCCCCACGCAAATGACCACGGATACGGCACTGGGAGTTACCAAACACGTCGTTCAAGATAAAGGTACACTATCCGTCTGCATTGAGAAGCATTAGATACGCTGATCTGTGGTTTGTTCAGTCCCTCTTCATCGGATACCTTACGTTGTAAGTAGACTGGTCTACTTTGTTTGTGCTGATTTGATTGTCCTGTTAGGACCATCCAACAATAAAATTTAATGCCAAAGTACGCTCGCTTCCTTCCCATTGAGATCGTTCACATCGCTAAAATTTTTACATCAGGAGAGTGTAGAAATGCCTTTCAGTGCGTGTCCCTTATTTTATTTTATTTTTAAAATATAATCCTCACTCTGACTCGGAATGTCACTAGAGTACATCGCCAAGAATGGCGAACCACTGCTTCCTCCTGGAATGCGTGAACTGTTGTTTGAAGATATGAACAAAGGGTTTGAATTTTGAGCTACGGTAGAAGGTATGGTGCAGACTGCTGCAGACTATTGCATCTATCAGTCACATTGTTCGAAGAAGCCTGGCGTATAAAATACTCGCAACCAGATCCTCGATCTCAAATTGTCAATATCAGGATTTTCTGGTTTTGCTTCTTTCCATATTGCTTTTCGAAGAAGTTTAGGCTGCTGCATAGACGGGAAGGGGGAACAGCTGCCAACTGTTGCTTGTCATCTTGTAAGAGATTGTAAGTCAAAACAGAATAGAATAAGATAGAATACAAGGCGTAATCGGTGTTAGACCGAAGGTGGTCCCGTACATTTTCCCAACGAACATAGGGAGATAGCTAACATTAAGTACGTAGTGAGCGATTAGGTTAAGAAAAGATATTGGCTCCTGTTCCCCTTCCTCTATATTAGACACATATTGGTGTTGAGGTTCATCTACAATTGTAAGACTCCATGAATAAACTTCGCCGTTGCAGTAGCATCTGTCGACGAGAAGATACATTGCCTGCATCGATGGTTGAAAGCGGATGTTCGGTCGTGTACAAGGGAATATGTCGTGTTCACGAAACTTCGTACTGGTAGCAAAGTACAAAGGAAGAGAAAGGCATGCGACACCGGCACGGCAAAATGAGTCAGCTCTGGGCTTAAGGTCACCTCCTTTAGCCTTTTATACATGTTTTGATTCTTTTCCTCAGCCGCGGTCAACTTCTAGCGCTGATTAACTGCACTACCTCTCAGTAGCGGATGCTACCGCCGTGCTAACAATTGCACTCTTTGATTGTATCTGACTGACACTGGAATGACCTCTGCGACGCCCAGTCGGACGAATTCTTCTGTAGAGGGTTCATACGACGATGAAGTTAAACCTTATGTTATCACCTCAGAAATTGGGAGAGGAAGTTTTGCGATAGTTTACAAGGGCTCTCATGAAGTACGTGTTCTTCTTCTATCTCCACACCACCAAATCTCAGTGTTACTCTACAGGAAACTCATAAACAAGTTGCGATCAAGACTGTTAAGCGAGACAAATTATCAGCCAAACTATTTGACAATCTCCGGAGTGAAATCCAAATTCTGAAGCTATTGTCCCATCGCCATATAACTCGACTGATTGATATCGTTGTGAGTAGCAGTTCGCTAATCAATGATCTAACATGGTCCAACTTGCGTTATTAGCAATCGCAACACAACATATACCTGGTCATGGAATATTGTTCCGGTGGTGATCTTACTCACTACATAAAGAAACGAGGACGTGTGGAGACCTTGGAATATGTTCCCAGTCCAGGGGCTGCACCGCAATACTATCCTCACCCTCGAACTGGAGGTCTCGACGAAATCGTTGTTCGTAGCTTTCTTCGACAACTTGCACGAGCTCTCAAGTTTCTTCGGCAACGAAATCTCATCCACCGAGATATCAAGCCTCAGAATCTACTTCTGAATCCTGCGTCTCCACAAGAATTGGCTCGTGGCCATCCTCTTGGTGTTCCAATCCTGAAGGTTGCAGACTTTGGATTCGCGCGCTCACTCCCCAAAACCATGATGGCAGAAACCTTATGTGGGTCACCGTAAGTCGTGTATCCGTCTACAAGAGACCATTCACCTAGATATCTCTAGACTTTACATGGCTCCGGAAATCCTTGGATATAAGAAATATGACGAAAGCGCCGATCTTTGGTCTGTGGGCGCAGTCCTCTACGAAATATCGGTCGGCAAACCACCTTTTCGTGCTCAGAATCACATCGAGCTTTTGAAAAAGATCGAACATTCCAAAGGTATCAAATTCCCCGACGAGGATCCTACCTCATCTGCCGCCAAAAATGGAGGAGGCGGAAGCGAGGCCCTTCCTGTCCCGAGTGACATCAAGAAACTCATTCGGATGCTACTCAAACAGAGACCTCTAGAGCGGGCAAGTTTCGACCAGTTCTTTGGAAGTACTGCTGTTGCCAAAAGCAAATTTCCAAGACCGAAGGAGGATGGAGCTGGATATCTGTCACAAGTGGCCTCGACGATGAGCGGGGCTACAAGTGCGGAAGGGAGTAGAACTGAAGCAGAACCGGAGCAAGGCGCTACCTGGCCAGGTAGACCTATCACCCCGGAAGCACATAAAGTAATACCCCCGGAAGTGTTGGATGAGAAAGCTATGATTCCACCGAGCAAGTTCAACTTTAGGAGAGCGTCGACCTTTGGTGAACCGGGAAGCAGTCCACTTTCAAACGATACTGCAATTCCGAAAGAAACGTAAGGATATTTTTCCCTCCCAATTTAGGTTTTCCTAATGAGTCTACAGGCCTTCACAACCCCAGCTTAAATCTAGACAGTCGTCAGCTAGCTCAAATCGTAGTGCTCGTGTACAAATGCCCACTTCACGACCTCTTTCTACTGAAAGTTCTGTCATACCAGGAGAAACTGATGAAGATGGACTATTACGGCGAGAATACGTTCTCGTTGGAGACACTCGTGCGGTCGAGTTCAATCGGCAGTGGATGGTAAAACCTTTTTCAGGCATTGCCTACGTAATGACTTAATTCATTCTATAACGACAGAACTCGACACGGTACCGAGACGGCCTTTACATGACCGACGCGTCCCTCCTTCACCTCCAATAGAAGATTATCTCTCACCCGTGAATAACCCAACTCAAGATGTGACGTTCCCTCCACCGCCTAGTACCATTTCTGCACCCCCGCTATCGTCCTCACCATCCAGTTTAGCATCTCGGGCCGCTTCGCATGCTCTGAATCGTGCTATCAGTCTGGCTTCAAAGAAGCTTTTCGGGACCGCCCAAACCCAGCACCACCGTAAAACGTCTTCGTCTCAACTAGTCCCCAGCCCACTGAATTCGCCATCTTCCCCAAGGCGACCTCAGATTCTTCCTCTGGCTGCAGAGGAGCGCGATCCTCTTGAAGATAAACTGCTTGGGGCCCTGGAAGAACTTGCTCAGAAAACAGAAGTCTTGACACATTGGGCAGACGAGATGTATGACTATGTGAAAGCAGTCCCGCAAAGTGTGTAATCAATCATTCCTTTGTTTGCTGTCAGCGCTGACATTCGGCGGTGTCAGAACCTCTACCAGATCCCAATAAATTCATCAAGCGGCAAGGTGAGGCGGACAAGATTGCCAGGAAACGGAAGCATGCCGATATGGAGGCGGAGTATAACGCTGTAACATGTGTAGCCGTATACATGCTTCTCATGTCCTTCTCACAAAAGGGCATTGATAATCTGCGAAATTATCAGGAGCATATGAACATGCGGTATCCAGACGGCGATTTTGTGGTCAGCGAGGGTTTCGATGACGGTACGTCGACTAAAGATGGGAATCTCCTACGTTTGAGGTTGTGCTCATTTGCAGTTTAGCCTTATCATGGTTCAAAGACCATTTTATTAAATGTAACGATCGCGTGGCACTGGTGAAAACATGGTTGCCAGCACAGTACGATGGTCCTAAAAGCTGGTTAGACCAGTTGGTCTACGATCGTGCTTTGCTCTTAGTACGTTTTTCAAACTCAATTACGTGCGTATGTTTCTGATGACTATCGCAGAGTCGTACGGCTGCAAGAAAGGAACTACTGGATCAAGCTACTGCTCCTGACGAATGCGCGAAGTTGTACGAAGAGTCTCTTTGGTGCCTATACGCACTACAGGATAACTTACTTCAAACCGGTAATCCATTCATGGAAGAGGACCGGACGACGATCGCAACCTGTTAGTTTTTCTTCTTTCTAAGTCACACCTTGCTCGTATATACTTAACTGCATGAAAGGGATTAAACGGACGAAGCTCCGCCTTTTTAGATGTCGGGATCGAATGGCTATGAACGATCGGGATCGACTTAAAGATGCGCGGGCAGACCAGAACCTTGCCGATGTTGCTCGGATACCTGCTCCATGGGATGCCAAACCTTCAGAGAAGGCTAATACCCTATCATGACCTGTATATATTTCCTGAGCTCCCCGTTGCATTGCTCCTTCTTCAAGTACTGTCTTTCTCTATATCTTCTTTCATTTATCTTTGTAGATTTTAATATTTATCACCCATTGGTTGGTTTCTACTTTTCCATGTGCTTCTTGTTGCATAGCTTTTTTGTTGTCCTTGGGGTTTAACTCATATCTATGTAAAGTTAATATCTATCGCATCCTCAACTCGTACATTGCTTTTGTACAATATTATACCGGTGTATTTTTTCTAGCTACTCCTGCGCAGTGCATTCTATGGGATAGATTTTTTCGCCTGTTAAGCATCTTGTAAAGGAGATAACGTCGCATTGCTTCGACTCTGGATATACAAGATTGGGCAGTGAGTTGTGAATATCAGATTGCAGACAGCTGGTAAAGTGTGAACAAAAAGGGAATAAAAATATAGATTAGCTACTATTAAACAAGTTTGGTGTGTACTCTATTGCCGAGCAAACAGAACGAATGACAATGCAAAGTCAGGATCACAGATCTGTTGCATGTAGAAGAAACAAGCTTGTAGATTATGCATAACAGAGAGTAAAGAGAAGGAAGGAAGAAAGGGAAGAATTAGCACGATTAAAGACATGAATGAACATAGCAAAAAATGTATACATATGTACTTCCAAGACTATTTTTTGACATTCCATTGCTTCGGATGGTATAGAAATGTGTGTGTTTTTCACAGGACGCCGTCGTAGCAAAGAGATTCCGTGTCTCCCGAGTTTCCTAGTGATGAGATTATCCTGGTCCCTGCGCGCTATTCGATTAAGGAAGAGTCTCACCTTGAAGGTGATCACCAACATTCAAAGTCAAGGTGACATGCTCTTTTCGATGATCTTCCTCATGGGATTTTGACTGGCTGGCATTGAACCGGACCTTTCCAATCTGTCAAACAGGACAAACAACTTCTCCATTTCCTGTTCCTTCTCTTCTTCAGTCATATCGGCAGTAGCAGATGCAGTAGATCCGCTGGGTGCATACGTTCCAGTGATTGGATTTACTTCACGTTGGTCCAGATTTGAGGTCGATGATTGCGTTTGAGAGGATGAAGAATTCGAAGGAGGGGAAGGTGCAGACATGACGCCTTTGTTGAAAAGAAGTCCGGCGACATGGCCGTAACCAAACAGGCTAGAAAGTAACGCGGCTGAAAATATCTGAGCTTTCATAAAGTGTATTGCATATATACAAATACTGACCATCGGAATCACAAGCTGCGTAGAGCATTTCTCCCACTGCCTCCTTTAGACTAGTGTGATAAACGCTTCCCAGTAATCTGATGCACCTCCCCAAGAAATCCGGCCTTTCGTCCAAGGGATTTGTCCTATCAAGGTCAGATGGAACAGTCCATTCCCTCATCCTAACCCGACTTGACTCATCCGCAAGACAAATCCGAGTACACAGGATAACCAAAGGCGACAGGATATCGTCTAATGAAGTATCTGAGGGTACCCCCGCCGCCTCCGTCTCCTTCTTGAAAGCATCTCTCACTTCTTGCGAATCTGGATCAGAGTTACCAGGGAAGTGATGTGAAAACGCAACCTCAAGTAGGTCATGTGTGCGTTGCAGGACATCATAAGAAGATGGAGGATTCGGCGATGGCGATCGTGAAAGAGATTTACGACCAGCAGATATGACGGATAACGTGCGGTCTAGAGTGCTTGGCTTTATTGGGGTATTGGAGCGCTTGGGATCGGGAGATTCGGAGGGGCTGTCCAGAACAAGGGAGTTGGAAGCATTTGTAGGTGATTTGCGACTCGAAGAAGTTCGACTTGAGGTGGATGTACGACCTCCGGGAGGGATCGTGCCAAACCATATTGGTCGTAAAGGAGTGTTGATGGGGATGGTGATCAGCGCGTGAATAATATGTGTCAAGGGAGCAGTCAGCGGCATAGGAAACGTAGGTGGCAGCGTATGATAGGCTCGCAAGATAGGTGGGAGGAGACTGCAGATAGAGAAAGGGTCAACGGTGATATTCATGTAAATCCAAAATGACGGACCTTTCGAGCTTGGTACTCCAAGGATCGTCCCACTCCTCGTTGGACTGACTAGAGAGCTCGGTTACGATCATCTAGAGTACGTATTGCTTGAGTTGATGATAACACATCGAAGAAGATCATAATTACCTTTGGGTAATGCAGCAAGATATTAAATGCTAATTTGAGAAGATCTTCCATTGCTTCCCGCGCAAACTTCGTGCCCGCCAAAATGCTGACCATAATGGCATCCAGTTTGGTAACAATGGTATCAACAATGGTTCGCCCGTGTCGTTTATCCTCCACTATTGTTTGAATGAAGGATGATCGTGAAACCGTCAAAACGAAAAGTATCCGAGAAACTGTGAATATTTGTTCTGGATCGGTTGCTTTCTAGAGAGATCGAGTAAGTACATGATGAAGCAAGACGTTCAGCGGCTCACATCCAGCATAGATATGGAAGTTTCTCCGCCACCAACTTCTGTGGAGATGAATGTCGCCCTTGCATGATCGAACAATAACAATGTATTTGCTATACACCTCAACGCTTGTGTGGATGCTTCCGGGTCATCCTTGAGGGAAGTGGTAAGTGATAGCAGTGTCGATAAGCCTCCAGCCTCAGATAACGGCTGAGAGCCAGAGGTAACCTTCCCGAGCGTCTTTACAGCAAGTAGTGCTTGCGCCGCATCTGGAATCGCGATAGCGTAAAAGCTCAAGTTCAAGGTCAGTGTATGTTTCTTCGCACCTTTATTAGTAAGCCTGGAATTAGGACCTAGAGACTTGAGATCTTTTAAGAGAAGCCTAATGAGTTCAGCGCGCGAGGATTGATTAAAAGAGAAGGGAGGTGCTATTTGGGAGTTTGCGTTGAGGACGGTATCTGCACTGTTCAGGAGATATAAGCTCACTGTGTATAATAGATTGAAGTACAGTTGACACCTGGGATCGTGGTGTCGACGATGTTAGCTCGGTATACGCTCGCAAAACGTCCGCCATGGCGGGAAGAAAAAGAGGAGTGGAAGAAATTATTGTCAATCGGCACATTGATTATCATCGGGCCGTCGCACTTGATTTATAACTTCTGTTTGACTAAGGCAGTCAATATTAGCTGAATTTAAGTTACAGACATGAACTACAGAAGATTTTACTAACGAAAAAATAGAAAAAGTATGTAGAACAGGCTAGAATGCTTTTTGAGAAGATATGTGGGTGCTACATAGACTAGACTCTAGAAAACAAGACGATGCAAGGGTGATTAAATGATACAAAATCCACAATTTCTGATACAATAATGAAGGAACAGCAAGATATAGCACGACTGGATATATAAAAGTCCGGGACAACACAGTCGTCCGGGTATAATCTGATGAGATGTTTTCGTTTAAGAACCTAGCACCTCAATTTACTGTCGCATGACAACAGCTAAGTTCATTGCACCAAGGACAATGTCCCAAGCTAGATCAACTGTATCCCATAGTTCGGTATCGAACAAGCCCAAAGCGACCATGTCCTGCCATAGATCTTTGACATGAGCGGCATATTCAGTCAACTTTTGTAGGTTGTAAACTGACGCCTCGCAAAGGTACAGAGACAATTGATGGAGGGCCTGACCTGAAGACATTGTTGCTTTAACAGCGCTGTGAGAGAGATTCGCAAGGAAGCTCGGCGGGACAGGGAATAGCACTTTGAGCACGCCATCTAGACGATGGTCGTACATAAACGAGCGCAAGACGGTGAAAGCTGCTGGTGAAGGTAGAGACATTGGAATGACAGGAAGATAAAGGGTATGCGAAACAGCTGCATTAGGGGTGCGAAGCTCTGGAAGACGCGCACATTGAGCAGCGAGTACAAGTGAATGAACAGGAACCATGATAGCCTGAGAATCATGCGAAGACTTGGACGAAGACACGGCTAGAACATGGGTAGGATAGGTTGGAGCAACACGTGAAGATGGTGCCCGTAACGGAATAGAAAGCGAAGGGGGCAAGTGTGATTTTGGGAGGGTGCTCGGAACATGGGAAGGAGCCAGAGAGGATAGACCAGCCATCATCCTGCACGCATGAACGTGTCAAACTAGAAAGCCAGAAAAGATCAAGACGAGTACTTACTGAGGTGCCTCTGACCGAAGCCTTCGGCGAATGTAGTCAAGGGGGACATTAACAAGTTCAGGGGCAGAGGCAGCAATGGCTGCGGAGAAACCTGGATGAACTCGGGACGCGCCAAAGTTCGCGGCAGCTGCACGCTAGACGATGAAGAGGAGGCCTGAGAGTCACGTCGACCGTGCGCGGACCTGCCGAACGGAATGGGTTGTACGGGCATCTGGTGAAGCATCTTAAGAGGAAGAGTAGTTGTAGATGTGAACGAAGATTGTCAGATAGCTGATGAGGAGAGCAGGCGAATGAGCTGCGGGGGAGGTAAAGACACGAACCATTGCATACGCGCTTTATATACAAATTTTGTATTCAGCGTCAAGCTAGAGTGTATATCGAGATCACAACAAGTTTACATTCCCATTTTAGTAGGTATCAAAGAAACAACCTAAACGAGAAAAAGGTCAATCATCAAATTTTTATGCACACGCGCCACGCCCTCAGACGAACTCACCTGAAAATCTCTCTTTGGTCGTCCTTGTACGTTCTCATTTACTTTGCACTTCCCATCATGCCAATGACCACTTTTCCTTAGCAATGGCGTTGTACTTTTTCTGGGTAGTCTTGAACCGACAAATTTCTGCCCTTCACAAATCCCGCTAGCGGTTTATTACTTTGTATATCTTTGCAGGGTAATTCCTAGTCCAAGGGCACGATGAATGGGGCTGCAGCAATTTTGGTTGCAATCATCAGCGTTTAGCGGTGCTGATGGACGTGAGAAAAGAACTTGGCGCCACCGGCTTTCCCCACGTCGTCCATGTCTGGGCCAAAGCTTCAATAACTTTCTTCATTGTATTTGGGTTCTCTAGCGGTTCTTTTATGTGTACTGAGTCAACGATAATCAATAGAAACTGTTCACTCGATTTCACAACTCTTTCAATGACTCGACCATCTGGCCGCCTGGTACATATGTATGTTAAACACTAATGACTGGAAGAACCAACCATTCAATTTACATTTTCCCCTTCCGTCTCAGCATCAGACAATTGGATACTCAATGCCCATTGTTTCCCTCCTACATGTGTTCATTGTGTGTTATTTTTCAAAGAATCCATAAGGTCTTGTGGGCTTTCCTCGCTAAGCACCTCGAGGACCGACAGGGTAGCCTTTTGATTTTTGATCCAAAGGTATCTTTGCAAGGTTTTCAACACATCACCTCGTTGGTTTGGACTAGCTTGGACCCACAAAGCCACTATCCTTGCGGTTTCCATGCCTTACCTAGTCCTCGCATCATGGCACACAGCTGAGCAGGCTTAAATCCGTCGGGTGATAGGTGCTGCAGTTCCTTTTACTCGTTGTCGGGGCTTCGCATAACTCATGTTTGTTGCAGGTTTCTTCCTTTCGAATCAAGGACCTTTCTAGATCTATTTTCTTCCATTCTCCATCTAAAACGAGGCTCCGCGTACGAAACTTTCATTTTTTTTTCTACACCGTCCACCCGATCACGCATGCAAGCTACACAAGAGTCAAGTTTCATCTAAATCGTCTCTGGATCATCTCTCGTGCATACCTGTCCATTCTACCATTACGAAGCATTCACACCTTTTGAGCCAGGTATAGCATTTTGGTGTGTAAGGATGACCATAAATATGGCCGGCGTTCGGGTTTGTAAATAGACCTAGGCAGGTCAATGCTCTGTCAGTCCTTTAAAGCTTCAAACACGGGCTTTTACAGAATCCACAGTTATTCTATTGGATTAGCAGAATCAACCCCAATATTTGACAGCCCCTCGCACAGGTTCTTAACAGGTCATTATTGTCCTTTCACTGTGCGTCACAGCACTCCTTCTTGATGCGTCTGCTCCGCCAGACCTATATGCGGATAGCCTTCCGCCATGACTGGGTTGCATTCAGGATGTATTCTGTCTGAAGATCCGACATGAGGCTATCAACCCGTATCTGTCCTGTGTCGAAACGCCGCCGTACAAAAGGTACCGATGTACATATTTCGAAGTTGCTCATTTGTATCTCAAGAGTGTCACTTGTTCTCTGTTGCTTAATTGTGTTTTTTCTTCTAGGAATTTTTCACATTTTTATCAACCGGCGAGGCCGTCTTCGACATGTTTGACTTATTCTTCCATCCCCTTGGGTATCATGGTTATGGCGCCCCGTCATCTCACTTTGTAGATCCTATTGTGCGGAGTTTATTCCTCCTTGCATATTTGTGGCTTCTGCTGACTCTACCTTTTCTTTTTGAATCATGTTTATACTCATTTGTGCGGTAGCATGTAGTAGTGTACATCTTGACTCGACTTGGAGCAAGCCGCAGCCTCCCAAGAATCATCGCTGAACTTTCCGCTACTATTTCTTTTGCCCCAACGTATTCCAATATGTGATACGATACGATTCCAACACATATATCTCATTCCTGCCCAGTGCAGGGTATTTATTTTGTGAGCTCGCATGCAGACAGCAGTCTTATCATCACCCAAAATGTAGTGGTCAAGTTTCCCCGATCAGATAGGGGGCCTTCAGCATCTTAACGCCTAGAAAACAACGACGTCCAGAAGCTATCTACCTTACTGAAGTAATTTACTTTTCATACATCAGGGAGTCTCTTCTCTTATATCAAGTAGCGGGCGATGCAACCTACTTACTCTTAGTCAACATTCACTTGAGTCTGTTCCATCACTTTGTTGTCCTGATTAAATATCTCAAAAAACCATTAATTACAAGGGAGTGTACATAGATGGTCGTATATTTACACCCACTTGGGGAGATCAAGTTCATACACTGAATATGATATTATATCACGGAAATGTTGCCATCCGGTTGCCACAAGAGGCCTCAGCAATTCGTCGGCCTGGAGAAGAGAATTTTTTTTTCCTGTGTCGATCACTGAGTAGGACCCATCCCTTGCATTCCGGAAATCCCCTGTGATGGGTTGACCATCATTGCGTTGTTCAACATTGCCTGCAATTGCATGGGATTCATTTGTGAATACTGCAACTGCAGCGTCTGGACGAGATCAGGAGGAAGATTCATCTGGGAAAGGGGCAGAAGCATCTGGGACATGGGTGGTTGGGAAATGAACATAGGTGTCTGCGATTCGCTACTTCCAGGCTCTGATTTGACAATAGTGTCAGAGACAGTGCTAGGTGACGGAAGGCGTTGTGGATTCGGCGGTGACATGCGCTGTGCGCTGCGAGACGATTTAGACGTGGCTTTGGCAGCCCTTGCTTTCACTAAGTGATCTGCACGCGGGGTGACCCCTGCAGTAGCTGGTTTCGAGCGGACAGCAGTCTGTGGCTTTGATATTTTCGACTGGAAAGACCGCTTTCGGGGTTGATACTCCTCCTCCGCCTCCTCCTCCTCGATGTTCGCTTCCGAAATACGTCGACGTTTTCCCTTGGTTCTGGCACTTGGCACTGGGGCGGAGATAGACTCTTTCTTTTTCCTCGGCGCGTCTCCAATAGACTGAATGAACTCTATCATTGTCTTTCCAACACGGTCATTCATACGAATATCCTTGTGCTGATCACGGACGTCTCGGCGCATGTCCTCAATGGTTTCACTGAGTTCAGCAAGATCCAGCTTGTTATTGGGAGACGGAAGGATGCCATGAACGTAGATGAGAAGAGAGAAACAAATCATCTCAATCGGTGAAACCTAGAGTGTGTGTTTTAGTAAGCGACGGAGAAATACTATATAAGCTATGCACCTTATGATGTGAAGTAAAAGGCGTAGCCAAGTCCTTGCTCTTGGTCATTCTAACCATTAGTGAATAAGTCTCCTTGACCTTCTTCGCGAAAGTTTCGGGAACAGCCCCATAGTCATCGTCGTCACCTCCAGCGGATTTGCTACTTTTCTTATCCACGCTAGTATTTATTAACCACTTCTCGACGAGGGGCAAACTACCCGCGTTCTTTAGGGCTCCTGCATCCTTCGTAGTTGGCCATTTGTCCATCAGATAGACAGCTTGGGATATGCAGCGGAAATCCGAGCCACGATTTTTGTCCCAAGGGATATCAGGAGAGCCTAAGGTTGTTTCGGAGACAAATTCTTCGATCAGGCTGCGGATGAATCGCGTGCGAGGGGTGTTGATTACTTGGAGTTTTTCAGCAGACGTAAGCGCCATTCCTAATTGTACACGCTGCATACCGCGAATATGTGATTTACTACTGAGAAGAATGAACAGAAAACTCACCTGAAAAATATCTCTTTCGTCGGCGTCTGTCAAACCGGAGTATTCAACACACACGACTTGCTTATTTGAAAACATCGTTCTGTACTTTTCGGGCAGGATCTTGCGCTTCGATGCACTTTTGGAAGATGCAGAAGGGTCATCTCTAAACCACAGTTTCTCGCCGGTATGTCTAAAGTAGCAACGTAAAAAGGATTTTAAACGATTAAAGAACGATTGTTCTTACGGGTCTCTATCTGAAGGTTGAGTAGAAAACAATGAGATACAAATTCAGGACACGGGCGAATAAAGCAAACAGACGTGGAATCTGAAAAATGTCAGGATCATCTCAATCTAAGCGAAGAGATGAGACTAACTAATCCATCCATGAAACTGAGCAACGAGGAAAATGACACATTTCTCAGTCCCGGCACACTGCAAGACAGACTATGTGTTCGTACCGTTGAATACTTGTTAACCTTTGTTTCCCGTCGATACATGTCTTGGATTCCCACCCATCTTCGTGGGTTTCGACAGCTGCGTTTGGAGTATCAGGAGTTTATCAATGAAGTTGAAAAATGCATCGTCACGAACCGAAAATTATAGGGGGGATGTAGAAGTTCCGAAGGATAGAGTCGATGAGGTTCGTTTGCTTGTCTCTTGTCCAGACGACGTCTGATCATCCGGGGTTAGGCGAAATCATGGCGAGCGGAAAGGATAGTACCTCGCTGGTATTCTGGTTCGAGGTCAATATCGGAGCTATGAATCTGGTCTTTTGATTGCAACTCAATATCAGTATTCAGACAAGAGGCAAGCACACCACGTACCATACAAAGCCTGAGCAGTGTACGTCGTGGCTCGAGGTGGCTTTAATGCTTTCTGCAAGTTATATCCACCGTTGGCACCTCTATAATGGCGCACACTTGAGCCTTGAACATCATTGGCCAGCTCATCTTCTTCAGAAAGTTCGGACAATTCTTCGTCTTCATACATGATCTGGTAAGCACTAAAGGGTATAAGAGAGTCCAATTGTAGCGAGATAGGAATTGTGATCCACAAATTGAAAGAAAAAAAAATTATAGTCAGTAACAACGTGAACAAAATACAAGCCACTCTTACGCTGTTGTCTGTCAAGTGATATATTGTGATATGAACGAAGAAAATGAAGATCACGCGATCAGGTATAACCTTGTTGATTTACATGCAGAAATGTAAAGAGCTCAGTCGACTTACCAAGGCAGCTCAAATTTCTTCACTTCTAGTAGGTACGACGTTGAAATAAGCCATTTTGCCATTCTGATATCGGAAAACAGTTTCGAAAACAAAGTCCAGCATCTTCCTCCGCCATCCAACCTTTACAGAAAGCAGAAACTGTTTTAGACCCAAGTCATCCAGCTGTCAATCTACCAAGGAAATTCCTTCCTCGTTTCCACGACAGTGTATTCAGTGTGACAGCAACGCCTTTTGGTCTACTTGAGCCGGAGTCTATTCCATGCCAGCCACCTTTCGACATTCCTATCGAAAAATGGGCTGAGCGAATCTCCCGCTCTCTTAGCGATCCTGCAACAGATCAACTTAACAGATTAATGCTTGCGCCTGTGCGTTTACCCAAGTTTCAAAAATATGGACGTTTGCCTATGTCTTTGGTTACGGTAGCGGGCAAGAAGGCAACGAGCAAGAAGAAAGTCATTCGGCTGAGGATTATCAACAAAGTGAAGAATGCCTTGAACCTGGCTGTAACACGGGCGGCAGAAGTAAAGGATGGAAAGCTAATCTTGGATCAAGAATTGCCGCGCCAGAATCTCATATGTCGAGGTGCGTTACCAATTGGGGTTCGGCTCAGTCTGATCTCAGGATGTTTTTAGGTTGGACATATACTGTCTATCCAAGCCTTGAGGTCTATCGGATGCCTTTCACTGAGCTCATACCGATAGTCTTCCAAGCTTTACAAAGCATACGCCAAAAAGTAGTTGAATTTGAGAATAGCTGGGCCCACAAGTCATTCGTTCGTCAACTGCTTGCTTACAAGCCATTCGTATACTGATTCTAGTAGCAAGCTCAAGGTCACAGGTCATCTACTTGGAACAACCCCCAGCGAACCTCTACACCGGTCGAAAATGAAACCTCCCATGAGCGGAGAAATGTGTGTGTTCAAGATAAGCGCGAAAAAGCCGTTGCTAACTTGTGTCATTGCTCAGCGTCGGCTTTTCAATGCAGAAATGAATGAACTCGCAGCTCGCTCATCCATGCCAGGCAGAGAATGGGCCTCCAAAAAGAGCTATGGGATCACTTCATCACCTCGAGCTGCCTCTCAAACCCAGTATCAGCCATCGTTCTCTCAAATTGAATCACCTTCAATGTCGTCCAGATTTTCTGAAAAGGAACCTAGATCAGCCAGCGCCGTAGGACTTTCTCAGCTACTCGCAGTATGTTATGTGATATTTCCTGCGCTGTTGTTCAGACGTTGATTTCTATACGGTAGCGGTTGGGCTCTACAGCTCCTGGAATGCGACAGAACGAGAACGAAAATTCGTCAGAAAAAAACCAGCAAAGCCACGACCGCGACAGCCTTGCAAGCCATCCCACCAATTCAGAATCTGCAACACTTAAGGACTTGCTTCGTATTCCCCGTTCTCGTGAATTTCTCGTCACCACTTCAATGAAGGAGAAAGTGTTTTCCACTAGTCCTATCATGGGTAACATTCCCCATATCAAAGAGAAGATAAGGTTCAAAGACAGCGTTTCGCCAAGAGATCGGCGTAAACGCGGAATGGAAAAATCTGTTGCGTTGGGTAAAAAGAAGCCCGAAATCACAGCTAATCAAGCCTCGACCAAAGCAGGACGAGGATGGTGAAGAGGAGGGGTACTAGCTTTGGCATGGGCGTCACAACAACTTGGTTTAGAGGACATCGATAGATGTACTAGTACTATATCCGTGTCTAAAATCTTCATGTACAACTTCAGAAAATTGTCGTTCTAAGCCGGCTTCAGCCAATCAGCCTCATAAGCGCCTTGGTGATCAAAGGACATTTTCACTTTCACTTAAGTACTATAGTTTACACTCCGCTCAACACTCGGACTCTCAACACTCACATCTCGAATATGGCTATTATGTCTTCTTAGTGCCCAGTTTGAAACAGGGTTTGTCAAAATAATGAAGACCTGTTTGGATTTCTTTTATTCATGTTTATTTTTCTTTTCTTTTTTCCCTACAAAATGGGTAAATGTACAAGACAGCTATGTGTTAGTTTTTTAAATACTACTAGCATCACATCTAGTCCGTCTACAGTGAGCCCAATATTACAAGGCTTTCATTACATGCTCAAATCACTGTTTACTTTCATATTTTTTTCCACCATTCCCCCTAATTTTGGATACATTGACATTACAAAATCAAGGATGACATGGCCACTACACGGTAAGCTCGGGCCAACTGCTTCTGAACATGCAGTGAATTTCTCCAATCACATCTTCCGAGTCTAGAAAGTGAGGCCGTAGATAGCATTAAATATCAAAGAGAGCTCCTTTGCTAAAAATCCTCGACGCATCTATGACCGCTAGTTCTTGTGACATCCATCACAAGAGAAGGATGAATATGCAAACATAGAAAAATTGCCTGTCTAGGCGTGATATGGACAGCTTTGACATTGGACTGATGATTCGAATTCGCAAACCCGATGGCGTTGAAATACATATGTATTTCTCTTACACCCTCTTCTATATTACTACAAGTATATGTGCTCGATACGCCAGAAAGTATGGTAATATGATATAATCTACGCTACCCCGCCGCTGAGAGCGCTGCAATCAAAATGCTCAGTCATATCGCTCTTTCACCATCGCAACCATTCGCCATAAAGGTTTGGACGCTCCGATCTGATGTACGACTCAAATGTCCTTTTAAGAACAGCTGACCAATCCAAATCGCGCTTATCGGATTCCACTGTCTCTTCAGCTTCTGTGTTTTTGAGGTCCTCTGCAATGGCAGAACTAAACGTGACATTTTTGCCTTCTAGAGCTGCTCGTGCCATCCGTTCTCCAACGACGAATCTTGGTCCTAGATCGGGCCAATTTCTTGTTGGATCGAATGGTTTCCACCTGCGATAAATATTGAGTCGAATATTCTCATTCCATGAAAGAAACCCCGAACCAGAAGTTATGGAAATGATATGAATATGCTCCTTTGAAGAATCCATTAAACCCTAGAGATTGTGGTGCAGCACTACTCTGTTGTGGTGTGTCGAAAAAGTCAGCAAAGCTAGTGGAAGGTGTTAGAGGGATTCAGTTAGCTTCAGCATAGGACTAAAACACTCACTCCACAAAGTAAGGTTGTGGAGGCCTATCGCGCTGATAATATTCAGTATTCAACCACGCCGAATCGAACAAGGCGTCCGGTAACCGTAATAACAATCCTTCAATATGTGCGTCGGCAGTATAGCGAGAGACCGTCATAGGGTGAAAGTCGAGACCATTCTTCAATGCCGTCCGGAATAAGAATGATCCTAATGCAGAGCCCTTATTCATCCTCAGTACTGCAGTGTTGTACTTCTCAAGTCGTGACCATCGGTAAGCGAAAGCTCCCTTCCACCCCCAGAGCTCTTCCCAGTCCCGCAAAAGAATAGTATCCGCATCGAGATAGATGCCTCCAAAGCGATGGCATAGCACAAAGCGGGCCATGTCAGATAGAATGACAGACATTCGGTCGTACGCTGAAGCTGACGTGGAGCCAGTACGGTTGATGATGTCGTCTTCATCTGCTTTCTTGGTCGATGTCTCGTTTGTACTGCTCTCGTCCTCGTGCTTCACACTAATGACATAACCACCAGAGTTGAAAAGCGAGTCTTGTAAAATCCTCCATTCGTTTTTGATTTCCGGAATCCCATCAAGTTGTTCCGTGGTGTTCCAGAGTTTGAACTTAATCACATCTTTGAATCGAGGGTGAAGGAAAGGTGATGCCCATGGACTGAGCTTTAACTGTTCAAACATGTCGTTCAACGCATTTGGATTAGGGATTGCAGCCGCAGGACCAGGATTGATCCACAGCCAGAACTCGGGACGGCAAACAGATGAATCTGCTGGCCATTCCTCGAGATGGATACCGGTATTCTGTGTGTAGAGAAAAGACAAGAGCGCGAGATATGGTTTGTCAGTAAAGGGACCAGTCCAGAACATATGAAAAAGGCGAGGGTTCTCTGGATCGCAGGGAGAAAGAAGGGCGGCATTGGGTGTGTGTTTGAGGGGGAAAGGGAGTACAAGTTGAGGTTCCCATTCGACACCGCGCTTTTTGGAAAGACCTCCATCAGGATCTTCTGCAGCGTCAGCTTCGCCAGGGGCAAGAGGTCGTCGGACGGGATAAGGATGCGTTTCATCGTCTTCTGATGATTCAGACGGAACTTCCACAGTCGCGTTGGATTGCTCCATATAGATGTACTTCCAATCGTCCATCTTCCCTCTCCGGGTGCGTTGGCCATTGTCAAGTCCGCCACCAAGTCGTAAGACTTCTAAGCAGTCCCTAACATACTACGGAAGTATTTCTTAGCGACCAAGCATTACACAAGACTATTCGTACCTTGTTCCCTGAGAAATCGCAGTGCTTCATTATTACGTCCATGTCAGCGACACTGCCAGATACAGGACGCGGTGGGTAGGCGACATTCGGCGGAACGCTTTGGATGTCAAGATAAACTCTCTTAGAGCCCACACCCATCGTATCGGTGTCAGTATTGGGTGTCACCACGGAAGGTGGCGGTCTGTAGCGTGAAGGAGGAAGGTTTCGCTGTTTTGTGGGCAATCCTGGATTATAAGGAGGTGAAGTGAGACCAATCATCTTTGGTACTGGTCGATGTACATGATTAATCAATGAAAGCATATCGGAAACAAGAAGAGAGAAGACATACTGCTGCGTCTGGAAGGATAATGACCACTGGCAATCTCCCATTTCCATATTCGCTGTAAATCCTCCCTCTTAAACACCAACGTAGACGGGTCGCCAGGAGGCCATGACTCTGGCCATTCTGGAGTTCCAACATTTCTTGAGAACAACATAACGGTCATGACCATTGCCATACAAGCAAAGCAAATGAGAATCAAAGTTCGCTTTCTACCCATTGGCTTTGGAAGTTTGCCCTGAAGTTGACGCAATGAAGGTAAATTTGGAGCTAGAACACGTAGATGGCGTTTGGGAACGCCCGGTATCGGTAGAAACACTTGTTTGGTCCAAGATCGCTGAGATTTGTGGTGTAACTTCTCGTACACAGCTGAGTTGTTAGGGAGCGGAGCGCTGGGCATAGTGCTCAGAAAAGGGGCCAGCCGTGAATACAATGACCAGCGCAGCGCCAATAGCGGTAAAATATACTAGAGATGAAAGAACAGACTGGAAACGTGTCTGTAAAGCTGCGGTGGCTGTGCTCAGAAGCAAACTTACATTAATGATTTTGCTTGCACTTGCCGCAAATTGAACTTGGTTCTATTAAACTTGATAGATTGCACAAGTTACACTAGTACAGAGGCAAGACGGATTCCGCTACAGGGCCCCATTCATATTGACCAGATTCGCGAGCAAGTCTGCCGACGAACTGTGCAGCTCTGATATACTCAAAAGCTTTAGTCCTTGACTTTGTCACGAATTGATGCACTTTGTATATGAGGCGGACTAGAGGCTTCACGGGACTGTGTAACGAGTATGTTGTATGGCGAATAGTCCTCAACTATAGTTGTTGTGATGCGAAGTAGGTGGGCAAATCACCCCTACACAAGGACCTCAACGCCTGATCTGGCATATACTTAGCAACTGGACACCGTGATTAAAGGGTAGTTACGAAGAACGGTGTCGATATGCGTTTAGCGGTGCCTAATACCCCGCCCTATCTTATCTTGGACTCAACGAAGATCGGTCTAGGAGGTAAAATGTAGTGAGTGGCAATCTTCTTGAGCTTGAAGATTCGATTCCCTTATGCCCAGGTACCAGCAAATGATATCCACAGGAACATCCAACAAGCTTCCTCAGGAATACTCTTCATCCTCGGAGCCGATGTGTACATAAGGTTGCTTTGTAGATCTCGTGGCCTCTGGTTCTTTCAGAAATTTTTTAATTTCCTGGACCTTCACCCTACTGGCATCCAGTTCTCCACTGTGATCGCAGTCTACGCTGCAGTAGAATTCTGCCACCAAATTTCCGAACTCTCTATCTCTCTGTGTCATCTTCAAGTTCTCCAAAGTAATGTATAGAAGCAACTCAGATAGGTACAATCGTATCCAATGCTCATGGATGCCATTTAAAGTGGTGGAGCTCCATGCTGAAACAACCCGTGGTCATCAAAAGAACTCGTCGATGCAAGAATTTCGGGCCATCTCTATCGAAATCCATTTTCCTCACATGAATCCCAAGCCAAACGTAGCGCGGAAATACCGGAAATTCACGATGATTATTTCTCGGCTCATATCAGTTTTTACGGCTTAACTGCAATACGTCTGTTTATGGAATCTTCAGACCTTGAATCTTCAAGTAAATGGTTCTGAATAGCATGCGCTCATCAGGTGAGCTCGCGTCCTTGGAGTTTCAGGATGTATGTTCAATCCCGCGGGCCGATAATATGGTCAACGTATTTAAGTCAAGTTGGTCAGACCAGTCTCAAGCTGAGGCACTATGACTCAAAGCTTTACTTTCCTGGTCATCGCTGGCAGCCTCTTGTCTGCGGCCTCAGGTCAAACTGGTCGTGAGTCTTGTCTCGACAACTCCATACCTATAGTACCAAAAGCAGTTTCAAGTCGCACCCAAACAATACCTATCTCTTCCTCTTGGAAGTATTAGACCAACAGGATGGTTATATGATCAAGTGGGTAGAATTTTCATTTAAAAATGCCATACTTTTCCCGGCCAACATTACCTCCTTCTTTGAAAGCTCATGGTTCAGACCAACGGGCTCGCAGGCCATGAACATGAATTTTACGACTAGTAAGCTCCCAATACAGTAATGTAGTCAAAAATTGCTAACGTTGCTTAAGTGTTTCCGAAACTGATTGGATGGGTGGCCCTTCGTACTATTCGAGTCTGGAAGAAGGTTGGTGAATTGAACCCATCACACCTTTTCACTGCTCAATATTGCCCCAGCTGGCAGCTATTGGTCAGGACTGAGTAATTTCGAAGTGTTATCGCGTTCCCATAGTTATACCCCATCGTCAGGTTCAATGCAATGGTACCCAACGGTATCTTAGCCAATAATTCAGGTATCATTCAAAGATCGCAAGAGTTTCTCGACTACGTTTTGGCGAATCAAGACTCAACAGGCTGGATGGGTCCAGAAGTCAATACAACGAAACCGAGGTACCTTTGGGGAAGGTATCAACATGATGTTCTCTTTGAACTCTTCGGGACTCAATATTAGTAATAGATACCCTTTCATGTTTGGTGCTATTCAAATGGTGGAATACAACCCGGACCTCACCGATCAAGTCGTCGACGCGCTATACAAGTTCGTCAACTTAGCCAATCAAATGCTTCACAACAACGGTGAAGGAGTTGAAGCTTGGACTCAAACGCGTTGGGAGGATTTCGTCATGACCTTGCAATGGTAATTATCAAGTGATGTGCCCGTGATAACATTAGTTACACATTTACAGGTTGTATGATTTTCATCCAAATGGCAACGAGGCTCTTTTGGTCGATACGATGGAACAACTCAAGTATACAGGTGTTCCATGGGAGAAAGTGTTCGAGTCTCAGGTTAGTCTTGATTTTCGAGGGTTGTGCTGTGTTTACTGATTGATTATGGAACAACAACAGTACTTTCCGACCACAGCTAGTAAGTGCGGAGATCTTGGTGAATTGACCTACTTGCAAACCGTTCGCGCATATAGCGGATGATCTTCCCAATCCCCTAGGATATGTCTTGTCCGTGAGTCGATTCTAGAGAAGAGATCACCAATTTCTCTAATGTACCGGCTAGTGGCACGGAGTGAACATGGCGGAAGGCTTAAAAGCGTTACCCGCCACTTATCGATTCACGCATAATCAATCTGGTTTGCATTATTCATAAGTTTTGTGTTCATGATATTCACGAAAGCTTGTAGATCTTGACAGAGCAAGCGAGGGTTGGGACTTGCTTTTCCAATATCATGGGCGACCATCTGGAATTTATGCTGCGGACGAGTATCTGGCTGGGTTAGAAGCTGCCAGAGGGTCAGTCCGTGCACGAATTCTGCGTACCCATGCACTGATATCACTCACTGGGTTAGCACTGAGCTTTGCTTGGTCGTGGTAAGTACGGTCGTTGCGAACGTTAATGGTTGGGTACGATTTGAAACTCAAACATCTGCTTTTAGGAAACGATGTTCTCGTTAGTCAACGAGACCCTTCTTTGTGACTTGCACAACTTAATCATCCCTTCTAGAGGATCATATCTGTACCAAGTGATAGGAGATCCCAAATACGTTGACCGGGTGAGTACAGAGTCGCACACAGAATGGCCTCATCCTCATAATTTCCTGAGCAGGTCGAGCGCATTGCTTATAATGCTCTTCCAGCGGAACTAACTGGAGGTAGGTTATGGCCTTCCCTTTCGTCCCCGTCTCACACCAAGTCTAGACTTCTGGTCCCGTCAATATCTTCAACAACAAAATCAGATTGCCGCTAAAAATATGACTCCGTGAGTATTCCAACTTGCATACCCCCGAAATTTTGCCTATAACCCGATACGTGTTCAAACAGCGATCCCTTCCCTAATGATGGGTATGTGTTCACTGCTTCAAAGCAATATGTACTAAGTCTTCATTAGACCATATTCGAATGTATTTGGATTAGAACCCAATTATCCGTAAGCAAAATTTCGACCAAGTAAGAACACCGTAAACAGTCTGCTAACATTAACGCAGGTGCTGCACTGTCAATCATCCCCAAGGGTGGCCGAAATTCATCACCAATGCGTTTGTCACTACAGCAGACCAAAGTTCCCTTGCACAGGTATACCTCGGGCCTTTCCAAACCAAGACAACTCTTGCTACAGGTTTGTCCCCAATCGTATGAATATCACCCAATCTCACTTCAATCGATGTCAGAGAACCCCGTCACTGTAACAGTGAACACTATTTATCCATTCAGTGATTCGTTAAACACCACCATCACCGCCGCTAAAGCATTCACGTACTACGTCCGTATCCCCAGCTGGGTCGTCAATGGCACAATATCGATCAACGGTGGTGCTGCGACAGCGGTCTCGCCTAATAATGGTCTTCAAGCTGTACAAGTCAAAGCTGGAACTACCACGTTTACATTGAATCTTCCAGCTGAGATCACGACGGGTTTGTTTCTTCGAATCGGTATTCCTTGCTCATCAATCATTGAATAACCCCCCATATGCAGAAAGTCGCCCTCACGGATCGGTCGCTGTTCACAGAGGACCTCTTCATTATGCCTTTGACAGTATGTTCATGTCATAATACTTGAGTCTGCCCATTCACATTGTTCGTAGTTCCGCGAACCTCCAAGATCTTGACCCAAAATGGCGAGCAACCTCTTGCAAAGGATCTTGAATTCGACGCCTCTACAGCATGGGAATATGCCATTGACACATCTACCTTGCAATTCGTCAACAATCCGCCTCCGTCTGGGACACTTCCGTCGCCGGTGTTTGATTCTGGGCTGCCACCATTGTCGATGACGGTCACTGCTTGTCCGATTAACTGGCCTATAGCTGGCTCCACTTTTGCCGCATCTCCACCTACAAACCCTGCTTGCACTGGAGCGCAGAAGACGATCACTCTCACCCCATACGGTGTAAGTCTGTTTACCCTCTCTTCATTATTTTACCCCTCACCTGGATTATCTCAGGCAACTAAATTGCGCATTGGTGAATTCCCAGTATTCACTGCAAACTAATGGGGATTATAACTACAAACTCGATACTTTGAATGTGGATACACTCTAGTATAATGGCAAATTTTGTACGAAAAGACTTCCCCGGCTCTATAGCTAAGAAAGGCAATATAGACCATACATACATACTTGTCCGGGTATAATATTCTTCCTTCTTCAAATCCACGTGCACGGGAGGCATACCATATGTCCTTCCACAAGCACAGCGCGACGCAGATGCTCGATGCTTCTCTCTTATCGAATCATGCGGTGTCTTCGGAGATGAGCGAACAGCAATAATTCAAGTAACGGGAAAAGCGACGAACCGTCTCTGATGGCATTCCTCCTCGTCGCTACCCTTTTAGCTTGTCTCATTGGTCCCCAAATTGTAGGAGCAGAAGCTTCACCTTTGGAATCCAGACGGTTTATCCAATCCTCCGCTAACTTTGAGGACGTGGGTATCCGTTATGTGAACAACTCTGGGATATGCGAGACAACTCCTGGCGTACAACAAATGTCTGGGTATATCAATGTTGGGCCAGATATGAATATGGTTTGTATCAAGTACTCGGCTCTTCTCAGTGTGTAGGCTACTCAATCAAACCATCAGTGGTTCTGGTTTTTCGAAGCTCGCAATGCACCTGAGACTGCGCCGTTTACACTATGGTGAGAGTCATCCATTCCACTATAGCTCGAGGAATCGCCTAATCTTCTGTTATAGGCTGAATGGCGGTCCAGGTTGCTCTTCCATGATAGGGCTCTTTCAAGGTGAAGTCACCATGAGGAGTAGATTGTCAGCAGCATCCACTTAACAACTTCGAAAAACAGAAAATGGGCCATGTCATGTCAACGCTAACCTTACTACAACCTTGAATCCATACAGCTGGAACAACCTCAGTAACAGTGCGTTTCTGTTCCCACTTTCAATGCTCCACGAACTTTTGGATGTTAATCATATTTCTAGTGTTATACATCGATCAGCCAATAGGGACTGGCTTTTCATATGGCACAGATACAGTAAATAGCACTGAATCTGCAGCGCCCTTTGTGTGGACCGCTTTCCAGATGTTATTTGAGACTCCTCAGTTTGCCAAATTTGAATCAAGAGAGAGCGTCCGATTTATGTCTTGCGCGTTTCCTCTATCTAACTTCTAATCTGCAGGTTCATTTTTGCCACCGAAAGCTATGGAGGACATTACGGACCTAGCTTTGTGACCTACTTTGATCAACAGAATTCGCTCATTCAAACTGGGGACATTCAAGGCGAGGAAATCATAGTCAGTGCACTCATGATCAATAAGTAAGTTATTCATGCTGCTCATGACTATTATGACTCAAGAGGCATACTGTATAGTGGGTGGTATGATCCTCTTCTCCAAAACAAGGCCTATGTAGATTTCGCTACCGACGCACCTGGTTATGGTCAATTGCAAAGTGACGAAGTCATTGCAAAGTTGAATGAAGCTTTCTATGGTAGCAATGGCTGTCAAGTACAGGAGCAAGCATGTTATGATGCGGGGAACTTCTCAGCTTCAAATAAGATCTGCAGCACCGCAGACAATTTTTGCGTAAGCTTTTTCCTTGATCGCTCTGAGAAATCTATCTTACCTCACGCATTCTGCAGGTTGATAACGTGTTCATACCTGCAGTTGGAAATGTTAGTAACTTCATAAGACATTGATCCGAATTGTCGACTATGCTCATCTTCCTATTGAAGAGAGACTCGGATGACTTGCGACAAAATTCATCGGCGTTGTTTCCTCCCGAGTTCTATGTAGACTATCTTCAGCAAGCCTCAATTCAAGATGCAATTGGCGCCGAAGCTAAGTATTCAGAGTGTCCAGATGCGCCCTTTGAACTGTTTACAAAGACTGGAGATGTGAGTGAGCCCTGCCTGTGGCCTAGTGCACGCTGTCTAGCTCTCATGACTTTAATTTTATCACCCAGGATGCCAGGACGTGGCTCCCACAACTCGGTGCACTCGCTAACTCAAAGTTAAAAATGCTTATCTGGGTATTTGTCGTTGCTTCCTATGTAATGATTTATTTGATTCAGTATCATCCAGGCTGGAGATGCAGACATCAAGTATTTCATTCCTAATTCTGTGTTTTCTCGGAAATTGAATCGTTCACAGCTGTAACTGGCTGGGTGGACATGCATCGGTCCTCGCTATGGACTGGTATGGTTCAGCGGAGCTTGCGAGCACTCCCTTCACAAATATGACAATCGATAGTACTCCAGTAGCTGCAGTGCAAAATGTTGACAACTTTTCCTTTGCGTGCGTTATATTCTAACCTATCCAAGACTTTTATCTATTCACCTATTACTCCTAGGAGGGTATATGCATCTGGTCATGAAGTGGTACGTGAATGATATGAACATCAACTAAAACTGCAACTGAACTATCATTCTTATAGCCTGCGTTTCAACCGGTGGCTGCCTTGCAAATTTTCAAGCAGGTAGTTAATATGGAACAATTGCATTCTGTATAAAGGGTTGCTTGGAAGTATAAGACATACATATACTGTGCCATACTCCACCAAAGTATCCTTCTTGACGACGTACACATATACTTAGACTTATGTGCGTAACTAAATCGCGACGACATACAGTGCAGTTATCTATAAGGCCTGTGCGGACTCTAACCGTCTCTAGATTTCATGTTTGAACGTTAATCCTGATTCCTGAATCCATGAAGTATGCCCTGCAAGTAATCATTCGTGAATCGTGCTCAATACGTTCAGTCGTGCGTGTCGACACTCTTGTTACAATGAGAATGATAAACGTGACGTCCGTTCTCTGGTCGTTCTAGTCTAATCATAACGTATACCATCTCGTATCTTCCTCTCATGGTAATTGTTGACCCAACCGAAGATTCCCAATTATCTTTTGGTCTTTCTTTTCCATCTCTGCAGACAGATTACATCTAAAACAAGTAAAACGCACATCATTGCTCAGGACAAAGCCTGGATATTTCGACCATTGGCCCTCTGATTCTACTACTAAAGCAGTCATACCCACTCTCTGCAGCTTAAATGGCAAACATGAAATACTATCGCACCCCAACTTTACAACTCGCTGTTCCAAGAGCAAGTTCCAATAATGGAGAAGAACAAGGAAAAAGAAAAGAATGATCACACTTGAGGTAAATATCCAGAACGTATTCAAGCCGGCGAGTTTCTGGCAACCACCTGAGAGGACTCTCACCTGAGTCACTTTCATTGCTTGAGTCTTCGGGATATCCACCAAGATATACCTCGAAACGAGACCAAATTACCGGGTACGACAACAACAGATCGCGCTATAGGAGGCACACAGCACTTTGTTCATCGTGCAGACGTGGATCATGAGAACTCTCACCAAGGTCTTGTTGGGATCTTGGTCGATTGGTGAGTCGGGTGAAGCAGCTTACTCCGTGAGGGTAATATATAGTGGCTACTCTATGAATAGGGCAGTCAACGAGATCGTAGAGCGATTGAAAACAAACCATAGCCGGTAGTAGCGCGTCGAGTCTTGGTGAGAATCCCATTCCGCTGATTTTCGTCATCTCTAGGCTGGACAACGAAACATATCCAAATCTTCACCAGTTCGTTGAAGCAGCTTTTCATTCTTGACGCTTCTTGACGTTGGTCTTCTGGATTAGATTAGATCCATTTAGGGCTGATTTAGGTTGAGTATCATTCAATGGATCAGCAGAATCACACAATCCCCTCAATTCTTCCAATCCTTCTCGAAATCCGACATCCATTCCTGGATTCGTAATGTTGTGACGGTTTAACACTTGAGTTACTTCGGTGTCAACTTCTTAACACCACGCCCTCAACCTATTGACCAATTAATCCTGCGTGTTCTTTGATTTTGAGCAAATGACTGTGCTCAATCTCAATGTGTTAATCAAATTAATTACATGAACTGAATTGTTTCTTTGTATTTCTGGGCTGTTGGTCCAAGGGGAACAACTTGATTATGAGTCATTCGCACGTGGGATGAATGAGCCGTTGCAAGTGAAGAAGACGAATTTAGCCAACACTGCTGCTGAGAATCCTCTAAATCCGGTTTTCGAGGCTCGGTAGCAAGACCTTTTAAAGCTCCAATCGTTCTACACTTTGCTTCCCATCCTTTTTGCGATCTTTGCTTGCTCACTCTGCTCTCTCACTGACAGACTGCTGGAAGTGAATTGGAAAATACAAGCCGGTAAATCATAACAGGAACACTTTGCTAGTCAAGATACAAGGAGATTTAATTATTCTCTATACAGAGAAAATTAATCCTCTTTTTAATCCAACAAGAAAGGGACTTTCCATCGAGTCGCAAAAATTGGACCGGCTCATATAATAGCTTTTTGCCTGCTATCAATTCACTAGCTCAGCGACATCATTCGAAGAAAATGCCTGTTATTGACGAAGACCGAGATCGGGAAAAAGAGGAAAAGAATCCAAAAAAGTCGCCCGCGTCGGGACCCAGTGCTGCGACGAAAAGTCCGTTTCTCTCCAACTTTCTCAAAAATTTTCTTCGTTTTCTGACTCCTCATTTAGCCAAAGATCTTTCTCATGTCCCATGTAAATTCTACAAAGTTGGATCTTGCACAGCTGGTTCCTCTTGCCCTTTTTCGCATAGCGGTATCACTGGACCCGGCGCTCAGAAGGATGTCTGTGCATGGTTCGTCAAGGGAAACAACTGCAAGTTCGGACACAAATGTGCACTGGCGCATGTCCTTCCTGGCCAAAGTATGAATATGGATAGGAAAAACAAAAAGTTGGCTCAACAACAGGCTCAGGCAGGGAAGGAGGTTAAAGAAGGCAGGGAAGGCAGAGAAGCCAGGGAAGGAAAAGGGCGTCGAAGAGATACACAAGGTCTCCTTGCCCGTTTCTCGCTTCTGATACTCAAGTCGCTCATGATAAAACTACTACAGCGCGGCCTCCTACGACTCTGTCTCTAAAATCTTTGAAAGCATCTATTTCTCCGTCCGCACCTGCACCTGCTTTGAATGATACCGACTTTACATCCTTCAGTGCTTTGGAGCCCGATAAATTGCCCACTGCTCCAGCTATTAACGGAAAAACACCACAACCAAAATCCGAGTCGGGGGAAACGGCTCCGTCATCCCCACCGAAGAGAGACTTCGGTCCCATCGGATCTCCTCCAAGAAACACCGAAGCCGTCAGTCTATCTCCGGGGACACCAACTAACAAAGTATTATCATCGTCTCCTTACAAGCACTCAATGCTTCGTAGCTCGTCCGGTCTAGGTGCAAGTGGCACTTCCGTTACATCGCGTACTGGACTGAGTATGAATCGCTCTACGTCGTCAGGAAATTCAGGAGGGCTATCCCTTGGCGCCGGTGTCCCCGGTGGTAAGAATCCATCCTGGGGAAGTATGGGTAATGGCTCTGATATTGGTTCCCTTCCTTCTTTGCCCTCTGCCTTGTTGCGCCCATTGAATGGGATTCAACCTCACACACCGCTCACGCCAGCTTCCGCTGCACAACAAGCTAGTAAGGATCAAGTTCGCAAGGACTTTGATCTAACCTTCGAGTATGACGAGTACCTTGGTAATGGTCCAGGACGTGCTACTCCAGGACGCGGCGCATCTTCATTCTCTGAAGTCATCGTTGAAGACGACCTAGACGATCTTGACGACTTCTTACCGAGTTCTTTGACCGACCTACTTACTCCGGAGGAAAGAAAACGTAGAATGTCGCGAGGCAACTCGTCGTCACATCAGGATACTCATAGTGGACTTACATCGCCTCAGAGTTATAGCTCCAGACGTACCCTCGGTGTTCCTCTTGCTTCCCGTGTCGAGGGAAATTCCACTCCAGGAGGAAGTACCCCAGGGCATAGATATTCGCGTTCTGTTCCTATGGGTGATATGAGTCACCTGTGGGCTAATCAAGAACAGAACCCCCTTCCAAACCCTAACGCAAATGTCACCAACGTCTCTTCCTCATTCACTGGACCTTCCTCTCTTTCTGCCAATGGTACCGGATTACCCAGCTCCCCTCCACGTCGCATCGGTAACGGCACTCCAGGGTCGTTCACTTCCGCCTCTGGCCGTCTGGCAGCGGATGACTACTATCCATACACTGGTGGTAGTGGATCGCCCGGCTCAGCCGCGTTGGGAAGTATTGGAAGTATGGGTGGAATGGGTGGCTTGAACCCCAGTAATGCCAGCGGTGCTTTCCTTCCCGGATACGGTTTTGGTACAGCATACATCAAGGCCAAGAGGGAGCGTGAAATCGCCGCCGCTGCCGCTGCTGCTAACTTAGTCGGAGCTACACAACGCAGTGTGAGTGGAGGTATCCTTACTAATAGTAGAATGGCTGCTGGTGCTGGTATGCCTGGAACATCGCCTGGCAGTTCAGGGATGGCGTATGGCACTCCACGGAAAGAACCAACTGGTCTTACTAGTGGTGCTGTATTTGGCTCAAGCGGTATCGCTGTTACACGAGACTTTGGTGGAATTGGAAGTATGGGATTGACTGGAGTAGGTCGAGGAGCTTTGAATAGCATGGAGGCTGCTGTGTCGCCCTCTACCAGAGCTGCTCTACTACATCATGCTCCCGGTCAGAGTCTGCCCCAGGGTCTTGCGGCAGGCTTATCGAGGATACATGCGAAAAACCTCTATGCAAGTGGGATCCATGTCCTCTGTGGGAAGTCCGCCTGCAGGTAGTATCGGAATGTCTCCCGGTGGTGCTGGCCTTGGGTTCTATAGTGGGCCATACGGCACGAACCGTATGCCTAGCCAACAGTCGCAGCCGCAGGTTCCTCCCGGACTAGGGCTGGGTCTAGTTTCGGGTCCAGGATACTATGGAAATTATCAGCAAACGACGCCAGATCAACCAGCTTCCCAGTCTGTGCGAAACCAACTTCAGATCCCGTCTCAGTATAACCCTCTCAACCCCACTTTCACTCCCAACCCACAAACCACAGCTGCTGGGGCACCCGGTTCATCAGAACTGGATGTGATGTTCTCCAAACTCGCCTTCAAACCCCAGACATCTGCACTGCAAACTCCAACTCAGGCATCTGCCCCCTTGTCCTATGCTAGCGCTGCTTCTACACAGTCATCTTCTAGTTCGGGAACTCAATCGAAGTCGACTGGGATCACTCGTAATGCTAGTAACGCTAGTGGTGGAGCACACGACGACGATTTGTTTGATATGGATGAAGCGTAATATATGAGAGCATGGGAAGTCTATGATCATGAAATCTTGTAAAAGTACCTATGTACCTCTCCGCTGATTAAATATTGACTGTTGACCTTGGTGTTGTGTGTACCCCGTGTACTCTACCCTTGGACCTGTTCTTTTATCTTCTCTATTCTGTTTCTGGTTCATATCAACTGACGCAACTCTTTAAACTGATTCGTTTCGTATATCTTGTTTTACTATATCACTATATTACTGCGCCAAAGTCGTACCTCCACGTCTTCATTGCAATTGACTGTTTTTTTTTGCATTCGATACTTGCATGCGGTATACACTACATACGTATGTGTTCTCCTTGCCTTTCGATACTATTCTCTCCTATCTATATCATGAATGATAATGATGAGCTTCGTGTATACTCTGAAAGGTATATTGCCCACCAGCATCATTGAGAGGGAAGAGAATTTGTTTGTAGTCGGAGCTTATCGTGCTAGCGTATATAAGTAGTGGTATGACTTCGTCATGGGATGCGAGTTGATACGAGACTATAAATGCCCGGCTCAACAGAGACTACTATGAATACACCTATTGGAACCAACAATAGGAAGGCAGAAGAAGATCATAGGAAACTATCGCTGTATTGTTCCTATGTATAGAGTTTAATGAAGTGAGTTCAACTAACCTTAAGGACTTACAGCGCTGACCCTGGCTTAGTTGCAATTGCTAGAGTGCAACTGCTTGGAACCTGCGCAACAAGGCGACAACAACAATCCTTCCTTCCTTTGAAGATACCTGAGTCATCTTAAATTTTCCGTATCTTGCCAGCGTAATGGGGACCGCAGTGGTCATGGACTCTGTCGGAGTCTAGGACCGAGAATTCTGAGGGATAAAAAACGGGACCGGAGAAGCGATACAACGACTTTCAACGTGAAAGACTGACACCTACACACATGCCAAATGTTGGTATATGTAGCAGTAGTAAGAGGGCCTGCCTTATCGCCTGCTGGATATGAGTGTTTCTTCTCAGGACATCTTCTGATAGATAAGTTCCGTCAGGTTATAATCAGATAAGATGAGAGAATATCAGATATCTTCAAGGCTGTCTCCTTGTTCGTTATGAGTAGAATTTATCAGACTAAATAGCATCCCAGATTTCTGAAGAAGATTAAGCCTACCGATTGTGTGTCTGCGTGATAGAAGCAGCCCCATCGATTTGCAAGGGCTGACGGCAATTGGTCCCCAGACTACAGGTGGACTTCTCTTCGCCCATTTTGACATCGTCTTTGATTCGGCATGGTCATTCTGAATCGTTTCATGCAAGAAAGCAAGAGTGGTTAACTCAATTTGAGAGGATCATCCCATGATTGTACGTACGACAGGCGATAAAAGACGCCTTGCAGTTACTTGCATCTTAGGATTCGAAAATCCCCCCCTAGTACTCAATATGCCTGCTGACACTCAAGGTCCAGGTTACGATTACCATGATACATTGATCATCGCCCATGGTACGTATAATGCTCGACCAAGGACATCGTTCACTCACCAGCACGTTTGTCTTTTGTCAGCGGTCCTCGCTTCTATCGCAACACTCATTACCGCCCCAGCTGCCATCCTCGTCGCGCGTTACTTCCGTTCGCGTACATGGTGGTTCAGGGCTCATGTCGTCCTTCAGGCTTTCACCGTTGTGTTCACCATCATGTTTTTCACGCTGAGCGCTGTTGCCGTTGCCAGTGGAGGCCACGGAACACAGTTTGTAGGCCCAAAGAAAGATCCACACCACGACTTGGGTCTCTCCGTCGCCATCCTACTCTGGGTAGAGGCCATCTTCGGTATTGCTGCTCACTACACGCACACGGCACACTCCGCCACTAGCGGCGCATTCCCTACTATCAAGGCGAAGAAGAGTCCTTTGAGGCACCTTCACGCCTGGTATGGAATTTTTGTGGCAGGCTTACTGTACGCGGGGATGAAGACTGGAATCGACGAGTGGAATATGGTCGCAGACTCCGGAACATTGGTGCCCAATGGAATTCAAATCGCATTCTGGGTGATCTTCTCCCTTGAGATTGCAGCGTACGTTATCGGATGGTTCTTGGAGGCGTTCCGTGGTCAACGAAACTCGCGCATGATCTCGGACCACTTGGGAGACGAGGAGAAACGCGACACTCCTTCCATCTGATGGCGGTAATAATAGTGACAGATGTAGATGGATGGTCGGGAGGTAGGATACAGAGCTACATATAAACAGACCTGTCGAGCCAAAATTTCTGGTACATTTAGTTTCATTTTTTCGAGAACTACTTTTGTGAAATCAACAAATCATACGAGCATGAAAAGATAGGCGGCCCGTACCGGTTCAAAGCCTCGTAAACTGTCAAACGAGAACCCGCGACCAGCTAAATCCGGTACTTATTGGTGTCTATTAGCGTCTGGAATTGACCTCACAGATGAAAATTCATTACCCATCTTCAGTTGTAGTTCTTGATCTTCGATATGTCATTCCGTCTACGTAAGGCGGTAACTTCAAGATTATGAGGGTACGGATGCAGAACTTACAAATAGTTACTTCTACCAATTCGGAGTTCATTTTTCCTAATGATTTTGCAACCACGGCCATATCCCAAGGTAAAGACTGCTTAGGATGCACAAAAGACAGACTGAACTTGCGCAAAAACCGGGAATGAGATAGGAAATCTAGTTCGAAGTCGGCATGCCAGGAACCAGTCGACAGCTGTGATATATCCAACTTGATTAATTCTTAATCATTCAAGGGGTATGACTCGCCTTATCTGTCGTTATCCATTCCGTGGAGGTGCACAATATTGACAGGTGTTCGACATGGGGTGAAAATTCCATTGCGACATTAGCTGCAGCGGGCGTATCACAGATAATCTTCAAGAACAACAATGCAGCGATATCTCTTTTACCACTAGCACCGATTCCTTTCAGGTGTTTCAAGGTAGGATCTTCCGAAAGAAGGGGTACAGGGTTAGCGGTCCCTTGAAGTAAAGGAGAAGGCGTAAAAACTTCAAGGACGAGGCAAGAGAGTCTTTTGGACCCTTGCGCGAGGGATTGCAAAAGGATAGAAGGGCCCTGATAAGATACTAGATTTGGAAGTGTCGCTTTTACATTAACGTCGTATTGGAAACGGAAATCTCCAATGCATTGTATGGAAAGATGTTCCAAAGAGGTAAGCTTCGTGAGAAGTACTCCGAAAGAGCTAGAAGATGTATCGGACCAATAAATGGCTAGGGTGAAGGAAGTGAGGCATTGAGGAAATAAGAGCTTGGATATCCACAATGCATCCGCAGGCACGATCCAATCTTGAGCAAAAAGGTCCGGTGCATAGATCTGCACTCTTTCAGCATTCTTCATCTGGGACAGGATGTCTTGTAGAGAATAACATGTAGGGTTCGGCGTCACGAGCGTTCGCCTAAGCAGATGCACAGTGATCTTTTACAACGACGGGATTCGAATAGAAACTAACCTAGACACGAATATCACTTCAAAGACTCGTATCAGCTTTGCATAATGCGCACTCGCCAATAAGGTTCGATGTAGGCTGCGAAGAGCAGACAGGTTCGTGATCCAGATTGAGTGGTAAAGTGAACTGAGTGCCAGCTCATGGAAATACTTCGAGACTCGTAAAGTCACCGCGCGATCTGGAGGCGGACAGGCATTCAGAATCATTGCAACTATCTCGTTTGGCAGTTCTGGAATATTTTGGTGTGAGCCGCGTTTTCGTTTTTTGGAATGGCGAGGCATCAGGTATAGATTGGAAGCAATACAGATGGCAGCGTCTAAAGATCTGAGTTCTTCCGTCTCACGCGTCAAAATTATATATATATTTCTATGTATACATGTACTTGGTGTCCGAGCAAAAGGTTAACTCAAATCGCTGGTGCATAAATCATCTGCCCATCTGCGGTCGTGAATTCCCTTACCACTTTCTGGCCCCCATCAGGCGAGATCAACCACTTCATGAACTTTGTGGCCAAGTCCCTGTCTAACGGGGAGGTTCCAAGAAGGGAATTGCATGGGTTCAGGAGAGCCTTGTCGTCCTCGCTTCCATTTAATATGGTCGCTATCGATAAGATATGCGGTCAGAGTTGCAACTCAAATTATAAAGGTAATTCGACTTTTACTACCTTTTGAAGCTTCGAGGTCTGTTTGACCTTTGAAGACCTTCAATGCATCGCAAACTTTCTTGTCACTGGAAAGCCATGTTCCGCGATCGGTCAGGGTGTATTCTTGAAGTACAGATGCGGCTTTGAGAGCTTCATGCGGAAATTGAGGGTATACATGATACCAAATGGCGGGAGGGAGAGCCCAAGGAACCTGTGAGCAGATTGGACGCACGGTTGGTCCCGGGACGGTCGATGAAACTGAAGATACAAATTACCTGTCCAATTCCAATAAACAAATCGTTTTCTTTGATGTTCGTGGCGCTCTTGTCAAAGCGTGATAGGAAACGAGTTGGCAGACGCTCGTTCGAGACTGGAGGAACCTAGATATGAACAGGTTTTTTTTTCAGAAACAAATCATTCGTAGAGGTAAAGAATTGAACAAACAAGAGCGTCTCGAGCTCCGTTAGCGACAATTTTTGTGAAAATATCGTGGACGAGGTCTTCGGAAGATAATCCTGCAGGGTTTGAAGGTGGTCCGACAAGATAAAAATGATCCTAGAACAATTTCATGTTTCAGTAACTATATTCGAACGAATACTTGAAGAACGTACCACAAAGGCTAACTTGCGTTCTACAGCCTTTCCATTTCGAAGTAAAGCCATTTCCGCTGCCTCATTGTATGTGAACGCAACATCGACCCATCCGGAGGAGAGGTATGCGAGGCTTTGAGTCGTATCGCCGAGGTACCACCCAACCTACGTATTCACGATTCAAATCTCAATGTACTGTCGCAAAGTAAAAGAATACTACGCACTAAAAACGCGACTTCTTGTACCTCACCTTTTAAACCCTGAACGCACCACTTTACGAACGCGTCCGCAAGAGCACCGATGAGACCTGATTGCCCAGCGCCACCGTTTGCGAGGCGAAGTCGTATATCTTTGGCCTCTGCATATCCTCCGTTGTAGGTTCTAGTGGGTACAAGAGGAGATTCGGAGGTCACAGATAACGTGGCGATGCCATTGTAGGTCTGGTAAGACAGTTGTGAGCCGTCTTGGCCTCTACGTACGTCCGGAAACACAATCAGTAGTAAGCCCTAGAGAGAGAGAGAGAGATCCAATGCGACGTACGGTGTGTGGATAACCTCCATTTACTTTTTGATAGGTGAGTGAAAGTTTGAACGAGGGAGGGGTGTAAGAAACCACGAGGCGGAGGAGCCAGACCTCGCTAAAGGCAGGCGTCAAATACATGACATTGGAAATGACATCGCGAATGGAACTACCGCCTGTCTTGAAGTACCGAGTCGATATTGAAATGTCCAGGGAGATGAACTAGGATGAACTGTTCACAAATACTTCGTTCCTTTTGCTAGTAAAACCCGGTTCTAATGCAATAAAATTCCTTCCTGATAGAGTCACTTCCATGGCACGCTTCAAGTTGGAACCTAAGAGCTTGAGCACACAGCACCTAGAGAGATTCGAAATATCTCCGACTTGATCTCGCCGTTGTAGCGGCATCAAATGCGTGAGTTGTGTCGATAGTTTTCCAAAATAATCATCATTGGATTTGAGAAGGGCCAGGAATTGGATATCTTGATCTTGTATTGCCGACCAGGAGACTGGGCTTTCAACCATCCATTATGCAGTTTCCAGTCTTCATAGTTTTATGCACATTTTTAAACACCCCTATCTTATCTTGTAAGGCGTCTGGCGTGAGAACTTAAATCAGAGCGTTTAAATTATTTCGCTCGTTGAACCTAGCCTCAAAGTCATGAGCCATCCTTCCCTCTCTTCCTCTTACTTACCTGGTTCCTCCAGCTCATACGGGCACGACTGGTCGCAGGGCGCAGTCGGAGGAAAAATTCGAATTTCTGGCAGACATTTCAAAGATAATTACGGACGTGTATGTGGACTCCGAGGCGTAAATCTCTCAGGATCTTCAAAGTCACCTTCAAACCATGATAATCACGCGTTTCCTTCTGAAGCGCAGACCGTCACGTTTGTTGGCAGACCATTTCCGCTGGAAGAGGCTCCAGGACATTTTGCTAGGCTTAGAAGATGGGGACTAACTTTCGGTGCGCGTTACTCGTGATTCCAACATTTAAATGAGCATTCATGTACAAATTATTCAGTAAGGTTCTTGGTAACTTGGGAAGCGGTAGAACATGCTGGCCCGTGAGTTTATCTGCGCCTGCTCATCGGCTTGAATAACATTTGCCTGTCCAGAGGCGTCTATGATAGCGAATACCTGGACTACATACGCAATCTTCTCAGTTTACTTCCACAATACGGAATGGTTGCGTTTGTTTCTCTGCATCAAGATGTATGGTCTCGTTATTCGGGTGGTTCTGGGGCACCTGCTTGGACTTTGGAGACTGTTGGACTCGACCTACATGAACTAGAGCTCACAGGAGCGGCATGGCTGAAGGGTGTCAAAGGGGGAGGGCACATTGAAGAGGAAAGAGGTTTGTGGCCGTGTGGTTATCAAAAGGTAAGAAACTGGTTGTATTCTCGGTCACAATGTAAATTGAGTATTCTCAATAGCTAGCCGCCGCGACTATGGCGTAAGTGTACCTCACGAATCATACTCGAGCCGCTTACGAACATACCCCCCAGAACGTGCTTTTGGGCTGGAGACGCGTTTGCGCCCAAATTGTTTACCAAGGACAAAACGGGAAAGACCGTGTCAGTTCAACAATTTCTTCAAGACGCATACCTTGATATGAGTGAAATGGTAGTCAAAGCTGTTGGTGATCTCGAAGGAGTCATTGGATTTGAGGTAAATCTTTAGATCTTTCGTTATCCGAGCTCTGATTTCATTATCAGATGATGAACGAGCCACATCGTGGTTATGTGGAAGTTCCATCTCTTCATTATTTTGATTACAACACCGATCTTCATCTTTCTGCCGTTCGTAAGCCACATTACTTCCTCTCATGAACGCGAGGATATTGAAAAATAGATATGGTCAGCTTCCGCTTTCGAATCTTTTCAACTTGGAGCTGGTTATGCTACCGAAGTCGCTGTATGGACGCGATCTTTCCCCATGCCTACGCGCAAAACTGGACGCGCCGTTCTAAATGTAGATAAGCGCAAAGTCTGGAAAGATAACGGACCGACAAAGGGTCAGTGCTTATGGGAAATGCATGGTGTGTGGGGTTGGGATAAGAATAGGAATGAGGCTATTGTATTGAGGGAGAGCTATTTTCAAAAGCACCCTACGAATGGGAAGAAGGTTCTTTCTTATCTCAAGATGTTTTTCCAACATTGACGCGTCTCCGTATTCAGATCGACTGGTACACAGATTTCTATTATCCATTTCTGAACAAATGGGCAGAGCGTGTGCGAAAAGCATCGTCTTCTGATAAGATAGTGTTTGTGGAGATGATACCCAACGAGGTTTGTTGTCTATAATTGAATGCTCCCTATCTTTTCATTTTTTGTAAATCAGTTTTGTCCAACGTCTTTTACGAAAGATCATCAGCCACCCAACATGGTCTATGCACCTCACTGGTGCGTGCTTGAGCCATATTTATGACTTGATCTAAGATAGACATACCTTAGGTATGATCTCAATGCCCTTTTTACAAAAGCATTCGGCGATTTTACTGTCAACGTACAGGGACTCTCAAGGGTATGTGTTGTGTTCACTGATGTATCCATCATTGACCTTCTTGTCTTCAGGGGATGTTCCCCCTCAAAGCTTTCTACTGGGGTCATAAAGGCGCCAGAGACAACTTTGCGTTGCAGATTCGCAAGATCGTCGAAGAAGCTTATCAAGTGCTAGGTGAAAAGCCTGTGATCATTGGAGAATGTGGCATACCTATGGATATGAAGTAGGTTCAATTCTCCACCGCAATTGCCTTTCGTAACACCTGAAATACACCATAGTAAAGGGAGGGCGTTTAAAACCGACGATTTCACCTGGCAGGCCAGAATGATGGACGCGATGTTAGTGGGACTAGAGAGGGCAATGGTCGGCTTTACGTGAGTGTTGTCGATCTCAAGTGTTTGCTTTAAGCGGTCTATGCTTATTCTGTTTCTGTTATCAGGCTATGGAATTACAATCCACATAACACAGACCTTGCAGGAGATGAATGGAATGGAGAAAACTTTTCTTGGTTCAGTCGAGGTCGGGCGCTTCCACAGGATTTGTTGTACTATGAACAATCGTCTCCTTCGTTGGACAATGGTGGTCGGATTCTCCCCGCGGTAGTGCGGCCATATCCTGCCAAGACAGCAGGAATACCATTGAACTTTGAGTATGAAATTACCACTGGGTCGTTCATGTTCAGGTGGTGCAATCCAGATGCACAGGTAGATTTGAAGATTACATCTGACGCACCGACAGCGAATGAGCCCCCACGAGCTGATTCAGCGATCAAGGCTTTGGAAACAGAGATCTTCTTACCTTCCTTGATCACTCATGGAAGGTCTGTTGTAGTCTCTGGACTGGAGGAAAGCGACTCGTATCTTTACGATGAAGCGAGACAGACCTTGTTCATTGTTGCGAAGAACACACAACCTGGAAATGTGCACGAGGTCCGGGTCAGGTTGGCTACGCTAGAGGGCTATAAAGTTAGGCAGCCGTTGTTGGAAGTCAACGATTTCTGGAGTGACTTTGGGGTGGGTATATGTACGTTGCTTGTCTTGTTGTCTGCGTTGCTGTTGGGAGTATCTGGTATTGGGGAGCAGCTCTTACGGAGAGTAGAATTTATACTTTAGATATACAGTTGAAAGGAGGATTAGATAAATATTATACATATCCATAATTGGGAAAAATGCGTGCCACCGGCCATGGAATGGCCGTGCCTGCCTTTTTCTTTGCCTTCATCTCGTCCATTTCTCTAGCGGCGGAATGCTCGATCCTTCGTCGACGGCCCCAGCTCCGGATCAACTTTTACAGCCTCCACCAAAGCAAAAGCGCTCGAGTGTGGCTTGTCGGCGATGCCGAAGGCTTAGAGCAAAATGTGTCAAAGAAGAGAGAGACGGCGGTCTCTGTAGAGGGTGTATCGATGCTGGTGTACCAAATGAGTGCGAGTTCTTACCTCGAGGCATGAGTGCCATTGACAGAGCGGTGAGTCACATAATTGTTGCTTTTGTCGTTTCGTTTATCTTTCTTCAAGCCTCGACCTGCTCAACGTCGTAAACGACAGCGACGAGATGTTTCCCCTGATCAGTACGCTGGTATTATTCCCGGATAACATCTTTCTGATAGATTATATATGCAGAGCTTCACGTTTGTTATTTCCATACATGTGTCTACCGTTCTTGACTGGTATGTGTTGTTCGTTATTTGATTGAGCTGCAATTGCTGATATCGACTTAGTCTTTTAGCGTTTCCTCTAGTCCATGCTGTTGTGAATGGTGTATGCTCCTGCTGCCACCAAACAGTCCCTGCGGCTTTGGGATCAATTCCCAATGGCCAGTCAGTCTCTTCCGCCTCGCATGAGGACCTGTGGGTTTACCTGAACTTGCCACGCCTCAATCTCTCTGATTCTAGATACAGCTTGCCCCCTCAAGACGAACTCGTCGATGCCTGCGAGTGGTTTTTTAGCACATACTTTCAACTTGGGTTCCTTCATAAACCAACGTTCATGCACACGTTGATAACTTCTCCGCAATCCATCAGCACGTTTCTGTTGCTTTCAATGCTTTCAATTTCCGCTCGATTTTCCCCCCGGTTAATTGAACGATACGGTTCAGGAGCCACCGCTGCTGATGTCTTTGCTCGTCAAGCTCAAAAGCTCGCTGGCGATGAGCTAGCCGGAGCCGCGACACTCGATAGGGCTCAAGCATTCTTTTTATGTAGTATTTGGAGTTGGGGCAGTGGTTATCGAGACCGTTCTTGGGTATGTAATTTGGCCATGCGTCTGAAATGTCTCTGACGATTATTTCTGATTGATAGATTTTTCTTGGAGTTGCTGCTCGAAGTAAGGGCTCACAAACAAACCATTGTAATCCCTCCCGCTAACCCCCATTTCTAGTGGCCTCTATACTCAAGCTCTCCCAGGAGTCATCCTACGATTTAGGTCCCGATGCAAGTGTGGAAGCAATCATCAGTGCAGAAGTGTCCCGTCGAACTTGGTGGGTGATATTCAGTAAGTCAACTTCATTCAACATTAGGCCTCGTCGTTCATCTTTCTTCACAGTGAGCGATAATCTTCTTAGCTCTGGGTGTGGTCGGCCAGTTGCTTTTGATCTAGACCAAGTTACCATTCCTCTTCCTTTGGACGAAGATCATTTTTCTTTTGGGTACCAAGGTCCCACTACTGTTCTACCTGGCACCAATGCTGAAGCGAGGCCACCTACACTACACCAGGTCCCCTTCAATGCACCCCCGATTGATCCTCAGCTGCAATCCCAGTCGCATCCTCCTCCGCCAGAGTCTCCAGCCAACACCAATCTAAGTGAAACTGGCGAGCGCTCGTTGTACGGCAACCTCGTCACGATAGCAGATATCTGGGCGCGAGTGGCTAGGAGTGCGTTAGTGCGGTCTCAACCATCTGGTACTCCAGCTCCCCTCTCCGCCACTCTGGCACCCTGGCATCTAGAAAGTGATTATACGATTATTAAGGAGCTGGCGGCCTGGGAAGCATCACTTGGTCCTCGACAAACCTGGAGTATGAGCAATCTCCTGGCGTATCAATCAAAGAATTTGGACATGGTCGGTTTTACCCACATTTGTTTGAGCTTATGCTAAATCGTAAATAATAGGGTTTCAGGGGTATATTTCTCTTCATGCATCTTGCCCATATCGTTATGCGGCGATCCTACCTCCCCATGTTGGCCCACGATGTGCAAAATGGCCAGTCTTCTTCCATCCGGACTCCCTTTGGTGATGGGCTTGCTCAATCTCCTCCACCCGGTTTCTGGGAAGTAATGGTGCATGATATGTTTACACATGCCATAAAAGCCATTGATCTCGTCAAAAGCTGGGTTCCCACCAGGCCTTTTTCCAGAGGGTGTACGCCTATGATGGTGAGCGCTTATGTTATCAAAGTCATATTCAGAATATCAACGAAATTTCGCTGAGCAGGGATTTTCACTATTTATGGCTGGGTCCGTGTTGGCGTACCTGAGAAAGTGGAAATGGCGTAAGTTAAATTTTCTGTCCATTAGCTCATACTGAATGAGAACCATCTCAGTCTGTCCAGCTCTGTATCCTTATACTCAAGGCGCAATACAGAATGCCCTCAACATGATTGCTGATATAGCCGTCGTATGGCCACATATGGGCTTTCAATGGCATGCAGCTCTTACCAAAACGGTTGCAGAACTAGGACCTCCTGATTCACCTAATGATCAGCGCAACCAAGGAGTTGTAGGACTCGGTCGAGCAGCAGAGGAGGACCTCATCGCAGATCAAAGAGAAGGGATGTATAGACACAAAAGTATGGAGGCTATCGAGGAAAAGGCTAAGCACCAGCAGGAGGTATGTCACTTGTCCGATGAACCCTTGAAATTTATTCAACGAAATGGCAGCAGAATTCTCCTATACCACCTCCTCCTGAACTCAATAACTTACTCAACCAGCGGGACGTTGAGCTCTCTTCTTCTGGTCCAAGTCGGAACCGCTCTGAGTCTATCTCATCTGTCAAGAATTCTAAACAAACTCATGACACCCATATGCTGTATTCTCTTGCAACTGCTGCCAGTATGGATCAAAAATTGGAACCGGGGAATGGCTTGCCCCAGCCTCCTATATCCTCTCCTACGTCTACCTCCACGCCTGCACCGAACGGATACCATGCTGGGCATCCAGCGCAGGGTCTTACCGTCCCTCCACCGTTTCTTCCAAATGCCCCGACTGCCAAAAATGGGCAAAGTTCAGTGTCTATGGACTGGAACAATTTCGAGACCGATATCGCTACACTGTTGCAGAATGATCTGAGCAACCACCTAGAGCAAGGCGGGAATGGTTGGGCATTTTGAAAAGGCCTAGTTCGCTACCTGCACTCTTGAGGTTCGATCCGTATGTGGATGTTAGTAAGTTAAAATAACTTTATGCGCTATAGCTGTGCTTCAATTTTCGACTTCTTGTTATGTTCATTTTCATTGTATCTTGTCTTGTAACTTCTAACCAACGTATGGATGTATTTTATTTCTTAAATACAAGAAGCGCCTCGGCACGTCCGAAAATGTAATGGCTTACATGGACCCACTAAACGCTAAAAGCTCTGCCTCGTGGTAGTTCAATACTTATACTTCATCTTAGAAGTTTGCCACAAATTTAACTTTCACCTCTACTTTCCATCGAGTAACTGGATATCACTGCTCTCAATGCCTGGTTTATTCAATTTATTAGGAAAGGTATGCCGTGCTCAATATCTCACAAACTATAGTGCTGAACGGGGAAAAGCTTTTGATATACGGACAGAAATTGCTCATATATCCATCCGCGTTCGAGTCCGACGAAGAAAGAAGTGGGCGCATGATATTTCCATCTCCAAACATCACATAACCAACTCAATACTTGGCCTTAGGATCTACATTTTCCTATCTGGGGAATGTTGATATTGAAGACGTGACAATCACCACTGCCGATGAGATTACCCTCGTATGCTATCTTATGCGCGCCTCTCATCGCAGGTCTCGCCCAAGTTCGCATGATTCAACAGTAAGATTTACTTTGGTAAGGCATCGAATGTTGCTTCTCATTCATTTTGTCCCTGCTTTGCCCCAATTCTTAGTTGTCCATCCAAACTATACCACCTTTACCTGTTCCTCGTGCAATCATTATCATGTTCCATGGCAATGGTTATCATGCATGGCTTCAGTTTACCAGCGCAGAACGATTTCTTCGGCTTGGATGTGACGTCTTGATAGTATCTTATCGAGGGTGAATTTGACAATGGTCCTCCGTTTCGTTTTGCTGAAATCTCTTCATTTAACAGGTATGGACACTCTTCAGGGAAACCGTCTGAAAAGGGTACGCCGAGTGCCAATTCTTATTTCCTTCCTACTGAAGTCTGCTTAGGGCTTCAAAAAGACTCTCAGGCAGCTCTCGAGTATGTTCTCGCCGACGCAGAACTTTCCAGATCACGTATTGTGGGTCCATTGAGCAGATAATCTTCCTTCATTCACCACTTCTTTCCAGGTTCTACATGGTCATTCTCTCGGTGGTGCAGTAGCTATAGACCTAGCGAGTCGGAATCCCGATAAGGTGTCAAGGGTTTTGTACTTATCACAATAATCAACTGATTCATATTTGCTAACCAGATCTCCGGACTCATTATCGAGAATACTTTCCTGTCTATACCTCTCGTGGCGGAAAAAATTCCTGGCATTCGACATCTAACATTTTTCATTAACCAGAGATGGGAGTCATACAAGCGGATCTTGGAGATACCCAAAGAGATTCCGATACTCATGTTATCCGGCATGCTGGATACGGTGGTTTCACCTAAACATATGTTCAGACTTTGGAAGCTGTCGGCAAGGCGCGGTGAGAGGAAGGAGACGCAGCCCCCGGCACAGGAAGAAGAAGATGAGGGTCTGGACCATGGTAACGATATGTTCGAGAGGATATATAGGGGGACTCATGGTGAGGATTGTTCATACCGATCTCACTTCTGCGATTCGTTAAATGTTGTATAGCGGATACATGGACGCAGTCAGGTTACTGGTCAACAGTGAGGGCATTTTTGGACAGACTAGACCTACTATCGTCAAGTTAAGCGCTCTAATGCTTTTAAACGAGGATCTTAATAGACATGATACATTCAATATTATGTATCTACCAGGTTTCAATACTAGCAATGGTCCTTGACTTGCGGATGTGAATTATCGTGTTGGGTGCCTTATATATGTAGCTGTTCTCTTCGGATCGTCATCAAGCATTAATCATTCATGGTACTAGTATATAAAGGCCCGTACATGAACATAATACATTCCCAACTTTACTCTACCAATGACCGACCCAATATCTGCCATTAGCTTTGCAGCGGAGTTGTTCTCTATGACTATGGATGCGTACAAGCTCTTCCGAAAAGCTTTAGCGTTTCCAGATAGTGCCGAAAAACTGGTCCTGAGGTTGAAGGTGGAATATATTCGATTGCAGCTTTGGGGTAGAAATTCTGGTTTGGATCGAGGTTACCTCCCTCTTCGATTTAAACCTTTTGAGGATGTCATTCTTGATTTACTGAAAAGATTGGTTATGCTTTTTCAAGACAGTTCCAAGTTGCGAGAGAAGTATGGTCTATTACCGATGGACGACTCGGCGAACATTCCTAAAGATTTTGGTACCTCAGAGACTCAGAGGTCCGCATCATTCGTTCGAATCAAGGTGGCTTGGAGAGGTATTGCAAAGTTTGAGCGCGATAGGTCTGGTGTAGTGGCTTCATCTGCCTCCTCCCCTAAAGGAACGGAACCACTACAGCAAACCACAGGTCGGCTGGTAAAATCTGAATCTGCTTCTATCAAAAGTCGCCTTCAATGGGCAATTTCCTCCCAGTCCCAGTTCGAGCAGCTTATTCTTGAGATCCGCGGATTCACAGATAGCTTGAATAATCTCCTTCTCGAATCCCAGCAACTTACCCTAGTTCATGATTGGGGTAAGGTTCAACTCAATATGTTGTCTAGGGTTGATGACGTTGGAAGCTTGCGTCTGGTGCAAGCCGCCACTGAGGGATTCCATGAATACGAAGAAATTTTTGACATGGCTGCACGCAAGGCAATAGTGGTGGCAGACAGACTTCCTACCCGGTTATCCTCGGGTGACCAGACCGCACCAGAAATTCAGGTCATTAATAACGACCGCTCAATCGCGGTGATGCGGAAAGCTGACTTTGATCTTCCACTCAGCTTTCGCGACGACGCACGATGCCTTGCTCGCTATCAAAATTCCGACCATCCATCGAGTTTGGTTATTATCGAGAAAAAACGTTACCCCGCTGAGCTTTCGGCACAACATCGCGAGTCACTTCGCATGCGACTAAAGGCTCTCATCCATCTTTTGAACTCATCTCATAGGGATCGGCAAAATCTCCCTTCGTGTATGGGATACTGGCACGATCCCGAGGATTCTTGTTGGTGTCTTGTATACAGTATTCCGTCACCAATTCTAGACGACGGAACCACTCCTCGTCTACAATCATCACCTATCCAGCTTCGAACGTTGCTCGATCTCATCCGTGATCCTGTGGTTCGGCCACCATTGGAGCACCGGATTCAATTGGCAAGTTCCATTGCAGGAGTTTTGTCTCGCTTGTTTGGAAGTCAATGGCTTCACAAAAGCATTCGAAGTGAGAATATTGTGTTTATCAGTAAAGCAGGCCGTCAGCCTCTCTTGACCAGTTCCCCGCTGATTATTGGCTTTGAATACTCCAGACAGTACACGGAGCTTGCCAGTATCGACTTGGTCGATCTAGACCTTGATCAGTCTCTGTATCGTCATCCGGAGTATCAAGGTAACGAGCGTGATAGAAAGAAGTATCGGATGGCATACGACGTCTATTCGTTTGGCTTGATGTTGGCGGAGATTGCCCTGTGGACACCTGTGTTGACGATATACCAAGAGAGATTGAAGAGGCGTCCGATAGAGCGAAATCCCGCCTTCCTAGAACCGCAGGCCATGAATTTGAGGGAAGAAATGGTCAAGATAACGGAGAGACAGTTAGCGTTCAAGATTGGGTCTGGATATCGAGATGTGGTGCTGTGGTGTTTGAAGCAAACTCAAGGATTCATGGCTGCCGACAGCGGGCTGGCTGCAGACTTTTATGCAAAAGTCGTGGTACCGCTGGAAACCATATCCAAGATGTTCCGATTTTAGGCAATGTTACTGTAATAATTAGTACTGTTCATGAGCGTTGAAACGCCGAAGCTTAGTAAATAAGCGCCTGAATAAGCGCTATGTGCATGCTGCGAACACGAAGAGATACGCAGGATGTTGACGTTTAAATCGTTTAATTTCATCAAGATGCATGCTGACTTACACGTTTTTGACAGTCCCAGTGTCTCCAATCCATTGATTCCCGAAGGAGTTTGTTAACATGATTATCATTGGGACTTGTGTTGCGCCTCATATCTGAACGCAGGCTGGCATGTGGTCGGAACAAGCGTTGTATCAAGGACACATTTCATATATAAGAGCTTGATATGAACGTGGGCACCCTGAACGACACATTGCCTCGCAGCATCGCAGATGGTTCCCTGCCTTTAACCAACTCGCAAAACTTCGAGGTTTGTCGTTAATAAATAAACCAGTTACTCAGAGACCAAAATCTCAACTACAATCCTCTCTGCACTCGTCGTGCGTTTCTGTCTCTTGGAATGTCCAATAATACTACTCCGCCAAAGTCCCTCCGCTCGCGGATGGGGACAGCAATGCGTAGGACATCGTCTATACTTGCGCTCAGTCGTCCCAGTACACCTGGAACACCTGCGCAAGGGACTGGTGGTCGTGCACGTTCCTCCTCGATTACTACCACAAATTCCGAAACCAGTTCTGCCAGTCGACCTAGTGTCGATACTTCAGCTCCCACAATCCCTCCAATTTCCACTCCCTCTGCAATCATGATGCCTAGTCCAATCGCAGAGTCACCAGCCAGAGAGGCTGCTGCGACAGCGGACGAAATCCGCGAGGAGCTCAGAGAGCCCAAAGCAGGCCCTACTCCCCTTACACAAGTGCTTACTGCGTCCACGGAACCCGGAACACCTGTAGAGACAGTGGAACCCAGTAAGAGCGAAGCTAGAGGAGCTACAATTCTCGGGTCTGCCGATGAACCCCATATCTTAACGGAGGAACCGGAGGAAATGTCTTTGCGAGCTCACACCATAGAATCAAACAAGGACTCCGCACCGAATGAGCCACAGGACGCGCTTCCTCCTCCTCCTCCTCTTGCAGAATCTCCTGCAGTTCTTGAAACAGCCCCATCGTACTTCGAGATACCTGCTCACCCTTCTTCGGCAACTCTCTCAGATTCTTCATCACTGCATAAGGCTATTATCGAGAACACAATGGGGGTTAGCACCACCGAAGAACTAAATCCAGATGGAATGTTGTCGGATCAGACCACACCTCGTCCTCATGGTCCCGCAGACACCGAGAATGCAAACGTATTCTACGCTTTCTCAGAAGCACCGGCTGCAACTCAAGTTGGAGCCGAAGCAAAGTCGACTTCCTCAGTCGCTGATCCCACTACTAATCCCGATTCTGTTCCATCAGTGCAACGGAATGCGGAGATTGTTCAGATGCCGATGCCAGAAATCGCAGGTGAAGAGCCAGCTCAACCTCCTCCCGTCGCACGGCCTGCTAGCGATCCTATTCCTATCCCACCAAGGCGGAAGGATGCGGATGCTGAACAAATTCCTGTGTCCATAAGTACGGATGATGTCCTAGCTCAACCTATTGCTTTTGTACCCAAGGCGAACAATGCCGAGAACTTGAAGAAAATAGTTGCTTATGATGTAGGGTCAACGGAGGAGATTTGGGCTTCTCAATCAGATGCACAGAACAATCGGGACGCTGTTGGCAGACAACTTGCAGATAACAGTACACAGTGTGTTTTTCTATTGATAATCTTGGAAGGAAATTCAAACATCTTATTTACAGAACGTTACAAGATCCATTCGCAGATCCAGTGCCGTCAATTCATCCATCGACAATTGGTACGACAGGACCCTCAGTAATGCCTGAGTATGCATTCCTTTTACCTTGAATTATGTGATACTCAGTTTTCTTCTACAGACCTGAAATTTCCCAAACGCAAAACCCAACTTCCATTTTGGCTCCACAGACCATGCCAGATGTTGTGGTAATCCCTGTACCGCAGCATGAGGATGTGTCCACCAGGTATTTACCCATTCTTCACATACCATATGCCAAACTTAACGACCTCCAGGGCAAGGGTAATGAATGATGATTTTTTCTCTGACAATGTTCGTCGTGAAACTGAGTGAATACTCCAATATTCGTTTTGGCTCTGCAGCGAAACTGACCAACCATTTTTGTCAGCGAAACTCAACCTCTTCTTGGTTCACAAGTTGCACCAAACACCTCCTATCTTCACATAAATTCTCCTCAACCAACGACTGCCCATCTCAATATTTCGGGGGTGCCAAGTGGTAGTACTTCGTCATCGATACCATGGCCTCCGACCAAACCTACCCATTCATATTCTTCAATGCCCCGCTTACATCACCTCGGCTGGATCGAATACGCACTTCCTGATTCTACGGTATACTATTCTCATCCAACTCTCCGTGTCACCACGGACATCGACCTCCGGAGCATAACGAAGCTTGACGCTGTCACGACGTATTTGGAACATCGTAGAGTTCATGATGGCGCAGGTACCCCTCCCGGATTCGAATTGTGGTTGAGAGAGGGCAATCTGACGGAGGGGAAGAGTATAAGGAAGAAAAGAGGCCTCGGAAAGACGAAGGAATTCGTCCCTGTGAGATATTGGGTTGACCATAAGAAGCGATTGGTGACGACCGACCCTATATGGGATGCTCAAGGTGACGGGAGTGGAAGGAGACATCAAGGAGGAAAGATGATGGATGATTGTGAGTATTTAGTAGCCCGTCGTACCCGCATTGGGGTTTCTAAATGAATTCTTTTATCAGCTCTAGATATGGAATATCGTTACTGGGTATTCATGGAAGACCATCCAGCGCATGTCACACTCCCGCACAATGCTCGAGCCGATGCCATGGATATCTTGACGTGGTGCTGGACCGGTAATGAGTTCGCCCTGCATACTATAGTGAGATCCACTCACACATAATTTACAGATCGTTTGCTCCCTTCACAGAGAGACATAACTCCCCCTTTCAATCAGTCCGAGTGCCAGGAGCTAAATAACATCCTAAGGTCGTTTGGAGGTGGTAGGTGTTATTTCGTATCCATCTCATCGTATCATGCTGACTCGAAGGAATAGAATCTAACGGCGACTCAGGAATTCAGACCGTACTTCAAACCCGACTAGTTTCTCGTGTGTTGATGCGTGTAGGTGAGTACCACTCGCATACTCAATACCTTCTGGACCGCCCATGACCGTTACTTAGCTCGATGGCGTCAAACAAACTTTCGCCCCCACAAACCGCTGCCACAAGATATTGCGAGTAGAGGAAGATCGATTCGACCTCGCCAATCTGGCTTTCAACGCAAAATTCTCGATATTGTGGTTTTGATTGTTTTCCTTGGCGTACCATCCCTCTTTCTTTCCCGGTTGAATCCGTCGTCGTTGCATCGTCTGGATGAAGAAAGTGGTCTTTTTTCCCCACGTAGTGCCGGACCCATATTACTGCTTGGTGGTTGTGTTTGCCTTGTGGTGAATTCCGTTACTGCTATCCTTGCATACTTGTTTACTGACAAAACACATCAATGAAGGCTGCAATCGTCTTGAGCGCGTCGGTGACCTTCCTTTCTTTGCCAGGGCTGGACAACGTCGGACGTATCGCGGGACTCGTCGCCGTCATACTTGCTGCTTTTTCCATGGTGTTTAGTGTAGTCGCCCTTTTCCGGTACAAGGCCGATATGGAGTGCATTTCTTCGAACATAGGAACATGGGCTGGTTTTAGTGGTGAAGGTCTCATGTTGCATTCCGTATGTTCAAACTATTCTCTTTGTGAGGCCCATTTCTGACATAGGATATAGAGACGCGTCGTGATTTTATCTCTTCCTCTTGCCCTCTTGGCCTACTCCATTATCAGCTTCGTTGTTGGGATCGTGCTGTATTCCTTTTTCGGAGTCTCAGAATCACCAGTGAATATCTTACAGAAACATTTTGAAGAATATACTCATTGGACAGTCGTCGGAGTTGTTGGAGGATTGACTGGGATTTTGTTTACCTCTATGCTTTGCTTGCAAAGGTGACCTTGCCTCATGTGTATAATATATTTGTCGGTACAAATCATAATTATGCAGCCTTGGTACTAGGGTTGACCACGATTCTCGTGTTTAAGTAAGGATTCAAGTACATCGGCTCAATCTGTAATACGAAACACCAATCCAGAGCAAATAGAAAATGGAAAAGATAAAACTGAATGGGTGGGGCTCTTCAAACACACTGTTAGAGCTCCTGGATGTCATCGACGTGATGGGAAGTTAACCTATGCAACCTTCATTCAGGATTTTTCAAAACTAAACCACTTCACTCTAGGGGAGGTACCAGACCATACATAGCTGGTGTGCATAAACTGTCGCATACGTTCATGGTACATACTTGACTAAGTACTGTACTAAAAAGAATATGCACCAAAGGAAAATGATCTTCTAACTGTGAAGTCACAGAGTATTGAGTACTTTATTTAAATCGAAGAACGAAGATGTAAAGTAAAAAAGCGAAACTCATAACACTGCAGGGACATTGCCAATGCGTGCTGAGCAAAACAAAATAAAGTATGAGTATGGAATGTCGAATGATACACTGGCACAGAACTATAAGTTTTACGTTTGGTAGACGGAGAGAAAGGAGGATTGCACCCCAACAATGGGAAAACGAATGGAGATGATGAGGACATGAAGAAAAAGGCATGATACAATCAGGAGGCTGAAAGAACCACGATGGTGGTACAAGCCCATGCAGTTATAGAACGAAGAGAATGACTGGAGAAGGGGAGGGGAAAAGAACAACAGAATAAGAGAATGATAACATATTGAGAAATTCGTACAAGTAACTTAGGAACCGGGATTCACATCACTGGGCACGATGATCAATGAGCGTCATGCGCAGTAGACCTGAATCGATACGGGATCTGTAATGATGGTTGAGCAGGAAACACTTCGTTCAATAAAGTCAACACGAACCCTTACAACAGTGTCATTCCACGCCTGCTTCAGATTCGTTATAGACGACGGTCTCTTCATTCGGAGACCTGCACCCCTGATGGCATTGATAGCGAGGGCAGTGGTGAATCCACGGTTCGCAATAAGAACACCATTGGAGCCATATTTGTAGAACCAGCCATCAGGCCAACCACCATCAATTTCTTGCATGCCACGAAGAGTTGTGAGATCGCCAGAAGCATCGATCCCCGCGAAATTGCAACAGAGGAGACGCATTGCTAAAGCTAGCGCATCACCCTTGAGACCGATACGTTCCCGGCAACACTCTGCGAACAAGGGCCCTAAGCGTTTGTGAACATCGGGAGCGACGAGGAATAGTCGGGAGAGAAAGCTGTATAAATGATTTAGAAAAATTTTTAGACGAGAAAGCAAATGCGAACTGACAAAAGGAAAGCTTCTGGAGGCTCGTAATACCGTGTGCCTTCGTTGAAAGCGCGGTACCGGAGAACAGATTCTACCCATTCATAGCATTCCTTCAGCTGCTTCCCCCTGCCGTACTTGTGAAATAACGTCAATACATTCACACAGACAACCGGGTCAATCCGTGGCCGGGATGCGTCAAAGTATACCTGTGGAATACCATCTGCGTTGCGAAGGTTAAGGATAGCATCCATCACCTCGTGCTTCTTCTCCAGTGACATGTGGTCAGAGCAAGTAATACCGATTGAGGTGGTATCAACGTCACAGGGAAAAGCTGACGTGGTCAGCTCGCCTTCACCACGGAAGAAATTGAACGGTCCGTTGTACTTGGTGTATTTCACCAGGGATGGATCATGGGTAGCTTCGAGGATGAGGAGTTGAGCAAAGTTTTCGTGAATGGTAACACCAGTGGAGGTATAGGACAGATGTTCGCCCGCATGATGCCTTAGAAATACCTCGCCCCGAACCATGGGATCAAAACAAAGGTTGCGGAGAGTGCGCTCGACGTTTTCGAAGTCGTCGTAAAGTATGCCTGTCATTCCGAAAGATCTAGCAGCCAGAACATTATCGAGCTTGTCGTCAACGAAAATGGTACGCGAAGGATCTGCGCCAGTTCGTTCAAGCACATGACGAAAGTAACCGATGTTAGGCTTGCGCTCTCTAGCTGAGGACGATGTGAAGCAATAGTCAAAAAGATCCATGTCCGATGACTTCGTCTGCAAGAAGGCAAAATCCTGGATGATTTTAGTGAGCAGATAACAGACATAACGGCAAAAAAAAAATACCTCGGCCGAGATATTGCTCATTGCGTAGATTTTTCGACCTGGTTTGAGCTCCCTGATCAACTCGACCATGAAAGGACGGCTGACGAGTGATTCACGAGCGTGCTGGAAAGCATTACGAACGTCATTCGGAGAAAGACCCATCTCCAATGAGACTGAGGTATAACACTCGTCTTCGGATATCTCCCCCTTCTCGTACTGAAACCATGTTGTGGTCTGTAAGATACTTCGCAAAGTTTTCGGAGAGACTGAAGTTTTCGTTGAGGGTGACCATGTAAAAAGGACATCGCCAAGATCAAAGAATATTGTGTCGTATCTTGTTGACGACGAGGATAAGGAAGATGATGAAGGCCTAGAAAGGGCGACCATCTTTGAAAAGAGAAGAGTGGGAGGAATGGGCAATCCATGTTCGACCGTCTATTGTTAAAAAGCAAAAAGGCTATTGTTGATTTACCGAGCCTGGGCGCTCGGCGTCCAGTTTGCGAACTGGTGCGAATCAGGATTTTGTTGGTGATTACGTTATGAATCTGAAACCTACTCGCCTTTTGGCCTGTTTTGGTCTTTGGCCGACTGTCCTCCCGATTTCCTCTGAAATCGGAAACATAATCTCGCCGTTTCCAGCTGAAGTAAAGCGGCGATTCTTCAGCTTGAAGATTTCAGAGTTGTCAGAGTTTTCCTCTGAAGCTAAAATATGTAGCTTGAATCAGTATTGTGGCTGCGAACAGTTCGAGTTGCAAATGTTCTATTGTCATTCTCGGATGGTGGCCATAAAGCACACGGAAAGATGTGAAAGTGCGGCATATGACGATAAATAAAACAATAAAATACTCACAGGCACTCACTCGGTACTACGAGACAATACGGCTGTAACTTGGCTGTAACCATCCGTCCCTGCCAATACGCGAAATGAAAACGCGGGAGGAGCGGCCATTTAAAGCTTATTGTGTCACTCCATGTCGCAAAATTATCTGGAATTACAAATTGGAACGATCCAACGCTCGACCTCGTTGGCCTTAATAATTGAACAACGAATCGCTGATGAAAGACAGACCGTCGAAGATTGAAGAAAAGGCACTCTGTGACTCATTTAACACTACTCTATCAGAGCATCGGCCTCACTTCTCCTCGCTTGTGGTTGGTGTTTTGCGCAAGATCTTGAAACAGAATATAGATGAATAGTCGAACATGACCTCAACATAATATATCTTAGAATTTCACGCACCTATTCCAACGGCCACTTGCTTGAAACACAAAACGACCATCCTAACATAGCTTCATACTTCCGGCAAGTAAGTAACGTCTTCATCAACGTCGGGAAGTAGATCTTACCAGATATCACTCCAACTCGTCCGCCAGATTCCCGCGGTATCCAACGGTAACCCTTGGAATCTACCATGCAAAGACGTGAAGCGAGACAATGTCTAGCAGTTGGTTTATGCGGTATATGCTCTGTATGTTTCGGTAACCGAGACCAGACTTAAGGATCTCTTGAAATTGTGGTGGTAGCTAGTGAGCGATAGAGAACGTGTTTTGAGCGCTTACTTACCTACTCAAGCGCCCTGGAAGACCGACGGCGCTGACCTAGAGGAACATTTCCCCCAGATACCTGTACTCATGACTTATCCATCGTGAACAATAATTTCATTCATTAGCAGATGTTGCACTATTTAATCTCCACATCGATAGCATATCCGTTGCCCTAATGTGTGATCCAAAAGGAGAACACAAATCTTTTTGTCTTTCTTTCAACTTAATTCGAACCTGCTGACCGGGATTATGGCGAGCCGCAAACCGGTAAGTCTCTGACTTTATATGCAATGAACCTGCAATGAACCAAGTTGAAGACTCATAGAAGACCACGGAAACCGGCATCAAATACATTCATGTACACCTCAATTAACGGAAGGACCTACATGGTTCCATAAGGTAGATCCAGCACAGATCCCGAGAGATCCTTACCGTATCCCCAGTATGGCAGATCTAGGCGGGAAACCTCGGGAAACCAAGGCGGGAGAGTGTCATTCAGTGGCTGTAGCCAGCCCGACGTTCTCCTCCGCGGATACCTTTTGAATCCTTACTACATAGACTTTGCTGTTCCCTGCCTGCTAATCCACAGAGTCCGCAATTACCGTTCTGAGCATCATGATGGAAACTGAACTGGAACACATGTATAAAATAGAAGGTTGTTGAGCCTTGAACTTGACATAAAGCTATTGAAAATGAAATTTCTCTCGCCGAACCTCCGTACCATTCGTGAGTATGAGGACTCGGAATTGGGAACTTCGGAGATGATGGGCCTAGGCCCCTGTTCAACAGCACGATCAACATCTTTCAACCATGTCGTTGTATGGTTTGCTTGACAAAAAAAAAAGAACACAAGAGCTCATAGAAACATTACTGAAGTTTCAGCCGTTCAATGTCCATTATCAAGCTGGGTCGCCGCGTCCAGAATAAACAGGTTGCTGTTCGGCTTTATGAAAAACAACGTATATACTTAGATCGTCCGAATGAAAAAAAAACCAGTCAATCTGACGGAGCGCTCGCCGCTGAAGATATTCATGATAACATAAGATGAATTCAGATCGTCAAGTCATCGTCCGGCTGAAATGTTTTGGTGGTCAAAACTCCCGCGGCATCGACGCCTCATGCGGGATGCAATTGACAGAAAGACTGTTCTGACACTGTACATTGACAGGTGCTCACCCTTTGCGCAGTACCAAAGGGGATCAGTCCGAGTCAGTTCGTTGCAGTCCAAGTGCTGTTCTCAGTTGGATTGTGATCTGCTGGAGTGCCTTCGATCTTGTGTCAACCGATATTATTCCTCTTTTATTTCATCAGTCAGATTTTCCAAGTCGACTATCATTTCTGAGACGAGGTACATGGAAGGTTCGAGCTGATATACGCTCGTTGTCGAGTCCATTTGGTCGAATTACTTAAAGCCTCGTGTAGTCGAAAACAATATGGCACGTTGCAAATGTAAACTTCGGTTCGCTTAGATATTTTTGGACAAGGAAACTCCTGGATCCCTTGAGTTTGAGATGATGTGAGATGACAACTTGAAACGAACGCACGCGCCCTAGAAACAAGTGGGAATGGCTGGCCATTATTTTTACATAGGTTATTACTGCCGATTAAGAAAAGAAAGAGAAACTTTAGGAGCACGAAGATAGAATAGAGGAAGAGAAGGTAAGTTGAAGTTGAAAAGACAACCTAGATGAGATTTCAAAAATTCCTAGTCGTACTAGGACATACAGCGGCAATGTCGTTTGAGGAACAAACAACTCGGGAATGGCGAATGATTGATATGTTCCACCGCATATCATATTTGGTATTTTGATTCAAAATCGATGAATCAAAGCCTGGTTGTCGACAGGAGCTCTGAATGATTGGCAATGGCAGGCAATGACATAGCTTGAAGCGGTATGCCAGTGATCCAAGTCAGTATGATGATGATAGGTAAACTAAGATTGACATTCAAGTTGGTGAATCAACATTGTTAGCAGATAGATCCTGATTTTTGGAGGGCGCTCAACACCTTTGCGTTGTATTAGGTCTGTGCCAGGTTGAGGATCGCAGGTCGTGAGCGTCCAAAAGGTGTGAAGCTCGAGAAGTAGCGAAAAAGTAGCAGGGCATATCTTGAACAGCTTGAAGCGGGATGCTACTGCTCTTAAGTGTGTGAACCGGTGAACCAGTATGATATAAATCCAAATTTGGCGGAAACATTCCGTTCTTGCGGACGTTCTGTAATGAGTGAAGGATTACTTAGGTCGTCCAGGTCGTCATAGTGGGACGCTGCGGCTAGGGTAGGTGCTAAATAAATTCAATCTCAACAGCACCGGCACGATCCACGATCTGATTACTTACTTATCCAAGGGGATCTTCCAGACTTCGTTGAGTACAGGTTAAACATTCGAGCGAAGAGATTGGGACGGCAAAAGTTCTAGAATACTAGCCACTAGTAGCCGCGGCTTTATGACGGGAGCTGCAGCCCTACCATTCATTGGCTGATTCAGTGGTATTGCGTAGTATTGCGTTTAGCAGGAAGATTTGGGGTTCATACCTGGTTGTGTTACTTCTTACCAACCGCTCTATGTATAGTCCTTTCTATTGTCCCGTCTTCTTCATTATGATTCATTGACCGTCCAATTAGCATCCAAACTCCAATATCCATATATAAGAGGTCCGGTTCCGGCTTGCAACACAGAACCGCGGTAAGTACTGTACCGTGACGCTGTGGCATTGAGGTGGCATCTTGGTATGGGCGAAGAAAGGTACCTCTAATATCAGATGCAATGAATAGCAGGCCGGAATCGTGCAAAAATAGGTCAGCTGAAGAAAGAAAAAAAAAGGAAAGACGATTAGGTTTGAGCCAGGTCGAAGCCCCTAGAAGCGAAGTAAGGCACGCGACAGGACACGCAGCAGGGGTTTGTCGTATTGTCGCTCGATGATAACAATTTTGGTATGTTCCACAACAGAACAAAGGTTGAAAGAGAAGTCCCTGAGAATCCCTAGAGTTTCCTTCCTTTCTTCCTTCCTAGGCTCCTGCGACTACTCATTTACCCTTCTCCTGACTCATGAAGTTACTCGGCGAGCTGTACCCATACCATACCAATGCCCAGAGCGGTTACAGGTCCTCACTCACCGCTTCAAATATTCTGCATCCCCAGCATCTTTCTCGAATCGGAAACTGTTATACGCGCTATCCGGCGCTGATAAGAGAGGGACAGGAAGAGGATACTACCGTTTGTGGGATCCACCCGAAGGCTGCCAAGATTAAGCCAAGGTTAAGCCAATGGTCTTGACCCGATGAGTTCCATTTAGCTTCGACGTAACCACAGTTTCCGAACCCGTTCACTTCTTCCGTAAAGCTATGTTTGTCTTCCCTGAGAGATTTGATCACGTTATTATCTGAGTACCCAGGACCGTGACCAGCACTTGTCACAAAATCGACATTCTCTCAATTTCTTCGTCGTTCTCAGGTCCTCTATCTCACTCTCTTCCCCTTCTATCGAAGAATTCCAGCCATTCGGCCTATTCAAGGGACTACTTTCACTGACTCTCACTCTCAACATCAAGTTTACGTGAGGTTGTAAACGTTGACAACACGAGTTCGAAGTTCGTCCGGGTTAACTGAGTCGTCGCAGTTGTGTGTAGCCACTGACAAACGTCTGACAGGCGTTCGCAAAAATTTCGCACGTAATTCCGGAATAATTCGGTAATTCGGAGGAGGTTCAATTGCATGATTCGCAGCTCGTTGTCATACTCTGGTAAGACTAGCTGTTCTCTGCAGTGTATGTACATCTGAATTGACGTCGTGTCAATTTTCTACTGATGAGTTGTTCTGGTACAAGCAGGATACAAGTCTTGTTCTACCTCGACAAGGATTCCAATAATCACTCACATGAAAAGTTCCTGCGCAAATTCGCCTACTCTGAGATTTAGAATTCCACTTCGATATCTTGTCCAAGTACAAGACGCCTTCTCTGTGTTGAATCCCATCAACAAAGGCGAGCATGAGAGATATTTTTCTAAGTAATTGGTCGATGATTGAATATTCAATTGTCACGAGGCCGACAAGAGCGATATTTGAACGAATCAAAAAATTTTGTCTTGTCCACAGCGCTACCAACGTTTCTGCTAGTCGAATGACTGTAACTAGCCAAAGAGCCAAGGAGACGATAAGAATTTGTGATTTTTAGTTTGATAGGATGTGCTCGTGGGATGGTATGAGGTGGTACGAGAGAAAGATAAAGTTGGTAGAAGCTGGTACGAGAAAGAGGACAATAACCGGAGTACGAAAATTGTAATAATAATGATCAATTTGGCTTGGGCGTTGTGCCACGCGCATGAATCATTTTCTTCACTGTCACGCCCACGAAGCCGACGTTTTTCTAAAACTATTTCCAAAGATTACTGTTTTCTTTTTGTAATCTTCTATTCGTATACGAAGAAGAACAAGAAGAGGAGGTGGTTTGTCTTTTCAAAGTAGGGAAATTTGGAACTGGAGAGCTTCTTCGTGACTCGTAACTCGTTCTCGTTCTCGTTGTTGGTCGTTGCGACGGACGAATAAAACGAGGTTAGATGTCGGGCAAGGCGCCGCCGACGGGACCAAGGGCGCTGCTGGGCAAACAAGGGCACCAGCCATCGCAACCAGGACAACAAGGACAACCAGGCGAGTAACAAGTCATCTACCATGGGCTGAATAAAAACTCAAGGTCTACAACTACTAGGCCATGCAAATCATACGAATCCAAGGGGTATTGTGAACGGTAGCTCGTCATCGTCGTTACCATCGTCTTCGGCGCTGGGGTCTTCTTCATCGTTGGCGTCTTCGTCTTCGTTACCATCTTCATCATCTTCGGCTGTAAATACGAGAATCGGAGCTCCGCCGCCGACAGGACCTCGGAGTTTATCGGTAAATGGTCCAACTCGAGGAGGAATATCAGGAAAGAGTAAAATTATTGTGAATGGACATGGACCTAATACATCAGGTCGAGAAAGGGAACGAGAACGAACACGCTCTGGAAGTCCGAATGGCATCAATGGAAATGTAATTACTTTTCTCCTTTTCTTTCTGAGTTGGCTGACTCTGAATTTTCATTTATTAAGCTCTTACCAGCAGGTCGTTTTTCAATCTCGATTCCAACAAGAAAACCAGAATTGAGTGTTCTTCCTAAAAGTTCTATACAACTTCGAGGCGAGGCATTTCAAGTTCAGACTCCTAAAGCGTCTCCTCCACAGCCCAGCTACGATCCACCTCCGCCTCCGCCTCCAGAAGGTCCTCCGCCACCAGTACCGCCTGCAAATAGTCCTCCTCCTCCCCCACCAACAAACAGCCCACCGCCGCCACCGCCGCCAACAAACAGTCCGCCTCCTTCACCACCACCGCCGCCTCCAATATCAGCACCTACAGGACCTCGAGTGTTATCCGCCACATCTATACTGCCAACGAAATCATTATCTACGCACAACGCTATTTCGATCGCGCTCCCGGCTTCACGGGCCGTTCCTCCCACAACGACCCCTACGCCTGCACAGATTCAAATGCAACCTCCGGCTCCGGCTCCAAAGCCAACGCCAACACCACGTGCGCGTTCACCGCAACCGCAACCGCAGAAACTATATTCTCTTCCACCGGCTCCTGCATGGCCTCCACCTGCGAACCAGTTTCCATCGGATGTACGCGCCCATCGGGTGATTTATGATTCTACTCTGGCTCAGTTACCAAATCCAAAAGCTGGCTATGTGAAGCCTGGTGTAAAAAGCCAGAGACCGCCAAAGGAAATGATGGATATTGATATCAGTAAAGGTGAAGGAACGTCGACTGGCGCTGGTACACTTGCTGGAGGTCGTAGGAATCTGCTGTCGAAAGATTATTTCGATGTTCTGGCTGCTGCGATTAAACGTACGAAGAACCAAGACGAATCACTGGAAACTTATCCTCGTATTCAAGGCAAAGGAAAAGGGAAGGAGATCATTGTTCGTTATGAAGGTCAGGTTTTGGCTGGTGGTGATTGGGTTTGGGTACCAGAAGAGGATGTGGATGGCTCATCATCAATAACCCCTAGTTCGTCTGGAGCGAATTCGCTTTCGGTATCGTCCTCGGCATCTGCGTTTTTGGCGAAATTTCGAAGTAGTGAAAGTTTTGTTGCGGCGAGTCCTGCTGTAGGAAATGAGACTGGTGATGAAGCGAGAGGGTATTGGGTATGTGAAAGGGTACCTGTACCACGAGATCCTAGACGAATAACGGTCAAGGAAGATGCGTCGGAAGAGTTGTGGTTGAAAGATCGAGAGAAAAAAATCAGATCACAATTCTATACACTGGATCAATACGAGGTCCGTCCAAATTCCATTCAGAATCTTCTTCAGTGCTTAACCCTTTTCTAGTACGACGAACAAACATCAACCTCTCCCCCTCCTCCGTGCAAAGTAATAATAACCAACATCGCTCTTCTGACACCAACCAACACCCTCCGGACTCATTTCTCTCAATACGGTAATATCTTGTCTTTCGAACCACAAATCGACAAACAGAACGGAAGTTCACTTGGAATTGTATGTATCCGGTTTCCGACTCACGCTGAAGCGAAACGGTGTGTTGAAAAGGAGAATGGACAAAAAAGATCTTGGGCTGGAGCTGGGTATGGACCACATGGAGTTGGAGGGTATCTTAATAACAACAATCATGAAAACGCCAAAGGAGATGCGGGGGATCAGATTCAAGTGGATTTTGATGGAACTGGGCAAAAGCTTGCAGCAGTGTTGAAAGAGTTAGATGAGCGGAAGAACGGGAGAAGGAGAATGGAATTTGCGAACAATAATAATTTGAGTACGGATTATCAAACACCAACAACTCCGACGTTCAAGCTTCCATCTAGTTTACCTCCACGTCCTTCGACTTTACCACTCTCAACGTCTTCTCCTGCTTCTTTACCTTTACCTCCCCAGCCTCCTTCTTCTCACCAACGTTCAGGTCCTGCACTGTTACATCCGAGTCTTCCAATGCGTCCGGTGTTGGATACTAGAGATAGCAGAGAAAGGGACAGGGAACGGGATAGGGAACGGGAAAGAGAGAGAGAAAAAGATCGGGAGAGAGAACGCGACAGAGATCGTGACCGTGACCGTTCAATACTCGCTACTCCCGCTTCCAGCTCCTCTTCGGCTCATGGTGGGTCTACTCCACGGCCCAATGGTATATCAACTTCTTCGACTTCAACTCCGCTACCTTCCTCCGCCTCCTCTACTTTACCAAACAAACCAAACATCCCGAACAAACCCAGTCAAACTACCATCGCTAACAGTATAAAATCCCAGCCTCCGCCTGCGTTGATAAAAGCCAGAGCACATCTGAAGAGGACTGCAGTATTGTTGGGAAGACCAGAAGGTGAAGGAGAGGGAGGGATAGAGGGAGGAAATGGGACACCTGTTCAGATTCGGTTGGAGAAAGAGGCTGTAGAGAGGGAGAATAACAAAGAGAGGAGACCAAGTAGGGATAGGTATGGAGATAGGAGATCTGACAGAGAGAGAGAACGAGATAGAGGCAGGAGATCACCAAGCCCAGATTACCGAGGAAAAAGCTTTTCCAGAAGGGACCACCGAAATAATATTCGTCGTGACCGTGACCGTTACCGAGACCGCAGTCCCTCGCCTTATGATAACGGTCGAACGTATATTCCTAGTCATTTGAGACACAACGGTAGATCTAACCGCCACGACCGTTCTCCACCTTCATATTCAAGAAGAGACCGGGGTGATCGTTTTTTACGCAGGTCATCAAGATCTCCTTCGCCTGTACGCTCAGCAGGTTCAACGGGATGGGACAAACGCTCAACAGGATGGGAGAAAGACCACGCAGAAGTGCTTGAGGAATTGGGAAAAAGTTTATTCCCACATCTCAAACTAGAACCGGACGCTGGAGGTCAATTCCTTCGACAGGTACAAGATGCGGATGTGAAAGCTTTGTTGCCGAGTTTTGAGATTGACAAGGTGTGTATAAAATTCGGAAAATCTCAAGTCGTACTAAAATCCATAATTCCGTTAGGTCTTGAAATCCCCCCAAGGAATATTCATCACATTCACAAAAGACTCTGCTCGACGGGCAGCAATGTACATCAACCGGAGTCTAGATAGCAAACTGGCATTTCTCAAAGTAAAAGCAACCGCCTTCCCTCCTCCTTCAAAAATCAAGACGACATGGACAGATGAAGAGATGGTTGGGGAAGCGAAGAAAATCATTACGGAGGAATTGAAGAGGGCGTTGCAGCAGGACGTGATGAGTAAATATATTGGGTCGAGGTTGAAGACGATGATTAATGAATATCAGAATAATAATTCTGCTATGGAACGGGGTGCAGGGATGGATGCTTCGGGTGCCTCGATGGTGGATCAGATTAATGCAAGACAGCAGGGACTAGTAGGATTGTCGTTTAAGAAGCAGAGGAAGGAGAGGAAAGATGTGGTGGTCGAGGAAATCGAGGTTGTGGTCGAAGGGAATCAGGACGAAGAAGAGGAGGAAGAGGAAGAAGGAAGACCGCCAAAGAAAAAGCGGAAGAATGAGGGAGTCGTTCCACCTAAGAAACGGAGAAAACCTGTGCTCGACGAGGAAGGCGAGTCAGAAGTAGAGTCAGAAGACGAGTCAGAGGACGAGGAGGACGTTCCTTCCGCTACCAAGAGTAAGAGACCGCTCTCTGTGCTAGTGGGATCCGGATCTGAGGCGGAGGCTGAAGAGCCAGTGAAGAAGAGATCCAAGAAGGAGGAGAAAGAGATCAAACGGAAAAAGACGAAGAAAGAAGTAAAGAAGAAGACTAGCAAGAAATCCCTTCTGGACCACGTCGTTCTTCCTGATAACGATTCATATGATGTTCCGCTACTTGATCACGTTCATCTTACTCCGACTGCTCCATCACGCTCTGTCTCTCCCTTTGATTCCCGTGCGCTTACCACTCCGCCTCCTACTCCACCTCCGCTCTATCCTGTTGATCCTACCGAGGATGTTTGCGACGATGACGAAGACCTCTACTACGCCAAACTCGTGCTAGCAGGCCGTGTGCCATCAGATGACAAGGTTACAAGTCCCTCCTCTTCTTCATCTAAAGACCCAGAACCAGACCTTGACGTCGACCAATCCTCTCTTCGGAGACACATCACTGGTTCCGCTCGCACAGAAGGCTTCTACAAGATCACCCACGCTGAGAAAGCTGCGTATGTCACCCAGTACCAATCCAAAACGACATCGTCAAACGCTGAAGCCTCTACAACTACCACCGCTCCTTCGGACATCCACCCAGAAGAACCCAAACCTCCTCAACATATAACCTCCTCCCGATCCAACCGTGCCAACGCCCGTCGTCGTGCGCAAGGTCTTGAAGAGATCAACCAAGTCCAACGCGCAGTAGCGTTATCCAAAGGGGAAGCAGCGAGTGAACTCTCGTTCAAATTCAATCAGTTGCAAACGAGGAAGAAACATCTGAGGTTTGCGAGATCGCCAATTCATGATTGGGGGTTATATGCCATGGAGAGGATCGCTAGGGGGGAGATGGTGATTGAGTATGTGGGAGAAGTTATTAGGGCACAGGTTGCGGAGAAGAGGGAAAAGACGTATGAGAGACAGGGGATTGGGAGTAGTTATTTGTTTAGGATTGACGAGGATTTGGTGGTTGATGCTACGAAGAAGGGGAATCTTGGGTATGTGTTTCCTTTTCACTTTGTCAGTGATTGGGTGTTAACGACGATTTTACCCCACTTTACAGACGTCTGATCAATCACTCATGTGATCCTAATTGCACAGCAAAGATAATCACCATCAGTGGGGAGAAGAAGATTGTGATATACGCTAAACAGGATATTGAGCTCGGTGATGAGATTACCTATGGTATGTTCTACTGTTTTTTTATTAGTGTTGTACCTCGCTAACCCTTTCAACAGATTATCATTTCCCATTCGAGCAAGACAAGATTCCTTGTCTCTGTGGTTCGGCTAAATGCCGTGGTTTCCTCAATTAGAAACAAACAATTAATTGCATGGTAATACCACTCTACTACTATTTATCTATTTCGCTTCGCTTTCCTTCATTTTGACTTCTTTCCTCTTTTTTTTCTCTTTTCTTTTTGCAAGCATCCCTCCCTCCTTTTCTACGTGCTATGTGCTTTGTGCTGTGATCCTCTTTTTTGCGCGATAGTAGTCATAAATTATTCGTGTGTATCTACTAGTTTTCTTTCTGGGCGATGGTTGGCTGTCAGTTGTTAAATCATTATCAGGTTATATACTCCGAGTCCCAGTACCCTATTACTTACCCTGCCCTATTTTTGCTGCATCTACTGTCTGCTCAACTGTCGTTCTAATCGTTCCAAAATCCAATGGTCTGTTCATACACTGCAGTATTATGCGTATATATTAACCAGAGGCCTGACTCGCGCGACAATACCATAGCATTGTGCACATATACTGTTTCCTCTCTAAGGCAACTCTACGCTGAAAAAAAAAAAATACCACTTCCACCCTTCCCCCTTTCCTAGTACGACAGACGGACGAACACGGGTGGGATGCTGGGAATAGGAATATTGTATTTAGGTTGTGTTGGGGAGGGGACTACGAACGTCTACAAAAATAATTTGTGCCTGCTATTTTCTTCCAAATACCAAATACCAAATGTCTAAACGCTTACACCTTTCAATACTTCCCTAACAACGTAGAGACACCTCAGGACACCTATTACTCCAGCATGTACTACAGAAACTCGAGGGAAACGGATGATTATTAGATTCTCAAATTATCCGATTTTCATGTATGTACTGACTCCTCCCCGAGATGTGGGTCCTGATCGGTCAGACTTCCATGCTAAACTGTATGGAAGCATTTTGGAATGCCACTCTCACCGTCTCACACCGGTCTGGCTAAAAACATCATTTTGGCGTTACTTGCTAATGTGATTGATTTAATGCACTCGGATACCGGCTCGCTCAAGACTCTCAAGTCTACCGTCTTTTCTTGGGAGGGTCTATTCTAACTCCTGCGAGGTGGACATCGTTTCCTCTTAGTCCACGGTTGCAATAAGCGCCTTTCAGACATCAGATGTTAACTTCCTGACGAGCCGGTAACGAGTACAAGGTTCAAAACTCAGGGAAAAAGGGTAATCGGCAAGGCTCTATTGCTATGTTTGGTATTCTGCTAATGTTTCGATACAAATGCCTTGAGCAAACTTACCTTTGAACTAATAACCTACGCTGGTGAATAATGTTTCCCTATGAAGCTGCGGTTAAACGAATAGTTTGCATCGAGAAGATCAAGGACGAGAGGGGGAAAGGATCACCCCTCTCACAGCATAACTCCTGGCTTCATACCGGTACAACTGCAAGACCTGTGCCAAAAGCAACCCAAGTAACTATTGGCAACCGGGAGCTAAGAGACCCATAAGACGAGCTAAGATGGATATCATCATAAAGGCCAACTTGGCCAAGAGTAGCGCTGAGGCCAAGTTGTAAGCAAGTACGTTCGGAGCCGCACGGCCCACGCTAGTCCAAGGGTCTTCATAATCCATGCCAGTCTCTGCCGATGTACATCGGCATGGGTGCATACGACTCTTGCGACATGCGGCCACAACCACCCCCGACGGAATGTACTCAGTTTCAACAATGGCACTCGGAGTTGCCTCGTTTCTCGGGAAGACAGGCGTGTTCAACCCTTTGATCTCTCAGCCGTGAATAATTCAAGACAAGTGCATAGGTTCTGCGAATGCGAAGGAGTCAAGCATGACTGCTACAGCCTTTTCGGAGGCAGAATCATGGATTTTTGTTTCTCTTGCTGGAACCTTTTTCCTCCCTGACAACACATTTGTATTTTCTGAAATTTCACGTAACCAAGCATTTTTTTTTGTCTCAATGGGGTTATGAACCGACGCGACCCTTTGCTCGTGCGGCGTTTTTGCTTTTAATATAAGCACAGCCGCCCCGAGTTGGTTCTCTCCACTTTTTACAACTCTCTGATCTTCTTTTGTGGGCGATCAGCATGTCTTCGTCGTTCGTCTCAAACCCTCCTGGACCGTTGTGTCTCTGCAGTTCTCCCAGAGGTTCAAAGCCTCCCCAGCTAAGACTTAATCTTGGTTCCATCAGTCCCCTGCGTATTTTATCCAACTACGCGTTTGAGGACCTCGAGAAACACTGCGAGCACGACATGATACAGGCCTCAGATGCATCGTCCGTTTCATCGTTTGAAACTTCTTCTTCTTCTTCTTCTTCTTCTTGTTCGTCAACTAGTCTAGAGGACTCCTCCAAACACTTAACAATTACCCTTCCGTCTCCGGAAGACGCGCAGAACGACGATGAAATATGTTCTGCAAGTTGCAGGAAGGACATACGGCCCCTGCCACCTGTCCCTTCTTCTGCTTCAACAAGTTGTCCTACGCCAACTGTTTCACCTAGAACCCGACCTCTTCCTCCCACCCCTCATTTGAAGACAGACGAAGTGGCGATCTCTGTAACCCTGGCGACGCCTTTGACTTCACCCATTCCTCCTACTGAATCCCCTCATCATCTTTCCTCTCCAAAAATACGACGTCTCCCTAACCCTTTGACTTTGCCTTCTCTTTTGCACCAAGCTTCTTCAGACGCACGTCCAATATCTGACTGTGAGTGTTCATGCCCTCAGAGCCCCACTTTCACGTTAGAATATCTATCCCCCGACGCCGCCTTGCACCGTCGTTTGTCGAAATTGAAACGTTATTTGGGAGAAGCGATACCAAATGACTTGGTTCCAGTCATTTCCTCTGCGCGTGATCCACGAGCTGCCAAAGACTTGCTTGCACGTCTAAGCAGCTTTACAGGGTTGGAAGACACTGCCCACGAACCAATGCTTGATCCTACCGCGATCTCACTGAGATTGAAGGAATTGGAGGACGATAAATCGTTGTCTGACGACGAGCATGATAGTATCGTGTTCGTCGAAGTGGAGTCGCCGGTCGAAGGATCAGACTCATGGTCTGCTGGAGGCGACAGTGCTTTCTGGACTGCGCCTTTGCAGCGTTACAGCAAGAAATGGGTTCGAGAAAAGAAAGGTCGTCGACAGGAGGAGCAGGATTATGCGTATATTCTGCGCGCGCTCAGATCGCTTTGAGCCCCGTTATGTCGGGCTTCGTTTTCTTCGTTTTCAGGCATTGTCATTTTACATATGTACTTCTAACCGCATTTTCCGCTTTCACTACTCGTTCGCTCATCGCTTTTTTACAACATAGCTCGGAACATCATGACTCGCATATCCTTTCTTGCATCCACCTATAATTTGCTTATCTACATTCTTTTATGAATTATTAAGATCCATATTACCCACTCTCTATTTTCAGAGATTTCATCCATGTCGTAGCTCAAGCAGTAGAAGTTCTAACATGGCATATACATAACTAGCTATTCCTACTCTTCATTGCAACTTCCGTCGTGCTTTGGATGTCAAAGCTGGGATTTTCTAGGTTCAAATTGGGAAAAGTCTGACATTGCACAATTTCCTACATACAGGACATATTGAAAGGCAGACATGTATTAGAGGGTGTGTGTATTCATAGATGCTTCATTTTCTTGCATGATTCGTTCATTCGCAGATCATCAATAAGAAGAGGGATGTTTCAGTAGTGTCTGGAGGGTGTCAACCTCAAAGCAGTGTCGAAAGTAGTATTAATGTACTCACACCACCGTCAATCAGCACAGTCTCTCCGTTGATGAACCAGTTGGCAATTAAACACAATGCCAGCGCACCGACATCGCGTTTCGTACCACCAGTGTTGACAGTTGGAATTTCGAATCCCCAAGTCTTGTCGGGAGGGGAAACTGTAATCCCAGCTTCATTCGAGTGACCAGGAAGGGACATCTAGGAATCTTTTCAGTCCTCCGAAATTAATCACTCTTTTGACAGGCCTCGCCTCCGTAGGGAAGAGCCCTACAAGAGTGATCAGTTTTCCAAGTTCTCTCATACGCGAGTGTAAGTTTAAACTGACCAGGAGCTATTCCATTAACTCGAATGCCTAAAGGAAGGAGCTCGTGTGCTAGAGAGGAAGTCGCATGTCCGATAGCACTTTTACTGAACATATATGGATAAGAGCGACCAGACGTAGCAGAATCCTACATCCATCAGAATAGTCTTTAACTCAATAATAGTTCAAATCACTCACTTTGGTCCAGCCGTTCATACTACTCGTCATGATTACTTGCGGCACGAATTTCTTGGTCACTCCTTCTTCCGAAACTTTCCACTTCTCTAGCAAAGGCAAAAATGCAAAGGTCAACCAGTATGCACCAACGGCGTTGGTATTAAGAACGTTGTTAAAATCTTGTGGCTCGATTTTGTCGAAGAAAGCCGAGACATAGGCTGCAGCGGAGGCTTGCGAAGGAGGAGTGAATTGACCTGCCTGGATTCCGGCATTGTTGAAGAGGACTGTAACATAGGGCTGCATCTTCGCCACTTCTTCCGCGAGTCTTTTGGCTTCAGTCTACACAAATTGAGTATTTGTTCCCCATGATGACTGGCAGAAGTTGAGGGTATAACGAACTTTCGAGCTGATATCGCCTTCGAGTCCGTACATCTTACCCCCGGATCCAGATTTCAGCTTGCTGCTAGCATCATTGTATATACTACAGATCCTATTGCACCATACCATATTGTGTATGTCAACACATTGTTTTTTTGAATTACGAGGGTTGTTACCTATCAAGGTCAGCTTGCTTGGGACCGATGATATAGACCGTGGCTCCATTAGCCACCAAGGTCGAACTTATCATCAGTCCTATGCCCTACACGTTGAACTAGTGATTTTAAAGTTTTCGCTGACCGAAAATCACTTACGCTCCCACCACCGGTAACAACCGCAACGACACCGTTGAGGTCGAATAAATTCATAGCGCTTTGACCGTTCAAGTCGATTTGCGTTGACATCTTGCGCACTCGTTTGGAAATGGTCGAAAACGCACTGACAGGTGGGAATGAACTTTTTTGTGACCTCACGCACAGCGCGTGATTGGGAAAACATTTATTGCTTGCATCTCATATTTGTTACAGTTGCGATCATAACTACAGCTGATCTCGAGCAGGTGTTATTACAGTTGCAACAGGAATAGTATCGATGGTCGCGATCGACTTCACTGGTCGAGGATATCCACTAGGGTCGCCCTTATAAGTTCTGAGTGTGAGCACCGGAACGACCAACTAGTTAACGCACGCACCAAAACATTCAACGGATAGCCTTTATCAAATGGCTGTAAACCGTCTAAAAATTCTTTTTGAGCCTTTGAAAGACTGATCTCCAAAGCTTCCAAATTTGACTGTAGGTGTTCAACCTTTCGGCCACCGATAATGGGAAACATATATGGGGCCTTATGTAGAACGTATGCAATTGCCACTTGAAGTGGACATGCCTGGTCAATACATGAATGACAAACGCCATTGGAATTTCACTCACGGGCACTGATACTTTTAACCCCAATTTCTGTGGCTAGCTTTTCGAGACCATCGCATATTGCTGCTTCACTAGAAGTGCGTTCCCAAGATCCAAAAAAGAAACCTTGTCTGCCTTGTTCCCCACTAGCACGCCGTTTCTCCTCTTCCGCTGTTGTTCGAATATGGCCAGCGGCGAGAACGAAATAAAGATTGAGAGCAATTCCTAACAGCAGCAGGTTATTGGGGTCGTAGCGAAACGACAATGATCATATAGCACCTTCATGTTGGCACATTGGAAGAATTTCTCGTTCTATATCCCTTTTGAGGATAGAATACGGGGCTTGATAGACTACAAACGGGGTCTTGCCAGTCGAACGGGCATAGTCATTAGCCTTTACTACGAGCCAAGCAGGGGCATTCGATATACCCTGTAGACAGGTGAGATGAGATAATTTATATAGGATAAACAACCTGTGCTTACCAGATACAAGACTTTGCCTGCGGCTACTAAATTGTGTAGTCCGTCCATAATTTCCTCAACAGAAGTATGCATATCCCAGGCATGGACATAGAAAATATCGATATAATCTGTACGCAGCCTCTTGAGACTGATTTCAAGGCTGACGCGCATTGATTTCAGGTTGTTCCCCACGAAATTAACTTTCTGTTTCGCTAAAGGAATGCCCAACGTACGACCTGGAATGTTTGTGTACTGGTGTCCCACGAGAAATCAGTGGTTGTATGAGTATACTGCGCTCTTACTTTCGTTGCAATAATCATTTGACTGCGAATATCGCGTTGTTCCATCCATTCACCAATGAATTCCTCGGACGAGCCCTCTTGACTGTGAGTATAAATATTGGACAAGTTTTACTCGAGCAGGAGACTAATCCCACACACTAGTTATTGGCAGTATCAATCCAATTTCCTCCAGCGTCGTAATAGGTATCCAAGAGTTTGAAGGAGGACTGCTTGTCCATGGATCCGAACCCGGCAGACCATTGATCACCGATACTCATTCCACCTAGACACAGCGGCGATACATGAACGGAAGACCTCGGGGAAAGTTGTCGGTAACGAGCGAGTTTTTGGTGGGGACCTGGAGAAGGCTCAGGTTTGAAGATTGCATCCATCGTTGAGAAGAAAGCTGAAGAGAGGTTTCCAAAAATGATCCTTTTTATAGCGCATCTCAAGCACTCGGAATGGACTCGGAGGAGTCTATACATCCGACAGCGATGCACTACGGTCATCACGTATGCACTAATTTGTCTGTTGTATGGTCACTAGACATTAAAGTCTTTCACACTAACGTTTTATGACTTCAAAACATACCAAATTTATGATCTTCCAGATCGTCTCATTTTCGAGCTGAGGTTTCCATGGCCTTATTTAATCTTTCTTCCAACAATCAAGTCTCCAGTACAGTTGTAGATCCACTATTTGCTCGCCAGCATGTGTACATAGTTGGAGACAAAGGTACCACAACCAACCCTGCTTTCAGAATTAGAGTCAAAGCATTGGGATAGTGTAAGAGCAAAAAATTCCAATGAATGCTGCCAGAAGCGGAACTGACATCTTAATCACCGGTTCTGTAATCAGCGCTCCCATAAAACCTCAGAAGAGCTTGGCAACCTCAATTTTAGTAAGACCAGCACCAACTTCAATATGTATGGTTATCTGTGGTTGAACTTTTTATGGATAGATAATTTCGCTCACCTTCCACTGTTTTCTCCAGGACTTCCATCTCATGAACTTCAGATCTTGACATTCTTGCCTCTCTTTCAACAACACCCTCTACTTTCAGCGGGGTCTTTCGGCTCGCCAAACATGATGAAGTTCAGGTAATGGTCCGTCTCTCTCTGACTTCTCTCCGCGGACTGATTATGTGGATGAGATCGGGGCAGTAGTATACGTTAGGTTTGTCTCTCTTGCCGCATTGAAGATGTTCTGACCAGATCTGGTGCAGTTCTAACTTCACTGTTCACTGGATAGGATGGCGAAGCTCACGTTGGACTGACGACGGTATCAACACATACTTAACTCACCAAATTCGTATAGGGCATGACTCGGGTTCAGTCGGAGGCTGGAATGAAGTATTCAACAAAACAAATACCTCTTTGTTTTTTGGCCCATTGAATTAGCACAGGCCTATAGCACCCATGATATGTATTATCGCTGAACGCTGTACATCTATGAGTTCAAGGCTTCACACAGTAGATGATAATGTACTGACAGTGGTAACTGTCATACGGTACTAGCATGTATCCTGTCGAGTCTTGTTTGTCTATCCGGAGTCTCTTAAATCTGCATCACTGAGGATTGAATCTCCTGTATAAATTGCTGTTGAAGTGCTTTCAGTTGTTGTGTGCATTTACAAAATGAGGTTTAAGAACTAAATTTCGAAAAATTGGTGAGCATCCAAACGGACCTCCGGAAAGGTTGTTCTGAGGTATGAGGAGCATTGCAAGGTTACCTCGGGAAATTCTCAAATAGGGATATTGAATCTTGGAACAAGCGCAAAACCTCACAAAACTCATTGAAATGCGTAGCGGGCGAATATTTCTCGATCAGTCGGTGGACTAAACCCTAACCTAGGTCCAAAAATATTTTCACGCTGTTCCTCACTGACCATGTCAGATGTCTCTGTAGGTTCACAGATATTCGACTTGGTGTTCCACCCTTCAAATACAACTGTATACACTGCCCTTCTTTCTGGCAAAGTCAAAGCTTTTGCATATAATCAATATGGACGTAGTAAGGAAGTCTTTTCAATCAAACTCTCTCAGAAGTCCTGTCGTGGAATTGCATTAAGTGAAGATGGGGGAAGATTATACATTGTTGGGAAGGGCAAAGGACTACAGTGTGTTGATCGCGATTCTTGCCGGATTACAAGCATTACATGGCTAATGTTGCGTTCTTTCAAGCACTGTCGACACAGTGACAGGGAAACTAGTTGAAAGTCGAGCCAAAGCGCATGAGTGAGACTCCCCATCCTGCATTTACCTGGAAATGTCCAATTATCTCCTTGGAAGGACTGCTATCAATCGCGTGAAGAGTGTCACGTCGTGGCTGATAAGTACTGGCGATGACGGAGGAGTTGTCAAGGTCACATCATTCCACTAAACTTGTTGGGGCAGAATTGCTGATCTACGTGACCTTAGCTGTGGGACCCAAGGAAGAAGGAATCTATACGAAAATACACGCACCATTTTGACTATATCACTGATTTCTTGTGGTTGGAAGACAAGAAACACCTAGTCACTACTAGGTACGATATTGATAAGCCGGTTTTCAGCTGTACTTAGGTGTCTTTCAGTGGTGACGGAACGCTTTCAGTGATTGACGTTCGGGCGAAAACATCCGAACCATTTGCTCAGTCCGAGGATCAAGAAGATGAGTTACTCTCCATTGTGCCCATTAAAGGGTAGGCGCATTTTTTAATTCATTTTCCGAATTTCTGTTTGAGCTTTCTTGGGCGCCGTCCCTTCACATTCCTTTGTTTCATGCTTTTCCGCCGTTATCTTCTCGCTTGTGCGATATACGATCTCATTCACTTGGATCGACGGCACTCCAACCACTACCTTACATGCCCTCATCCTCAACTACAGTTCTCCGTCTCTAATTCATTTGTGGACCTGATGTGACGCTTACTATCGTATATGGAATAGTGGTACCAAGGTCGTCGTTGGGACACAACTCGGTATACTGTCGGTCTTTAACAGAGGCAGTGGCTGGGGTGATTGCGTAGACCGTATACCAGGGTCCGTAATATCTCTACTACCACGTTCTTGTCATTGAAACATCGTTATATGCAGTCATCCGCATTCCGTGGATGCGCTTTGTGCTCTTCCTGCTTCTCTACCGAATGCAGATCATACGAGCACGATTTTAACTGGCTCATCCGACGGTTTTGTTAGAGCGGTCGGTATATTCCCCACAAAGCTCCAAGGGGTCGTCGCCGATCATGGCGAATGGCCAGTAGAACGAATCGCGATCGGTGAGGGTTTGAACCAACTAACGCTGGACGAAAACGAAGGAGAGTCTGCGGATGCGGAAAATCATTCGAACGCGTCTAAAATAAACGGTCAGATCAACACTGCAGATACTGATGATGGCGAGAACGAGAGTGAACAGGGGCATTATTGGGTTGGTAGCGCTGGTCATGATGAGCTCTTGAAGCTTACGAACCTCGGAAATTTCTTCAATGGTGAAACTAGAGAGGAGGAAGTTGACGAGCGGCAAGACGACGACCAGGCTGGTCTTCCGTCTTTGGACGATGAGTTGACAGAAACCGCCGGGCAGCCTGACAATCCTATGCCTCCTCAGCATTTGAACGTTGTAGAAACTAGCCGCAAGGACCCCGACACCGACTCTGACGCTGAGCTGGAACCTACTAAATACAAGAAACGGAAGAAGAAAGAAAAAGATCCTCTGTCGTCGAAGAGGAAAAAAGGAAGAAATGAAGTAGAAGTGGAGGGTGCATTTTTTGCCGAGCTCTGACAGAGGCAAGAGTACATAGTACTACTGTATAGGACTTGGTTTTGGAACGAACTGATATATTTGGGGCGCTTGAGGTCATTCGCATTGGAACGGCGGTCACAACGTGATCTTCGAGAGCATTTTCCAACTACCAAAATCGGTTGTTATCTAAAGTAGGGAAACATGGACCGCAAAGATTTTGGAACTCTGAAATGTTGGTTGCAATGCCTCATAGTGGTAAGTTGTATGATGTATGTAGCATTGTGTCCTGATCACAGATTGGCTACCTCAGCCTGACTACCTCAAAGGGGAGCTGAAATGAGAGGTGTGTCTACCATGTTAATTCCATGTGCTCTTTCAGAGTGCTAGCTGATACGACCTGGCTTATTACTGGCTCAAGCCCAGGAGGGTATGGTTAGTCGACGACGTGATTATAGTATAGTAGTGGCTGAGCACTCACTCAGCTGTTGAGAATCTTACACACGTTTGAATCTAGCTACTTCTGGGTTGATCTTATGTGGGGCATCAGTGCCTTTGCTGAATGCTTGATTGACAGTGTATAGCCCTTTGTTCAATGGGTGTCTCTAGTGTTCTCTTTCTGCTGTGAATATGGGCACACTATCAATGAACTCAATCAGACTGATTTTAAATACTTCTAAGTATCTCCTGAAACATTGTATGACTGTCCATCATCCAGGTCGAGGTCAAGCTTTGGAAGTAATACATCACATTGCTTGCCAAACGTCCTTGGTTTTTTCCAAAATTATTGGCCTCTCTTCGTGTCCCGCGTCCGTGACGCCTATAGTGCTGACACGTGACCTTGTCGTTCTCGGATCTTCGACTCGAAGACTCGATGGCCACTTCAATTGTCTACTCCTGGTACACCTTGTAATCTTACTACGAGGTGCCTGATATATTTTCAACATGATTACTGCCCGCCGAGCAGTTCAGACACCCGTCTATATGCGTTTGAGGCGTCGCTTGTCATCTAGAGCTTCCGGTATCCTTTCTGCTTTGGACATTCCCTTAAACAAGGAGGTTAGTGGAGTATACGATGGTCAATGGAAGGGCTCGGGTGAAATTGTGGAATCACTGTGCCCTACGACTGGAGAAGTCCTAGCTCGTATTAAGAGTGTGCGTGTGATTTGTTTATGAATGATTTCAAGTAAATAGCTTCCGGCTTTCAGGCTTCGCATGCAGACGTATCAGAGGCTTTGATAAAGTCTCGCCAGGCTTATCTTCAGTTCCGTGGTGAGTCCGTTCCCATTAAACAAAACCGGGCGACTTAGTTGCTTCAGATGTTCCTGCGCCACGTAGAGGCGAGATTCTAAGGCAAATCAGGGAAGGACTTGCCAATAAGGTTTCGTCATAATAATATTCTACTGCTACTGGATACGCTGTTAATGCCTGTAATTCGCAGAGAGAGGAGTTGGGTGCTCTGGTCACCTTGGAGATGGGCAAAATCAGGACTGAGGGTGTGGGGGAAATTCAGGAATTTATTGACATAGTCGGTCATATCTTCCCTATACTTAACTGACGCTAAGCTGTCGCTTTAGTGTGATTACGCTGTTGGACTTTCTAGAATGATGAACGGAAGGCTTGTGGCCTCAGAACGTCCCGGGCACTCTATACTCGAAGGTGAGTCGTGGAACAATACCGGAAGGCATTTGTTGACGAAAATGATCAGTGCCCAATCCCCTAGGCGTTGTTGCCGTTTTGTCGGCTTTCAACTTTCCGGTTGCTGTATATGGATGGTACGTAGTACGTACCACTATAGTGTATATTCATACATTAATAATTATCTGGATAGGAATTTGGCCTTGTCTTTCGCAGCGGGGAATGCAACAATCTGGAAGCCTTCGCCGACTACACCATTGACGTCAATTGCTGTCACTTCCATCGTCTCTCAGATTTTGGAAAAGAATAACCTCCCAGGTGCATTGGCCGGACTAGTCACCGGAGGGCAGCCTGTCGGTGAGGCGCTTGTAGCTAGCAAGGAGGTGGAACTAGGTGGCTATATATTTGCCCTCGATGGAGATTATGGAACGTGAATTAATTGTCTATTTAGTTTCCTTTACGGGCAGTGAACGTGTTGGCCGCATTGTGGGGCAGGCTGTCGTGTCCAGGTTTGGCAAGTCGATCCTTGAACTAGGTGGAAATAATGGTCGGCGACCACTCTATGAATACATTTCATTTGAAACTCAGATGCGTTGTTTTAGCTTCAATTGTAATGCCAGACGCAGACCTCTCTTTGGCGGTACCCGGTGTTTTCTTCGGCGCTGTTGGTACTGCAGGCCAGCGATGCACCTCTACCCGCCGTCTTTTCTTGCATCGCGATATCGCTGACGAGTTTCTCGAGCGTCTTCAGAAGCTATATGGTTCACTCAAGCCTGGAGATCCGTTGGATAATGATACTCTTCTAGGACCATTGCATACTCGCGCTGCAGTCGATCTTCATAAGAGTACGATCGACTACCTACGTTCCATCGATGCCGATATCTTATCTGGAGGAAAGGGATACGATGTGACTCCATATGAAGGTGGAAATTTCGTACAACCCACCATCGCGGTCCCAAAGTCTGTCGACATGTCAGACCGCATTTGGAGTACCGAAACGTTCGCACCAATCCTAAATGTAGCTATGTTCGATGAACTAGAAGAGGCTATTCAATGGAATAATGCAGTACCGCAGGTGTTGATTCATTTTTCTACGCTTCTACTTTTGCTTCCATTTTCCCTGCTAACTCGGATTCTATCAGGGTCTTTCCAGCAGCCTATGGACTCGTGACTTGCGAAACGTAGGAAAATGGACGGGTCCTAGTGGATCGGACGCTGGAATCGTCAATGTCAGTGCTATCACTTGTTATCTGTCCCGTATCTATCTCACGGATGGGATTCTCGTTTTACGCTGCGGCAATTTCCCATAGGTTAATGCAGGGACATCAGGTGCTGAGATTGGAGCTAGCTTGTGGGTGCCTGTGTTCTCCAGCAACGAGAATCAGCCTGTACTGACATCCCGCATCTAATGTGTCTCAGCGGCGGTAATAAGGTCAGTCGCCACGGGAGTCACGAAAACTGGCATTTGAACTCACACTATTCACTGTTCATGTTTACAGAGTACAGGATGGTACGTGTCGCATCGAATATGTATCGCACTTCTCTTTTGAACTCGTTCAACAGGGGTAGAGAATCCGGTGGCGATGCTTGGAAACAATATGTACGCTGGAGCGCCTGTACCAGTACGCTATTTGTGTTGTCCTCGAGATGTCATGTTCTCACTGCACTGACAGTCAATTTCTCCAACGAGGCCCCCCTAGCGCAAGGAGTAAACTTCGATTTCGACTAAAACGGAGAAGAGACGTACGGCTTATTTACAGCGATAACCATCCTTTGCAGACTAAGCTATGTACGTGCTCTCAGGTAATTGAATAGTATGCGAAGCTCGGTACGATCCCAAATGGCAAGCGCATTTCATAAACATTAAGGGTGGCTTGGTCGTGGAGGTGTACAGTTCTCCGTATGTTTTCTTCTTCTGATGTACTTGATCCGGTATAGAGTACGGTAGTGGCAAAAAACAAATCAGCAGCATGAAATACTTCCGGGTTCATCAATATGAACCACGCTGAAAAAGAGACAGTTGTGGGAGCTGCGAACACCGACACAAGATCTAATTTTCTTCAGTAAATTGTAAATTTTTACTTGTTGGGGTTTTGATTCTAAACGTATCCAAGGCCAAATGTAGATATGCCTGATTGATTAAATAAATCTCATCAGGTTAAAGCAGTGCCTTGCAATCACAACTTATAAGCCGGAAGCCGACATTTTCTTTCAAAACATCTCGCTAATTTTTTCTCCCGTCTTTTCTAAGCCGTGCTAAAACGGTCAAGTGTCGGTTTCCTGGGTTCCTTGCACTACCACCATTTCATTTTCCCAATCTCACATAGACATCATGTCTAGCACAGAGGATCTACCATGGCCCGAGCTGGGCAACGTTTCCAGAGGGGCTACTCGAGGAAACCAAGGGCAGAAGGGTGTATTAGGCCCTCCTGATCGTGACGGACGCTGTACTCTACAACTACGCGTTCAACCGGGAGTTTTGGCTGTACGATTAAATCGTCAAGCTAGCGACTGGTACAGGACATTGGATAACGAAGTTAATCGCGCCCTAAAGCTAACAAAAACTTACTGGAGAAAAGCAAGGAGACGACAGGACTACGACGCGCGGGCTGATCAAGATCATATGGAGTTGCATGAGTGGCTGCAGCAATTGAAGGATAAAACAATGTCGCATTTAGAGTTGCTTATGCAAAAGGGCGATATACAGGGCCCGCCATATACCATGCCCGACGACATCGAATTAACCTTTTTGCGCAAATTTATCGAACGGCAGGCCGCAGGACTTCCTCATAATCCGCGTCTCCGTAATGGAGCCGACCCAGGCTATATCATTCGTGACCACTCAGTGGATTCAGGATCCCCAGATCCTCCAGAAAATTATCTAGACCAAAGGAATCGAGGCGCTGGTGTCGGTGAGCATGGGTAACTTTTTTTTTGTGTTTGATCCGGATCTCATACTTGCGACAGACACAGCAGAGGTGGGAAACAATCATATGTCTTTAAGCAGTCGACCCTCAGATTCGCCCACTTTACGAAACCCCGAATCTTTAACTCAAGAAGCCACAACGTCCAGTAAGCTATGTGCAAGTTGCCGTTGTCACCGTTCCTGATTCCGATCATAGAACAATCGCTTCAAATAACTCGTGCAGCACTCGCTCGTGCTCAAAAAGATACACAAGACGCCTTTTTACGTTACACTGCTTGCCTCGACGCTGAGCGTCAAGCAAGACAATCAGTGGCTGCGGCAGAAAAGCGTCGGGATGATGTTAGTACGTCGATCCCGAAGCTGATTCTTTTTTCACGGTTTCTGAGCATCTTCACAGTGGCTGCTCTTTTGTCGATGAACACAGCTGGTCTGTTATTGATGATTTGCGTACCTTGGCGCGGATCCTAATAGACTATCTACGCAGAACAACGATCAAGACAGTCTTCCGTTTCATTAGAAGAAGCTCAAGCTGCGCATGCTCTAACTCGCTATCATAGTGAAGTAAGTAGTTCAATGACCGATTCATACATATACCATCTTTTGACCATCGATGGAAATAGGCTCAGGACTTTAAAAACAGGTCAAATACTAAACCATTGGAATGGGGCGATGCTGAGACACAAGGTATCTATGCAACTGAGCCAATGGCTCACCTCGAAGTAAGTGATAGCAGAGATAGCGAGGCTGAATCACTGCTAATAATGATCAATAGAATCATGGGCGCATTGTCCGAAAACATTCACGGACCTGGGAAAACGGCGGGCAATTGCAGGGTATGGCCTTTATTCGTTGTCGTCTGTCAATTTCCTCACTATGGTTTAGATCCCCAGTACGGCGAGGTACTTGGGCCTGGCCAGTTGAGATCACCATCGCTGAATTCCGATTTTCAGGATCTCACTGGCTTGCCACCACGAAAACGCATACACCATATGATACCCGGATACGATGTCATGAACAACCCACTACAGGCGCAAAACATGACATTACAACCATGAACCTCATGGACACCTCTCTGCATTGCTTACGATCTACATCATGATATTTATTGCTTGTATACTAATTTGCATATACCGTCTTCTTAATTATCACTTGTATAACGACTCCATCGTACGTATATGTACCCCCCCCCCCAATCATCTTCGCTGGAGTCGATTTGTACTTGTACAATACTTAAACTGCTTAAATTTCGACAAAAATAGTCGAAATATCATTCACATGATACAGTATGAAAACTCTGTGCATTCAGTTTTGACATCGTCAGCATCTGTTGAACTTTGAGATATCATATAGATAGATGGATAGATAAATGTTCCTTGATTGCTGAATTATTTTTGGTACCCGCGAAACAATCACGACGATCGTGGGATGAGGAAAGGCCTTAGAACGCCGAGCGCTACTGTCGCCGATAAACGCTCATTTTTGCTGATTGTGTATCATATATACCCACAAGGAGGGAGCGAGAGAGGGAAAAGAAGATAAGCTACTAATTCTAGCTTGGACCTATTGCAGACAAAGGGAATTCGTTGCCAAGGCCCTGCTTTATCAAAAAAATTGCCCAACATATGGTCCAAGTAGCCCACAATGATGTACCATTTTGGGAGGTCAGTGTGGTTCTGGTCATTGTCGCACTCGACTTATTCAGAAGTCCCAGCGCTTTGTCCGCATTGTCAAAGGTTGCCACCTCAGCTAGGTATAAAATGAGTATCTGGTCGCATTGCTGTGCCATTCTCTCTACCGCTCTGCTCGTCTCCTGCCAGTTTTTCAACTTAGTGCTATTTTTCAATGCTCTTAAACGACTCCTTCGATACCAAGATCGTGACAGAAGTGCCTCATCCGGAGCTCACGAACCGTCAGTCCACGTCCTGCCCTCGTGTTATCGAAATCCTAACGCAAAAATGCTCTCTAGCTTCCCCTCCGACTTGCTGGAACTACGTTCGAGGACATTGCTCTTATAAAAAGTGCAAGTACTACCACCCTACAGATATTTCTTTCCCTCCGTATCAACGCAACAGCCCCTTCGCATCTTCGAAGCCTTTGCCATTTCCATATCATAATGATATGATCGAAGAAGCTACTGAAGACTGGAGAAAGACTCCTCGTGCTTCATCCACTGTGTATACCCCCGTCGCATGGAAAACCGCGCCTTGTCGAAAATTTTTATTAACTGGAAGCTGTCCGTTGGGTGACAGGTGTAAATTGTATGTGTTTTTTTTTGGTTTCTCGTTCATTTATGTGCAGTCTTACATTGAAGTTTGGGTAGCATTCACGACCGAGATGTTGTGCATAACAGTCTAGATGCTCGAGGTCACGGACAGTTGTTGACAGACACAATCGCGCCTTCGAAGGCGCATTGTTGGGCGTTTGTCCAGGGCAAGTGCAAAAATCCATTCACTTGTCGTTATTTCCATCCAGAAAATCCAAGAGCTTGTAAGTCTATGTGTTGAATTGTTCTATGTCTACTCTCTCTAATAATTAACTCCTTCAGATATGAAATATACACCTTGCCTACTTTGGCCCAAGTGTCCAGTCGGCGAGCGTTGTTCATTCAAACATCCAAAGCCACTACACAACCAACTGACGCCTGCAGCCAGTAATCCTGGTTCCAGCGTTTTTCGCTCTGGTCGGCTAACGATCCCTATGGAACATTGCTTTCCTTCAAAGTCACCTTTGATCGCGTCAGGATCTGATAGCACATACTGCCCACCGAGACGTTATTCGTATCACCCTGTCTACTCTTCACATGATTTTGCCTATGATGGATTTGTATCGGCTCCGCCCGCGCGTAGTGCCCATGCGTCACTGAGTGAGGACCCAAGACAACCTAACAAGCATTGCCTCTCTTACCTCCCTCCCGGCCATGCTCGTCGTATCAGTGTTCCCGTCCGACTTCATGACATCCCTTCCACCGCTTCCAGGTTATAGATAGTCTAAACATTATGGACAGAGTATTCCTGAACGAATTTACGCACTTTTATGCCTTTCTTGGTTTTTCATTCACTCCCCGTTTCCCATCTAGTATATTACGGACTTGAACCTTCTTTCATTTTTTTTGATTATGTTGATTTCCGCGTAACACATGTCCTTGGCATCGTTAACACATTATTCTACTGAATTTACATGGCCACTAGAAATGTATGTACTCTTAATCTAACTCAACTGGAGGGAAGCACGTATCATTGCAGGGTCACCCTGTCGTCTCTGAACTCGACACATGAGTGTTGTGTGAATAATCTCTAGGGGGACTCCTTTCAAGTGTTTTTCATCGTTAGTTCTGTAATTGATAGCGTTTCAGTGATACATAGTAGGATCGGCGATCATCTGTGCGACACAGGAAAGGGAACGTGCAACGAGTCAAATGGCTTTAGTTTCGCTTGTCTTCTTGATCACATCAATCAACTTCCCGCTCCCTTGACGGAACGGCCAAACTACGCTGATTTAACGTTATTGACAGCAAGTCGAGGCGAGGCAGTAAGGGAGGGGTTGGATAAAGATCATTATTCACCGGTGGAATTTACAAAGTGCAACTAACATTCGAAAGTAAAAAGCTCCGGTCTCTACGGGAAGGGGGACAGAGTCCTGTATCATTATGTAGTAGGAACGGCAAATGATTCCCCGTTAGACCTCGGATTGGCCTCGGAGGAAGAGGAATAACTCGGAACATTCTGTGTAGACTTGTGAACAGTGGGAGTATATTGACCAAGCACTTCAAAGGTTCAATATACATAGAGCATATATATTCATACTGCGGCCTAGATGCCTAAAGAAACGGATCCAACGATTTCAATAGCTATTCCATCCCATTCATAGTTGCATACGTACTTGTCACAATGACTGAAAGATCTCGAAGCTGTATATACATCATCATCAGGCACTGAAGAAAACGGGGAATGGTAGTTGTTCGTCCAAAAGTTCAAGTCCCCCCCTTAGCACTAGTCAGGCAGAGCCAGCACTTTGCCGGTCAAAACATTGCAATGAAGATAGACATAATTGGAATAGCGTGTGCGGGAGGGATGAAACTTTGATATTACACGTACGTTCTCTCATTGTACCCTGCGAGGTTCCAGAATGTAATTTCCGATAGTCGAGGAGGTAGGTTTTATGTACACTTTCCCGTTACTCCGGGTTGCTTCGGAGAGATTTCGGGAGGTTGTGTTTGCAGGCTCATCGAAGAGAAAAAAAAAGAACAATAGCAGCAACTTGTTTCGATCAAGTGACCTCGGGGTTATGGGCCCCGCGCGCTACCACTGCGCCATGCTGCTGGTGTCTTTATCTTCCCTTGGTTGCCTGGTCTAGGCCAGTGTATGTATAAGTCACTTGTTTTGAAAACTATAAGCGTATGTTAAGCATCTTCCTCTCCATATCTTGTCGCACTTGGTCCTTGAACGTACTTGAGAGAGAGGGAGCTTGGACGCAACGACAGCAGGTGTACGGTACAACATACGATGAATAGTAAACGCACCAGTTTTTACACCAAGGCGACGAAGCAGAAAGCAGTGTCACGCAGCAGCAGCCGCAAACTGGGAAAGTCTTCGTCGCCATTGTCGGCCATCAGGTCACCGTAACGCGAAATCAGGAGTCAAATATGGTCGCCTCCATCGTTTCAGCCATAATCTGTCCCTGTCTCTTTAATTCGCTTCATGGTGTAGACAACGGCAACGTTTTGCATCCGACAGTTTCTCGCACTCAATTTCTGATACCAACAACTCGAGAAGATGTTCAAGTGGCGATGTCCATCCTGTTATTAATTTCTGGACGTACGCGAACATTATCTCTTCCACTCTTACCAGTGCTTAACAATATGCTGTCGAACATAAATCGGTCATCACATTCTCGTGGACGTATATATGGGGAATTAGAGAACAGAATGAGCATTTTCCGGGAAAGACAAAACGCCCTGGTTTACTAGGTCGTCTGTTCCTTCGGTTCGACAGGACCAGCATTCATATCGGGTGTGGGTTCCATCTGCTTCTGCTTTTTGGCGGCGTCCTCAGCTTTTGACTTTTCCATATCTCGCCGCACTTGTTCATCAAATGTGCTTGGAATGGAGCTAGAGCTACAACAGCGACAGCATGAGTAAGGTGCCACTGTAGAAAACTGTCAAAATAAGGCCAAGTTTTGAGATGAACATATACAACGTACCTGTATTGCACCAAGTTGACAATGCAGAAACAAAAGCTACGCAGCAGCAGCCACAGAAAATAGAAACACAATCACCACCAGCATTGTCGGCCATTTTGTAATGAGTGAAGTCAAAGAAAGGGTTGAAAAGGAGTCGGTTGGAGCATCTTCTTACAGCTTTTCGATCTTCTCAAGCTCGAAGCTGGAGTGACGAGCGGTGTCGTGATCAAAATCCGGCTTTATCGGACAGCTCTTCATAACAGCCTCTTCGAAATTTCACCAATTTTGTCCCATAAATCAAGTCAACGCGCACACTTTGAAAATGATTCCAAGTGAACAATTTGAAACCCAAGAAAAACCAAAAGAACTATTCAAAATTGTGTAACGAAATTTCTCTGAACGGATTTTGGGATTACTCAAGTTTGTCTGCCACCAAGAATTTTGGCATACCACTCGGAATGGAGAATCGGTGGGCACAAAAATCAAGCATTCCTTGGACAACGGAGCCTGTATTTGGTTATCGTAGGTGCTCATTGCAGATGTACTGGGATTGTTGGGTGCATTAGGAGCGCTGAAAAACAATAGACTGAAGGGAGATTTACGTATCTTGTCGAATTCTCCATCTTCGAGGGAACCATTATTCCCTTCAGATAATGTCAAACGAGCGATAACAAAACTCACGGGAGTAACGCGTTAACGACGAAAGTACCGCCGGTAGCGTTGTGGGATGTGGGAAGAACTGCCGCCTGCACGAGAGTCAACATCGCAACGGCAACAAAGGCAAAAGTGGACATGGAAATAGTTTTTATTTTTCCAAGAGGTATAGCCGGTTATCTGGGAAAAAGTTGCTCAACATGCAACTGGTTTCATGACGCGAGCACCTTGAGCGCAACGTTACATACAATCAAAGTGTTTATGTCTAACAGAGACCATAATTCTGCTCTAGACAAGTCCGAGACAAGGTAGAGGCAAGTCCGGCCTGAAAGCCTAAGGCCTACGCCACCCTGTTAGGGTGGTCCTGAACACAAGTTGCCATAGGTTGCCATGTGGAGTTGAAGATGAATATAGGATAGACCTAAGTGACTTTATTACAGGTCTCACGACGGTTAGTATCCGTACAACAAGTAAATAGAAAAAGGAAACCTTTACCAAAGCGCAAAAACTTGGAAAAGGTACACCCATAAGCGCTGGGCAACAAGCAAGAGAGACAAAGAAAGAACAAGTCCGAGTCAGTATGAATTAACGAAACCATTTACTTCCTCCTGCACTTTTGCACTATTTTAGCCAGCTCTCTTGGTCTTCTTAGTCAGCACTATGGAGTTCCGTTTGTAGAAAAAAAACCTGCAGTGGGTCAGCTCACATATAGATACTCCCTTGCACGGAGACTCAGCTTTGAATTCGGGGAGTCAACTTACTATGCGCAGGGAGTCAACTTAAGTTCTGTGCAGGGAGTCAAGTCAAAGTAGTGCAGAGACTCAACTCAAGTTCTGCACGGGGACTCAGGTAAAATATCAACTAAATCAATATATTCTTGAGCCAATTATATCAAAAGCAGTCCTTTAGTTGAAAGAGAATCAAACAGTATCCCAACGAGGGCACTAGTCAAGAGAAAGTGAGGAATATGGAACAATTCAAATGACGTTGAGAGGGTATACTTTGGGTGAATGAATAGAGGTCAGTTAGGGCCAAGGAAAGTTGAAGGAAGGACAGATACTAAGGCAAAGAAAAGGGTTCATCATTGAGGCCAGGGAATGAAGGTCAAACAAAAGAAGGCTGATCATGGGCACATAACATATATTAAATAAAAGTCCAGTTTTGATATAAAGGGCAAGGGGAGAACAAAGGTTTGCTTGAGTATGACCTATCAAGGCATGCAGAGAAATTTTCAAGCAAGCAAAATAAGCAAGTCAAAAAGAATGGGATCTAGTCTCTTTTCCATACATGAATGTCTTCCATAGACTATTACAAAATTGGTGTGACATATGAGGCAAAGAAAGTGGCCATTGAATTTGAAGGAGCATCAGCTGCTGAAGCAGATGCTAGCAAGACTGAGGAGGCTGATGTAGACATGGATGCAAAAGCTGGAGAATGACAGGTCATTTTCTTGGATGCTGTAGTAGCCTTGGTATAGTTGTTGCTGCCACTGTCACCACCATCCTCATCACCATCTTTGTTTGTATCCTCACCTCATTGCCACCCTTGTCACTGTCCTTGTCAATTTTGTAATCACTAAGCATGTATTTCTGATCACTGTTCTTAGCAGCCTTCTCCCATCTTAGCAATACCTGCATTGAAACACCAGTCAGTGACATGGCCATTCTTTCTGCTTCTTGTATGCATTTGCAAAAGCATTGCATCCTGTGTTGGAATATAGGGTGTAATGAAACTATAAAATTACACATTAGAAAGGTGTGTACATAGTATAAATTCCACTTGCTCATATGAAGCTCTCAGTCTGCTATGCTGGACTTGCCATCATTGGCTGCTACACTCCAGAGAGCGTTGCTGTCAAAGAATAAAAACCGTGGACTAGTCAATAGTTGGAGACCCCACTTACGATTTTTTCTGCCAAGCAAATACTCAAGCATTTTCTTGTGGGCAGAATTACTATCAAGTGTAAGATAGTTGGGATTCAATGTCAGTTTATCTAAGTAACAAGTGGCAAAGTGACCAAAAGCAAGTGGTAACAAGTTGCACAGAGTTGATTCTACTTCATCAAATGTGCATAGCCTGTCAAATGTAATTGGTGCAGCAAGGGTAACTTAGAGCCAAGCCAATCTCAACCAGTTCAGCAATATCAGTAAAGCCTGTTGGGACTTTGTGCCTTGGTTCAAAGCTATTCAACTACAGATTCATTAAAATTCAAACAACTCACAAATAACACAGCAAAGCACTATCAAATGCAGGTGCTCCAATTGGAGATACAGAAATGGTCAATATAATAAAGTAGGTCCCCTGCAAGGACCATTGATATCAGTTAGAAAAAAATGACAAATAAAAATCACTAAGTTTACCTTGTCTGCCTTTCCTTTACCCTTCTCCTTTATGTTGAAAGGATATTAGATTAGTACTCTAGATCTATAATGTCAGTCAGACATGAGACTATTGTTGCTAATTTATACAGCAGGACTTCGTCCAACATCACTCCTTGGAAATCTTTGTACAATCATCTCAGATCATACAACACACCTCTATTGCATGGACATTGTATAGTGCTGGGTGAGCTACTGAGCTGATGCCTCAGCTCTCAATATGCTATTCATTAGCGCCTCATTATATGCACAACTATGTTATGGCTAGTGCATCTTCCAGACAGCACACAGGGACTATCCTATACAGTAGACACATTGTAGTCATATGTAGGATCATTATGTTTACCAATACCTATGCTATTTGTCGAGAATATGCGGGTGAGGGGAGAAGTCCCGACGGACGCTAAGGGCAGTGCTCTCTCGTACGCCGGAACGAAAAAAACCCTCATCATCGTACTTGTGTTTAACAATTTTATTCATTCCGATACACGTTTCAATATTTCTTCTGTACGATAGCTAGCCATACGGACTCGTTTCGAGGTAGATACAGATACATATTAAATAGCCATACATACATACATTGCCCTCAGTCGTTCACACCAGTTAGTGTGCACCTGAGGGTAAGTGGTCTTTATTCCGGCCTGTAGACTATTACTTACGATTACTTAGATTGAGCGCTCACGATAGTCTTACAGGTAAAATTAATCTAGAGTCGTTCACACCAGTTAGTGTGCACCTGAGGATTGAGCGCTCACGATAGTCTTACACTATTATTATATCTAGGTCTTAGGGTACTGTAGCTCCATATTAGTATAAGTACTGTAGTTGTTCTTGTCTTCTAGACAGTTCAGTTTCTACCAGTACTACTTGTACAAGCAACAAAAACACTTTTCTCCTCTCTTTGAGTCTACACTCAGTTATACTAAGCTCACAGGCAAGTTTTTCACTTCTCATCAGTTGTGGGTTGATATTGCTGCTTCAACACTTTACACTTGTGACAGTGTTATATTCATGCAAGCTAAGTACTTTCCATACTTTGCAACTTTTATTCTGCTCTTCAGTACTTTAGTCATGGGCCCAAGTCCCTTTGTGGGGATTATACCTCACAGAGTAACTCTTTGTTATCTTTCCAGACTTACTCCAAGTCTTATTATAACTTTGTTCCAATCAGTTATTCCATTTATATTTTTATTGTTATCTTTTCTTCTGTTACACAGTCTAGCTACTTTTAGTATTTCCTTCGTGACATCAGAGATGGCACCTTATCACATATTAGACATATTGGGTAGTGACTTTGTGATTCCAGAAATAGTGTGAAGTATAATAGATACAATAACAAGTAGTTAGTCTTTAGTTTGAATATTAACTTAAATTGACTTAGTCTTTACAACTAATCTCATTATCTATCTTCTCCTACTTGCTCCATTGGTTTAATCACCTTTGCAAAGTCAATGGCTGCTACTACCTATCTCCCTGGACAGCTTGATGTAGTGAGGATGCTATCAATAATAGTGTCAATGTCCATTACCCTCACCTGCACTGTGGAACTACATTCTTTGCAAAAGACCTCTTGCTATGTATGTCACCTTATAAGATTTACTCTGCCTTTCCTCCATGGTCTCTAGTTAAGCACAATCTTAACAGTATATTAAAACTGACACACATTATGTCAACTAACTCTGTTTCCTCATGGCTAACCTATACACAACTGATGCCTTATCATTTGCTCCCTTCACTGAGTCCATCTCAGGGGCAGGGGTCACTCAACAAAGGACAAAGTTTTTGGCCCTGCCCCAGGGGTACCCACTGGTGTTCAGATTTCAAGTCACCACACATTGGGACAGGTCAAGCCATCACAATCTGAATATTGCATGTTGTACATGGACAATAGTGACTCAGTTATTATACATACTCTGCAAAGAGATCAATCTGCCATCCCTACTGCTGAAACAGAGTCTAGTCCATTGCCTACCACCTTTACTCTCACTGACTGGATGCATCAACAACTCTCTAGCAATTCTGGCCTATTGTGAGAATGGTTACTTACACTTCTTGTGGTAGTTCCTGAAGGTGACCATCCTCTGGATGTAGAAAATCTTGAAGGAGCAGACAACTCTGGCAATTCTGATCCAGATGACTCAGATCTCAGTGGTCCTGGCAGCCCTGAAGGTCCTAACTGGCCTAGGAGTCCACCTACACCAGTGTCACAAAACAATCTTTTTATTATTCTTTTTTCCTTTTCTTTTATTTACTTACCTAATCACTGAGGTGCTTACACCAGCACTCATTATATTCTTATTATCATCTAGATTACATGTGTTAACCCTATTGTTCTTGCGTTGTCGTTTCATCCATGTGCGATTCTCTCGTGCCTGTCAGCTCATTGACAGGATGACGTCATTATTGTTCCACCTCCATGCTTCTTTTTATATTGCCTTATTGTTTACTCACCGAATACCTACAGCTTTACTTATGGATACAAGCGACTCTTATTGTAGATCCTCATGGTTATGGTGCGAGACATCTCTCATGGTTTCATATCCCATTTTGTATATAAGACTAGGTATTTTGTAGTTATATTCCTTAGCTCTATTCTTGTCTATTCTCCTTGGTAGCTAGACTAGTATTGGGTTGTTTTATCCATTCTCTTTCACCTTTTTGCCCTCTTGCTCATCATCTATTGTGTGACACCTGGTTGTCTCTTGTGAGAGCTAGCGAGTTGCTGACAACCAGAGGATGTCAGTCATCCCAATCCAATGGAGCAATGAATCACCAAATCATTTCGTGCCTTCAAAGGATACCTTGATACACTCAGAACTGTTCTCATGGGGATGAAGAAAGAATCATCCAAATCTGGTAAGTCTAAGATAAAAGACCTGGAGGTCTTCAATGGAACCATTCCAAGGAAACTGAAAGGTTTCGTGATCACATTATCATTGGGGTTTATTGATGAGCCTTCTTATTTTACCAAGCAACAAAAAATCAATTATATGCTCTCTTATGTTAGGGGTTCTGCAAAGGAGTAGTTTGAACCCAATATCCTAAATCCAAACCTCAGTGCCATGGTCACATGGATGAATTCTTTCATGGCCCTTGTGAAGGAATTACAAGATAGTTCCAGTATGTACTTCATGCCAAAGTCAGACTCAGGATGTTGAAAATGAAAGAATCCAAAAATATACAAAAATCCAATATCTAATTCAACACTGTTGCAGCATTTACCAACTGGGATTCACATGCCCTTGTATAGACTTACTAATGTAGCCTAGCCAGCTGTATCAAAGATGAAATGGCTCATCTTGTGGAATATCAATACAAGGTTCTCTGCATAGATAATTGTTACTGGAGATGGGAAAAGGAACAAAAGAGAGAGTCTGCAAGGACTGTGGGTATAACTACAGGGGGTAAAACTCTTGTTCCTAACAAGAAGAACCCTGCAAATTCCTCATCTTATAATTCCTCCTCATTGGACACTAATAAATGCCCTACTAGTAATTCCACATTAATGAACTCCTCAGGAAAACCCGGGAAGACTAGTGGAGGTCTAATGTCATCATTAACTTCTGCCATGCCTTGTGTTATGAAAGCATCTATTTCCTATTATTCTTTTTCTTTTCTTTTCTTTACTTACCTAATCACTAAAGCACTTGCACTAGCACTTATTACATTTTCATTTCTGTCTAGATTACACGCATCAACCTTGTTGTTCTTGCATTGTCATTTCACTTATGAACAACTCTTTCATGCTTGTCATTTTGTTGACAGGGCATCATCATTATTGTCACACCTGTTATATCTATGCAAAGCTAAGTCTTTATGAGGCTTTGTGATCCATTCCTGTCATGAAGTGAGCCACCCCTATTATTTTCCTTTCTTTATGATACACCATCTGAGCACCCTTACCTATAACAATCATTCCAGAACCTTCCATTCTGTTCTATCAGTTCCATTCCATTCCTTGTGCCTGAGCTATACAGTATTACATCATAGTTCTCACACTCCACCTTGTATATATAAGCCAGCCCCCACAACCTGGTCCCTTATCTTGACCTCTTTGTCATTGGGACCAGGTATGTCTTTATGTCATGAAACGATCTTTTTCATTATTCTTTTCTTTTATTATTCTTTTCCTTTTCTTTTATTTACTTACTTAATCACCAAAGCGCTTACACTAGCACTTATTATATTTTCATTATCATTTAGGTTACACGCGTCAACCTTATTGTTCTCGCGTTGTCGTTTCACTTAGGCGCGACTCTCTCGTGCCTGTCAGCTCATTGACAGGACGACGTCATTATTGTTCCGCTTCCATGCTTCTTTTTATATTGCCTTATTGTTTACTCACTGAATACCTACAGCTTTACTTATGGATACGAACGACTCTTATTGTAGATCCTCATGGTTTCATATCCCATTTCGTATATAAGACTAGGTATTTTGTAGTTATATTCCTTAGCTCTATTCTCGTCTATTCTCCTCAGTAGCTAGACTTGTAGTTGGGTTGTTTTATCCATTCTCTTTTTGCTTTTTCGCCCTCTTGCTCATCATCTATCGTGTGACGCCTGGTTGTCTCTTGTGAGAGCTAGCGAGTTGCTGACACTTTACTTATTTCTTTGTATTTATTATCAATATAACTTTGTTGTTGGGACCAGTATCTGTCTGCTTCTGTCCAAGTCTCCACTCCACTCCACCACCATTGTCACCTCTTTGTGACAATTCCGCTACTTAGATATATCACTTATATCCTGTTACCACTATGCAATTACTTCGTGAAGGATTTCTGATGTGAAGCACTTACTCGTTATCTTTTCTCATCCTTATCAGATTCACACTATTCCTTTTATATCCTTTCCTTTGTTCTTTACTTATAAGCTAACCTATTTGGTCATGGCATTGCTTTGCAGTCCTGGCTTACCTTTAGTATAAAGCTACAGTATTGAATGGGTAGTTCCTTAGTGTTATGATCATGCACACAGGGATCGTCAGGAATTATCGCGGGAAAATACAAAGAGAAATACTTCACGAGGTACAACGATCCTAGACAAAGTAGTCGGACCTTGACTCCACTATTAGTAGAGTCCTCGACACTTCATGTGTCCGCAAGAGAAGAAAGATAAACGTGTTCCATTCGCAATGACTATCGCGGAACGTACTGACAGTGAGGATGTTAAAACGATGATACGGATAGATGATTAATTGGTATCACTATTGAAGTGCTATCAAGGTTGATATTTAAGCTAAGGAACTACCTATTTGATACCGTAGCTTTATACTAAAGGTAAGTCAGGATCGTGAAGCGATGCCATGCCCAAATGGGTTAGCTTGTAAGTAAAGAACAAAGCAAGGGATATAAAAGGGATAGTGTAAATCTGATAAGAATGATAAGGGATAAAGAGTAATTGCTTTGCGTCAGAATTCCTTTGTGAAGTAATTGCATAGTGGTAAAAGGATATAAGTAATATCTAAGTAGCAGAATGGATCGCGAAGCTTCATAAAGACTTAGCTTGCATAGATATAACAGTATCCCCCTCTTAGGCTTTCACCCTCGAAAGCCTACGCGATTGTTAATGATTGACGAATCTGCCCTCAACGAACAAACGTGTATAAAACACGAGGAATTTCTTTGTTTTTCCCTAAGTCCGCATCACTCTACAATGTATTTTACCGTCACCACCACCAAGACCATACAAGAACGACGAGTGTGACTCGTTCAGGAACAGGCAGAACGAGCCTGCCTCCATCAGCTCGAAGTCAAAGCACAGGAGGCTGCCTTCAAGGAGGAAATGTTGAGGTTGGAGGAGGAAGCTGTTCATGAGGCAGAGCGTGAGGCAGAGCATGAGGCAGAGGAGAAAAGACTTGAGGAAGAGAGAAAGCTTGAGGAGGAGAAGCAGGCCGCGAAGAGGCGGGAAGAAGAAAGGATTGTCGAGGAAAACATCGTGAAGGCTAAGTCCGACACCTTAAAGAAATTGGCTGAGGAGGAAGAGATGCGAGATCGTCAAAGGGCCCAAGCCCTCACTGAACTACAAGAACGTCAAGAGCATGCAGCTCGGGCTGCATCGCAAAGAACAGGAGCATCAATGAGCTCGCGGGAACCTTCAGGTTCAAAACAAAAAGTTTACAAGTCGGCCTCTGTGGTTTGCGATACTCTGGAGGTGGAAATAAGAGTGTTGAAGAGAAAATGAGTGGTTCCCCAGGTGAGTATTCGTTGACTTCACAATGACGCATTTGGCTTACCCCAGATAGATTGGATCTGCTCTGGACCCGGATGATGGAGACGACGACCACGGTGATGATGATGATGATAATGACAATGACGACGACCTCCCTCCTCTGACCCCTTCACGTAACCGCGAAGCTTGTCTTCATTGTGTTACGCAAGGTAACACTACCAACTGCATTGCACAACCTGGGAAACCGCATACCCAGGCCTGCCTCCGTTGTCATCAGCAACGACAACGGTGTAGTTGGTCCAGAGAAAATGCTGCTTGGAGGGCAAGGAGAAAAAGACCGAGGGTCGATGAAGGGGAAATGTATCAAGGTCCCGCGAGACGCGTCACAGAAAGGAGTCTTGGAGGTGGTGAATTGGGAGTGAAGTTAGATCTGCTTGCGGAGCAGAACGAAGAACTTCGAAAGCAGTTCAGTTCACTGCTCAACTTTGCGAATTGTGCCGCTTCTGCGATGGAAGAACTTGTTTGTTTAGTACAGCCACACCCTGCAGAGGAAGAGGTAGAAGGGGACGAAGAAAAAGAAGAAGAGGAAGAGGAAGAGGAAGAGGAAGAGGAAGAGGAAGAAGATGAAGAGTGTCATGAATCGATCTTTTTCCATTATTCTTTTCTTTTATTATTCTTTTTCTTTTCTTTACTTATCTAATCACCAAAGCGCTTACACTAGCGCTTATTATATTTTCATTATCATTTAGGTTACATGCGTCAACCTTATTGTTCTCGCGTTGTCGTTTCACTTAGGCGCGACTCTCTCGTGCCTGTCAGTTCATTGACAGGACGACGTCATTATTGTTCCGCCTCCATGCTTCTTTTTATATTGCCTTATTGTTTACTCACCGAATACCTACAGCTTTACTTATGGATACGAGCGACTCTTATTGTAGGTCCTCACGGTTACGGTGCGAGACGTCTCTCACGGTTTCATATCCCATTTTGTATATAAGACTAGATATTTGGTAGTTATATTCCTTAGCTCTATTCTCGTCTATTCTCCTCGGTAGCTAGACTAGTATTGGGTTGTTTTATCCATCCTCTTTTGCCTTTTCATCCTCTTACTCATCATCTATCGTGTGACGCCTGGTTGTCTCTTGTGAGAGCTAGCGAGTCGCTGACAGAAGAATAGAGCTTCTACCACACACCACCCATCACAACAAAAACTTTTACAAACTTGCCTAGGATTCAACACACCGTTGGAAACTAGTTTTCTCGATACGTTACACATTTTCATTTCTACCAAACACGCTCATCTTCTCCCCTACTATAACTCAATATGACTGACCAGTCGATACATGCGCCCGACCCAGCGGAAGTCGCTGCTATCACGTCTAGTCCACGCCGGGTGTTTGTCAATACACCAGGGAACTACGATGGCGACCCCGCCACCTACCGGCCATGGCGACGACGAATGATGGCTTACGTCTCCGAGCTAACGGAGACAAAGCAGGTCGACAACTCCCACCGAGTCACAACCATCATCATGTCCTTCCTGGTCGGAGGAAAAGCCGATGAATGGGCTCAGGTCTACTCGGATGACCATTTCGATATCGACAGAGGGACGTGGGATATTACGGGGAAGCAGTTAATTGACGATATGGACAGGGAGTTCACGAACGTCGCGAAGGAGAAGGAAGCCCGCGACAAACTAACTTATATCCGACAGGGGAAGTCTTCGGCCGGCGACTTTTTCAAAGAATTTGAATTGTTGCTGAAGGATGCCGGATACAAGAAGGACGAGTCGCACGTCCTTACCCTAGCGGAGAGGGCGGTCGATCACACCCTTCTCTACGACATCATCAAAGGACGAACGGAGCCCTTTGAAGACTACAAGGAATTGAAGAAGGTAGTCACAGGGGCTGACAATGTAAGGCGGCAGTGGGCCGAACAGAAGAGAGGTTACGGATATGCGGGGTGGTGGAACGCTAACCCACAGGGACAGAGTCGTGGACAGTCGTCCACTCAGTAGAACCGACAGGAGCCGAAAGTAGCTCCGAAGGCAGAATATTCGGCGGCACCAAGAAGAGATGCTACCGGCACCACGTTCGGAGGAACGGGCAGGCCGATGGACATCGACCAAGCGAGAGAGAAGCGTCTGTGCTTCAACTGTGGCGAGCCAGGCCACATGAGCAGGAACTGCCCGCACAAGAGAAAGGCGGTAGTCAGAGGTATTATGTTGAATATGAGTGAGCAGGAACGTACGGACTTTATTAACGATTTGGGTTTTCCAAAGGCTCCGCAGTAGATATAGGTCTGCAGGAGCCTTCGCACACGGACATTTCGGAGTTTGTTGATAATGGCGTTGACTATGTAATCAGTACAGGTACTAAACAGAAAAACGCCTCCACCTTCATCCACAAAACCGAAAAAACCGAAAAACCTATACAGTACGAACCTAACACTGCTGAATGGCTAACTCAGAGAGTTAGAGAAGACCAGATCCCGAGAGCAGTGGGATTATTATGAACTTGGATGCCCTTTTCCCGGGAGAAAGAAGCCTCGGAAGAAACCGTCATGGACATACGAAAACGGAACTGGAAAACAGCAGTCACCGCCATCCGGAGTCTCAAAAACAAAAGGAGTTATGTTCGTGGGACACGCGGCAAAAGTCTGAGACTCCCAGCAATACTCGAAACACTGGAAGATGCTCGACAAATCGTCACAGAAGGACTCCTCGACAGTGGAGCTACTGGTTCCTGTATCGACTCAGAATTCGTCAAACGGCACAACCTTGTTACAGAAGACTTACCGATCAAAACCCCTGTCTACAATGCAGACGGTACACTCAATGATTCCGGATCAATAGACAAGTATGTCGAGATCCGGATGACCATCGGTGATCATTCAGAGATCGTCCAATTCGGAGTAGTAAGTCTAGGAAAGAATAATATCTTTCTAGGACTAGACTGGCTACGACACCACAACCCGAGTATCGACTGGAATACGTCTGAACTAACCTTCGACAGGTGTCCAACAAGATGCGGTTACAACCCACACTTTTGGACACCAGAGGATACTCATTCTAGAGCAGCATTACAGGAAGGCGAACAGCTTTTCCTGTTTGACTGGGATAGGTATGTTCACGAGCAGGTACAGTCGAGGAAGTGGACGGAAAAACAAGCCAGAGAGGAAACAGCCCAAGAGTTCGACACTTCCAAGCCCTACATTGAAAAGTACCCCGATGTTTTCAGCCAGAAGGAATTCGACCAACTGCCACAACGACGTCCTTGGGACCACGCTATCGACCTAACGCCAGGTTCTAAACCTTTAGATTGCAAGGTGTACCCATTAAACCCAAAGGAACAAGAGGCGCTCGACAAGTTTCTTGAAGAAAACCTTCGAACTGGACGAATCCAACCTTCGACTTCGCAGATGGCGTCTCCTTTCTTCTTCGTTAAAAAGAAAGATGGCACCTTACGACCAGTACAAGATTATCGTAAACTGAACGAGATGACGGTTAAAAACCGGTATCCACTTCCTCTCATTCAGGAACTAATTGATCGTTTAAAAGGCGCTAAAATCTTCACGAAGATGGATATCAGATGGGGGTTCAACAACATCCGAATAAAGGAAGGTGACGAATGGAAAGCAGCCTTTCGAACTAACCAGGGGTTATTCGAACCGACCGTCATGTTTTTTGGACTCACTAACTCTCCCGCGACATTCCAAGGTTTCATGAACCACATCCTGCGAGACCTCATCAATAAAGGTCATGTTATTGTTTACATGGACGACATACTGATTTTTACCGACGATATAATAGAACATCGACAAATCGTAGAACAAGTACTCGACATTCTACGGGAACACAAGTTGTTCCTTAAACCCGAAAAGTGTTCTTTCGAAAAACCGGTTATCGACTACCTCGGTATTATCATTGGTAACGGAACTATTCGCATGGATCCCAAGAAAGTTCAATCCGTTCGAGAATGGATTACTCCACGAAAGAAGCGCGACGTCCAGCAGTTTCTCGGATTCTGCAACTTCTTCCGGCGATTCATTCGTGGGTTCAGCCTGGTAGCAAAGCCACTAACACAGCTCACGGGAAATGGGACTTGGAAGTGGGAGAAAGGTCAAGAGGAGGCGTTCGAGGAGCTGAAACGCCGTATTTGTGAGGAAGTCGTTTTGTTGATTCCTCGTAACCACGGGAAATTCAGGGTGGAAGCTGACTCGTCCGATTATGCTAATGGCGCCGTTTTGTCCCAGTTCGTTGATGGTAGATGGTATCCCATTGCCTTTCATTCTCGTTCCCTTAATGAGGTTGAACGGAATTACGAAATTTACGACAAAGAACTCATGGCAATTATGGACTCCCTCGACGACTGGAGGCAATATTTACTAGGTGCAGAGGAACAGATTGAGATTTATACGGATCACGCAAACCTCCAGTACTTCAAGAAGCCGCAGAAACTCAACCGACGACAAGCGCGCTGGGTACTGGAATTAGCGGAGTATAATTTCGATCTCGTTCACAAACCTGGTAAATCGATGACGAAAGCTGACGCCCTGTCGAGGATGACAGGTCTTGAGACGGGGGACAAGGACAACGAGAACATCGTTCTCCTGAAACCGGAACTTTTCATCCAAGCCCTCGACCTATCGGCTCCCGAAGATCTCCTGTTATCAGAGATCCAAAAGAGTAGAAACCAAGTGGAACGAACTGTACAGGATGCCCTCGCTGCGAAAAATCCAGAGTGGACTGAGACCGACAAAGTCATTACCTGGAAAGGGCGTGTTTATGTACCGAAAAACCGCCTACTCCGGTCCAAAATAATCACTCAGTACCACGATACACCACTAGCGGGACATCCAGGACAGTACAAAACCACGGAGTTGATTACTCGGGACTACTGGTGGCCAGGAGTGACACGAGATGCAGGGAAATACGTCGAAGGATGCGAGAAATGCCAGGCGACAAAGTCACATCGTACCAAACCAGTAGGACAACTTCACCCACATGCAGTACCAACTGAACCGTGGCAAATAATCGGCACTGATATGATAGGAGAACTACCGGAATCGGGAGGATATAACGCCATATCGGTGTTTATCGATCATTTTTCCAAAAGGTTGCGACTTGTTCCGTCCCACACTACAGTCACGTCAGAAGGAATGGCCAAAATCTATCGGGATCGTATTTTTTCTATCCACGGCATTCCACGAAAAATAATACATGATCGAGGACCACAATATCATTCTCGTTTCATGAAGGAACTTTATCGTCTTTTAGGAATAGAAGCAAACTACACCACGGCGTATCATCCACAGACCAACGGCCAGACGGAACGAACAAATCAGGAGATAGAACATTATCTCCGGTTGTTCATTAGTTATCATCAAAACGACTGGCATGAGTGGTTACCACTTGCAGAGTTCGCCTATAATGATCGAGTACACTCTGCGACGAAAGTTTCTCCCTTCTATGCTGACAACGGTAGACATCCCTATAAAGGCACGGCACCTCAAATGACTTCGGACAACCCCACAGCACAGGCGTTTGCAGATGGAATGAGGAAGGTTCGAGATGAAGTAGGAGCGGCCTTAGGAAAGGCCAACGAGGATATGAAGAAATTTTATGACCGTAAGCGAGGAGTGGGAGTAGAGTACAAGCCAGGCGATAAGGTCTGGCTTGAGGGAACTAACTTATCGACAGACCAGCCAATGAAAAAGTTAGGAGATAAACGGTTTGGACCGTTTACAGTTCAGAAGAAGATAGGCGCTAGTTCCTATAAACTAGATATCCCCTCTACGTGGAAACGTATCCATAACGTTTTCAATGAAGTCCTTCTCACTCCCTATAGAGAACCGCAATTCCCCTCTCAACCACGAAACACTCGACCACCTCCTGTCGTTGTAGGAGAAGAAGAAGAATTCGAAGTCGAGGAGATTCTCGACTCACGAAAAGTAGGAAGAGGAATCAAGTATAAGGTCAGGTGGCGAGGGTACGGACCACATGAAGACACTTGGGAACCTCGATCCAACATCACACATTCCTCTGAATTATTAAAGGAATTCCATGACAAGAATCCGACTAAACCCAAACCCGCCACCCTGAATCGACTTGAAATACCTATTTCCTTATTCCCTACCGAATTATTCCGCCCTATGCCTCCGCCAGATACCGAAAATACGCCCTCACAATTACCCTCCGAAAATTTCGTTAGACGACAAGCGCTTCGTGGAACTCGCGCTCTAGGGAGGGGGTAATGTCATGAATCGATCTTTTTCCATTATTCTTTTCTTTTATTATTCTTTTTCTTTTCTTTACTTATCTAATCACCAAAGCGCTTACACTAGCGCTTATTATATTTTCATTATCATTTAGGTTACACGCGTCAACCTTATTGTTCTCGCGTTGTCGTTTCACTTAGGCGCGACTCTCTCGTGCCTGTCAGTTCATTGACAGGACGACGTCATTATTGTTCCGCCTCCATGCTTCTTTTTATATTGCCTTATTGTTTACTCACCGAATACCTACAGCTTTACTTATGGATACGAGCGACTCTTATTGTAGGTCCTCACGGTTACGGTGCGAGACGTCTCTCACGGTTTCATATCCCATTTTGTATATAAGACTAGATATTTGGTAGTTATATTCCTTAGCTCTATTCTCGTCTATTCTCCTCGGTAGCTAGACTAGTATTGGGTTGTTTTATCCATCCTCTTTTGCCTTTTCATCCTCTTACTCATCGTCTATCGTGTGACGCCTGGTTGTCTCTTGTGAGAGCTAGCGAGTCGCTGACAAAGAGGAGAGAAACAGAAGAGAGATTTGCGAAGGAAAATGACGCACAACATAATTCCCACGAAGGGTTGTAGTAGAGTTGTAGGACTTGTAATTATTTTATATAGTTTAGTGGTTGTCTTTTGTTTTTGTTGTTTTTGCTTTGTTTTGTTCTGTTTTGGTTAATTTTATAAGTTTTTGCCTTTTTTGGTGGTTTTGGATATGTAAAGTTTTGGTTTTTTAATAAGTGTAAGGAGTTAAGATTCGTTCCGCGAGGGAGGAATTGCAATGGTTTTTGAAATAAGGAAATGTGAGAAGTAAGGATTTGTTCCGTGAGGAAGAATCGCGATGGTTTCGGAAGGAAGGGAATGTGAGAATTTGAAGTTAGCTTCGCGAAGGATGGATCGCGGAACTCCTTGATGTGAAAGTTTGGAATTTAATAGGTAATGTAGTAGGTAGTACGGAATGTAATGGTGATGAATCGCGAAGGTTTCGCGAGGAATTGTTGAACTAGTGAAATAAAAATTAGTATTCCCAATGAATGAATAGAAAAAATTAAATGGTCGTTAATCATAATGGTCCAGGTTTGTGAGGGTAACGAAGATGGAAAGCTGGCACCAGCTCATCTGCATGAATTTCGTTCATGGCAACCCAGGAAAACTCTTCGTCTGTACCTTCGTATCCTGCCCACCGGATGTAATACCATAGTGGACATTTCTTGTATCGACGATCCAATTTCAAATCTAATACCTCCGCGATGTTGTATTCCTCTTCGCCCTCGACTTCCACCGGAGGTGGAGGAGTTTGTTCGCGATGTGGAATCGAGTTCGGAGTATATGGTTCGAGTTGGGATACATGGAAAACTGGGTGGATACGACTGAGGTAGGAAGGGAGTTGTAACTTGTACGAGAGAGTTCCTATGCGCTCAAGAATCTTGAATGGTCCGAGATACTTCTCGGAGAACTTTGTGGTAGGTCGAGTGGTTTTTATGTGCTTTGCTAATACAAATACCTGTGAATCAATGGGAAAATCTGGATGAGTAATACGTTTTCTGTCTGCTTGCTCTTTGTATTGAGTTTGTGCATTAGTAATTTCTTTGTGAAGGAAAGAATGAATCTCATCTAAATTCGTCACGAAGTCAATTGCGCAATCGGAATGGATGTCGATTTCAGGTTTCACTGTAATGTTAGGGTGATAACCTTTATTCACAAAGAACGGAGTAATACCAGTAGAAGCGTTAGGAGCGTTGTTGTATGCAAATTCCGCAATAGGCAGAAGCTTTGCCCAATCGTCCTGTTGATATGCGCAATACATATGAATGTATTGTTCCAGAGTCTGGTTAACTCGTTCCATTTGTCCATCCCCCTCAGGATGGTATCCTGAGGTGAAGTGTAGCTTGATCGAGAGAGCTTCCCCTAAAGCACAAAAGAAAGCCGAAACAAATTCCGAGCCTCAGTCAGAAGTGATGTGACTAGGAACTCCGTGTTTCGAGAAAACATGATGGACGAACAGTTCTGCGAGCTCTTTGGATGTTATTTTGTCGTGTGTCGCGATGAAGATGCCTTGTTTCAAGGCTCGATCCACGATTACTAAAATAGCGGTATGTCCTTTAGAGTCCGGTAGTTGTTCAATGAAGTCCATCAATATAGAATCCCAAGGTCAGACGGGCACCAGAAGTGGTTTGAATAGACCGTAAGGCCTATGTTGACGAGGTTTATTGCGTCCACAAACCGTACATGAATTGATATAATCGTGAACAAATTCACAAACCTTTGGCCAAGTGTATTGTCGTTGAATGGCTTCCAGAGTCCGATTTTGACCAAAATGACCTGAGAGTGGGTGGTCGTGAAAATAGCGTAAAATTTGAAGTCATAAATTAGAAGTGTTAGGAATGTAAATGCAATCATCAAGTCGTAACAATCCATCAGACCCTAATGTCCAATGAGTGTTTGTACCATCCTTCACAAACTTCAATCTTGCAATCGATTCCGGATCCAGTTCGATTGAATCACAAATAGCAGAATGAAGTGCCTCTAAATCCATAACAATGGAGGCGCGAAGTGCCGGTCCTTCTAGGAATGTAGCTCGAAGGGAAGTAGTTAGTTGTTCATTAGTGAAAATGGGTCTGAAGTTATGTGGGTTAACTTGCACATAGCTGATATCCCCCTCTTTTGGATAGTCGTCCCAGCGTCTAGTCATTGAATCAGGTTTTTCACCTAACTTACCTGGTCTGAATCGGATCACCATGTTAAATTGATGCAGGTACTCCGACCAACAAACTTGTCATCGTGTAAGGATTTTCGTTGTTGAGAAGTACTTGAGATTCTTGTGATCAGTGACAACGTCGATAGGATCTCCCAATCCCTCGAGGTAATGCCACCAGCCTTTGAATGCTTCGAATATCGCGAGAAGCTCCTTATTGTGAGTGTCGTAGTTGAGTTCCGCAGCTTGAAAAGTCCTCGAGAGGAACGCGATGGGGTGAATTTCTCCATCAGGTAGTAGGATTGAGAGAATCGTGGCTAATGCGTAGTCCGAGGCGTCTGTTTCCACGATTAGATGTTGGTTTGGTTCCCAATGTGCCAGAATAGGAGCGTGAGTGAAGCTATATTTGAGCTTCTCGAAGGCTTCCTGGCAGTCGGTATTCCAATTCCAAGGTGTATCATTTTGCATAAGTCGCATCATCAGAACTACGATATTCCTATAATTATAAATAAATCGACAATAGAAATTAGCAAATCTGAGAAAAGACTGGATGTCTTTGACTTTCCGAGGTACCGGCCAGTCAATGATAGCTTTTACTTTGTCTTTCGACATCGTTAAGCCCTCCGGAGAAAGAATATACCCAAGATACTCTACTGTATCGATCTCCCATTTGCATTTCGCGATGTTTGTGTAGAGTCAATGTTTACAAAGACGATGGAGAACCTCGCGAACATGTTCGCGATGTAGTGTCTCATCATTGGAGTATATAAGTATATCGTCGAGGTAGACGATAACATAAACATCTAAAAGGTCAGTGAATATATCGTTAACAAACCGTTGGAAAGCTGCTGGAGCATTAGTGAGTCCGAATGGCATAACCTTCCATTCAAAAGAACCCCAACGAGTTCTGAATGTTGTTTTCCATTCGTTGCCTTCTGCGATTCGAACTAAATGATACGCGTGAGCAAGATCGAGTTTAGTATAAACCTTAGCTTTCTTCGGAGCATCTAGTAAATCAGAAATGAGAGGTAAAGGATAGCGATCCTTTTTTGTGATGTTGTTAAGACCACGAAAGTCTATGCAAAGTCGAAGTTTTCCATCCTTTTTCGGTATGAATAATACCGGAGCTCCGTGAGGAGAGGACGAAGGTTGAATAGCGCCTGATTCGAGGTGCTTATCGATGAAATCGCGTAGAGCCTCTAATTCCTTGGCAGAAAGAGGGTAAAGGTGACTGATAGGTGGTTCGGTGCCTTCCTCCAATTCAATCTTTAGGTCGTAAGGTCAATGCTCAGGCAGCACTTTGGATTCGACTTTGTCGAAGACATCCGCGAAGTCTGTGTAATGCTTCGGTAATGAGGAAGGATTGCTGTTGTTTGCCGAAGTTGTCGAAGCAGCTCATGCTGTAACTTCGCTATGAACCGCACGTAAAATTAACAGTTCACATTTGGCATTCTTGCAAGCATGGTTGAAGAGTTCCGCGTTAACAAGAGCAATGTCAATCTCTGGGTTTTCGAGCCGCGAAGTGGCCAATTGAGCCACCAAAGGATAGGAATAGATGGGTTCATAGGGAAAAGAGTCCGATAAAGGACGAGGTGAATAGCAAGAACGAGTTCGTGAAGAAGGTCGCGAAGGAACCTCTTTGGAACCAATGGTAGGCTGACCCTGCGAGGGGACAGTTTCCTCCGGAACAAGTGTTCATGGAAGTGAGGACGTTGAGGGAAACTCAACTTGCTTGGTGGAGTGGAATGTAATGTTTCTTGATGCTGTTATGATCGTGCACAAAGGGATTGTCGGGAATGATCGCGGGAAAATACAAAGTGAAACACTTCGCAAGGTAAAACGATCCTAGACAAAGTAGTTGGACCTTGACTCCACTATTAGTAGAGTCCTCGACACTTCACATGTCCGCAAGAGAAGAAAGGTAAATGTTTTCCATTCGCGATGACTATCGCAGAACGTACTGACAGCGAGGATGTTTAAAATGATGATATGGATAGAGGATTAATTGGTATCACTATTGAAGTGCTATCAAGGTTGATATTTAAACTAAGGAACTACCTATTCGATACCATAGCTTTATACTAAAGGTAAATCAGGATCGCAAAGTGATGCCATGCCTGAATTGGCTAGCTCGTAAGTAAAGAACAAAGGAAGGGATATAAAAGGGATAGTGTAAATCCAATAAGAATGATAAGAGATAAAGAGTAATTGCTTCATGTCAGAAGTCCTTCGCAAAGTAATTGTGTAGTAGTAAAAGGATGTAAGTAATATCTAAGTAGCGGAATGGATCACGAAGCTTCATAAAGACTTAGCTTGCATAGATATAACAGATGCCCAGTCAATCAATGGATTGTAGCAGGTCAAGAAACTGTAACCTAAAACTGCCTTGCAAGAGGAATCTAGTAAAGTGACATAAAATGTCAGTAGTAGTAGCTCGCCAGAGGGAAACCGAACATTAAGAGACGTAGTCTCGGAAATTGGTTTCGAGATGAAGAACCATTGAAAAGTCGGAGATTGATTGAAGGAATCGAAGAAGTAGGTAGAGAATGTTTATACACAAAATGAGAATCAATAAAACAATCAGTAGAACCGGAATCAAGTAAGCAGACAAAGGAAAGCTTCGCGGAAACGTCGCGAAGTGGAAAATCTATAGTAAGAGGTATAGTAAAAGATCGTTCATCATAAGAAAGAGTGGATGTAATTAATTTAACTTCCCCAGTAGTACGAACCTGGTCACTGCAACTCCCGCTTCGTACTGGGGTACAGGAGTTGCGGACTATGTTTCCGATACCAAAGAGGTACTTGCTGCTACTTCCTGTTTCCACGAGCTTCGTGAGCCTTTTGTTTCTCGCAGTCATCGAACTTATGACTTCCCCCGCAAAATCCACACAGCCCCAACTTCTTTCAACATTCTGACTCCTTCGCGAGGAGCTTTCCGTCCGAGCTGAGGTTGCTCACGTATGCAGGTCGAGTCACCACAGCACTCGTCGATGACGAGGAATTTCCACCTCCACTCGACTTACCTTTCTTCCCCGAGTTATTTGTCGAGGTCGAGGTTGTGGTGGTGGTGGTTGTAGGAGTTTGTGAAGAACCTGGCATATTCTTCTTCGACGTGTTCAATGCTTTCCCTCCCGAGGAAGCATCTGTCGATCTAGCGGCTTCTCTTTTCCGCTCTTCTTCTTGTCGTGACATGCTACACAGTATACGGTACCTACTTTATTTCCCCTACATCCCCTTGTTTCTTTATCCTTGTTACGGTTTGGATCTGTCCACACTCTGCCATATCTTTCTACATCATTCCATATCCTTCTATCAACTTCCCACGCTGTCGCTTACTCATCGAGACTCTTGTATATATAGTACTGTAGCTGACATCTAGTTCCCCATCTTGACCTCTTGGTCTTTGGAACTAGGTTAGTACTTGTATCTTCATTTACACTCAATATACTCACTTGGTCTTTGGAACTAGTTTTCCTTGTGCGACCCTAGTGATTGGCCCCTGTGCTATCACTGTTGTCTTGATCATTATATCTTTCAGCCTTCATGTGTGGTGCTAGCCCCACCCCTCACTTCAGCTTGTGCTTTGAGCCTGTGCCTTCTCCGTGCTTTCTCCCTTCGTCACCACACTTCTCGTCTCCAGTACCTGTTATCTACACGAAATACCTCGTAACGGTATTCCGCGAGTGTCTTCGGTTCCGGAAGACGAGCCATCTCATCTTTGATATGGCTTGCCAAACCGCATTGATAAGCCCACTTAAGGGCATGCAAGTCCCAGTTAGTAGATGCCGCGAGGGTATTGAAACGGATATTATACTTCCATACATTATCGGATTCTTTCATCCTTAACGTGCCAATCTTATCCTTGGCTTCCCCCTGTGCATTGTACATACCGAAATTGTCCTGCAGTTCCTTCACCAATGCCGTGAAAGAACTCGTCCATGCTGGCATTGCAGAGAGATTCAGATCCAGAATATCTGTTTCGAACCATTCCTTCGCAGAACCACCGAGGTACGACAATGTATAGTTGATCTTCTTTTGATTAGTAAAATATGATGGACAATCAATGAACACCAAAGATAAGGAAACTAAGAAACCTTTCAGTTTCCATGAGTCAGATCCATCAAACACTTCAGGATCCTTGTGTCAGAGGTCGATGTCGACACACAAAACCACAAGCGGCTAAGTGTCTCAGACGTCTCAGAGAAGAAACCCAGAAGTCAAGTTGAATAACGAAGCTAAGGTCACTACAAGACCTTAGCTGACCTTATATACAAAAGTACGAATCTAATCTACAATAGAGTCGTTGGTCAAACGCTATGACGAACAAGTCCGTGATAGATACGAGCACGGATGCTAACCGAGTATAAGTAATCAAGAGGATGTCAGCAGCGGGTCGTAACCGAGTACGGGACCCGATGAGTAACGTAGAATGCGTAAAGGAAAACGAAGAATTAGAATATCCAGACGCCCAGTCACAGGACACAAGCGCCCTACGACAGGCGCCTACGCGCTAAGAGTTACTCGTAGTGTTAGTTGTTCCTGACACCTTGACCTTCGATCTTCTGGATTCCGTGGGGCTGCTAGCATTCATGCCCGCGAGGACTGTTCCAAGGGTATCGAGCGAACCCTTAAACGCGTGAAACACATCTAAGATGTGTTGTTCAGTAGGGTCCGGATGGACACTACCTACTCATTCCACTGGACTCCTAGAACGACTAGGAACGCGAGAACCTTGAGGTGCCCCGGGACCTCCAGGACTATCAGGATCAGATCCCCCTGGGTCTCCGGGATTTCCTGACTCATCAGGACCTACCTCTTCGTCAATTTGCGCTTCTTTGATGTTCTCCGGAATTTCCATTGTGGTAACTGGTATCCGACCTTGCGAAGGGCCAGGAGTGTTTGCTAGCTGCTGACACATTCTGTCAGCAAGTGTAAATGTAGTAGGAGATGGTGGGATTTCCATCTCGGTTGTTGGTATCGCCATGTGATTTCTTCGCGGTGTTCGAACAGTAACGGGATCACCGTTTTCTGTATAGAGTACTTGGTACTCAAATTCGGAATGGTCAGGTTGACCAAGGGCGTGATGACTAGAAACCCGCACACTAGCAGGTTGTCCTGGGGCTGGACCGAAGACGTTAGATTGACGTCGAGAATGTCCGGCTCCTGAGATAGATTCCGTGAATGGCATGAAGCCTGTCACATTCGATGCGAAAGGATTGACCATTTCCAGTTCCTCTCTTACCGACTCGTCAGACTCTCCAGTGTTGGTGCAGTTTCGTCTGCTCCTTGTATAGACCATTGTTGGAGGAAATGAAATTGTTGAGTGTAATGTAAAGGGTAATGAGGACGAATGTGCCGAGTGTCAGTTTAAATATACTGTTATGATCATGCACACAGGGATCGTCGGGAATGATCGTGGGAAAATATGAAGAGAAATACTTTGCAAGGTAAAATGATCCTAGACAAAGTAGTCAGACCTTGACTCCACTATTAGTAGAGTCCTCGACACTTCGTGTGTCCACAAGAGAAGAAAGATAAACATGTTCCATTTGCAATGACTATCGCGGAACGTACTGACAGTGAGGATGTTAAAACGATGATACAGATAGATGATTAATTGGTATCACTATCAAAGTGCTATCAAGGTTGATATTTAAGCTAAGGAACTACCTATTTGATACCGTAGCTTTATACTAAAGGTAAGTCAGGATCGTGAAGCGATGCCATGCCCGAATGGGTTAGCTCGTAAGTAAAGAACAAAGGAAGGAATATAAAAGGGATAGTGTAAATCCAATAAGAATGATAAGGGATAAAGAGTAATTGCTTCACATCGGAATTCCTTCGTGAAGTAATTGCGTAGTGGTAAAAGGATATAAGTAATATCTAAGTAGCGGAATGGATCGCGAAGCTTCGTAAAGACTTAGCTTGCATAGATATAACACTTAGTTTAAATATCAACCTTGATAGCACTTCAATAGTGATACCAATTAATCATCTATCCATATCATCGTTTTAACATCCCTACTGTCAGTACATTCCGCAAAGGTCATCACGAATGGAACACATTTTCATTTCTTCTATATCGCACACATGAAGTGTCGAGGACTCTACTAATAGTGGAGTCAAGGTCTGACTACCTAATCTCAGGATCATTTCACCTCGCAAAGTAATTCTCTTTGGTATTTGCCACAATTAACCCTGTGACCCATTTCTGACAATCCATTAGTGCACAATCATAACACCACCACCATGCTTCTTTTATATTGCCTTATTGTTTACTCAATGAATACCTACAGCTTTACTTATGGATACAAGCAACTCTTATTGTAGATCCTCACAGTTTCATATCCCATATGTATATAAGACTTAGTATTTTGTAGTTATATTCCTTAGCTCTATTCTCATCTATTCTCCTTGGTAGCTAGGACTTGTATTTGGGTTCTTTTATCCATCCTCATCACTTTCTTGTCCTCTTGCTCATCAACTATTGTGTGACACCTGGTTATCTTTTGAGAGAGCTAGCGAGTCGCTGACAATTATTCCCTTGCATTCCCATATTACAAGCTTTGCTTGACCCGTGCCTTCGGCACGGGCAGGGGACAGTGACTTTTAACAACACATATAATATTGATTGTATTGAGCCAATACATTATTCAAATATACAATATAATTTAACAGCACTAAACTCTAATCAAGCAAAACCTCAGGATAGACAATGTTCTGTGTTATGCACTCCGTATTTCCTGTAGATTGCTCTGAGTAAATAAAACACAAACTTATAAGTATATAACATACCTTCAGGAAAAATTGTTTTGACTCCTTGCTTTGTTGTAGAGTGAGAAAGAGCAACATAGAGTTGACCATGAGTAAATACTGGGGATTGAAGGTTCAACCCAACTGTTTTAACTGATTGCCCTTGAGACTTATTGATGGACATTGCAAATGCTAACCTCACAGGAAACTGGCGTCTTTGAAAGACAAAAGGTAAATCAAGATTGGATGGGCTGAGTGTAATACGTGGAATCAATATAATCTGGCCTGCATTATCTCCACCCAGTATTCTAGCCTCTAGTACTCTTGCTGTACATCAGGTAAGGATTGCACGGCTTCCATTACAAACTCCAGCTGATGGATCAAGATTCCTAAGAACCATTATTGGTGCACCAATCTTTAACTGTAGTTGTGACAGTGGCAGGCCAGAACCATTGATATTGTGAAGGAATTCCTCAGGATACTGAGAATCCCCATCTGCTGCTTCATCTATGACAGCCTTGTCTGCACTATGATAAGTATTGATATTGCCACTCAATGTATTTAAACACATGAGATTGGTTTCATCAACAGTATCATTTCGTGGGCAGAGTATAGTGCGCTCTGAAAACCATGAATCAACATTATCTGCTGCACAGTCAATAACATTGAGATTTGGATAAATGGCAGAGATCAAGGAGTCAACAGAGTCCCCACACTTCATAATAGGGTCAAGCTTTATTTGGCTTTCTGGACCATTAATTGAACCATGTCCAACCTTCAGTAACCACTCTGCATACTCTTTGTCCTCTGCTGTACCACTACTTAATCTTTTATTTTCTTTTAGATAAAGGATCTTTATGTCACGCCATAAATAAGATTGCTGGATACACTGACCCACAATTTGCTCTCGGTGTCCTTTCCGGACCACAGGAAGTATTTGCTGAAAGTCTCCTCCAAAAACAACTGTAACACCTCCAAATGGCTTGCTAGGGGTGTCCCTAATGTCTCTCATAGTTATATCCACAGCCTCTTGACAATACCGGTCCTGCATTGGAACTTCATCCCAAATAATAAGACTGGTCTCACGCAGTAGTTCACCCAGATCAGAGTTCTTCTTGACAGAGCATAATTTTCCTTCATATATTTCAATAGGAATCTTAAATGTGGAATGAGCAGTTCGCCCCTTTGGGAGTAAAAGAGCAGCAATCCCTGATGAAGCACAGCACAATACAATCTTTTCATCTCCACACAATGCATAACAGAGTGTATTATATGTAAATGTTTTTCCAGTTCCAGCTGGACCATGGAGAAAGAACATCTGAGGGTTATTCTCATATATTGCAGCTTTAATTGTATTGAAGGCCTCTGCTTGTTCTCTGTTCATCTTTGCAATATTCTCTGATGCTCTTTGCTGTTGTTCTTCAGCATGAAAGGCACGCTGCTCTCGTATCAACCTCTTGCCTTCAACCCCTGCCCAAAATTCATAATTAGGAACTGGCATGCCCAGAAAACCTTTTAATCCATCATGTACTCCTGCATGGAAAAGGATTTTATCAATAAGATATAAACCATAATCTTCAATTTGATCCTGTGTTGGGTTGGCAATAATCCCTGAGGTCTGTAAATGGTGGTTGATATCATCACAGATGTGTTCTTTGAACTGCTCCCACAGTAAAAAAGGTTGAGCAGGACGGCAATCTTTAAGAATTGTTGCAAAGAGTGAACGGAGTGCAGATCCAGATTGCATATGTCTTGCATCCTCTAGGCAGTCCTTCCACTCAGAATCACTCTGCAAAAGCCCATGGGCCAAACATGCTTCTTGGTGTGTAGGATATTCCACTCCTTCATAAGTACGTAGATCTGCAAATGATGTAGCACCTTTGACAACTGTAAGCAGAAGTCGAATATAAAACCTTTCGCCAGCTGCAGGGTGAACAAAATACATCCACCCAAGAGCAGCTTTACCCTCACGTGTCATGAAACAATCTTTTTCATTATTCTTTTCTTTTATTATTCTTTTCCTTTTCTTTTATTTACTTACCTAATCGTCAAAGCGCTTGCACTAGCGCTTGTTATATTTTCATTATCATTTAGGTTACACGCGTCAACCTTATTGTTCTCGCGTTGTTGTTTCACTTAGGTGCGACTCTCTCGTGCCTGTCAGCTCATTGACAGGACGACATCATTATTGTTCCGCATCCATGCTTCTTTTCATATTGCCTTATTGTTTACTCACCTAATACCTACAGCTTTACTTATGGATATGAGCAACTCTTATTGTAGATCCTCACGGTTACGGCGCGAGATGTCTCTCACGGCTTCATATCCCATTAGTATATAGGACTTAGTATTTTGTAGTTATATTCCTTAGCTCTATTCTCGTCTATTCTCCTCGGTAGCTAGACCTGTAGTTGGGTTGTTTTATCCTCATCACTTTTCTCATCCTCTTGCTCATCGTTCATTGTGTGATGCCTGGTTATCTTTTGAGAGAGCTAGCAAGTCACTGACAGAAGAATAGAGCTTCTACCACATACCACCTGTCACAACAAAACTTTTACAAAACTTGCCTAGGATTCAACACACCATTGGAAACTAGTTTTCTCGATACGTTACACATTTTCATTTTTACCAAATACGCTCATCCTCCTTCCTATAAACCAACATGACTGATCGGTCAATACATGCGCCCGACCCAGCAGAAATCACTACCGTTACTTCTAGTCCACGCCAGGTGTTTGTCAATACACCAGGGAACTACGATGGCGATCCCGCCACCTACTGACCATGGCGACGACGAATGATGGCTTACGTTTCTGAGTTAACAGAGACGAAACAGGTCGACAACTCACCACCATCATTATGTCCTTCCTGGTTGGAGGAAAAGCCGACGAATGGGCCCAAGTTTACTCTGATGACCACTTCGATATCGACAGAGGGACATGGGACATCACTGGGAAGCAGCTCATTGATGATATGGACAGGGAGTTCACAAACGTAGCGAAGGAGAAGGAAGCCCGCGACAAACTAACTTATATCCGACAGGGGAAGTCTTCGGCTGGTGACTTTTTCAAAGAATTTGAATTGTTACTGAAGGATGCCGGATACAAGAAGGATGAGTCGCATGTCCTTACCCTAGTGGAGAGAGCGGTTGATCACACACTCCTATACGACATCATTAAGGGAAGGACGGAGCCCTTTGAAGACTACAAGGAGTTGAAGAAGATAGTCACAGGCGCTGATAGCGTAAGGCGGCAGTGGGCCGAACAGAAGAGAGGATACGGGTATGCGGGGTGGTGGAACGCTAACCCACAGGGACAGAGTCGTGGACAGTCGTCCACTCAGCAGAACCGGCAGGAGCCGAAAGTAGCTCCGAAGGCAGAGTATTCTGCGGCGCCAAGAAGAGATGCTACCAGCACCACGTTCGGAGGAACGGGCAGGCCGATGGACATCGACCAGGCGAGGGAGAAGTGTTTGTGCTTCAACTGTGGCGAACCAGGCCACATGAGCAGGAACTGCCTGCACAAGAGAAAGGCGGTAGTCCGAGGTATTATGCTGAACATGAGTGAGCAGGAACGAACGGACTTCATTAACAATTTGGGTTTTCCAAAGGCTCCGCAGTAGATATAGGTCTGCAGGAGCCTTCGCACACAGACATTTCGGAATTTGTTGATAATGGCGTTGATTATGTAATCAGTACAGGTACTAAACAGAAAAACGCGTCCACATTCATACACAAAACCGAAAAAACCGAAAAACCTATACGGTACAAACCCGACACTGCTGAATGGCTAACTCAGAGAGTTAGAGAAGATCAAATCCCGAGAGCAGTGGGATTGTTATGAACTTGGATGCCCTTTTCCCGGGAAAAAGAAGCCTCTGAAGAAACCGTCATGGACATACGAAAACGGAACTGGAAAACAGCAGTCAACGCCATTCGGAGTCTCAAGAATAAAAGAAGTTATGTTCGCGGGACACGTGGCAAAAGTCTGAAACTTCCGGCAATACTCGAAACACTGGAAGATAGTCGACAGATCGTCACAGAAGGACTTCTCGACAGCGGAGCTACCAGTTCGTGTATTGATTCAGATTTCGTCAAACGGCATAACCTTATCACGGAAAACTTACCAATCAAAACACCTGTCTACAATGCCGACGGTACACTCAACGACTCCGGATCAATAGAGAAGTACGTCGAGATCCGGATGACCATCGGTGATCATTCAGAGATCATCCAGTTCGGAGTAGTAAGTCTAGGAAAGAATAATATCTTTCTAGGACTAGACTGGCTGCGACACCACAACCCGAGTATTGATTGGAAAACGTCTGAACTGACATTCGACAGGTGCCCAACAAGATGCGGTTACAACCCGCATTTTTGGACACCAGAGGATACCCATTCTAGAGCGGCGTTACAGGAAGGCAAACAGCTTTTCCTATTCGACTGGGACAGGTATGTTCATGAGCAGGTACAGTCGAGGAAGTGGATGAAGGAACAAGCTAAGAAGGAAACAGCCGAAGAATTCGACACTTCCAAACCCTACGTCGAACAATACCCTGATGTCTTCAGCCAGAAGGAATTCGACCAGTTGCCACAATGACGTCCTTGGGATCACGCTATCGATCTAACACCAGGTTCCAAACCTTTAGATTGTAAAGTATACCCGCTAAACCCAAAGGAACAAGAGGCACTCGACAAGTTCCTTGAAGAAAATCTTTGAACTGGACGAATCCGACCTTCGACCTCGCAGATGGCATCCCCTTTCTTCTTCGTCAAAAAGAAAGATGGCACCTTACAACCAGTACAAGATTATCGTAAACTGAACGAGATGACGGTTAAAAACCGGTACCCACTTCCTCTCATTCAGGAGCTAATCGATCGTTTAAAAGGTGCTAAAATCTTCACGAAGATGGATATCAGATGGGGATTTAACAACATCCACATAAAGGAAGGTGACGAATGGAAAGCGGCCTTTCGAACTAACCAAGGGTTATTCGAACCAACTGTTATGTTCTTCGGACTCCCTAACTCTCCTGCGACATTCCAAGGTTTTATGAACCATATCTTGCGAGACCTCGTCAATAGAGGTCATGTTATCGTTTACATGGATGACATACTGATTTTTACCGATGGTATAGAAGAGCATCGACGAATTGTAAAGCAAGTACTCGATATTCTACGGGAGCACAAATTGTTTCTTAAACCCGAAAAATGCTCTTTCGAAAAACCGGTTATTGACTACCTCAGTATCATCATTGGTAACGGAACTATTCGCATGGATCCCAAGAAAGTACAAGCTGTTAGAGAATGGACTACTCCACAAAAGAAGCGCGACGTTCAGCAATTCTTAGGATTTTGCAATTTCTTCAGGCGCTTTATTCGTGGATTTAGTCTTATCGCAAAGCCGCTGACACAGCTTACTGGGAATGGAACTTGGAAGTGGGAGAAAGTACAAGAAGATGCGTTTGAGGAGTTGAAACGCCGTATTTGTGAGGAGGTTGTTTTGTTGATTCCTCGTAACCAGGGACAATTCCGAGTCGAGGCTGATTCATCTGATTACGCCAATGGCGCAGTTTTATCACAGTTTGTCGACAATAGGTGGTATCCAATCGCTTTTCGTTCACATTCCCTCAACGAGGTTGAGCGTAATTACGAAATCTATGATAAAGAACTTATGGCAATTATGGACTCACTTGACGACTGGCGACAGTATTTACTAGGTGCGGAGGAACAGATCGAAATTTTTACGGATCACGCAAACCTCCAGTACTTCAAGAAGCCGCAGAAACTCAACCGACGACAAGCGCGCTGGGTACTGGAATTAGCGGAGTATAATTTCGATCTTGTTCATAAGCCTGGTAAATCGATGACAAAAGCTGACGCCCTGTCGAGGATGACAGGTCTTGAGACGGGGGACAAGGACAACGAGAACATCGTTCTCCTGAAACCGGAACTTTTCATCCAAGCTCTCAACCTATTGGCTCCTGAAGATCTCCTGCTATCAGAGATCCGAAAGAGTAGAAATCAAGTAGACCGAACCATACAAGATGCCCTCGCTGCAAAAAACCCAGAGTGGACTGAAACCGACAAAGTCATTACATGGAAAGGGCGTGTTTATGTACCGAAAAACTGCCTACTCCGATCTAAAATAATCACTCAGTACCACGATACACCGCTAGCGGGACATCCAGGACAGTACAAAACCATGGAGTTGATTACTCGGGACTACTGGTGGCCAGGGGTGACACAAGATGCAGGGAAATACGTCGAAGGTTGCGAGAAATGCCAGGCGACAAAATCACATCGTACCAAGCCAGTCGGACAACTTCATCCACATGCGGTACCAACTGAACCATGGCAGATAATCGGCACTGATATGATAGGGGAACTACCGGAATCGGGAGGATATAACGCCATATTGGTGTTTATCGATCATTTTTCCAAAAGATTACGACTTGTTCCGTCGCACACTACAGTCACATCAGAGGGAATGGCAAAAATCTATCGGGATCGTATTTTTTCTATCCACGGCATTCCATGAAAAATCATACATGATCGAGGACCTCAGTATCATTCTCGTTTCATGAAAGAACTCTACCGTCTTTTAGGAATAGAAGCAAACTACACCACGGTGTATCACCCACAGACCAATGGCCAGACAGAACGAACAAATCAGGAGATAGAACATTATCTCCATTTGTTCATTAGTTATCATCAAAACGACTGGCATGAGTGGTTACCACTTGCAGAGTTCGCCTATAACAATCGAGTACACTCTGCGACGAAAGTTTCCCCCTTCTATGCTGACAACGGTAGACATCCCTATAAAGGTACGGCACCTCAAATGACTTCGGACAACCCCACAGCACAGGCGTTTGCAGATGGAATGAGAAAGGTTCGAGATGAAGTAGGAGCGGCCTTAGGAAAGGCCAACGAGGATATGAAGAAGTTTTATGACCGTAAGCAAAGAGTTGGAGTAGAGTACAAGCCAGGCGATAAGGTCTGGCTTGAGGGAACTAACTTATCGACAGACTAGCCGATGAAAAAGTTAGGAGATAAACGGTTTGGACCGTTTACAGTTCAGAAGAAGATAGGTGCTAGTTCCTATAAACTAGACATCCCCTCTACGTGGAAACGTATCCATAACATTTTCAACGAAGTCCTTCTCACTCCCTATAGAGAACCGCAATTCCCCTCTCAACCACGAAACACTTGCCCACCTCCTGTCATCGTAGGAGAAGAAGAAGAATTCGAAGTCGAGGAAATTCTCGACTCACGAAAAGTAGGAAAAGGAATCAAGTACAAGGTCAGGTGGCGAGGGTACGGACCACATGAAGACACTTGGGAACCTCAGTCCAACATTACACATTCCTCCGAGTTATTGAAGGAATTCCATGACAAGAACCCGACCAAACCCAAACCCGCCACCCTTAATCGACTTGAAATCCCTATTTCCTTATTCCCTACCGAATTATTCCGCCCTATGCCTCCGCCAGACACCGAAAACACGTCATCACAATTACCCTCCGAAAATTTCGTTAGACGACAAGCGCTTAGTGGAACTCGCGCTCTAGGGAGGGGGTAATGTCATGAAACAATCTTTTTCATTATTCTTTTCCTTTTCTTTTATTTACTTACCTAATCGTCAAAGCGCTTGCACTAGCGCTTGTTATATTTTCATTATCATTTAGGTTACACGCGTCAACCTTATTGTTCTCGCGTTGTCGTTTCACTTAGGTGCGACTCTCTCGTGCCTGTCAGCTCATTGACAGGACGACATCATTATTGTTCTGCATCCATGCTTCTTTTCATATTGCCTTATTGTTTACTCACCTAATACCTACAGCTTTACTTATGGATACGAGCAACTCTTATTGTAGATCCTCACGGTTACGGCGCGAGATGTCTCTCACGGCTTCATATCCCATTAGTATATAGGACTTAGTATTTTGTAGTTATATTCCTTAGCTCTATTCTCGTCTATTCTCCTCGGTAGCTAGACCTGTAGTTGGGTTGTTTTATCCTCATCACTTTTCTCATCCTCTTGCTCATCGTTCATCATGTGATGCCTGGTTATCTTTTGAGAGAGCTAGCGAGTCGCTGACATCACGAATCTTCCATCTTTTTGTAGGTTTTTACCCAGACCCATTTTGTAGGAAATTCCTGGTACAAAAGTGATTGTGCAACCATTACTGCATGTTCAGGATCATCCTCAGCCTTTTTCTTCTCTGCTGCATTAACTTTGAAGTAAGCTGTAAGTGTGCTGTCTTTTGACCCAACAGCATGAAGAACCTCCTCTACTGGTGCATCAGCATCAAACACTACAAATTGCCCAGCTTCTGTATGTACTGCAAGGCAGACAACATTTGGGATTTCTTCATGCATATCATAATGAAAAAGCCTCCAAACTGATTCAGAGGCAGATACATAACGGGAATCTATATATTGCTGTATTTCATCTTTATTTTTCCCAATTGCCATGGTTGTATGATCATGGCCTTTGTAAATGTATTTATGAAGGTATTTGAAAGCTTTTATGGAAATGCAACACTCTAAGTTGGCATGTGATTTGAGCTCCATCAAAGCCCAAGGATTATGAGGTACAACCCATCTGTTATCAATATCAATTTCTATGCCATTGACCTTTTTCTTGCAAAGCCTTCCATTCTTGGGTCTAGCATAAAGGGTATAGCCATCCTCTGACAAAACAGTATGCTCTTGGAATACCTTAGGATAACCCTTGGAGCATTTTGAATCCTTCATACAGGATGCACTTGGGTTGAGATCACCACATGGTGTATGAATCATCAGCTTTTCAACCAACATGAATAAATTTGGATGTGTTTCAGGATCAGGCAACTGAGCAGAGATTACTTTGTCAATCTGATGAGCCTCTTGATACTGTGATTGGGGATAGAGAAAAATAAGAATGTGTATATGAGGTAGTCCTCGCTTCTGAAATTCAATTGTGTAAACATGGCCTCTACACTTTCCAAAACACCCTTTGTCAATAGCCCTCAAGATGATCCGTACTTTTTCACGAAAAACTCTGGCAACTAAATCAGGTCTGTCTTGTGCTGTCTGTCCGGGAAGGAGAGCCTCTTTAATCTCAGGTGCATTTGGATCTGCAGTGATTGTCAGAAATAGATCAGGTTTTCCAAATGCTCTTCCTAAGGCAATAGAATCTTGATAGAGCTGGAACATATGTCTTGATCCTCCAATATAAGAAGAGGGTAAGATAACTCGTTGCCCTATATCTTGCAGCTGAACATCTCCTGAATGAACAGCATCTACTAAACCACTGTAAACCTCAGCTCTGAGTTTCTTCTGATTGCGTGCAAGCCAGGATAAGCATGACTGATCAGTTTGGGCCCATGCATCAACAATATATTGCTGAAAAAGATTTTTGGCATAGAACAGATGGTTTGATTCAATCTCTAGATTGCGTTGATGAAGGCGACATGCATAGTACTCCATCTGGGTAACATGATCATCATTAGAGGCTGGTTCATTAGGTCTATCTGCATATTTGATATTTAGGTGCCATCCTAGCTCACCTCTGGGAAACAGTAAAACATAATGTAAAGGTGCATATGCAGGATTGGTTTCATATATACGTTTCAGTGGCCCCTCCTTACATTGAAGGATAATATCTCGATGATCTGTGGCAGTACCTGGGCCTGGAAGAACAACTGCAACCTCATCAGCTGATGGCATATTATATCTCCTAGGATCATTTGTATCACTGAAATGCAGTTTGATATAAGCACCATTTAGGGAATTTGGAGCCTGTGCCTGAAGGTTTTGTATTCTCTGGTATGCTGATCTGTAGAGATTCACAAAGTTATTATTGCAGTGAAGGCAATCAGATATTGTTTGCATAACAGATGACAGTAACCCAGTACCATGATGTCTGTTATTGGCTAAGTGCTGCTCTAAAGCAGTCTCAGGTGCAACTATGTAAAGCTGTGCATATACTGGGGGTTTGTCACCCTCAGGCAAAAGGGAGCCTAGAGAATGCCAAAGTGCACCCTTAATTTTAAACTGCCTTGGCCCAGTATTTGGAAGTTCAGGATCATTCTGTGGTTGAATCTTAAGGCCCAATGATACAAAAGCAAAAGCAGAATTATAACTCCTTATGTTGTCTAAAAAGTGCTTTGAGTTATGATCAACTCCAGTAAAGAGATTCCTGATTTCAATAGGTGGACTTTGTAACATAGGTAGCTGAATCTTCCCTGATTTGCAGCATGCTCCAAATTTAGGATTTATTACAGAGGAATGTGTAAATCTCTCTGCTTGCCAATGCAATGCACCACAAAATGGACACTCTATATCCATTTTTCCCAAAGAACAGAAGTTATAAATCCAATCATTCTCAATAGGTTGTAGACCTATTGGAATAGGCTCATCTGGAGCATCATTTTGATGTTCATGATCTCCCACATCAATTTCTTGCTGTTGCAAGTGCTGCTCATGCACCTCTTGGGAGTTGTGCATCACATTTTGCAACTGTTCATGTTGTTGGTGCATGTCATGGCCTTCTGGTGTGAGATAGCCAGGACCTGGTGGAAGTCTCTGGCTATTCTCAAAGTCATCTTGTGGAGGATCATTATTCTCATGCTCATGGGTCAGCCTTTCTGGATTAAATGATATAGATTCTGAAAGTAAAGATAGTCAGCAATAAATAGTGTAATATAGAAAAGAATGTATTACGGATATGACTTTGGGCTCTTCTATGATTCTGTCTCAATGTTGGTCTTGCAGGGTGAGGCTGTACAAATGCTAGTTGAGCTTGTAGCTCAGCAGGTAAGTGAGGAAACTACCAAGAGAATAAATGAGCCTTAAAATCTCTAAATAAGTATGCTAATACCTGATTTTGATATGCCAAATTTGATGGTCCTGCATGGGCATTCTGATTCTGATTATGAAGAGACTATAAGGTAAAGATATTGATTGGTGGCCACAGCACTATGTATTTGAATTTTTACACCTACAACTGCTTGATTTGAAGTACGGCCACGGCCATGGCCCCGTGTTGGTAGTAGTGGAGGTAAATTTCTGAGTTGATTAGCAATTCCTTGAGTCAATTGAAACTCTTGGCCATTATGGTTGATTACTTGAAATAGATCATCTTGTGAATGCTGGGAAGGTACATAATTTTGAGGTATATTGAGTTGGAATGGTATTGGTCCACCATGTGGTGATGGTTGAGGTGTACGTCGATTTTCAGGGCTGCCTAGGGTACGTGTTTGTCGTTCCCTCTCACGATCAGCATTTTGTTGTCGATGTTGAGGTGTATTGGGAGGTGACTCAGAATCCCTTAAAGTGAGAATAGTAGTCAGAGCCTGCACACAGGTCAATAGCTTGTAAGAAACCAAACATTTTATCTGTAGTCAAATTTCCTCTATCAGGAACTTCAATTATAGTGTGAAATTATAGTAGAAGATGGGAAAGGGAAACAAAGGAGAGCATAATTATCATGCAATGCATGCAGCAAACATGCAGCAAACACATTGCAAGCTTGAAGTAATGTGTGAGAAAAACCTAAGTCAACTCAGCAAACATGCAGCAAACACGTCGCAAGATTGTGTATTGTAATGTGTGGGAAAAACTTAAGTTGCCGCTGCCGCCGCAGCACTAAAACGTTGACAGTTTTGCTGACATAAATAATGACTAATAAGAAAAAGCGCTGGTTTAGGCGCACCGCCCTAATTTATAGTATAGGATTCCATGATTAGATCACAATTATTCCGCAATTCCAGAGTTGCACAATCTTAACACTATGCTTACATGAATACCCATTCTGTAAGCTTCTGATCCTCCACCAGATCATTTTACGAACTTATGTTCTGAGCATAATCTTTCATGGTCTTCCTTGTAGGCATGCTCTTGCCTCAAATCTTGTCCCTTATCAAACTCATTTCTCTATGAACCCATCTATTCTTACCCATTGGTCACACAAATGGCTTTGTAATTAGAAACTCCTGATATTGACATTGCATTGATAAATGCCAAGGCCAAGCCAATGCTCTTATGTGTAGTCCATACTGAAATTGCTGCACAAATGGCTTTCACCAGTCCTGCAGAACCAAGTAACACTTTGAGTCTACCAAAGAAGTACACAGAGTTTGCAGATGTATTTGATAAAATTAAATCTGAACTCCTACTCAAGCATTGCCCTTATGACCTCAAAATTGATTTGAAGGATTGTGCTGAACCCCCTTTGAGACAGCTTTACCTTCTTTCTTTAAAGGAACTGGAAGCACTATGTGACTCCATTGATAAGCATTTCAAGAGTAGTGCCATTGCACCCTCTTCCTTTCTGCTTGGAGCTCCAGTCCTCTTCATACTGAGGAAGGATGGAAAACTTTGACTTTACATAGACCTTTGTAGTTTAATGTACACAACTTAACCACCATACGAATGCGAGGGTCAGGCAGTGAATGAAGGTGAATGAAAGCATGTGTGTGTTCCGATACAACAAGGTACTACATACATGAAAAAGAGTGTGAGTGATATAGAGTAAGGAAAAACAAAAAAAAGTTTAAGGTATACAACATAGTTAAACAGAGGACGAACGTGACTGGCATGTATCGAGCCTACTGACGAAATCAGAGCTGAACTCGAGGTGATTGTGATCTACTATCCAGCTATTGTCCGAAGAATCTGCCCAGGGATCCAACTCTATATCCAAGCGATTGGATGCAATTGGTAGGGGAGGATAATCAAATGACAAGGAAAAGTCCAACATTGGTAGGATGAGGGATTGTGCAGGCTCAATGGTGAAAGGTGAACCCGTGCTTTCTCCTCCTGAGATGTCAGATAACAAGATCATCAAGAAAGATTACTATTCACTTCCCCTTATCTCTGATTTATTGAACACTCCTAAGAAAGCTAAGCACTACACCAAACTTGACCTTGCTCATGCCTACCACTTAGTCAGAATCATGAAAGGAGACAAATGGAAAGTCATGCCATTCAGCTTTACCAATGCTCCAGCCACTTTTCAGCAATTCATTAATGACATCTTTATGAATTTTCAAGGTCTCTGTAATTGTCTACCTTGACAACATCCTTGTTTATTCAGATGGTCCTGACTCACATCACAAGTATGTTCACAAAGTACTTCAATGTCTCTGTAAACATCAACTTTATGCAAATTTGGCAAATGCAAGTGGAGTGTCAACACTGTGGAATATTTAGGTTATATTCTGTTCCCAAAAGGCTTAACAATGTTGCAAGACAAAGTGAAAGCTATCATTGACTGGCCAGTGCCATGAAAGGTCAAGGACATACAATCATTCTTACATTTTGCAAACTTCTATGGATGCTTCATTTATGATTACAGCAACATCATAGTCCTGATGACTTATCTCATGCAGAAAAACATTCGCTGGCTTTGGACAAATGAAATATAGCTTCATGCATACTCCAATACTTGCACACTGGGAAACCAATAAACCATTAATTGTTGAGACAGACACTTTGAACTATGCACTAGCCATGATCCTTTTGATACTACTTCTGGATGATCCAATCCACCCTATTGTTTTTCTTTCTAGAACCTTCCAGGCTGTGGAACTCAACTATAACACTCATGATTAGGAACTCCTCACAATTTTAGAAACATTTGAAGTCTGGAGACACTATCTTGAGGGTATAGGTTATCAATATTATCATGGATCACAAAAACCTTGGATACTTCTCAACTACAAAAATTCTTATGTGAAGACAATTACATCAGTTGGAGTATCTCTACCAGTTCAACATGGTTATTTACTTTTTACTGGGCAAATTGAGAGAGAAACTGGACTTGAACTAGATGCTGGGATATTGGCTACATGCAAGTCAATCCACAGAACTTCAGGCCCATTTTCACTAACAAACAACTTACTGTCAGCGACTCGCTAGCTCTCACAAGAGACAACCAGGCGTCACACGATAGACGATGAGCAAGAAGATAAAAAAGCAAAAAGCGGATGGATAAAACAACCCAACTACAAGTCTAGCTACTGAGGAGAATAGACGAGAATAGAGCTAAGGAATATAACTACCAAATATCTAGTCTTATATACAAAATGGGATATGAAACCGTGAGGACCTACAATAAGAGTCGCTCGTATCCATAAGTAAAGCTGTAGGTATTCGGTGAGTAAACAATAAGGCAATATAAAAAGAAGCATGGAGGCGGAACAATAATGACATCGTCCTGTCAATGAACTGACAGGCACGAGAGAGTCGCTCCTAAGTGAAACGACAACGCGAGAACAATAAGGTTGACGCGTGTAACCTAAATGATAATGAAAATATAATAAGCGCTAGTGTAAGCGCTTTGGTGATTAGATAAGTAAAGAAAAGAAAAAGAATAATAAAAGAAAAGAATAATGGAAAAAGATCGATTCATGACACTTACCACATCCCTTCAAGCTACCTTCTTAGAAGGTCCTGCACTTCATGCCTCCATCATAATAGATATTGAAACACTACATTCTGCAATTCACAAGTCTCTCACACTTGACCCGGAATCAGCTGCAGGACTAGAGTTTGCAAAGGACCCTACAAAACCTTAATGGACATTAGATCTTGATCACTTGTTAAGACTAGATGAGCATATTTATGTTCCAAATCATTCTGAATTATAACTCCAAATCCTTTGTTATCTTCACAACCACCCTCTTTCAAGATATTTTGGTCAAAACTGGACCCTTGAGGCAGTACAATGACAATATACTTTGTCAAAAGTTTGCAAATTCATTTGCAATTACATCAGTTCATGCACAGTTACAACAGTTGTACCAACTCCAATTACTGACATATCTCAATCATATTCCCCCTGTCTGTTATGTATTTCAGTTGAAACCCTACTGTCAGGCCTTGCTCATTTCTGAAATACCTGCCCAGCAACCCAGAATCCACACTAACTTTCCAGAGATTTGGGGTAGTTTAGGCGCTCGCCTTTTTGGGCGCTTATACATCCACATACTCCCTTAATCCCAATAACCTCGCTCGCTCTATGGCAGAAGCACAAATTCTCGAGGGATCCAGATGGAATTTCTCTCAAAATTTTCTGAACGACTTCCAATACACGCACTCAGGTGGTCCAGTTTTCCATTATTTGACTTACGATTGGACGGTGATTAATGGGTACAGATCTACAAATGCACATACAGCAGGCTACCCAGTCTGGGTCCATATCTAAACAAGCCCTCGATAGTCTAAACCTTCAGTTAGCAGAATTATCTAAAAGCATTGTCGATGCAGCTGGATTCATTCCCAAATATGATCAAAGGAAATGCGAGAATGTGAGTGATCATCATATGTTTGAATTCACGTTCATTCTGATCTTTTGGACGAAGCAACTGAAAGAGATTGAGCAAAATCTAGAGAGGCTACGAAAGACTTCAACGCCTGTGTCGAGATTTGCATTCAAGAGAAAAACAAAAGAGGCGAGACAGTCCTCATTCAGCGTATTTACCCCTTCTGTAACACAAAGTCTTGCGCCAACGCCCTCACTGGCATTATCTTCATACACGATAAAGCTCATCACACCCAAGGATCTACCAGATCCTGAATCAATTGCTCCAGAGCTTCGCTCCGAATTGAGCATCAACGATTTGGATTCTTGTATTCTCAATCTACTTGACGCGAAACAATATGAAATATCCGCCTTGCACATCCACAATATAAAGAACTCCATACTTCTTCTCCCTGTTCTTGAAGGCAGCGCCATCCTACATGATCTAGTCAATTGCGTCGTCGTAGTAAGGTGTCATCAGGTAAGTGATATCAAGTCTATAAAGTATTGGTGATTCTTTGATAATATCAATGGATAACATAGTTCAGGATGCATTCATCACAAGACATCGACGTTTACCTCTCCATCCAATCAAATCCTATCATCGAGCACTGCAGCAGCATCCGTTTTGCACCATATCCTTCTACGTTTCCCCCCACGAACCTTCAGCATAATTCTGACTTCCCTGTCCAGGATTTCTCGCACATAAAGTCGACGCCATCTCCGAACTGGAGCGTCCTGGTGGAAGGAGCCAGTAAATCATTTGAAGACTGGCAATCAATCTTGACCATAGACGCTTCAGATGTTGAGCAAGTTTTACGAAAAGCTTTACCCAGGGTGTAGCACGCATGTTTGGATTGTTCTTGTTGCTGTTAATTCACCAATCGATATAATTGACGATGTCAGCTGTTGGCGTAAGAACCATCGGCTCGATGCTCGCAAATGTTGGTTCGCACAATCCCAACCACGTATAGCTCTTCATTACATTTACAGATTACAAATTAAGTGTTATTCGTTCACCCTATTAAACCATAAATACACAGAGTCAATCTCTATCGAGAATAAGCAAAGACGCAAAAGAAAAGCAATGGACGGAGAGCGAGGTATCAAACCATCAGCACCGAATAAAATTCCCCACAATCATACTCGGTATGCCCCACTTATCCCTCCTGATTGTGAATGAGAAACAGCAATTAACCAAGCCTTCCTCGGTTGGGGTGATAGCTGGACCAGAATTGGAGCCATTAGATGATGCAGTTGGATTCAACGTGAGCGAAGCACCAGGTCCTGAAGACGACGAAGTGCTAACGCCCGAGATGCCAGTCCCCATGATTCCTGAAGCGGATGACCCTACAGGACCATTACGTGGTGTAGTGGGGCTAATATTGAGCTGGGGCTTGTACCGTAGCACACACGAAGTGAGAACGGCTTTTTGTGACGAGTCGAAAGCGACATGACCGTATTTCTGATGAGGGCGTTCCAAGGTCAGCATGGAGAGCACTACTTCTTTGTAACGGACAGACCTCCCAATAGTTCACCGCACTTTCTTCCGCCATTAATTCATAGATACATAATTTTCCATCCCTTAGTAGGTATCCATTAATCCCAACTAATTCTGAAAATTCTCTGTTTCCTTTATATATTTCGCCGGTTCGACGCCAAAGACATGCAGGAACCCCCATCGCAGAGAATACACGATCATAGTCCAGTAGAAGCCGTTCGAATGCTTCCTCGATGAAAACGAGATCCTAGAAAATTATATGAGGAAGAGTACAATATAGAGGAGAGCTAACCGACACTCACTATATCTCGTAATGACTGTGCTACAGCTCGAAATTTGGGTCGTAGTACTGACAGTGGCTGAAGAATTTGTTGTTTTGATTCTTGAGAAACGCTGGGAATTTTTGAGCAAGAGGGAAGGTTAGATTGTAACGGTACACGAACTTGCGGTCCATCCACCTCGACAATCGAGCGTAACCCTTCACGTAGTTATACGGTTTCAACAATCCTGCCTCGTATTTACTCCTTATAACCCGACTTAAACGTTCGTCTCTGGAACCAGACTCCTGATCTGCTGCGGTAAGTAAGAATTTTTCTGCTTTCGTAGCTGCGGGAAGGATTGTGGCTGGATCCGGTGCTTGCGTTTCTAAAGGTTTTTCACCCTCACTTGTCGAAGGGTCATCTGAGTTTGACGAAGGCGAAGTTTCTTGTGGATTAGGATTTGAGCTAACCGATGCAGATTCCGTAGGTCCGCTGGCCATTGTTGAATTTGTCGATGAGGTGGAACCGTTGAGCGGGATAGTGTATGTGTTGGCAGTGAACGAGTTTGTTCCATTGCCCAATAACGACGAGGAAACATTTTGAGGTGCGCTGAAGAAAGAACTGTCGTCGAGGGTTTCTAGAAAGTCCCTGTTCACGATGATGGAGAATTATAATCAATCAATGCAGGCGATATTCAATGCGCACGTTAGAACAGAAAATTCATTTCCCAGTGTATCCGAGCGGTACACGAAGGGTGTTTGCGAGATCAAGGGCCAAGTCCCTGTTGAAGATGCGGAAGCACTGCCTGTGGTTGGTGTGGATTGATGTCGGCCTGGAGTCACAGCTGTAGGTGCATACATAGTAGCTATGTAAAAACTCTCAGGGAAGTGAAGATCGTCGTCTGAAGGGTAAACAACTTACTTGTACTAAATCCTGGAGTAGAAGTGTTTGTTGTAGCTAGAACGTCGTCTGGAAACTTGATGTCGGATTTGGGTCGACGATCATCGTGACATAGATGTCCTATCTCCCTTTTAATACTGAACAGAATGTTGAGCCCGAAAACAGAGAAATCATAACCGCGGTGATGTACCATCTCTGACAGGGCCTTCCCTCGTCGCAAGTCATATGGCTTCTTCGGCAATATAAGCACGCATGATTGACCTTTCTTCTCCTAACTGTCTTCTTCTTTCGCGGACCACTTCCTGACTCCTCTATACCTGGATCATCCTCCACCGACACCGAGTCAGATCTCGCAGCAGCCATTCCTTCGGCAAAGGAGCTTCCAGCGCTGACAGTCGCCAAATTGTTGGACATCGAAGAACCAGCTCCTGTTAATTTTTAGTCGTGTGCTCTTGGTGATAGAAGTCAAACGTCGAAGATGATGTAAAGTCAACAACAGATTGGAGAGGGGACTCGAGGTATGTTCGTCGGCCCGATACACATGTGTGACGTCACGTCACGTCTGGCGTCACGCTCTGCCTCATTGTACCTTATCATACACCTTTGTATACTCCTGTAGCCAAGATATAATGTTACTGTACAATAATACTGTATACTACTCTTTGAAAGATTATACATACGTACAGCATGGTGCTACAGGAAGTAAGGTACCCGAGCAAAGGCCCTAGTCTAGGAAATCGATGAGGCGAGGGAGAAAGAATGTATATCACTCGCTCAAACGGTGAGCAAGAGAACCACAAGATTACAGCAAAAACCGATATCGCAAATGAGCGGTGAAAGGATGGTAGCTAAAACCAGATCGCGCAAGAGATTATAACACAGCCTACAGCGTAGAAAGTACTGAAGGGAATATACGGGCGCGCAGACAGCGATAGCATATTGTATAAGTAAAAAGAAGTTTCAGGATCAAGAAGGGAGAGATTTGGGGTGGATCATATAAACATAATAAACAATGTATACAGGAGAAGTAAAAATACTTTTGAGTGGAAGACGAACCGAAACCGAATATTGTAGCACAATCGGACTGACGCGTTTTTGTCAAAGGGAATATAGAACCAGCGGAACATTAAACACCTGAAGCAGGATACCCTAAATGAGGCTGATAGTTTGGATGACTGGGGTGGCTCGCGTTTGCTTGTGGTGTGAATTGTTGTGGAGTTTGTTGATATGGATGCGCTGGTTTCGAAACAGGTTGAGACGAAGGAGGTTGCGAAAATTGCTGACTCGGCTGATAGCCTTGTGCGGTGGTCGCGAGAACCTCCCCTTGAGTTGAAGGTGCATACGCCAACGGCAACGGCGGGAATGTGGTGTTCACAGGTGTACTTGTTCTACTTGCACTAACGCTCGAAGCGCGACTGGTAGGCTTTGATGAAGAACTTGCCCCTCGGACTTTTCTCCCCTCTCGCTCTGCGCCTCCAACACGACCCGTCGAAGGATAAGCAGTGCTGACTACGGATCCCACAGATCCCGTCCCAATGTTCAGCCCTTTGTTCTTGTTAGCATTTTTATCTCCTCGCTGAGCTAAGCATTCATGTTTCCCGCTCGCGAGCCACTGTAGCCCGATCGCGCCATGATCTCCGGAATGCTGATAATGGTAGCGAAGCCCATTCATGTTTTTGTACCGACGAGGGCAATCGCCAACACCACACGCATAGGGCTTAAGTTGGCGTTCGGCCTCGGCTTCAATTGCGAGGAGCTCTGAAGGAGGGAGGGACGAAAGAGTAGAACGGAGTGAAGTGAGTGAATCAGCAGCAGATGGGTTGTTATTGGCACTGCTGGAAGTGCCTGCAGATGCATTCGATGGATTGACAATGGGGGTGAGGGCATTGATGAGGGAAGAAGAGGAAGCGTTAGTAGTCGGAACACGATTTTGAGAGGAGGTAGCTTGGCTATATGAATTGGATCGATTGGTTGACGGACCTTCACCGTCTTGATAAGCACCTTCGGCGTATCCAGAGGTCGACGTCGTTGGACTGCTCAAACTCAAAGCGGAACTAAGGGCAGTGCTTAACGACGACGGTGTGGAAGTGAAATTACTGGCTCCAGTAAAATGTGAACCAGAAGAACCGACGGGGGAGCTCAAAGCAGAACTTGGGTTACTACCTCCTGAAGCAGCAGCAACTCCGGTATTTACGCTTAAAGCGTGGCTAAAAGAAGATCCCAACGAGGAAGGTGTGACTGGAGTTGCTATTCCACTCCTAGGAGTGTTAGCACCAGATGACACGGTTGAAGGAGATGCGTTCGAATTCACAGAATCCTCTTGTGGGGTCTGCTGTTGTTGCTGTTGCTGCTGTTGCTGTTGCTGTTTACGTTTCCGCTCCAGAATGGCTTGAACGTGTTCCATATCTTTTGGAGGAGCAAAATTGCATGACCCATGTGTGATATGATATTTGAGACCTTGAGATAGGAATTTGGCCCATTGAGTACAAAAGAGTGGACGTAAGTAAACAACATACCATTGGCCTGCTTGTAACTCTTGTTGCAATTAGGCTTGGGACACTTAAACGGCTTGCTCTGTAACAATCCACCGCCTCCTCCGCCGGTGGGAGGTCGACCGATTCTCGGAGACGGTTTGGCTGTGTCGCCAGGAACACCAGACGATGATGCATTCGTGGAAGCAACCGTAGAAGTTGAGTCGCTGGAAGGGGTGTCAGCATACTGAGCCTTTCCTTTCGTGTTTTGAGCTTTAGGAGGTGTAGACTTGCTAGTCTTCTCCTTCTTTACCTCCTTGTGCACGTCATATGATAGCTGAGGTACATCCCTGTCTTCTATGTCAATGTCAAATTCGGCATCGGCGTCTTCATCATCAACGCCGTCTCCATGATGAGACTGTGGACTTGAAGGAGTGGAAAAGAGCATTGCAGGCTGAACACAACCCATATCCACAGTGCCATTTTCGGAGCCAATAGGGTCTGCTTCCTGTGGTAAAGAAAAGTTGTACCCATAAGAATTCTGATAATTGAAGTTTCCGCCAAAGCCACCCATGCCCAGGCCTCCGTTCATTCCGATATTACCCATGTACGTCATGTCGACGCCACCAGGTGTCCCGTGACTATGAGCCCAGGCGCCTGGAGGTGGCGGACCAGTTATGAAAGGAGAATGTACAGGCCGGGAGGTAGACGAACAAAAGCCTGGGAGGTTCAACGCCAAGTTTAGGCGATGGGGAGAGTGGGCTTCATCTGGTATATTCTGGGAATTTTGTGTCGAGCTGGGAATGTGAGTGGAGATATGCAATGAGCTTTGTCGAGGGCTGGGCGGTGATGAAGAGGGCAGGGACTTTTGATTACTAACACCAGGATATCCTCCTGGATAGGCTGCGGCCAGACTGTTGTGAATTTGGCCACCGGGTGATGAGTAGGTAGAAAGGGGCGTGGCCAAAAGGGTTTCCGGTGGAGATGGCGTCGAGATGGGTGAAGAAGGCATTGAAGACGCTGTAGATGCAGTAGAAGAAGTGGGAAGCATTTCGAGCTCCATGTCATCAGGATCAACAGGCCCTCCTCCTTGGTGCATAGACTGCTGTTGTTGATTCTGAAGCTGATTAGAGGGCATAGGTTGTGGAACACCACCAGCATCGATTACTTGAGGTTCAAATGGTACTGATATGCGCGCCTGAGGTGCACCGCCACCTGGTTGGTCGATACATACGACATGAACGTCTTCAAAGTGCTCCAAGAGTGCGTGAAGGTCAGTGAGATGAAAGCCACAGCATGTGTAATTCCTGCAGAGTTCATCTTGAAACTCGAATAACCTGAGTGCATTGGAGACTGCTGGGTCTCGATGGCTGAAACGTACTGGTAAGCGAGTAGTCAGGTACAATTAGAGGGGCCACTCACACATCCATCGGACTTCCCATAGTGACTGAGCCCACTGAGCCTGGGTAACCCAATAGTCTGCTACTGTAAGAGCCTGCTGCGCTGCGGTAGCTCATTGGAGAGCCCAGGAAGTGCCTTGTATATGAAGCAGGATTAAATGAACCTCCATCGCCCGAGGTATATGAGCCGGAAGTCATATTGACATCCTGAGAGTTGTTATAAGGATTTCTGCCATGACCACCAAGAGATATCGGTTGAGTTGCAGTTGTGGCCATATAGATTTAAGGATAGATAGTAGATATACAGATAGAAGATGGGATTGCGGATGGAAGTAAGGAAGTAAAGTTGATTGGTTATACGATCAACTTGACATCAACAATTAGTAAGTCAACACGCGGAAAAGTCCGATCCGGATCCCGAATCCGATGCAGTGCGGCCTCGAAACTCACACACTCCTCCGCGTTCCGGCACTGATCCTCCTTGAGTATTCCCTCTGTTATAAATAGCTTCTACTTGATTGAAAAAGGTGTCTACTCACAGCATAGATGCTGTCTTGGTAAGTCCCATTTAACTCAACTCAACCCGTCAAAGTCTTCACCTTCTTCCCGTCGCCGAAAGACCGACTTCCTTTTGTCACGTGGCTTCCGGTTGTATATCAAGCGAGCAGCGAGGATAGAAATTAGGTTGATCCTAATCCGGCTTCCTTAGCTCAGTTGGTTGAGCGCGAGTTTCATAAATTTGACCCTGCTTACCGGAACAATCTTGAGTTCGCAAGTTCAAGCCTTGCAAGGGAGCATAATGCTGTTTTTTTTGGTTCATTTTTTCTAATGTATTTTTCTGTTAAAAGGCAACGCTGTAATACCAAGGGACATATGCGAAAAGCAACTCATTTAACCTCCAGGTGCATAATGCTAAGGCCCTGCCGGCTCACAATTTTTTGTCCATCCCTGGAGCATCCCATAAGGCAGGACATTCTGATTTTTTTTCAAGACTCGGACGAGGTAGCTCAATAAACCATACGTTGTGATATCACTTCTTCTTGCAGAGATTCTAGATGTCATGGTGAAAATTTGCAGCTCCCATCGTTTTTCCTTGCTATGCAAAGTATTTCAGAAGAGATAGCTAACGAACTCTACTAATGTAACATCTAAATGATAAAATACTCATGACAGGAAGACAATTACAGTCTGGCTGTTGCTGCATTCTGTCAGTCTCAGGACATTGAAGCCGCCGATTGGGACGACCATATCTAAAACAAGAAGCCCCTGAAGCAAAAATGCATGTGAATCCCTGTGTGGCTGCAGGCAGCCGCAACGTTGACCTATCATGCCATCGATATGTAGTGGCTGATATAGCGGCCACTGTAGAAAATAGAAGTCAGCTGAAGGGCAGTCTATTCGGCGCCGGAAGACGACAAGCGAATAATTCTAGAGATCGCATGTAGACTGACAAGACAGACATTGACGCGTGCCACATTTGTGGTGGAGCTGAGAATAAGTTTACATAGAATTGATTGTAGTGTGAACCCCTGGGCATACGTTTTGCACCAACATAACTCAGATTCATCCCAGCAGACGGACCGAGGATTTTCCTGCGCAACTGGCCAAACCTGTCAAATCCTTCGCCGTTGGATTATCGGTCCTACTTCTTGGGCGACAGAGTCTAACCTAAGCAGAAACCCAAGAGAGATCCTCCCTGACCATTCGGAATGTCCCAGAATTTTACGCCGTCGAGTCCGACAGCCAAGCCAGTTCTCTCAGGGAAACAGTCCGGAAACCTCCAGAATTTCCTCTACGCCGTTGGAAATTTGGATTCTGGCGATGGGAAATGCAGTGGCATGCAGTGTGCATACCATGCCCTTGTGCATGTGCGAGACTCGCTAAGGATTTCACAGAAAATCGAGGATAAATTACCGATGGGCAGTGGGGGAGACGCTATCACGCTTAAGTAAGGTAAATTTGCGTCGGGTTTGGCGGTACATACTAAAAGACACAACAACGATAGATCTGATATACAACTGAGAGCATTGCGAAAAGCAAGAAATGCAGATAGAGCGACAGATTGTTCGTAGGTAGACTACTCAGAAGACCAACAGATAAGCACAAATTATCAAGAGCGCGTTTCGGCTGAGCTTCAATTGATCGGATTCCATATTGGAATTGACCATACGGGGATGAAAATCTCGGAGGACACACAGTATAGCCCAAAATGGTAAAGGATCTGCGCTGATCTGCGTGAACATCACCGACGGAAAGCGGTCGAGGGAGTGCCCTGAAAGCCGGTCGGTGATGTACCTGAAATAGCAGATCCTGGCGAGATAGGCGAAGGCGGAGGTGAAGAGCTTGACGAAGTGGAATGTGGTCTAGGCGGAGGGGGAAGAGAGCGAATATCAGATTGCTTGTATCGGTATGGCAGAGTCTGGTTTGTGTAGCGGTCATGAAAATCCGATACCGGTTGGAGACGGTAGGGAGAAAGTCCCCGGTCAGAGTGGAACGGATTGGGACAGCCATCTTCATCCATAAGCTCGTCTTCTTCTTCGAGTAACGATTCAGCATCTGATCCTTCAGAAACTTCAGCCAAGTTCAGAGCTAATGATTTACTCTGATCATGTGTGAGAAAACCAAAGGGAACGTTCCGTTGTCCCGAGCCGCGTGTCTCCAATGAGGGAGAATACACGGGGACGTCAGGGCGAAGCACCAGAAAATCAGTATCTGTAGAAGATCTAGCACCGCTCTGGCTAGTCGTAGGAGGTGACCGACTACTGTGACGTTTGCGTCTACGAGCAAAGGCACTCATGTTAGGGTCTTCTTTTCCTTGCGGCCGATTATTAGAGGTTGTAGAATGGTTTCTATAATGCCTGCGCATATTCGAGTTGACATTAAATTCTCGTCCGCAATTAGGATACGGACACCGGAAGGCTATAGAGGGAGCATACGCTGAGTGAGCATGAGATAATGAAATAGACAGATAAATGACTGACGAGTGGCACCTGTATGAGTATTCATATGGATGCGAAGGCTACTCGGGCGGTTGAATCTTTTGTGACAAATGTTACATACGTGTTTCTTGTCGTCGCCATCGTCTGACACTTCGTCTGAAGAATAAGTGACATGGTCTAATTCTAACGGCAGTGATGAGGAAGTATGTGGATAACGCGGCCTCGCAGAAGCGTGGGCAAGTTCAGCTGAGGAAGGCCCACTAGTTGGTCCTGGCAAAGGGCTCGTATTGACACGAAACACGGGCACAGACCCGTTTGAATTGTCTGACTGTCTGTTCGGACCCGGGATGGTGGATGAACGACTCGATAGTGTGGCGCTGGACGCGATGTGATGGAGGGATGAAGATGAAGGATCTGAGCGTAGCACATTGAAGGAGTATATTTGAGAGTCGAGGCTGGAGTTGTTCATACGCAGTTCCCGATGCAAGTGGTGGGTAGTGGGCGAATGTCGTGAAAGCTATTGCAATGGTGAGAAGGATGACACAGGTAATATGAGCTGAGAAGAATTTGCCACTGACAAAATCATTAGATGTAGTTTCGGGTGTTCCCAATCGATGACCAGGAGAAATCTTGAGGAGATGTTCTGGACCGAGATCAAGGTCAGCGTTCAACACAATGACTAGAGAACAATAGAACATACCAGGAAACATTTCATGAATGCTGGGAAGAGATACAGACAAGGGGGATGCAGAAGTGGTAGCCATTAGTCACGAAAGAGACTGAGGAACGAAAAACACGGAGGGAGTCAGTGGGCAGTAGCCAAAAACGATCATAAGGATCTACTCTTTATACCAATTGTGAATATAGCGGTTATACAAAAAGAAACCGATGGCCCCGAACTTTAAGGCACTTAGCGCTCTCATTTCCTCCGGATCGTGATCTAAATGTGTCCTCTTATCCCGAGGGAATAGAAACACGTTATATAGAAACTACGTACATTTCCTTGTTCTTCTGGCAATTTGGAAGGCCCAAGAGGGCTTCAAGCCACAGAAACGTAAACTGAAGAGGCGTTAATCCGAGGCGCTTTAGGATCGGCGTGAAGGAGGCTACGGATGAAAAAAAAAAAAAGGAAACGTTTTAAACCGCCGGAATCCACGCCTCATGGTACTTAGTCGTCCAGCTATCCTGGTAAATAGATAAGTATAACTGTACGGAGCGCTAGCTGCCAAGACTGAATAACATACCTGACAACATATGTTTACACCTATATATACACCGCTGTAGAACAAAAGTGATATTTGCATTCAAATATTTACGGTCACGATGAATTATCAACTGGGTTACTTGATGTGGCAGTTAACCAAAAAGGGAACAGGCGACAAGGATTTGCGATATACGCTGAATCAGGGCCCAGAGCTTCAATTGAAACCGCGGGGATGACTTGCAAGAGTATTCCACGTGTAGGAGCTGCAGGGAAAACTTCTTCCGCTGTCTATTTACAAAACGCTCAATCTAAACCGTCGGACTCGTTGTATCATTTAGGGCTATGATGCATGGTGGATACAGTAACAGGGGATATTCTTAACCGTTGAAGCGTTGATGAAGGTTGAAGATTGAAGCAAGTGAAATTAGTATTACACGCTTTGTTCCTCCTAAATGAAGGGAGGCTACTATTAATGCGAACCTCCTCATTCATCTATATTAGCCATTTCCAACGAAGACGCGCAGCCACTGGATGGGGCTCAGAGAGAACTGACGGGTATTCGAACCGTAGAAATAATGAATTCTCTGAAATTACGCACTTTTCGATTGCTTGAGTATCTTCTGCAATGGATTGGCAGGGCCCCTTTGCGTAGCTCCGCACTAGTTACTCTAAACTTCTGGCGTCTTTCCAGACCTTGCATTTCGAATGTCTGCAGTAAGAGCTACTAGTCGCATTTTATCCTTGCTGACCCGAAGTCTTCGCTCGACAGAGATCGACAAGTAGAGAACAAATTTCCCAACGCTGAATGAGGGACGGTAAATTGAGAGTGACCTCGGGCCTATCATTATACTTGCTGGCATTTGTGTGATTGATGAAGAGTCAGCTACCATGCATGTTGGGGCCTATGACCACCCTTTGTACGAAGCCAAAGGTTGGATAGGATTGGCGTGTGCAATGGAAGAGAAATCCTTGGTGTTCTCCATTAGCTCGGGACGGCAATCTTGACAATACACTTTACTAACCCACTCAGGCCCAGTCCTGCCGATCAGCCTAATCAAATTTCCTTGGACTACGCGGACCTACGTTCTTCTACAGCAAAGCCGGCGTATAGAGCTGTGGCGGCAGACTTGACAGTCTGTGTCGAACATCACCAGGAGCAAATCGCGAATTTAAAAGTTCGTCTTACCTTCCGACTCGGAAAGCTAATCCTTACTTGAGCTCAAACGTCTATGAGAACTTTTCCTTCATGATACCGGTTTTGGACACACCTCTTACATTATTAGACAACGTTTCAATACAGAGGTGGGTCCTAAAAGGAAAGGACGCAGACCGCCGAATGGACGCACAACGAGTGGACTATAGCATAGAACACTTTTTATGTCCCGATAAGCCCATGCCTCTACCACGAGGGCTCATGAGGGGCATTCCAGGATTAGCTGCAAAGCTCACGCGTGCGCAGATCGGCGTCTTAGCAAGGACGGTAGCATTAACATTCATTAATGGGAGATCTCTGTCCAATGGAGCTTTCGCGGCTTTGAAAGGGATAGCTTCGATTTCAGGAACCCGAGGATTGTGTACCACGTGTTTTGTGACCTTGTTCGTGACTTTTGCATGAGCAACGACTTGAGCAAAGTCTATGCTGTGCGCCAGTAAATTGCCCAAACTCACAATGAAAGCACATCGTAAAAAATCAGGCTCGGTATGGTCGCTATTCGCGGAGTGTTTGATCTTGGGTTCCTGATTCCCTGAAGAAGACAGCGAAGAATACCGATGGAAGTGGTACTTTGATTACTGTTTATCATCATATCGAATAGTTGCGGGTGCAGTATCAGACAAGATCGCAGATTATCAGCCGCCCACAACACGTAGACGAAGAAACAATAAGTAATATGTAGATGAGAGGGGTTCTGTCGCCTCCATATAGTCGCCCATCCAACGAAGGTTGAGGGGAGAACATGCTGAGTGAGCTCTCGTATTTGTGCTTTGATTACACTGTGATCCCCGGCTCACAGACTGGCGATCTTTCTCGAAGGAGTATACAACAATCACGAATGAGCATGAAATTTACACGTTGATTATCTTTGGGCAATGACGAACAAGTCGAATTAGGTTTTCAGTGTTGATCGGTCGTGCTACATTCCATGAAAAACCAGTGGGATTTGAGAAATGCCGAATGTGATAATCGCATGGATTGGTTCTCCGGATTGCCGCAAAGGTAACACCGACTGGATATTTATAGTCGGGCAAAAACATACTCAAGAGCGCTTTCAGGTCTTGACTCAAAGCCTACAATTCCTAATCCCAGTGCATACATATGTTGCCGCCCGTAAATGCCAAAGTCAAAGCCCAAGGTCTTCTGGTAGATTGCGACAAAGCCGAGCTTGACAAAAACGACAGCCTGTACACACCTTTATAAACAAATGTAACCTTCCTAAACGTCGCAAAAAGCGAACTCAGCGGGCCAAAGTACTTCGGCTTTTCAGTGCGCAATGTGTACGAGGCAGTTAAATATGGCATGCCTTCTCAAAGCCTAGTTTTTTGAAATAAAGTCAAAGTAAGAGGTTCGATGAATCCTGCCCCAAATCGCTCCTGGTTTTCCGGCCCAGATTACCAGTGGCAATCATGGCAAGGGGTGCGAAAACTTACTTGAGGAAGGGCGAACTATATTTTGCATAATCCACTGCGTATTCAGAACTATCTATACAAGACTTCGATTTCTAGAGGGTGTGGCGTTCTGAGCGTGCTAGGTTAGTGTATCTTCGCAAGGTCCGTATGATCCTGCGCCGGTTTACTGACTGGATTAACCTGTAATTAATTTACTTTGTCGTTTTTAGTGGATACACGTACAATTTGAGCTCAACGCTCATTACTTACTCACACTTCTTGAGATCAAGCTTCAGTTCCAATTGCAAGGCGCGTCGATTAGACGTGAAGACACCGCGGAACTGAAATGCGCCCAAGCTGCGGGTTTAAAACGACGCGAGTAGCACAGGATAGCACATGATTCTCCCGCTATTAGCATCGGATACTGTGGGAGGGATGCGGGAGGAGGTTGTAAGAGAATTCGTTTCCCAAATGACCTGAAATGTCCCAGATGAAACCCTGCATTTTCTCCGGCGTGTATGGACCAGGCATGGTCATGGATAAGTACAGGCTGAGCGTAAAGAACGCCAACGCCGTCGCCGTCGCCTCTTCGTTTGACGAAACAGGAATACTCCGGGGGTCCATGATCAGGTATCGGCTGGTGTCGGTTAAACGGCGACCCTCTTCCAAGGAAATGTATGATTCGGACCCGGTTGCCCTATTCAGGATCTAGCTGAGCGCATACTTATTGTCATGAATAAGTACAGGTCAGAGAGTTGAGAGAAAAAAGCCTCTAATCGTTTACGATCATCTCCAGCTGACCGTAAGCAAAACCCCAGCATGTGGTGGGTCCCTGCTAGTCCTCAAAGGGCCTTCAAAATATTTTGTGTAGAAAAGGGTTGACAAGTCACAGACAATGTGAGGCGTCCGATGCCACCGGAATACGGCATTCATCACATGATTATTGCCAAAATGGGATAGGGCAAAGCAGCCGATATCGTGAGCTATTTCTTCATTGGTCAGTCTCACCCTTCTCTTGAAGCCTATGGCAGTTCAACAAGCTCAACAACTCGAACAGAAATTTGCCAAAGATACACCAGTCCAACATTGAAACACCGTAGTGCTACATTTAAATAAAGAATGATTACAACAACATTTATAATACAAGGCGTTTCACTGTCAAGCATCATCTGGTCCAGAGGGAGCTTCCTTTGCAGGTGGCCCACTTCCAGCGTCACGTTTGCCCGCTCGGGCGCGTTGAAAGTTAGAAAATATGGTGGGCAATATGAGGGTCTTATGATGAAAGAACACAAATTGGGTCTCTGTTAAATTTCGTTCGATCGTCAACAAGATTGAATAGACGTACTCTAACGACTTTGCCTATATCATCCTTGAAGGGGATTTGCTCGACAGGCAAGTCGGGCATGATAAACGGCCAGGTCGTTCCCCACTCGAATATCAAAAGGAGAATGCCAAAGTATTGACGGCTGCGAACGAATATGTATAAGAGTCGGCCGATGGATTTATCACACAGGAGAACAGTTTACCCTTTCTTCAATTTATCTTGCCATGTTGCGTCTTCAGATTCACTAAAAATCAGATTAATTTGTTGGTTTTAAATTTGAGATACACCGTAAATTCACATAAAGAACTAACGAACGTAAGAATAATCAGTTTGTATTCATGCACCAATACGCTGAAATAACAAACTTTGTTGATATCCACATCTTGTACCCATTCCATCCGATCATACTGTCCCCAATTTTTGCCCCATCGCGTACGAGACATATTAGAGACGGTTATAGGTAGATTTGTGTCGGTAGGAACCCAAGACGTCCCAGTCGGAAAGCTACGAAGACAAAGGGAAATACATAAAACCATAAAGAGGAAAATACAAGGGATTTATACGTACCTGAAAATACCATGCAGAATATAAGCAGCATATTTCGAGTTCTTTTCATCTAATCCTAGAACAATCAGTCCCTTGATGGTGTCGGAAATAGTGACAGTGCCGTCGCCATTTGGGTCAAAGAACGTAGGAGTCTAAATTCAGGAGAGGAGATCAGACATTATATAGTACGTATGCCACAGTATTCGTACTTTGCCACTCATATTCAAAGCCTAGAAGATAAGCTGAGACTGAGTCGAAATACTCAACTACACAACGCTAGTCACCTACAGTCATAGTCCATTTTCCAACAGTCTTTACCGCCCCCACAGGCAACCCGTTGATCGCCATAAGCCCATCGCCCAACTTATCAAACCCCTCAACAGCCTTCAAACCACTAGCCACAGGCTCGAATACCTTGCCACTGGTCTCCGCAGCTGTATTCACAATTCCACCAATGGCAGTTCCCGCCAGATCGGCGGTACCACCGACCACACCGATACTCATGTCCAGTCCGGATTTAGCTACGGTTTGAGAGATAGAAACACCGGCATTGGCAGCATCAGAAGCGAGTTGAGCGCCGTTCTTGGCGAGATCGGAGGTGAAATTAATACCGCTGGTGAAACCGGACGTTGTGGTGTTGGTCAATGCGTTGCCGGCTTTCCCGATGCCTGAAATAAAACCGCCAGAGGATTTCTGTCCGTCCTGGTGGACAGGAGTAGAAGAATTCACAGATGACGATGATGTCTGGGAGGAAGCAGAAGGCTGAGTATCCTGATTTGAGCTTTCATTAGGAGACTGGTTGTTTACTGTTTGCTGAGGAGCTTGTTGCGGCACGACAACATTTTTTGCAGCGTTGCTAATGTTTCCTACAGAATTTGTCAGGAAAGACATGATGAAAAGTAGATAGTCAGTTTCAACGATAGCTCTCACCTTTGATGTGTTATATAACGCTGCGGTTGCACATGTCATGGTTGGAGTATATGCTATCATGGAGATGTTCCTGGAGCGAATGACGTTCGAGTGCATATCATCACAAAGATAGAAGCACAGCATCTAAAGGATTCGATATTAGTTGAATTGGATGTTGCAGACGGCTTTAGGTAAATAATAGAATTGAAGACCAATCTCGAGTCCATAGCGGTTCAATGGATACCATCAAGATATACACCTTGGGGGATTAGAGCTGTCGTTCTCGACGAATTCTAGCCGATTGTGGGCTAGAGCAGACCAGAGTACCGGGAGGTGTGGAATTTTAATATCATCGTATTTTTGCTACGACCAGCAACGCCGGAATGTATATTAATGCTTCACAGAAGGGAATTTCTCTCCGTGTCCCGATTTCTTCCATACAGAGCCGAAGGGAGAATGGCTAAGAGGTGATTTTGCCAGCACTGAGCAGCCTAGCATTATGATTTCTGTGAAAATGGCCAAGAGAACGACCAGAGAAGAGAAAAACGTGGGAGTGTAGTGGAAGAAGGTGAGAGTAACTGCGAGAGTCGAGAGAAAGTAATATCAGCCGTGGGGATCAAAATTTGATCCAGGTACTCGCAGTGCGGAGGTTAATTCACAGCCCCAGCTCTCTTCATCTTTTCCCTCTCTGGTCGTCCTCATCGTTTACTGACTTGAAGCAGCTAGGTGATGCAGATTGCTCACTGAAAGCTGCGCTGGTCACCATGAACTTGTTACTCATATCTCTTTTCCTACTTGCTGTTGCTTTCTCGATCTTCGCAGACGTTGTAACGACCAGCAATTCGAACAACTTCGAACTTTCTCGATATTCAAATACCAATCAAAGACCACATTGGTCTTCTTCATCGAATGCTGGCACCAGCGCTGGCGGTAAAGATCCATCTGGAACTATCGACCCGCTTCGGAATTCAGAGTTGCTCGACATCGTTCTTGTTGCCTCGGTAGATGGAAAATTTCACGCACTTAATCGAACATCTGGTCATTCACTTTGGTCTATGCCTTCTTTCGCACCCGGTCAAGGCACAGGACCCACCAAGCTCGACTTTGAAAACCTGACTGCTTTATATCCTTCTACACTGGCACCTCTCGTACGGACGGTTCATAATCAGCAGAAGAATGAATTTACGATTGACGATGACGGGCTACCTCTCGAGGACGAGGTCTACATCATAGAACCTCAATCTGGTACTATATACATTCTCCCATCCAGTTCGTCTTCCAGCAAAAATCCTCCGTTACGTCGCTTCCCTTTCACAATGCCTGAACTGGTCGACATGTCACCATTCTCCTTCTCTGATCCAGATGGTCATTCGCGTCTGTTTGTCGGAAGAAAGGAAACAAGCATGCTGGTAGTGGAATTGGAAACTGGCAAAATCAAAGCAAGTGTTGGCGGAGAGTGCCCATGGGACCCTTTCGATGATATGAAGGAAGAAGAAGAGTTAGAGCTGGACTTGGATGAACTTGAGTTGGAAGAAACAGACGAGAAACCAACCAAGGACAAAGTTAAACGAACGGAAGTTTTTATCGGACGGACAGGTATGAGTCAGCTATTTGGTTCATCGATCTCAATCTCGAACTCTTTCATCTCAGATTACCATATCTCTATTCATGCTCGACCCTCACGGACCTCTAGCGGCTCTCGTCTGCAGTCACCTCCGGTCCAAAACCTTTCTTTCTCTACATATGGACCTAACAATCAGGACACGTTGCTGCAATCTTCCTACAGTCGCACAAAAGACGATTCCTATGTTCAAAGTTTACCAACAGGAGAATTGCTTGCCTTCCGTGCTCACAACGCGCTTGGAAGTTCCAATGACAAGGATTCGTTATTATGGTTCAGAAAATTTTCCAGTCCAATGTGAGTTTAACCTTGCAAGGTCTTTTTTCTATTACCTCTGAAAAGTCCTTTGTCATATCAGTGTCGCTACATTCGATGTCTTGAAGCGTCCTGCATCTCCATCACAACTACACGATTTCCAGACGTTTGTTCTACTTCAACCACAGCCGTCGTTATCGGACTTCCATCCATCCCTCCCGCATACCAACACTCCCAATGCATTGCTCCCAAATTCAGACTCAGCTTACGTCGGTATTGTAGAGGAGACTGGCAGTTTATTTGCTATGAGCCCAAAGGGTTTCCCATTCGTTGCATTTGGAGGTTCAGATGGTAGGACACGGAAGATGATTGATGGTGTACCTGGCGTTATGGTTGTCAATCCCAATGGCGCCGTTCATGATGATGTGGATGATGCCAATCATGAAGATGCTAGAGAGCTCCCAGTTGACCTTGACGAGGTGACTAGACGGAGAAAAATTCGTGAACAGCGAGAACGAGAGCGAAAAGAATCAATTGAATGCACAACAAATCAGGCTCTGGATACATGCGAGTCCGCCTCCAATGGCTTCGACTTTCGTTACTTTGTCGGTGTGCGGAAGCTTGAAGAAGATGCTAGTGATACTGGTGCGAGTGATGTAGAAGGCGGGAGGTTAGCCCAAAATACTGGAACGCTCCTAGCAGCTGTTCCGAGCTCAAGTCTCGGTGGTTCTCTTACCTCAGGCTCGGATAAGAACTCCGGTGCAACTCCATTACAAAGAGAAGAGACTGTACCAACAGAAGCTTACCTGGACCCCAATCATCAGCTCGATGCAACATCTGGTATCTTATCTGTTTGGAAATGGGAACTGCTATTTACGCTACTTGTTGGGTCTGTCGGCGTGATGGGTGCTGTTGGCGGAAGATTCCTACTACCTCTATCGTCGATACGGCATGCTGTCGAATCACGGTCTCCGCCTGTGGTTCATCCGTCAATTTCTGTCGAATCCCCTTCTACTACGAGACACAGTCCCTCCGCTCCCCCTACTCCCATGGTGAATTCTCTTTCACCCCTCACGCCGAGGCCTCCGCTGCCTTCTTCCTCATCAAGAAACAAGACGACCTCACCTCCTTCGAATATTGTCCCTTCTTCCCGTAGTCGTTCATATCTCCCTGAGCCTGAAGACAGTGACGGCGAAGTTGATGAGGTCGATGGTGCAGATAACGACGCCGTTGAACCTGGTGGACGTAAAAAGAAGATAAGACGTAAAAGGGGGAAGAGGAAGAAAGGTGGAGCTGCATCGGCTCTCCCTGCATCACCTAATCCCGCTGTGGAGGACGTGACAGAGGGACTCGATCTTCCTTCTCCGATGAACACTCCGATCCCCCTTGAATTAGCAGTTCCACCTCTTCAAAATCCTTTAGCTGTCATACCGACAACGCCTATGCCACTGGCACCAGCACCGGTACAAGCGTCCCCGCCATCAACCTTGGTCGTCTCAGAAACAATCCTCGGTGAGTTTCATTCCCTCTTTCAAGATGATGTATCTCAATACCTTCACAGGTTTCGGATCTCATGGTACAGTGGTTTTTCGTGGTTCCCTCCAAGGACGGTCAGTCGCTGTCAAACGTTTACTACGCGACTTTGTTACGCTCGCCTCCCGTGAGGTCAGCATCCTTCAAGAAAGTGATGACCATCCCAACGTCATACGATACTACTACCAAGAAACTCACGCCAACTTTCTTTACATCGCTCTCGAGCTATGTCCGGGTAGTTTAGCAGACGTCTATGAAAGTTCTGGAGATGTAAATCTGACCTTTACTGGATTGGATGCATGCGAAGAGAGTAAGAGTAAAGAAGAATGGAGGGAAATACGGGAGTCGATCCTTGCCGATCCAAAGAAAGCGCTGAAGCAGATCACTAGTGGGATAAGGCATCTGCATGCTCTTAAGCTTGTTCATAGAGATATCAAGCCCCAGAACATCCTTGTCGCTGCTGGTCCAGGGCGCAATCTATCTACTCCTTCGTTTGCGACCCTGTCGTCTAGAGGAAAGAATATTAGAGGACCGAGTTATCGCATGCTCATATCGGACTTTGGGCTTTGTAAGAAACTGGATCTGGATCAAACAAGTTTTTTGCCAACAGCACAGGGTGCGATGGGTGCTGGGACGTTTGGTTGGAGAGCGCCGGAGATATTACGAGGTGAAGTCAAGTTGGACAATACTGAAGACACGAATTCATCGAAGGGAAGTGCTGGCACGGTCAATGGCAATCCTCCATCGATCAACTCAACTTCTTCAACCTCATCTAATAAAAAACCAACGAGGCTGACGAAGTCGGTGGACATATTCGCTCTTGGATGTCTATTTTATTATATGCTCACTGCTGGTGGCCATCCGTTCGGGGATCGCTTTGAGAGAGAAATTAATATTATCAAAGGTGTCAAGGATCTAACAGCGCTGGGAGAACGTTATGGGGAAGAAGGTGTCGACGCTGCTGATCTCATTGAAAAAATGCTGAATGCTGATTCTTCTTTGCGGTACGTTCGTATGCTAGAAATTTCTACCTAAATTCTCATTCCTTCATCTATTCTAGACCCGATACATTTTCCTGCCTTCTCCATCCGTTCTTCTGGGATCCAGGTCGTCGCCTGAGTTTCCTTCAGGATGCTTCAGATCGCTTCGAAATCATGTGTCGCGATCCCAAGGATCCTCATTTAATAGAACTTGAGAAGGACGCGTTCAGCATTGTTGGTCATGATTGGCATTCGAGGGTTGATAAGGTTTTCATTGAAAACTTAGGCAAGTTTAGAAAATATGATGGCAGGTCGGTGCAAGATTTATTGAGAGCTCTACGAAATAAGGTACATGACGCCGGCTTTGACGTGAAAAATGGGCTTACCGTTTGACTATTCCAGAAACACCATTACCAAGACCTCCCGGACAATGTGAAGCGCCACCTCGGGGCTATGCCAGAAGGCTACCTGTCCTATTTCACTCGTCGTTATCCTCAATTATTCCTTCACACTCATCAAGTCATAAGCAAATCCGAACTACACTCGGAACCAATGTTCAGAACCTACTTTGAGTTGATTGAATGAAGCTTCACTATTGCATTATTGGTCATTCTGCTATCTATCTAGCATCTTACATTATTTTCATAACTGTACCAATGTATTGTATCTTCTATATTGCTCCCCTTGCTCCATCTCTATACAAGTGTATTCCATAGGTCAAAACAATTTGTATATCTTCTAAATACAGCCAATGTGATGGTCTTAGGAGGTCTCGGGAAACCTAACATGCTGCGGGTCGCCCCGAAGCTTGGAAGCCATACATCCTTGACTGCGTGCAAACTAGTTCAAACAACATTGATTATAACGAAAGAGCAAAAGATAGTGCATGCAAAATAAAGAAAATAAAGTAATGCATAGATAGATTGTGCATAAATCATAATGTAGAGCAATGGCTCCGAAAGAGAAAAAGCAAGCAAGATCATATGGAGTTCGTGAAAAGGTACAAGTAGGTTCGTAGTAGGAGAGGTTACAAACTCGTTATGGCCGTGAAAGAAAAATCGTAGGAGCACAAACGCAAGCGGGCTGAGACAGAAGGGGACAGAACAGAGCAAAATAGAACAGATAGAATACAAAAAAACGGTATTAGATGATGCACACCCCATTATACAGTACACAAGATGTCGTCGTTTACGCTCCTGAATCGGGACGAGACCTAGGTCCAAATAATCCAGGACTGCCAACGCCGGGAACGAGCAACGTAGCCTGCACGGATGCAGGAGTCGGAGCCATGTTTGGATCGGCTAGTCAAAAAGAGTGTGAGCCCATGATTATCCTGCTTATGGTTCAAAAAAGATATAAACGCACGTTGCCAAGTTGCCCAACTCCTCGTAACCTGAGTTCTAGGATCCACCATACCAGTAATGGCTGGTACACTAGGACCAGGCACGGCTGCTGGAACCGTTTCTTTCTTCTTTTTACGGGATCGTTGATGGACAGAACGCCAACCAGGTCTAGCGGGTGGTATTTCTGGTGGAACTAGTGGTTCAGGTGGTGGCGGTGGGTCGACAGGGGGTCCGCCTGGTGCACCCGGTGGTGGTTTCCTGGTTTGAGGTTAGCGTTGGGTAAGAGTGAGATTCAAGATGGAAATATCGGTAAACTTACCAGTCTGGTTCGAATTCCCCTCCAGGTCCATACTTGGATCGCATACACAAGAGATAGCCGATCTCACTACGATTGTTATCAGTATAGGAGCGCTTTTAAGATAGGTGGACGTACTGTTGTAGAGCTCTTCTCTCTTCTCTCAATTTTCCAACTTCGCCTAGAAGGATACGGACCTCCGAAGCTAACGCCTTACTGAACTCGTCGAGGTACTGAAAACAAAACAGTGAGAACTGGCCATTCACCATAACCTTCGAATTGACGTACCCCTTGAATATTATAAGGAACTTGCTCGTTAGCAGTTTCTCGGACAGTATTGATGATTTCCGCGTGATGTTGTTCGCATTCATTACGCCAAGCTGCAATCTCATCAGATGTTGTCAAATAAAAGCATAAGATGAAAGCCCGTACTGTCCGAGAACGCCCTCAAGACTTCTTGAATCTCATCGTGTCTTCGCATAACCTCTTCTAGGATTTTCTCGACGCCTATAGGTTGGGAATTTAGCAGCTGAAAGGGCAAATAGGAAGGCACATAAAAAGGCACATACCAGGTTTGCCTTCTGATTCCAACCTTAACGCTTCCGCTTTATCTCTCTCGATTTGGAATTCATCGAATAATCTCTGGATCATATCTCTCATCTCTCCCATCTCTGTGTCCTTATTCCTTCTTCTCTCTTCCTTCTCAGCGTATCTCGATTCCATTACCTCCCTTTTTTCATCCATGACCTGTCGTTGTTCGTTCATAAGGTTCGTCAAATCCATCAATTGACTCCGAATAAAGTCGTTGTGCTCTTCACGCTCTGCCCTCTCACGTTCGCGTGCATCAGATTCGTCAGCTTGTCGAGCCTGCTTTTCAGCATCAAGTTCTGCACGAAGAGCAGCGACTTGTTCCTCCAATTCCTGGATACGAGAATCCTTAAGCTCTTGGACAGCTTGGAGGGCAGCGTCACGTTCAGCCTCGTGCCGTTCTCTTTCAACAGCCGCAGCTTCTCGTTCTCTCGCAATCTCTTCTCGCTCCATGTCGATAATCTCTCGAATTTCGCGTGACTGTCTGGAAGCTGAGTCACGGATATCCTGAATAGTATGTAGAGAAGCGCGATCTCCTGGATCTTCCGCGATACTAGGCACAGCGCCAGCAGCACCCCCTGCACCAGCAGCAGGAGGAACCTGTCCTAATTCACCCAAATCATGAAGCAGGGCTTCCCGAGCTTCAGAAGCTTCACGAGCTCTTGCATTTTCGTTCTCCTTGAATATTCTGTCACGATCTTCTTCACCCATACGGAATTCCTCTTCTCTCTGCCGCTCTTTCTCTTGAAATTCAGCCTCTCTTTGCTGTTCCGACTCCTGAGCACCCTCCACAACATCTTGAAGCCGGTGTTCGGCTTCATCTAGCCGAGCAAGACGATCACGTGCTTCTTCGGCTAAAGCAAGATCTCCAAGCGCGGGGGTTCGAGGAGTACGAGCACGCGGAGGAGGTACAGTTTCAATGACACTAGGAGCTCGTCCAGGTTCAGATGGAAGAGGTCGAGTAGTGCCAGGACGTGAAATTATTTCTGGCGGTGCACGAGCATCATCATCATAATAACCGTCATCATAAGCTGAACGCGCAGGACCAGGAGGAGGCGCGTCTTCATCGTCACGTGCAGTGCGTGCAGTACGCGCAGTAGGAACACGTGTTAATGGTCTGGCGTCATCATCCCGCGCATCCCTGGGATCATATAGAGGCGAGTGTTGTCCTACAAAGAATATCAACTAAGCATTAGCAATCAACCATTGATGTGCAACTTACGCGTCGTACCCTGAGGCGTACGTGGGGCTCGTCGTGGCTCTTCCGGTGCATAACCACTATGAATGCTTGGATGTACACTATCAGAAACAGAACGTGGACTAGGTGAACGACCTTGTACGACTTGTGGGACATCGTAAATCGATGGCGGTGGGTGCGTACGAGGACGTGAAGGATGTCGGCTTGGACCATGTTCTGGACGATCCCCATAGGCAGTTCCTGGACGATGCGAAACTGGTTGAGATGGATAATGTCCTTCCAATGGATATTGTTCCTCGGGAAGAATGTGAGTTGGTGCGTGACTCACTATCGTAGGTGCATGGGATAGAGGGTGAGTAGGTACATGACTAACAGGAGGACCTTCATAATCAGATGGAGCAGGAGAATAAGGGCGGCGTCTGTCTCTGTCTCTATCTCTGTCTCTGTCGCCACGATGACGGCGTGAGGGACGATCACGATCTGACGAGACTGACCGTGAACGAGAATATGTGGGAGAGCGACTACGACGGTGTCGTCTATATCGATATCTGGGAGAACGAGATCGACCATGGTCACGACGAGAACGTCGTCGGTCTCGGTCTCGAGAGTCACCAGAGTCATAGGAAATCGACCTAGGAGAATCACGTCGCCGACGGTGGGGCCGGTCACGAGAGGGTGTTCGATGAGATACAATACGAGTCGGAGAGTGAGAATGTTCACGATAGTGAGAAGGTGGGATGATTGGCGGAGCAGTATGATAAGAAGGGTGACGGGAAGGTTCATAACCTTCAGGATATACACTTGGTTGAACTGTATATGGAGGAGAATGAGTTCTATGAGGGTCCGAATATGGATAAGCTGTAGGTTGTCCTGGTTGTCCAGAAATAATGATAGGAGCGGTAGGCGAGCGTGAGTGACTTCTGCTCCTAGTACTTCGACTATGAGTCACGACAATCGGAGTAGGAGAACGCCGTCCCCCAGATTCGACGATAACCTGTGGTGCTGTGGGGTGTGTAGTCGGCACAGGTATAACTGTCGGCTGCATGGGCTGCACGGGTTGCGTTGGTTGCATAGTAACAATTTGAGGAGGAGGAGTGTATGAGCGAGAACGAGAGCGAGAACGACTCGGTGATCTTGCAATTATGATAGGCTGCTGCTGTGATGGTGCATACGCTGGGCCTTGCGGGAATCCAGGTCCTTGAGGTCCCGGAACAACAACTGTAGGTCCTTGCCCAGGGACCGGTTGCATCATTTCATGGCGAGGAGAACGAGACCGCGATCTCGATGATCGTCGTTCAATAATAACTTGGGGTGGAGGAGTCCTCGGTCGACTGTGAGTACGACTGTGAGTACGAGCGTGACTGGGATGACGGGTTGGTCTGTCAGACACAGAGCGCGGGGACGACCGTCTCGAGCCCGAAGATGACCTGGAGGAAGAGCGAACCACGACAACTTGAGGGTGACCCTGAGACGGAGGAGCTGGCATTGTTATTGGCAGTCCACCTGGTATCATGCCTGATGGAAACACTCCCCCTGGCATCATCGGCACAGTAGGTTGTTGTCCTGGTTGACCCGGTATATTAATTATCATAGGAGCTGGTTGTTGTCCTCCTTGTGACGCTTGAGAAGGTTGCAACTGCGTGGCCAATTCTGGGTGTCGCACTTGGCCCGGCGGAGGATATTCAGAAGGTTGAACGGTGATAATAGGCGGCGAAGGACCACGACTTGAGTGGGACACAACTACAGGAATCTGTGTTGGCGGTTGTATCTGCACCGGAATTGGGGTAGGTGATCTGCTATAACTTGATGATCTGGATGGGCGGCGACTAGGTCTATGAGTACGATCACTACTTTCACTCCGGCTCCTTCCACTGTCACCATCACTACTCGAAGACGGGCTTCCGGGCACACGTATTATAGATGGGCCAGGTGGAATAAATGGCGCTTGTGGTGGAACACCAACTGGTATCACTGCCCCGGGCATTCCCATTTGTTCTCTATAAGGGTAATCCATTGGGATGATCGGAGCAGGACCTGGAGGGTTGACAACAACTGGAACAGGCATTCCAGGTATGACAGGTTGGAAAGCAGCATAGGGAGACGGGCCACGACCACCAGGAATTACTGGAGGCTCTTGGGGTATGAAGGGCGTTTGACTCTGAGGAACAAATCCAGGTGGATATTGTCCCATTCCAGGAATAACAGGCTGCGGCATTCCAGGACCAGGCTGTTGAACCGAAGGTTGCATTCCCGGTATGAAAACAGGTCCTTGCTCGGGACTCCCATCCGAGCTAGACAACTCTTCGTCTCTATCTTGGCCGGCCGGAACAGTCATCATATCTAGAAAATTATTAGGCTTACCACACGTTCCAGAAAGCGAATATGCCTACAAGGTCTATTCCGGAGGTCATTCAACGAACCCCTCAATTCCTCCAAACGCTGAACAACAGCAGTCATTTCATTATGTCTGTCCGCAACATCTCGTCCCAACCATGAATTGAGCTCAGACATATATCTCAGTAACTCCCGAGTTTGATCACTATTCGTCATTGTTGCGAGAGCATTATTCTTGATAGAAAGGTCAGTAAAATCCTGGAGCACGGAAATCAGAAGGACATACTCGATTGAGTTCTATAAGCTCTGTCAAATCCCGATTAAAATCGGGAGGCATCTGGACCATAACCTGAAGAAGGTCAGGACACAATTCAAGGGGTCGGAGTGTAAGCTTACTGGTCCTGAAGGCATTGGAACATACGCCGATTGGCCAGGCTGTGTAGGCTGTATAGGTTGTGCAGTTGCCGGAGATGGCCCAAGAACCGGCGGCGGAGGAACACCCATTGTAGGAATAGGTACTGCAGGAGCCTATGACGAATGCATTAAAATATATCAAGTTGACGGAAATTGCTGACTTGCCTGTCGCCTCCTGTACCAACTTTCGCCTTCACGTCCAGGATCGCCACCAAGATCTTGAGGAGGAGGCTCCGTCTGGGCCCGAGGAGGAAACTAAAAAGATTTTAGTAAGGGTGAAATTTTGGTTGCAAAAAATGACTCACTACGGGTTGTGGTGGCGGTATATTGGTTGGTCTTCTCGCAGGAGTTTGACGACCTTGGTCACCCAACTGATAATCAGGACGTTCACTGGATGGACCGGACGGGGCTGTCGCTGTCGGTGCAAAACGCGATTCGGGAGATTCGTCAACGGTTCGATGTCGACGAACACGAGTCCTTCCTGGGTCCCTAAATGGATATGGAATGGGTTGCGAGTCTGGTCGCTGCATGGAAGGAATTCGTATTTCCCCTATAGGGCTATCCACGTGCTCTCGGGGGAGTGGTGCATAATCAAAGGGTTGCAGGGGATCTGGGGGTACCGCCCGACGAAGTTGAGGCTGAACGCCTTGAGATAAAATTTCCTCAAGTTGTCGGACCAGAGAGATACCTGATGAAGGTGGTTGTGCGACTGGAGCAATCGGGGGGTTCTGCCGACGGTAATCATTGATCAGGGATTCGTATCTGCTGAGGCCCGCTGAGCTTGAGCTCATGGAAGGAGAGGAAGGTGGTGGACCTGGTTCCGGGACCGGCATTGGTTGCGAGGGCACAGGTACAGATATGCCTCGGTTGAGCAAGCCCTCCAACAAGTTCTCTACACGTCGCATCCGGTCTAAAACCTCGTTCCCTTGTACTTCGCCGCGAAGTCCACGTATTCCATCTAGTAGATGATTCGTAGACAGTTGTCCCTCCCATAGAGCTCGGACCTGGTCTCTTATCTCATTCAAAAGAGGTAAAGGATTAGGAGGAGATGGTCGAATAGTTGTGGCAGTCGTAGCTGGGGAGCCTGGAGAAACCGAAGGTGTGAGACTTGACGGCGGAGGTGTAGGTGATGAGGATGGACCTGAACTACCAGGATAAGGCCCACTTGTGCTCGAAGAACTCAACATTGGAGTGCTCAAGGGACTGGAAGATTCAGAAGACAGTTCGCTTTCGTCAATGTCGGGAAGTGTTGGCATTGGGGAATCCGGGCGGATGGATCTACGGGCAAGTGGAGAAACAGCTCTACGGGCAACAGGAGAAGCAGGTTCGGGTGTCGGATATAATAGCCAATCATCAGAGTGATGGCTCGACAAAAACGATACGCTACTCGCTGAGCTCGGCGTGCGATTCAGGGAGGAAGGAGCTAAAGAAATACTTCGGATCTCATCAGCGCTCAGAGCTCGACCGCTTCCAACACCTTCTTCAGCATAATGTGGACCTGGCTGTTGCGGGTATTGGGGTTGTTGCGGATACTGGGGCTGTTGCGGATATCGAGGATATCGAGGAGTTTGAAAGGGTTCTTGAGATGGAATAGGGTGATGAAGAGAGTCAGAGAGACCTAGTAGCTCTTCACGCAAGTCTCGTAAAACATCGCCTAGTTCTCTATTTTCTTCAGCTCTGTTTTGATCATAATGTCGAAGCTCGTCTGCCAAACGCTCTATATCGGCGGTAATATCACGAGGAGAGCCTCGACCTGAAAACGAGCTAGGAGCTGTAGGCACAGTATCGAGTGTTGACCGTTTGGACGGCGTATCACCGCGCGGGGTAGATATACTGACGCTCATAGAACGCTCTGACGGAGTGATTGATCTAGAGCTAGGAGGAATAGATATACCCTGAGGAAGAAATATCGATCACAAACGAATGATGTAAAATATGGCAATAACTCACAATCCTCGAAGCTCTAGGGGTTGCAATAGAGGATAATAAACTGGGCTCAGTTGAGATTTGACTTTCAGCGATGGAACGAGCATCATCTTCCTCCAATTCTAGCTCTGGCTGGACATCGGATTCCGATTCAAACATGGAAGTAGTGACGCTGGTCGAAGTCACAGCAGACGAACTACTAATTGTAGATGGAGTTCGGGCTAATGTCAATAAACTTCCTAAGCTACTACTTCCAACACTGGTGTCCGAGAAGATCAAACTGCTCGGAGTGCGGACAGAGCTGCTTTCATCGGTGGGGGGTACAGGAGGAACAGGGGAGAGTGCCGGAAAAGACGGAGGTGGGGCGGAAGTCATGACCGTCGGCGTTTCTGGTATGGTGGACATTCGATCAAACGAAGACCATGATCCACTGGGTCGTAGGAAGGAAGTCTCAAAAGAGATATCAGGATCTTGTATCAAAGCAACACTGGTGGCACTAGGTGAAGGAGCAAGAAGACTTGATTCATACGAGATATTAGTTTCCGTGGCCCAAGGTTGTGGACTGGGCGGAAGGGGTAGAGAGCTCGGAGAGCTACTAGGTGGTAGAGAAGGAAGTGTTAGAGAAGGAACGGTAGTAACAGGCATAGAAGGTGACAAGCTAGACTCCGAAGAAATAGTCCAACTGCTCATGGTAGATGAGGGTAGGGTCACAGGAAGCTGTGCTGTTTCTGTAGAACTAAAGCTTTGCAGGCTTGTAGTAATACTAGAGGATGGCACTTCCGTCGCTACCGTGGGTGGCAATGACAAAAGACTGGAACTCTCGCTTTCCGACCAGTGAATACTAGACGGAGTGGGCACACTGGTACTGAGCGCTGTAGATGGCGGTAGAGGAAGATCTGACTCCGATGTTGGAGTCAAAGATAAATCCAGCTCTGAAAGTTCGGACGCCGCTGAAGAAGGCAGAGGGACTCCTGAAGGATCAAGAGAAAATACTGAGGAAGGAAATGAAATCGAGCGCTCCGTCACAGAAAGAGGGGCGGTCGACATTGAAGGCGGAGGTAAAGCGGACGGTAAGGACAAAATAGAAGGGACTTGACTCAGCGCCTCGCTGGGAGGTGCAGAAGGGGGTGCAGAAGAGGGTGCAGAAGGTGAAGAAATGTGTTCTTCTGGCTCAGGGAGATGAACTGAAGGCGCTTTTGGTGTCCCTTCTTCACTCGGAATAGTCTCAGGCTCACTGGGACATAGTTCGGCGGTAGAATACGCGGTTGTTGGCTCCGTACGAGGCTCGGAGAGAGTCTTGTAAGCGACAGACCCCTCGCTTGCAGTAGTGTATTCGGAAGGAATGGAAGGCAGAGACTTGAAAGATGCTTCAGAAGAAGGCGTGTGAGCAGTGATGTAGCCCGAACTTCCCTGTGAGGCCGAGACAAATTTTTCACCGTCGCTACTCAACTCCTTGTCCGAGTCCGACGAAGAAGATGATGAAGGATCAGATGGCATCGGTGTGCTACCCGACATCCAGGATGACGTCGAAGTGTAAGTCATCCGGCTTGTCAGCTCTGAGAGGTCAGACGAGGGGCAAACGTCGTATCCAGTCTCACTTGATCTAGTCCCACTGAGAGGTCCGCTCGGAGTTTGGCTATCAGAGCCTGACCCAGGTGCATAACCCCCACTTTCACTTTCATCATTTTCCTTGTCACTGCTCTCATCTGAAGGCAGATAGCCGCTGTTACTGCCACTGCCGCTTCCTCCACTAGACGAATAACTCCTTGAAGTGCCATGCCTTCGTCTCATCGCAGCTGTACGACTCAGGGCACTGCGAGAAGGAGACGTGGGCGTGTATGATGAGGGCGTGCCACTCCGAGTATATGGAGAGGAGTAAGTCATCGTGGAGGTATAGGGCGAGCCCGTTCTATGGTGAACAGTCAGAAAAAGATTGAAACACAAATTGAACATCATACCCAGGATGAGAAGAATCATTGCCGGTGTAAGGCGACCCTGTTGTCCCGGTGTACGGAGAGTATATTGATCCAGTTCTGTGACAGTCAGATAGTCCATTGACAATCAAAGTAGATGAAAAACTAACCCCGTGTAAGGCGACCCACTGTAAGTGCCCGACCCATATCCAGTCCGCGACTCGTAGTCGGTTGTGTAAGTTCTACCGGTACCAGTTGCACCAGTAGTCACAGACCTGTTTTCTGAGCCTGAACTCAAACCCGACGCTGTGTATGCTCCAGAGCCACTTCCAGAATAAGATGCACTTCCAGAGTAGGACGTGTACGTTCCTGCACCAGTACCACTAGTATATCCAGTATATCTGGTCGATTCCGAAACCCTGGTCCCGCTTTCAACACCACTTCCACTTGCAGTCCATGTTCCGGTCCTGCTATGAGTATCAGTCGTGCCGGTCCCATTATACGTATCAGTCGTCCCGGTTCCGGTAATCCCAGTACTGGTCAAACCAGTGAACGTCCTTGTACCAGTTCGCGATGAATACGACTCGGCCGATGAATACACTGAACTCCGCTGCAGACTGCTGCTAGTACCTGCAGTGAAAAATTGATCGTCGCTTTCCTCATTCAGGCCAGCAGACCTATTGCTCTGCAAAAAATCACTACCAAGATCTGTCATGCTCCCACTCCTCCGCAAGCTCATTCGAGTACTGGTTCGACGACTAGGAATTGCGCGGGAGTCACCAGGATAGACATATTCATCACCGTCAATGACAGTATCGTCGACTGTGCGAGAGTGATACGAAGAAATAAATGTTGATGGTCTCCTTCGCGCTCCGCTTCCCGAAGACGAAGCAGAGGGAGAAGAAAGAAGCGAATGGTACTTTCCAGTTCCCGAAGAAGATGAATGTCCTCTTGTACCATCCGATTCGGATGCATATATATCATCTTCTGCACCGGACATTTCAGGGATATCAGGGATCTCAGAAATTGGTGGGACATAGACAGTGCTACGACTCCCGGTTCCACTACTAGTGGTGGAAGAGACTGTCGAATTAGAGTCCATAGACATGATGGTCCGGATCGAACCAGTGGGAGATCCAGAGCGTCGAGTGATAGTGCGAGTAAGAGAAGAGAACGACGGAGTGAGAGAAGGAGTGATGGAAGGTGCACGAGAGAGCGAGGGTGTTGGAGGGGTATTTATCGCTTCCCTGTAAAAGAATGAGGACGATGAAAATCCTTATGGAGAGATGAAACCCTACCAAATCCTTTCAATCCACCTTAATCGCTGCACTAAGCTATCACACGCAAGCCTTTCTACTCCATCTCCGTAAACCATCCAGAACGGCACGAGGGACTCCATCAGCCCACTTTCAACTCCACTTTGAGAAAGCGCGTCTTGCTCTCTAGCAGCTATTGCCCCAACGTCGTCTCTAGCACGAGGATGGCTCAAGCTAAGCGCACTTTCGACCGCAAAACAGTTGACAAGATCCAGTTGAACAACAGCACGACCTAACGGTGCACGACCTGTAGAAGAACCGGGTGCAGATGGAGTAGTAGGAGCCAGCCATGACAATAAGAGAGTGTGTCGATAAAGCAAACCTTGGCATCGCTGCCATCGGTACGGAGGTTCTGCGTGAACGTTGAGGTAATATAAAGTTCCAAGATGAAGCGGCTGTGAAAAAAAAATGTGAGAAAAATGATCAACGTGCTTGTCATCAAAACATCAACGAACTGTCTCTGTCCCATTTCCGCCCAAAAATTTGCTGAGTTCGCTAATATCAATGTTGTTGCCTCCGTTGCTGCCATTACTCATACGTTCACCCTCACTCCCCCCAAAAGACTCAGCACTAACCCTTTTCCCACTTGCTCTACGGCGGAGTCCAAAAAGTCCTCCATCATCATCTCCACCCGAGCCGCGTTGACCTTGGCCTTCCCTCCGCCCACGAGCCTCAGGAGTTGGGGAGACACTGGGCGGCAAAGCTTCGCCCCCGGAAGCTGTATGGCCGTCTTTACGGGTGGGGGTGCGTTCTTTCCATAGTACTACGATGTTTCGGACATTAGTTAGAGGGCTTCTCGGAGAACCTTCCGGTCTGGTCGGTCGTCGAAGAGTAGAGGTAGGAGTAGTCTGCGTCTGGTCGGAACTTCCTGTAAGTCCTGTACCTGTGACAGTCCCAGTCTGAGTTGTGGTAAATACAGAAGGGGAGAGAGTGCTTTGCGTGAATGTAGATTGGGTATTGGTGAAAGTGGAAGGCGTATAAGACGATTCAGTGGCAGTAGAAGGTCTATCTGGCGGGGAGAGCAATGTTGAATAAGATAAATTGCTTGGTGTCTGTGACCTCGCAAACGAAGAATTGCTTTTTGTAGGCGACGGTGAACGCGAAGTAGAACCAGATTCAAACAAGCCTATGAGCTGGTTCGCTCGTCCAGGTGGAGGCAAGTCGCTGGGCTCCGTGGATGACCGGCTATGTCGACCTGCTCCTGAGGAAAGGAATGCCGACCTCGGTCGTACAGGAACGCTTGTCGCGAATGATATACCGGAAACAGGTCGAGACTCAGTCCCTTCCGTTCTCTCCGTGATATGACTTAACCGTATCCTAGGATCATTTGACGGTGGAGGATAGGAAGATTGTAGAGAGGAAGATGCCGCTGTAGGACTGAAGAAAGATGGTAGAGATACGAATGAGGGAGATCCAGTGTAAGAGCCCTGGCCCGTTTGAGTGGCAGTGTTCGTTCCAGTAAAAGTTCCACTAGGTGTATAGGTTCCACTTCCACTACCTGTGTACGATCCGTATCCAGTAGATGGTGTTTGGGATGACCAAGTTGATAGTGCCTGCTCAGTGTCGTCCAGCTCATCGTCCAGATTATTGAGAGTGGCCTCAACTTCGTCAATGGAATTTGAATCTTCATATGAATCAGTATCCGAGAAAGAGTTGGAAGACGGCGAAGCCGCTCGTCGTTCCATGTTGAGATTAGTTGTTGGTGTTGAAAGGCTAGTCTGGCAACTCAAGTTGATTGTTAGTAAAAAGATAATGGTATACACACCTTGGGGAGAAACAAAGCTTGAAGATCTAGCTGGGGCCCGTCGTCGAAGCTCACAGCATACAAGTCATTCCAACGTGGGGAATCAACAAACAGGTGACACTTAAGGGCAAGCCTTTCGGTGCAATTCCTGCACACACGTGGTCGCGTATGATATTAGTAATCTGATAACATTTTACGTATACCATACTTTCATATAATTTTTCACACAGCTAACTAGAAAAGACTGAGTGTCTTCTAAGTGAGAATTCTCCTTGTTCAGCATTCACGAAAGATTGGTCTGTATCAAGCTGAACGCTGCGCTGTCATCAAACAGAGACACCGGGATCGTTGGCATATACCTTTCCTTCAGCCATTTGTCTACCTCGGGTGACAGTTCCATGTAACCTGAACTGAGATCAGATAGATTGGATCTAGTAACTTTGCGTCCAGAGTCAGTCAAGGCTTGCCTATAGAGAGCATCCCTCCCTTGGAGACGGCTTTGGGCAATCTCTGAAGTTACCATGAGATCGTTCCATTCCTTGATTACTGTAGCGCTGGGTAGAGGACCACGACCCCCTTTACTCGTCTCTTCCAGAAAGCCTCCAAGATCATAAGTTTGAACTCCGCTCTTGTCTGGTAAAACCTTCCCAAATGTATATCGAAAGACCGTTGGAATTTGGGAAATTTCGGACCCATCTAAATCTTCGGTCTCATCTGAATCTTCGGTCTCATCTGAATCTTCGGACCCATCTAAATCTTCGGTCTCATCTAGCTCTTCGGTCTCATCTAAATCTTCGGTCTCCTTTGAAACTTCGGGCGCTGGTTGTTCAAACAAGAACATCCAGTCGCCACCTTGCACTTTCATATTCCGCCCAAGCGCAGTGACCATGCGATCTTTCCATGAAATTGAATCGCATGTTTGACCATCCAAAATCTCGAAACCAGTACTCATTGCCGCCTGAAACATGAAGCTTCGAAACCGCGCACTAGCTTCATATTTGTTATCTAAAGAATCGGCCAAGGCTAACAGCCATTTGAGCGAATTCTGGATGACCTTTGCAGGAGACCAGATACACATTGAAGAACCGTCAAGCTTGCTTCGCCGGTAACCCGAGGAGGGCTCTTCGTTGACAAATGTATGGAAAGCTCCAACTTTAGTGAGAGGAAGCTCAGCAGATATGAACAGATGATGTATTACATCGCTAACACGTTTAAAGAGCTCGGGGTGTTCATTCAGCAAAGAAGTCAAGACTGCGTCGGTGACACCCGTGTTTGAAATTTCGAGACGGCCAATCTCCGGCTTCGTAGTAAGGAGGGCACGAACGTGGGCATCAAGCACGTGAGGAGAGTCAGAGAGAACGACGTTTTGAGTGCTTTCAATTTTCGCAACAATAGAAGCAAGCTGGTCGCTGGAAAGCGAGAATCCGGCTAAATCCATCGTGTCGTTGGCGTTCTGCTTGAGTTCTTCTTGTAGTACAGACATCAGAAGAGGTAAACCAGCTTCGGGGAAAGGGTCGCGTCTACGCAAAACTGCCTTAATTTGAGCAAATTTAGCAGGAACGAGGAGTTCAACCTGGGCTGTGTTGCCCAGCTCCAAACTGTGAGCGACAGCAGGCTCGACGACGAGGTCAACGAGAGAAGGAACACTGTTAGAGATCGGTACACCCTCGATGCCAGGATTGTGGCGAAGAATATCTGGAAAATGGGTATTCCGAGTCTTCGAGGGGGCCCAATCGCGCGGCCATGCCTCAACAAGCATCGCCGGAGTCAAAAGAGGGACATTTTTGAATCTATCGACGAGATCGGGATCCTCGGAACCATAACCACTGAGATAGTACTGTGCTGTATAGACGGTACCACGTTCTAAGGCAAACGCGTATCTTGGATTGAGAGGGTCGGTAACATCTAATATTGTGATGCCATCGTTGTTATCTGTAAACGTTGATAAGCAATCGGGAATTCGAGGCTTACATGAACGCAAACTGACCTCCGCCCCAGCAACTCATGTCCGCAGGCAACGAAGATGTATCCAAGGGCGCGCTATAAACATACTGCCTATCGAAATCGATGCTGAAAGCCGAAGCCAGCAAAAAAAAGGTATAAGGACAAGGGCTGTCTGACTGCTCTGACATAGATCCATACGGATTGTATCTCGGGAGCTTTCCTTGCACAGTTTTGATCTCTTCGCGCACAAGAGCAGCGTTTACGGGATTTTTCACAAGGGTTATGAATCGGTCTGCGGAGCGCAGTGGGAGTTTGCCGTAGCACCTGCATAAGGTAAAGAGAAGTTGCGAGCCATACATCGACTTGATATCCACTTACCATTGATGATGCCAGCCTCCAATACATCGATAGTACGCCTTTTTATCGGTGCTTCCCAAGGGAACTAACCGGGCGATGATAAAGGCTTGATGGCGCTGTCCCATGGTAATTCGAAAGAACAAAATGTTGATATCGATAAAGTTTTTATTGTTCCAATAAGCGCGCGCGCCTTTATCTCACACGTAGAGATGAATGAAAGAGAAATGTCAAACAGTATAACTGCTGTCAACCCAACGGCAATATTCAAAGATGAAAATTGGTCTCAAAGAGGCACCGTATCTCTACGCCAGTCATATAACCAATCACAAGCCTTTCAATTAGCGGTGGAAGTAGCCTATAGACGTTAAGTATCGAAATTCGGGTCAAACTGACCATGGATATAGCGCTTGAATCATTGAGAACTCCGGTACAGTATGGCTATTCTGATAGAAGGAGGACAAGGGGTGTGAAGATGATCTATAATACACATCTCCTTCTGAAGTGGGTGTTAGATATTTGAGCGGACGGCGAAGGTAGCGAATCTCACCTATACCCGTAGCCACATTATCAGAGCTTTTCAATATCATTCACTTGCCCTCCCCGTTCTTAGCAAGGTGACGCGCATTCACTGCTACGATATGGTATCCAACAACGGTCAACATAGCGAGTATACCGAGAGAATTAGCAAGCGCATATAGTGTTGCGTGGGTCATGATAGAGAGTTGATATAGAGTCCTAGGAAAGCTTGAGTGAGTGTGTAGTAGCGATGCAATGGGTGCTTCACAACGTACGAGTGAGGGACGAAAAAGATAGAGTGTTCGACAAGCGCCCGAGCGCGACGTGGAGACACGTGGTTGAGCACTAAACGCCGGAAAGAACCGGCCTGTGCTGTTCCTCACCGCAAACCTTCAACCAAGAATTCACCCTGTATTATGAGGCCCTCTATTGCCCGCGCTAGCGAAATGCCTGGTCGTGCGTCCTATTACTACCACTACTTGCTATGATTTTCTATTAATCCTTGTCTGGCTGCAGCTAAAAGGGCCTGGGTGAGCTGTTCGTTTTAAATGCAAGGAAAGCAAGATTGTTGATCATGCATACCATACAGGGCTCTTGGTGGGGTGACCCAATCATCAAGCAGAAGGGCATCGTGCAATATAGTGCGTCTCGAGTTAAAAATTTAGCATCTACGATGACTGATTGAGCTCTTTATTTAGCCTTGTCTCCCTACCAGACCAAGGCCGGGCCCCATTGGATTCGTACCTACATCTTCAACTTTTACAGACGTGTCTCCGCTGAAGCCGTGTACTTTGTCATTCCTTTCGGCGTCGGTGCGCTGTCTTTTCTTTCGTTGTCCTATATTCCACTGACGATACCAATCTATAGGCTACGGGATTTACACCTGGGCCAAGCGCTACGACGCGTATCAAAATTCTAAGGCTGGTCACATAGCTTCTGGAGCTGCTCACCATTGACAGGTTACTTTGTGAGCTATTGCGTTCTTTCACTTTCAATATTGTGACAAATCTTCTTAGGACATGGACAATTATTTTCGCCTAGTCTTTTACTTGAACAAAATACTAGATCTGCATAATGTCTTCGCGTGTATTCCGGAAAGCTATATCAACACATAGCTCGTAGAAAGACAGGTACATATTAAGAATCACTCTGAACCAGTTTGCCTCTTCAATCATGTCATGAATTGAGGATGCACATTATATTCAATGCCTCGTAAACCATTGTGTAAGGAAACAACGTTTTGCGGCCGCTCCCACGTCTATGACTAGTGTATACAATATTTCCTGCCCCATTATAATCTAAACAGTCTATAGTCGTCTATATACTTCTCTATTTCACTTGGTATCTCTATGTTCAAGCATGTACATGTTCGCCATCTCGGACAGTTGCCCACGATGGTCTTGCCGAAATTTCGGTCCACCACCTATGAAGGTTTTCAGTATACTGCCCAGAAAAAAAACACTCGGGAGTAGGTAAGTACCGAGTAATGTTAGGGCCTTGTCGTGTCATGATATCGCTTCCAGCATCTGTGAGCTTTGCTCCTTGTGGAATGTGGTATAAATCAGCGAGGGTGAGCTCCTGGAAACAAAGACAACACTTTTGAGCATTACTGCAGCAACCAGACTTGGATTTGACTCACATCTCCTGCCAGGTAATTTTGTCTGCTAAGAACATTCTCGTACCTCTCCAGATTTGATGATAATGCTGCTATAGATCCTGCAAACACCGCTTCATCCGCAGCGAGGCCTTTTGATCTATGAATTTCGTCAGATGCAGTTCCGAGCCTGTAGGAATGTTCTATCAACGTACCGTTTAGTAACTTTCTCATAAACGGCTTTAGATGCATATGGCTCGAAAGTAAATACCTCCGTGAAAACCGCTTGCTCGAATAATGCACCAAGTTTCATGTTATACGCGTCCGGGATCAATTTTGTCCCTTGGTCGGCATATTTGGTGGCAAGATATCGACATATAGCACGAGACTCGCACAACATGAATCCGTCGTCTTCCTACGGAGCCCAACTGATATAGCAAGCACAACCAGAAACTGATGGAAACTCACCATGACTGGCCCGCTGTAAGGTTGCCGAATCAATTCTCGAGTTTCAGTATCAGGCATGGCATCGAGGCTGATGAAATCGTATGGGATATTCTTCTCGTGTAAAACGATTTGTACTTGCTCGGTACTAGCACTGCGTATAGAACCGTACAACTTCAGGACCTTCGTTGAAGAATTTGATGGATGTTGAGCGCTTGTGGAAGACAAGAATGAAGAAGTTGAACTGTTCCCTTCGAACGAGGACATCGTAGAAGACAAGAGTGGAAGATCCTGTTTTGTGCTATCTGGTAAGAGGATGTCCTTGGAAGTTGTCTGTACTTGAGACATGGACGGGGAGGAGGGGTATTTAATAGGCGGTAAGGTAAACAAATCATCTAGTGACAAAGTTTCCACAGTTGATCGATATCCTTGAGACTCCATGGAGGGCCAAGAAAATTCAGTCAAATCGATATCGAAGTAAGTTGATGGAGACAAGCCCGGGGTAGATCCGTCGGGCAGAGACAAGTGTGGGGTCACAGGCGAGGTAGTCGATGAGGAGGAAGAGGAGTAAGGTGTGACCGAGGTTTCACTCGAGGTCGGGCTAGGACTATGCTTGAGCTTAGGTAGACCCAGACTCCCGTTACCTCGGGTAATGCTATTATATCTAGGGAAAATTCAGTAAACGTTCTCAAACTTCATGAGCTGCTTACCTGTTTTTCGCTGCTAAACCTGTCCGTCCTGGAAAGTGGGTTTTTACAATCTTGGACCAAACATTTCCGTGAGTTTGCACGGCATCGATTAATATCGCGTCCTGCCCAATGTATTACAACAAGCTCTCGAATCAATCGAACACTGAAATATGCACCTCTGTAGCCGTCCAACTCGTTCTGTCTATCGAGGGATTTAACGTATCCTTCCAACGTTTGGCGCACTCTGACATATATAGTGAATAAAATCCTGCGTTGAAACATTTCGGGCTCACGGTCGCTATTTCTTGTTTCTACCGCTGTCGCGATCGCTGTCCACCTACCATCAAATAAGTTATAATCAAGAATTATTGAACGCTCAAACACTCACCTTGACCCATACTTCTCGATTGCTTTCAAAAGCTTCTCGTCTTCCTCAGGACTCCAATTCCCCTTCGCTACATCTGCCTTGGCAAGCTTTGCAAACCAGCGTTTACGACAATCCTTGTTGTTACGATTGGGAACATGTCGCGAAATGGCGTGCCATTTCGAAGGATTGAAGGTTCTCGTAGGATCCTCTGCAGTTTAGGTTAGCTATTGGCGTAGAGGCGTATGGATTATCTACCTTTGGCAACAGCATTGCGAAGGAGCTCATCCTCTGCTGTAGTCCATGAGCGACGCTCTCGTTGGAACATGTTATTGACTACTATGTTCTGTGTCCTTCCGAAATCCAGTGCAGATAAGTCGCACTTCGCAACCAAAAATGATTCGATTGTAATACTTATCTACATATCTATCCCGAGCACGAGGGGAACGGGGGACTCTAGGGAAATCTGGGAAATTGTCTGATGGATTAATGCTTCCCGCAACAATCCCGCTCCCAAAAGAATTCTATCAATTAGCGGCAGCAGCCGTTATCATGTTTTGGACGGACTGTTGCTTTGTTAGGATTCCTAATCGTGAGATTGTAAGCGGAATGCGAGCGGAGTCCGAGTCCGGCGACGATCTTTCTTTTGCGTTGGATTATATCTAGCTCTTCAATTCATTTGATTCGTCTGCGTTGGATTCATTGTCACTGCGGTCGGAGAAATCGTACTTGCTATTACTGGAAGACATACATAGTGTTGCCATTTGGAGAACATGAACTTGATGTGTGAAAGAATCGTCCGTGATGAACGTGAACGCTGGTGAACGTTGTACCTGTACGCTCGTCCAAATTAAACGTAACCCCTTGGTTTCCGGTAAGCACTGCATGTCGGTCTTGGTGAATGTTGAGAAATGACTGAAAGTAATCAGTTTTCGAATAAGACAAAGATATCAAACAGACAGTTGCCGTACCTGGACCTGAGTAATCGACTGCATATCATAGTAGGTCAGGATTCAGGACCGATATCCTAGGGACAGACATAGAACGTGTATATCATTGAATAATTGATTGTATACGGTAAGGATATACGCTGCTATACGGTAAACATGAAGCTCAAAATCAAAATGGGTAGTTTTCATAGTACATTGAACGCCAAGCGCAGGAGTGAGAACGTTGAGAATCAGTGATAATGCTCAACAGATAGTCGACCGGCGAAACCTGGGTCCCCGGGGTCGAACTCTTCGAAGGCCGGACAGAGCAATCGCATTCGATGCAGGAGGGCACATATTAATTGAACTGTCAGGTGGTGTAAGCAGGCCATAATCCGTAGTATCTGACAATCCAGATGAGTTAAGGTTTCATGATTTTGAAGCTTCGAGCTCACTGTCACATTGGTGATTGTTTTGAGAGACAGTCTGTTCGGTGAATTCAATTGCTCTCCCTTTCCCCTTATCTTTTGTTGTTATATGTAATCGATTGCCGCTAATCATTTGCGTTTCTGTGGAATTCTCTAATACAGTGGGAGGTCTGGGTAAAGCTTTAACTTTCGCATTGTGAAATCTGGGAGATTGAATTTCTATCGCGTCAGCATCAACGAGAGACCCAGAGTTTGTAGAAGCATTAGGGGCGGCTAGATTAGACCAATTCAGCATGCTTGAATAGATGACAAAATCCTACAACAATACCGTCTGAGGTTGCATTCCAGTGTTGAATTTGATGTCGAGGTGTTGCTACGTTGCTATTGGCTCTTGTTCTGGGAACAATTCGGTGTTCCGGCGGAGTAAGAGGGCTGATATGGGGTGATTTCGGCGTGGAAATCCGCCCAGAAAGTACGGATTCTGTATTCGTAGGGTAGGAAACAGTAAGGCTGCGAGCTTCACGAGGGCCGGTACGTGAATAGGCGCTGCGTTGTTTAGGGAAAGGGTCGTTGCGAGGACCTTAATGATGACTATTAGATCGAAAGTGCAGTATCAAAAAGCTAATCTCACTTGAAAGTACATCTCGGGCTCCACTGTGATAGCCTGGACCAAAGGCAGGTCTCTCTACAATAGTTGTTTGAGAAATTGGGTTGTTCGTGATGGTTTGAATCGCATCGCTTTCAGTTGGGAAGAATGTTGGGGTAGGATGAGAGGGCGCTAAAAGGTGTGTTAGAGAGAGAAGGATAATTTGATGAAGAGTCGAAGGTATTCACCAGACCTATTGGTCCAGGATTGTGCTCTGGGTCTGTTTAGATCGATTCTTCTACTTGGTATTGGCAACCGTCGAACAGCTTTCGAGCTTGAAGCTTGGGCATCGTCTGGAGTCTCCTCTACAGGAGTCAGTAGGCCAAGGACCGGAAGGCCCTGTTCGGGTATGGCGAGTGGCTTCAGCTTGTGTGAGCAGGTAGCGGTGGCTACGATTCAAATCTAGTTTCGATGTTATCTGACTCCCTGTCTAAAATCAACTCACGACCTTCTATGAACGGGTTTACATTTTGTTCTATTCCCGTTGAGGATGTTTGGGGAATATAATTCTGGAGTTCAACAATCGCCGGTTGATCTTCGAGGTCCGCGGATATCATGGTTGAGTGCAGTGTACCGGATACAACTTGAGAACGCTGTAACACTGAAGTTAAGTTGACTGCGACGATGTGTTATAATTTGATATTTCACCTATATGATTCCCCATTCCTATTTCGAAAAAGATCTTTGACTGATAGGTCCGACGCTACTCCGGTACCGAAGATGGAACATATTCGCGCTAATACGACGTCGGGGGCTTTCAGTTAGTCGTTATTCGTTGTCAAAGGAATGTAACGCGATTGAAAACGACACCATGTAAAGATTCAAGCTCGAGAGAAAGACCTGAAAGCGAATAACAAAATACAATTCATGGAAGGTGGAAGTGCGGAATCAGTGTTCATCATTTTCTCTGCTCATTAGAGGTAGCGCCGCTTTAGGAACACAAATTTGACAACAAAAAAACAGGGAATAGCAACAGCAGAAATTAGTGGACGCGCGATGGACAGATAAACCGTGGCAAATTAGTACGGCAACAAATGGCAGAGTATTAGTTCTGTGAATTGACATCACTAAATCGTTGAGACTATGGATTACTCTGGCGCGAGTTTCAATTCAACCTCATCATTCAGTCACAAACTAAGGCCATTTAAATGAATACATTTGCCTGCCCATCATGACGGCAAATTATATCGTTGGTGCCACGATGGTACCAGATTCTGAACCAGGAAAACAATGAGAGCATCGCACAAACGTATCCCAAATGTGTTAGCTTCTTTTATCACCTGTCCTGCCCGTAAAATACTGCGAATGAATTTTCAATTCATATTTTAATTATCGTGAGATTTCGATACAATGCATTTTAATCATCACACTTATGGATATCTCGGAACTTGTCATGTGATATTTGTTTATAGCTCTTAAACGCGCTCACTGCCCTCTTGCTCTTGACCTCGAATGGTGCAAACAATTCAACTATGTAAACGTTGGGCTCTCTACCTCTAGTACTCAAGGCTGTAGCTCCTACGTTGTGCAAAACCCGAGCCTCTCCATAGGCCAGGGACTTGTGCTGGTATTGAGCAGATGTTTTCGTCGCTTCTACGTTATGCAAAAACCCGAGCCTCTCCATAGGCCAGGGATTTGTAATGTTATCGAGAGGCTAACATGTCTCGAGTAAGTGAGTCTAGTGAAGAGGATGAAGAAGCTCTATTTGTGCAATTTTGCTGATGATGTTACTATGGAGATCCATACCCATGATCATCATCATACAAGTCTTCTCCGTCTTCGGGGCCCAAATCATCACCGGAGTCCAATTCAACATTGTCACCCTCGTCAACATTATCCTTGCTTCCGTCATCTGAATCACTTGCATGTGAGTCACTCCCATCCCCCTCATCTCCAGCATCACACTGCTCATTCAAGAAACTTTCCTTGTCCACTTGACGTGCATCAGATCTGACATGCCCAACACCACCCCCTGCATGTCTCATGAACATATCTCTATCAACAAATCTGTAGAAACGGTCAGTAGCATAAACCTCGGGGGCTCGAGAGAACCTACATATTCACATAAAAAGATCCCCAGTCATCAGTATCCCCAACCGGTCGAGCCGCGGTGACTTCCTGAGTGTTGAGCAATTCCAAGGTGCGCCCAGTTACGAAATCAGGAATGAGGTGACAGGCGCGTATGACTAAAGCTGGATCCAGAAAGCCAAACGCATATGCATCACTCTCCACGATGAAGCCAATCTTTGGTAATCTCCCGATTTTTCTACCCCACCGATAACGAGGTTCCGCCCCCATCCACCGAACCCATAAAAATTCCAGATGTTCTATCCTTACCTGGCCATTTTCCATCCAGACAACATCTGCATGAAAGATCCCTAGTACTCGCGCATACCAGTATGGATGGGTTTTTGGGTCCTCATCAGCAGAATAGACCATTACCGCACAGTGATCTGTGCGTGGATTAATGACATCTTGATCGCGTCGAACATCATAGGTTGTATAGTTGATTCGCATAGTCTTCACCGCATAGAACCTCTTCTTGTATAGGTCAATCGAGTTTCGTTCATTGTCGGTAAAAGAACCATAGCTGTCACCATCAAAATCTCGCCCGAGTAAGCGTCCAAGTAAGTGGTCTTGAAGTTTCGGCCAAAAGTCCTGTATCTTACGGTCAGAGTGCAAACTTACAGCAGAAAATTGTTTGCATACCTTCTTCGCCGGATCTTCACGATTTTCGTCAAGTAGAAAGGAATGCAGAGAAATGGGATGATTATTGTTTTCAGATATAAAATGGTGTAGGTCCGGAGAAATTTTCATGTCCTCTTCGACAGTACTCATTTCCATCCCAACATGATGAGTATGTCGGCTGAGTATCTGTACACTCAGCCCTTTGCCTTTACCCAACTGCTCGAGCTTCTTTGCTTTTTGGAGATTCACTTTGGCCTGCCGGAGATGTTTCTCGCGATTATAACGTTTTGCAATTTGCTTTGTCGCATCCCGTTTATTTGTGAGTCCATAGAGCGCCTTAACCATTCGATGCGCTAGCTCACCCTGAGAATGTGGTAAGTACATTTGAGGTGAAGCTTAGATCAAAACAACACATACAATCTGCGTGGAATAGTTGTCTGTAGTACCAAAGAGTCGAATAAACGAGACGTAGTCTCCCATGGCATGAAACTTGTAAGTGAAGAGGTTGAGTTTTCGAGTCTTCCTGCTAGCCTGATTGGTAGATGATGTTGCCAACGGAGCTTGGGCTTGATAGTCTGGTTGTTGTAACATTGCTCCAGCTTGTCGACGAGCTCTTGCATCTCGTTCTCGCGGTAATTCCAATGTATCAAACTGTGACGCTGTTTTATCCCTGAATGCCCGCATCATCATCCCTACTTCCTTCGTAATTGTTTCCAGCCATTCCAGTGTTGTGTCGGAATGCATACGAAGTTTTGCCAGTGTGTGCCATTCAGCCAGTCGGTAGAGCAATTTCAGGAGTCGTTCGTCATGCTCACCCTCGAACAATCCCTCAAACACAGGAATTGCGCACTATGAATTTATGTGTAAGATAAAACTGTTTGCATTGGTATACATCTCTACTAACCTGCAGCAAATCCTCAAAGTTACGTGCAGCGAGTTTCTTCATCTCAGAAGGATTACCAAGAAAGCGGCGGATAGTAGTCCCGAAGGCAGGGACTTGTCGGAATCTGTAGTATGTGGATATGAGTGCATTTGCATTTGCAGATGACTATTGTAATTGGATCACCTCTCGTCCAATTTCGCAACAAGCTCAGGCCCATGTGGCACTACATACAGCATCCGAATAAGGTGAGTGAATAGTGTCCGCCATACACCAAGTTCGATTTCATGTAGCAGATCCACAGCGAGCATTTGTGGAACACTGAAGTTTTTCCCAAGGCGATCAACAAAGGCATTCTATACCAAATGGTCAGTATACCATTCATGTTCAAGCTAATAGTGGTATTCACTTACAATTGTTGGTATAGATGAGGTATCCTTTAACAGATTGTCGACTGCTGTCCCGTTAATGGGAAAACCAGAATGGTATATAAAATCTCTGGCCCTTGTCACTGCGTCAGTAAGAAGGTGTCGAAATCTTGTGATTCGGATCCTGAGATCTTGATTTAAACCCATGCGATCCAGAGCAGATTTCTCCACTAGACAGCGAGGGCATGGGCATTTTCCTTTGTCCCTTATTGTAGCCAGGAGGACTCTGTGTATTATATCAGTATGGCAATGGAGAGGTAATTAGCATGAGACTTACTTTTCAGGATAATCCGCAGAATAGGTAAAAATTCGGGGATAGAACCTACGCTCGATTCCATCAGGACATTGGATGACAATACCATATTTGTATGCATGTAGAAATTCATCATCGAGAAGAAATTTCCACACTGCATGCATGAGCTCTTGTCGACAATGTGTTAGAAGGCCTTCACGCTGTCTAGTTGTTGACCACTTTGTGAAAAATTTGGAAGCGAAATTGTGAAACGATGCAGGAAGCTAATCAAAAGAATCAGTATGGGTTACTGAGAATGCTACGGTGACAACAAGGTCATGGTCTTACAGATGGAATGTATGCAATGTGTTGGCATGCACCTGAATTCGGCCTTGAACGAATATATTTCGAAAGGTTTCCAAACATCATGTATATCGGCCATAAGCTTGTGTTGCCAAAAGAAGCAAGATGAGTTGAGTCTGACCAAAACATAAGACCCAGCACAACTCTTTCGAGTTTGCAATTTGGCTGTTCGGGAGGAGCAGGTAGTCGTTGAACGTGATCATGCTCTTGGATGAAGGCATCAGAATTGTACAGTTCAGAATAGAGACGCTCCAGTGATTCAGCACCAGGAAGAGCTCGGAAAAGCTTAAAGGGGGTGAAGTGGAATTTTTCAGCTAGAGGGTCAGAAAAGATAGATTTGATCACGGAGAGGATGCTTCGAAACTGTAGCCCAGGGATAGAGAAATTACAGGCCCTGATCTCCTTGTCTCCTGAAGGTACTTCAATGGTGACAACTGCTTCCTGAAATTTTGGAAGACCCGACGAAGAGTTTTGCGAGCGGTCGAGTCGGATGTTTTCAGTGTGAGCATCAAATCCTTTGAGGTCAGTTGGATCAAAGTCCTCCTGGAGAAGGACATCATTAACCAGCCGTGTGGTTTCCAATTCGGACTTGGTCCGTCCTCCACTGTTTGCCCATGACATCAACCTCCAAGTGCTCATATTGGAGAATGGCCATGGCGCTTGATGGTCTTCAGGTTCGGCATCGACAATTTCACCCTCAGATCCCTCTGGAACATTGAACCGTTCACGTCGGTTGCACAACTCGTTGATGGGAACTATTGCATCAGGATCGTAGGAAGGCCGGTGGAGATAGTGGCGGATGAGTCCAAATGGGTTCACCGCCGTTTTTAGCTGATCTCGAATGATTAGAGTCACTCGACGAATAAGGATCTGAGGGGCTTCCTCTGGAGTAGGTCCTGCAACCACAGCTGGCTGAGCTTGCGGCAGCTCATCCCGGAACCGACGAGGCATGCGTGATGCTCTCCCTGAGGCGGTGATCTGTGTTGGAGGGTAGGAGTCCATTTGTTTGCATTGGGGTGCTGCTAGAGCAATTTGCAGTTCTGCATTGACTGTCTCTAATCCGTTTACACTTTGCACTATCGTTTCATCAGACTAAGAAACACTTAATCACTACCTTTTGACACCATAAGTACAAGGCACTCACCGTTTCCAGATGCAGCGGCTCAGGGAGAGCTGAGATTTCATGCTGACTCGGAGTACTTGGCCCAGGATCGTTATGTCCTGTGCGCTTTGGAAATGACACCCTTACTTTCTTTGGCTGTAGCGATGGGTGGTGCAAAGGAGCTGTCACAGTAATGCGGTCCCTGACAAGGGAAGCCTTAGCAAATTTACATTTCAGACGGTGTTGTGTGAGAGCTCTTGCAGAAGGAAACCCATGACCCATGACGCCCTTGGGACATTCCTTGAGACAATAATGAGCCATGATCGCAAAGATGAAAAAAAAGGCTTGGAAGGAGGAACTGAAGCAGGCGCATTTGGCTTATCATAACAAGTTCTGCATGGTCATTGGGGAAATGAAAATGGATTGAAGATTGAACCGAATAGGTGACAGTTTCTAGGTAGATTCTTTTTCTCCAAATGGCTTAGACTCCGCATGCCCACCGGAACCCTACAAAAAGCATGACTTGGTTGATTCTCAAGTTTCACTTGTACCACCACGTACCATTATGTCTTCTCGAAGCTCTTCTCTCTCTGTCCGTGGTCATCACCCTGGCTCCTCTTGTTCACGTAGAGACACAACCTTGCCCCCCTCTGACATACCCCGTGATTCTAGTCCTCCTTCCGAAGATACACAATCCCTTATTCTTGCCCTCAAGCGTAAGATTGAAGCACTAGAAGATGAGAATGAGCGACTAAAGGGCAACCAAAACCCAAAGACAAAGTATGTTAGTCACTACTTCATGAAGAGACTTAACTAAAAAAAGCCTACCGTAGAACCACCAAGTGTCTAGGGCGTCCTATTCGAAAAGTGGCTGCACTCTTTTCTTCAATCAATAGTTTGGTACAAGAGTATGAGCGTCGTTGTGACCCAGATTCACATGCTGAGGATGACGAGCTGAATGACGTTGACACTGCGCAACTGAACGATGTTGAACACGAAGAATACGAGCAACGCTTGGAATTGAAACAAAGGTACAGTTTCTCGTTTCCAGTGAGACATCTTTTTGACGCGCCATAGTCGTGACAGGGACTATGAAAGTTTTCGTTTAATGTGCGAATATGTGCCCTATATCAAGAGGAAGATTTACTCGAGGGATGTCAACCACGCAGAGCTTCAAGCAGACTATACATCAGTACGTGAAGGATGTAGAAGAAAGAATGTCTTGCTGACTAGTATCCTCAGCTCGAATCTGGCGCTAATGCCGTACGCTCTGAAGATATTCATAATAGTGCAGCCGAGCTGGCCGACTGGCTGAACCAACGAAGTCCACAGCCGTTGATAGACCGGCACTCTCGCCTTGGCCGAGGATTCAGACATGACCTCACTGGCCGCTTACTCTGTCCTATCGACTTTGATTGGGATGACTTGATGTGAGTTTTTTTTTTCACTCATATCTTTACACACCTCATCATTCACTAGGATTCACGTAGAAATTCGTGCTGTAGGAAGGCGTTCTGTTGTCAAGGACTCTACTGTGCCTTTTTTTCTTCCCTTCCTATATCACGGTGAAGCCGGTGATGTGCAGAGCCCACTGAAAGGATGGCTTCAAGGTCCTTTGCTGGTTAAGGTGGATGCTATTCTTTCATATTTGAACTCTTCTGACTTCTGAAATGTAGATGGTTGTTCTTCTGTTCAAGTCTGCTAGCTCAGTAGGCAAGGAAATTGCGGACATCGAAATCATCAATGAGTCAAGCGATGATGAAAATGTCAGCCCACAACCACTCCCGGGCCCAGGTGCTTCTGGTCGCTCTGGAAAGCGTCGCAAATCAACCAAAAAGACAGTATCCCAGCTTTGGAATGTCACGTCTGTCAGTCCTCGCATGATAGCATATGCAGCGACTTTAGTATGTCTTTTTCTTGTTGGTTTACTTGTGCTAACTGCACTTGTTTCAGCTTCGTTTCATCCTGTCCGATGGCCCTGCTTGGGGAGCCGATGACTCTTTCCCATATGAATCTTTTTACAACGCCATTGTGGATTTCTTCGAGGATGTGGAGGCTGGTTCAGAAGATGAGCTTCGTAACAAGAAATTGCTTGCATGGTGGACAAGGTGCGTCGTCAACATCATCCTGTCTTCAGTCTTACCAATAACAATACAGAATTGTTTATACTTCTGGTGATGCAAATGGTCCCTCATCAACGCATCCCCTCAAAGACTTCAAGAATACCATTAAAAATCACCGAGCTGCTCAGCATGCACGACGAGCTGCGAAAGCTTCTGGGGCAGGTGCCGTCAACAACAGTTGGTCGACTACGCAATCATCTGCCTGATTATATATACTTGTATATGATGTGTCCTATAATCTCGTTGAATATATTCTTTCTTTTGTTTTTTAACATGCACAAATTGAGGATGAGATTGAAAAGGCGAACAACCTATTTCACCAGAAGACTTATGAGGGCAACTCGTTCTTCCATATTCTGACGGTGAACACTTCATGCAGCAAATTTGATTGACCTCGCATGATTTTACGAGATTCTCAATGGGTAGTATACTTGTGGATCATTTTTGAAAGACGTATTACAGGTTTAATATGCGAAACAGGCCGAATAATTGTACCAGTTGACAATTTGGTACAATGCTGCTTTGCAAATCAGAAACGTCATAATGTCAAATAATCGTTGTTAAGAAGGCACAAATATTTTATATACATTATGTGCATGGGGCGCGATGACAATACACTTTACCCGTTGATAATGCTTTCGCAAAACCTCAACGATTTAGTGATGGATATCAAGTGAGCATAATCATATTTTGTTGCATATATAATATTCAAAATTCAAGGACCGAAGGAAGTGAGCAAGTCAAATGCTACGCAATTGCAAGCAGGTCCTCTTTTAACCCTTCAAATATTGTTGTGTCTCGTGTTCTGTATTCATCCTATGGTGCTCGAATTCTGTCTGTCATTGGTCATGGGTAAAACTATAATGTACTATTGAATTGATTATAAGTGAAAAGACCCTCATGACCACTGCCAGCTATATGCGTAACTAGGTTAATATCGTATAGATTTCATCCGCTTCACCACCGCACCCAGAATTACGGAGGGCGTACGCAGCGGAGGGCCCGATGCTGATACAAGCTTGAGAGAAGTTGTGAGGTCCAATTATACAACCTTGTCCTAGAACATTTCCTGGAGAAACATCTGTACCGCAGCTGTCGCATGAAATATCGAAGACTTGATTACTGCATGCAAACGAATTCGTTAGAATTGAGAGCAAAGCTAGCGTATGAAACTCACGGTTGGTAGATATTATTGTTTACGGGGTTGAGAAGTAATTCTCCCCCATTAATGGTCGCAGCCAAGCCATTGTCGATGTCTCTGTACAAATCAATTCAGAACTTCATGAATCCAAGATGCAAAAACCGGGACCGACGTGATGAAGTAGCTGGTTGGGTATTGGCCACTTTGTCGAATGTACCAGTCTGGGGCGCTAAGCCCACGGTACGACTCTCCTATAACAAGTACGTCCGAGGGACTGGCAATGCCCCATTCGAGTCCAGGAATTCCTACACTCTGGATAGACACAGGCACTCCTTGAGCATTCGGATTACAGGAGGAGCGCTGCACAGGTTTGGCAAGTACCCCGACAAGAAGAGCAGCGGAAAGAGGCAAAATAGAAACTTTGAAGAACATTGCTGCTAGAAAATTTGGAAGCCTGGCTGTACAACGACCTGTAGAAGCTCTTGTTATACTTTTTTTCTAGCGGCCACAGTAAACCGAAAGCGTCAACACATGTCCAGCAAAAGACAGCCACCTACGTACTTAGTGTATATTCGTAGTTGTCCCGGTGTACCTTGCCGCAAGCCTGTCGCAGACAACGGCAGAATCTTGAATACCCTACGTTCTTCAATGCCCATAGATCCTGACATGTTAGTTCCGTTCCAGAATGCAATTAACATCATCGACGGGACATTGGACTGACCAGGAAGTTGCTACATTTAATGGTTAGCGGCTCAGGGATACATGTTTGAAGGCCGTTAGCCCCAGGCGATGCGGGCTGTACCTACCGGGGACTGTATGTAGACATGGAACACTTTGCATTTTTAGTCCAATGTACTCCCGCATTCAAGTAATGTTGTCCTCTTCCAAGTTTCCGACAACGGTAAACACAAACAATACATGATATTTCAGCTACAGGTCACAAATGGTTGCGCTTGTCCGCGTCTATTTGAAAGACTTGAAAGAAAGAATGTTCCGAAGAGCACGTCGAGATTCGATGATTGGTAAAATCACTACAAGGAAGCCAGCGAACAATAACAAGATCTGCTTCATCGTCAGAATCAAGTAACAGTGTCCAAAGAAAGAAGCACCCACAAACATGACACCCACTATTCCGGCAAAGAACCGAGGCGAGAACACATACGGGACAGCCCCCAGCGGGACAGGTATGATCTGCTGAACCATTGTATTTAAATATGGACGGTAAAAAAATTAACCGCTTACGATGGTAATTGTTAACGCCAGGAAGAGAAAGACAAGGGTGTATCCCTTGAATGTTTTCTCCAAAGCGGTCATATCCAGGTCTCCTTCTGATATTCCAGCCGCAGCATCTGCTGTTCTGGCGAGAGACTCGATGTCTACGATTGAAGGATCAAGCTTCTTCGTCTCTGCTTCTACAGCGCCGTCTACCAGACCAGCAGCAAAACCGTTACTCGAATTCACGCTACTCTTGCGGTCTTCGTCGAGTTCAACCTCCTTCACAATGGCCATATTGCGCGTCTTTTCCCAATCAAAATTGGCGGGACGCAGAATCGATAGGGTAACAGATAACACCCCTCCTGAGATAATCGCTGTTGCCCCACCCGCGAAGGAAGCCCATTGGTTGCTTAAAGTGCTAACCGTGATCTCTCCTCCAACTGTCCTAGCTGTAGCAAGCCAAACGATGAGAGCTATGAGCATACCAAGAACAGAGCCAGCGACAGCTCCCTCTCTGTTGAGATCCTTCCATCTGCGACATTTTACAAACATGAGCTTGACTTTGGAATGAGTCTACGTTGTATGCACGTACAAGAAAGTAAGAGCAATAGGAAAAACTCCAGATGCCGTAGCTACTCCTAGAAAATAAAAGAGCCATCCAAGAGTCTAGAAATGCAGCGTTGGTGTCAGATCACGCACAAACCACAGTTACCCACAATTCCAGCGGATTTAAATATTGAGGCAAGGGATCCAGCAAATATTCCCCAGAAGACGATGAAGATACGAGACGCGGTAACGATTTGCTTGCTTGTTGCGCGTGGCCGGAAATAATGACGATAAACATCATACGATAAGAGGGTTGAAGTAGCAATCATTTCTGCACTCAACGCCTGTGAAATAAATGAGGAGGGACTGAATCTTGATAATCACCACGACTCACGGATGTAACGCTTAGGAAAATGAGCAACAACATAAGGACAGAACCGGTTGTCCCAAGTACATAGTTTACCGCTTCCACAGCAGCGAGCCCAGCACTAACATCTGTGCTCGAAAGTACCGGAAAATCAGGTTGGTTTTCAAGTGCACGGGCAGTCAAACCTAACGCGGTTCCACAGGCGAATGGAATTCCAAACCAGGCAAGGCCTCCCAAGAAGTAAGCTCGGGCCGTTGTAGCAGGATTTGAGGCAATTGCCCTTGACCAGTAACCTGTTGAGTAAATGAATGAACATGATGTTATCGCTATTACGAAAACAAGATAGTACCCTGATCGCACATTACGAGGCCAAAACCTACGAAGAGTGATGATATCAAGCACGGCGACGATATTGTTACTAATGCGCACCAGTAATAATCGACTAAGTACCAAAATGTCAGCTCATTCGCTTTTGTGAGATTTTTTATGGGAAGGCACGAACCTGAACGGCGAAGATTGCTCCTGGTCGGGACCGGAATGTCAGATACGAGCCATGATAATTCCCCTGGACTGGATTAGTCTCGGAGACAGCTTCGAGTAGTTCCAGCAACTTTCGAGGGCTTCCGATAACGTCAGAGACGCAAAATACTCTAATGCGAAGAAGTTTCAGTATTTTCACACAGATCGCCTTTGACGGAACGTACTCAAAGCAAAAGCAAAGCAGTATCCCCAGTAAGAAGAACGTATGTGTAGCGTCGCTAATGAATGTCGCTCGCAGACCTCTATGTAGGCAGGTGTGAGCAAGCGTAAAGTATACGATGGTTAGGGGATGAAGACCAACCCTGTGGCAACATAAACTGCAACTCCTGTAGGAATAAGAAACAGAGCTGCGTATTCATTCATTCCTGTTAGGGCAGACACAACTGCCCCTCCACCGAGGAGGATACAGGATGACACGATTGCATTACATATTAATCCACACCAAAGGAAAGATAAGTGGCCAGCGGTGCCGAATCGAACATAGGCGACCTACTCAGTGGGGATATGAGTTTTCTATGGAGAAATGAAGGTTGATATTGGTGACAAGAATCGCACAAACCTCCGGAAATGTTGTTGCTCTGTTAGCATTCATTTTGACCTTGTTAGCGATTACAGAGAATATGGCAATCTGTAATGTTCCACCGACTGCATACCTATTCAACACCTTAAGCAGCTCGTCAAAAGAGGCTAGCGCACTGAAAGACACACCACCACCCGCCAGAAATACCCATCTCGTACGACTGGGTTGCACTCTGCAAGAGAGTCAGACTCCATGTCCCTAGTTCGGGGTTCGTGTATTAGTCCGATATCCATGATCTCTGTGCTTTCAATAACCTTACAGGAACTTATGATCCCTGCAACTACCAATCCAGTCTTCAATGATCTACTAGCAGCGCTAAACTCTGAGGCCGAGTTCGGAGAATACTGGGAAAAACGTGCTTGCATCCATGTCGTTACATTCATAGCCAGCGCGAAGAGGATACCTAATCCTAGAACGACCGCGTATCCTACGGCTTGAGGTAAAGGCGGAGAGCTATTGTTGACAGTCATTGAAAACGTTGAAAGTGCGCTGATAGGTGAGCCTCCGAAACGACGATAAGAGAATTACTTTAAGCACGAAATAATCTGTTGCAGTGGTGTACTGGCCATAGATGTACAAATGGCGTGCTCATCAACGTTCTTTACGCAAAAGAAGGTTCTCCGTGAGGACAATATTTGCAGGATAAAGGTTCAAATGAATTGGTCAAAATCTGATGGCTACTACACAGATGATATCCTTCCATGGACTTTGAGGGACTTGGCCAACGTTAGAAAGGGGAATTCGGGGCGACCAGTAAGGAACGCAAAGTGCTGTTACATAATAACGTGGAATTATTGCGAGCGAAGCGAAAGGACCGTCTGGGTTTGTACTTGTTTGTGCGGCGCTGGTCCACGATGGAATTTGCTTGATATTCACATAAATGCTTCGTTTCCTCCCTCTTTCTCTCTTTCTCCTTCTGACACATCTCGAACGTGTCTTTTATCTTTATGAATTCTTGTTTTTGCAGTTTGTTTGGTGTGATGATTCGGAAATTTGAACTTTGTGCATTCGTTATGTTCTTGACGCATCGCGTTTCGTGAGTTTCTGCTGTTCTTTTTCCTACTTTCCAACTATGCCTGCTGTTATTGCCCACAGAAATGCATTTCCTTCCCATTTCTTTACAGTCTGGAAACCCAAAATTCATCTTCACTCCTGAGTTCATTTCTAGATACCCAATATGTTGGACTGAAGATATCGCGAACACGCGTCTCTAATTTCTTTGTTCGGACACACTATATGTATTACTTACAGCCTCGTGTCTACCTCTCCTCAGTACGAATACTGTCTACTGAGAATTAACTTTGTATTCATCTAGAGTTGACCGTCAGATTTCTACACAATCATTTCCGGAAAATAGCAGGCTACGAACGCGAGCACAACACCGTGCTATGGTGAATAGATTTAATTACATAAGCAGATAATCCATGTTACTTCTCCGTCAAAGCTTGACACCGACATCGTTGCGTTTGCCTAGCTCTGCTTTAGCACAATAATCCTTCTTGGGTTCTCAGCCATGCTCTTCCTTGCCAGGAACAATGGCTCCAGCAGCATTCGTAAGCAGATGGGTAGCTGGGGCCTTAAGAAAGGTCAAGGAATCTAAATGATATGCCGCGACAAGATTTCGCGGTGTACGCGAAGACAACATTCGTGTGTTGTCAACGAATAAACGACCTGGTTACCTACGAGAGTGGAATCGCAGAACTGGGATCCCTGTCCGGATGGGTTGTCTAACAAGGATACTTATGACATGTTGTTCTATGCAAAGAAAAGCCGATCTATACTGAAGCCTTACCGACGAATGCTCGGGAAATTTGATTTTCTTCATTCATGCAAGAGCCGTATGCCGAGACTTGCAAAAAAATATCGCAAGATATCCAACGTGTCAATGTAGGGCGAATGACGTGCTTCATTGTCCACTTCGCGCAACCACCACGATATAAGGGAAGGACCAATGGGAAAAAGTATCTACATTCTATCCACTGTAACTCACGGGAGGAACAACGATGTCTACTGCTACCACCATACTGACCGAGGAAGCTCTTCAAACAAACTTTTCTCGCCTTTCGCTCTCCGCTTCACCTGCACCTTCCACCCGACCACCTGTCCCTCGATGGAAAGCACCTCCACCAACTGAACAGGAGGTTGAGTGGGCCGACATTTTAACTGTCGATCTCTCCCTCTATGAAACAGATAAGCCAACGCTTGTCGAGACGGTGCAGACTGCACTACAAAGAGACGGATTTTTCTATGTAGTCGGCCATGGGATCGATGTCGAGGAGGTAAATATTCTAACAAGGCTTGATTGGAAGCTTACTGAATTAATGTCTTAGCTGAACCGTCAGTTCGATATCGGACAAGTAGCTTTTGACCAGGTACCAAGGGAAGAAAAAGAAGAGCACCGTGCACAAATCAAAGAGAAAGGATCGTTCATGGGATACAAAGTTGGTTAAGGACATCAAATAACTACTGATGGTATCACTCAATTCGGAATGTAGCTCCAAAATTACTGGGAAATCAAAGACGGGGTGAGAGACAGGATCGAACATTATAATTTCTACAATAACAGGTATAACCCTCATTCACATTGTAGGAAAAAATTCTGACCTCTTTTTAGTATTGACCCAGTGACACGACATCCCACAGCTCTTCGACCATTCGTACCAGAAGTGAAGGATTTCCTCAAGACAATGCGTCTGACTGTCCTCCACAAGGTCCTTAACCTGATAGACAATGTTCTCGGATTGGACGAAGGGTATCTGTGGAACTTACATGAGAATGCTGAAGGGGAGATGGGGGACGACGTAGGTTCCTCCATGCCTCATTGCAACTCTAGCTTACTAACTTGCTCTTCTTCACGTAGCTCTTCCGCTATATGATTTACGACCCTCTCACTGGAGAGGAATCAAAAAAGACAAACGGGGTCATGCTCAATGGCCACACCGACTTTAACAGCATCTCTACGCTCATATCGCAACCAATCACCGCGCTACAGGTCCTCATGCCAGACAATGTCTGGCGATACGTAAAACACCAGGATGGAGCTTTCGTTATCAACATTGGGGATCAATTATCCTTCATGAGCGGTGGGATTTTGAAGGGGACAATGCATCGAGGTTGGTGTTCACATCTCTCATTCCTCATTGGTCGATAATTATCGAGATACAGTTGTCAGTCCTCCAGAAGATCAGCGTGCTCTCCGCCGTCTGGGTGTTTTCCATTTTGCCCACTTTAGAAATAACATTCCACTTAGCCTTCTTCCTTCGAAGAAAGTGCATGAAGAGGGACATGTCGTCTTCGAGGGAGAGATACCGACGACGAACGAGTGAGTTTTTTCTTTCTTTCATTTTGCTGGCTAGCACCGAACGCGTAGCTCATTTGCGGACGAATATATTAGATGGGAAGAAACGCGTGTAAAGAGCTATGGTACTTCAGAATTCATAAAGGGCGAAGAGTATGATATCGAAGTCATTGCAGGACTACAAGTTCGGCATTATCATTAGTGAAGATATTATATAGACACAAATAGATGTAACGCAACTGTACTTTTCATAGGCAAGGATAGGAAATATATTGTACGGTATGGTCTAAGAACTAAACGCCGGTTTCCAGTGCTGGCAAAAAGCACAAGTTCGCGTCTAGGACCGTTGTGAGATGAAGGAACGAGCTCCCACCGTGATTACCTATCTACAAATACATGAAGGCAAAATACTGTCCATGTGAGTAAATCACACTATTGGTTTGCTCCTCACCGAAATCGGGTCGGGAAAGACATTGAATATCTCCATTTACTTCATAGACCATTTTGCAAGAGTAGGGAATAATACCTGGCATGAAGCAATGTATGATTGTCAGAGAGAGGTCAGAGAAAATTGTTGTCGCGAGACTTGATCCCTCCCGCCGTTCCATCGCATCGGCTTTGTTTATCATTTATCTACTTCCCATTCTACTACATTTTGAAATTCGTTTAACTATCTACTTATCTGCCTCCGTTTCTTATTCGATTAGCCGTTTCGGACTCTTATTTATATCTATCTTTACCTATCGCCCACCTCGGTCGTTTCCACCTTACTGTGAGACGCCTGAGGTGAGCTCTATACCTTCTTTGATACTCTTCGTACCTTTACTGATTACTTCACATAGTATTGATTACCTATATTCTTAACACCTTACTGTGAGACGCCTGAGTATTGATTACCTATATTCTTAACAATTGTGGTGAAGGCCTTGTGGACTGGATTAGAGATGTCCTTCAGGTATTGACAGAGACATGTGGTGAAGTGTTTGGTGGCCCCGTTTTGCTTTGGATGCAGAGGTAGGATGTTTTGGGCACTTTGAGTAGTTCATTCTCCACCCAATTGTTACAAGCCTTCCAAATCTTTGACAAGTCATATATAAGCACTGCAGGGTTGAGAACGGTATACTCTGGACAGAGCTTTCTGATAACAAGGTTGAGGTCACTGAACCATGATTCTTGAACTATTGCTTTGAATACACTCATCCAATGCAGCCCCAAACATAGGAGTCTGATGGTCTCTTGATTGCAAATTCAAGGAACCACAGCACTAGCGAGTCTTCGAAACTAGGAATACCCATGTATGTATTATAAACCGTGCCATGGACATGCTGAAGTTCTCATTCCTTCATAAGGCAGATCGATACAAAGGCATAGGCTGGCTTCCTAGTAGATACTACACATACACACACACAACTATTGCTCTGAGGCCTCTACTTTCCAAACCTTGATGACACCAGCTCGGTCACCACTTACAATACCACCACGAAACGGAGAATCAATACAGACCATAGCAGTAACAATATCTTGGTGAGATCTAAGTAGAGTTTGTTGATTGTGAGTGATCAAGGTTATTCTCTGTGTAGGTCGATTCTGTTGACTGTTTGTTTCAGCAGCAGGCCATCCTTCTATGTATGTCGACGCAGAACCGTTATTTGAAACACTGAGGTCAGGAGATTAGAGTGTAGCCTATCGAACCAAGTGGATTTGCATACCTATACGAGGGTTTGTCGGTATCAATCTCCGTCCCACATAGCACCGTCGATCGTTCAATTTTTCCCAAATCCCACAGCCGAATCTTTCGGTCCTCTGATCCCGTAATCATAAAGCCTCGTCCACCATTCTTGGAAGGCAGTTCGCCAGTGAATTCGGCAAGCTCAGACCTATGAGCAGCCGAATGTCCACCAAATTCCATCCCAACGACAATAGCGCGTACATCAGCTGAAGGAGTCAAAAGTTGTTGAGGGTGTACCACGGGTTCCTCTCCAGCCTGGCGAGAGCGAACCAAAGCTGCTATCGCCGCAGAGGGACTGATATCCGCGTCGACGCCAATCAAACCATGTGGCTCAATGGCATCATCAGAGCCAGAACCTCTCCGCACGACAAACGTCTCTACAAGGAGAGATTTCTCAATGTCCCATACCTCAGCTAAGATTGTAAATGTGCGGTCATTGTTATTCTTCGAAGTTTCCATCGTGACCACAACCCACTTTCCTCGACCCTTGGACGGATGGACAACACATTGATGTATTCGCACCAGACGTCCAATGGAAGCGACTCCGACATGCCAACTTTTGAGGAAAAGTCCAAAGCGACGGTCCCACAGTGTCAATACCCCGGTCGATGTTCCGACAAGAATCCAAGAGCGTTTTCGGTCGATACAAAGACATGTGATAGGGCCGTGATGCCTCGGATTCTCCATCTTTTGAAGTACTCGCATTGTTCGCAGATCGAGGATAGTGATGATAGAATGGGTTGTGGCGTAGACCAGGCTGGAAGAAGTATCTAACCGTGGTATGAGTAGTTTGCATCAGTGATTATATATTGAACATACCAGTATTATAATGTTGCATGGATGTGATGTATTCACCCACAGTATCAACTCGATGCTCTCTCACCAACTGAAGCTTGTGGTATTTGGGAAGTGCCCCAGTATGCTGGGAGATGTGTACCCGCACGATATGCAAACTTCCATCATCTGCGGCACTGGCGAAGCAATGAACACCCTCTAGGATGCAGATGCACTTCACCCTTGCATGATGCTGGGCGTACGTATGTCTAGGTTTGGCCGTTACGTTACGTTCTAGTCGCGCCGTGTCCCAGATTTTCACGGTTTTGTCGTCAGACGCCGAGACAAAGAACGTTTGATCAGGAGAAACAGCAAGACCCGTGATAGCTTCGGAGTGCGAAGCTAGGTGTGCTACGAGGGCAGCGTCCATTTTCCGTGCGCTTCCATCCCGAGATGTTAGATTGTGACGAACTGGATTCCGACGCCGTACGGGACCTTCATGCACGCGAGGGCCAAAGTCATGTTGGAGATCTCGGTTATTGTCCAAGTACAGATTCTCTAACAGATTATTAATCCCAGCTTCCTGTCCATCTGAAATTATAGGGTAAAAATTTCAAGGGTTTGTGATAACAGAAGTAGAAACGCACTCACCGTAAGTAGATATAGGCATCAAGGATGGAAGCCTTGATTGAGCCAGAGGTCGAATAGTTTGCGACATTGACACCGGCGTCGTTCTTCCCGAATGTTCAGGTGAAGATTCAGTTTGAAGATGCAAGTGCGTATCCAACAGTCCCAATGCATTCGTTTTCGACGAGGCAATAGCAGGGGCAGCCTTTTGACTACCGTCTCCGCTTACGCTTCCGCCAAACTGCATTCTACTCAGAGGTTTGAAAGATGCCGAGTTGTTCGAAGGGGATACAACTGACTCAGTCGGACTATCCGGCTGTTCAGCCATTGCTGGCGAAATGGCTCCAGAAGCGAGGGAAGAACTTGGGTGGGATAAGTGCAGAGGAAGGGACGAACGATGGGTGGCCGGCGCTTGCGGTGCCAAGCTGAGTGACGAGGTGGAACCGTTGATGGTGGCTAGCCTGCGGCGCAGGTCTTCGAAAGGTGCTCCCGAATTGGAAGGTGCGCTTGAATTTATCTGGTCGCTCAATGGACGGTTCAAAAGGGGTGAATTGGGCAATGAAGTTTTCCCCAGAATATCCAAGCGACGCGAACGAAACACTCGAGAACTTAACTCGGAACTGCCAGACTTGAGGAACACCGTTTGGGGAACAACCCCAAGCTTTGGCAATTCCACATCTCCAGTGACCTTAAGATGCTTGGCGGCACCAATATCAGCGCCGACTCGAGAAGAAAAACTGTACTATGCCATCGGCAATGAGGACTGGCAAAAGGGTAGAATACTGACCTCGATATAACATTGGCTAGCTTTAAGATATAGTCTCGCATCGCCATCAACTTTCCCTCCTCCGCTGAGGTCATGCCTAATTGCTGCAACTTTGCCACATGAGTCTCATCCCTACAGAGGAAATCAGCAATTATTCAGATTCTTAAACAGTGTGAATACGCACTCTTCGGACAGGTTCTTGCTCAAAGTCGTGCTGATCTTTCGCACCGAGGCAACACTTTCTCTAGGAGTTTCAGATTTCACCCGCCTACCTACCTTCCAAAAATTACTTCTGTCCGTTTTTGTAGCCCATAGCACAGCTGCATCGAAAATTTGTCGTGGGAGCTGGGTATGTAGTTAGAAACAGATTTGGCAAATATACGAATAAGCACAGACTGCAGGTTTCATTGTATTCAGCAGACTTTTCTCATCGATAGTCTCAACATCGGACTTGAGGAAATGTCGCAAAGAGGGGTAGAGAATGCACCAAACATCGCTGGGTGGAAGATGTTTTGCAGCAGCAGCAATGAATGCAGCAGCACCTAATAAAAAGACGTTCAACTTAACCCCTCGAGATTTACTGAGTACAAAAAGGCTCACCTTGCCGTATCCAGATATTTGGGTGATATAAGAACCCAAGCGTCGCGCTCATTAGTTCCCAGATACGCATCTTCTGGAACAAGCCCAATTCACAGAGACTCGTCAACGCTGCTAACACTTTTGCCACAACCGTTTCTTCGACATCTAGGATAACATAGATACGATGAAAACAACGAAGTCAGAACGAGATAGCCATACGTACCAGATAGGGCCTGTATCATTAACGGTAAGATATATTCCTCTAGACTTCTTCCGCCCGCGCAAGCCGCTACATCCACGATACTCTCGAAGAACGCATGCCGGAGCAACCAATCTCGGTCGTTCAGATATGTAATCATATGGCTGAGAAGGACGTCATTAGTCCGTTGTCTTCCAAGAAATATGCATAAATATGAGATATGGTGTAACACAGCACGTTTGACAATGCTGGACGGATCAACAAGCAGTGTCGAGAGCTGTTCTTGGATACTACTTTGAAGGTCCTGGAGGCTAGTCTCATAGGATACCTGCAAAAATAATGGTTAGTCAGAAAGAATATTGCAGGTGAAAAGCTTACCTCGTATAGATCGTACTCCTGCGCCTCAGGTGATAGTTTGAATGAGCCATGCGCTTTCAATGCCTGCCCCATTTCTAAATATCTCACAGCCGTATCCGCAAGCTGAACGATAGATTGCGCGTATGTGCATCGGACAGATATTTCCGGATCCTGCACAAGGTATCGAACATTTGGGATGATATATTCTGGAAAGATCGCTGCATTTGAAGGAGTGATTACCGTTACTAGCATCAACTTTCAGGGGAAAAAAGAATGGTCCATTGAGATTCAACGAAAACTCTAATTTATGTTGGTAAGACTCACTACTTGAACCAAAGTTCGGACGGAGGCCAGTCTGACAACCGCAGCTTCATCATGCAATAGGTCCACGATGTATGGAACCATTCTATCCAGCTTCGCCTCGTCCGTTAAGTGAGACGATAGCGCCAAAAACACATCCAACGCGCGGACCTTTGAGCTCGGTAGATAACAATTTCGAACGTTACTCGCGACAAGTGCCAGGATAATCAACGCAGGTCCATCCAAAGTAGCTCTGGAATTTGGCTGGAGAATGCTGTTAAGTCTGGATTCTCGATTCGGTATGTGTAGCTCGATAGGGAGTATATCTTGGAACGGCCGAGACACGCTGGTGAATGTGGTGTGATAGTCAATCTTGATGTCCATGACTGTTTCTTCTGCAGTGTCAGCCACAAGATATGGTTCAACGCTCTCGAAATCTTCCCAAAGTCGTTCCATTCTATGATCAGAGTCATTGGGAAGAACATCGCCGGAAGGCATCGCGTTCATGGAATTTGCTCCAGGGGCAGCAGGATTTAATGTTGATACACCAGAGCGTAATCCAGTGGCGGAGACAGAAGGGGTTGAGTTGCCTGGATTGGGAACGTTTGAAGTGGCAGGAGCAAAAGATGATACGGCAGAAAGTTCGTTGATGGATGAGACATAGTTGTGAAAGAAGCTAAAGAAAGCTTCTGGAAATATAGTTCCACGAGAACTTTGCAGGAGACTGTCGAACGTTGGACGGGACAGAGGGTCAAGATTGATCATTTGTTTGATCATATTCTACTATTGACAGTCAATAGCCAGATACAAGAGGATGGATGGGATACTCACTCTTATACCTTCGTCTTCAATGATATTCAGATGAGGCTCAACGTTGTACTCTCCTTCCCGGTATTTGAATAGCTGGCTTAAAGTGAACAATGGGGCACCTTCCAAGAATAGCTCCGCAATAACGCATCCCACACTGAAACAGTCCATAGCTTCAGTGACTTTCCCATCTCTCTGGCCTTCTTCAATAGCGAGACTAGACTTCTTCGCGCTGATTTCGGGATTACTGGTAGCGGTATAGAACCTTTCCGGAGCGATATAACAAGTACGACGTCCCGATGTGTCGAAGAAGAAGGAGAAGTCGGAAGGGTCATCAAGAGGAAGGTATGTTGGCTTGTATGATGCAAAATCGGTTAGATAGACCCAATTCCAGGAAGTAACCAGAATGTTCTCTGATTTGATGTCCCCGTGTGATATTCTGCGGTTTCGGGTATCACGTAGACCAGTAAGTACTTGAAAAGCTATCCATTTCTTCTCTATTACACTGAGAAAAGGTCTTGTACTAATGAAAGGTCAGTACTAGTAAAAAAACAAGAACGAGACCGCATACCTGATACGGTCGTAGAGATTGCTTGCAACCCACTGTCTGATAACGTAGCCAGCTTTCTCAGTTTCGACGAGCGCCTGGTAGTTGTACACGTTTGCAATATCTAGCAGAGCCTCCCGGTCAACTATTCAAGCAGCATTCAGCGGTAGCGCATATCTGACCAGAGAAAGGCCTCACTCTTCAGCCGCCTTAAATAATTGCGTAGTGAAAGCCCAGGATCGGGTTTAATGAAGACTTTGACGACAAGATATCCATTTTGATGTCGGCATTTAACAGTCTTGAGAAAGCGGGCAGAACCAAGACTATTTTGCATTAGTGAATTGTCAGAGTGAGAATTCAGGTTGCGCACCTTTTCTCGTAGAGAATATCACCTCCAAGTTCAGTAATGAACGAGTCTAAAGCTCCAGTTGTGCGTGTTAACGTTGAGCCCGACTGAATATTGCCCATTGCGAGGAGTAATCACGCTGGTTGACCATACATTCAAGTAGTAAGTTGTAAGGGTCGCGGAGAAGGCCAAAATAGTGTATCTGACATCGTGACCTTCTCTGAGTCATTTGGCATGGTCGCCCAATCTCTGATCAGAATACGACCGCTCTTTCCAAAGAATCTCCGTGTTCATTTCTTTGCTTGCCACGTAGGAAAATTGCGTCCGAGATATTGTAGCTCCATGGCCACTCCAGTCGCATCTACCTCACAACCTGCCGCTCCTCTTGCTCAACCCAAGAAGCTGAACAAGGCAAAGGCCGCAGTGGATGCAGCATTCCCTTTAGAGGTACGTATTGTATTTCGTTATCGACGTAGATCTTCGAGCGACCGCAATGTTCAGCTTCAACCACCGCCTGACTTTTTCGAGCATCGTATCAAGCTTTTTGAACAGCTCAAAGCCGAATACGACGAGGAGATTAAATGTAATTCTTCTTTCCTGTGTTTCTGATCCATAAATTACTCAGTATGTACAGCCAAACCTCGCGAAGAAATTACAATCTCCTTGCCCGATGGCGCGCAGCGGAAAGCAATAAGTTGGGAGACGAGTCCAATGGACATCGCGAAGGATATCAACAAGAGTTTATCTGAAAGGGTTGTCATTGCCAAGGTAAGTCTGTATTCTCCGAAGTGGAAGCTATATCACGGCTGTCCAGGTTGACGGCGAGTTGTATGATCTTGAACGCCCACTTGAGAAGAACTGCAAACTCGAGTTGTTAGACTTTGAGGACAAGGAAGGCGCGTATTCATATATCTTTGCAGGCACCAATCATCCTGATAGTTCGTTTCAGGCAAGAAAGTTTTCTGGCACTCTTCCGCTCACGTTCTTGGAGAGGCTACAGAACGACATTACGGTTGCCATTTATGTCTGGGTCCCCCAACTGACGATGGCTTCTTCTACGAGATGGGAATCCAAGATCGGTATGTCGTTTCATGAATATCAGCTTTTGACATTCCATTCTTGTTCCAGACCAGTCTCCAATACCGACTATCCTGCTCTCGAGAAGGTATCCGAAATGGCGATCAAAGAGAAACAAAAATTCGAACGTCTAGTTGTTTCGAAAGAAAATCTATTGAAGATGTTCCATGTATGTTCCCTTTTTATCGCGCGCCTTCTAGTACGTTTAACTTGCGTTTGCAGTACAATAAATACAAGCAATACCTGATCCAAGCTAAAGTTCCTGATGGCACCTCTACTACCGTTTACCGCTGTGGTCCTATGATCGATCTTTGTGTCGGTCCTCATATCCCCCATACCGGTAAAATCAAGGCTTTCATGATCACCAAGAACTCTGCATCATATTTCCTTGGAGATGCTAACAACGATTCTCTGCAAAGGATCTATGGTATCTCATTCCCCGATAAAAAGCAGTTGACTGAGTACAAGACCTTCCTTGCCGAAGCTGCAAAGCGCGACCACCGGAAAATTGGAAAAGAACAAGAATTATTCTTTTTCAACGATCATAGTCCGGGCAGTTGCTTCTTCCTTCCACACGGCACTCGTATCTATAATTCGCTGGTGGAATTGTTACGTGTATGTATCCATTTGCCTTCTTGCCTCAGCTATCAGTAATCTATCTCCTATAGTTGGAATATAGCAAACGCGGTTACCAAGAGGTCATTTCGCCCAATATGTACCACAGCAAGCTTTGGGAGACATCTGGCCATTGGCAGAATTATAAAGACGACATGTTTACCCTCGACGTGGAGAAGGAGAAGTGGGGTTTGAAACCCATGAACTGTCCTGGACACTGTCTCATCTTTGACTCGAGAGACCGTAGTTACAAAGAGCTTCCTATCAGGATGGCGGAGTTCGGTATCATTCACCGAAACGAAGCCAGTGGCGCTTTGACTGGGCTGACAAGAGTGAGAAGGTTCATGCAAGATGATACCCATGTCTTTTGTATGCCTTCACAAGTAAGACAAATAATTTATTCTCGCTCTGTTTTATCCAACCTTTGCTAGATCGAAGAGGAAATTCGGGCTCTATTCGATTTCATGCAACATATCTACGGAATGTTTGGCTTCGAATTTCATCTCGAGTTATCCACTCGTCCTGAGAATTATCTCGGTGCCATCGAAACGTGGAATGTTGCGGAAGAGGTGGGTTTTCTAATTTCCGGATGCGATGCACAATTTGAATCACCCATATTAGCAACTTACTAAGGCCCTCGAAAAATATCACCCGGGTAAATGGGAGCTCAACCCCGGAGATGGTGCTTTCTACGGTCCCAAGATCGACATCACTATCCGTGATGCTCTTCGTCGATCTTTCCAGTGTGCTACCATCCAACTGGACTTCCAGCTTCCGGAACGATTTAACCTCAAATATCGGTCTGCGGATGATTCCGGTAACTCTGAAAAGCCGGCATCGAGACCTGTTATCATACACAGAGCAATCTTAGGCAGTTTGGAAAGATTTATTGCGATTATTACGGAGCATTTTGCTGGCAAATGGTAAGCATACGCGTCGTTTTGTCACTGTTCTCCCGTAATCCAAACTTTTAATTCAGGCCGTTTTGGATATCACCACGTCAGGTCGTTGTCATTCCCGTAGCTGCACCCTACGTATGTAATCATGGTCTGCCTTTGCTTGAACTACAACTGACCACCTTTCCAGAAAGAGTATGCTACAGAAATTTCCGAACGTTTAAACGCTCTTGGGCTTTACACGGATGTTGACACTAGCGATAACACTCTTCCCAAAAAGATTCGTAACGGCGAGATAGCTCAATATAATTTCATCCTCGGTATGGGTTTGATTGACCGATCTAGCCCGCATCGGACTTATTCTGTTCCACAGTTGTAGGTCAAGAGGAGCTTGACGCTCGCGCAGTGAACGTTCGAAACCGGGACGATATTGGCACCAAGAACAAGGGGCAGATGATACCCCTCGATACCGTTGTAAATAAGTTTGTCGAGTTGAAGAGCTCTAAACGGTTAAAGAACCAATTCGCGTAGGTTGGACATGTAAAGATATTAGTGGTGTGGTATATGAAGTGGTGGATTATCATAAGTTTTAGTTGCACAACGTATTATACACATCTACGACTATGCACGCAACAATCAATCATTGAAACGGGCCAGCATTTCAAACAGAAATCGCATTTCCAAATTGTGAACGCTGACATATAAGAGCTTGAACATTGTGTCAATGCAAACAAAGAAAGGGACACACCAATTGCATGATAGCAGTGCGTTCAGTCTCAGGGAGAGCGTTGACTTGCTCATCCGACATACTCACTACTTGTCTCAGTAAAGCCTGGATAATCATGTCAGATACGATACAACATTGACATATTCAAGGTAAGATGACTCGCTCTGTGAGATTCACTGATATTATTCAGAGCCGCAGAATTACTAACTTGTGCTGGAGGTGGTGCATGCTGATACATGTTCGCCTGCATGGGAGCAGGTTGATGCGAAACTAGTGTCGACGAGCCAGTGGACTGATGCTGTATCTGCGATGGTGGGGTCATACCAGGAGGAGGGGTTGGTCTGAAGTAGTTAGGAGGAGGCATAGAACTGGCTGGAGGAGCAAACATTGGTGCGGCCATATTGGGTGGAAAAGGTGGCATATGTGCCGAAGCAGTATAATTCCCACTGGATGGATAAAATTGCTGTGGAGGTGCATTCACTGGAGTGGGCGTAGGAGGGGCCGTATTTCCAACAGTTGCAGCAAGCATGCGTTGTAAGATGCTCTGATCCACAATTTTATTTAATAGCAAGGCTTGGAATAGGGCGTATGCGAATTGAGGATGCGAAACTAAAAGTGTGCGTGCTTGTTCCGGATGTGTGATCACAAATGCCTGCAGGGCGAGCCATCAGATAAGAAAGGCTGGACTGGGACACTAGGACACACTTTCATATGCGCCAAAACATCCATTAGTTGTGAGGGATTTATAGTCGCCAACGTTTGACTGATAGTGTCAAGCACTGTAGATCCAACAGGAACAGGTATACCAGGCGGCACAGACATGAGAAAGTCTTGCGCCTTATCTGAACGCCAGCGATCTGAAGGACCTGCACCGTCCATGAGCTCACCGCGAACAGTTGTTTTTCCTTCAAGAAATGGGTCTGAATCTGCGAGGTCGATTCGAAGCGGTCGACCGCCAACTTCATAGTTGTTGAGATTGCGGACAGCCGATGATGCAGTCTCATGGTCTGATAATACGCGTTGTATTTTTTTTTTTTTTTTGACGTGCAAGGGTGGATATTGAGTGGTTTGATGAGCGAAATTCGTGCACACAAAGTTTGCATCACAATACGCAGTATATTAAAGAATCGACATTTGATGGACAGTCGTTGAGAGAAGAGACAAGTGATTTGAGATTGCAGAAGGGAAATAATACGTTGCGTTAGATAATGCCTGTGACTTTGAACGACGAGATGAATTGAAAATACCGGAAAATTCGCAGAATCCATAACCTTTAGGTTTTCCCGTATCTCTGTCGAATACTAATCTATACAAAGAGATGGTAGCAAATAAAGACGAAGAAAAAGAGCACGTACCTGAAGCCAACAACCTGGCCTACAGACCTGAAAACATCGATAAGTTGTTCCTGTGCATAACACGATGAGCTTCGATGTTTTTAGCCCAATGAAGGACATGCCTCGCCCATATTATAAGGCACATTGCCGACTGGTAGAAGGAAGTTAGGACTTGAAGAAGAAGATGGCAATAATGCAAATTGACACACCAAAGACCACTTTACTCATGGTGAAATTGAGGCTGAAAGGACGACATCCGGAGCGATGTTGGTTTGTCCCGGCAGACGCCGGTCTATGATAGCCGTTATACAGCCCCAGTGGCAGTGCTATCATTCTGAAAGACCCGGCGCTTCCTGAATGTTCTCGCAAGTTGAGAGTTCAATTTCCTTCAAATTCCCCTTCTTCTATGTGCTATGTGGCGGCGCGTCGAATTAGTTCTGCATACCTTAAGGCCCTTTTATTTGTGAAAGAACTCCCCAAACGCGCTTGCTTGTCAACTGTATCTTGTCAGCATTCGTAATGCAAACGTATACCGACACCCAGTCAGTCCAAGCTAGTCAAGGCCTCGCTTTCTCTGGGTGACAACATTATTCCCATTTATGGTAACTGTGATTCAGCTTGCAATATATAAGGAGCCGCAACTCAAAAATAACGCCCCACTTTTCGACTTTCAACACCTATGACACCCACTGTTACAGCAAAAACAATGTCACTGCGGAATCCTTCTCGCCGTAGGTTGCCTTTAAACGACGATATAATCAACCAAATCGTTCTCGAGAGGTTGAAAGTCCTTCACAAAGCGAATAAGATTCGCTTCGTCAATCCTACATCTGGCATGTTCAAACCAAGGTTCGTTTAAAGGTACACTCTCAACACTATAATACTAAGAGCTACCTGCTTCAGATGTGATCTTATTGATGATCCTACCTCCAATCTTGTCACTGCTATGTTCGAACTGCCCGGAACCAAACGTAGTGAGATTGCTCTAAATTTGCGAGACGGGGATCTCGTTGTCGAAGGAGAACGCACACGTCCGGACAAGAAGTACAAGAGTCAATCTTCCTTTTCACGGTTCCCTGCATCCTCTGCGGAAGCCACCGCCTCCGTAGGAAATGGATCGGAGCAGAAATCCCGATACGTGTTAGAAGAGCTACGTTACGGAAAAGTAAGTTATTCGCCTGTATTCTGGCATGTGTTGTTATTATCTAGTCTCAGGGGCAATGTTGACGCTATCCCAATTGTTTCACAGTTCGAACGAAAAATCACGCTTCCTCACGGAACCCAAGTGAGTATAATATTCAAACTTCAATGATTCCCTTTTAGTCGAACAATAATACTGATGGAGTTTCATCCTCCAGGACGCTGACATCAAGGCTCATATGTCAGAAGGCATGCTGATAGTGACTTGGCCTCGACAGCCTTTGAGTCAAAGATCAAATACCAGTGCCCTTAAACCTACGTTCGCCTCCTGAAATGACTCAATGCTAGAATCTCCGAACCTATTATGCGCTTTTCTCACCTCCATTGACTCGTTCAACGTTCATTTTGCGGAAATCTTCCTTCTTTACGTTGGGCGCCTGTGTGTCGAACATCTAGTTTTGATGATAGTGTTTGAACCGCTTGTATTGGATGCCTTACTTTAACACAGAGGTCCTTCTAATTATATGTACTCGTACGAGTCAGAATCATGTAGCAATATATCCTTATAAACATGTGCGTTGTTGTTAATAGCCTCTGCACAGGCCGTACCGACATAAAACATAATTATGCTTGGCTCTTCAACACCGTGAACTTTCTTTGTCTCGGTTCTGAGCTGTCTCTACGCTAGATAAACAGAATTACCTCTGTTTGTCCTGAGTTGATTCATTAATTTGACTTATGAGTCTATAACTGCAGTTATTATAGAGTCACTGACTAGTATATACGTTGATGTACTTAGTCTGAGCTCCTCGAGGGGATCAAGGCAGTATTAAAGATCAACGATACAATTGCCAAGGTATGTAATTCTAATGGCATGTGAAAGTGAAACTCCCCGTCGCAGTAGATTGCAGTGTCAACCAATTGTTGCAACAACGAATCAACCACCAGGTGTATATGTGGCAGTGCCAGATTAAGGTTGATAACACTTGCTTTGACCCTGGAGGATCAATTCTTTTCCTTCTTAGTGACGTTACAACTCGAGTTGAGCACGAGAGCATTTCTACTCAAATTTTCAGCTCCTGTCAGACTTTCTAGTTTGATTAACTAGATAAGATGTTTCCAGACACTAATCAAACATTCAATCAGGCTAGTTGACACCCACGGGAACTGACTGGGTAGATACTGAAAAACTGCCACTACAGTTGGTATTGGTGTGTACACAGGCATAGAAGGCCACAATTATCTAGAATTGGGATAAGCATATGCGTGCAGTCCGGCGGTGAGGTGAAGCGCTAAGACGTGAGAGAATTTGCACACCCACTTATTATTTCAGATCACTCGCCGTGAGGTCTTTGCCTATCCCTTTCTTAACTGTTTACGCTCTCGATTTATACACATACATTATGATTACTGATCGTACACAAAATACACTACACACCACCCGAGCCGAATATTGCATGCCACAAGTGTAAAATATAGTCTGAATATCAATGTTAGAACTGTTGCGCCGATGTTCTATTCGGCGGGTGCATGGATCGATCGTCGAGTGCATTAAAGTTCATAAGGGACGCCCATCTATCATCGTGCATTATACAGTCTTCATGAGGCGAGATATCTGATGCTGTACTTTTCGACTGACAACCCTCGCTATCCCAGTTCTGGGAAAGCTTGGGAAACAAACCTCTATCAGCGGGATGTGAGAGTGACGAGGAATGCAGAGATAGATGTTGAGCTGAGTATAAGGGATTGGAATTGTTGGAAGTTAAGGATAGAGGATCGAGTAAAGAGGCGCTTTCTGGAATAAGGATAGGTTTTAATGGTATATGTGCACGGGACGCGGTCGAAGATCTAGAGAACAATTCAGGTGGATGCTGATTCCTATAACCACCTACAGGCAGTGGGGGGTAATGCCCATGATGACTGGTTTCAAGACCCAAATGCCCACTCTGGAATTCGGTTGGGGGATGTTGGTTGTTCCGAACCTCAATTGCTTGCTGCAACATAGCGTCGAGCACAAGCTAATCGTGGAATAAGTGAATGACACATAGTATCCCAGTGTAACAACATACCAGAGCTTTAGCGGCTCGATTGCTAACTTCAGCCGCACCACGGAAAACCTCGCACGCTGTTTCGAATTGATCGAAAGGCTTCGGCTCTAAGTCAAGAAAATTTGCTTGAGTAGCAATGGTACCGACAATAACCTATGATTCAATATCGTTATTAGGCCTGTGACCAGCACAGTTGAAGGACTAACTGCGGCGGAATACGCGAACGACCATATTTGCCATACTCGGCTAACCAAAAGTGGTTTCCTCTGAAATTGAATACGTGTATCATCCAGCACCGCACAAGCAGCATGATAGGCGGTGACAACAGACTTGCTATACGGACTCAATAACAAAGGATTGTGCGGATGCTCAGTCATCGCCTGCGTGAAAAACGGACGATGAAGATATAATAGCACTATGTATCAACTTAGTTCTAGGGTTAAATTGCTCAAAGAAATTGTTGTCCACTCAACTGAGATGCGAATAATGTGATCTCACAAAGGTCCTCATTGAGATGGCCGTGCGGTCGTCTAAAGGATCGCTGTCTGCTTTTGGATTGACCGACAGTCGTATTTTGGCATCTAATTCTAGAACTTTCTCATAAGGCGGCGGTTTTGCGCAGAGAGTGATATGGACCAGAGGAAGAAGACAAGTGTAGGTGGCTTGGAAGCCCCAAACACCAACTAGAAAGATGCGTGATCTCAAATCTCGAAAAGACAGATATCGCAAGGTGGACTTACAACCTAAAGGGAATTCCCCTCGTTGATACATATCCTCTTCTTCCATAGTTGGTATCTTACAGGTTATGAGTTCGGCAGATATCCCTGATGGTCGACCTGTTACTAAGGACTGAAGCGTTGCGTGAGCTTCTGTATCTGATCAATTCGTTTAACTGACATTCCACAAGATGCCAGAAAGCAAATTCCACCAATAAACACGTCTGTCGTAGGCCTCGCGCCCTTGGAATTTCCAGCTTGATGGGTCAATGTCTACAAAAGCGGGTTATCCCCTGAGACCGGATTATGACTTTCAAGAATACATACGAAATCCAATCTACAAGCGGTTAACATGATGAATGCCAATAGGACCTAAGTAAAAAAAATACGACACACCTGAACGGCAACTTGACTAGCAAGGTTGATGAGAGCATAAGATTGCTCTAGATTACTTTCTTGACCACTAAGACCGTTGTGTATGCTCATCAAGTGCAAAACCTACACAAATTGGGGTATAAGCTTAGATAGGATATGTGAATGTCCAAAACTAACTTTGATCGTTACAATGGAGGACGATGTCATCACAGGTTGTAAAACCAAAGCAGCTCGAGCGAGATGGTAGAAATGTTGGGATTCGAGATGATAAGGTTCTACGCCCAGATCGACAAGAACGCCGACAGCAAGGACAATCAATAGCAGAGCGAGATCATGAGGACCATACATCGTCGTCCCTTTATAGATTGCCGGTATCAGCTCTGAGATTAACAGCTGACGGGAAACTATATGAAACATCCACGAAAGGTTCTCCAAAAACGTGTCGCATAATGTAACTGCTTTTTCGATGGGCGGTAGAAAAGATTCAATCGACTTCTGTGTAGAAGCGACGGGGATATTCGGCGGAGTGAAAGGGAACGCATGCGTGAAATTGATGATTTCAGGTGGAAGGTAGGAGTTGTCTAACAATTCTGGGCGAGGGATTGCAGTTGATTTCAAGCGTGGTTCCCGAGGTTGAAGATCCTGAGTGATTACAACATTAAATCATGACACGATGAAAGTATGTCTTCACGTACGAGAAGCAGGCTCTATTAATTGGTTTATGTTAAGAGTTTCTGATGAATTATGGATGGTTAATTCTCACCTCGGGAGCACCAGAAGGGCCAAAGAAACGATTTATTCCGCTCCCATTGACGTGTAAAGAGCCTGAAACGTCTGGCAGTACGTCGCCTTCGTTTTCGGTCGTTCTTGATATAGCTTTCAGCGCTTGAGTGTCTGTATGGGCGTCTTCCAGTACTGAAAGTAGAGGATGAGGTTCGACGTTGTAAGCCGTTTGCGCGATGATCAATGCATCTTCAAGCGAGCGCATGCGAGCTTCAAACTTTGCCAATTTGCGATGGAGATGATCGGTAGCAGCTAGCACAAACCTGGAATAAGGACATTAAGTAAAAGGTAGTTCGAACAATGACCTCCAAGAACTCACCGGCTGCCTTGTCCTGGAGGGATTGTTCCTACGAGTCTATCAGCAGCCAGACTATCAATCATATTGCCATGTAGTTTTCACCATTCGGACACAGTGTTTGGCATCCGCGCTTCACACAAGTAGAGCACGGCACGAGTCGGTCGCATTTGATCCTTTTGAGCGAGTGAGTCCTTCTGTCTTCCCTGTATTTAGTCGGCCAAGTACGTACTTGAGTCTGCGGCACTCTGCACATGCAATTTCACCCCTTTAAAAGTTCTGTAATTGAGCATTTTCGAGGGAAAGCGCAACATACCTGATTCGTTTCGTGGCTTTGGTATTCTGCGTCGACTTTGGGCAGCCTAAGTTGGAATCATTTGCACCTGTCGACTCCGTACGGCTTGATTTCGAAGCTTCGCCGTGCTTATAGGGATGGTATTCAGACATTCGGAAAGTTTGGGAAAAGTCGAATATTATCGTATTAGAGACAATCGTCTTTTATCTGACTAGGCTTCGGCCAGAGTACAGAATGAACATGGGGATTGGTGAAATGTGAACATTCAAGAAAGACTGAAGATTTGCACGCGCAGCTGAACGTTATTGTCATGGTCTTATCTAATCTGCCCTAGGTTTCCTCCACAGTCAAAGGACGGCGACCTCATCTGATACTTGTTGAATTCAATGTTTTTTTGAACGAGAGAATTAGCGAGCGCGTAGCTGATTCTGTGATTGTTGCCTTGGTACTTCCTGGTACTCACTAGCAGGTTCTTATGAACTTTGTTGATATCTTTTTTGGGATATCTTGCACTTTTCAACTGCAATACTGATTGGGTCTAATTAAAAGAATATAACCTCGGGTCAAATGGCTGAATCTTGATTCCTCCGTGATCCTTTAACATTTTCATTAGTAACCAAACTCTCTCAGTGTACCTTGATTCCGTTGACGACGTAGATACATAGACTGTTAGATACACCGGTATATACCACCTTAGCCTCATAGCAGACCGATCCTCTCTCGCATTATGCATTTTTTCACACTCACGATGCGGATAGACTCAATGCTGTCTTCCAACCCCGGGAACGAAAGTGTTTAATTTTCGTATATGCCCCTAAGCCTGGGAAGACAGTCAACCACGGATCCAATCTCCGAGGCCAGAAGTACACTCTCCTGGTACTCACTAACCAGAAATAGAGGATATCAGGGATATCGATGGGTTGATTCTTCCAGCTCTTTTGCCGCCGCGAAACCGTTGAAGTCAAATCTTATAGTTTTTTGACACAGCCTCTCTCGAGCCTGGGATTTTGCGCGTAAGAGCTAACATCAAATTATGCGTTTACTGAATGACTTGGAGACGAGCAATGAAATGAATATAAACTCGCGATCGGAAGCCATATGTCCAGGGATGAGCGAAGGCTGCGTCGGATGCGGCTGCCCATACAAGGTCGTATCAAACGCCGAAAACCTCTTACCTAGTTTTTTTTCTTCGCCACTGCGGAATTTCTTGTGCTAGAAGACTGAAATAGTAGATGAACAGAAGGTTGCAACGATCACTGATCTTATACTGATACTATGTCAGGTTGAAAGAATCAGAGTCTCCCGCCCTTCACCAGTCCGTCCCACTTCGAGGAGCTACTTGTCTTTTTAACTGCTTTCACCCACTCCTGCACCTCCGACGTAAGGGCATCCGGACATTCTACGGATGGGAAATGACCTCCTTTGTCATGTTCTCGCCAAGTCACAATATTCTCCGCCAGGGTCGCTTCAGCCCACCATTTCGTTGCATAAGCTATGTCTTTTGGAAAACTACTCACGCCGATCGCGACCTCTTTCGAGATTTTAGTCCCAAGCAATCCATTGATTTCATCCAGCTCAACTGCCTCTTTATAAATTCTGGCATGCCCTGCACTACCAGATATAAGGTAGAGCATGGTCCATGTAAGAACAGTATCTGGGTTCCAGACATAGCTCTCCTCGGTGGCAAGTTGAATTTTCTCTCGAATCCATGCAAGCATGCCTATGGGAGAGTCAAGGAGAGCATACGAAATGGTTTGTGGTTTAGTGCGTTGAATTTGGGAGTATCCACTTTCGGTTTCATAAAACCATTGCATGCGCTTGAGACGCTTGCTCTCTTCAGAAGAGAAATAGCGCATCGCAAGCCAGAAAAGTGTGATTGGGTTTGCTAGTGGTTTGGGCGGTAGAGTGAGAGGAAAATTGATATGAAGACCGATGAGAGAGGAAGGATGTTGGAGGGCAACTGACCGGAGGATGAAGGACCCCCAATCACCACCTTGACCCAAGTAAGTTTCATAGCCAAGTTCGAGCATAAGTTTATGATAAACATTTGCTATTTTTCCAACACCAAAGCCTGCTTTCTACGGCAATGTCAGAATTCAGGCTGGATAATTGAATGTATCACACGTACGGACGGAGAAGAAGAGAGCGTGAAACCAGGGATACTGGGTGCCACTATATGAAATGGCTGAGTCTCTGGATCTTCCGGAGCAGTCAGCTCCAACAGGTGTTCGACCTATCCTTTGATATTAGCCAAAACAAGGTGATTCAGAGTTCGTAGTAGATGTTTACCTCCGTGAAATTTCCTGGCCATCCATGAGCAAAAATAAGCGGAATGGCATTCGGCATCTGGCTGCGATGATGTACAAAATGCAATGAAATGACTTCGCCAGCCTCTTCCAAGTCAACGGTAAACATTTTAAATGTCTCATTGATATGCTGCTCCATTTTCCTCCAGTTGTATTTCGTCTTCCAATACTCAACCAGTGGTTCCATCACAGCAGTAGGAATTCCATAGTCCCATTCCTTGCCATCAGGATGAGTGATGTCGGGTATAATACGAGCAGTGTTTACTCGGTCCGTAACCCATTGCAGGAAGTCGGAAGATACGTCGAGCTTGTATGGTTTGGGAGGAGACATCTACGCTGGCGATGATGGAAGTCAAAGAATGAAGGCCTTCGACAGAACATATGGACCCTGAATAACTGCAGTGCCATAGTTCGCATCTTCGTCAACGCCGATCCGCGTCAGTCGGCTTTTGACAACAACATATAGATCCCCTGTTGAATAATGTTGTCTTGTGAGCACAAAGTTCGTCTTCGATGTGTTACAAGTTGCTTGTAGAGGAGAACAAACAAGTACAACGTGTCAACTTTTTGCTACTAACTTCTTTGTATCACATTGTGTCTACAGAGCCCGACTTAAGCCTCAGAACTAGGAATTTTGAAGCAAGTACTCCATCTGAGCCGTTCTTGGACCTTAGGGTAGATATAGCGAGCAAAGGTATAGAAGGTTAAAAACAATCACCGACTCCCCCAGTGTCTGTCTATCTCCAAGTCTATGACCGCACCACAACCCTCTTTAATCCCTTAGCTGGCCTGAAAACTTGTATCAAAGTCATGGGATTCCAAGAAGATGGTGTCATTCGATGAATAAATTTCGCCAGACCTCACTATATTTAGTCTTGCACTCTTGACACCTTCGAGGAAGCAGCTACCTCAGCCATGCCAAGTCCTACAGTCCCAATTTCTCACTACGAACCAGCACCAGTGACTACGAGTACGAGTACGTTCATGTCGTTGCAATGCTTTGGCTCAGGGATGAATACGATGGTTCCAAAGTTGATTATGCTGACCTTACCATCATTGACCTGAGCAAATCTAACACCAAAGAGGGACGTGCGCAGCTGGCATTGCAAGTGCGAGACGCCATGTCCAACCAGGGATTCTTCTACCTCATTGGTCATGGTTATTCTACGGAACAAGTGAGTTGTCATTTTGTATCGTGACTGAATTCTGTATCGATCCTCATTCTTGATTCTATTTCAGATGGAACGAATGTTGGACATCGCAGACATCCCCTTCTCGCAGGTCAGCGACGAGGAGAAGCAGAAGTACGTTGCGCCGACTAAGCAGACAGGCTCTTATCAAGGGTACAAACTACGCCAATACTGGGTATGGCGTTCGTGTTGAAGTATATTATATTAGCTTACACCAATGTCCAGCATATCGACGGTGGCGTCCGCGATCAAGTGGAAAATTACAACAGTGAGTGTGTTCCTTCTGATGATTGCTTTGAGTTGCAGACTTTCACTGGACAGTCAATCACGACGTCAATAGGCGCACTCATCCTGAGGCCGTTCGGCCTTTTCTTCCTGAAATAAGCCAATTCGCACGTCATTCGCATATGAACGTCCTAGATCCTATTTTGAGGTAGCCTGTGCATGTTCACCCGTTTATACTATGTCTTATTGTATCTCTCTACAGACTGATGGCACTCGGACTGGAACTCCCAGAGGACACCCTTCTAAACATGCATGGGTGGGACACTCAATCGGAGACTTATGGTTAGTTCGTAAACTGTACAAGCTGATAACTTCGTACAAGCTAGCGTTGTCTATTCTTCGGTTGTTCTTAGTTCGGTTCATGAAATATTATCCAAGAAGTGCCGAAGATGAAGAGAAAACTAAAAGTGTTTGGCTCAAAGGTCATACTGGTCAGTCCTTGTGTATTTACATTACAGCTCAATGTATCGCTTACATCTGTTTTACTCGTAGATTTCGGTACTATAAGTATTTTGTACAGTCAGCCTGTTGCTGCATTACAGATCTTAGCTAGAGATGGTACTTGGAAGTGGATCAAACATATTGAGAATGCCATCGTGAGTTTAGATTTTTATCATTTCCTGCGCAAGGCGCCTTATGCTTTGCTTAGATAGTAAATGCGGGAGATGCGATGGAATTCCTTTCTGGTGGATTTTATCGAGCGACAATCCATAGGTAAATTTACTGATCACAATTCTAACAAGTTACTTAATGTTCATATCGTTCACAGAGTCGTCCAGCCGCCCCCTGACCAACGTCAATACACCCGTCTAGGAATATTCTACTTTTGCATGACTGATGATGATGTCAAGCTTGCACCTCTTGTCGCAAGTCCTCTCTTGCAGCGCGTCGGTTTCAAGCGATGGTTTGATAAAGACGAGGATGCACCTCTCATGTTGGAATGGCGCAAGGCTCGCACTTCTGCTTATGGTCAAACTACACTGTCAAAGTCCGACAAAGAAGACGGTGTCGAGGAAGAAGTGATCAATGGTGTCGTTGTAAAACACTACAACTGATATCAGTATCAACCATTTGTGTATGACTAGGAATTTCGCAATGTCAAACTTTGCTCTAGTAATTTTAAGAATTGTGATTATTTTAGTTAATGATAGCGTTACTGAGGACGGAAATAGCTAACACTCTTTCCTTTCCATCTCCAAGCGGTGTAACAAGATTTTCTGTAGATTGCCGGAGAGGCCCTCTGTAAGTCGAGTGATACCATCAGAAGTACAAAGGCGATATGCTGGCATAGGCTGATACGTATCCGCTTGGATCTATGTAGTGGATGTGGAATTTTCAGGTATATTAAACAGACATGACAGAAAATCCCACCTTTCCATCCTCAACGAAAACGGAAGCAAGAATGTCATCTGGATCACCAATTCGACCCAAGGGTGGTATGTTACGGTCGTCTAAGCATTATATCCGTTGTTTAGCATCCGAAAACACAAAAATTAACTTGGGACATGCATACCATGTATGTGCATCCATCCTTGTTGAATCTGGAGTGCTCCATTTCGTTGAATGTCATCTACATCGGCTTGCAGTCCGGTTTTGACTGCCTCGTGAAGTAGTTGACGAAACTTTGCTGAAGCGAACACCTAATCAGTTCCCGTTCTTCGAATATAAAGTTAGAGGCGCACGATTTTCTCTAAAATCATTCAGTCCTGCTTCCTGTTCAGCCTCACTTTCGGTTGAAGCAGGTAACCAACCAATGATCGTGCTTGAATCCGGAAGGGGAGGAACGGAAGGCAAAAAAGACAGGGCATAAACGGGAAGGCGAGGTGATATGAATGTCGGGGGCTCTAGGAAGTGGTAGAAAAGGCCGGGTCGCGTAGGATCAACGAAAGAACCCAATGGTAATTCCTGCTCTGGTACTAATTCCGCGGAAGAATCAGCAAGAACCTCAAGGCAAGAATGGAAGGATTTATGTTTGACAGGTGTTCCGGTGAAAATTTCACTCCGGTTGAGGTGCGCTGGACGTCGATAGGAACTGGCAAAACAAATCTGGCTCAGTGAGCTTGTAAAAGCCACTGCTGTCGTCTTGTAGAGCGATTGAAGTGCATGAGCTCGAGGTCGGCGGATTGCCTTGAACAAAATACTTGAAGTTGAAATAGTTTTGAACAAAGTCTGCATTACAAATCTTAATGATGGCTGTGCTCTTTTCCGAATCGTTTCCTTGATGCTTTTGATTTCGGTTCCGCCAAGTCAAGCAGCGGCTGGACCTCAAACGATCTGGAAAGTATTCAACATCGACCTTGATACGCAATATTACCTCCCCTCAAGTTGATGCTGAGCTGGTCAACCTCTTCCGAGATTGAAGAACGGCATCTGTGGCATGCAGAAACCGAAACTATCTGTATCATTAATGGTCCCCCACAACGCCATCATACTTCCTATATACAAGAGGACAAACATGTAGATGATGGTAGGAGAGCAGATGCGGAGGCGAGGTTCATCGTTGAAACTATAGCTACAGAACTAGGATCTTGGTGGTAATCGGGTTAAAAGTATATTGAAACTCTCATTTGGTACTACTTTTCCTATCTTCTTGCTTAGAACATCCCTGGAATCACCATGGTGGGCACTATGCCTACTTTTTCCCGCATCCTGGTTACGGAGCAACATGTCTCCCATGTTCGTTACTGAACATATCCTCTAGTGTCATACTGTTACCCACCGTTCAATCGAAGATACAGCGAAGGGATGAAACCTCTCAGCAATAAGCGGCATATTTCCAGCTGCTATCAAGTCTTCATGTACTGACAGTGCCTTTGAGATTTTGTTAGGAGTTTTTCTAGTTGGATTTTCAATGAATCCACGTTATGTCAAGAACATATAGCCTTAGTCCTCTTAGGATACAGATGAATATCATATAAAATTGTAAACAAAACTAGCTAATAAAACACTAATGGAGAGTGTCTTTTAGAAATGTTCTTCATCAAGTTCATGCTGCCTAACTTTATTCGCATAACCGGAAGCAGTATAACTAACATAATGATACAAAACAGTGATAACGGAACTGAAAGAAACTTCAAACACAACAACATGAGAGGAAAAACTAAGGAAGAATGAAAAGGAAAGTAGGGATAGGAACTGGTAGTAAGCAAAAAAGGGTATCGAGAAAAGATCATTTGCCAATACGGTCATCTACACGTTGACGATGCTGCCTGTTCTTTAGATGCACTTCAAAATTTGACAAAGTCTCGCCCGGTCCTGGCTTGTACAACTAGAGAATGAGCGGATTAAGAGAGTCTACTTTCAAAAGAGCTTCAAGACCTACTTTTCCAGGACAATCCACACACTTGATCCGCCATTCTGAACCTTCGCCAACCTTCCGCCACACGACATCAAATTTATCATTAGGATATTTTGTTTGGGTACTATGCATGGTGGTGGTGAGCCACGGAGGAGGCTGGTAAATAACGGATTACTTAGTTAGATCCTGTAAGACCTTCTCGAAGGGATCAAGTCAACATACCCAGGTTTTAGCTGGTGTTGTCGGAGGACTTTGAGCAGTGTTCCGAGGAGGAGTCGACGGCGACAGCTCGTTTTTGGTGACTAAATCTTTTGAATTTCTTGACTCTCCCTTATCTGCCGATTTTATAGCCCGTGAAGGAGAAGGGCTATTTCGAGGAGAAGCGGTAGTTCCATTCGTCAATTTGACCCGTTGCGAGAGCGGTGGCTCAGAAGCGCTAGAACTCGAAGAAATCGGAGAAACCGCTCGGTCTTCTTCACGAAGCGCACGCCTAGAAGCAGGGGGAGATAGTCTCGAAGGAGCCTCTGAACGTTCTTTCTTCCGATCACGCATAGGCGTTGGTGGGGCAGATGAATCATCTGCAGGTATCGATACAGATCTATCTTGAGCGCGTAGGGTTGCCGCTGATCCCTTCTTCTTAGTCAGATTGCTGTGGTATTCCTCGTCTATATTGTATGTACATGGACGTGGCCGTCTATGTCTATGCCAAAATCGGCCTGTAAAGAAGGATAATGAATAATTATGACTGGTGATCATCATCAAAGTCTCACCACAATCCCCGCACTGTGATTTGTTACCGAGCGGACCTTTTCGACGACCTATGGCGATTGTTTCCGGACACCCACAGTTTGAACAGTGCCAGATGCCTTCAATGTAATTAGCATGCTGTCCTTCAGCATACTCTTTTTCCTTTGCTTCCCGTTCAGTGTCTTTTGATTTTCTGGCTAGAAGTGGTCTCAGAAACCTTCTATCAGGTGTATTGATGGAGGGAGGGGGATCATTTTCCAAGGGTGCAGGCAAACTTGATATATCAGCTGCCGTAGAAGGCGTGGGAGCGGTGACCTTGGCGCGAGGGCGGAAAACGGAGGGAGGAATTTGCGGTGTTTTGAATAGACCTTTTACTTTCTTCTCCCTGACAACCGCGGTCGCAGTGGGTTGAGGAACAGCGGGGGCGGATAGAGGTGTGAAAGGGGTTCCGTTTTCCGATGCGACCATATTTGCAATAGTAAGTGAGGCAGCAGCGGCAGCGGCTCTACGAGACACTGGCGCATTTGCGGCGGCGGCGAGTGCGAGTGTGGCAGCATCGAGTTCCGGGAAACCGATAGCAGGTGTGCGATATGTCCTGATAGGTTCTCTATCAGGTAAATTAACACCTCTCCGCCCTCTCGTATTCCTCTTTCGTCGTCTGTTAACGTCTTTATCGCGCTCCTTTTCGTTTCTCTCAATTTCACCATCGCTAAGGTAATTAAGAAGCGGTGTAAATGATTGCACCTGTTCCATAAGACGGGCGCCCTCGGCAAGGCTAGGAAGGAACGCTGAACGCAACTCTTCATCTTGGATGGAGGAGCCATCCGATGGACGTCCTATCAGGAACAACGACTTGTGATATGTTTGTACTTGCTCCCTGATAGAATGAGCAATCGCCGAACTAATTACATGTATCAGAATTTTGGTGTTCAAGAATTCAAAATTGACTCACCGGAATTCGCCACTCAATCCAAGATCCTGGGTGTATATCTCAGCAAACTGTTCCGGAGACGCCTTGTAGTTGTCGATATCCCATTCAAATTGATCATCCAGCTTCATTGATCCAACAATGATGTCAAGCTGAAGGGGGAAACGGGCGAGTCAGCATTACCGCAGTATATTAAACATATAAAAGACCGCCACATAAAACAGCTCCGCCCACATACCTTGATTACTATTCTCATATCCTCGGTCATCTTGCCTTCGTCGATTTCGAACTCCTCCACTGTCATCGGTCTCTCGTCCAAGAGCGTATCATGGTCTGCTGTGTCTTCGATATCGGCATCCTCTGGCGATTCGTCCTTGCTCCCAGCAACCTTTCGCTTTCTTTTGCCTTTTGAACCCTTTCCAGCCTTGACAAAGCCATACTCGGTTCTCAGCCGCTTTCTCCAACTTTCCCACCACATGGCGTCCTCTTCATTGAGAGTACCATTCTCAGTTATTGAGGGGTCGTGATCATCGCCCAGATAATCGCCACCTTCGCCATCGTATAAAGCAGAATGAGCCTTGTAATCACCAAGTTGTTCCTGTATATTTTTAACAATAATGGAGTGATAAGAAGGGGCGAGTTGGTAATCCTCCACGACGGACTGTGCGAAAAATTCTGGGGTGATTATGGGATCTAATGGAATGCTTGCATTAGATTCAAACGAAGAATAAGGTGCGAAGACCCACCGTTCAAGTTCCAGACGAAAGTGTCACGATATTTATGGTGGTCGACATCGAACTCAAGGCGGATAGGAACAAGCTGTTCTGGCCGATTGGCTTCTTCGGTACCCAAGCGACGAGGTCTAAAAACGCAATCTATTAGTCACGGTCTACAATACCAGACGTCGCAGATAGAAGGGCTTACATCTTGAATCCCTCCCTTTTCATACCTCTCTTGTTTCTTCCATGGTTGTCTCTTCTACTTTTACCAGGATACCGGATATCGAAACCCTCTCTTCTCTGCCTGAACCTGGCACCTGGATTCACGCTATATGAACCCTTCTCCCACCATTTGATGCTCGCGTTGCCCAGGACGCCTCCCTTTCCACCTATATTTCCGAACTCTCCAGCATCCAGGACAGCCAAGAAATCTCGCGGAACAGCCCTCGCGTCTCCTTTCAACTCCACTTCCATCCTCTCCCGCATGGCTTTGTACATCTCCTCATAAGTGGAATCTACCTTGTGCCATCGCTTGATGTCCCCGATTTCTTCTGCAGTGAGCAGAGGGATAGTCTTGTCTGAGCCAGCAACAGGGACAACTTTGACTTCGGTAACGAGCGGATTAAGGTTAACGTTTGCGGGAAGAGGAGGAAGCTTTGGAACCACTTTTACGGAACCATTCAAACTGTTACCGGACACGAGTCCAGCAGCAGCCTGAGAAGTAGCGGTAGTTCCAGATGACTCTGTTGGGGCAGTACTCGTTGAACTAGGAGGCATGGATCCTGTGCGTGGGTTCGGCAAACCATGAGAACCCAGGTCGTCATTGTGCGGGAAAATATTGGAAGACGGAAGCGACTCCGAGGGAGTAGGTCCATGCATTGAAGCACTACTAGGAGTGCCTTCACGCTGAGATCTTAGACCAGGCGCAGGACCAGAAGTAGATGGGGAGAAAGCGGAAGCCGTACCAGGTCTGTTCATTTCCATCCCGATATTCATAGTGTTGAAGGGAGCTTTGCCGTTGATACCATTCTGCATAGCAGATGTTGGGCGATCCATGACTTCGGGCGAGCTATGATGTAACGAATTTCCGCTCGGTGGACCAATCTTCGGTGATTCTGCCTTTCTTTTCAGGGGATTGGGTGTTCCACGGCCACTGGTAGATGTGCCCAAGCCCACACCAGTATGCTGAGCTGACATCGGAGAGCCCCGCCGTAATGGAAGCGCTCCGCCTAAGCTAGGGGAGCCTGGAGCAACAGAAGGCGACCTTACGGGAGGAGGACTGCCTTGAAGCATGTGCTGAGGATATTGGGAATGTTGGGGAAGCGACGATGATCCACCAGTTGGCTGGTGTTGAGGAAGACTATGTCCCATCTGCGGTGTCCCTGGAGTCTGAGGATGTTTCGGGGTGTTCGGTGGCATAGGATACCCATTGATAATAGGGCCATCGTTTGCGTTGCGTCCTCCGGCAGAAGAAACGCTCATAGCCCGACTTGGAGGACGCATTCCGATATTGTTTGGCCCTGGTGATCCTGGGACGCCACTTGAACCAGCGGACCCTGCAGACGACAGATTTGACGGATTGCGAGGCATATTCATACCACCCTGATAAGAATCAAAATGAGCGTCGGTATAAAAAAAGGATTCAATGTATGGATCGTTTTAGAGATCGCGCAGAGAATATTAGATATTAGAAGGTGCTACATACCATCCCTGAATGGTTTATTGAATTTATGCCCATGTTAATGCCCATTTGGTTTGTATTCTAAATGATAAAGCCAACGTCCGGTGAGCAGGTAATGAGAAAAGATAAGAAAGATCGGCGAACCATGTTCACGCCGCTCATACCTCCCGAGCGCATTCCTGTGGCAGTACCGGGTCGAGACAATCCAGAGGCCATGTTCATGTTGTTCATATTGTTCCCCAGGGCGGGCATATTAACCATCCCAGCCATGTTTCCTATACCATTCATGCCAGTGTTCAAGCTCATCCCACCCACGTTATTCATGCCCATGTTAGGGGGCATACCTACGACAAATGATAAAGAAGCGTGAGTGATAGTTGCACATGTGTTTGCACAAAACTGACCGATTCCAGAGGCAGACCTATTGCTCATTGAGGTGGAAGGCCTTGGCGGCGGAGGCATCATATTGTTCATGCCTCCGCCCATCCCTATCATGTCACCGGCAAGACCTGCGGAGCTGCCAGGTCTCCCAGATGAATCCAAACCTAATCCACCGTGCATTACAGACCTTTGCTGCTCGCCAAACCCACGGCCCTGATCTCGCGACTGAAGACCTTCACGATCGAAATAGCCCATACCAGAACCAGATGGATTGCCTTGGCCAGACATACCGAGAGTGCCAGAAGAAGACGGCAAGGTGGAATTCTGCTGAGAATAATTATTAACGGCGTTGGCATTATTCCTATAGGCTATAGAAATCTTCTGGGCTAGCATTGCTCTCTCCTGTGAAGACATCGCTTGGTATCTTTCCTGAGAAATGCCCATCGCATGGAGCATTTGCGGAGGAATATTTGGGCCTCCACCGGAGTTTGAAGAGTGATTCGGGTGGGAGGAGTGCGATATAGGATTGTGCGGCATGGAGGAAGAATGAGGATGCATATTAGATGGGTGTTGAGAACCAAGATGATTTTGCGAGCCCATCATGTTGCTCATTCCGCTGATGCCTATGTTGCCTAAAGACATGTTTGCGCCAGGTCTCTGCGGCGGTTCACCCATCAAACCCATTCCCATAGGCGATGAAGCAGGAGGCGACGAAGACATGCCGCTGGGATTTATCGACCCGTAACTGTTCCCCATACCCATGTTGTTCAAAGCGCCCATACCATTCATGTTGTTCATTCCATAGCCGCCTCCTCCCAAGGCCATGTTCGATACACCACCACGCTGCTGCTGCTGCATGTGGGATTGCTGCATGGCGGATATCTGGTCGCGGTCACGTTGATGCTGTGACTGTAGAAGCTGAGTCGGGTTTAGGCCTCCCATTCCGCCCATAGGATTGATGGAATTGACTCCTACACCTCCTCCAAGGCTCATTCCACCGTTTCCAGTGCCTACACCCATGAGCTGAGAGGGATTAATTCCTGCAGCAGCTCTCGATGGGCCCATATTTCCACCACTGTTTCCCATTCCCATATTCATGCCCATCCCACTACCTCCCATCGAATTCATTCCTAGATTCATAGGATTCATTGCGCCCATACCTCCCAAAGAACCGTTACCCATAGCGCCGTTAATACCCATAGCACCTCCTCCTGTACCTCCCATGTTATTCATGCCCATACCAGACATGGCCATATTGTTCATATTGCTGTTCATCGTAGCCTAGAGTGTGGAAATCATTCGAGCGAATGACAGTCGGTGTGTATGAATTGTGCAAAGCTGCTTTGAGAACTGAATAAGCATCTGATTAGTATGGTACGTTTACAGGTGATAGGAAGCACGGCATCATACGTACCAGGAAGACTGATATAGAGAGAGAGAAGATAGTCGGAAGTAGATTCAGCAGATTATAAGGACGCTCACTCACCAGTAGCTGGAAGATACTGTCAAGGCTAAATAGCAGTTGGAACACGCGTTACAAGACAAATTGAACTTGAAGTCTACAAGAACAAGTGTAGAGTAGATGAATTAGCATTTTAACGAAATATAGAGAATTATAGGGGATAGAATAAGAGAAGATGATGGTTAAGAGCAAGGAGGAGCGAGGGGAGGGACTATAGCGGTATCGCTAGCAGCCAAAGGCTAATACGCTTTGGGGCAACGAACGGGACAATCGGAGAAAACGGGATTCGGGTCTCGGGAAAGGGGAAAAAAAGCTCTTCGCACCTATCCGCAAAGAAAACACCAGAGCCTGGCAGTAACAGGTTACAAAGGCAGTAAACAAGCGTTGTCACATATTGTCACACTGTTGGCTGACAACACGTCACAAAGCACAGCCTCGCTTTTATTGGCCAGAAATCTCCTCTTCGACTAGGGAAGGGGAGAATATAATACTTCTTCTGCAAGGGGGGGGAAGAAACTCTTCAACATTGACGGTGCGCGTTTCGGAAGAACGCGCTGACTTCGTTTGCTGTATATCGATGCCAGTTATTATCAGTTCCTCAGATCCGATTCAGATCTCAAATATGATCACGGCTCTGCTGTAGGCCGCACTTAATTTTATATCCTGAATCCAGGTTCATTCCTTTCAGAATTGCCGAGCTGTACTGCCTTCTTGCGTACTGCCTTTGTAACTGCGCGGTGAAATCACCATCAGGCAAGGAATTCACGCTCCTGGAGGTCTGAAGGAAGCAGCATTCAACAAACAAAAAATGTGCAAACTTGACGGCAAGGTTTTCGCTTCCTTTTTATCAAATTACGTCGACTTCTCCGTCCGTTTGGCCAGCAGCTCTATTCCAAGCACACTTTCAAAACAAAAAACAAAAACTTCTCAGAGTAGTCAGCGATTCCGTGTTCCATACAAGTTTGATGGGCAGAGTCATTACCGCATGTCCCTTCGGCCTAGCCACATGCTGTTCCAACAGCGCTCTTCGTTGTTTGGATCTGTTTGATTCTTTCTTTGCCTAAAATATACGGCTTATACGCGGAACGAGAGAGGCAACCAGGAGGCGGCGGAGGAGGGCGGGCAATGCTTTTCCACAATGTCAAAAGAAATTCAATTGAACTTCGGTCCCTGAGCCTGAGTCACACTTGGTCGAAATTTCTGAGAAGATTTGAACATTTTAGGAGGCACACCATATAGTACATAGTTGCATATACGTGAGAACAGAATAGAGAGCAGGAGCGGGGTAAGTATCATCACACACTTGGGTTGGGACAGCGACTGGGAGTCGGGACTGTAGTAGATTTAGTTATAGTGTTTCACAACCACACCTTGGATCACTTCCTGCTCGATATCTGTCTCCTCTGTTGATTTTGATAGGTTGCTTCGACCATAAGCCGCAGTGCGAGCCTTCCGCCATTCCGCCATCACTGGCGCATCTTCATCTCTTTCGAAACGACGTTCGATGCCCAGACGCTGTAGTACCGGACTTGCGACGAGAGGAGCAAGCTTTACATTATCGTCAGCCATGCAGAAATAGAAGATACCCAGACGCGTGTATTGATGCTGATCGGGAGGCGGTTGAACGACTCTGTTATATTCTTTTATCTGAATAGTGGAACTTTTCCGAGTACGAGCCTACGTACCTATGGATTGTAGCACGATAAAGCCCCCCCCCAGAAAGGAAATCCATTGCATCTCCTGAATTGACAACCTAAATTATGATAGGTTTTGAGCGGATTGAGAAGAAGTTTTGACAGTGACACAGACGATGGCATTATCAATGTGTTTGATCCATTTCCAAACACCATCTCGAGCAAGAATCTATAGAACAGAAACTGGCTGACTGTACAGAAGTGTGACGGTACCGATATCTGACAGTCTCAGGACAGTATGCTTGAGAGAGAAAACGTTACCGACCATTATGGCCCTTGAGCCACACATTCTTGGTCTTCTGTTCATCTTCTGCACTTCGTAGATCATATTTCATATATCCAACTACCAAAGAACAGAAGTCGACCAAGGTGAAATTGTGGTCCAACAAGTAGGAGAAAAGCAATCCTACTATGAGAGTTTCTGAGTCTGCATCCCATCTATGCATGTCGAGTCAAGTCTCCTTCAGGAAGCTCTAGTCCCAGAGCCATCAATCTATGGTCACCGTTAGCTTCGTTGAACGGGAGCGTTAAACTACGAAATACCTCAAGATAGGATCAAGCACGTTTGGATGCGAGTGTCGTGCGAATTGACTACTCTCAGGAAGCAAAGGTCGGAGAGCTTCCGGATGAACTCGTTTATTGACATCGCGATGAACTTTGTGGCATAATCAGTTAGAGATACTACGGTGATTGAGTATTTGTTTCGACTCGACTGTTGTAGATTTTAACTTGACCGTTGTCGATATGCTATCGAAAAAATCGAAAGAAATGCACCAAACATACATATGAGCATAAAAGTTACCCAAAATTGGCGTAGCTTATATCCTTGGTAAGAACCTGCGTGTTTAGTTGGGGCCATATATTGCTCCTTCTCCTCTTCGCTAACTTGCGTAAATGGGACATTTGCGATATCAAACATGCGTTCCATCTAGGATCAAGTATGGCCGAAGATGAACGAGATTTAATCAAAAAAACATGATTCTCCCGCTGACCTTTTCCCTAGGATAGCCATGTCCAATCACATAAAAGAATCCCTGATTCGACATGGCCTCTCGGACTTGTAACACTAATCGTACACGCCCTTCTGCGGTAGTGAAATTGCGGAGGTCGATGATAGCCAAATCAGCATAATCGACTAAAATAATTCAACACGTGAGACGGAGACAAGACTGGATGAAATAAGAAGGAAATGGCCATACGAGCTTCCTGAGCTGCTGGGGCAGGTTCATAGCGAGGAACAGGGGGAACTTGTAAGTCGGGGCATGTTTGTAAAATGGTTCTTCCATAGCTGAGATTGAAAAGGCCTAAATATAAGGACCTCGACACATTTCCCAGGTCAAACTGGCTCACGAATCACGAAAGGACTGGCAGAATCTCATGACTTTGCATTAATTTGAAGTAAAAGGTTGCTATTCTGGAAAAGTCAAAAGCTTGACGAAGGCGCAATCAATATGTGAATATTCAAAAACAATACAAATTGAAAACTGTTCAGGCCGTTATTTCTTTCTACTTGTACAGACAAAATTCGTAGCTGTAGGAAATCGATACACTAAGACACAACCAATCAAATAAGACATCACCCAAGCGTCGAGACTGAGCAACGAAGGCAAAGATAGCTCAATGAACTTGTATATACATAAGTGCGAGCCGAAAGTAATCACTGTTATTCTCCGCAGTTCGCAGAAGATGACCTGCATCGCCTGAACGTCTCCATAACCCACACGAGCCACCGCAAAGTCCCAAGTTCCATATCACTGATCAGCATCCTCACCTAGATCTTATTGCCCACCTTAATTATGACAATCCCAGCCCCAAAATCGGTACCTCGTTGCTCTTCCCCAACGCCCAATCGGAATTTTCTACATCATCCAACTTCCGAATCTGTTCTTTTACAGCTGCTATTTGGACTCTTTGACTTTCCGAAGCATCGACGTTTCCCCATCCCTGTAAACCGATCAGTTTCCCTTGTAACCTGACTTTTCGGTCGTAGATGTCCATCTGGCGATCGGTCTTTGGGGGAGGGAGTTGACTCAGACGAGGTTGAGCACGGGGGAAGACCCAGCCTGGAGCAAGTTGAGGAAGAGCGGACGCAGATGTGGGCTGGGAAGGAGACATTTGTAGGGCTGCAGCTGTAGAACCAGGACTAGGGATAGAAGTCTTTTGACTAGAGGGCGGGGATTGAAGATCAGAATTGAATGTCAGACCTAAGGTTGAATATGGAGCAACAGATAAAGTCTGAGATGATGTGGCAGTAAGTCCTGTGGAAGCGGCGCCCACAGTTCGAGGGGCGGGAACTGCAGTATAGAAGATGGAAGGAGAGTCTGAATACACCGAGTGTACAGATTGCTCCGAATACATAGAGTGAAGATGTGACGACGAAGACGCTTGATTCGATTCAGCACTTTGAGTAGTCCCAGCCTCGACTATATCCCTGTTATAGTCATCCTCGGGGACATATTCTCGATATCCATCTCCATCACCACTTCCAGTTTCTTCAGCAGTTGAAGGAGATGGAGCAACTCGGTTGAACACCAATGGGGAAATTTGACGAGTCATGAGTTGGCGTTTGAACGTGTTGGTACGTTTGCGCTGCTGATATCGTGTGTAGGCTACTAATAAGGCCAGACACAAACCGACAAATGCGAGGACACCAAAAACGATACCAATGATCATGCCTGTTTTGAAAGACTTTGAACTAGTCGCAATAGGCGCCAGAGTAGCGGTTGATGCAGCTGAAGTATTCGTGCTGGAAATGCTTGAGGTGCCGCTTATATTCGTGGAAGAACTATATGGATAGCAAGTTAGAACGATTTGTGGAACAAGGGCATTGTCATACGCAGGAGGTGAGGCTACAGTTGAACTCCTGCTCGCGTTCGAGGCTAGAGCGCTACCCATTGCGCAACATACTAAGTAGGAGTAAATAGTACTGCTCCATATCCACATACCCTTGTCCACTTGAACCAACAGAAGAAGACAAGACATTGCTATGGTGTATATACAATAAGAAAAAGTAGCACAAGAAAACTCAAACCTGACACGCACGTCACGATCGAGGAAGCAGTATCACTATTGGTTTGGGTAGTACTAGCAGTGGTGACCACACTATTACTAGAAAGAGTTGATGTGAGCCGGCAATTAGTTTATGCGCTGAGAAGAAAAGACAACTTACCCGTTACTGGAGTCGTGTGTTGCATCAACAGAAGTTAAAGGAGTTGTCGAAGAAGGTTGAGCGGTGTTACCACTAGAAGAGAGAGAATTGGTTGTTATTATATTGTCGCAGTTTCTCTGAGAGATTCACTTGTTATTACTGGTCGTCTGGGAGGCGTCAACATTGGTAGACGCAGCGTTCGTACTCTGTGATAAGGTCGATGTCCCTGCACTCTCAGAGCTGGAAGTAAAAGTCGAGGATCTAAGAGACGACACAAATTTCAGCATACTCTCAAAAAGGGAAGAATAATTGACAGACGGTAAAGAAGCCTGATTGTCAGTTCCAACATCGATGCTCGAGCTTGAAGCATAGATCTGGTCTGGTTCTTGTGTATCGGAAATCCTGGCACAGACAATCAATGAGGGGGTAGCAAAAATATGGGGAGAAATACTTACGGTGACAAGTTGGATATGACCTCAATTATGAAAACTCTGCTCGGGAACGATTATTAGTAAAGACATGATCCTGGAGGAGTCGAATGAAACTGCGACGAACCCAGATTCTGTGGGTGTGAAACTAAACGGTATATTCGTTCCCTGTTCCGCCGGAAATTCTTTGATTGTAGATCCGCCATTTTGCGAAGTCAATCGGAGTATGAGGCTGAAGGCTGTCGGGTCACTGCTGTCTCGTATCAACGTTGCCGATGAAGCCTGGTTAGCTGAAGCAGAGGAAGGAACACCGGTAAACCTGAATCCAGCGGCGGCTGCACCTAATGAAAGAAACACACTGTTCCCTTGTTTGAGTTGACAGTACGCCAAAAAAAACAAGGATTCTACCCACAAACTTGAACGCATTCTGAACAGGCTCTGCCTGCAAATGTACAGACCTGACAGAGTGTTACGGCCAGGGATTAAAATAAAGCAAAAGAAAGGACAGTCGAGACGAGGTTAGTCGCTAATCACGCTGTTAATCGTGAAACCTAAATACGAAGAGAAAGAAAGAAATTGAAGTTCATGAGATGAACTAGTAAAATGCTGGTTGCTAAGAATATTTATGTGTGATATTAATTGTCCCGACCCTAACCTCTGGTTTACCGTGGATTTCACGAATTATCAATAGCGCGTGCAGTGTTGTATCTAATAATGGTCAGCAAGAAAACAAAGCAAGCCAAAAGAGCAACTAAAGAAGAAGCTCAGTCTTCAGGTCCTTCTGCGTATGTGTTCCTTGTATGGATTTTGGCCTGGTACATTGTAAGTACTTGATACTTACAACAATTTTTGTCTGCATCACAGAGAACCCACGGCTGGACCAAGTTCATCACCAAGCCCTGCTACACCAAATCCTGATAATGCTTCTCCTATAGCCTCACCAGAACTGGATCCTCCAGAAGAAGGAGATATTGTACAGCGGGCTGAAAAGGTCAAGGAAAAGGGAAATATTGCGTTCAAGGCTGGAAAATACCAAGAAGCTATCGAGCAATATAACAAGGCTATCGGTGCGATTACCTGTTATTCGATGTTCTTGACTGCAATTCACTGCTGATACAGAAATGAACCCCCTCGAACCTGCATTTCTCACCAATCGCGCCGCATCCTACATCGCCTTGAAGCGGTTCAGACCAGCTTTAGATGACTGCCAACACGCAGCTACACTCCAGTCTGACAATCCATCAGCTAAAACTCTCCTTAGATTAGCAAGATGCCAGCTCGCACTCGGTTCCCCAACTCCCGCTTCCTCCACCTTACGGATCATCCTGACCTTGGAGCCCAAAAATTCAGCTGCAATACAGCTCAAAAGTAAAATATCTGAATTGGAAAACCACATGAAGACATTCGAATCAGCAAGGGTAAAGAAGGACTGGGGACTTGCAAGACTGGCTCTGGACAAGTGTTTGCAGGGAATCGAAGGTGAGGGAGGGGAAGTACCTACAGATTGGAGGGTGTGGAAGGTTGAACTAGAGTTGGCGAAAGGAAATCTGGACAATGCCAACTCTGCCGCAAAGTATGACCGCCCTTGTTACGATTATCTTCTACTGCTTATTTATATTGACCAGCGATGCGATTCGTTTGAATTCCAACTCTCCAGAGGCCCTCTGCCTACGTGGCCTCGTGCTCATGCTCAGCGGCAAGCTTCCGCAAGCTTTACAACACGTGCAATCCGCTCTACGATTAGATCCATCACACCTACCCGCGCAACAGCTCAGAAAACGAGTGAAAGATATTGAGCGGCTAAAAGACGAAGGGAATGTCGCTTTCAAAGCGGGGAAACTCCAAGAAGCCGTAGACAGGTATACTGAGACGCTTGAGGTAGGTAAAAGCTCGCTTCGATGCCATACTTATCATTATCTCTTATCCTCAATCAATGGCAGCGTATTGGTGAAGAAGAAATAGAAGCGAAGGGAGGTCTCATACGTGCCACTCTTCTGTCAAATCGTGCGACAACCCTTTTAAAGGTACTATTATACTTCCATTTACGCCTCCTTGTTTTGAACTTTGATCCAGTTGCAAGAGTACGAGCGTGCTCTAGCCGACACCAACGCTTCTCTTGTTCTGTATCCTAACTCGTTCAAAGCGCTACGCACCCAAGCCCGGGTAAACCTCGCTCTCGAGAACTACGAACAGGCTGTGCGTGACTTCAAGACCGCTGTAGAAGAGGCACAGAAGGATGGCAGTACAACTGAGCGAGACGTGCGTGAGCTACGCACCGAGCTAAAGAAGTCGGAAGTTGCGTTGAAGAGAAGCAAGACGAAAGATTATTACAAAATCTTGGGAGTGCATCGAGAGTGTACAGAAATTGAGATTAAGAAGGCGTACAGGAAGGAAAGCTTGAAACACCATCCTGATAAGGTTCAGTCTTTTCATCCTCGTATATCGTTACTTATGTTTCGTTTCGTTCCAGGGCGGTGACGAGGAGAAGTTCAAACTTGTTGTCGAAGCACATAGCGTACTTTCCGATCCTCAGCGACGTTCCCGGTATGATTCAGGTGAAGACGAGGACGGTCTTAACGGTGGGTCGGATGGAATGGGCGGAATGGGTGGTATGAGCCAGGCCGATATCGCCAATTTATTTGCACAGTTCAACGGATTTGGAGGCGGAGGACATTCGCATTCTTCGAGAGGCGGGTCTGGGTTTTCCTTCGCGTTTTAGAGTGTGACACTCGTGTGTTTACCTTGTTGTGTATTTTCAAGTGGTCCACTCTCTGATCATAGACCCTATTGCTAGAAAGCCGCTTAATATATACAGTATCTCATGCTCTTTATCGCAGTGTAAAATCCATGTACCCTCCGTTCGATCTACACATTACATTTTGTGCTCTAAGTTGCAGTTGAAATCAAGCTAAGAACGCGCGGAAAGCTATCAGCGTGAAAGCTTTTCTGGTGCATAAGTGACAGAACTTGATCTTACGTAGGGTTCTAACATGGTCTTTTGGACGAGCACTTCTCCTCGTACAACGTGTCTTTTCTGCACTCTGTTCGAAGCCTGATAGTCAAACCAATAAAAGGGAATATCAGGAATCGAAAATAAGGATGGCAAAAATTTCTGGCTGCAGAGATTTGGGTGAATTGTGGAGCGTGTTTGCAACTAGTCTTCTCACTGAAAGGTTCATAGCAGCGTTCGATGCACAAGTTGAAAAAGCGAAAGGAAAGAAAGAGCACGTTTGGGTGAACCGTCTGGACTCTAATATCTCGTGAACAATAAAGAATTCGAGGTTATTGAACACATGCATTGACCTCGATGGTCATAAAAAGTATCAGCAATTCTTCATTTCAGTGATGTGAAATGTTTTATCAGCTCCATTTGTCAAAAAGTAGGTGAATATTTCATTCCGGGACATGAGTAGATTTGTCTGTTCAAAGGACTATCTAATGACTGTACATGTCCGATGTCGGTCATGACTTCGGTGAACGAGAGTACTTAAGTGGCTCTGTAAGTATGCAATGACCGGAACTTCAACTCACTAGTAATGACAGCAAAAAAAGTTATCTTAGTTATTGGAGCCACCGGTGCTCAAGGAATGCCAGTTGTTTCTGCTCTGTTGGCCGCACACGAGGGAAACCCATCTCCGTACTCGGTGAGGGCACTTACACGAAATCCAACAAGCAAACAGGCGCAAGCCCTGGCCTCCTTGGGAGCCCAACTATTCGAAGGTATGCTTCTGAACTACTAAGCCATATCAAGATCCTCATTGGCATGAAATTTCGCTTTTGACACAGGTCGCTTTGATGATATGAGCAGTTTGGCCGCTGCATATGAAGGATGTTATGGAGTGTTCGTGAATACGGACACATCTTCTGTTGGTCAGAAGATGGAGATTTATGCAGCGATTAAGATGTTTGAACAAGCTCATCGTACCCCAGAAATGAGGCATTTCATATGGAGCAGCCTTGATTATAGTAGCAAGGTCTGTGAAAGTTGTTGACTAAGATAAATACTCCAATTAACATCCCTTTGTAGCTGGGAAATTACGATCCAATATACAGAGCAACTCATATGGACGCAAAAGGTATCGTCAACGACTTTCTGCGATCTCAGCCGTCGAGTACCGCTGGAGAGTCGTTGACGTGGTCAATTATGACTACTGGACCTTACATGGAGAACCTCGCTGGTGTATGTCTCCACTTTTGTCACTACCCTCACATAACTTCACACTGTTTTCAACGAAGGTAATGCTAGGACCTCTTCCGAGACGCGAAAATGGTGCTGTAGTCTTCGTAACTCCAGTCGAAGATGGTCACATCCCCGCAATATCCCTGGAAGACATCGCTTGGTGGACACGCTATACTTTTGACCATCGCTCTGAAACGTCTGGACAGGAGCTCAAGATTGCGACCGAAATGATCACTGTTGATCAGGTCGTTGAAACTTTTACGCGTGTGACGGGTATTCCTGCTATTCGCAAACGGATTTCAATTGAAGAATACCTGGCAGTCCATCCTCATTTCTCTTTCCCCTTCGTAAAAGGGGAGCAAGGCCCCAGCATCGGAGAGACGTTTTCGGCGATGTACCGTGTTTGGCGTGACAATCTGGTAACTAGAGACATGGAGTGGATTCGGCGCATTCATCCCACTGGATACACTTTAGAGAGCTGGATGAAAGAGAAAGGCTATGTTGGAAACCTTTCTCCTGACTTGAAGCGTCTCAAAAGTTCTGCGGAGCTCAAATCATTGCTTTGAATATAGTAGAAGATTTTGTTTTTCAACTTTCAACGAAGTCTCCTTTCAAATGAAAGGAAATTGTGGATAGATAGATGTAAGCACTATTCTGACGTTGGATGGAACCAAACCATGGAAAATTTTTGCACGCCGGCTTAGAATCATCGTTATGAATTCCGCCGCTCAGGATTTGGTTACAATCTTCAAGTTCGATAATTTCCAGAGCTGAGAATGTGCAAGAGCTAGTCAAATTTGAGGTTCAGCTGCTACTAGTACAGAATCTAAACTTCACACTTCATCTCAAAAATCAAGAGATATATTGCGGTATATACGCTCTTGTTCATTCTTATTGTGTGCTAATAGCACCAACTTCGTATAAGTACGTTCCAAGAAGTTTGGTCTGAATTCAAGGAAAAAGTCAGATCACGATCGGAGACGAGGTATAGTAGAAACTGACTCCTTCAATGAAGTTTGACCGGTCGAGTTTTTCATTCGTAGAGCTATAGTGGAAAGATCAGAAAAGAAGTTTGGATAGGAGATCTTGAGCTTGAGCTTACTGTGCACCATCATCACCACGTCCCATAGGAAGCAGCAGTACGCTGACACCAAGGGCCTCAGCGAAGGTTAGTGTAACCGGGATTGATCCTCCTTCACGAGTCATATCGGGATCTTTGTTGTAGACAGCCTGGGGCAAGGAAGCGTATTGAATGTGGACACAACCAATAAAGACAGCTTATTTACCTTTGTAGCAGCCCTTGCTGCCTGGAAGTTCCAGTGGTTGATATCAGTAACCCACGGCTTACCCCCATGTAGTTCCTCGAGCTCGAACTTGTTTTTTGATCCAAGTTTGGCGAACTCAGATTCCACATGAGCTTTCACTAGGGGAAGGATGTTCTCTGGTGTTTGAGGGGGGACCAGCCTGAGAAGAAATGTGTATTTTGAACACGGACAGAGAGGATGATCAATACCGGATGCTGAACTTTCCGGAAACTTTGGCTGGGATAACGGTCTTACCACCAGGGCCGTAGAAAGCTCCTTCAATACCGTGTAGAGACAAACTCGGCATCCTCATGCGACCCATCAAGACTTCAACCTTATCCGACGATAAGGCAATGGATGCACCAGCGGATGCCTCGACGTCGTCGATACTGTAGTCAAGCGCCTCGTACAGCTTTCTATGCGTGGAAACCTGTTTAGAAGCCACTGACCGTGCCTAAACGACATACCGTTCCTCAACATCTGCAGACATGACCATTTCGTCTACACCTGGGATGAGAATTTTCCCGCTGACGTCGACAAGGGTACTCATAAGTTTGATGAGATCTGTCATAGGCTCGTGTACTGTGCGCCCAAAGACGCCAGAGTGTAGATCCCTAGTAGGGCCGGTTATATTCAGTTTGTAATAGGCTATGCCACGAAGGCCGTAAGTCAGAACAGGTGTACGGGCATTGAGCCAATAGTTGTCAGACTAGCACGAAATGCAGGTAAATACCGATTACAGATCCTATGAGCTTGCATGACACTCACGATACAAACACAGTCGACGCCGTCGAACCATCCTCCCGGTTTGGATTCTCTTTCCACGAGCTCGTCTAGACCTTCGCTTCCGTTCTCCTCCATGCCTTCAAAGCAGCATCGGAAATTGACTGGAAGTTCTTCCTTGTTATCATGATGGTACTGTAATGTATTCAACCACCCAAGAACCGGGCCTTTGTCATCCGACGAGCCGCGTCCAACTAGTTGTCCATTGGATTGAACAGTTAACACGAAAGGATCAGTGTTCCATCCATCAGAGAGATTTGCCTAATAGATACATCAGTACAGGAAGAGTTGGATGTTAAGTTTGAAAATTGATGGAGTACCGGCTGAACGTCAAAGTGACCATAGACCAAGACGGTCTTCTTGTTTGGATCGTTTCCCAGTCGTCCGAGGACAGCTTTGGGAAGTTGCAGCTCTTGACCTTCCATGATATGCTTTCCGAGATCGACTTGCTGTATTTCAACACCGACAGCCTTGAATTGCTGAGATATCCAATCGGACATTTTGAGGACCTCTGGACGATACGTTGCATCTCCGCTCACACTAAGCCATGAATGAAATTATGATAGGTTCGGATTTAGATAGTGCAACCAGCGTACGATTTGATAGAAACGGCTTCAGAGAGCCTTTGAATGAAGGCCCCAGCATTATTATCAACAAAATCGAGAAATTCTTTGGGTGCTGGCATGGTCAAGATGAAAGATAGCGGCCCGTTGTACCGGAATCGCTGATAATATCAAGCGCCCAGGCTCTACTATTTCCAATCATGCTGGACGACTCTTCAGGTTGGGGAGAACCTGAAACTCCTGTGAGCTATATTTTCCAGAATTATTGCGCCGCTTATGTTTAGTCTACCTTGAGGCGCCCTACAGCGCCGCCAGAAAGCGTCCGTGACAATTGGGAAGAAGACGATGATGAAGAGGAGCCGCAGGAGGAGCAGAACAAGAAGATATGGCAGAAGGCGTAAGAACAGTATTTGAATGCCTTTGAAGTATACCAATCCAGAATTGAACAGCAATCACGAGGCTGCAGCACCAATGCCGACCTTTATCGTAGCATCTTCAACCGTGGCCTCTCCTCCCCCTATTGCTGCCCTTCAACCCATGTTTAAAATCCTCAAGCGGCCGGTGAACACCTCAGAAGCATCTTCACTACCTCAGTCCCCTCCGAAAGAATCCTTGGAAGACAGAGAAGCTCGCTATCAACTTGCGCGGTCCAGAATCTTCGGTGTTTCCACTAGTCTTAATGAGGTCCATACTGCGAAAGGCAGCACTGTCATTCGCAATCCACGAGGACCGGATGAAACCCCTTTGACAGACACAGTACCCTCAAAGGGATTCAACAGAGAGTTAAAGACGTCAGCGGGTTCAGCTTGGGCAGAGAGACAGTCATAATCTTGATGTCGGTATCGGCCAGCCCGAAACTGTATATCTGTATCATTCTGAAGTGTACAGTATTTACATACGCTGTTCAACTTTTACTAAGTCTGCTTGAGGAAGTTTAATATGGTATCACTTCTCCTTGATTGACTGAGAAGAGAAGGCGTTGCAAATACCCAAAACGCGCGATGCAGGACAAAAGGAACAAAGAATGCATGGCATAGACATCGAAAATCTTCACAAGAGATAGATAAGAAGGCAATGGACATTAGGGAATCGAGTGGTACTAACAGAACAACAATCAGAGGAATGAGAAAAAGAATCTTAACCATATCATGTAGCCAGCATTGTACGCAGCCTAGAATGGAGATGTTTCGTCCTAATACTCAACTTCGCGGCGAGACCGTTTGAGTGGTTCGCCCTAACGCACGAGAACGAGACTGTTCGCTGTCGATGAGATAGATTCCGGAGAGCCAATATCAGCAGATATGTTGAGATCGAGGGGCCCTTCATCACTGGACTCCATACACTTTTCGTCCTCATGAGCTAGGCATTGTAGCTTACATTCGGTTTGTTAATTGCAAATGGCGCCATTCTCGACAGTTAGCCATTTGTTCCCCAAATCGACGACATTGGTGGCATAGCCTGAGAGGAGTATGAGGTCGAGTCATGAAAAGAGAGGTGTCGCATATGAGGATACAAATTCTGAGCAGGGTTTAGTGCTGGAGGCTCAGAACGCAAATATGAAGTGGGGACCGTGCCATGCTCTGCACTAAAGTTCCGAGGTAGAGCAGAAGGGAATGGATGCTCGTCCAAGGAAGTAGAAGCTACGTGTTGAAGACCTGGATCCACGAGGACAGGATACGTGAGATGAGCTGCGAACGTGGAAGAGGGTAGAGTGTCAGGAAGGGAGTTCTGAAGTCCAGAATGAGTCCACATAGACTTTTGAGACGAGATATCTTGAGAAGCAGAAAGGTTATGCTGTCGAGTTTGTGGCGTAAAAGAGTGCACCATTGCACCAGCGGGATAGTGCAGGGGCTGCGCATGCTCATCCTTGAAGGTAGACCAGATGTTGTTTCCTGGTCCATCAAACATAAACGGTGAGCGCGGAACTGACTGATTAGAAGTTCTTGCCGCAGAGGAGCGACTTGTATTCATAAAACCTTTGAACAGGTCTTCAGCGGTAGTTTTGTCTACGTGTGGAGATTTATGTTGATTGGAAGGTGGGCTGGATAATGTAGACCGGTGTTTAGAAGAGGTCAACGGGTTTGTAGATAATGGTGGAGGGGTAATCGGCGAGATAGATGTAACTGCTGGATCAGGCGGAACAAGATGCAAGTCAGTTACAAGCTTAGGTAAAGGATCTAGCGAAGTGCCACTGAAAACGATAGTTCGTTAGAGCAATTACACATCGAACGAGATATAATATACCTCGGTCTCGGGTCGTAGACAATCTGCTCGTCGTCGTCGTCGTCGTCTTCACCCTTCGTATTCAAGTGACGCAAGGCATCACGAAGAATCTCGTCCGTGCCGGACGTGAGGTCAGTCATGGTATCATCTTCTAAATCAATGTCCGTCCCTCGAGTAAGAAGGGACGGAATTAAGCTGCGTTCACTTGGGATTGGCTGGACCTGAGATTCAACACCTTTAAGAACAAATCGGTTGCCATATATAGCAAGTGGTGAGTTCTATGCGAGTGATCATTAGCGAGATTCTAGTTTGCAGTACATTGTAAAATGACAACCTCCATTTCAACCAACGCCCTTGCATCACGCAAGATGTCCTCGATTCTCATCAATTGAACTTCGTTGGGATGTAGTTCGCTTTCTTTGTGTGGTACATTGGCGTCAGAAAAGCCCGCGTTCATTTCTAGGTCCGCATATTCCTTCAGCGGTCTGAACCCTCTGGTGTCTATGTCCTCCGACAAAGCAAAGCTAAGCTGTGGCAACTGTTCCACGGGAAAGGCACGAGATAAGGCTCGCAAGAATTCAGCAAACTTCTCCCAAAACTGAATGGTTTTGACGGATGAGGGACTGATGATCCCTGGTGAGATATCTCTCGCCTTTGCTTCACTATCGGGAATACCCTGTGCTTCGGGATCGCTCATTACATATTTGTAGTTCGATCTGAGCCATTTGCCAGCGATTCTCAGTGCAGGCAAGGTTCTCCGAAATTCTACAATGAGCCGTGTTCCAAGGTCCGAGTTTACGAGAGACAGTTCTTGCAACCCATCAATGCCAACTTCGAAGAGTGCCCGGTATAGAGACAAAAGATGAGTAAAAATGTGAGCTTCGATCACCGGGGAAAAGGAAGAGTCTGAGCGAAGTTTCAGCCTCTTGTTTGACGTCGTGGAAGAGTCCTGATGCATCCGGACTCTCCATAGCGCTCCCTGTGCAAGAATGACAAGCTGTGTTATGAAGTCTTCAGGCAGATGCCGTTCGGAGACCAGGAGATAGAATTTTTTGGAGATATTGTTAGCCTCCTTAATCATAACTGAGTTACTACTAAATAAAAAAAGTCGTCACGACAGCTTCAAATGGACACTCTTAAATCACACCTTGCGTCCCCAAGCCACCACATTGCATGTAGAACAACTACGGTCCGTTTGAACTCTTCTATCCGCACTTTAGGTACTTGAGCTAAATCGGAAGGTAGGTCACTTCTGGCTACCTTCTGCTGTTCTAATGCCCTGCTAAGCAAACCGAGCATATTTTCAGATGCAGTTTCATAGGGATGCTTAACGCAGAGCGACCGGTAATAGTGTACCAGGGAGGTGAAAGAGTCCTTTTGGTATGACGCTATGATGGCCAGTTGATGTGAAGGATTTCCGTCATGAGGTGTTAAAATTTTAGCCTGTTCGTAACAAGTACGTGCTTTTTCGAAATTTCTAGGGCGAGGAATATCAACGATAGAACCGCCTCTCTTGCTTCTTTTACGGGTTCCATCATCAGGTCCTATTTTAGGTCTGCCACCGGCTTCGTTGTACTGTTCTCTGTAGCGAGCAATATCCCCCAGACAAACGAGCGCTTTGCTCAAGATGGTCAACCGGCATTCGCGATCTGTGGAAGTAGTCGGTGGTGAGGATGATGAATTGGGAAACTGGAAGTGATTGCGACCATTGCTCTCGTCTGCAGCATTTGTAGTTTCGGATAGTATACCAAGAGTGACAAGAGCGTCATGTGCTTCAGTCAATTCGAATGAACGATGATATCGAACAACAAACTGAGTCCAGAATTTGTCTTCCTCTGCCAGAAATTGACGAAAGCGTTGTAACAGCTTCCGATATTCGACAGGACCATGAAGAGATTGTTTGTTTGATGGTTGCCCTTGTGGTGGCCGCTGAGTAGCACGATCAATACGCGTCAAACGTTGCTTGTATTCGGATATGAAAATATAGGATGTCTGCATCCATAGATGTGTTTCTGCATTTTCAGATTCCGTCGCGCAGGGATGGACTAACAACAAGTTGAGATAACGTCTCCTTAAGCTACACGTAGATTTTAGGGAGTTTAAATGAACCGCATTTAAACAATACTCACTTCTTTCTCTGAAAATCAATTTCTTTATCAAACGGTTCCTTCGTTTTTAGTAATTCCTTGATACTGGCATGAATCCCTTTCGCCTCTCTGCATTCCCAATAAGCCAGTTTAGAGCAGCGATAGGACCGAGACTGACCGCAGAATCGTCGACGGTTGATCAGACATGGTGAAAATTTCGCTCTTTTCAAAGATACATTGTGTTCAGCTTTGCGGAAATGGTAATTGGAAGCTTGGAAGCGCAGGAGGTAAAAGTCACAGTGACTTGCTGGTCGTGACCAATATATGACTCAGCGAAACTTCAGTTAGAATCTCGAGGAAGGTAATAAATGTGACATAGTAGATATATGTATACTGGACCAAGATACAGTAGGGGCACATTCAGTGTGCGTAGGAGTATGTACAACAAGTAAGGCAAATATGACTGTACAAAATTCCTGATGGTCACTCTCCATATCAAAGCAAGATCATAGCAATGTAGCAAGAGATCGTGGCAATATGTGATAGGCGACTGAGTCGTTGACAAAAACACAATCCTAATCTTCCTCAGATTCCTCTCCATGGCCAGGTCTGAATAGTGCAAGAAGCTCATCCATGCCCATACGCATGTTCTTGATCTTGTCACCACTGAGTGCAGCACGTGCGAGTTCGCGTTTCTTGTCTTGTAACTGGATACAGCAGTCAAAAGAGTGTATGAGGGTGCTGAGCAAAAGACTAACCTCGAGTATACGATCTTCGACAGTGTTATCTATCTTGAGCTTGTAGATGTTGACGTCGCGCTTCTGCCCGAAACGATGAGAGCGATCAAACGCCTGGTCCTGAGAAAAGTAGAAAGAGCTTGAGCGGGAGGAGAACAGCGTGATGAGAGCCGACCAGACCTCTAGAGCAGGATTCCACCATAAATCGACAAGAATGACGTTGTTGCACGCCGTCAGATTTAGCCCTGAGCTTGCTTGAGAACAATGATTAAGTATATAAATAATCACTCACCCGTACTACCAGCCTTGAACGAGATTAGAATGACCTTGATTGAATCATCTGTTTTGATTGCGTCGAGCGACTGTTCTCGTTCTAAAGGCTTCATTGAGCCATCATCTGAATCAATCCACATGTTAGCGTAGTACGCAGTGAGAGAAGATAGTAATACTCACAACGAACGAACTTAACCCCAGCCTCCGCCAGAAACGGCTCTAAAAGATCTATCATGGTGGTGAACTGAGAGAAAATGATAGTTTTCTCCTCCCCTGACGATTGTTCGTCGATCTGGCTTAGCAACTTGCGCACCATTCTAATCTTCGCCGAGTCCGGACGATCACCATTCTGCTGACGAGACTTGATAACAAGAGAAGCACAATCGTCACAATGGTTGTCCAAGATTGTCTTTGAAGTATTAAGAGTCGTTAGACTGCGATTGAATTAGCAACAGGTATCACAGAGCGATGACAGCAATCTTACTTTGCTGTACACATTTTACATTTCTTAGAAACGTTCAGTTGGTCGAACGCAGCAATAAGATCATCGCCGTCAACATCTGCGGACCCTTTTTTGGCCTCCTTTGAGTCGACGGCATCGAGGTCTTCTTTGTAGTCTTTCGACACAAGAATGGGGTGATTACAAGCTTCAGTTTTTCATGTCAGTAAGCAGCTACAGAATCAGCGAAATTGTACTGACCCTGGCGAAGACGAAGCAACAGCAGCAGCACCGACATGTAATTGGCCTTGACACCAGATTTCTGGGCGTCCTCAACAAGTTGCTCCATGGCAGTACTCATTTTTACTTCCAGGTTGTTATAAAATTGTTGCTCTGATGGGGAGAACGAACAGGAGACAACGTTGACCGTCCGTTTCGGCAACTCAATCAAAACTTTGCCGTTGAGTGTATCATCCTTACGGCGACGCAACATGATTTGCTTGAGAACGACCTGAACACAACCAGGCGCTTCATTAGACTAAGATCATGATAAGGAGGATCGATATGAGAGGACCTGTAATCTCTTCATGGCACGATTGGCGCCCTTTCCGTTCTTGACCGGTTTAGCGATTTGTTCGTTGAACCGGTCCCAGGAGGAGAAGGGCTTGATACGAAGAAATCTCAGTAGCGAATACAGCTCGGTGACGTCGTTCTGCCTGTTGCGAGGCGGTCAAAATCTTCTGCTGAATGTCTACTGAATAAAATAGAATACTGACATTGGAGTTCCAGTCAGCACCCATCGAAACTTTGCTTCCAATCCACAACAAGCTTTGGCAGCAGCAGTATTCCTGTTTTTGATATTATGTGCTTCATCTACGCAATCGTATCAGTTTAGATGTATTTTGTCCTTGATCATCCCATTCGTACCGAGGATCACTCGGAACCATTGAACATTGAACAACGCGTCCTTCTTTGTCTTGGTAGCCTTCTTCAGAGGTTTCTTCAACGTATGTCCGAAATGTTCTGCCTCAGAACTGTCGCTGTCGTCGCTCACAGTTGCTTTCTTGGATTTGCCTTTGCGTTTCCCATCGGCAGGATCAAAGACACCATATTCAGACTTCAGCGTGTCATAGGTCGTGATCACAACGTGGCTACGCTTTAAAATTCTGGGGTCTTTACGAGCAAAGTGAAGACCGGGTCATGCCCAAAAGATGATTGTTTACTTACCTACAGTTCGTGAGGGCCCCTGGTGCTTCGTGACATTGAGACCCGTTGTAATCCTCTTAATCTCGTCATACCATTGTTGTACTAGCGCGAGCGGGCATACAACTCTACAAGGTAGATAAGTAAGTATAAGCATGAAGAACAAAAAGTAATGGTATACAAGGTGGCAGCATCCCATCCGTCCTCTTTATCACTCTTGCGAGGACGCCCTTCAACGATACGAGTTAAAGTCTGGATCGTTTTTCCAAGACTATATCAGACAGAGGTGAGCAAAGGATAAAACATTGAAGTCATGAGCGTGTACCCCATATCATCAGCTAGGATCCCGCCCATACGTTTCAGTTGTGGATTCTCTCGGTCGCGCATCCACTTGCGTCCAATAACCTGATGATTGAGAAGCTTAAAATCTTGGTTAAACCCTTTCACAGTGGCATCGTCGGGACTAATCTCAACGTCTACGTCTTGATTCATCGCCCCACCCATCAAGTCGCGCAAAGCTTTTTCAGCATCCGCAGGGGAGATGTGCCTTTGCTCAACCTCGTCGAAATCAGGAACAACCACCTCTTCGCCATCATTTGGTTCGTCTTCATCTACAGCCTTGGCATTTGTTGCAAGTGTTGGAAGGTGTGAGTTAAGAGAGCCTACTCCTGCAAAGAAGGCATTGGTCGGATTCGCCATTGTTTTGGCCGCTTGCAACGGTTTAGGCTTTGCAGGCAGAGGAAGCTGAGTTTGTTTATTGACATTCGTAGGATTCAAGGGTGGAGGTTTCACGGGATTTCGGTCGAGTTCATCTTGTTCCTCTTCTTCGTCAGATGAAAGTATGATGATTGCGCCCTTTCTACTCTTGCCAGAAGCAGGACGTGAAGAGCTTGAACTAGAGGTGCTCGACGTTGAAATGCTCTACATAGCCAATTAACTGTGTACCTGAGGTGGAGCGGTACAAGTACGAACTGTGATGCTGCTTGTGCGAGATCCTATAACGTCTGGAAAAAGATCCGCATTTTGTGCTAGTAGACGTTGCCGACTGTTCGATTATGAGTGATAATATCATGGCAGTGTAGAGACTTTCATACATATTTTCCATGGAATATTGTAAATTCGAAAATGGAGGAAACACTTTGCTTTTGGTCAGGTTTTAGTTGAAGTAAAGCTACCTTGAACTTCTCAAAGTGGCGTCGCGCGACTATTGAGTCACGTGGTCAAGTTCAGTGTACTAATAGCGATTACAAAATTTGACTACAATCATGAAGAGCCTCAAAGATTAAACCTCGACAGAATTGCATTCCTTTTCCCAAGGCTTTTTTCTGGGCGGGATAGAAGATCCAGGGGGAGCAGAGGGCTAAGGGCCAGAAGAAGTTTGGGTATTTATACCTAGCTTCAAAGGAAAACAGGCGATGAAAGCTCTTACATTCAGCTCCGTGGATATGACTTTATTGTTCGGGATTTCATTGATTCTTCCTGCCTCGATCAAGGCTTGAATTTGCCCGAATGAAAGTGGCTCGGCACTATTGGATCCCAAGCTTGTGTCCGGTGTGTTCGAGGTTGTGTCCCTTCCACTTCGCTCATAGGCTTCGACTTCGGAAACAGACAATGAATTACCCGTCGTTCTAAACAGCTCTCTCAGTGCTTTCTTGGGGGAGGACAATACCTAAGCGTACCGATTAAAGTAAAACACGCGTATGGAGCGAAGAGTATGCTCTGGTATATCTGATGGACGATTATTGCTAGCGAGAGACACTATATCCGATAGACCTTTCTTGCAGAGCGACGCGTTAATCTTGGTCGAGTCGGAGTATGGATTAAAGCATAAGTGCTCACTGCAAAATTGGCATCCGATTCGAAGGGGTAAGCGAGATACTGAGAAAGGACCGAAGACTCGGAGGGCTCAATCATCACAGTGCAAAGTTACAGTACCACGAACTGGATTATGTCACCTTACCTGCTAAAAAGTTCTATGGATGTGTCCTCGGACTTCAATCGCTACTTTACAATATGCACAATATCAGCCGAATACGAAACGAACGGTACGGCTGAAGCAGTTTATCAGTTATAAAAACCAGTCTACATCGTCCAACTTTACACCCTAATTCGCGATGAGACTACTGGCCAGAGTTTCGATTTTACTTGCTAGCAGCTTATCTCTTTCTGCGACTACTTTGAACATCCTCTCAAACTCTTCAGTTGTGATCATCCCCCCTACTGTCAGTAATGGCCCTACCAGAGCCGAATATATGTCCTCAGCTCACGGTTTAGATGGATTTAAGTTGTCCAATATCAACTCCACTGCATTCGGAGAGCTTTGGTTCTTTGATGCTGTCTCCGATGACGGAAGATATTGGGTTGTTGCGTCGTTCTGGGCATCGCCGTCGCCTAGTTTAACAATGCAGTTGCGGAACGAGAAAATTCTTTCTGTACAGATGGTTGTCCGGGTTGACGATGATATCTATTCTGCCAATAGTGTTTTTGCGGAGGCTGCACAAATATTCACTCACGGTAAAGGAATGAACGGTACATGGAAAGGAACAGGCTCCAGCTTTTCAGGATCTGAGGACTTGTCAACGTACTCAATCAACTTTTCATCTCCTTTCGAAATAACTGGATCTATCCTCATGGAACCAGTGAGTACAGCTGCAAGCTCATACTATTGACACTCACATCAACTGATATCTTGTCGGCAGGTTGCACCTGCTCATTACAAATGCTCGTCTGACGAAGTTGGAATCGACACCCAGATTTTACCCGAGCTAGGCTGGGCCAATCCCATTCCAGATGCGCAAGCAACCGTTGCCCTCAAAGTTAATGGCACGGACGTGAAATTCAAAGGCATAGGATATCATGACCTGGTAAGCTAATTCGACTTGGTGCTGCATTATAATCGTATCGCTGAGAACTGAGAGTTTAGACTTGGAGCAATACCCCCTTGTTCAGAAGTGGGACCGACTCCGTGTTCAGAGAATATAACTGGGGCCATGGGAGGATAGGGCCATACTCAATTGTCTGGCTGGTAATCGCAGGTTCTGATGGTACCAACCTGACCAGCGGCTATGTCTCCAAGGATGGAATTATTCTTGGCACTCCTTGCTCAGATGTATCGGTCACTCTTCGGTTCAATCCCTCTACCGAACAGATACAGGGCTCCAGCGTTCGCATGGGTTTGGGCGATAAAGGAACAATCCATGCAGAGCTTGAGGTTGAAAAGATCGTGATAAATGATGCTGGTGTTATATCCGGCTCAGGAAGACTTCGTGGCGTGTTGGGTGACGAAGGCTCCAAACACGCAGGCGTTGCTTCTTTCACATACTACAATTCTGTTCATTAACCAGAGATGCCTGACAGCGTTTGTTTGACCAGCGGCGGCGTCGATACATAGACGCCAGAGTAAGCTGTACTACATAGATTCACAAGCATCAATTCCATTTTGTATTGCGTACATGCATAGGTTCAAAAAGGTTTGCTAGCTAAGCGAATGCGAACCTCAGTCGCTGGTATCTTCATAGCATGCTCGCATGCATGTATCCGTCCAGTTCAAGCCCGATCTCGAGGTCGTTTCCATAAGTAAGGATGCTCACTTCGGGGCGAAGAATCTAAGGCCAGTTGGCGTGCGCCTCCGGTAGAGCCTGATTTGGGGTGGCTGTACCTTCGTAGGATTTCTGAACTAGAAGATCTCGACGCAATTCTGATTATGACATTGGTATATAGTGTGATTCTAATACTATGACAGACAGGACTATCATTCTATATATTGCGATGCGTTACTCGTCACCTGTATTCTACAAGTGCATACTCATCGAAACCCCCATGAGTATGACTCATTCTGGCTTGGAGTTGGAGTTGCGCCGAGGTCCAGATTCTACATCTTCCATTTTGACACGTTCATAAGCACCACCAGACGTTGAAGATGCTGGGGATTGAGATTCAACATGTTTCACCCATGTATAGTATATTGAACCAAGAAGGATGATAGCAATAGAGGAAGCTCGGCCTCTACAAAATAGGCATAAGTCTACACAGCAAGAATGAACGAGACTATCAAGCGTACGAGGTGATAATGTCGTGGAAGAGCCACATTCCGAGAAGAGACGCAGCAACGCCGCGAACCGCAGAAGATATCATATGGGTGATGGGCGAAGTGACCTTGATAGATAACAAGCTCGCAATGCTCATCATAAATCCCAGGGCACCCTGCTAGTTTATCAGGATATATACACAATACGAGACTGGATGATGGCACCGACCGTAATCGCCGATCCCCAAACGAAAGTGCGCAGAGCAGACATCTGTCCAGTAGTCCGTAATAGTTCATCAGCGCCGAAGAACAGTTTGATGACTTCAGCAGTTTCACCCGCAAGAACAATTACTGGAACAAGGACAACGGCACTGAGGAGATTGGTGTACCAGGAAAGCAGGAGAGCACTGCCATTGACAACGTTCAAGCTCTGTTTGATGACGACAGAATGTATTGCAGTGATTGCGGAGCTGACCACGCCAAAAAATATACCAACGAGAGACAAGGGTGTGCCGTCAAGGAATACGCCGACAAAAAATCCCATTGTGACGATACCACAAGAGAATAAAATGCGGAGCGAGGGTCGGGCATTGAGCATAACGAAAGATGTGCAGACAGTGAATGGAAGCACAAGCCCTCGCGCAACTTGATAGAAAGACGCGTCGACATATTTTAGAGTGTAGTTGCTGAAGCTATTCACTGATTGTCAGAATCAAGAAAAACCGACGATGCAGGATTCCTAGCATACCTTAGACCAATGACGTTCAGACCGACCATGGGAACCAGTCCTTTGCAAATATTCACATCGAAAGTGAGCTTATCGGGGAGTAACTTCATGGTATCAGAAATAACGAAAAGGACAACGGCGATAACAAGTTGAGTGAACAAGAAGAAAAGCGGAGCTTCAGTCGTGTTTAAGACCCATTTGTTACTGGTATAGGTAAAATATTTGAGATAATGAATTGTGGATTGGCTGTCACATACGCCATGACCATCTAGGAGTGCCAAATAAGATTCAAGCACAACTGCAAAATAGCTGCGATGATTACTGACCGACAATGCTGCTACCAGATAGAAAACGACAACACCAGTCTGTTTAACCAGACGTGATCAATGCATGAAATGAGAAAAAAAAGCTTGACCACGTCGACATACAACAAGACCTCTCGACGGCGGCTTTTGAGCATTTTGGGAAGACATAATAGGCGCTATATCGCCTTAAGCCGTAGAGTAATAATGGAAAGAGGGGAACGACCACGTCGTGGATAGCAACTGCGAAAGTTGGTAGGCGCTTAGCACGCACAGTTAGCACGTGGATTGGCAGAATGAGTGATCATCGCGTCGCGTTGGTTCCTTGCTTCTCAATATGCCACCAGCAACTCAAGGAAGTGGTATGACAATTATTTAATCCGGAATTTCTTCTAACTATCTGCACCAGCTCCCTCACCGGAAGATACGTTTCGTATTTTGCTTGCGACTGACAATCACATCGGATACAACGAAAGAGATCCCATACGCGGCCAGGATTCAATAAACACGTTTGAAGAGATCCTACAACTCGCGAAGAAACATAATGTAAGGCGCGACCCTTCATATTTTGCGTGACATCGACTAAGCAACATAGGTCGACTTTATCTTACTTGCTGGAGATCTATTCCACGAGAACAAGCCATCTAGGGAGTCACTTTACAGGACAATCGCCTTGCTTCGTGAATACACTATGGGAGACAAACCTATCTCAGTTGAACTGCAGAGTGATCCAGATGAAGGAAAGGCATATGGATTCACGTGAGCGAGTTCAAGCTCCCTTCGCTGAATTTGCGCTGACACCCGTTCAGTTTTCCTGCAATTAACTATGAAGATCCTAATCTGAACGTTGGCATTCCCGTATTTTCCATACATGGAAACCATGATGATCCCCAAGGCGCTGGAGCAGTGAACTAAATTTCATTCCTCTCATATGATCTCCATTTCTCAATGCAGCACCCACAGGAAGGCGCTCTCTGTGCGCTAGACGTTCTATCGGTATCCGGTTTACTCAATTATATGGGAAAAATCGATCTTCCTGTAGTGGATGTCGAAGCGACAAGTACAGGTATCGCAGTACGCCCTATCCTTCTGCGCAAGGGCAAGAGCAACCTTGGGATGTACGGGATAGGGAATGTCAAAGACGCTCGAATGCATTTTGAACTTAGAAGTAATCGAGTGAGAATGTTCATGCCAAGGGACAAGGATAACTGGTTTAATTTGCTATTGGTACACCAAAATCGGTACGCTTGTTTTCGCTAATGTGGTTTTTACCTTGAAGTAACTTTGTAGAGTCAAGCATGGTCCTCAAGAATCTGTTCCAGAAGGCATGTTCGACGATAGCGTTGACCTTGTTGTATGGGGGCATGAACATGATTGTCGGATCATACCAGAACCGGTAGCAGGGAAAAGCTACTACATTACTCAGCCAGGCTCCTCAGTTGCTACTTCTCTAGCTGACGGTGAGGCTATTCCTAAGTAAGTTTCAGCCTATCAACGCAGCCTACAATTGATGTTTCTAAGGCATGTGGCACTTCTTACAATACACGACAAAGAGTTCCAGATTGAACCGCTCCCACTTCGTACGGTACGGCCTTTCGTGATCGAAGAAGTAGTTCTTCGTGAAGTTGCTGACGAAGAGGGATTTGAACTCTCTGATCAAATCGAAATTTCGAAATTTCTCAAAGCCAAAGTGAATACACTGATAGAAAAGGCTGAAGAAGAGTGGCAAGAGCGTAACGCCGAGATTGTCAAGCAAGGTGGCGAGCAACTTAAGCCCATGCTTCCACTCATCCGGTTGAAGGTGGACACCACTGGCGTCAGCGAAATGTCTAATCCCATCCGCTTTGGACAAGAGTTCCAAGGACGTATTGCCAATCCTCGAGATTTGCTAGTGTTTCATCGGACAAAGAAATCTGCACGTTCGGCTGCATCTAAGATTTCTGCTGACGAGCCCGAACTCAGTATCGATGACCCGAATTTGAGTGTTTCAGAAAAGCTTGCCAAAGTACGAGTAGCGACACTCGTGAAGGAGTATCTTTCAGCGCAGGAGTTGCAGTTATTGGGAGAAAACGGGATGTCGGATGCGATTCAAATGTTTGTTGAGAAAGATGATATTCATGCGATCCAAAGTCATGTCAACAGATCGCTCAAAATGATGATGACGGAAGTCCAAGCCAATGAAGATATCGAGGAAGAGGAATTGGAAGATCGAGTGAGTGATTGTTTCATTCATGTTCTTGTTGCTCTTTCAATCACTCATTTAATCTCCAATAGCTGACGAAGGTCAAAGAACAACAAGAAAAGGACTATGTCGCTGGGAAGAGCACATCGAGAGCGAAAGGAAAAGGCAAGGCAAAAGCGGACGAATCGGACGCGCAATCGGAAGACTCTATGATGATGGATGTCGACGCCGGAGGTGCAGGTGGTCGTTCCGATTTCAACGAGCCCGACTCTGAAGATGAACCACCGAAGAGAAAACCAGCTGCAAAGAAGGCTGCTCCTGCAAAGAAAGCTCCTGCCAAGAAGGCTCCTGCAAAAAAAGCCCCAGCCAAAAGGACGACCCGAGGAAAGAAAGTTGTCGTATGTTCATTGTGTTGTCATGAGACTTGGATATACCAATCGTTAACTCTTACAGGAGTCAGACGACGACGAGATCATTGAAATTCCAGATGACGAGGACGAAGAAGAGGAAGAAATAGTGAAACCTATAAAGAGGACGAATCGAGCAGCTGTTCTCAGGTAAGGTTAAAGGTTCACATTTACGACTTACATGACTCACTTGCTTGTAGTCGAAGTCAAGCAACAAAGGCTCCAACGAGGAAAAAAGCCACACCGGCTCCCAAGCAGTCTCAGCTCGCATTCCAGCCCGCTACAACTGGCAGATCCTCAAGAGCCGCTGCTTCAAGAGCTCGAGGGAAAATGGTTGTGAGTGTCATTCCAATTTTGTCCAAAATGTCAGAAACAAAAGTTCAAAATCATATTATCTTAAGGTCGATGAGGTCGATGATAGTGATTGAGTTGTTCATATTCTGAAAACACTTACGTCTCAAGTTTGGTTCTTATCTGGCTCCCGTCGCATAGGCAATAGCGGTACATTTTCAAAGGATTCATATTAACGTGGAGGCATGATGCATAGCGAGTAGATATATGATGACCATTTAGAGGAAATATGGATACATCAGATGGTAGTCTCGTATGGCAGAGGTACAATCGTCTGAGGGGTGTTTTCTGAAGTAGACACGCTTCGGGCCTCTCGGGGAAGAGCAGGAATGCGGCGAAGATTGATACGTTCTACAGACGATTATTAAATAAACCTCCAGGATCCAGAATGTATAAAATATACCTCCAGAGGCTTTTGCGGCAACGTGTGCTTCGTGATTGCTCTTGACCCGGTCCAAAAACTCCTGTCTGCATTTCGAATGACGGACGTGCTCAACACGTAGGTTGACACGCTTTTCCAAGTAACGGTTGCCGACCACCTTGTAAACAATCACACCAACAGCGGAAGGGGTAACGTTGTAGACGATCCCAGTTCGTCTGAGAGATACCTTAGATCGTATCGGATTTTGGAAAGCACAAAACGCACCCGTGGTAGTATTTGTGAGGCATACCCTTTTGTTGAGCCGCATTGGCTTTGATGTCGACGATGTCGCCAACGCGGTAGTTGATGAGGAAGGTCGACAGTTTAACGGGGCCATGTTCTGAAGGAAAAATATCCTAAGTATCTTTTGCAAAATCCCTTTCACTAGGTTCTCGCACCCTTGAATCCCCTCTTGAACATATGGCGCGTCCGCGCGCGATAACCGAATGAGTGAGGCATTTTGAGAGCTGGGAGATGATTGAGACCAGATTACAGTGACAACGAGTAAAACCTCGCCTACCGTCGAGGAAAGCTTGAAAACGAAACCGGCAACTCTCGGCAACAGAGCCTGAAATGCGTGGGAATGGTACTGTACAGCTGCACAGCCACCTTGTGCACACACGGATGGCTCAAGTTTTGATCATCCGTTCACCGTCGTTCTCATTCTCAAGACAAAATGCCTAGGTACTTGCTGTCGGTTCATGCGCAGAAATTCTACGATGTTAATGTATACTTTGCAGGGCCCCACGGAACCACAGCAAAACGTAAGATTCGTTCAATATCTTCAAGATCCACTTTGTGGAGGGTTGCAACTGTGCTAATAAAGCCTTGCCCCATTATAACTTGTGTCATGCAGTTACAAGGTCCCTCGTCGACCTTTCGAATCTGCTCGTCTCGATGCTGAGCTGAAGGTGTGTCTCGCGATCTGATGAAGACGGAAATGTGTTGAAATTTTAATATTCTAGCTCGCCGGCGAGTACGGTCTCCGTAACAAGCGTGAAATCTGGCGCATCGGTCTCATCTTGTCCAAAATTCGTCGTGCAGCCCGTGAGCTGCTCAAGCTCGACCCTAAAGACCCTAAGAGACTTTTCGAGGGTAACGCTTTGATTCGTCGTCTGGTCCGAATTGGTGTGCTCGACGAGACTCGTATGCGTCTTGATTACGTGTTGGCTCTGAAAGTCGAGGACTTCTTAGAGAGACGTCTGCAGACACAAGTCTTCAAGAGCAGTCTTGCTAAATCTATTCATCACGCCCGTGTTCTCATCAGGCAACGTCACATCCGGTGCGTGTTTTTGTTCGAGATTAGTTGATCGATTTTGAAGCTTATATTTCTTCAGCGTCGGCAAACAAATTGTCAACGTTCCCTCCTTCGTTGTTCGTCTCGACTCCCAAAAACACATTGACTTTGCCCTCAATTCGCCATATGGTGGAGGCCGACCTGGACGTGTCAAGCGTAAGCGTGCCGCTGCTGCTGCCAAGAAAGAAGAAGGTGGTGACGAAGAGGAAGAGGAGTAGGTTTCTTGACTATTGCACAGTTGTATACACACTGTTTTTATGTTACCCGCTCTCAACTACGCTTATGATGCATGTCCATTTTCCTACTGATGAAATAATTTGTCATGAGGTTGTAGATTGACGACCTGTTTGCTTGAGCCTTGTGGTACTACTTTACAAGTAAATGTATTGTCTGTCCTGTCTCAATACATAAAGTCGACGCGATCAGTAGTTCAAGAAATCTAGATAACCCTGCAACGACATCATATCGCCACGCTTTGAATGTTGAGTCCTCGTCCAGCACGTTCTAAGTGGTCGTCCTTCAACATGTAAGCAGGATGATATTGTGGAGGTGAGGAAAATGTTGATGGATAATGATTGACCGACGACATAGACGTTCCATTGAGTGTTTCGCCAGGGTTTGTATGGATCGAGGAGATATACGTTGAAAGTACTTCTGTAGGAGAGAGTGCATCTGGCTGAGGAATTGCGTGTGTATTGGACATCACAGTAGTCAGTGCATTAGTTGGCGAAATTATCGAAGACGCAGAAGGAAGCGGCTGTGTGTCTGGATTTGTCGAAGGCATTACCAGTAAAGCGGGGTTCGGAAAAGTGTTGTAGGTGGATCCAAGAGACGTGTAGCTATTTTTGTGGGCGCGTCAATCTGTGAGCATAATTTCCAAAAAATGAAATGACTAGGTAAACACGCACCCTTCGTCATAAAGCTTACAGTATGGGACATTAAGTTGGCGTAGGAACGTCCATACATCAGCATAAGACCAGTTGATGATTGGATTAATACGGTCAAATCTTGGCCACCCTTCATCGGTAGGACACCTAGACGATATTCTATCTATGAAAAGAGCGTGTCAAAGAGGGTATTATAGCAAATAGCAGAGAGCGTATACCACCATGTGGATCGGTACGTCTAGTACCGATTAGAATGCCGTTGATATGTGGGAACTGGGCCTTGTACATCTCCAAAGCCTGTCGCATGCCTTCTCCACCCTTGGCCTTTCCAACTCCCCGAGGAGCTGGTAATGGGTGAATGTAATCCTGGCCCTGGGTAATTGACCCTGGAGCAGGTGTTACCACAGTTTCAATGGTGTCCTTCTGAGGTGGTCTGCAATAGAATAAGTCTAGGTTGTAGTCTTTCGCTGCGTCTTGAATAAAATCCTCCAACACAGGAAATGATGAGGGTACTGCAATATAAATGGCCGGTATTGGCAATGCAGACTGTGATGCTGAACGTCGTTTCCCTAGAGCACCAGCAAAGAGATGCAGTAGGACAGTGCCTACAGAGTAAGATTAGCGATTAGCGATTGGCATTTCATTTCCATTATCGTATCATACGTACAATCTTTACCTCCATTGAAGCTGATTGAGACTCGATCCTCCCTGAACAGGTCTATAGTCATATAAAAGCGCAAAATTTCACCTACTATCGCTACTTACCCGCAGGCATCGAGTCCTTCATCGATGACATCTAAAGCTTCCTTGACCAAAGGCGCAAGAGGATTATTAGACCCAGCGAAGTCATAGACCTGCTTTGCAACTTCTTGCATATGTAACATGGAGGGACACAAGAAGGAAGAGAAGAAAAAGCTGAGGAAGGGTGGAGTATGTAAGTATAACTCTAAAGGTCTGCTGAGCCTCGGGCACACGTGCCGAAGCTTTCTCACTTTCTGTCTGCCGTCCAAATACTATGTCTACAATCATTCTTGTCACTGGAGGAACAGGCCTCGTTGGCAAAGCTATAGAATATGTTATCGAAAACGAGCCAGCTGGATCTCGTTTCGGCAAACGACCCAACGAGAAATGGATCTTCGCAAGCTCTTCAGAGGCAGATTTGAGGTACTTGAAGCCTTGAACTAAAGGATAAAATTTTCATTCTCCATAGAGATCCCGTACAGACGCGTAAATTATACGAGAAATACCAACCTACTCATGTCATTCATTTGGCTGCACTCGGTGCGCAGTCCCTTTGTCTTCATGTTTATTATCAGATCAGGAATCAACCATGGTTCTTTTAGTTGGTGGCCTCTTCAAGAATATGAAATACAAAGTCTGGTCTTCCACTGCTAGAACATCACCATATCTGTGCTCATCGTACTTCCATCGCAGCTGACTTTCCTTCGCGAAAACATCCTCATCAATGACAACGTCCTCCATGCCTCTTACGAGCACAAGGCGCAGAAACTTATATCCTGTCTATCAACTTGCGTCTTCCCTGACAAAGTCGAATACCCACTGACCGAGCTTAACATCCATAATGGCCCTCCACATGAAAGTAACTTTGGTTATGCCCATGCTAAACGGATGGTGGATGTTCAGAACCAGTATGTTCTCATTCCTCTCTAGATCTGAGCACGATGCTGAATTACCTCAGTGCCTACAAGGAAGAGTTCGGCTGCAACTTCACTTCAGCAATCCCTACCAATGTTTTCGGGCCGCATGATAACTAGTACTGACTATTCTTCGAACCACCACCGAAGCGCTTACATCCAATGATTACAGTGATCTTGAAGACTCGCATGTCATTCCCGGGCTTATCCACAAATGCTACCTCGCAAAAAGTATGGGTCACCTTTTCCCCTCGACCATCCATCCATTCATTCTCTAATGCGAGTCCAACGATCTAGAAAACAATACTCCCTTCGTCGTATCAGGAACCGGCAAACCTCTTCGCCAGTTCATATACTCTCGGGATTTGGCTAAATTGTTCATCTGGCAACTGAGGGAATATGACGATGTCGAGCCCGTAATTCTTTCAGGCAAGTCTTCATTTTGCGCTAGAGTAAAATCTGTCCTCGTCCCTTATCTTGTATATTCAATGTAGTCGGCGAAGACGAGGAGGTAAGCATCAAGGAGGTGGCGGATGCCATCGTGAAAGCTGTCGGATTCCAGGGCTCGTATACCGTAAGTACCACCAGATTTTATTTGTTCTCGTTATACTTATCTCCTTACCTCTCTCTCAGTTCGATACCAGTCGCGCCGATGGTCAATATCGCAAACCTGCATCCAATAAGAAGCTGTTATCGCTCATCGGTGATTTCAAGTTTACGCCGTTCGAAGAGGGTATGATCATGCTTTCTCCATCTTCTTGAGTTTAGCCTTAATTTAATGTGTTTATTCCAGCGTTGAACGAATCAGTCAAGTGGTTCTTGGAAAATTATAACAATGCTAGAATTGGAAAAGTTCCATCTGCTTAAGGTTTATGAGAAGGATACATACCCTATATTTTATAAGTATGAGGATCAACTTGGAATGCTGGTTTTCTGTTTCATTAGTGGAGCCTGTTAGAACGTTTCTAGACTCATATCCTTGATCCACATTGCAATTTGGAGTTCAAGTTTTTAGGAGTGGAAGGATTCTAGATTGTGTTCTGAGGTTGACGTCGTTGGCCATATATCTTACAGATGATTATATCAAATGTTCTGAGTACAGAACAACAAAGCAAGAATCATTCTTGCTGTCTCATTGCTGTCCAGGCAGTGTGAGGAAGGAACTAAGGATACAGCTGTATTTATAAGTCTTCTGTCGACGGAGATACTGTATGATGTGTTGAGCATGCCAGTCAACTGAACTATCTTGATCAGGATGTGCGCGATATACACACCAATATTAGAAATCCGACACTCTTCCTTTAAAGCTCCAATCCCCTTCACCCTCTCCTCCCCATCGTCCGACTGGCTCAGTCTTCGGACCTCCCTGCTCACCAGTTATTGGATTGACGTGAACATCTCCTTCTTTTTCTACAGGAATTGGAGTTGGAGGAGCGGCAGATAATGCAGGATTTGGCAAGTTTTCGGATTGTTTTTGTAGTTCCTCGAATTCCAGTTGCAGCTCTCGAGGAAGCTGAGGGGGTGATGGGCGAGAGAAGGAGTTGTCGCTGATCAGCCTTGCATTCAACCTGAGGGAGCGACGGAGGAAGATTATAGGGCAGATTTGTTTAGTGATTGGTGCGAGCATTAGTTGCGTGACTTATGTAACTTACTTATAAGGTAGGCGTGACTCACAGAATATTTGGGCGCCTAAGAACCTGTTTGCAGCCCCTATTTCTGACTCAACTTGTGTCCTTCGGACAAGATTGATATGGGCTACTTCAGTTCCTCCTGTTCATGGTTTTGTGATCTGGAGTCCAAGCGAGGGCACGAGCAACAGCCTGAAAATACAGACATAATAAACAATGGTGACACCCAAGTTTGGGCCTAAAAGGTCCTTGAAGATCAAATTGGGGACGGGCATTTGTATGCACCATTAACACTCCTAGTGAAGCGCAATATGTTCTATAACGAGCAGTGTTTATGACTAGTGTACAGTATTCATGCATTAGCAAAATATATCCTTTGATAGCTATACCTGAATAAATACAGTATGCTCCAATGTGGTGTAGTGGTTAACATTGCTGTCTTTCACTCTTGACCAACAGACACAGCAGCCCGGGGTTCGATTCCCCGCATTGGAATAACCTTTCGAAGTTGATCACTTTCTTAATTTTAATGTTTTGCAGTGACGGCGGATACTTATTGTATCTGCTGTATTTTGAGGATCCGAATGATGTAGTACACTGGAGTATATCATGTAGACTCTTGATGCTCATCAGGTTACATCGACCATCGACACATCCCTTCCCATTCTATTACTTTGATCCTCCCTCCCCCATTCTGTTCCATATTCCTTCTCCTGGAGCCCTTCCTGTTGCTTCGATGCCCGCCACGTCTCTAATACTTCCATAAATTTACTATTGTTCAGTTCCACGGAGGCGACGATGGAAGGTGACCATTTTGGTGAAGTAGATAAAGTAGAAGTAGACGTAGGGGTGGTTGACGCGGAGGTAGGTGAGAGGCTTTTGCTGTATATCAGCATGTACGGCACCGGCTCTCCAGGTGAAGCCATGGAGAGAACAACTTCTTCGGATACCTGGGCGATAGAGACAACGCTCCGTCTCAAAACACGTTATCAATCAAGTCAAGCTCCCGTACCTCTTCAACATGACCTCCTGCAGCGGCGGACGCGGGGGATCTCCACCATCTTGTCTTTGTTTTTGATTTCTCATCCTTCACATCAGAATTCGCTATATCCATATCGTCCCGGATGTCCCGAACGTACACGAACGGTCCTTGCTCCGCCTTCAGAAATTTGGATCGTGCTCGTCCCGTACTAGGTTGTGGAGCCACGGTGTGAAGTTGGGAGAATGATGGCTGAGTTGATGTTGAATTTGGAGGCTGCATGAGGACTGCGCGGAGGTCGTACTATGGGTAGTCGATAATTAGGGAAATAGAGATAAAGGATAGTTCCGGCAGGTATGGATAACGTCAAGATTAAAGATATTCACCTGGAACCTCTTTAGCTTTTCATCTTCGAGCAACGCCTTCATTTCAGCCTTTGCAGTGACAATCTTAGTGTCAAGATCTGTTGTGCATAGGTAAAAGATAAGATTCAGAGCCATGGAAACGGAATCATAGAATTCCATTTCTTACCTTTCAGCGCCTTCTCCATTCCCTCCAATGTTGCTCTTAGGCTCTTCTCTGCGTCTTCTACTGTCTTTCTTCTTTCCTCTCCACCCACTTCCGTACCATCCTCGCCCTCGGAACGATTCGCGACATGTTCATAATAGTACAATGCAGCACGGAGGGAGGGAAGGACACCTTGACCTTGGGCGCTGTTGTCAAGTGACTGCAGAGCGGGTGCAGGAGCAGCCATAGGCGTTGATGATGACGAGGAAACAAGTTCCTAAATAAATGAACGCTTAGGTTGGAAAAATCACACAGAACACAACTCAAGACTGACTTGCCTTTCCTATCAATTTTTCTCTGACCTCCTCAAGCTCCCTAACTGATTTTGTCAGACTTTCCCTTACCTTATGCTTCTGACGAACAAGCGGAATGTTAGAGAGTAAGAAAGGATCGATATACAACGAAGAGGGATACGAGAACCGTGATGAAGAAGGCGTTGAGGACGAAACATTATGCAGAGGTACTGCGAACGATACCGGAGTAGACGATGATGATAGGGAGGAAAGGATATATGAAGTGGGAATGAACACGACAACCTCAGACGGAGTAGAAATGACAGTATGAGTTGATCCACTTGGTCTTCCTTGTCCTTGTGTATCAAGAACAGGCTTAGAGAGATCTTGAGCGAGACGCGTGAAAAGGTCGCTCCCAAGTAGTTCACCGGGTACAACACCGCTAGAGGAGGACAGATCCAATGAGACGTACGTGTGATTCGACGTCTGAGTGATTCTAGGACTTTGGCCAGGCTCGATATCTACTTGTGCAGACTTGAAGGTGAGCAATGGAATCTGCTCTTCTTGCTGCGAAGCCACAGCTGCTTCAAGAATCCAGCAAGCCTTTCATATAGATTCCTTGTAGAATCCATTATACCAGTAGTAGTTGTCACTGGTGGCACATCCAAGGCTTTAAAAACGCCATCGCAGTCAAGTCTAGCGAGATTTGCTAGATCAAGGTTTCCAAAGAGCTCGATGATACGAGCAATAACTGCTGGATCACTATTTTCTGACAGTGAAGATTCTTCGGGAATCTGCACATTCGCAAGCCGGTTGCGAACCTGTGGGACGTGAAATAGTGCTTGGAGAAGGAGTGCTGCGTAGATAGTGTTTGGTGTAGGAGAACGAAGGGATATTGGTCTGATAGTGTAGTAAGACCGTGGCGCAAGTCCTAAGAAGTGCTTCCAATGCAATCTTACCTTGCATCCTTTCGAAGAAGCTCTGCCAAGTCCTCTAGTTCTTCTTCTCCATTCTCCATTACTATTTCCTTGTCATTCGATACTATCTCCACAGATTCTTCAACTTCCATACTCAACTCTAAAGCTCGTATCAGGTCTTCATCATCATCTGCAAACATTCGGTCGTCGTTTGTTCGACCAACAAGATCTGGAATATCTTCCGGTGTATTCTGTCGCGCACTGGGTGTTTTGGGTGTTTTGATGATTGGTACCAATGTCATCGACATTGAACTATTTCCAGCGTCGTTTCCCCAGCTCGAGGCAGAAGATTCCAAGCCACCAGAAAGTAGCGCTTCAGCGGCCTTGTCTGCGTTTCCACCGTTCTTTCGATATACGTTGAGCACTAGGCCTGCTTGAGCTTCAGTTCCGCCAATCATAGCCAGCAAAGTGGAGACAGTTTCGCTTTCCTCTGGCGTTGGGTCGCCAATTGGTGAAGCCCATGCTGTCATTTTGGCTGAACAGAACCAGGAGAGTTATCAATCAGCGTCTAATTTATTCACCGGCCCAACCACGGATACTGTATGGACACTTTACCGATTGAGATCCTCACCGACGTGGTTGCTATTGTCCTTCAGGATACGACGCCCACAAATATTCTTTGTATATCTTCTCTGTTCAGGTCTATTGCTCAGAAGATTCTACACCAGGATCTGTGCTTCTATTCGTCTTCTCAGCTTTCACGGTTTGCAAACCTTCTCTCTGATGGAAGACTACCTCTGGCTTGTGAGCCGCAGTCACTCACGCTCGACATCGCAGGTGGCGCATCTTCTGGCATCTTCGAGGGATTACATGCTGTCTTCACTAACATTGTTTCTGATTCTCTATGCAAGAAGGACGAGAACGGACGATTGGTATTAGAAACATTGAAGCTTAGGTTAAACTCCCTTGCGCATGATGACCATCGACTGATCTATATATCTTTGTCCAACGCAAAGTAAGTCCACTTTCTGAAGGGATGCTTAATTCTGACTCTCAGAAATCATGTATGCGCTAGCGTAAGAAATTTCATCTGGACAGGGCCTGATCCTCCACACCATTTCTCCACCGCGGTAAGTTGTATTTCAGGGTTATTACCATATCAACTTAAGAGCCGTTACTCCAGATTGTATCTCTCGCTGTACTTCCTCTGTTCACGGCTCTGGCTACATACACTCGCCTCACGCACTTACATCTCACTAATATCGCATTCCCTAATCCAATCATTAACCCAAATCTTCGCTGGACAGGCATTCCGTGCCTCCCCTTCCTTCGCTTTCTTCATCTAGGGCAAGTGACGTTCCTCGATGCGGAGCATATCGCCGATTTCGTACTACGATGTACCGGTCACTTTCAAGCTTCGGACTTGAACTTGGAAGGTTCGAATCGTGCACTCGAGCACATACGTTTGGTGGACGTATATGAAGAGAGCATATGGGGCCCTAGATTGAAGCTGCCCCACATTCTAGCTGCTAGTGCTACACGTTTGGAGGAACCGGAATATTCGAATAAATTATTGGGCTGGACAGTATTGTCAGACTTGATTGAGAGGGTGGTATCTGTGGATGTAGAAACTGAGAGAATTATCGGCGGAGATCGAGCTATACCCGAAGTATCGTTAACACAGAATGCCATCGAGCGTTGGGTATCATAAAAGAATTAGTGTTATGTAGAGCCTTCTCAGGCTTGTAACATATATCATACAAATCAGAATATTCAAAGCAAAATCCAATGTGATCAAAGCGTCGAGTGCACCATGCAGAAATTCCAAAAGAAGAGAAAACCTAAGATCAATTCACATCCCACCCCACTGTTGTGATTGTCCATGTGGAGCGAACATTGGTGGCTGCTGCTGCTGCTGTCCCCACGATCCGTTTGTAGCAAACATCTGCGTCTGCTGCATCGGTTGACTGTTCATGCCCATACCAGCACCCATACCCATCCAAGCATCCGTGCCCATACCTCCCATACCCATACCAATTCCCGTTTGCGGTTGTGGAGAAGGTGACATAAACTGCTGCCCTTGCAATTGAGGGGTGGCCGACATTGGCGGCTGAGGCGTCATTGACATTTGTGGTTGAGGACTATGTCCTCCTCCATGTTGGAGTGAACCACTAAATTGAAACTGATTCTGCTGTTGTTGCTGCATCGGATTCAGATTCTGCGGTGATGGCGAGAACATTTGTGCTGGCGACTGCAACGACTGCATCTGCATTTGAGGAATCATCGGGGATGGTGATTGGTACGACTGTTGTGATTGTTGTGTCATGAAGGGCGTCGAAAGACCCGCGGGGAGGGCCCTGAAGGGCAACGAAGCTGACGGTGTGTAATTGGCAGACATAGGCTGCTGTTGCTGTGCGAAAGGATTTGGCGCAGAGAGAGGGGTCTGTTGGAATGGGTTCGTCGTCGATTGCATTCCAGCAGAAAATGGTGAATTAACGCCTAAACCTACACCCAGACCCATGGGAGGATGCCCTGGATTAATGGTAAGCCCATTAGGGCCTGCACCCATTCCTGTATTCGCACTAGCCAGATTGTATCCCATTCTATTCATACCGGACATTCCAGACATCCCGTTAGGCAAGGGAGTGTTCATAGTACCAGTCATCGCGCCGAAAGGGTTAGCAGATCCTAAGCTGGCGGAAGTAGGAGGTTGATACTGTAATGGAAGAGATGAGTTTGCAGACGGCGCCTGCAATGTAACGAGATCATTCCACACACTCGTCCCATTAGCTGAACCAGACGCAGGGCCTGATTGTTGTGACTGCTGTTGTTGTTGCTGCCGGGAGCCCAATTGTGATGACGCAGGAGGTAGAGACAATGGTACAGGCTGTGAGAATGAGCGGGTCTGGGACATGGACGCTGACGAGGGAGGAAGAGCTGCAGTAGACGGCCTAGCAGAATTAACTGCTGGCGCCACAGATACTGGATTAGTCTTCTGAGGCAAAATAGTAGAAGTTGATCGAGAAGGGCCAAGCTTCGAAGCTACTAGAGCGCGTCTATCGAAAAACTTCTTATATTCATACTTGTCTGGCACCAGATGTGAGAAATTGGGCCGTTAGATTTATGAACAGTATCCGAACCTCGGATGTACTTTTCCAATTCACTATCCCTTTCGTCCTCTGTAAGCATTGGTGGAGGAGGGTGCCGAAGCTCATTGGGATTGTAAATGGTATTCGAGTTCAGATTGCCCATTTCCTTCATTCTCTAAGTCCACATTTTGGTCAAAATCATACCCCACCATAAATCAGTAGTAAGCGCACCTCGACTTGCTCCTTTGTCCAAGAGTCTAAAGTCAAGCTCTTCCTAAAACCATCAAATTTCCATCAACCACTCCATAACCATAATTCCCTTCCGGGAAAGAAGGACACCAACGTACACTTTCGTGACATGGGTTCCAATCTTACGATGTATAGAAGCACAATTAACACTGAGTGACCGTCTGGTTAATGGTAATGATAACCCAGCTTGCAGTAGAATTGTTCACCAAATGAATATCCCAAGGTTATGTGATGCCCATCGCGGCGTTCTGGCCTTGCAATCAGCACATACATCTATAAAACGTTAGACGCTGTTAGTCCTGTGGCAGATTTGCAACAAACTCGCCATTTCCTGGCTGAGCAGCAAGGTCCAAGATTGCCTTCATGTTTCTGTCGGTTGTTATTTTGTGGGACGACATCTGGAGGTGAGAGCTTTGCAATATAATTAGCGCCGTCGCAACTTAGAAAGCGCCCGTCCACCGGTTCCCACGGACCATAACCATTTTAATGAGTTACAGTACGTGCCAGTTGTAGACGCGGCCAAAGGGATATTAGGAAACGCGGCACCAAGCAGCTGGGATCCCCCCCGGAGCGCACTGAGGAAAGTTCAGGCCTTGAAGTTTGGCATAGGGACGAGATTAACAATTCTGCTGTTTCGTTTTCACCACTCCGGAATTCTGCGGGCCGAATATCATGTACCACAGAATACCGAAAGGATTCGGACACGTCTGTTTGGTTTACTCGCAAGTGAGGCATCTATGAAGTGGCGTGAGGGGCTGCAACTTAGAAGACATCGGCGTCTCGACATAAAGTGATATGCGATTTCGAAGGATCTTGAAAAGAATAAATACCCTTGTCGACGTCCTTCTACAAAATGCCACTGCGGACCACTTTCGACTCCTCCTGCCCAAGATGTGCGCATTCATCATCTTAGCTCAATGATTTCCATCCCGACGCAAAATAAAGCTCGAATGTCTCAAACCCAGCTTTCACAACCGCCATTATGAATATGGACAGTTTGATTACTTGGGGGAAGAGGCTGATCCACAACTCGCCGCTATACTCTTGAGGTGCTACCGATCCGAGCATAAATAACAACCTATCCTCAAATTAAAGGCATCCAGGACGGGTGTGAACCTAATCTAGAAAGATACAGGAAAGTAAACTTCCTCGCAACTCAGATTGTTTTGTTTCTCTAGACTAGTGTAAAAGATTGTGCGCCCGTTTATTCTCAACGATCGAAATAAAAGCATTGCCGGAAATTCTTCTTACCCCGATGGGCATAACGATAGAGTCTCCTGGTAGAAAGAATGATTCTTCAGATGAGTTGCAAGTAACTTGGGCTCAGGATCGACGTACTAGAAAATATAATGACAACAAGTGGTATTTCATTCTTTTCCAGTTATCGGTGGACAGAGCGAGAATTTTAGATCATCAACTTTTTCGCGTTTCCTTCTCTTCCTCCGGTTCATGAAAGGGATTCTGGTCTTGCTCGTCCTCCTCAACTTCGTCTACAGCCTTCTGACGTTTATCCCTCTCGCTTTGTGGCTGCTCGTAGTCCTCCTTAATTTGACCAATCTCCCTCATGAGATGCCTCCTCTCAGAGACGAGTTCCATCCACTTTTCAATGTCAAGCCCTCGTTTTTTGTAGAGGGCTTCACGACGAGAAGAGACGGAACGGTCGAGCACGGATGTGTATGATACTTCTCGACCTTGGTATAGGAACCTAGCAAAGAGCGTTAAATAAGTATGCCAAAGAAAGAAAGGCAACGAACCAAAGATAACCGCATATCACAGTCGAAAGACCTGATAAATAGGTGATCGGTTCCATCACGTCCTATTTATGTCTCCACTCAGTTCAAGCTTCATTTTCGACAGAACGGAATAGTGACTTGCCCATCCATAGTCCCAGAATGTAAGCCTGGCCACAGCTGCCCAATATACTACGAGCATACCAAATCCACCCAGAGCCATCCGTCTAGCCCCTTTTCGGGCTTCTCGATCACATTCACGTTTAAGACCTTCCATCGTCGCCAACTGATGGTTTATCGCGTCCAGCCGTCGACGTAAAAATCGTGTGCGATCAGCAAACGTTGGTACGCGCACTGAGATGACTTGTTCTTGTTCGTCAGCGTCATTAGGGCTGTCTGGTGTAATGTGAATACTAAATTCCGCTGCGCGCGCAGCATCTCGAATAAAATCACCAATGTCTGTAGAATCAGACCATTCGAATTGACGGGAGTATTGCGGCGATGATGAGGAGGGAGTGCTTCTAAATGATATTGATGGTCCTATTTCGCTCCTGCGAGGCAAGGAGGCAAGGATCAGTCGACCTGTGTGCGACAATGGTTGCGAAGGATGTAACAAGAGTACAGTGGGTACAGGTAAGTCGTTAGGCCCTTTACGTCCTAACGGAAGTATTAACTTGAAAAGGTGTGAAGTTGTAGGTAGGAGTTTTCCTGCGGTTCATGAGTCAATGAATCTTGAGGAAGATATGCGAGAACGGACCGACTCCTTCTTCAATACCACTAAGTTCATCGTCCTCAGCATCTGTCGTGCCGTTTCCAGGTGTTGCATCTCTCCAGTTTGAATGACTGGAAGCGTTCGCGAGAAATTGAGAGTGTTCGACCTTGGAGTTTTCCAGAGAACCACTGGATATCGGTCGTGTGCTATTGGCGCTTATGAGAGGTCGAGATACCCGTAGACTCGAAGTAAGGAGAATAGAATTTGGCCTAAGTTTATTTGAGCAGAGGAATGTGTGACATTTAGAAACGCGAGTCCAGATCATGGATCGAAAGAAAGAAATGAAGAAAATGAAAACCTCCAGTCCTACATGTTCTTGAGATGACATCACTTCCACTAAAGTATAAAATGGTACCGTGGGAAATAATGCTTACACAAATTACTGCTGACTAAGTTTCTTTGTTCGTAAGAACGGCGGGACAGTGATTTGTATACCACCTGTACCGTCAAATGTGAGATCAACTTTGCAGGATCTTAATACCATAGTCATGTCCTCGTTTGGCCAAAATGCGATAGATTCGTCTCCCTGCTTGCGCGTGTGTTCCGGAAGGACGACCTTGACATTGGTTTATACGTAATCATTGTATTCGCTCACTCGAAAGCTGAATTCATACCGGAATCACTAGTGAGCGTTTGAAGAATTGTCTGTGATTGGTGAAATGATGCTTAGTGTGGGCTCTGTATGGAAAAATTCGAGGAAAATTTTACTGATTTGAACGAGTTGTTGTGGTGGTGTAGATGCAGTTGAAATGAGGAAATTTCAAACTCCTCTTCCGTTCTTCGAACATTAGGAATTGATGAGCGTAAACATCCAGGATTTAGGCGCAAATTTTCATTGTGGAGACATCTTTTTCGGCAGTCTTTAGATTCAGATCCACAAGATGGTGAACCCAGAAAGCACATTCACTACCGAGCTTGTCTTTATCTCCGTGTCGATATCCATCCATCTTGTGCAGAGAGTTAAATAGCTTTTTCAGGTAGTTCGTGGAATCAGAAACAGAATAGCCAAATTTAAGTTTCTCGTGGGTCCTGAAGCATCTAGTAAGACGCGATTCGGTGGTCTCGTAATTGTGTGACCAAGAATTGATCCGTGCAAAATCGACAGTCGGGGTACTAGGAAAACCTTGTACATAAGAGAGTAGAATTATCCAGCACGCAGAGTCTCCAACAGACCGTCCACCAAGCCAGAACTCTGACCGTTTGCGGAAAGCCATCGCAACGGAAGGCCTATCTATCATGGTCTACTCACGCACACTATACTTTTCTCGGGCAAGATTGTGATGACAGTCCTGGGTCGAGAATAAGGCATTTGTCATAGAGACACGGTCGACAAATGTAGCGCGAGGATAGAGGGCATACGCATGAGAGTAGGTGATGATATTCATCACACGAGCTGTATAGAGTCAGATGAGTATTCTATACAGCCATATAAAACAACAAGAAACACACTCGAGTGGAAAGACAGTATGACATCGATGGAGCATGTATGCGAGGTGATTACTTGAATTCTTTTTCCATTTCGCATGAAGTTAAATACAGAGGCGATACCATTGTTGAAGTAGCCCTGGAAGCCTTCATCATCGTGTAAATTACGCAGCCCTTCAAATTCAGGTGAAAGGGCAGAGAAAAGAGCACGGTCGAAAGATGATGTGTGCCGTGGTGTAGGTTGGAACTCATAGCCGATGCGCAGAAAAGGCTCTGCCAGTGGTCGACAATGCCTCAACTCGACATATAGATCAAGATCAGAGTCCGGATACACAACCAGATCAAAGAATTGCAAAGCGGTGGATCCAGAGACAAAAGTGCCAGTGTGGTATTGAAGCACCCGAAGCTCGTTAATTTCTTCTTGATCTAAGAGCGGCGTGAGCACGTTTTCGATACGGAATGCTCGTTGGTTGAAAGCAGAAACAACGCCATGGCTCTCTTTATTCATGAAAGAGGAACGCAACCGCCCTTGGGGAGTAAGGTCTCGAAGTATAAGGTCTTGGACCTCCGACGGTCCGTGAGCAGCGTCAGTAACGGATCTGAAGAAGGGTGCAGGCAAGTTCACAGTACTGAGCCCATATCAACTTGGAGGTGACCTGAAAATTCGAGAAGTACTGTGTGCGAGTGCGTGTGGCACGGTGACGGTCCACGATCACGTGTCGTTACACCCGTTACTCTAATATTCAACACTCCTGCCGGAGTCCTGCGACAACCACTAACATCATGAACTTGATATTCGCTCTTGCGAGTCATCATTGGGCGACGTTGGGTTCAGTTTCGAGGGAGATTCATCGATGAACTACGCATTTCAAGGTTTTCATGGCATGCTTCATGTCCTCAATGTTCACTAGTAAACATCGTTGATCTCCTCGCAAATCTAGCAATTGCACCAGCACATCGTGCTCCCAGCAGTACATACAAGTACACGCTCCAGGACTTGTGGATTCAGGTATCGAACATATCTGATGTCAACACACCTCGTTGCGAGATGTGCCTCTTGAATGTGTAAGTCTCTATAGATGTATTTACCACTCGGATACGCTGCAAGAGAGGGAAAAGCGGCGTAAGGCGAAAGCAGAAAACCAAAAAGTGATCATTTTCGCCGTTGGTTCCTCCTTCCCTCCTCTACATAAGAGATATCATTAGAACTTTCGTCGAAAAAGAAGCATATTGCGTACCTTCTGTCTTTGCCTTCTTCGGGGCACCCTTTCCACGTTTCTTCCTGTCTTCAATATCCTGCAATCGCTGTTCCTCATCCTCATCTACAAGTTCCAATTCCGGATACATCCTCGCTACCCGTGAAATATTCAATGTCGGAGGATAATAGCTCATCATTGCGGGTCCGCGTAGACGAGCACGGAGATATTTAGTACCAGTCCGAATTCCGGTGGGATTGTAAACCGTTTGGAAGATATTACATCGTAGTTTGGTTAGCTTTGCAAGACGTGAAGGTGGTACGACAGACATGGCCGTAGTACTATGGTATGGCGAACAGCCTTCACGTCGATGTGAGTGTCAAATTGAAAAAGAATTTTCTATGATCAACAAAGGTCAACAATGTCGAAATCGGCACGGTACTTCCGTTTTCTTCCTTCCATGTTACTTGCGCTGAATGCATTGACCACGGTTTATCGTTTCCAGCTTTCTCTTTTTCATAATCGGTCTGAACAATGGTTGTTGTCGAACTCTGTGCGTTATGCTGGCAAAAGATTTCGGTCGTCGGGGAACTCTTCTCAGCGCCGTGAAAATAATAGTAGCAGTATCAACGTACGACGAATTCAGAAACAACGACCTTCTTCCACGTATAAACAAAAGCCCGACATGGTTGAATGGCCGCAGCTACATCTTTCCTTGAACGATCACGCTGGAATTATAAAATATATGGAAGAGAATGTCGAACATTGGTCCCAACAGAAGGTTCTACACTCTCGTTTAGAATCATTCGGCATACCTAAGCACGACATATACCCTCTTCTCAAACTCTTTGTTTCCGAAGTTCTTTCTGGAAACCTATCCAACAGCGTTGCTTACGAAAAGTATACCCTTGACCGTTTCGCCCGTTTCACACCGGAAGACCTACCTCGCACGTATTCGGACATCGTTTACACAGGTATACTCTATGCATGGGCAGCAGATCCTGCTAACCAGAACATAGTAGAAAATGTCATTCCATCCGCTACATCACTTTCCATTCAACGACTTTTCCATGCTGCCCGCCTGGAACATCCCGCAGATAACTTCCCCGAAGCCCGGCGCGTCCGTCGAAAAATGATTATGCACGTCGGCCCTACAAACAGTGGTAAAACTCACCATGCCCTACGTGCTCTAGCTGCCGCTTCAACTGGTGTATACGCCGGCCCGTTGCGTCTGCTAGCCCACGAGATCTGGGAAAGATTGAATTTGGGCCAGATTGTTCCTGCGGGTGTACATGAAGACGAGATATCTGCGTCACCCATTATAGACTCTGCTCTCGATGTAGATGTGGGACCCGCAGATACCACTACCACTGCCATCCGAAGTAAAGGAAACCCCAGGTTCGCGCGAGCCTGCAATATGATTACCGGAGAGGAACACAAGATCGTGGATCCTGACGCCACTTTGGAGAGCGCGACAGTAGAGATGTTGTCTATGACAAAAAAGTACGACGTGGCCGTCATTGACGAAATCCAGATGATCGCAGATGTCGGTCGTGGAAATGCTTGGACGTCTGCCGTATTAGGTATCAATGCCAAAGAGGTTCATCTCTGCGGAGAAGAGACTGCCGTTCCAATCATACAAGCTCTCCTTGCGGAGACCCACGATGAGCTTGAGGTCCGCCGATACAAGCGTCTGACCCCCCTTCAGATTGAAAAGAGTCTAGCCAATGACCTTGGAAAGGTGCAAAAAGGTGATTGCGTCGTCACTTTCTCAAGAGGCAGTATCTTCTGGTTGAAGAGCTCTATTGAAAAAGCTAGTGGTATGAAGTGTGCGGTCGTTTATGGAAAACTTCCCCCCGAAATTCGCAGCAGCCAGGCTGATCTGTTCAATGACCCTCACAGTGGGTACGACGTTATTGTCGGTAGTGATGCTATTGGAATGGGTCTGAATTTGTAAGTCTCCATATATTGTCCGTGGTATTTTCCTGAATCTCAATTCTCGTCCTAGAAAGATACGACGGATTGTTTTTGAAACTATTGGCAAATTCGATGGCGAAGTACGTCGGCTGCTCTCCATCTCACAAACAAAACAAATTGCTGGTAGGGCAGGTCGTTACGGGATGCTGCAAGAGCAATGCGGTTTCGTCACTACTCTCCTTCCTGAAGACCTGCCTTTCCTTGAACAAGCTCTAGCCAAACCTGTCGTGCCTCTTCCCGCGGCTATTTTAGGTCCAGACTACGAAAGCAGTCGTGAGATTGCACGCGTTCTTCCTCCCTCCGCGAGCTCGCGAACGATATACGACGCTCACATATACGTAGCTAAAACACAACCACATTACCGATTTTCGTCTTCCAACATTGACAAAGCCGCTGCAGTAATCGACGAATATTCTGATCAGCTAGTTCTTGACGATCGGATAACATTTCTACTAGCCCCGATTCCATGGCGAGAGCCAGAATGCATGGAAGTCTTGCGCAAACTTTTGAAGAGTTACACTGAGGAACTGTCTGTTGGAGTCATGGATTTATTCCAAGGTTCACAGTACCTAGAGACACTCTTATCTGTCGAAAATAAGATGTCGACTCTACCACTCCCTAAATCTAATTCCAAGACTTTGTCGACGCTAGAACTTTTCCATAAGCTGCTTGGGCTTTACGCTTGGCTAGCATTCCGAAACCCTGTCGCGTATTATGAGCCGGAGCTGGTGGAGGATTTGAAGCCAAGGGTCGAACGAGCGTTGCGTTGGGCTTTGGAGGGTGTCACGAAACATTCGCCTCGTAGAAATATTCAGAGTACGCCGCCTTTGGCACCGGTGATGCGCAAAGTGGAATTTAGGACAGCGGGAGATTTGAGGAAGCAGAGGAAGGCAGAGGCGTTGCAGATGAAGGAGACGAGGAATCGATTGGGTCCGGTTCATGCTTGAGCTATGAAGCGGCAATACCCTACGTGATCTCTGACCCATAATATTGTCCTAGCATCGTCGTTTTGTCGCAAGAGTAGTCAAACGCACACCTTTTCGGCCTTGATAGGTACTTATTGTACAATATCTAAGCAAATTTCTGACGCGACTACTATAAGATATAAAATGTCAACTTGAATTCCTAGTCATCTAAGTTTGTTAAGCATCTTGAAATCAAGCAACAACAACAGGCCACCCAGAAGAAAAGTCAAGGTAATTGATACCTAAATAAGATGGTCCGCCAATGGCGTCGCTCAATTTAACGTAGTGGTAAACCATTACGTCGCGCCCACTAACGGGGTCAACAAAAATACTCTGACCTGTGCAATCATATAATCAGGTTGATGGCGAAACATTCGGATCCACTAGGAGACATGGCTTACCACCAGGAGCGTAAACATTGTCGTGCGATTCAAGGACAGGTGTTCCAGTGGGCGGGGTAAGGTCCAATGTGATATCATTCCCGGCTTCACCATAGAATGGTCCCTGTCCATCCGCACCACGGCCTACGAGGACTTTGTATTCTTCCCCGGCGGGAGGGCGGGAGGTAGCCTACATGCAATAGAAATATTTTGAGCATTTGGCTGGATTTGAACATGTATCGAGAAAAGTAGGATTACGTTTGTATGGGCATTTAGGAACTATACTTACTCCGATGAGGGGAGTGATACCATCCGAGAAGAAGCAATAGTAGTACGGCTGGCTGGCTGGCTTGTAAACGAAGCCTCCCTCGGCTCGTCTACCGCTGTATCCAGCAAGATGGGTTCCTGGAGTAGGCTGGAGCAAATAATTGATAAGCAAGCAAGCTATACTGAGAATAAAGCGCACCGAGGCCTGGTCATTAACACCAGGATAAAGTCCGACTTGATATATACCATTCCAGTACGAGCCAAACGTCAACTGTAGTCCGACAGTGTCATCGATGATGTTGGGATCAACTGCAACAATTTTATCGATATCAGCTACAGGACGCGAATAGATCTCCAGAATGAATGTTTTTCTTACTGGCGTTGAAAACGTCACCGGTAACAGAACTAATAACTTCCCCCAGATCAGTCCAAGTACCGGGCATCATGGATGGACTAGTAGCAACACCAATAGCTGAATTCTGTGTGCCGATGGACGAAACGGCATAATACAAGGTATATAAACCGTCAATGAAGTTGATGTCAGGGGCCCATAAATTACAGTTCCCTGGAAGATCGATGATTGAGCAGGAGGATAAGGCTGAGCCTACGTTCGTCCAAGGGCTATATGTTACCAGAATGATTTTGATCAGCCCTGCAAAGGGGTCAAAGAGGTGCGAAGAAGAGAAGTATGCACCCTGATATAGCTGAGCTTGTCCAGATGGGTATGTTGCCGTTCGTGGAGAAGACGAAATATTTCTGTGATCATGAGATACGCCAATTGTATAAAAATTGCATAGAAGACGCACCCCTAGAGCTGAGTTGTACCAAATGGAAGGATCACGAACAACCACAGTGTCTACATAGTATTTCACGAATGAACGATTCCGTACTAAGGCGGTGAAGAGGAGAAAGTGTCATTTACCACTGCCTGTGATAGGATTTGGAGTTGCCCCGACAAACGTTGAAAAAGTGAGTACCAATCCAATGATAGTAGACTTCATTATGGTAGGAGGTAAACTGTGATGAGCGGACCATTATCGATGAATCTCACTCTGTTTATATACGAAAGATGTTCCTATAGCGCATGGCTGCCACTATCCATGATGATCTTGAATGTTGTTGAGTGAATCATGATTTCTTCAAATTGAATAATCACAGGGGTGAGCGCTTGGTAAACCTTGTGATTGACATTGCCTTCTGAAACGCATGAAAAAAACAATTTGAGCCAAAGTCGAAGGTAGGTTGAGGCCGGCGCCATTGAGGTGCTATGTCCAAGAGGCAACGAGCTGGAACTTCGTGACCATGATCCAATTTTGTTAGAGCGTTACTTCTGATTTCAGAACAGTGGAAGCAGAGTCGAGAAATTTTTTCATCAACTCGAAGACACATGAGCTTCCCTATTATCAGAATGAATATGATATTGTGACTCGGACGCACATGGTGCAGCAATAGAAAGTTACAAGAGGGAAATGGGACCGCCGTAGGGGTTCGCAAGAGTCATGAAACAGTTCAGAGAAGGGTTGTTGTCATCGGTCTACTTGCTGCTGAGTGCAGTAGCTTTGCTTTGTACGAAAAGATCTGAAGAGGCCTGGGGAAACGATACCTACTTCTATTTATGATGCTACTTAGTCTAGTATGAATCGGCCAAGTCACGAAGAGCTCACAACAGAATATAATATCCACTCACCCTTCGACAGAATGTCCATTGGAGGGATTTTGAGCCAACGCTGTCGTTCTAGTTCATGATAAATTGAGTATCCCTTCTCGCCACGGAATTAAGACAGGCCATGAGCTTATATTCATCTGTGTCTTCATAGATTATTCCGAGGATCAAACTCTGGATGAAGTCTGGTCAACGCTTTTAGGACGGAAGAATTTACTTTCGCTATCAAGTTGTTATGTTTCTCTGCTCCTCTCAAATATTTGAACTCCACTTTTCGAGGGGACGCAGAGTTCGGAGACGAGAAAGTTATTTATTGAATCGATTCCTTGTTAACTCGTCGTAGGCGCAAATGGTCGACTTTGGAACACAGTACAGACATACTATTAGCCGACTTGGTATATCATTGCGGTAGAACAGGCGGTAATCCTTCTACTCTAAAACAGGTCGGGGCGCCTATTACTTAATATTACTAAGATTACTTAACTTCGAGTAAAGAATTAGTCTGAGTAATCAGCTGTCATGTGCCAGCGCTTCGGGCTCTCGGGTCCCTACACCAGCGCTTATTCTCAGTTCTATATCAATATTGATTGCCGAGAAGTCCACCTATACACTTCATACATGTACATGCGTTTGGAGTCTGTCTACACGTTTTACACCTCACTTTGTAAGACTATCGTGAGCGCTCAATCCTCAGCACACTAACTGGTGTGAACGACTCTGGATTAATTTTACCTGTAAGACTATCGTGAGTGCTCAATCTAAGTAATCGTAAGTACTAGTCTACAGGCCGGAATAAAGACCACTTACCCTCAGGTGCACACTAACTGGTGTGAACAACTGAGGGCAATGTATGTATGTATGGCTATTTAATATGTATCTGTATCTACCTTGAAACGAGTCCGTACGGCTAGCTATCGGACGGAAGGAATATTGAAACGTGTATCGGAATGAATAAAATTGTTAAACACAAGTAAGATGATGAGGTTTTTATCGTTCCGGCGTACGAGAGAGCACTGCCCTTAGCATCCATCGGGACTTCTCCCCTCACCCGCATATTCTCGACACACTTATAGCCTTAAGGTATGATGATTCTTTCTTCCTTCCCCCTTTCATTTTCTCTGCCAACTGTAACTCCTTTCTACTTTTCTGCCCTTTATTTCCACAGAAATGTATGCTATTTCTATTGAATTTTAGCTTTTCAATTAGTTTTGATCTACTTAAACTTGCAGGAATTCTCCTCCTACTACTCCTGAATGCAATCGGAATGCTGAGCATGCATGTGAGAGAGAGTTCCGAGTAATGCACTCTCCACAGCACTGGAGACTACCTCAAGCATCTCATAACAGACCTGAACTTATTCCTTTTCCCTTCCCTCAAGCCTCTGGGGGCCTCCCTGCTAACCAGGTGGATACTCCATTTGAGGTTGTTAACCACAATGGTCAAGAGTTTCAGTTGACACAGAATATTGCTGCACAGCTGAGGAATCTGCCTCCATTGGTTCCTGTAAGACCAACTCAAAGTAGAAGGGGTAGAGAGGTAAGTTTTATTCTTGACTGCTTTTGCATCTTGACAATTGACTATCTGTAGACTGGACCTTCCAATGCACATCCTCAGCAGAATCAGGCTCAGCCTCAGGTAAACATAATGTGTTTTTTTTCCTTTCAAATAGCTAACTATTACTTTTGATTCATCTTGGCACTTGACTGTCTGTAGGCTGGACCTTCCAATGCACCTCCTCAGCAAGATCAAGCTACTGGGGTTGGTCAGCCTCAGGTAAACATAAATTTTAATTAACTGTTCTTTTCTATTTACTATTTTGCCTTCAGTATCAACATCTTCCACAGCATTTGCAGGCAATGTTAGCTTCTGTACCTCCACATCCTGTGCATGGTCAAAGAAGCAATCAATATGGAAGAGGTATGGACTTTCCTCCTGCTCCTCAACAACCTGCTTTCCCTTTCCCTCTTCCTGTCCCTCTTCCTCTTCCTGTCCCTCTCCCTCACTTTCAACCTCTTCCTCTTTCTCCTCCACCTGCTTCTCCTCCCCAAGTTATGGATTATGAGCCTCCTCCTGTTCCTTCCCCTTTGCCATCTCCATCTCCTCCTCCTTTTCCCCCACATCAGCCAGTTCCTGTAAATCCTCAGAATCTACCTATAGCTCTGAGGCCAGTTCAGGATGATGGAGTTTACAATGAGCTTTTCTTGGGCCAGATGGACAAGGAATGTGTCATGAATCGATCTTTTTTCATTATTCTTTTCTTTTATTATTCTTTTCCTTTTCTTTTATTTACTTATCTAATCACCAAAGCGCTTACACTAGCGCTTATTATATTTTCATTATTATTTAGGTTACACGCGTCAACCTTATTGTTCTCGCGTTGTCGTTTCACTTAGGCGCGACTCTCTCGTGCCTGTCAGTTCATTGACAGGACGACGTCATTATTGTTCCGCCTCCATGCTTCTTTTTATATTGCCTTATTGTTTACTCACCGAATACCTACAGCTTTACTTATGGATACGAGCGACTCTTATTGTAGATCCTCACGGTTACGGTGCGAGACGTCTCTCACGGTTTCATATCCCATTTTGTATATAAGACTAGATATTTGGTAGTTATATTCCTTAGCTCTATTCTCGTCTATTCTCCTCGGTAGCTAGACTTGTAGTTGGGTTGTTTTATCCATCCTCTTTTGCTTTTTCATCCTCTTGCTCATCGTCTATTGTGTGACGCCTGGTTGTCTCTTGTGAGAGCTAGCGAGTCGCTGACAGAATGTCCAAACTGTCATGCTTTACATTGGGAGGCAGAAAGGCACAAGAAATCCTCAAAGCGCAATCCTAAATTTGGTAAATGCTGCCGGTCTGGAAAGATTATACTCCCATTTCTCCAGAGGCCTCCTCTTGAGCTGGAAATGTTATTTAATAGTCAGGATCATAACTCTAAGCATTTTTTGGAAAACATCAGAGCTTATAATGCTGCCTTTGCATTTGTATCATTGGGCATGAAAACACAACCCCAAAATGATCCTGAGCTACCACAAACTGGACTGCGGCAGTTTAAAATCAAAGGAGAACTATTTCATAGTTTGGGCTCCCTCCTGCCAGAGGTGGGCAAGAATCCTGTTTATGCTCAACTATATATTATGACTCCTGAAACTGCCCTGGAAAGGCGCATGGTGAACAATGCCTGCTCTGGATTGCTTAATCCTATAATGACAGTTCTTGATGATTGCCTTTGAAGGAACAACCACTTCTTCGAACTGTACAAGACTGCCCATGAGCATATAGCTGATGAAGAACAGACAAATCCAGGGTCTGCAAATCATACTGTATGTGTTAGGCTTCACTTTTTGGACTCTACAGATTCAAGGAGATACAACTTGCCTACTGCAGAGGAAGTTGCTGTTATTCTTCCTGGGCCTGGTGAAGCTGCTGATCATAGAGATATTATTCTGCAGCATAAAGCAGGACCCCTTAAGAGAATAGTAGAGTATAATCCTGCATATGCCCCACTTCACTATGTATTGCTTTTCCCCAGAGGAGAGTTAGGTTGGCATAAAAAAATTCAATATGCTCATGGTGAAGGAACTAATCCAAATGAGGAGGATGAAACTGAGACTTCCAAGAGAATGTATGTTTCTCAGATGGAATACTATGCTTTTCGTCTTCATCAACGAAAAACACAGTTTGAAAGTTCTCATTTGTTTATGGCCAAGAATTTATTCCAGCAGTTCATAGTTGATGCGTTTGCCCAAGTGGACCAGCAGCAACTGTCCTGGCTTAAATGGCACCAAAAAGAGCTTAGAGCAGAATTATATTCAGGTTTAGTTGATGCTGTACAGGCTACAGATACAGATGTTGCAGATATTGGACAGCGTATCATTCTACCTTCCTCCTATATTGGGGGCTCAAGACATATGTTCCAGCTGTATCAAGATTCAATATCCCTTTCGCGTCATTTTGGAAAGCCAGATCTCTTTGTGACTATCACAGCTAATCCTAATTGTCCTGAAGTCAAGGCTGCACTACTCCCTGGGCAAACTCCCAATGACTGCCCTGATATCATAGCCCATGTATTCCGTGAAAAAGTTCACATTATACTGAACCTGATTGACAAAGGGTGTTTTGGGAAGTGCAGGGGTCGGGTGTACACTATTGAGTTTCAGAAAAGGGGTTTGCCTCATATTCATATCCTTATTTTTCTCCATCCAGAAGATAGATTTAAAGAGCCCCATCATATAGATCAACTTATATCTGCTCAGCTACCTGATTCAAACTCTCACCCAAAGCTATTTAAGTTAGTCCAAAAGCTGATGATTCATGGTCCATGTAGAGCACTCAATCCAAATGCCTCCTGCATGAAGGATGGAAAGTGTTCAAAGGGTTTTCCAAAACCTTTCCAGCCTGAGACTTCCCTTTCTGAAAATGGCTATCCAGTATATGCTCGGCCAGACAATGACAGAAAGTGCAAGAAAACTGTCAATGGTAGAGACATTGAGCTTGACAATACATGGGTGGTTCCTTATAATGCTTGGACACTCATGGAGTTGGAAAGCCATGTTAATACTGAATGCTGCATTTCTATCAGGGCTCACAAGTATCTTCACAAATATGTTTACAAAGGTCATGACCGGGCAACTATGCACATTGGTTCAAATCAGGATGAAGTGCAGTTGTATTTAGATTCACGTTATATTTCTGCTTCAGAAGCCAGTTGGAGATTGTTTTCTTATGCTATGCATGAAGAAAAGCCTAAAGTTACAAGGTTAGCTGTGCATACTCCTGGAGGTCAGATGGTTACATTTGATGCAGACAATGGACAAACATTGGAAGAGATTGTTAATGCTGCAAGCACCAAGAATAGCACACTCATGGGATATTTTAAAGCCAATGCAGAGGAAAAGGAGAGAGTTAGGGAGGATCCAGCAAATGCTGTAACAACAGCTCGGTCTCTGCTGTATCAAGAATTTCCATCAGAATGGGTTTGGAATAAAAGCAACCACAAATGGACAGTTCACAAAAAAGGTGACCCTGCTGTTGGTAGAATGTACTCTGTTCATCCAGCTGCTGGGGAGAGATTTTACATCCAGCTATTATTAACAGTTGTCCGGGGGGCCACTTCCTTTGCCCATCTTTGAACATATAATGGTGTTGAATACCCAACATTTCAGGAGGCATGCCTTGCTCAAGGCCTTTTGCAGAATGACTCTGAGTGGAAAGACTGTTTGGAAGATGTACGCCATATGCAGACAGGATCATGCCTTAGATCACTGTTTGCAACAATTTTGAAAGATTGTCACCCTGTGCAGCCAGGGTTATTATGGGACCAGTTCAAGCAGTATATATGTGATGACCTTGAACAGTACTTATTCAGTAAAAGAATTGTGGATAATCCAACACCAGAGCAAGTTGAGGATTATGGCTGTGGTGATGAAGGGAGAAAGCACGGAGGAAAGCACAGGCTCAAGCACAAGCCGAAGTGAGGAGTGGGTCTAGCACCACACACAAAGGCTGAAAGAGATAATGATCAAGACAGCAGCGATAGCACGAGGGCCAATTGCTAGGGTCGCACAAGGAAGACTAGTTCCAAAGACCAAGTAAGTATATTGAAGGTAAACGATGATACAAGTACTAACCTAGTTCCAAAGACCAAGAGGTCAAGATGGGGAACTAGGTGTCAGCTACTGTACTATATATACAAGGGTTCGGATGAGTAAGCGACAGCGCGGGAAGCCGATAGAAGTGTCTGGAATGTGATGGAAGGTTCTGACAAATGATAGATGTGTCAGCGACTCGCTAGCTCTCTCAAAAGATAACCAGGCGTCACACGATGAATGATGAGCAAGAGGATGAGAAAAGCAATGAGGATAAAACAACCCAACTACAAGTCTAGCTACCAAGGAGAATAGATGAGAATAGAGCTAAGGAATATAACTACAAAATACTTAGTCTTATATACGAAATGGGATATGAAACCGTGAGAGATGTCTCCCACCGCAACCGTGAGGATCTACAATAAGAGTCACTCGTATCCATAAGTAAAGCTGTAGGTATTCAGTGAGTAAACAATAAGGCAATATAAAAAGAAGCATGGAAGCGGAACAATAATGACGTCGTCCTGTCAATGAGCTGACAGGCACGAGAGAGTTGCGCCTAAGTGAAACAACAATGCGAGAACAATAAGGTTGATGCGTGTAACCTAAATGATAATGAAAATATAATAAGCGCTAGTGTAAGCGCTTTGGTGATTAGGTAAGTAAATAAAAGAAAAGGAAAAGAATACTAAAAGAAAAGAATAATGAAAAAGATCATTTCATGACATTACCCCCTCCCTAGAGCACGAGTTCCACGAAGCGCTTGTCGTCTAACGAAATTTTCGGAGGGTAATTGTGATGGCGTGTTTTCGGTGTCTGGCGGAGGCATAGGGCGGAATAATTCGGTCGGAAATAAGGAAATAGGAATCTCGAGTCTACTTAGAGTGGTGGGTTTGGGTTTGGTCGGGTTTTTGTCATGGAATTCTTTCAACAAATCAGAGGAATGTGTGATGTTGGATCGAGGTTCCCAAGTATCCTCATGCGGTCCATATCCCCGCCATCAGACTTTGTATTTAATTCCCCTTCCTACCTTTCATGAGTCGAGAATCTCCTCGACCTCAAACTCTTCTTCTTCTCCTACAATGATAGGAGGTGGTCTAGTATTCCGTGGTTGAGAAGGGAATTGTGGTTCCCTGTAAGGGGTAAGGAGGACTTCATTGAAAACATTGTGGATACGTTTCCATGTGGAGGGGATGTCTAGTTTATAGGAACTAGCACCTATCTTCTTCTGAACTGTAAATGGTCCAAACCGTTTGTCTCCTAACTTTTTCATCGGCTGGTCTGTCAACAAGTTAGTTCCCTCAAGCCAGACCTTATCGCCTGGCTTGTACTCTACTCCAACTCTTCGCTTCCAGTCATAAAACTTCTTCATATCCTCGTTGGCCTTTCCTAAGGCCGTGTCATGAAGTGAGCCCACCCCCTATCATTTTCCTTTCTTTACGATACACCATCCAAGCCCCCCTACCTACAATAATCATTCCGGAACATTCCATTCCATTCTATTAGTTCCATTCCTTGTGCCGGAGCTATACAGTATTACCTCATAGTTCCCACGCTCCACCTTGTATATATAAGCCAGCCCCCACAACCTGGTCCCTTATCTTGACCTCTTTGTCGTTGGGACCAGGTATGTCTTGAACTTACTTACTTGTATTTATTATCAATATAACTTTGTCGTTGGGACCAGTGTCCGCTTCCGCCTAAGTCTCCGCTCCGCTCCGCCACCGTCGTCACCTCTTTGTGACATTAGGTCAAGATCCCTTACTGCACTGATAGCCTACCGATTAGGTTATCCTTGCAGGCTCCGCTTCCACCACGTCTACAGACACCTCCGCACCAAGCCTGCCCGCCCAAGCTATCGACTGCTCTGCCTACCCACACGCTTTTGATACTAAAGATCAAACCCACATCCACCGCAGCAAAAGCAGCTCCTGGGCTGATTGCAGTTCTCAACCCTGTCCAAACGCTGCTGCCAACTCCATCAGTGAAGAGGAGAACCTTTCCGACGGTACCGTGATCACACCCATCCTTATCCCTACTCCCACTGCACCCCCATCCATTATGTCGACCTCTGAAGTCAACACAAACCAGCTCATGGCACAGCTCATCGAGCAGGTGGCCCAGCTCACGGCCAACCTCCACAAAGCCTCAGCCAAGTCCAGTATGAATAAACCTGAGCTCTTCAAAGGCTCTAGTAGTGCAGAAGCACGTCGCTTCATTGCTCAGTATCAAAGCTGGGCAATGGAACAACCAGATCTGAGTAGCAACGAAGGGAAGCTGATCAAGGCAGCGCTAGGATTCTTCTCAGGCAAGGCTGCTGACTGGGCCACACCATACCTCCTAGAATTCAGCCATAACCAACAACCTTTCAATGGACGATGGGAAGACTTCAAAACAGCCTTCACCCTCCGATTTGAATCCATTGATGCAGGTATGGAGGCCCGGAATGCAATCCAGCATCTCCGGCAGGCAAAAGGTCAAACGGTAGCGGAATTTGCACAGAATTTCAAGGACATTGGTGATCGGACCGGGCTTTCAGACGTCGACCTGCGAGAACGCTTCCATAGCGGCCTCAACCCAGAGATCCGACAAAATCTCATTGTGGTCAATATAGCCCAGGGACTGGCTCCCACCCTGGAGGAGGCTATCAGGCGAGCAATTTCAGTGGATGTGTTCCTGCACGATCCCACCATGACAGGTCGCAACCCAGGCACCTCCCATATCTCCTCCCCCCCTGCCAACTCCCATGCTATGGATGTCGATGCCACACACACTAGTGGTAACAGCAGAGAAAGCTTCGTGGCCCAGATGAGAGGAAGGTGTTATGGGTGTGGCTCGCAGAGTCACGAAAAGAGGAACTGCTCATACAAGGAGACAGTTTGCCGCTACTGTGGACGACGAGGCCACCTAGAATCAGTCTGCCAAGACAAGTTCATGGGTCTAGAACGTGGCCGGGGTAAGCGCCAACAACCCCGCCGTCAACAAGTCTCTGCTTCTGCTTCGACACCGTTCACCCTCTTCCCCAATGAACCTGTCCAAATTGCCGCGTCCATTCCAGCTCCCACTGCTCCGTCCCCACTTACGCCTGACCTCTCCACCCAGATTGCCCAGCTCCAGGAGCTCCTTAACAGAGCCAATGCCATGGCCCCAGCACCAGGTTCTCAGGAGGGTTTTTAAAGCGGGTGCCCGTCTCGGCTGCATCGAGAGTACCCGTAAACCAGTTCGCTATACATTCCACATCTGCGTATGATTCTCTCCCATCTTGTAAAATATCTACTATTTCGGAATTGAACTCCAATTCATCTCACTTCCGAATTAACGCAAAACTAAGAGGAAGAAATCACAGTATAGCAACTGCAGCCATGGTTGATTCTGGAGCCACTGCTCTATTTTTGAACCAAGAGTTTGTCACCCGTCACCGTGTAAGGACCTTCCCACTCAGGAAACCCATTGGCGTCTTTAACATTGATGGGTCTGCTAACCGAGCAGGGCAGATCACACACTTTGCACGCCTAGCCCTGACTGTTGATAACCAAGAACGGTGGACAGACTTGCTAGTAACCAATCTGGGAGGCGAAGACCTAATCTTAGGACTCCCCTGGCTACGTAAGGCCAATCCAGATATTGACTGGGAGAAAGGACGACTCACAGTCAGATCCCAACAAACAACGATAGAGGAGGTGGAAGAGCAAGACACGGCGGAGGAAATTGAAACTGTGATCACCCCTGAACCACCACTTGACACACTGGATGAGGAGACAGAAGAGTCGCCCATACACCGCATTCGAGCAAACCGACGAACCCGACGTGCATGGGTGAAGTCAGGAATCTTACACGAACAAACAGATGAAGTCTGGTGTGCTGCAGGGTTCACCTACTCCCAACAGCTAGCGGAACAAGCCCACAAAACAAAACCCATGAAAACCTTTGAAGAAATGGTCCCAGAACCCTACCGCGATTTCGAAAAAGTATTCTCTGAAACTGCTTCAGAGCGCCTCCCTGACCACCAACCCTGGGATCATGCTATAGAATTGATCCCAGGTGCACCGGAAACCATGCGCACAAAAGTCTATCCAATGTCATTGAATGAACAAGGTGAACTCGACCGCTTCCTGGATGACAACCTCCGAAAAGGCTACATTCGCCCCTCAAAATCGCCACTGTCTTCACCCGTCTTCTTTGTTAAGAAGAAAGATGGGAAGCTCCGCTTCGTACAGGATTACCGGAAACTCAACCAAGTAACCCTAAAGAACCGCTATCCTCTCCCACTGGTCGCTGACATTGTCAGCCGTCTACAGGGGGCACGGTACTTCACCAAATTTGACGTCAGATGGGGCTACAACAATGTCCGGATTAAGGAGGGTGATGAGTGGAAGGCCGCTTTTGCAACCAACCGAGGGTTATTTGAACCCAGTGTAATGTTCTTCAGTCTCACCAACTCGCCAGCTACCTTCCAAGCGCTCATGAATTCCATCTTTTCAGACCTAGTGGCGGCTGGTAAGGTAGCAGTCTACCTAGACGACATCCTCATCTTCAGTAACAATTTGCAAGAACACCGGCAGGTGGTGCGAGAGGTACTAAAGCGGCTGGAGAAACATGACCTCTACCTGCGACCAGAGAAATGCGAGTTTGAGGAGCTTCAGGTTGAGTATTTGGGACTAGTGATATCAGAAGGTGAAGTGCGCATGGATCCAGTAAAAGTAGCTGCAGTCCGCGACTGGCCTACCCCAAAGAATCTACGAGAACTACGGGGATTCCTAGGCTTCGCTAACTTCTACCGTCGATTCATACGGAACTTTGCCCGCATAGCACGCCCTCTGAACGACCTAACAAAAAAGGATACAGGCTTCAGTTGGGGGACACACCAACAACAAGCATTCGATACCCTAAGGGAAGCATTCATCACAGCACCGGTACTGGCACTCTGGGACCCTAATAGGCTCACACAACTTGAGGTAGATGCATCAGGCTTTGCTACGGGAGGAGCCCTAATGCAGAAACAAGACGACGGCCAGTGGCACCCAGTGGCATTTCGATCAGCCTCCATGCAAGCAGCTGAACGAAACTACGAAATCTATGACCGAGAGATGCTCGCTATCATCGAAGCATTAAAGGACTGGAGAAGCTTCCTGGAAGGTTCACCACAACCGTTCGAGATTCTCACCGACCACGCAAACCTGGAATTCTGGCGTTCTGCTCAAGACCTCAGTAGACGGCAGGCGCGATGGGCACTATGGTTGTCCCGATTCGACTTCCAGCTCACTCACCGCCCTGGCAAGTCCAACACTCAGGCAGACGCTCTCTCTCGTATGGCAGCACATCAGGTTCTGGATAGCGAAGATAATCGACAACAGATTGTTCTGAAACCAGCCCATTTCATGCAAGTGGCAGCTACCTCACTACAAAACCCACTGGAGGACCGCATCCGACAGGCGTCTCAAAAGGAGGCCCAAGTACTGGAAGGACTGGAAGAGCTTAGGAGAAGCGGTCTCAAACGCTTGGCCAATGGGATAGCAGAATGGGAAGAAGACAAGGGACTAGTATACCACCGAGGAAGAGTATATGTCCCACCAGATGATGACCTCCGGAAAGAAGTACTCAAGCAATGCCACGATAACCCCTCTGCTGGCCACCCTGGACTTCACAATACCCTTGACCTCGTCAGCACCCACTTTTGGTGGCCCACCCTGCGATCCTTTGTAGAAAAATATGTTGAAGGATGCGAGACTTGTGCAAGGAAGAAGATACAGAGACACCCACGAGCAGTAACACTACCTCTAGACGTCCCAGCAGGCTTGTGGGAAGAAGTGGGAGTTGACTTGATCACACAGCTGCCCAACTCGCAAGGGTATGACGCGATTCTAGTCTGCACGGACCTTTATGGTAAACAAATCCATGCAATTCCTTGTACAACTTCAATCACAGCAGCAGGTGTGGCCGACATCTACTATCGCGAAATTTTTCGCCTCCATGGTCTTCCCCTCCGCTTTGTATCAGACCGGGGACCCCAGTTTGCAGCAAAACTCATGCGATCATTACTCTCCCGCCTAGGAATCAAATCAAACCTCACCTCAGGGTACCACCCCCAAGCAAACGGACAGACCGAACGGGCAAACCAAGAAGTCGAAAAATACCTCAGACTCTATGTGGGACGCCGCCAGGATGACTGGGCGGAGCACCTACCTATGGCGGAATTTGTGATTAACTCTCGCACCCACTCTGCACTTGGAACGTCCCCATTCGAACTCACCTATGGTTATCTGCCTCTATTTAACATTCCAGTTGGACAACGGAGTGGGATTCCGGCGGTGGATGATCGCATCCAGATACTGCGGGATGCACGACAGGATGCTGGGGCGGCGCTACACCTGGGGAAACGACGGCAAAAGGAAAACTACGAACGGGGAAAACGAAAGGCACATCAATTCCAAGTTGGAGATCAGGTCTGGCTAAGCGCAGAGGACATCAAGCTCCAACTTTCCAGTGAGAAACTTGGGGATCGACAGCTAGGACCTTACACCATTTTGCAGAAGGTTGGGCCCCTGGACTACCGTTTAGACCTCCCACTATCCCTGGACCGCATCCATCCTGTGTTCCATGTTGATAAATTGTACCCTTGGAGAGGGAACACCGTAAACGGCGAAATTGCAACACCACCGGAACCAGTATATCTAGAGGATGAGGATGAGCCGGAGTATGAAGTCGAGGACATCTTGGATAGTCGGATTAGGTGGAAGAAGCTAGAGTACTTGGTAAAGTGGAAAGGCTACGATGCAGGACACAACTCATGGGAACCTGCACCAAATCTTGAACACGCCCCAGCAACTATCCGAAAATTCCACAAAAAGCACCCTCAGGCGGCAAAAGCTTGACCATTGAGGGCAATGGTCATAAGGAGGGGGGTAATGTCATGAAGTGAGCCCACCCCCTATCATTTTCCTTTCTTTACGATACACCATCCAAGCCCCCCTACCTACAATAATCATTCCGGAACATTCCATTCCATTCTATTAGTTCCATTCCTTGTGCCGGAGCTATACAGTATTACCTCATAGTTCCCACGCTCCACCTTGTATATATAAGCCAGCCCCCACAACCTGGTCCCTTATCTTGACCTCTTTGTCGTTGGGACCAGGTATGTCTTGAACTTACTTACTTGTATTTATTATCAATATAACTTTGTCGTTGGGACCAGTGTCCGCTTCCGCCTAAGTCTCCGCTCCGCTCCGCCACCGTCGTCACCTCTTTGTGACAGGCCGCTCCTACCTCCTCTCGAACCTTCCTCATTCCATCTGCAAACACCTGTGCTGTGGGGTTGTCCGAAGTCATGTGAGGTGCCATACCTTTATAGGGATGTCTACCATTGTCAGCATAGAAGGGGGAAACTTTCATCACAGAATGTACTCGATCGTTATAGGCGAACTCTGCAAGTGGTAACCACTCATGCCAGTTGTTTTGATGATAACTAATGAACAAACGGAGATAATGTTCTATCTCCTGATTTGTTCGTTCTGTCTGGCCGTTGGTCTGTGGGTGATACGCCGTGGTGTAGTTTGCTTCTATTCCTAAAAGACAGTAGAGTTCCTTCATGAAACGAGAATGATACTGAGGTCCTCGATCATGTATGATCTTTCGTGGAATCCCATGTATAGAAAAGATACAATCACGATAAATTTTCGCCATTCCCTCTGATGTGACTGTAGTGTGCGACGGAACAAGTCGTAATCTTTTGGAAAAATGATCGATAAACACCGATATGGCATTATATCCTCCCGATTCCGGTAGTTCCCCTATCATATCAGTGCCGATTATCTGCCATGGTTCAGTTGGTATCGCATGTGGATGAAGTTGTCCAACTGGCTTGGTACGATGTGATTTTGTTGCCTGGCATTTTTCGCAACCTTCGACATATTTCCCTGCATCTCGTGTCACCCCTGGCCACCAGTAGTCCCGAGTGATCAACTCCGTGGTCTTGTACTGTCCTGGGTGTCCCACTAGCAGCGTGTCGTGGTACTGAGTGATTATTTTGGACCGGAGTAGGCGGTTTTTTGGTACATAAACATGCCCTTTCCATGTAATGACTTTGTCGGTTTCAGTCCACTCCATGTTTTTGGCAGCTAGGGCATCCTGTACAGTTCGATCTACTTGGTTTCTACTCTTTCGGATCTCTGATAACAGGAGATCTTCAGGAGCCAATAGGTCAAGAGCATGGATGAAAAATTCCGGTTTCAGGAGAACGATGTTCTCGTTGTCCTTGTCCCCCGTCTCAAGACCTGTCATCCTTGACAGGGCATCAGCTTTCGTCATTTATTTACCAGGCTTATGAACAAGATCGAAATTATACTCAGCTAACTCCAGTACCCAGCGCGCTTGTCGTCGGTTGAGTTTCTGCGGCTTCTTGAAGTACTGGAGGTTTGTGTGATCCATAAAAATTTCAATCTGTTCTTCCGCGCCTAACAAATACTGTCGCCAGTCATCAAGTGAGTCCATAATCGCCATGAGTTCTTTGTCATAGATTTCGTAATTACGCTCAACCTCATTGAGGGAACGTGAACGAAAAGCGATTGGATACCACCTATTGTCGACAAACTGTGATAAGACTGCGCCATTGGCATAATCAGATGAATCAGCCTCGACTCGGAATTGTCCCTGGTTACGAGGAATCAATCAAACGACTTCCTCACAAATATGGTGTTTCAACTCTTCGAACGCCTCCTCCTGGTCTTTCTCCCACTTCCAAGTCCCGTTTCCTGTGAGCTGTGTTAGTGGCTTTGCTACAAGACTGAATCCATGAATGAATCGTCGGAAGAAGTTGCAGAATCCTAGAAACTGCTGGACGTCGCGCTTCTTTTGTGGAGTAGTCCATTCTCTAACGGCTTGTACTTTCTTGGGATCCATGCAAATAGTTCCGTTACCAATGATGATACCAAGGTAGTCGATAACCGGTTTTTCGAAAGAGCATTTTTCGGGTTTAAGAAATAGTTTGTGCTCCCGTAGAATATTGAGTACTTGCTTTACAATTCGTCGATGCTCTTCTATACCGTCGGTAAAAATCAGTATGTCATCCATGTAAACGATAACATGACCTCTATTGACGAGATCTCGCAGGATATGGTTCATAAAACCTTGGAACGTCGCAGGAGAGTTAGTGAGTCTGAAGAACATAACGGTTGGTTCAAATAACCCCTGGTTAGTTTGAAAGGCCGCTTTCCATTTGTCACCTTCCTTTATGCGGATGTTGTTGAATCCCCATCTGATATCCATCTTCGTGAAGATTTTAGCGCCTTTTAAATGATTGATTAGCTCCTGAATGAGAGGAAGTGGATACTGGTTTTTAACCGTCATCTCGTTCAGTTTACGATAGTCTTGTACCGGTCATAAGGTGCCATCTTTCTTTTTGACAAAGAAGAAGGGGGATGCCATCTGCGAGGTCGAAGGTCGGATTCGTCCAGTTTGAAGGTTTTCTTCAAGGAACTTGTCGAGTGCCTCTTGTTCCTTTGGGTTTAGCGGGTATACTTTACAATCTAAAGGTTTGGAACCTGGCGTTAGATCGATAGCGTGGTCCCAAGGACGTCATTGTGGCAACTGGTCAAATTCCTTCTGACTGAAAACATCAGGATACTCTTCGACGTAGGGTTTGGAAGTGTCGAACTCTTCAACTGTTTCTTTCTTGGCTTGTTCCTCTGTCCACTTTCGTGACTGTACCTGCTCATGAACATATCTATCCCAGTCAAACAAGAAAAGCTGTTCGCCTTCCTGCAATGCTGCTCTAGAATGGGTATCCTCTGGTGTCCAAAAGTGTGGGTTGTAACCGCATCTTGTTGGACACCTGTCGAAAGTCAGTTCAGACGTTTTCCAATCAATGCTAGGGTTATGATGTCATAGCCAGTCTAGTCCTAGAAAGATATTATTCTTTCCTAGACTTACCACTCCGAACTGGATGATCTCTGAATGATCACCGATAGTCATCTGGATCTTGACATACTTGTCTATTGATCCGGAATCATTGAGTGTACCGTCGGCATTGTAGACAGGTGTTTTGATTGGTAAATCTTTCGTGATGAGGTTGTGCCGTTTGATGAAGTCCGAGTCAATACATGAACCAGTAGCTCCACTGTTGAGAAGTCCTTCTGTGACGATTTGTCGACTATCCTCCAGTGTTTCAAGTATTGCTGGAAGTTTCAGACTTTTGCCACGTGTCCTGCGAACATAACTTCTTTTGTTCTTGAGACTCCGGATGGCGGTGACTGCCGTTTTCCAGTTCCGTTTTCGTATGTCCATGACGGTTTCTTCTGAGGCTTCTTTCTCCCGGGAAGAGGGCATCCAAGTTCGTAACAATCCCACTGCTCTCGGGATCTGGTCTTCTCTAACTCTCTGAGTTAGCCATTCAGCAGTGTCGGGTTTGTACCGTATAGGTTTTTCGGTTTTTTCGGTTTTATGTATGAAGGTGGACGCGTTTTTCTGTTTAGTACCTGTACTGATTACATAATCAACGCCATTATCAACAAATTCCGAAATGTCCATGTGCGAAGGCTCCTGCAGACCTATATCTACTGCGGAGCCTTTGGAAAACCCAAATCGTTAATGAAATCTGTACGTTCCTTCTGTCGCGACGTAGGCGGAAGCGACTGTGGGAGGTGATCAAAGCACAGCACAAGCACAAACCTGAGTGTGAGTAACGCTCAACACACAAAGGCAAAAAGGAAAAGTGATCTCAGCGACAGTGATAGCACGAAGGGCCAATCACAAGGGTCAAATAAGGCAGGCTAGTTCCCAAAGACCAAGTCAATATTGAGTGTACACAAAGATACAAACACGAACCTAGTTCCCAAAGACCAAGAGGTCGAGATAGGGAACTGGTAGCTGTCTACTGTACTATATATACGAGTCTGAAACAATAGGAACCCAGGTAAGGGACAAGGGTAAAAGAACAAAGAACAATAGATATCAAAGAACAAGAACGCGAGAGTGAAATACTGGAAAGCGAATGAGAAACAAGGGAAGAACAATAAACTAATGACAGCGCGGGAGTGAGTGGTCATCTGAGCGATGAGTAACGAACGCGGTCATGTGGTTACTAAAGCATGTGAAAAGGAAGAAAGAAAGTGATAAAGAAAATGATATAGGTACTTAGTTGTCACGACATTACCCCCCTTCTACAGTCGATGTCCCAGCGACCAGCTCCGTAAGGTTTTCATAGGCTTGCCAGGGCAGCGAATTAAAAATGGCCGCCGAGATTTTCCGTGGTGCATTGGGGTGTGTCCGATAAAAGTCTGCAATTTCTTCGTCACTTGATCCCTTCACATTCTCCTCATTCTCCCAACTGTCCTGTCCTTCATCATAACCCTTCCATCGTACCAAAAATTGTAGCTTCTTCCATCGCCCATAGAACCTACTGTCCAAAATTTTGTCCACATCATAGAACTCTTCCCCCTCCACGATCTCCGGATCCGGTGGTGGTGGCCTAACTCCATTAACCTCGTTCCCTTTCCATGGTGATAGTCGATTAACATGGATGTTGTCGTGGATCTTCATCCAAGTTGGTAGGTTAAGGCGATATGTCAGAGGTCCGGTCTTTTCTGCTACTTCGAATGGCCCGAGTCGCCGACTCCCAAGTTTTTGATTTTTCTGTCGAATCTTTAGGTTCTGTAGTGATAGCCATACCGGTTGTCCAACTGTGAATGTCTGAACCTCCCTCGTGTCATCTCCCTTAATACGCTCCTTACTCATCCTAAGAGCTGCCTCTGCATCCTCCCGGGCATGCTGTAGCAACGTCAACCGCTGATCTATTGTTGGGTACTTGTTCCAAACTTGGATTGGAATCGTAAATTCGGGGGTGTATCCATAGAGGGTTTCGAATGGAGAATGATCGTGAGCGGAGTGAATTCGAGAGTTGATAACAAACTCAGCGGTAGGTAGTAGTTGATCCCAATCATCTTGTCGTCGGCTGATATACATGCGAATGTATCGTTCAATCTCCTGGTTTGCTCGTTCTGTTTGACCGTTGGTTTCAGGATGATATGCTGTTGTGAGTGCTGATTCTACTCCGAGTCGTTTCAAGAGTTGCCGCATTACATCTGCCGCGAATTGGGGGCCTCTGTCCGAAATGAACCGTCGAGGAAGACCATGAAGTCGGAATATTTCGCGGTAGAAGAAGTCGGCTACGCCCTCAGCAGTGATTTCTGTTGTGGTTGGGAAGCAGTGGATCATCTTGGTATAATGGTCAACAAAGGTTATTACAGCATTATGTCCGTCCTGGGTCATGGGGAGCTCTCCGATGAGATCTACGCCAATATCCTGCCACGGACCATCCGGAACAGGAAGAGGCTGAAGCGGAGAGGAGTGGTGTGGATTGAGTCGCTTCCGTTGGCAGAGGTCACATCCTTCTACATATTTGTCCACAAATGACCGCATCCCTGGCCACCAGTATTGCCTGCTAACGAGTTCTAACGTACCATGCATCCCCGGGTGTCCAGCTGTAGGCGAATCGTGACATTGTACCAGTACCGCCTTCCGGAGCTCCGGGTTAGGTGGTACGTATACCTTGTTTCGATAGTACACCAAACCGTTGTCTTCTTTCCACTCATCCAATCCCCCTGTCAACACTCGTGGTCCCTTCAGGCTCTTTAATCCCTCCAATACCTCTGCCTCTCGTTCGCTAACCTGTCGGATTCGCTCCAATAGGGGGTTTTGGAATAGTACCATGTGCGCCGCATTGATAAAGTGTTGTGGTTGGAGCACCGTTTGCTCCTTGTTGTCTTCCGCATCGATTACCTGATGGTGTGGCATCCGTGAGAGAGCATCGGCTTGTGTGTTCGCTTTCCCGGGGCGGTGTTTGAGTCGAAAGTCGAATCGGGAAAGCCAGAGGGCCCATCTTGCTTGTCGACGACTAAGATCTTGTGCTGTCCTCCAGAACTCCAGGTTTTGATGGTCGGTAATGATTTCGAATGGTTCGGGTGAGCCTTCTAAATAGTGCCTCCAATCCTTGAGTGCTTCGATAATGGCAAGCATTTCCCTATCGTAGATTTCATAGTTCCGTTCTGCTGGATTCAAGGATGCGGATCGGAATGCGACCGGGTGCCAAAGTCCATCGTCCTGTAATTGCAACAGTGTACCCCCTGAAGCGAATCCCGAGGCATCTACTTCAATCCGCGTCGGCTTTCCTGGGTCCCATAAGACCAGAATCGGGGCTGAGGTGAAGGAGTCCCTTAATGATTCGAATGCTTCCTGTTGCGCCGTCCCCCATTGCCATTTGATGTCTTTCCGTGTAAGGTCGTTAAGTGGTCGCGCTTTCTTTGCAAATCCTTCAATGAACCGTCGGTAGAAATTAGCAAAGCCCAAGAAACCTCGAAGGTCACGGAGTGAAGTAGGGACTGGCCAGTTTTTCACTGCCTCAATCTTTACCGGATCCATCCGTACTTCCCCTTCACTGATGACAAGTCCCAGGTATTCAATGGACGTTTGTTCGAACTCGCATTTTTCGGGTCGTAAATAGAGGTCATGTTGAGCCAGACGGGTGAGGACTTCGTGAACTACGGTTCGGTGTTCTTCTAGGGTTTCGGTGAAGATGAGAATATCATCTAGATATACAGCCACCTTTCCTGAGGCAATCAAGTCAGCGAAAATTGAGTTCATGAGGGCTTGAAACGTAGCGGGCGAGTTTGTTAGGCCAAAGAACATGACCAAGGGTTCGAAGAGTCCTCGGTTAGTTGCAAACGCTCCCTTCCACTCATGTCCTTCCTTCACCCGCACATTGTTGTATCCCCACCGTACATCAAACTTGGTGAATATCTTGGACTTTCGTAATCGGCTGATGATGTCAGTAACCAGGGGAAGTGGGTACCGGTTCTTGACAGTGTATTCGTTCAGTCGTCGGTAGTCCTGTACAAAACGAAGTTTCCCATCCTTCTTTTTGACAAAGAAGACTGGAGATGCTAAGGGAGATTTGGAGGGGCGAATGTATCCTTTTCGTAGATTTTCATCCAGGAATCGGTCTAGTTCTTCTTGTTCATTGGGTGACATCGGATAGATTTTGGTGCGCAAAGTTTCGGGTGTATCAGGCCTAAGATCAATGGCGTGATCCCAGGGTTTGTGCTCTGGAAGACGTTCAGATTCCTTCTCTGAAAAGACTTTAGCGTATTTCTGATAGATAGTGGGTACCATTTCCTCAAAAGTCTTCTCCGGTTTATCCTTGTGTGCTGCCTCCGCCAATTGTTGAGAGTAGGTGTATCCTGCTGCGCACCAAAGCTCTTCTGTCGTGTGACTGATGATACCTGCCCGCAGTAGTGCTCTCCTTCTCTTTCGATTGCCCAATAGTCGATACAGGGGTGTGCCTTCCTCATATTCATGAATTCCCAGTAGTTCTTCAGACTCACTTATGGGTGGAAGCGGAACATATTCCGGATTAATTGCCAAGAGTCCGTCCGTTGTCCCTCCGATGTTACCTTCCTTCAAATCCGGGATCTCCTCGATAGTCATGGCTGGGAGTGCTCGTTTGGTGGTTAGTTGGGCTAGACGTCCTTCCTTCCAGTCTATATCAGGGTTCACTTTCTGGAGCCAGGGGAGTCCTAGGATGATGTCTTCCGAGCCCAGGTTAGTGACCAGGTATTCGAGAGGTTGAGGTGGGTTCTGATCTACGGTCGAAAGGAGTCGTGCAGAATGGGTAATTTTGCCCGCATTGTTGAGCGTTCCATCAATATTGTAGAGAGTGATGGGATGAGTGAGGGGACGTGTGTGGATGTAGTGCTTATCCACAAAGCGTTGATGTAGGAATAGGCCTGTGGCCCCGGAATCTATCATTGCTGCATTACTGGTACTCTTGAATCTCCCTTGTAACTTAATCGGTACGCGAAAATGAGAAACATCGCTGAATTGGGTGGAACCGAGGATACATGAGGAGATAGAATCGTAATTAGAGTACAGTTTGGGGAACCCGGCAGCAGCCGAGTCAGGTTCCCACTTTAAAAATTCTGCCGGAGCTCTGAGATTTGGTCCGCCAACGCTTTCTGGTTGTCCGTTAACTGCTGTAGAATCGAGGAGAAGTCAGGGAGCGGGGTGGGTGTAGCAGCAATAGAGGTGGCAGGTTCGGCAATGATAGAAGTGGCGGCGGCAGTACGAACCATGTTCGGTCTAGGGAGGCCCATGAATTTCCTTCGACAAACTACGGCTATGTGTCCTGTGAGTCCACAGTGGCTGCAGATGTCCCGTTCGTGGTGTCCATCTGCTTTTCGGTGGTTCTTGGATCCGCATCCGTAGCATTTCCCTGTCATGAACCTTCGATAGTCCTCCGCAGATCGCCCTGTGCTAGTGGCATCCACGTCCATGGCAAATGGATCCCGGGCCGGAGTGAATGGAGTTGGATGGAAGGCGTTTGTGTTCTGGGAATAGGAGTAGTTTACCAGGTTTTGTCCCTTCTCCCTGGCTCGTTCAATCTGTCTATTGTCAATTCGGATGGACTCTTTGATCAAGCTGTCGAGGGTGTCTGTGTTAGCTGAAGAGAGGACCAGACCGTCTTTGATACGTGCTGCTAGATGTTGGTAAAAACGATCTCGGAGGTCTGGGTCTGAGTATCCAGTACGGCTTGAGTACTGTTTGAACGATGCTGCATAGGCAGCGACGGTGGTTTTTCCCTGAAAGAGGACCTTCAAGGCGTCCTTGGCGTCTACAACCGGGTTTACTGTCTCGAAGCGGGCTTTGAAGGCATCCTTGAACTCCTGCCAGGTGGGATAGACAAGAGTGTCGACAGCACCACTAGCTACCTGGCTAATGTTTTCGGAAACTGGGGTAGCCCAGATTGCCGCATCACCTTCGAGGAATGAAATTGCGGATTTGATGCGTTCCCCCTCGTTCGTACGCAATGTTTGTACTCCGTTGGCCCATAGCTCAAATGCGGCTATAAAGCGACGAGCATCATCGCTTCTTTTCCCGTCGTAGGGCTGAGGCTTGCTGACCCCTTTGTTGGTGCTAATATTGCCCGCCATGCTAGATACTACCTGCTGGAGTTGCGATTGTTGTTGGACTAATTGCCCAATCAAGTTTCCGAGTTCTTGGGCGGAGAAGTTGTGAGTCATTTCGGTATCGGAGTCGGATCTGGGTTCGGGTTCTGATTCGGATTCTGATTCTAGTTCAGGTACTGTGATAGTGGTTGTTACTAAGGTGGGAGATGCGCGGGAGCTGGGATTTGAGGGTCGTCCAACTCTAGTGAAGGCTGCAGTAGGTTCAGGTACTACTGGAGAGGCGGGTCGTGAGATGTGGATGCGACGACCAGTTGGATCGTAGTCTCGATCAACTGTAAGCAAGTATCGATTGGGGCAAGGGTTCTCGTCACAAGGCTCCCAGTGTCTGTTGTGTTCGTCTTCAGTTGACCAGTGGATGTCGTGATGTTCTACGGTGTCAAAGGCGTGATAGTAGTCTGAACAGTCAGAGTTAACTCCGAAAGTCGGCGTGGTGATAACAGCAGGTGGAGAATCGGTGGACTCCGATTTCCACTCCTCGTAAGATCAGTGATGGATCTGATGGTACGAGTAATAGATCTCGACCTAATGTCGCGACGTAGGCGGAAGCGACTGTGGGAGGTGATCAAAGCACAGCACAAGCACAAACCTGAGTGTGAGTAACGCTCAACACACAAAGGCAAAAAGGAAAAGTGATCTCAGCGACAGTGATAGCACGAAGGGCCAATCACAAGGGTCAAATAAGGCAGGCTAGTTCCCAAAGACCAAGTCAATATTGAGTGTACACAAAGATACAAACACGAACCTAGTTCCCAAAGACCAAGAGGTCGAGATAGGGAACTGGTAGCTGTCTACTGTACTATATATACGAGTCTGAAACAATAGGAACCCAGGTAAGGGACAAGGGTAAAAGAACAAAGAACAATAGATATCAAAGAACAAGAACGCGAGAGTGAAATACTGGAAAGCGAATGAGAAACAAGGGAAGAACAATAAACTAATGACAGCGCGGGAGTGAGTGGTCATCTGAGCGATGAGTAACGAACGCGGTCATGTGGTTACTAAAGCATGTGAAAAGGAAGAAAGAAAGTGATAAAGAAAATGATATAGGTACTTAGTTGTCACGACACCTTCTCACTCATGTTTAGCATAATATTTTGGACTACTGCCTTTCTCTTGTGCGGGCAGTTCCTGCTCATGTGGCCTGATTCGCCACAGTTGAAGCACAGCCGCTTCTCCCTTGCCTGGTTGATGTCCATCGGCCTGCCTGTTCCTCCGAACGTGGTGCCGGTAGCATCTCTTCTTGGTGCTGCAGGATACTCTGCCTTCGGAGCTACTTTTGGCTCCTGTCGGTTCTGCTGAGTGGACGACTGTCCACGACTCTGTCCCTGTGGGTTAGTGTTCCACCACCCCGCATACCTGTATCCTCTCTTCTGTTCGGCCCACTGCTGCCTTACATTATCAGCCCCTGTAACTACCTTCTTCAACTCCTTGTAGTCTTCAAAGGGCTCCGTTCGTCCTTTAATGATGTCGTACAGGAGGGTGTGATCAACCGCTCTCTCTGCTAGGGTAAGGACGTGCGACTCGTCCTTCTTGTATCCGGCATCCTTCAGCAACAATTCAAATTCTTTGAAAAAGTCGCCAGCCGAAGATTTCCCCTGTCGGATATAAGTTAGTTTGTCACGGGCCTCCTTCTCCTTCGCGACGTTCGTGAACTCCCTGTCCATATCGTCAATTAGCTGCTTCCCCGTAATGTCCCATGACCCATTGTCGATGTTGAAGTGGTCATCAGAGTAGACTTGGGCCCATTCGTCAGCTTTTCCTCCGACCAGGAAGGACATAATGATGGTCGTGACACAATGGGAGTTGTCGACCTGTTTAGTCTCTGTTAACTCAGAAACGTAAGCCATCATTCGTCGTCGCCATGGTCGGTAGGTGGCAGGATCGCCATCGTAGTTCCCTGGTGTATTGACAAACACCCAGCATGGACTAGAAGTGACGGTAGCGACTTCTGCTGGGTCGGGCACATGTATTGACCGATCAGTCATGTTGAGTTATAGTAGGGGAGAGGATGAGCGTGTTTGGTAAAAATGAAAATGTGTAACGTATCGAGAAAACTAGTTTCCAATGGCGTGTTGAATCCTAGGCAAGTTTGTAAAAGTTTGTTTGTGACGGGTGGTAGGTGGTAGAAGCTCTATTCTTCTGTCAGCAACTCGCTAGCTCTCTCAAAAGATAACCAGGCGTCACACGATGAACGATGAGCAAGAGGATGAGAAAAGCGATGAGGATAAAACAACCCAACTACAAGTCTAGCTACTGAGGAGAATAGATGAGAATAGAGCTAAGGAATATAACTACAAAATACTTAGTCTTATATACGAAATGGGATATGAAACCGTGAGAGATGTCTCGCACCGCAACTGTGAGGATCTACAATAAGAGTCGCTCGTATCCATAAGTAAAGCTGTAGGTATTCAGTGAGTAAACAATAAGGCAATATAAAAAGAAGCATGGAAGCGGAACAATAATGATGTCGTCCTGTCAATGAGCTGACAGGCACGAGAGAGTTGCGCCTAAGTGAAACAACAATGCGAGAACAATAAGGTTGACGCGTGTAACCTAAATGATAATGAAAATATAATAAGCGCTAGTGTAAGCGCTTTGGTGATTAGGTAAGTAAATAAAAGAAAAGGAAAAGAATAATGAAAAAGATCGTTTCATGACAAGATGGAAGTAAAAGAATATGGAAACATGGAGAAGGGTTCAGGTAGTCATGAAGATAAAGGAAAGAGGGAATGTAGGAGAAAATGAAGTAAGTACCGTATCCTGTATAGCATGTCACGACATTGGCCCCCTTCTACAGTCGATGTCCCAGCGACTATTTCTGTAAAGTTTTCGTAGGATTGCCAGGGCAAGGAGTGGAAGATGGCCACTGAAATTTTTCATGGTGCGTTTGGGTGTCTTGTATAAAAATCCGCAATTGCATCGTCACTTGTGCCCACTAAGTTTTCTTCGTGCTCCCAACTGTTGTGTCCCTCGTCATACCCTTTCCACTTTACCAGGAATTGCAGCTTTTTCCACCATCCAAAGACCCAGCTGTCCAGGACCATGTCTACGTCGTAGAACTCCTCTCCCTCCACGATTTCGGGTTCTGGTGGTGGTGGTTCAACTCCGTTAATGTCATTTCCTTTCCAGGGGGTCAGGCGGTTGGTATGGATGTTGTCGTGGATCTTCATCCAGGTGGGTAGGTTTAACCGGTACGTGAGTGGACCCATTTTCTCTGCAACTTCGAATGGACCTAGGTGTTTGCTCCCCAGTTTTTGGTTCTTTTGCCGCACCTTTAATTTGCTCAAGGATAACCAAACTGGTTGTCCTACTTCAAATTCCTGTACTTTTCCCTTTGCTCCCTCTCTGATGTGCTCTTTGCTCATCCGTAGTGCTGCTTCTGCATCCTCCCGTGCATGCTGTAGCAGTTCTAGTTGGTGTTCAATGGATGGGTATTTTGTCTCAACGCTGTTTGGAATGGTGAACTCCGGGGTATAACTGTAAAGTGTTTCGAAGGGGGAGTGGCTGTGTGCGGAGTGGATATGAGCGTTCATGACAAACTCAGCAGTGGGGATTAAGAGGTCCCAGTCGTCCTGTCGGCAGCTTACATACATGCGAATGTAGTGTTCGATATCCTGGTTAGCACGTTCCGTCTGCCCATTTGTCTCAGGGTGATAGGCTGTGGTCAGGGAGGAGTCGATTCCAAGTCGCTTCAGTAGCTGTCGCATAACGTCTGCTGCAAATTGGGGTCCTCTGCTGGAGATGAATTGACGGGGTAGGCCATGTAAGCGGAAAATTTCTTTATAAAAGAAATCTGCTACTCCTTCTGCTGTTATCTCAGTGGTGCAGGGGAAACAGTGAACCATCTTTGTGTAGTGGTCCACGAAGGTGATGATAGCGTTGTGGCCGTCCTGTGTCATAGGTAGTTCCCCGATGAGATCCACACCAATGTCCTGCCAGGGTCCTTCCGGTACGGGAAGAGGTTGAAGAGGAGAGGGATGGTGGGGGTTCAGGCATTTGCGCTGGCAGTGGTCACATCCATCGACGTACTTGTCTACAAACGAGCGCATTCCGGGCCACCAGTAGAGTCTACCGACTAGTTCTAGTGTGCCATGCATACCGGGGTGGCCTGCAGTGGGGGCGTCGTGACATTGTTGCAGGATTGTTTTCCATAGCGTGCTATCTGGTGGTACATAGACTTTGTTGTGGTAGTAAACCAAGCCGTTTTCCTCTCTCCATTCGACTAGACCGCCTGTAAGACTCTGGGGTGCCTTGATGCCTTTCAGACCATTTAGTACTTCGGCCTCTCGTTCACTGATCTGTCGAATGCGGTCAAGGAGGGGGTTGTGAAGAAGGACCATGGTCGCTGCATTAAGGGAATGCTCTGGTTTCAGTACGATTTGCTCCTTGTTGTCTTCTGCATCTGTGACTTGGTGCTGTGCCATATGTGAAAGTGCGTCCGCTTGAGTATTTGCTTTACCAGGGCAGTGCTTAAGACGGAAGTCAAACCAGGAGAGCCATAGTGACCATCGTGCTTGTTGACGACTGAGGTCTTGGGCTGTTTTCCAGTATTCCAGATTCTGGTGATCGGTCATGATATCGAACGGTTCTGGGGATCCTTCCAAGAAGCTTCTCCAGTCTTTCAGTGCTTCGATAATGGCTAGCATTTCTCGGTCATAGATTTCGTAGTTCCGCTCAGCTGGATCCATGGAGGAGAAACAATAAGTGACTGGGTGCCAGAGTCCATCCTCCTGTAGTTGCGAGAGAGTACCTCCAGTGGTGAAGCCTGATACATCCACTTCAATCCGGCTTGGTTTTGATGGATCCCATAGTGTGAGGATTGGTGCGGAGCTGAAGGCGTCCCTTAATGATTCAAAAGCTTCCTGCTGTAGGGATCCCCAGTTCCATTTGGTATCTTTGCGGGTGAGGTCATTCAAAGGTCATGCTTTCTTTGCAAAACCTTCGATGAATCTCCAATAGAAGTTAGCAAATCCTAGGAAACCTCGAAGATCACGTAGCGTTGTAGGTGCCTGCCAGCTTCTGACTGCCTCTATTTTGACTGGGTCCATTTGCACTTCTCCTTCACTGATCACTAGACCTAGGTATTCAATGGAAGACTGTTCAAATTCACATTTCTCTGGCCACAGGTACAGGTCGTATTGGCTGAGGCATGCAAGAACGTCATTGACTACCATGCGATGTTCCTCAACAGTTTCTGTGAAAACTAGGATGTCATCCAGGTAAACAGCCACCTTCCCAGCAGCAGTGAGGTCAGCAAATATGGAATTCATGAGGGCCTGGAACATAGCCGGCGAGTTTGTCAGACCAAAGAACATAACGAGGGGCTCAAAGAGTCCTCAGTTTGTGGCAAATGCTCCCTTTCATTCATCGCCCTCTTTAACTCGCACATTGTTGTACCCCCAGTGAACGTCCATTTTGGAGAAGAGCTTGGGTTTGCGCAGTCAACTGACAATGTCTGTAACGAGAGGGAGTGGGTATCGATTTTTTACCGTGTATTCATTGAGCCGCTGGTAGTCCTGAACAAATTGAAGTTTACCATCCTTCTTTTTGACAAAGAAGACAGGCGATGCCAATGGGAATTTGGAAGGGCAAATGTAACCTTTGCGTAGATTCTCTTCCAAGAATCAGTCAAGCTCTTCCTGCTCATTTGGAGACATCAGGTAGATTTTGGTGCACATAGTTTCAGGAGCGTTGGGTTTCAGGTCTATGGCATGATCCCAAGGTTTATGCTCCGGTAGTCATTCTGATTCCTTCTCAGAGAAGACCTTTGCATGTTTCCGATATGCTGAGGGGACCATCTCTTTGAAAGATTTAATTGGCTTCTCTTTGTAGGCGGCCTCTGCCAGTTGTTGTGAATATGTGTACCCTGCGGAACACCATAGTTCTTCTGACGTATGGTGAATGATTCCTGCTCGAAGTAATGCTCTTCTTTGTTTCCTGTTGCCTATCAGTCGATACAGAGGTGTGCTTTCAGTGTACTCATGTATCTCTGGGTCGGGTCTGGGAGGTGTTTCTTCGGGCAGTCGGGATTGGTCATCAGACTCCAGGGTGGAGAAGTGAACATGTGGGGTGGACGTGGGGCCCCCATCTGGGTTTGCTTCTACAATGTGCTCTGTGGTTCCTCCCACATTACTCTCCTTGGGTTCGGGGACTTCCTCGATGGTCATGGGAGATGGGACTTTTCTAGGGCGGGTGATAGCCAGTCGCCCTTCTCTCCAGTCAATGTCTGGGTTGACCTTTCAGAGCCAGGGGAGTCCAAGGATGATGTTTTCAGAACCGAGATTGGTGACAAGGTATTCAAGGAGCTGGGGTTGGTTTTGGTCTATGGTGGACAGTAGACGTACAGAATGTGTGATCTGTCCTGCAGTGTTAGGAGATCCGTCGATGTTATAGAGGGCAATGGGCTGACGGAGATGATGAGGGAGGATTCGATGTTGTTTCACAAAACGTTCATGAATGAAGAGACTTGTGGCGCCAGAGTCTATCATTGCTGCACTGTTTGTATTCTTGAATCTGCCTTGCAACTTAATTGGAACGCGGAAGTGAGAAATGTCACTAGATTGAGCGGAGCCAATGGTACATGAGGGTATAGATGCATAGGTAGAAGTAGAGGAAGAATACAGACTAGGGAACCAGGGGGCAGCCGTGGCGGGTTCCCACTTTAAAAATTCGAACGCAGCTCTGCCATCTGCTCTGCCAACACCTTTTGTCCCGCAGTGAGCATCTGAAGGATCTTTGTGAAGTCCGTCGCAGGGGCAGGTGTTGCAGCAGCAATGGAAGTGGAAGGCTCAGCAACCATTGAGGTAGCAGCTGCAGAACAAGGGAGGGGTTTTGGGAGTCCTAGGAACTTCCTGCGGCAGACAGCCGCCAGGTGACCGGTTAGCCCACAGTGATTGCAGATATCATGTTCGTGGTGTCTGTCCGCCTTACGGTGTTCTTTGGACCCGCATCCATAACATCTGCCTGCCATGGCCCTACAGTAGTCCTCGGCAGATCGTCCCATAGAGGTGGCATCTACCTCCATTGCATTTGGATCGCGTGCTGGGACGAAGGGAGTTGGGGTATAGGAGCCGAAGCTGGGAGTGTTCCGGGAATATTGTTTCCCTTCCTCATCGGCACGTTCATTCTGTCAGTTGTCAATCCGAATTGCTTCACTAATCAGATCGTGCATAAAATCCGTATTGGCCTGAGAGTTGACCAATCCGTCCTTGATTCGCTTCGAGAGATGGTCATAGAAACGATCTCGGAGGTCGGCATCCGAATATCCCGTCCTGCTAGCGTACTGCTTGAAGGTGGCAGCATATGTTGCCACACGGTCCCTTCCTTGCCAAAGACTTTTGAGAACGTGTTTGGCCTCCACCACCGGGTCCGCTGTTTCAAACCGTTGCCTAAAGGCGCCAGCTAAATCAGCCCAGGTTGGGTAGAGGAGGGCAGGAGCTGGTAGTCCTGAAGCAACTGCTCGAGTGACCTGACTGATATTCTCCGAGGTGGGAGTAGCCCAGATGGCAGCATCACCATCCAGGTATGAGATAGCTGATTTTATTCTCTCTTGTTCATCACTAAGGGAACGGATCCCCTGAGCCCAGAGTTCAAAAGCGGCAATGAAGTGTCTTGCGTCATCACTGCGCTTCCCGTCGTACGTCTGGGGTTTGCTAACACCTTTATTGGTGCTTATGTTGTTAGCAATACTGGCTACTGCCGTTTGTAGCACCATCTGTTGTGTTGCAAGTTGTTGAATTAGCATGGCAAGGTCTTGGGTGGTAGGGGGATGGGCCATGATGAGAGTGGTTTCGACAGGGATAGGTTCAGGAGATGGGGATAATGGTTCTGGTGTGACTGAGATATCGATGACGATAGGCTCTGGGATAGCAGTGGGAATAAGCACAGGAGAGGCTCTAGCGGATGGGACAGCACTGGTAGGGTTTGAAAGTCTACCAATCTGGCTTGGAACTCGGCTTGGAATTCTGGGGATGGTTATAAATCATCCGCTTTCTGAATCGCTTGGAGCAATGGGAGCAGGGTTACAGTATCAATTGGGACAAGGGTTTTCATCGCAGTCAAACCAAGTGTCACGTTCTTTGTCTGGATTGTATTTAGAGTGAACGTCACACTGATCTTGAGTATCAAATGCATGCTGAAATCCTGAACAATCGATGTCTGGTGTAAACGAAGGCATAATTGCAATGGAAGGTGGAGAACCGGGTAAGTCCGATTTCCACTCCTCGTAGGATCAGTTGGAAAGGCTGATGGTACGAGTAGAGATCTTGACCTAATGTGGTGACGAAGGGAGAAAGCACTGAGGAAAGCACAGGCTCAAGCACAAGCCGAAGTGAGGAGTGGGTCTAGCACCACACACAAAGGCTGAAAGAGATAATGATCAAGACAGCAGCGATAGCACGAGGGCCAATTGCTAGGGTCGCACAAGGAAGACTAGTTCCAAAGACCAAGTAAGTATATTGAAGGTAAACGATGATACAAGTACTAACCTAGTTCCAAAGACCAAGAGGTCAAGATGGGGAACTAGGTGTCAGCTACTGTACTATATATACAAGGGTTCGGATGAGTAAGCGACAGCGCGGGAAGCCGATAGAAGTGTCTGGAATGTGATGGAAGGTTCTGACAAATGATAGATGGAAGTAAAAGGATATGGAAACATGGAGAAGGGTTCAGGTAGTCACGAAGATAAAGGAAAGAGGGAATGTAGGAGAAAATGAAGTAAGTACCGTATCCTGTATAGCATGTCATGACAATGGCCTATATCTTATTGACAAGATTCTTTTCCATGCAGGAATATTTGAGGGAGTCAAACAGTATTTGGGAATGCCAATACCCAACTATGAGTTTTGGTCTCAAGTGGAAGGCAACAGATTGATTGCTGAACAGCTGGACTTTGATGCTGAAGAGCAATTGCAGAAAGGAACAGAAAACTTATCCAAGCTCAATGCAGGCCAAAGGCCTGCATTTGACCAAATCATGAGTGCTATCAGAGAAAATAGACCCAGGATGTTTTTCCTACATGGTCCTGCTGGAACAGGCAAGACTTTTACTTACAACACCCTTTGTTATATGCTTCGGGGAGAAAGAAAAATTGTTCACTGTTGTGCATCATCAGGAATAGCTGCACTGCTACTTCCAAAGGGTCAGACTGCACACTCAACTTTTAAGATTCCAATTGAAATTTTTGAAGGAAAGGTGTGTCTTGTCAAAAAGAATTCTGATTTGGGGAAGCTGTTGCAGGAGACTGCTCTAATTATATGGGATGAAGTTCCAATGCAGAATCGGTTTTGCCAGGAAGCAGTAGATCTAACTATGCAAGATCTTAAATCAAGTACCACACCTTTTGGGGGAGTGACTGTGATATTTGGTGGAGACTTTCAGCAAATACTTCCTGTAGTGCGTAAAGGAAGGAGGGAACAGATAGTTGGTGCCAGCATTCAGCGATCTAGGCTTTGGCGGGACATTGAGATTTTGCATCTAACTGAAAACAAACGACTTAGCAGTGGAACAGAGGAGGACCAGGCTTATGCTGAATGGCTTTTGAAAGTGGGTCATGGTTCAGATAATGATGCAGAGAGTCAAATCAAACTGGATCCCACAATGAGATGTGGAGATAGCATTGATTCATTGATTTCCACTATCTATCCCAGCCTGGACTTGATTGACCCTGAACTGAACAATGATGCATGGTTTTTGGAACGTACTATCTTATGCCCCAGAAATGATGCTGTTGATAACTTGAATATGAAGTGTCTAAATGCACTCAAAGGAAACATTCACACCTATCATAGTGCTGATAGTGCTGTAGTGGATGAAGATCCAGAGAATGATCTGCAGTATCCTGTAGAATATCTAAACAGTATCAATGGATCAGGTCTACCTCTTTCCAAACTATCTCTAAAAATTGGTGCACCCATTATGGTGCTTCGAAACCTTGATCCAGTGGCAGGTGTTTGCAATGGAACACATGCAATCCTTACTAAATGTACTGCAAGGGTATTGGAAGCAAGAATTCTGGGAGGTGATAATGCAGGTATAACTTTTCTAATACCACGGATCACCATAATACCCTCAGACCTTGACTTGCCTTTTATCCTGAAAAGGCGCCAGTTTCCTGTCCGGTTGGCATTTTCAATGTCCATTAATAAGGCACAAGGCCAATCTGTTAGAGTAGTGGGATTGAGAATCTTCAAGTGCCTGTGTTCACACATGGTCAACTATATGTTGCTCTCTCCCGTAGTACAACCAAACAGGGGGTGAAGGTCCTTTTTCCTGAAGGTATGCTTTTTTCTTTTCCAATTTTCTGATAGTTTGGATCTTGAATATTTTATTATTTCAGATAATAATGAATGCACTACAAAGAATATTGTCTACCCTGAAGTTCTTCTGGACCCACATTAGCTTTTGTATTTTACAAGTATTTGTTTATATAATTATTGAGACATCACAAAGTTGAATTCCCACACCCGTCGCTTCGCGACGGGTCAAGCAAAAGGCTTGTTGTAGTATGATTTGTGTGCCGTTTTTTTGGTGAGGTTTTGTAATAATAATAGGCGCTAAATTTTTTTTCTGACAAACACCTGCCGCCTGAAAGGATTCGATGACTTGGGTTCCCTCCTTCAACAATCCCGGCCTGATAACCGGTGCTCTGCTTCTAGTCCCCATCGTATTCATACTCTTCAGAAAGATATCTTCAGTGCCTTCTTCGTCTATGCCCTCAGACTCTTCTAGTCCTTCTGACACTGAACAAGAACCGAAATCGATAATGCAGCCTGCACGTACAGACCTGCTTCCCCCGAAGGATGATTCATTCACATTGGAAGAGCTCAAACAGTACGACGGGTCCGTAGAAGGAGAGCTGATCTATGTCTCAATCAAAGGTGATTGAATTTAAATTCACCTCACACCGTACAAGGCTCGACTTTAAGAGAAGGTACTGTTTTCGATGTCAGCCACAGAAGGGACGTCTACGGTGCTGGAAAATCTTACAACATATTTGCTGGGAATGATGGATCTAAAGGCTTGGGTATGAGCAGTCTGAAGTTAGAACACGCAGTCCCGGATTACAGTACGCTGGACGAGAAGGACATGAAGACATTAAATGATTGGCATGCATTCTTCTTGTGAGTGGCTAGGATTTCTAACATTTTATGATTACTGAAAGCCTTTCTTGCTTGCCAGGGTACGATACAATGTAGTCGGTCGTGTTTCTGATCTTCCTGACGCCGTGAAGGACAAATAAATTTGGTGGGACTGTCCTAGATTATACACTTTAGTATGCCTCCTGCGACTTAGGTTGTACGAAATGCTTTGCAATTGCTCAATACATGTACATTAGCTTAGGCTTAGTGAGATTACCCGGGCAGGCATCGTCGCCGGCCTTCGTCCGAATGCCGGAGACCTTTTTTTTGGCCAGCACGAGGAAGCACACTGCCTTTTGTGTGGGGCTTCAACCCACTAAACCCCGCGTTAGGACTTAAGTAGAGTTCTTTTGGCATTGTGCTTTCACTCTAGTCCTCATTACCATTGCTCGAAGAGGGCAGCTCCTGCTTCTTTCCTACCACCATCGATCTAGCCATAGCACACTATGGCTCCCTCAACTCCCGAAGTCTGGCGACCAGAAGATACTGATCCTCCAGTGCCTGAAGCCCCAGGATCGGAAATTTTCAGGCCTGACATTCTCGATGAAATTGAGAAAAAGATTGAAGAGATGAGCAAAAAACTGAGTGTTCTTAGCCTGGACATCCACGGTACGTGTAAAGTTCCTGTTCTATTAATCCCATGTGCGTAAGGCAGCTCAATATATCTGGATCATCAGCACATCCTGAGTTAAAATTCGAAGAAACGTACGCGAGTCCAATCGTTTACCCACTACACATTTCGCCATTGACCTGACTATAGGCGAACCCATGATGTCCTAACGTCCTTCATGTCTGACCAGGGATTCATTGTCGAGAAACACTACCTTCTACCTACTGCTTGGCTCGCGACGTATAAGCATGGTCAAGATGGGGGGAGGACTATTGGGGTGAATTCTGAAGTGAACATCGCGTTTGAACATGAATCCAAAACGCCAGTACTTACTTACGCATTCATAGATGGACGCTCTCCCAGGTGTTGGTCACGCATGTGGACACAACCTCATCGCAATCTCCGGCGTGGCAGTAGCATGCGCAATGAAGGCGGTCCTTGAACGGTTCGATATTTCTGCGACTATTCAGCTATTGGGTACCCCAGGTGATCATTGTCTACTTTCCCTTCCTACTTTGGGATACTTATCCGTCTACTTGTGCAGCCGAAGAAGGTGGAGGTGGAAAAATCCAGCTGCTGGAAAAAGGCGCATACAAGGATATGGCTGCCTGTCTCATGTGCGTAGCTTTAATGTTAATTTTGTTATTCTCCCATTATACAAATTATTTCAAGGTGTCATCCAGCACCCGGCCCAAAAGGATCTGTAAGCTTGTCCGGCAGTCTTGCTATCCAGCAACTGGTTGTAGAGTATTTCGGGCACACGTTAGTCTTCGTTCATTTTTGTTTCTTCTTCGACGTTCCTATCGGATTTTCCATATCAAGCGCTCATGCAGCACTATCGCCGTGGGAAGGGATAAATGCTCTCGACGCCGCGGTCTTGGCTTATAACAATATCTCCGCTCTTCGTCAACAGCTGAAGCCTACGACTCGTGTACATGGAATATTCGAAGGTAAAGATTGGGCTGCGAATGGTAAGAGTTTATTTATTTTCAAGGCCTTGTAGATTGTTCAACAGTTGCCCAGTCATCCCTGATTATGCAAAATACCATTGCTATATCCGAGCTCCCAATGTCACTGAACTGGAGGATGTCTTGGAACGGGTACTGCCGTGCTTCCCGTCGGTCCCAATTTATCTGCTATCTAGCATCCTATACCTACTAACCTCCATGTCATATTTCTAATATCTCTTAATTTTTAGTGCCGCAGCCCAAGCCACAGGATGCCAACATAAGATCACTCTATCCGAAAAGTTCGCGGATATACATCAGAATAAGGCACTTGGTGAATAAGACTTGGAGTACCGGTTGGTTATGAATATTGACCCAAAGATCAACGACAGGGGAAGAAGTAGCTAGAATAGTCAAAAGCCGTTACGGAGGAATTGATTTCGTTTGGGGTATTGCACATGCTTCTACTGACTTTGTAAGTCTGTTTTACGTTTCTGAATCTGTTCTAACTGACCACACAAACATTAGGGGAATATCACCTACGGTACGAACTATTTCGTGAATCTGTGAATTCTTATAATCTGCCCTCCATGAAGCCCTGCCTTCGTTGCACCCTGGTTTTGGTATGTGCTCTCAAGTCCTTAAGAGAATCCTAATCTGATCATTGTTTGCTTTCAATTCTCTTCAAATAGCAATCCCTACCGTCCTCAATGGCGGAAACCACACCCGCGATTTTGCAGCAGCAGCAGCAACGCCCACTGCGCATCAAGCGTGCTTAGATGTATCAAAGGCATTGGCTGCAACCGGTATAAGGGTGCTTATTGATGATGAGTACTTTGCGGAGGTTAGTCCAAACCTTATCGCGTGGACAGAATTCAATTTCTTGATGACTTTCTAGGTCAAGAAAACGTTTGAAGAGCGACAAAAATTCTAATCGAACAATTGAGCAGTATGCACGCGCGTAAAATACGACGGCGACCCAGTCAAAATAAGAAACTCTTTCTCATTAGAATAGTTTTTCAAAGCACTACATTGATAGCGGCAATGGACAACGAAAATAAATTTTACGTTCTCAGCACAACGAGATTCAGAGTTGTGCTATCTTGTATGAAGAATCGGTGCAGTGATCGTTCAGTAAATCTAAATATGTTACATTGAATCAATATTCGATTTGCACCATTATGAGTGATTGGATCAACAACTGAGCAATTTTATTCCCAAGGCTGTCAAAGCCTGCGATTTAATGTTTGACTGGTTTCTCCCACTCAAATTTAGTCTTTACCTCTTGAGAGTTTTTTCTAGTAAAACGATGATTGTATTGACAAACTGCAAACTATGATTCATACTGAAAAAAGTTCGTTGAATGCGCGATTCTAACAACTCAGCTTAGCTGGCAGAAGAGGAAAAAACAGCTCTAATGATGCTAATGACTCTGAAGACGAGAAAGGTGGAATAGATGACTACGGACAAACTAGAGAAGTACGACAGACTCGAGAACTACGACGGACTACGACGAACTGGATGACCTTCCCGACGACAATTGCCTGGAAAAGGAGACATTTTGTTGGCTGCCAAACACTCCAGCATTTGGTTTGGTGTTCGTTGAAGAAGAGGATAGTGACAACAACGATGGAGACAATGCTGATGAAACTCGGCACAGCATTAAGCTTAGAGACAAAGATAGTTGATCCCCTGTCATCAAGGCAGAACTACCTAGCCTCTCTGTATGTTAATTCCTCGAATCACACATAAGTGCATTGCTAATAATTACGGATATCCTAACACGTTCATCTACTGATCTCATCTATATCTACAGACAGCAACAACGTAAGTTAAAGGTAATTTTAGAGGGAGAAGTAGGGGTAGACACAACGGGTGTGCATATATGATGTTCTTGATAAAGGTACGTTCGGAGGAAGTGAAAGTCGAGCCGATCGAGGAACTTCATATAGGAACGTTAGCTCCGTCCAGCGACCAAGATAGCAAATGTGAGAACGACAAGGGCTCCGAGAATTAAAGAACTAGATATTATCACGAGTCGGCCCACTGGAAATTGATTGAGTGTTAAAGCATTTTGTATGGAGAAGTACCGTGTGAGCCCTGGTTGATAGCGGGGTTAGATAAGAAACTTTGTAGAAGAATGACAGGCTGTGTTCACCAATGCACAGTACGACGATGGAGAAGAGAACGAATGCGGAACCCAGGGGCTTCGCATACGAACGCATTTGCCGAGATGTTAGTTCTGGCGTTAAGGATGTTATCGATCCATGAGTCGAAGCGTCCACGGATATGGTCAACAACTGCACAAGGGCTTGATAAGGAGAAAGGACGAGAAAGTGTCAATGCTACGCCGAATGTTGTAAAGGAGTCAAATATATTTACGCACCGACACCTGTGCATGCTATAGCTAAACTCGTCCGAACATAAGCTAAGAAAGTTCTCTCGGAAGCGAGATGATCTCTGGCGACACTGCCATGATTCTCCAGAAGGAGCTGTGGGTTGAATTTTTTGGCCAACTTCCAAGACCGTGGTGATTTTAATCCGGACTGAGAAGATTTCTCTTCTACCTCTCCATATCTCGTAGTCTCGCCAGGAAAAGGAATACGTGAATTATTGTCCAAATCACAATTGGGAGGAGCAGCCGACATTTGTACTCGGTTGTCCTCCGTCTTTACACTTTCCACTATGGTTCCATTTCGTGACCGCATTGGGGAAGGTGTAGGTGAATTTACCAGCGGTGAAGCTGAGGAGGTTGAGGGTTCGAATGAAAACTCGCTTGACTTTCTGGGGACTGTAACAGTAGTCATCATGAGGATATAGCGGATAAGTTTGGAGGATGGTGGTTATTATAAGGTATGGAAAAAAATGTGAAGGCTTTGGTGTTATTGACGTCGAAGGTAATTCGGAATTCATTTTTATGATAAGCGCGGACTAGACACATGTCTACCAGGACCATGGGTGCATAAATTTTGGAGTTGTTGGAATTTATTGAGAGCGCTGAGCAATAGCAATAAGGTCAAAGGATATCAAAGGAAGTTTGGCGCCGCTGTGCACAGACCCAAATGGTGCCATTCTGCTCACGAATTGCGACATTCGGGCTTTCGGGTTTGCCCGAACTTCACAAATTGCACACAGCCACTGACAAAATTTTATCTAGTCCTATGGATTTCACAGTGATAGTCTTTGGCTCTTGCTCTCGAGCTCAATATGGAAGAACGCCTCTTACAAGAGGGACAGCAGTTCGAAGTTTGCCTTTCACCGGTCATCCCAGCTAGTCAGATGTAGAGCAGACCGTCAAAACGTGATTAGGCCCTATGTCTTGAGCATTTGAAACGACTCGAAGCCCAATGAACCTTGGAGGCGTAAATTCTGTAGTATGTTGAGGCGGATTGTATAAATTACGATGCGCCGTGAATTATATCTGGGAATTGTCGGTCCGGGAAATTGATGTGTTCTTAAACGATGGCCACGATACCACTGAAAGAGATTCTCGTTGTGGGATTTGGAGGTGTCGGATCTATTTGTACGCTGCACTATCACGCCTAACTACTAGTGGCAATCACACATAAATAGTTGACTAGACTCTCTCATCGCGAAACGCAGCGGACTTGCTCGTGTAACAGCAGTCGCTCGAAGCAACTACGATGCTGTCAATAGTGAGCGGTCAATTTCTCAACTCAAACCTATATCTTCTCATTTGATTGTACAGAAAATGGCATGCACTTCAAGAGTGCAAAATATGGAGACATCCCGGGATGGAGACCAGATCGATGTGAGTTCAGAGTCAAACAACACTGATCTTGTATTCTTGTCTCTGCAGTGATGAATTTTGAATCTATCATCTCGCAGTATGCAAATCTGTTGAAAGCGCCGCTGACAAGCCGTACGACTATGTTATCCTGACCACGAAAGCTTTACCGGACATCATCAAGACTCCCACTATTCTGGCCCCTCTTCTCACTTCACCCTACATCGACAAGTACCCCCAACCAGCCTATGTCATCCTACAAAACGGTCTGAACGTCGAGGTGGATCTCTATCACGCAATTAAAGCACTTGGACAAGGTAAACCGAAGATTATCGGGACCTCTCTTTACATAGGCACCAACCTTCTCGCACTTGATGTAGTCGAGCACAATGGATTTGTGCGTAGCTTTCGTCTACTCATTTTTTGTGCTCAAAGCAAGTCTTTATCCAGGATCGTCCAACACTTGGAATATACAGATACAATGATTATACCACTACCACCAATTCACTCGAAGAATCTGACATCCTCGAGGGTATTGCTTCTATACTTGCAAAGGGAGGTAGCACAGTCAGCGTAGTACCCGAAATCCAGAGGAGCAAGTTTTCCAAAAACTTCTGGAATGTCGCGTTCTCGTCACTCGCTACGCTGACTGGGTAAGTCAATCTTCCCTCATAATAGTCAACATCAAAAATCTAACAGGACAAATCCAGTTACACTTTACCTTCTGTATTCCGACCCCCGCCATCCGATCCTTCTGTCAAGTATGAACCGTTTGTCGCACCCAAAACAGCACATCTCATAAACGAGTTTACAATCCCTACACTGAAGGCTGTTATGGAGGAATTAATCACCTTGGGTGCGTTCAAAATCAAGTATCATTAATAAATGATTGCCTTACTACATCTCCCTCAGCTCGTGCTCTTGGATTCCCCGACTCTGAGGATGGCCTGCCTTCGTCCACAGTAGAAAATATCATCAGTCATACCGCATCGCTTCACGTATCACCAGAAAGTACCCACGTACCTAGTATGCTTCTCGATGCGCGCAACGGGCAACCGATCGAAGTGGAAGTTATATTGGGTGAAGTCGTGAGGATGGCGAAAGAGCGCGGTGTCTCTATCCCGGCAAGTCTCGTTCATTTCGTGAATATAATGGAGGCCTTACTCAGAACTTGCACAATGTCACAGCGCATCGAAACTCTATATGGACTACTCATTGTTGTACAGAATCAGATCATCAGAAAAATGGATAGCAAACTTTGAGGTCTGCTTCGACGTCAGATAAGGATATACATGTGAACGTATTGCTTGTGAAATGCGCGGTGCTTTTGCTCTTTTATTCGATTTGTATATTGCTTTGAGGGTAAATGCCCTTTGATTTGTCCCTTTGGTGAAGAAAAGGCCACTGTAAAGATCGACCAGTGACTTCATAAAAGCTATAAATCCGAGTACAAATGAACACCAACCGCGTGTCTTGTCATGCATCTCCACGATATCACAGACGGTCAATTCCAAATTACACCAAACTTAACAACTACTCACACTGGGCTCTGATACACAGGGTTCGAATACATTTCCGAATGACTTGCAAACTTACGTCCAGGTCAAACCTGTTATCTCATGGCCTCGAGAGGGGTTTGCTCGGTACTCAGACTAGCAAATCGACGGCTTACCCAATGATATACTGACTGAGGTATGAAGGTAAAATGCAATGCAGTAGCAATCGACCATACCAGACAGACGAGTGCAGTCAGGCGAAGAAGAAGGTGAAATCTCGAATGGCCCACCTGGAACCTCCTACGCGAACGTTGCGCGCGCCAACACCATTCCCCCCCACATCATACAGCATCACCAACACAACTCCGCAGTGAAGGAAGCCGAAATGAAAGACAGGCGGATCATCATCACCTCGCAGACACCTTCCGACTGGACGTTAGGGGAGAAGGAGTTGGTAGTGAAGGCCAACCTGGCGATGGAGAGGATCATCGTTGAAGAAGGCGCGGAGACAGTTACACCCGAGGTACTTGCAGCCACGAAGATTGCCAACAAGGGAGCATTTCTACTGTTGAGAAGCGTGGACGAGGTACGATGGATGAAGGAAGAAGGAAGGATGGAACATTTTGCGGCTGCATGGGGGTCCACCGCGTCGCTAAGACCCAACTACGCTGAAGTTGTGGTCGAATCACTACCAGTGGAGACACCCATAGATAGCCCGGTGGAACAAAGGAGGATCGAAGCAACGAGTGGATTGCGACCGGGCGCGATAAGGAGTATAAGATGGATCAAACAAATAGAGAAGCGGAAAGATGGGCAGCGGCACGCCCATGCTATTTTCTCCATGGATACAAGAGATGATGCTAATGAACTCCTCACAGGACGAGTGGTCGTACAAGGCAGAGTGCTTCGCGCGAAGAAGAACAACCCGGATCCCAAACGGTGTGTCAAATGCAACACCTTCGGTCACATAGCGGAGCAGTGCAAATCGGAGAACGACGTATGTGCCAGATGTGCCGGACGACACAGAACAGCAACATGTCAAGCAACCGATCAGCAACTCTTTTGCGCCAACTGCAAGAAGGCCGGGCATGGTGCAGCCAGCAGAGAATGTCCGGAGTTCCAGAGAAAGCTGCAGGAAAGGACGAAATGGGATCCGGAGTGAGCATACCGCCTTTTTGTGACCAGGAACCCAAATACCTGGGGCCGAATGGAAGAACCAACGTGCGAGGACTACGACCAGGGATGGAGAGCAGACGTACGCAGTGAATACGACGGATGGACCACAGTCTGGAGGGGTAACGGTAGGGGACGGCTAGCAGGAGGCAAACCAGGCGAGGGTGGAGGAGGAAGACCACAGCAGGGAACTCAAACTCGGGACCCGACGCCAACACCTGGCTCAACTACCAGTAACAGGGGACGCAGCAGGGGACCCAGAAGGTCACACACCAGGGAAAGAGGGCAGAAAACCTTGGACCAGTATAGGTTCTCGTCGGGATCCAGACCCCCATCCTCACAACCGCCTGGCACTCAGCAGTCGCAGCCTCTGATGCAGTACCCCACACAGATGTACCCAGGGATGTCAATGATGCCATACCAAATGGCAGCACCGCCTTCGTCACAATTCATGTCTCAACCGACGATAATGATGCCCCCACAGCACATGATGCCGCAGTACCTGCAACCCCCTTCATCATCACAGCCCTGTCCTTCCCCAGCAGTCTCAGTCACACCGGTGGCACCTAGAAGACGGGGTGACGATCCCATGCCGAGCGGAAATGAGGGACAGATGCCTGACGCTACAGAAGGATGGAATTAGCACGGCCGAACGAAGGGCAACGGACGACATTAGAGATATTGCAGATAAATGCAAACAAATCGGATAACGCCATGCATGACTTTCTTAAATCTGAACATGATAACGCTGATGTATTTGCTATACAGGAACCATACATTGACTCCAAGGGCAGAACAAGAGCGCTACTGCACCTCAGAGTGGTTTACCCCACAGGACATATAGAACACTTCGGTGACCCAGTGAGACCACACTCGAGGTCTCTTATGATGATACACACACGAGTTTCAACAGGAAGCTGGATGCAGATAGAAATACAATGCGCAGACATCACAGTGATACAGCTGACTACCATGGCTGGCACATACAGGATCTTCAGCATCTACAATGACTGCAACAACGATGACACGCTATGAGTGCTCGATGACTGGATGAGGTCACCAACAGCATGCAGGCAACCAAGAGGACCACTACACTACATATGGCTTGGGGACTTCAATCGCCACCACCCTCTGTGGGACGAGCCGCGAAATCATCACTTGTTCACAGCAAAGGAACCTCGAAGCAGCACAGCCACTGCTAGACCTCACTGCAAGATACAAGATGCAGATGGCCTTGCCAGAACACCTTCCTACACTATGTGCCCACAACACAGGGAACTACACGAGGGTCGACAATGTTTTCTGTTCCGAGGACCTGGCTGAGCATGTGTTAATGTGCAATACCATCCCGTCAAAACGTCCGGTGCTCACAGATCACATCCCGGTCTTTACAATCATTGATGTATGAGTCCCATATGCTGACCAGTGAATACGATGGAATTGGGTGCAGACAGACTGAGACAGGTTTAAGGAGTGAATAAAGGAGGAGCTGGAAAAGAATCCACAGCCTAGGGAGCTGCACAACATAGATAAGTTCAATGATGCTCTTAAATTGTTCGACGATATGTTCACTAGTCTCAGGAATGAACTAGTCCCAAAGGCCAAACCCAGTCTGTATCAATGACGATGGTGGAGCAAGCAGCTGACAGAGATGAAGAAGAAGATGAACAACCTGGCCAACAAGTCACATCAGAAAATACATAACCTACAACACCCAGTACACAAAGAGTATCATCGTATACAACAGGTGTACAACATCGAGATCAAGAAAGCAAAGATAGACAAATGGGTAGAGTACATTGAGAATGCAGACACTAGCTCGGTATGGGATATAGGAAGGTTGATGGAGAATGGCTATACTGATGGGGGTAGAATGAGAGTGCCCGCCCTAAGGGTGACAAGCAATGGCAGAGAAGAGAGGATGGTGGAGGAGAACAGGGAGAAAGAGCAGATATATCGCGGCACATTCTTTCCTGCACCACCAGATTTGACTGACATTCCTGCAGATGCCATTTATCCACCACCAAAGTGGAACTTCATGCAACCCACAATCCGACAAATTCTCCAAGCAATCTGACACCTCAAAAATGGAAAGACGACAAGACTGGGAACTATACCCAATGATATTTTCAAAGTGGCCGCTGAACTAATAGTCCCCTATTTAGGTCCAATATACAGAGCTACTTTCACCTTGAACATGTATCCGGAGGACTGGTCCAAGACTGAAACTGTCACGAAACATCCTTTTTCATTATTCTTTACTTACCTAATCACCAAAGTGCTTGCACTAGCGCTTATTATATTTTCATTTCCATTTAGGTTACACGCATTAACCTTATTGTTCTCACGTTGTCGTTTCACTTAGGCGCGACTCTCTCATGCCTGTCAGCTCATTGACAAGGCGACGTCATTATTGTTCTGCTTCCATGCTTCTTTTTATATTGCCTTATTGTTTACTCACCTAATACCTACAGCTTTACTTATGGATACAAGCGACTCTTATTGTAGATCCTCACGGTTACAGCACGAGATGTCTCTCACGGCTTCATATCCCATTAGTATATAAGACTTAGTATTTTGTAGTTATATTCCTTAGCTCTATTCTCATCTATTCTCCTCGGTAGCTAGACTTGTAGTTGGGTTGTTCTATCCATCCTCTTTTTGCTTTTTCGCCCTCTTGCTCATCATCTATCGTGTGACGCCTGGTTGTCTCTTGTGAGAGCTAGCGAGTCGCTGACAGAAACTATAGTGCTGAAGAAACCTGGCAAACCCAACTACAAGAGACCCAAATGCATGGTGCCCCATTACCTTATCCAATGGGCATGGGAGGCTACTGAATAGCTGTGTTGCCGAGGAGATCACAAAAAGAGCAGAACACTTAGGTCTACTGCCGGCCATGCAGTTTGGCACATGACTGGGGAGAAACACAACTGACTCTATTCATCTGATGGTTGACAGGATTAAGAAACTATGGCGAGAAGGCCAAATGGTAGCAGTACTGTATATGGACATCAAAGGTGCCTTCCCAAGTGTTGACCTTGATATGCTGTTCCATGAACTGAGGAAGATTGGAGTTCCAACCACTATCACAGACTGGATGAAGCGATGTTACCAAAGGAGAGTCACTCAGCTTTCATTTGATGATTATCTATCAGAGCCTTGCAAGGTCCCAGGAGGAGAGGATCAGGGGGATCCATTTCCAGCGGTGGGATATATACTTTATGTGGCAGGTTTACTGAAAAGCTTGCAGGAAACACGCAAAGAGGAAGGCTTCACCTTTATGGACAACTTAGCAGGTATTGTCATGAAGTGAGCCCACCCCCTATCATTTTCCTTTCTTTACGATACACCATCCAAGCCCTCCTACCTACAATAATCATTCCGGAACATTCCATTCCATTCTGTCATGAAGTGAGCCCACCCCCTATCATTTTCCTTTCTTTACGATACACCATCCAAGCCCTCCTACCTACAATAATCATTCCGGAACATTCCATTTCATTCTATTAGTTCCACTCCTTGTGCCGGAGCTATACAGTATTACCTCATAGTTCCCACGCTCCACCTTGTATATATAAGCCAGCCCCCACAACCTGGTCCCTTATCTTGACCTCTTTGTCGTTGGGACCAGGTATGTCTTGAACTTACTTACTTGTATTTATTATCAATATAACTTTGTCGTTGGGACCAGTGTCCGCTTTCGCCTAAGTCTCCGCTCCGCTCCGCCACCGTCGTCACCTCTTTGTGACATTAGGTCAAGATCCCTTACTGCACTGATAGCCTACCGATTAGGTTATCCTTGCAGGCTCCGCTTCCACCACGTCTACAGACACCTCCGCACCAAGCCTGCCCGCCCAAGCTATCGACTGCTCTGCCTACCCACACGCTTTTGATACTAAAGACCAAACCCACATCCACCGCAGCAAAAGCAGCTCCTGGGCTGATTGCAGTTCTCAACCCTGTCCAAACGCTGCTGCCAACTCCATCAGTGAAGAGGAGAACCTTTCCGACGGTACCGTGATCACACCCATCCTTATCCCTACTCCCACTGCACCCCCATCCATTATGTCGACCTCTGAAGTCAACACAAACCAGCTCATGGCACAGCTCATCGAGCAGGTGGCCCAGCTCACGGCCAACCTCCACAAAGCCTCAGCCAAGTCCAGTATGAATAAACCTGAGCTCTTCAAAGGCTCTAGTAGTGCAGAAGCACGTCGCTTCATTGCTCAGTATCAAAGCTGGGCAATGGAACAACCAGATCTGAGTAGCAACGAAGGGAAGCTGATCAAGGCAGCGCTAGGATTCTTCTCAGGCAAGGCTGCTGACTGGGCCACACCATACCTCCTAGAATTCAGCCATAACCAACAACCTTTCAATGGACGATGGGAAGACTTCAAAACAGCCTTCACCCTCCGATTTGAATCCATTGATGCAGGTATGGAGGCCCGGAATGCAATCCAGCATCTCAGGCAGGCAAAAGGTCAAACGGTAGCGGAATTTGCACAGAATTTCAAGGACATTGGTGATCGGACCGGGCTTTCAGACGTCGACCTGCGAGAACGCTTCCATAGCGGCCTCAACCCAGAGATCCGACAAAATCTCATTGTGGTCAATATAGCCCAGGGACTGGCTCCCACCCTGGAGGAGGCTATCAGGCGAGCAATTTCAGTGGATGTGTTCCTGCACGATCCCACCATGACAGGTCGCAACCCAGGCACCTCCCATATCTCCTCCCCCCCTGCCAACTCCCATGCTATGGATGTCGATGCCACACACACTAGTGGTAACAGCAGAGAAAGCTTCGTGGCCCAGATGAGAGGAAGGTGTTATGGGTGTGGCTCGCAGAGTCACGAAAAGAGGAACTGCTCATACAAGGAGACAGTTTGCCGCTACTGTGGACGACGAGGCCACCTAGAATCAGTCTGCCAAGACAAGTTCATGGGTCTAGAACGTGGCCGGGGTAAGCGCCAACAACCCCGCCGTCAACAAGTCTCTGCTTCTGCTTCGACACCGTTCACCCTCTTCCCCAATGAACCTGTCCAAATTGCCGCGTCCATTCCAGCTCCCACTGCTCCGTCCCCACTTACGCCTGACCTCTCCACCCAGATTGCCCAGCTCCAGGAGCTCCTTAACAGAGCCAATGCCATGGCCCCAGCACCAGGTTCTCAGGAGGGTTTTTAAAGCGGGTGCCCGTCTCGGCTGCATCGAGAGTACCCGTAAACCAGTTCGCTATACATTCCACATCTGCGTATGATTCTCTCCCATCTTGTAAAATATCTACTATTTCGGAATTGAACTCCAATTCATCTCACTTCCGAATTAACGCAAAACTAAGAGGAAGAAATCACAGTATAGCAACTGCAGCCATGGTTGATTCTGGAGCCACTGCTCTATTTTTGAACCAAGAGTTTGTCACCCGTCACCGTGTAAGGACCTTCCCACTCAGGAAACCCATTGGCGTCTTTAACATTGATGGGTCTGCTAACCGAGCAGGGCAGATCACACACTTTGCACGCCTAGCCCTGACTGTTGATAACCAAGAACGGTGGACAGACTTGCTAGTAACCAATCTGGGAGGCGAAGACCTAATCTTAGGACTCCCCTGGCTACGTAAGGCCAATCCAGATATTGACTGGGAGAAAGGACGACTCACAGTCAGATCCCAACAAACAACGATAGAGGAGGTGGAAGAGCAAGACACGGCGGAGGAAATTGAAACTGTGATCACCCCTGAACCACCACTTGACACACTGGATGAGGAGACAGAAGAGTCGCCCATACACCGCATTCGAGCAAACCGACGAACCCGACGTGCATGGGTGAAGTCAGGAATCTTACACGAACAAACAGATGAAGTCTGGTGTGCTGCAGGGTTCACCTACTCCCAACAGCTAGCGGAACAAGCCCACAAAACAAAACCCATGAAAACCTTTGAAGAAATGGTCCCAGAACCCTACCGCGATTTCGAAAAAGTATTCTCTGAAACTGCTTCAGAGCGCCTCCCTGACCACCAACCCTGGGATCATGCTATAGAATTGATCCCAGGTGCACCGGAAACCATGCGCACAAAAGTCTATCCAATGTCATTGAATGAACAAGGTGAACTCGACCGCTTCCTGGATGACAACCTCCGAAAAGGCTACATTCGCCCCTCAAAATCGCCACTGTCTTCACCCGTCTTCTTTGTTAAGAAGAAAGATGGGAAGCTCCGCTTCGTACAGGATTACCGGAAACTCAACCAAGTAACCCTAAAGAACCGCTATCCTCTCCCACTGGTCGCTGACATTGTCAGCCGTCTACAGGGGGCACGGTACTTCACCAAATTTGACGTCAGATGGGGCTACAACAATGTCCGGATTAAGGAGGGTGATGAGTGGAAGGCCGCTTTTGCAACCAACCGAGGGTTATTTGAACCCAGTGTAATGTTCTTCGGTCTCACCAACTCGCCAGCTACCTTCCAAGCGCTCATGAATTCCATCTTTTCAGACCTAGTGGCGGCTGGTAAGGTAGCAGTCTACCTAGACGACATCCTCATCTTCAGTAACAATTTGCAAGAACACCGGCAGGTGGTGCGAGAGGTACTAAAGCGGCTAGAGAAACATGACCTCTACCTGCGACCAGAGAAATGCGAGTTTGAGGAGCTTCAGGTTGAGTATTTGGGACTAGTGATATCAGAAGGTGAAGTGCGCATGGATCCAGTAAAAGTAGCTGCAGTCCACGACTGGCCTACCCCAAAGAATCTACGAGAACTACGGGGATTCCTAGGCTTCGCTAACTTCTACCGTCGATTCATACGGAACTTTGCCCGCATAGCACGCCCTCTGAACGACCTAACAAAAAAGGATACAGGCTTCAGTTGGGGGACACACCAACAACAAGCATTCGATACCCTAAGGGAAGCATTCATCACAGCACCGGTACTGGCACTCTGGGACCCTAATAGGCTCACACAACTTGAGGTAGATGCATCAGGCTTTGCTACGGGAGGAGCCCTAATGCAGAAACAAGACGACGGCCAGTGGCACCCAGTGGCATTTCGATCAGCCTCCATGCAACCAGCTGAACGAAACTACGAAATCTATGACCGAGAGATGCTCGCTATCATCGAAGCATTAAAGGACTGGAGAAGCTTCCTGGAAGGTTCACCACAACCGTTCGAGATTCTCACCCACCACGCAAACCTGGAATTCTGGCGTTCTGCTCAAGACCTCAGTAGACGGCAGGCGCGATGGGCACTATGGTTGTCCCGATTCGACTTCCAGCTCACTCACCGCCCTGGCAAGTCCAACACTCAGGCAGACGCTCTCTCTCGTATGGCAGCACATCAGGTTCTGGATAGCGAAGATAATCGACAACAGATTGTTCTGAAACCAGCCCATTTCATGCAAGTGGCAGCTACCTCACTACAAAACCCACTGGAGGACCGCATCCGACAGGCGTCTCAAAAGGAGGCCCAAGTACTGGAAGGACTGGAAGAGCTTAGGAGAAGCGGTCTCAAACGCTTGGCCAATGGGATAGCAGAATGGGAAGAAGACAAGGGACTAGTATACCACCGAGGAAGAGTATATGTCCCACCAGATGATGACCTCCGGAAAGAAGTACTCAAGCAATGCCACGATAACCCCTCTGCTGGCCACCCTGGACTTCACAATACCCTTGACCTCGTCAGCACCCACTTTTGGTGGCCCACCCTGCGATCCTTTGTAGAAAAATATGTTGAAGGATGCGAGACTTGTGCAAGGAAGAAGATACAGAGACACCCACGAGCAGTAACACTACCTCTAGACGTCCCAGCAGGCTTGTGGGAAGAAGTGGGAGTTGACTTGATCACACAGCTGCCCAACTCGCAAGGGTATGACGCGATTCTAGTCTGCACGGACCTTTATGGTAAACAAATCCATGCAATTCCTTGTACAACTTCAATCACAGCAGCAGGTGTGGCCGACATCTACTATCGCGAAATTTTTCGCCTCCATGGTCTTCCCCTCCGCTTTGTATCAGACCGGGGACCCCAGTTTGCAGCAAAACTCATGCGATCATTACTCTCCCGCCTAGGAATCAAATCAAACCTCACCTCAGGGTACCACCCCCAAGCAAACGGACAGACCGAACGGGCAAACCAAGAAGTCGAAAAATACCTCAGACTCTATGTGGGACGCCGCCAGGATGACTGGGCGGAGCACCTACCTATGGCGGAATTTGTGATTAACTCTCGCACCCACTCTGCACTTGGAACGTCCCCATTCGAACTCACCTATGGTTATCTGCCTCTATTTAACATTCCAGTTGGACAACGGAGTGGGATTCCGGCGGTGGATGATCGCATCCAGATACTGCGGGATGCACGACAGGATGCTGGGGCGGCGCTACACCTGGGGAAACGACGGCAAAAGGAAAACTACGAACGGGGAAAACGAAAGGCACATCAATTCCAAGTTGGAGATCAGGTCTGGCTAAGCGCAGAGGACATCAAGCTCCAACTTTCCAGTGAGAAACTTGGGGATCGACAGCTAGGACCTTACACCATTTTGCAGAAGGTTGGGCCCCTGGACTACCGTTTAGACCTCCCACTATCCCTGGACCGCATCCATCCTGTGTTCCATGTTGATAAATTGTACCCTTGGAGAGGGAACACCGTAAACGGCGAAATTGCAACACCACCGGAACCAGTATATCTAGAGGATGAGGATGAGCCGGAGTATGAAGTCGAGGACATCTTGGATAGTCGGATTAGGTGGAAGAAGCTAGAGTACTTGGTAAAGTGGAAAGGCTACGATGCAGGACACAACTCATGGGAACCTGCACCAAATCTTGAACACGCCCCAGCAACTATCCGAAAATTCCACAAAAAGCACCCTCAGGCGGCAAAAGCTTGACCATTGAGGGCAATGGTCATAAGGAGGGGGGTAATGTCATGAAGTGAGCCCACCCCCTATCATTTTCCTTTCTTTACGATACACCATCCAAGCCCTCCTACCTACAATAATCATTCCGGAACATTCCATTCCATTCTATTAGTTCCATTCCTTGTGCCGGAGCTATACAGTATTACCTCATAGTTCCCACGCTCCACCTTGTATATATAAGCCAGCCCCCACAACCTGGTCCCTTATCTTGACCTCTTTGTCGTTGGGACCAGGTATGTCTTGAACTTACTTACTTGTATTTATTATCAATATAACTTTGTCGTTGGGACCAGTGTCCGCTTTCGCCTAAGTCTCCGCTCCGCTCCGCCACCGTCGTCACCTCTTTGTGACAGGTATGAAATGGGGAACAAGCATAGAAGAGATTCATGCAGACCTGGAACAGATGATGAGCTGAGACGGAAGAGTACTGGAATGGGCATGGTCTCACAACTGCCAAAAGTGCCCCTCGCCACTACATGACCTTATGGGAAGATATGGGCTGATACCTAAACTGATGGAGAAGAGACAAGTGGTCAGATACGAGGCTTCGTGGGATCCCAACCTTGAAATCCAAATATGGGAGGATAAGGCAGAAGCTCTTGTAGTGCTGGAGAATGACCGAACAAGGTGGAAGATTTTCACAGATGGGTCTGGATATAAGGAACACATTGGAGCAGCAGCGATACACTATGAGGAAATGTCATATCTATGCAAGCTAAGTCATTATGAAGCTTCGTGAACTATTCTGCTACTTAGATATATTACTTATATCCTTTTACCACTATGCAATTACTTCGTGAAGGAATTCCGATGCGAAGTAAATACTCATTATCTCTTATCATTATTATCAGATTTACACTATCCCTTTTATATCCCTTCCTTTGTTCTTTACTTACGAGCTAACCCATTCGGGCATGGCATCACTTCGCGATCCTGACTTACCTTTAGTATAAAGCTACGGTATTGAATAGGTAGTTCCTTAGTTTAAATATCAACCTTGATAGCACCTCGATAGTGATACCAATTAATCACTTATCCATATCATTGTTTTAACATCCCTACTGTCAGTACATCTGCAAAGGTCATCGTGAACAGAAAACATTTTACTTTCTTCTCTTGCGGACACACAAAGTGTCGAGGACTCTACTAATAGTGGAGTCAAGGTCCGACTACCTAGTCTAGAATCGTTTTACCCCGTGAAGTAATTCCCTTCACAATTTCCCGCGATCATCCCGTGATCATTTCCAATGATCCCTTTGTGCACGATCATAACAGGAAAGAGAAGAGAAAAGAGCCCTCTGATATCGATTAGGAAAGGAGGAACACTACAAAGTGTATGAAGGTGAGTGCATTGGTATGATATTAGGATTACATCTGGTGGCAGTACAAAACACAGGTACCGAGGAGCTATCCATTTGGGCGGACAGCACAGCAGCTATCACAGCCGCAAACAGTGATAAAACAGGTCCATCACACTATAGACTAGATATGTTCCACAAACGCCTTCGAGACTTGAGGACAAACCAACCTGACCTACGAGTCACCATCTCCTGGGTCCCGGGACACTTGGGGATTGATGGAAATGAGAGAGCGGATCAGGAGGCCAAACGAGTGGCAGAGACGAGGTCAAGTAGGAAGGCAGAGCTCCCGCTGTGTCTGAGGCAACCACTACCCCACAGCCAGTCTGCGGCTATCAGAACCTTTCGCAATCAGCTGGAGAAACATCACGATACACTCTGGAGAAAGTCTCCGCGATACACTGCCTTCCAGAGGATCGATCCAGGCGAGGCAACAGCCGTCAGCAGACGGTATTGGAAACTTGCACGCTGGCTACCAAGACCCCTCCTTTCGCTCCTCACTCAACGACAAACGGGTCACATACCTTTACAGAAACACCTGAACAGGATTGGGAAAGCGGATACGCCAACTTGTCCTTGCTGCCGAAACGAAAACGAGACAGTACGGCACTACCTATTTGAATGCCCAGCACACCGGAGAGCCAGGGAGAAGCTCCAGTGGGAGTTATCCAACCAGCAATGGGGACTCGGACCTATGCTAACGTCGAGGAAGGCATTACCAGCACTGTTTAGGTTCATCAGCACCACGGGGAGATTCCGACACATCTACGGAGAGCTGCCAGAGCGATGACGAGTAGTGAGGGCGAGGGCGAAGAAGACAACCAGTACCATATGAGCCACTAATACCATCCTACAGCCACTAATAATACCTCACGGTATACGGACGTCACGGCAACTATACCTTTCGACCTTCGGGTCAGACGCTTCCGCGTCATGTATCCCTCATGGGAACGACAACAGTTGGATGGACTTACTTACAGGACATTGATAAATGGACAGTACATCTATTGCAGACTATACACTACTATATGCTACGGCACAACGGTGTCTAAATATGATACAAAAAAAAAAAAAAAAGTTGAAGTTCGCGCCCGTAATCTTTTTTTCTTCCTCGTGAAGGTGATCCAATCAGAATATTCTCGCAGGCCAGAATTCATGAAGGGGAGTTCAATTGACAGTCACGGTACATATTACTACAAATTTCGCCTTGTCTCCATGCCTAGCACTTCGATCCGCTCTCGACACGGCCTAATTTCTTCCATCTCGCTTTTGGTCGGTTAGGGAGATCTTGGTCGTTCATGGTTCGACGGCATTTCTTTAGCTCCGGAAGGCAAAGAAGAAGTAACTGCGGGAAGTTCGACAAGCTGAAATCTGAATGTGTGTCCACCAGAAGCCCACCAGTAGAAACGGAATGCTGCATCATCAGGTAGATTCCAAATAGGTAACGACGGGAAGGGCATTTTCGATTGGTGATCGAACAAGAACGAGGAAACACGGACGTCAGTGTTTTCGTGAAGGTAGTCGACCATGCGCTCCTGGACCCGTCGGGGTACTCCCTTATCATCAACATTATGACCTGCAGGTACATCTGCATAATGAATTGTCGAATCGAACATGATGTTGACCGGCAGTCCGTTTGGGTCCCAGGGGCCATCGGAGGCAGCCTTGCTGGGTTCGTGCATGTTCTGTCTTTGTTCTGGACTGTGCGCATCAGAGGGAGGTCCACGAGCTGCAAAGCGAAGATCGTGCTGCGCGAGTGTTAAATACTTCCTAAACGGGGCCTTCAACGGAAACTCACCTCGACAGGAGCAGCATGCACGATAGCGAGAAGCCAGCACAAAATGTATGGAGAACGAAAGCGCATTGGGTGACAATTAGATAATCGGTGATTGAAGGAAATAGAGGTATCGATGTCAAATAAAGGCAGACGATAATGTTCCTTCTTGGTACTGGCCAGCAGATACTGAGGGACAATTTACTCAATCATCGTTCTTATGCTTCTGAGTAGCGGCATTTCTTACGCTTGGTTGCTTTCGACCACAGCTGCCACCATCATGGACTCGGATACAGCACTGATTGTTGGCGGTGGAGCTGACACAGCCTTACTAGCAGCTCGACTTCTTCGCAGAGGAGGTAGAGGCTCTGCAGGGCAATGGGCAAAAGGTGGATTCAAAGCCAAGATGGATAGAACAGAAGCGCTTACGGTTTTGGGTTTAAACTACGTTCATTCTCTTCCTTTGAAATATATTCCTCTGACGATTGCCCTACCTTAGAGATGGTCCTAAATTACGTTCCCAACTTAAAGACGCCCACCGACAGATTATGCTTGACAGAGGTGGCTCACCATATATTGCAAGCAAAATCAATGAGGCCAAGGACCTTCTGGACAGGCAGGATAAGAGACGGTAGTCCAGGGTTTCTGTTATCCCCAAGCGTAGTTTGGTCAACTCGTATGAGTAAACCCTTTCCAAAAATAGTCAAGTAGATAGATTTTGACCAAGTTCAGATACACAGGTGTTCACACACCGAGGCACAGAAAGGAGCATAGGTTGAGCAGGGAAGAATGCACGACATAAAGACCAGTAAATACACCAGTATAAAGTACGGTATTTAACCACTATAATAAACGAGCCTAACATAAAGTAGATAAGTAAATCGAGCATAATAATAATCTGACAAAGACATAACGACATTTGAATACACAACGGGTACACGCAGCAATCATGAACATACCTTGGGAGTTAACCCCTTGAAAAACGCAGTAATTCCCTCATTTTTGATAAGATCCTTGATAACGACAGCACCGTTGACCTTATTCTCGAAATTCGCGTTTTGGATACGTGTCTTGACAGTGTCTAGAGGTGCAGCAACTGTAATTGATGCGACAGCACCAGCGATGGAAGCAATGAAGTTTTGCGTCCAAGTCGCTTGAGAATAATCTGTAACGCCTAGAACGTAATCTTTCGTTACAGCAGATGCACCGAAAAGCTGCAACCATTTTTGAGCAAGTAGGGCGGAGGTCCAGCGGATGAGACTACGTACTGCAAAGCTCCCTGGAGCATTCCTTGCCATTGTCCAGCCCCAACCACGATACAAAGCAGTGTTTTCCTCGGCAATAATCCGAATGATACCTCGGCCTCGGAAAGCTTCTGGGTTCACTTGACGCTTGATCTTGAGAACATCCAGGGGGAGTAAAACCTGCGAATTTCGCAAAAGAATAAGTATTCAGTCGACAGAGACGCAGGCGAAAAACACGCACAACTTCACCAATACCGGTCAAACTATGGAGAAGAGGGAATTACGCCAATACCAATGAGCTTTCGACATGAGATTATTGCATGACAAACACATACATTGGCGGTCCACAAAGCATCAACAAGATAACTGGATAATATCACTAATATTTTAGCAAAGGATGGAAATCGAATTTCTGAACAAGGCGTATTACGCAAAGTTACGGAGAGCCTTGCATTGAACTAGAATAATGATAATGCAACTTAGATAATTGAATGACTGGTGCGACGTTCAGGAAGAAGACGACAACAACTTGCGTCGCACTGCTTGATTTTGGATGACCAGCAGAAGTGCGTACAGTGTTTCAATACGCTGAAGAGCGATATGAGAATATGATAGTCTGGGGTGTGATCAAGGCTTACTGTCACCGAGACCCCTCTTTCGTGGGCTATCCTAACGACAGAACCAACAATGGCTTCGACCTCTATGAGCTGACCATTCCTAGCATCTAGCAGCATACTCGGAACATGGGAGTTCTGAGGATCTTCGTGCATTCGTCTTTGGTTGGCAATCGTTTCGTCCACGAGGGATGAGGGAAATCCATCATCAGTATCAGGGAAACCAAGTGCCCGAGCTAAAGACACCATTTCGACTAGCATCGCATGTAAAGTAGGTATGGTATACTCATTGATTGAAGACGCGGTTTTGGGTTCAAGGTAGGGATCGTAAGAAGCTGAGCCTTTCTCTGGTGCTGGGCGAAACAAAGCTGGTACGGTATAACTGTTGTCATGGGTTAGCGCGAAATCACACTAGACAAATTCGAACTAGTACCGACTTGGTTAATGTTGCTGTCGAAGCAAAGACCACGTTGATCATGTTTTTCGCCAACTTCTTTCGTTGAATTTCTGGGACGACCTGAGCTTGAAAGCCACCACAGCTGAGAGGAACCGCAAGGCCTTCAAGAACGTTCGTTTCCCCGGGAGAGTTCACGCAGGTAGTGTAATCTCCGTGTCTATAGATTCCAAGGAAGATTGGGTCCTACAAGAAACGATGAGTTGATTGTCAAAGAACACTGTATTGATTTTTCTTTACAGTCATGGACAGGTGCTCGACCTCACCTGGGGCAGTAATATTGGTCATGATGTATACCGAAGTGCTGATGATTTTTGGTTTTTCACCGAGCGCCATGAGGGAATCATATAGATCTTTTTCAACGTCGAGACCGTTCTGTAGTAACGCATAGGTTGGTTGACCAAAGCGTTCCGTATACGATGAGGATATAAGTGGAAGCAGCATTGTGGAGGTAGCGATTATATCTGGTAGTGCCTTTGAGGTCACTATCACATAGTCATATTTTTGATTAGCAGCATCGGAGACAGATTTGCACACTGGATTACAAGTTATCACGAATTTGTCGAAACAGAAATTTGAAGAATACATACATCTGTCTGGTTTCCATCCAGGTATATCACCGTACCGTCGACTCTTGATGTGCACGCCATAATCTAAGTACGGCCAATAAACACTTATAGGTGTCGATGTCCATTGCCCAGCGAATTAGCATACCGTTTATCAAGGCATAGTTGCTCCTTGCTACTACAGTGACGCGGGCAAGAGCACTTCTGTTTAAACAGAAAGCGTCTTTGTGCAGTTGAGTATTTGAGTACTAGGCTGCAGTTGAGATTGGTGTGCGTACATATTGAACCAATTGCACCAAATCCAACAAGAAGTATCTCCTTTGGCGAGCTGGTCATGTTTTCCAGAGAGGCCTACCAGAAAGTTCGTGCAAGATGAACATTTTCCGAAATTCGGAGATAAGCATCCACGGGAGTGCAATTGCCATGCACGAACAGGATTTCGAGGTTTCGTAAGCGTCAAAGCTGGATATATCCCGGAGTTCCGGACTCTAAGCTTGCCCAGTAGACGTCCTTCAGCTCCTATAAGCTTAACACAAGTTCTGTATAAGACATTAATGGCGGATTAGCTGTGGAGGTGCACTCGGAAACCGAATCCGAAATCAATTTGAATCAGGCCTTATCGCGGCGGCCTATTCCGTATTATTTTTTTTCGAAGTTTACGAAGAATATATGAACAAATGCGCTTCACCCCCTCCCTCACAAATATGAATGGTGTAAATGGAAAGACCCATCAGTCCCTCGATGGACTCGCAGAAAACCCATTGCGCCGTACTTGGCGGGGTAATAAGCAAGGCAAGGTCATTACCCTGGCTTTAGAATACAGTGTTTGATTATCAGTATCGGGCTACAGGGACAATCGAACTGGGCACTGTTCCCAACTTCGAAAATCCTTACGAGGAACGTGAATGGATCAAGGTGCGCCGACTTTGTGTCTTTGCGTTGCAAGGATGATATCCGATATTCCAACTTAGGAACATATGGCAGCTGCCTTTCGTTACTGGGGGAAATGCCGCTACGGTGAAGGCGTATCGGGGCATATCACCGTCAGAGACCCTGTACTTCCTGACCATTATTGGTGAGCGGCGGCTAATATCTATCTATCTACCTCGAATAATTCCAAACAGGATGAACCCATTTGCGGAGCATTTTTCGACAATGACTGTGGGTTTCCCTATCATTTCTTAGGTGCATGAGCTAATCACCTCTATCAGAAATCTATGCTTGTTCTTGTCGGGCCAGACGGATATGTCTCCCCCTATGGCGCCCAATTGCCCATTAACTCTTCTGGATTCTACATCCGTAAGTGAGAGACCACCAATCTTCTGCCCTCTAGATTCCTCAATCGCAATCCTCAGATTCTGCTATTCACAAAGCACGTCCCGATGTCAAGGCCGCTGCACATTGCCATTCTATTCATGGGAAAGCCTGGTCAGCTTTTGGACGCCCCATCGATATCCTTACACAGGACTCGTGTTTGTTCTATGATAACCTTGGGGTTTACCAAAATTTCGGCGGAGTAGTCCTGGCGGAGCAGGAAGGGAAAAACATAGCGGATGCTCTTGGGCCCAAGTGGAAGGCGTGCATATTGCAGAACCACGGATTACTGACCTGTATGTTAGATGTTCATTGATCCTGGAGGATTTGAACTGACCGTCTCAATTCAAGTGGGTAACACAGTCGATGAAGCAGCATTCTTGTTTGGTGCATTAGACAGATTGTGCCAAGTTCAACTTCTTGCGGAGTCTGCTGAAGCAAATGGTATCTGCAAGTCCGTTATCACACAAGAGGACGCCGAATTCACGGCTAAAACCATCCAGTGGTGGGAGAACGTCTACGTTAATGTGAACAGGTTCTCTGAATCTATCGTCTCTGTCAAACTAATTTTGGAATCAGTTTCAGCCAGAATACAAGTTACTCTTGCAGGAGACCAATGGAGCATTCTTGAAATAACAGGTTGATGATGAGGTTTCAAGACTTGGTCTGAGTCTAAATAGTTGTTTCTGTTATTCGACTATAATAGACTTCTGTATACGTACGAACGAATGATTGCAGTGAGCGAAAACGTTATGGAAGACTTGCATACATACTAACCGAAATAAGGAACCAAATATTTCTCCAAAATACTGAACCTGTACTAGAACCAATCCTCAATACTCTTCCACATCAGACAGCGATGCTGCAGAAGCATACTCCGACACCGTAGCATCGTCATCAATCACCTCCTCGTCGTACTCGCGTAATACTTCCCTCATCGCATATTTCATAATCGGCGTCGCTGGTACCAGTTTTGGTCCAACCACCGAGTCAATGTTTCCTTCGTATATACTCCTCCAACGTGAACTTCTTCGCCGGCGGTTATGTGAGAATACCTCCTGCTCCGGGATGGCAACTATATCCTCTTCAGAGGTGACCCCCGCATTTCCTTCCAAGTGATTTGAGTTATCCACAAGCGTGCGTCCATTGCTCTCGCCTTCCTCAAAGCTAAGCGGTCTTGACTGACGATTCAAGTGCGGGGTCTCTTCCGTATCCGATTCTTTTGTCACTGGCTCCGTCCATCTCAGATCTAATATCCTCCCTTTGACCATACCATCTACTGCATGCACTCCATATTCTCGACACAACGCAAAGTACGAAAGGTACGTCGTGCCAGGCTCGGTGATCCGGCTGATTACCCTTAACAGCTGCATTGCTGTAAAATCGGATTCCCCGTATGTCGCAGCTGTGCTGCTACCATCGAGGTCTTGGGTACCTGGACCACGAGGATTGCTAATTGCCGAGTAAATTTTGAAGCCAGGCAGGCGCGATGAAGGTGGGGGTTGGGTAGGGGTTGGATTGCTTTGTTGACCTTCACCTTCCGCGGGAGGATGCTCACACGAATGGATAATGTGAAGGTTAAGAAGGGCATGTGCCTGTAAGAAATGGGAGCTTCGTCTCACTGGATACCACAACTGATCAGTCACCTTTAAAGAAGGCAGCGCTAAATACTGGTACATACCATCAAGACGACCATTGGAATTCACTGCAAGCCAGCCGTTAATTGAGGAAGAGTGCAGAGGTTGGTCGTATTCACTTACCATAATCAGTGACAAAATCATGCCAATGCACCAATTTTCCACCAAACGCATCATAAAGCACTTCAAAATTAAGTCCGTACTGGATATGCTGAGGGATACGAGGCAACATTTGTTCACGAAAGAAGGCTCGCGCCTCTGCTTTGGAACAATCACCAATGGTTATGATCTTACAGAATCAAAGAGGCATTAGAATTGAGAAAAGCAGCGATGAAGCATACATGCACACCTTGCAATGTTGCATGACATTCAACTGTCTCAGCCAAGTGTGATAGAATGGGTCACTGGTGGCGTGTATGACATGGCATAATCGATCCTGTTTAGTTAGGACGAGAAATGCGCTCAGGAGACAGTTCATAGCATCCGTTGACTGGATGAGGGCCGGCCTAGATGGATACATTAACCTCAACCAGCAGAGTTAGTTCGACCGGCTTACAGTTTATGTGCTTCATCAAAGAAAATGACCTGTGAAATGATTTGAACCTATAGCACCACTAATAGAACGAAATCACGGACAGGCATCTTCTTTGCAGGCCTTTTCCGCCTCTCCGCTTCTTTCTCATTAGCTTCGCCTTCATGCTCCTGCGCAGGTCGTTTTGAACCCTGGTCCTCGTGCTTACCCCTCAAATGCAGAAAATTGCGTAATTTACTACTTTTGCGTTTATCGTTTGCACTGGGATATTTAGTGTGAGTTGTATCCGACAGTCCAGATTTTTCTGGCTGTTTGCCCTTCTCCGTTTTCCGGTCTGCTTTATATGGATCGAAGTCCCAATACTTCAGCAGTGACGACTACAGAATGATTAGTTAGCCATATTTTCACATTACTGGGGATTATGTGCCATACTTGGAATAGTTCCATAAGTCTCGCGATATCACTTGTCTTCACGCGACCGATGCCTGAATCCGGAGGTACTTCTGTCATTTTCCGTTCAACATTTAAACGATCATGCTAGTGGAGTTCAAAAAGTGATAAGGAAATATCCAGGTCCAAATCAGCAAGGCGCTATACTTACTTTGAAGCTCCATGCTTCCTTCTCGAACTCTTTATAACCCTCCATCTGAGTTGACATGGCTTCAAAATATTGCTCCATCTGACGACTCAAGCTCATGTACAAGCTAGCAAGATCCGCGAATCCAGCTATCCGGAGGTCAAAATGAAGAACGTGATACGAGTCCCTACATAAAACTTCGCGTAGGAGGGCCGTCTAACCTCAGACGGTCTCAATGTTGCAAAAAGTGGAGATGAGAACTGAAGCATACCTTTCCGACCGAGCTAGCACCAAATAGAACCGTAAATGCAGGCTCCCCTTCCAATATCCGTTGAATCGCTAGTGCTTCAGCTCGACGAGCAAAGAAACCTGGAAGTCGGGAAAAGGTATGTTTCGGTCGAATTTGCGAGCGTTCACGGTTCTCATTAATTTCTTGACGAGCCTCTTCGAGAAGTCGTTTCGATTCTGTAAGTGAACGAACAGTCTCAGCGGGCTATAGAATGCTCATCTTCCAATTGATTCAATGGCGATAATATAGAACGTACGTTTGTCAGAACACTGACTATTTCTCCGATTCCAAAGAAGTTGCGCTTCCTTGTTTCCGAAGGATAATAAGAGGATCTTCGCCGAGGGATATTTGTTCGAAAAAGCCAATGCATAGACCCAATTGTTTGCTGGGAGGCGTACCGTGAAGACCTTCGGAGCTTATTGTGACCCGGGGCTGCTATAGGCATGGAGTTAATTGGCACAGGGCTAGAGATATCGAGTGAGAGATAGGTGCGGCTAGTGAGAGGGTTCATACAGGTTATATGCATCACTATGATGTGACTGTTTTCCGCCTGGTCTTCGCGTGTTCGGAGCAATTTGACTGCAGATAGAATGGAAATAATACACGTTGAATGTTAATCGACGGCTGCAGCGGTTCAAAACATGATAAAGCCTCATGTCGCCCTACAAAAGGCCAAGGAGGCGAACTTGTTGTCTGTGACTTCATCGAGCAAAAGAATTATTAGCACTGGCACGTGCAAACGTCGATCCAGACTACCGATATTTATTTACTGTAGTTCCGCGCCATAATTTAGTCGACATTGCGAAAAAGTTACGCCCGCATACTTATAAAGTTATCTATTCTAGGCTAGCGTAACGCACGTCCGCATTCTCGTCTAACCACTGTAACCATTTCTTCAAATAAATTCCTCCATGCATGACTGTCGACGAATCTCCGACGACACACTAGATAAAGCTCAATTCAAAATGTTGTTGCCCAACGATAGACAGAATTTGTACGAACGAGATGTCGTTTGGCGCGAGTCATGGCCACTGCATTTACAATTTGTAAGTTGACCGTGAACCACGCGGAATAATTCAATTTACCATTTAAGCGTCTCTTTTCCTTCAAGAATCCGACTTCTCTCTGTAAGGCGTTCAGATGACTATATAGCCTCAATAAGTTGACATGCAAGTACGTACCTTGTCGTTGCTCCTCACGAGACTAATAACTACCGCATCCTTTTCCCGACCTTGCATACCGTCTACTGTCCCGATTTCGAGTGTGGTTCCATATAGCGGTCTCAAGAGAGACGTCAACAGCGTCACTTGCGCCTGATATCTAGAACGTATATGTACCATTGACAGGAGTCAAGTGACAAGAAAGAGAACTTACGGAGTGATTACTGCGATACAACCCGGGCCTACGCCAGCTTCAACCTACATCCAGATTGTTCAGACTTACTTGGTACATATGGACGATTGAGTACACACCAGATCTTCCACCCACTGCTTCACAATTGTCGCCTCGTTCTCGTTACACCGACTTCCCTCGTCACCATCGCTTGATCTACTGCTACTTTCTCCATCCAATCGCTCGAGATACTCGCACCCCGCAGTATCAAAGAATGTTACTGGGGTTCCGAGTATCTCCTTCCGTGTTTCCTCGTCGCTTGTTAACGTCACACCCTGAGTTTGAAGCAGGTCAAGCAGTAGGTGCTCCGCGACAGAAGGATGTGAAGTTAATTTATTCGAGTAGAGCGTCCGGGATGGAAATGTACAGATTTGGTTATGCATCCTAATGTGGATGAGAACAGGCACAACTATTCCAGAGATCATGAACGCACCTGTATTGAACGTTCAGCATCCTCTTGATGCCGGGTCCATACATCGACTCTAAGCGATCGAACAAGGTAATCTCTAGGGTGCGTGAAGGGCGTAGTGGATATATCTTTGATCGAGGCTTATTGCTTTCAACAACCGTATCGGACCTAACACCATCGTCGCTGTCGTTGCTGACACTTTCATCCTCTGAGCCGGAATCGGGGGGCGAAGGATGTGACTCGTTGCTTTTTACCAGCGCCTTGGGCTTGGCATCATTTTTGCTGCCATTGCCAGCAATTCCTCCCTTTTTGCGGGAATCAGATTGTGCTGGTATGGCATTCTTGGCTAGACTTTCTTTTGCTTTCGACGAATCAGTTTTCTTGACTTGTGATTTTGAAATTGATGCTCCTTTATTCTCTTTCTTTCGCCGTTTGTCCAGTGACAGGACGGTAGGAGGAAGTTGCATGGGATCTCCGGCAAGAATGAGTTTCTTCGCTTTGAATATCGGGATCCAGCATACCTGGTCAGATGTATGTGTAAATTATACATAGATTGCAAACCGTATGAGCTTACTGCTTCAACAGCTTGCGTTGCTTCATCGATAATCACGACGTCAAATTCCTGATTTCGTAGCTGCCTTCCGCCAGACGAGTGGCATGTAGCAACTACAACCTATATTGCGAATTTAGATCGGTTCCATCCCAGTCCTGGAATGGAAGACATGCTTCACCTGAGATTCGTTAAGTACCGAGGTAACAATTCCCCCTTCACGTTTTCGATACCTAAAATCGAGATATAAATATCGATGTATCCATACACCAGTCTTCGAGAATACTCACTCCTTTCGCAATGCCTTCACTTCTTCCCATAGCTTTTTCCTTTCGGCGCCTTTAACTCTTCCTTTCACGCCCTTCCCTTTACCCGACAATAATCCTAGCGTCATTTCTAGCTCGGATTTAACATCTTTTACCAGCGCGGCCTGGTCTGTCCTGGCCGCCTTCAAATCCAACGTGGCTTCCAGAATGCTTTGGTTTGCCATAACCCGTGCTGGATGACCGATGCGCGTTACTTTCATACGCGAGGATTTATTAGAGACAGGAAGAGCGAGAAGACGTTCAAGGATGTTGTCTACAGAAAGGTTCGAGGCACCACAGACAAGGACCCGTTTCGGAATGGTCGTGGTCGAAGTTAATTGGCGGATGATTTCGATAAGAGTATGAGTCTACAGAGGAATGACACGACTAGGTATTGAACAAAACATGACGAACACGCTTTGCTAACCTTCCCAGTTCCAGGAGGACCGTGAATGCATGCCACTTCAGGCGATTCCAGACAGAACTTAACGGCTTCTTTTTGGCTGGGATTGAGAGTCTCGTCGAAAAATGTTACATCTTCGAGTTCGGTTTTAGGAGAAGGGGGCATCATGCCCATGAGCACTCTGATTGAGGGTGTCAACTCGGTATCTTTTTCGCCTTTGATAGTCCGCTCGAGTTGTTCGATGGCCCGATCCATGCTGTATCGTTCATCTAGCATCAAGCTAGAGATATTCAAGATTGAACGTACCGATCGTAGGTAACGCTGTTCGCCAGTTTCACAAGACGACAGCGTTCGGGTAGACTGAGATCATCTTCACTATCCACTGCAAGGACGATCCGTGTATCAGAAACTTTGTAGACAACGCCTTGAACTGTTGATTCCTTGATATCGGTTGACACTGGCTTCTTTGACTTCGCCGCATCATTTGCTTCGATTCTGGCGAGATCGCCTGTTCTGAGGGAGGGTAGATGAATAGCCGATCTAGAAAGACAACTGACGAAGAATACCTCAAGTTATGAGGAGGAAAGATTGGGTTTGATTGGTATGCAGATGGCCTTTCGAGCTCAACTAGCCTATACTTGCCCAGCATTAATACATTATTGAATATACATGGAAAGGAACACACGTCTTTCCGCCTAAACCAATTCTGACTTCGTGTATCCCAAGTCCAAGGAGAGCCAGCCCCTTCTGCTCGAGTACTTTCGGACCACAATTTGAGAGCAAAAGAAAGCTCCTTTCAATTTCGGCATCCCTTTCTCGAGCTAATAACACTTTCTGCCTATCGATGAAGGCAAGGAGCTGGGAATCTGAGGAGGCCATGGCCAGTCAGTTCGGAGTGGTATTCATGTAAGCGCCCAATATAATCTGCTTCTTTTTAAGAACTGCCATCTAGGTCCTACAGACCCAAAAATATTTTGGTCTCGCTGCTTCTGGTTATACTCGACCAATCTAATTCTTGATCTTCATAACTGCCACTGTGCCACTTGTGGTGCGGGGAAATGGGTAGTTTCGACTTGAAACGTTGGTGTCAAAGTATCACACAAGTAACTATCCATCTCTGACTATCAAAATAGTTACGATGACTGACAGCACATGAATTAGGGCCAAGGAGAGATTGAACATTTCATTAGACAAGCCTTAGAGAGAGTTCGGACACTTGAGAGGTCGGTCGACACCCACCATCGAATCGCAATGAGCTTCGTGGCCATGATGAATGATCGTTTGTCGGCCATGAATGGCGTACTCTTAGGGTGTCAAGAATGTATGGAGGGGAAAGCTAAAATCACGGCTTCTATGTCGGGGAGAACCGCGTACGCACTGCTCCAACCCTTGATTCGCCATCTCGAACAGCAAGCATCTGCGTTGACAGAAAGTGTGAAGGAGGTGAAGCGCCTGGCGATAGTAGTGGAGCAGCGTCATTCCGCCTTGATCAGCGCCTACACTGTGCAGAAGAGGCAGGATCAGGCAAAGATAAAGAATGCTGAATCTCGCTTGAAAGGCAAGCTGTTGGATATCAGGAAGGCGAAGATAGCGATGGTACACCAGAGGCTTGAAGGCTTAGAAACCAAACTGCAGACGTTTGAATCAGATTGGAAGCTTCGACAGGCACAATTTGAAGAATTCGAGGAACTCGTTGACAAAGTACAAAAGTGTTCTAGAGAGGTGCGTTCTGTTGTCTTTCTATGGATCCCAATGGTCTCACCTCTCTTCAAGTTAATGATACCAGTCGATGTCGATTTATCGGATCAGTTCACGAATACTGACTAACAACGATTTGGATGCACTAAACCCTCACACAACATCACTATCATCTTCGCACATCCCAAGCTTGATTGCCAGCCTGGCTCCGGAATGACCATAAATTGTGCAAAACCGGAATAGAAATATCTTTGATTTCGAGATCCATTCCTCTCTCCAAGCGTAATCCGCTTTTCCTTGCAGGTCGGAATCCGACGGACTCTTTCACTACAATTGATCGAGGTCTTCCGGTATTGCTTTGTGACCTTCGTGGAGACTCGCGAGTGCGGAGGTACCAGTTTGGGACATGTTTCCAAGGCCCAACATTTGATATCGAGAGACGTCTCTGTGACAGGGATGGGATTTCTCAATGGACCTTGAAGTTGGAGAGGCTGTAACAATTCACGTTCTCCTGAAATACGCACCAATAATCAATGTCCCTTATACTACCGATGATGACTTCGCCTCTTCTTCATGGGATAGTATCCTCCCTGTTTTATTCTTGTGTACCCTTCTGGTCACTCATGGTGCGTTGAGTACTACCACTTGCCCACGGATTGTATACATCTCTTCGTCTAGCACATCTTCTAAAGTGTGTGAGCTTAAGCTGGTACGATAGGTAACCGCACAGGGCGTCTGAAACGCAATAAAGTACAATGCACCTCGAAGTTATAGAATTTTTGCTCGTTGAATATTACTACCCACGTTTAAAAAGATCTTGACAGGTCTAATAGGGGATGTGTTAATGGTGAAGGTAGTAAAAGAAACGGTGTGTTTTACGAAGGTTCTTGCTGTGAATGAATGTGAAACTACCTATCGAAAGTCCTTACTCAGATTCCTGTTCAAAAGACTGAATCGATGAACGCACATTAGGCATTCTTCAAGAAATTTGGCATGTTTCCTTAATATTCTTTCTGGTGCACCTTCATCAACGCGCTCGCTTCGGCCTCTTCTCGTTCCTCTTCCCACATCACTTCGAAGGTTCTCTGATCCAAAGCTTATTGCCGTGCATCATCCAGCAGCAGCGAAGGAAAGATGGTGAGCGCGTGCTGCCGTAAATGCGTAAATGGCTGTTAATGAGTCACCGGGAAGATGCTCTGCAACGGCCACGACAGGATAACCTTTTTGTAAGCCTCGAATCGAGGACATTTTACCAATGATTCCGATCCCGTATACAAGAATTGGCGGATGAATGTCAGATTTATACCATGGCCTATCGCTGTCTAGTTGTCCCTGTGATTTGTGATCAAAGATCCTGAGCTTGACCTTCTTCTAATGACTTCCATACGTCTCCTAGTTATCAATCCCAACTCTTCCAAATCTGTGACTGATGGACTGGAAGAAGTACTCAAGCCTCCTCCGCAGACTGGACTCGTATTCTACACCGCTCCTGAAAACGCACCACCATCGATTAACGATATGGTTACAGCAAATCTGACGGCTACGGCATGTTTTCTTGACATACAGGAGAAGAAACTTCTGGATCAGTATGATGGATTTCTGGTCTGCTGCTGTGAGTACTTACTATCTCAGATAGATAGTGTTAAGAGATCAGGACGTGGTGGAATCATAGTTTCTGATCATCCACTAACACACATGCTCCGTGAAACGACACCCAAACCCACCATTGGTATATTCGAAGCAGCGATCACCCAAGCACTTCTTTTAGGCAAGCGTTTTGGCATCGTGACAACGGGAACAGGATACAAGGCCGATATTCATAAAGGCGTTCAAGCGTTTATGGGTGGTTATTCCCAAAGGTTCGCTGGGATGGTGACGACTGGTCTAGGGGTTGTGGAACTACGAGAGGGTGATCGCCAGAAGATCGAGGCGAACATGAAGAAATATAGCGGAAAGATTGCACTTGAGGGTGCTGATGTTATTTTACTGGGATGTGCAGGTATGTCATTCAGTGAGTGTTTCTCATGGCTCTGAGTGAGGTATTATTGCACAAAGGAATGGCTGGTATGGAATCACTGGTCATTCAAGGCGCGGCTGAAGCGGATCCTACGGCGGCCCCTGTTCGTGTTGTGGATGGAGCCAAGGCTGGAGTAGAGATGCTTGCAGGACTAGTTCGATTCTGCGCGTAATTCTACGCTATACTCTGCTTCAATGCATTGGTCGTTGACATGAATCACAATCATTGGATGAGTTCTAAAGGGTTTACAATGGAAAACGTCATGAATCGGAGTGCGAGACGCCGTTCAGCGGAATTTTCTCTTCGTGTTCAACTCAACGGGCTCTCGTTCTGACAGTCATGTTTCAAAGCTTGGGGAAGTGGATTTTCAGGGCACTCCCACTTTGACTGAACTCCGAAGGCTTAATACAAGGGCAGTCCAGGTCTGCACAGCCCGAATGAAGGAGCGATATAGTAAAGATCGTCCATTATTTTCACCTGGGGTGATTTCTCCTTTTAGTAGCACGATCCCATGTGTGCGTGTAAAATCGGTGTAATGTGTCAAGACAAGATACGGAGTGGCAAACGAGTTGCGCATCTTGTACTCTTGCAAAGTAAACGAGAGCGAGGGCGTAGGAAAATTGCTCGTCCCATCGGCTGCTTGTGAGGTGTGTGTCGAAGGGACGAACGGATCAGGCTCAGCGGCTGGAGGAATTAGAGGCGGTTCATGGGACCCCCGGTGCATGAAATGAAACTCGTATGAAGTTTCTGTGTTTCATGAGTCTTCTGCCTCTGGATTTGTTCGAGGAACGGTCAAGACGAAAGAGGAATATTCGCTGGCAACAGCTGCAATCTTTCCGTAGACTTCCACGGGGGTCGTTGCACAGTTACCCCTTTCCTATACCTACTGAGCGAGAGGCATGATACGCAGTCCAGAGAGCTGAGATTTGACTAGTGTTGACGGAAATAATCCGGGGAGAGTTAATTATCGAGCCGAGAGACTGACAAGCGCATGAAGATATAATGAGAGACGCACAATGTTACACTCACTTAGATTGGAGAGTTCAGCTGTCCTTGCGGTGTGCATCTCCAACTTCTGGCTGAGAAGGAGGAGTAGAATTTGCAAACAATTGAACACCTTACTCCTGAGCTCGCAAACGTAACTTGACTGCATATTTAGATTCTGAATCTTGATTGTGGAAGGAGTAACCCTTATTTGAGGAAAGACTACCTGACGCGTTAAATTCTGAAGAACATATCGGTGCATGGACGAAAAAATTTCTCGGTCACGGATCAGTTTAAAGTATAATTTTTAGGGGGTACGCCGTATACGCGTCTTCTCCTCCCATATGATGATACTAAGCAATGTACCAAATAATATTGAAAGATCTTAAAAGTTACGATTTTAGAAACAACCGGCTTGGCAAAATTACTGGCAGTACTCTCACACTTTTTATCTTATGTCCTCCAATCTCTTCAACTAAGCATTACTTACATATTTTAATTCAGTCTCAAGTTTAGTTGCGATACTTCGGTGAGTTTTACTCCATATTTTCGGAAGAATAATAAATCGCTTGTGATTCTCATACAAATGCAAACCCAGAACAAGGACAAATGAAAGTAGCAAAACTCTCCGCTAAGTCTTCCACTGCCTTCATCGTCCGACTACTATCTGCTCTGTCTTTTCCAGCTCTTCGACCTCTGTCACCTTGAACTGGTTTCGGGGTCAAATCTTGGTTGGTGTGTTGCTGATAGGCCACTGAATGTGATACTGTTGAGCACGCAGAGACACTGCTAGATCATGAGTTCCCTGTTTGAATGATGTTTGAAACAATGGAGAGACAGACAGGAGAGAGGTAGGTGATACATCGAAGACCCTAAAGTTTTAAAAAGATTGAAGAGCGGTGAAGGTAAGCGTGAAGGCGGCGGGGTGGGCGGTAGATCAAAGCTTGTCAACTTCAAACATTCAGAGAGCGGTGAAAGCAAGCTCAAAGAGGTCGAGGAGACCGAAGATGAAGAGTTAAGTAGCACAGTCAGCGGTAATGGTAACAATGGCTCTCTAGCTGGAGTACTGCGCCAGTGTTTCAATCGAGGATCTGTGGCCTAGATAGGATAATCAGTCTCTGCCGGTCATTGTTGAGCGGGAGTTATTGCACCTACTCTTTAAGATGGCCACAGATACTGACTGTCGATTGTGATTGAAGGAGGTCAATATGAGGTGAAAACATTACGAGAATTGTGTAGATTGGCAAGGTATAGCAGTGGAGGAAAGTTTTAACAAGGCTTGCTAAAACTGTGTCACAGAGATTAGTCTTTTGTACCATCGGATAGTGTAACCAGTAGTTTTACAATTAAACAACAGTCCCTACCTTCACATCGACTGGAAAAGATACTATAACTTTAGACTCGGTATTGTTTATCGAGAATATGATTGCAACATGGATATATCGTCCTAGATTGAATCATTTTCTTTCAGAAATCGTCGTTACCGCGCTGATCCCAACATAAAACAGCGTGGATATCGTACTTCGTACTTCCGGCAGGTTGGTATTGAAAACCACTTCGACCTGGCTAGATTTGGCCTAGTTCACCTTCGTTTGCCCCAACTTGCGCTTCACACGCTGTAGTGTTTAAGCAACAGTTTATTTCTTTCGTGTGTGCGCGATGTTTTTCCCCTCTCTTGGAAATTATTGCATGATCGCTGCCTTTAACCGCCTCGCGCGAGCGTCACATCCTTTTAAGAAGCTGTCTAGTAGGCTTGGGGATAGTAATCATCTTACGGTAGGTATCGCGTGTTTGTGAACTTGAGGCTCGGTGGATGGTTAATCACGGTTTATATTCTGTACGACAGGTCGTTCTGATAGAGTAGGTTAGATGGATTTCGGAGTTGATAGTGATATCTCAGCAAGAAACAGATCACTCACGCGTCTGAACGGCGAGAGATTATGATTAGATGCGCGAGACGCGAGACGCCGTTTAACAGAAATCTCTCCTCGCGATCAACTCAACGCGCTCTCAATGTCAACACTTGACAGTCATGCCTCAAAGCTTGGAAAGTGGAAATTTAAGGCCCTCCCCCTCTGAGTGAACTGCGAAGGCGGCTTAATACAAGGGCAGTCCAAGTCTGCACCGCCTGAATGAAGGAGCAATGCAGTACAGATTTGAACAACTATATTAATAATTTTCAGGATATCGACACACTCTTTTTCTTCCCTCTCTCCTCTCTGAAGAACAACTGTCCAGTTTTATGTCTCAACTAGACAGATGAGCCTTCTGAAGCGATTCGAAGATCATTCTGAGCTTTATTCAGAGTCGGAGGGTGTTTTCGTTCATCTGATTCCTCCTGCTGTAAACTGTCCTTTCGGATTGCTATATGTATTAATTGCTAACAACAAGTCACACAGATCTCATTACTTCTATATGGTACATGCTCTGCACCGGATATTCTCGCTATATGATAGCTGATATCGCACGCCACGTTTTCTCTATATTCTTAGGATCCTACATCCCTCTATCTATCGCGTGTATGCTCATTGTCTACCGGCGGAAACGCAAGGCTTACAAGATCCAGATTGGAGCGATGCTATTGCTCGCACTAGCTAGCACAGTATCAATCATCGTACAATGTGTGAACCAGGGGAGGGCGTTATTGGCTATGTTGCGGGATGATTATGAAGGGGCAAGTACGTCGGAGATTGTTCAAGATAATATGACGACGGCGTTGATACACGACTATGTGGTCCTTGGGATATATATATTCTCCAAGTGAGTCGTCAAACCGGACTCCCTGTATTCAAATTATCGCTGAAATACCCTCAGTGTCATAGCGGATGCGTTATTGGTCAGTTCATAATTCCCATAATCCATAAACAACAGTCTCAAAAAGGTCAATTCTCTAGCTTTATCGATGTTTCATCATATGGGACAAAGACATACGTGTGGTGCTGCTTCCTCTGTTAGGGTACTTGGGGAATATTAGTCAGTAGTTTCGACGTTTTTGTATTCAGAATCACCAATACACTCATCCTCTCCGTAGTTCTAGGGATCTTAGGACTATCTTACAATGACGAATTCGTATTCGAATTTTGGATATTGGCGATTGTAGAGAACGTGGTACTAACAGCACTTATCAGTATGTCTTCCCAGTCGCTCTTCCTGTTATTAGTCGCCAATCATGACTCTCCTTTGATGCATAGCCGGAAAAATCTGGTACATTAAACACGAAGCAGGGGGGATCCTTGGTTCTGCGGTGAAGATAAAATATAATATGATTGCTGCTATCATGTACGTGCGCAGCGCTATGCATAATTGTATTAACAATTGAAATGCGCTTTTCGTAGTCTCGAGTCTGGGTTTGTATACTCGGCCATTGTGCTCGCAACTTCGGTAACGTCCATGATGACCCACAACGCCATATACGCCTCGTGCTTGTTAGCAGCTGCGACACAGATAGTTGTAAGTCATATATTGACACTGCTGCCCTTCTTTTTCACCTAACCTCCGATAGGGTATCGCACCCTGTCTTATGATAATACGCATTGCCCTGGGCGTCGACACGCGAGACGTACTTTCCTCCATCGCTATCATGACCAATCATACCACCAGCGGTACAATACGACAAACAATACAAGACCCCTCCGAATTTCGAAATGACATCCTGAACTCGGGGCAAGCAATTTTTAGAATGGAAACGAGGGAAAATCCAGACTTGGAGGAAGGCGGTGGGACTTATGAACAAAGCCTTCGTGTCCAGGGCAAATACACTGAAATCGCAGATAACGACAGAGACAATCCAGACTCCAGCACATACAATACAATCTCAGCATCGGAGTATCACGAGGACGACAAGATGCTTACACCCAAACTCACGCCAAATGCGCAGCAGGTGGTGTTCGCAAGGTCGGATTCGGCGGTGGTGGGGCTTCCGTTTCCGAAGTATTAGTGCTTATCAAAACGTAGACCTGTTTATGCTATTTTGGGACCCAGTTTACCATGGACCACACATTACATCTAATAACGCAAACAAAAGATATTCAACTTTTGAAACAAGTATCTAGAGCGAAAAATATCAGGACTCTTAGCTTTGGAAAGATCAAGGGTTTATGTCCAAGCAATTCACTGTGTCTTTGATTTTCCCCTGCCCCTTGCTTTCTCTCGTTTCCCTCGAAGCACATCCTTCATCAACCACTCGCCAAGCACGCATATGCCACCAGACCACAGCGTTAGCAAAGAGGTTATAACGAAGAAGGATATACTCTGTCCAATCTCAAGCCAGGAACCTGATAAATGTTACAGACAAGTCGAAAGAGTTTTCTAGAATCACGGGAGAGGAAGACTCACCTGTATCAGTAACGTTGAAGAAAAACATCAATGTCATTCCTATAGGATCGATTGCGTCAAGAATTTGTACGTGAAAGTAGAACGTAAGACGTACCATCCGTCACACACGAAGCCACAAGGAACAGCGAGAAGGGCGGTAATCCAAGGGAATGTGTGACCGCGGCCGTGGCTATGGCTAGAATCACGTAGGGCGTAATGATCTTGCATACCTGGATAGACTTTGTCAAAGGAACGATTCGTGCAAGAAAAAGCTGGCTTACTAAAAGGCCGCTCATGAGAAAAGGATTAAACACTGGAATGAGACGGTAGACCGGTGATAAGTAGAAGGATGAAACTGAGGCCACACTGCGAAGGATTTTGAGAAAAGCCTCAAATGAATGGAACATCAATACTTACTTTCCAGTACCGAAAAACGCAATTTGAACAAAGAACAGAAAAAATAGTGCGATGCGAAGGTCGTCTGCTCTAAAGCGATACGTGGATAGGTCACTTCCATTGTTCTCAATACCATTTCCTTTCTCAGCAACAGAGACATTATTGACTGTCATCGGTTTTCTCACAACACTTTCCACCTCGACCCAAAGACCCATGAGGAATGCATATGACACGAAGAACAATGTCTCGTCACTAAGCGAGAGGATGATGAAGAGTGGAGTGAAACCGAGAAGGTAACGGAGGTACAAAGCGTGTTTTGCGGCCGGTGTGGACGTACTAATTGGAGAGCCACGAAAAAAAGTGACAAGGAGAGAGACGACTACGCTCCCAGATATTCAAATTAGCAGATCCGTCGATACTGATGAAAAAAAACCCAATGGATTTACCTAACACGGTCCATCCTGCAGCCTGACACCACCTCGGTAGCCCCTGCTTGGCTTGGAGACTGAGCACGGCGCTTCGAGTAATCAAGAGGGTGGCAAATACGAGGAGAGTCTGTGCGAAGGACAAACAAATTAGAGAAGGAAAACAAGGAAACAGTGAAATTTACCTGAACTACAAACAGAACGAGTACCGCTCTTTTGTCCGATCGATGCGAAACAAGCATGAGAATTTCTCTCAGGACTATGCAGCCAACGGCGAGCGCTGCAAGGCCCCCGAAAATTCTGAGAGAATGTCGACTTTTTTGTGAGAACCTTCGTTTTCCATGTCAGGGAAGATACGCACATATTCACTAAACTCTCTTCCTTGTCCACTTTCAGCAGCGGGAATACCGCAGTTATAAGACAAGATATTGTCCACAACCACGTTTTGAGGCCTGTATCAGGTTGTATTAGCGAGACAACAAATGTCGAAATTTCACCCACCCAACGACTTCCGCGAATCCGTAGTCCACTGCAGCAAAGGCCATACAACGCCGATAACGACGAATCCGACGCTCCAGACGGACCGATGAGTGTATCCGAGGAACATGAAGAACAACGTACTAGCGACAAGCAATGCATTTCTGAGGACGTCGAGTAATTTATTTTGGTTCGGGATAGGGACAGAAGTCGTGGTAATCACTAAGTTGGAAAGGACCCGATTCCAGAAAAAAACCTAGATCAGCAAAGACCATGAGTATCCGAAAGTTTTAAAAGACAACGAAATCGAAGATATTTTGCTCAAGTAAGAGGAATTACTCACTGGGAAACCCAGATACAGGTAATGCGTCCATGGTGCACGTTCCACCCAAAACATCCCGCTCATCCCTAAGAGCACTGCAAGACTAAGAACTTGTATCGCAATAGTGGCTATACTTGGCCCAACTTGCTTTGATGAAACCGAATTTGGAGGGGATAAAACCCACGAGCCCGCCCAACCTGCCCAACCTGTATACGCAGTGCTCACCATTGCGCGAATCAAAGTCCGCTCATACGTCTGTAGGTAGTGTAGTCCTGTGACTGCGGAAGAGATAAGGCGAGCAGAATGGTGATTGGCTTCTTCATAAACCAAAGAGTTCGAGACATTGCTGGAAATGAGTTTCTCGAGCATGTCAAGGTCACGCAGATAGTGATCACCCGCAAGGGGAGGGAAGGGGGTGTAAAATAGTTTATGTGTTCGTTTGTGCTCTATCACATCCTCAGTTCTCTGCAAGGGCATATCTACAACGAAACGAACCATGTTTTACACGATACTGCTCCAGTAACACCTTGGCATTGACTAACTTGACTCGGGCTTTGAACCAACCTTCATCTCGGTTATCTTCGGATATGGTACTAGTGGAAGGGTCCAACAAATCGACTGGTACAACTCCTACGCTATTCACCGGCCAGCTGATCCCCAGAAGAGCTGTCATTAGCGGGGCAAGGTCCGCTTGCTCAATGTCGCGGCGATATAAGAGTTGGTTCGAAACAGAGCGGAGATCCCATCCTTTCGAGTATGCGTCGTGCGAGGACGAGTCTTCGTCAACCAGAGGACCACGTATGCCCTTGCCCCAAACAATATATGGCGTCCTGGTATGTATAAGTACTAGAATACACCAAGAAGCCGATCTGTGAGGCTTTACCGAGTGTTATCCGGATGTCCATCGCCGTGGTTTCCAATGATACTCATTCCATGGTCAGCGGTAAACACGAAACTCGTCTCTCCATCATGGCCATAGAATTCGTCAAATAGAGCTTCAATGTCACGAACGATGCCATCAACGACTTGAATATTGCGCATGTATTCCCTTGAGAACGGACGATACGAGTGTCCAGTAGTGTCAAGACCGAGAAGATGAAGAAAAAAGACTGTGCCTGATTGGTGAAGTGACTCTGAGGTAGAACTGTTTCGCAAGAGCTGTCGGAGATGTTCGAGTACCCAGAGGTCAAGCGCAATAGCATCTTTCGTGAAATCTTCCTCGCTCTCATCATAGCACCATTCCCTCACCCTTCCTTCTGAGCTTTTGGTGAACATCGGCACAATGTCAGGACTCCCGAACGCCCAAGTCCCGCTACTGCGGTTGAAGACTGAATCGAATTCGACCGGGTTCACTTTCCACCCTTTCGTTACTGCCGACACATCTTCATACATCCCGGCGATAATCGCAACATGGCCAGGCCGACTTTCTGTCGGCACATGTGTGTGTGAGACTCCATACGCACCTCGTGTGGAAATTATTGAACGCAGATGGGGCGCGACGACATTTATTCCTTCCGTGTCATTGGAAGGTAGTGCGCCACGAAAGCCGTTTGGCTCGAAGATTAAATCCGCGCGCAAGCCGTCAGCTACAACGAGTATCGTTAGTCGCAGGATCGTTACACATACACAGAGAGAACACGTTCACCAGATATCAATACAACTCTCTTGCTGAGGCCGTTACCATTCACGCTTGCGTTAAATGCCTCCATTCCGTGTACAACCGGACTGGTGAAATAGCAGTCGAAGACAGAGTATATGAACGTGAGGTGAAATATGAAGCCGACAAGCAGAAGTGTATTGAGTGAAGGGGAAGAATGGTCCCATATCGGAAAGCTCCTTTGCGCCTTTTTCTCCATCGTTGAATATGCGCAAACTCAATCCCTCAGTCTCTCTGCGTGTCTACTGTCGGTATTGCTTTGAGGTTACTTGGGTAACGTCCTGTGTTGAATATGAACTCATCCGGAGAGACGCTGACTCTCCAAATCTGCGAGCAGGATGAGAAAATTGACGCCCGTTATCGGAGCACGTTACTTCATGAGTCAGATGTATAGATTATGATATACACTTTCTTGAAATATTTACTTGTGTACGAGCTTCGCAGGACGGAACGTACGTATATATTTGAAATGCGGATTGATACAGGAAATTAATCTGACAAGAGGAGGTTATGGATACAGTTCCCGGACAAAGATAGGAGAATTGGAGCTTCTTTTTCAAAAGTGATAGATATCCCCGTTTTCATCGTCAAGATTGTCCCAGTAGGAAGACTCTAAATTGGGGTCATCGGCGTCCACGAACTGGATACCATCTGAATGGTTCATCCCGTCACTGTCAAACTCTTCACCATATTCATCATCATCTGATGGAACAAGATGGGCATTATCTTCTTCACTTTCTTCACCTTCATCGTCTGACAGTAGAATGATAGTATTTTGAACGCGATTGACGCCTCGACGTCGAGCTGGGCGAGTGGGAATTTCGTCTTCATCGTCTTCATCAGTGACTTCAATCACCTCAGTGGGTCCCTGACTTGAGTTTGCAGCTGCGACGCTGTCATAATCAAGGTCAAGGTTGACGAGGTCGACTTCTTCAACTTCCCCCGTGTCTGAATTCTGTTGAGCTTCTTCTGCCAATTCATGATCTTCACTGTCATCTATGAATCCAGCCATGTCATCTATTTCGTGACCTTCACCGACCGACCCCGTAATTTCGATATCCTCATTCCTGTTAGCGACGCCCCTGTTACGACGAAGGGGGACCCGCCGAGGGCGATGATACGGAAAGTCGAAAAACACATTTCCAAGGTAAACGTCATCCTCCAGGTCGTAGTGGTCGTAGTCTGCTTCCTCTAAGTGTTCATCGAAGCCCGCATCGAAAAATGCATCATCCTCATCATCATCAATATCGTCGCTGTAATCGTAATCGGGGTGAGCACGGTATATCCGAAGACAATGTGTGCAAACACCGCCAGCGATCTCATGCATGCACTCTACACAACGATAAACGCCGCCGTCCTCATCGTCACGGATACCAGCATCTTCACGCGAGGTAAGAGAGAGGATGGAGGAACGAGGAGCATAGAAAATGTCTTTCCAAAGATCTTCTTTTAGGGTATCTGTCCTTGTTCCCGTTTCTCCTCCACTGCCACTGTCGTCTGATACCGGTGGTGGAGGCAGCCCAATCAGTAAGCCGGTCCCCACAAGACTGTTTACAATATTCTTTACAGCCCAAACTTCGACCGGGGTATCACGAACAGTCGCTCGACAATGTGGACAGGTCTTTTTGCGGAGATAAATCGGTGGCTGGTGTGTACTTGCTCCGTCTTCAGTCGGGCGAGAGAACCACGACATCAGACAGGAGTAGCATGCGATGTGACCGCAAGGGGCAACCGCATAAGGTTTGTAGAGTAGGTCGAGACATATTTGACAGGTGATATTTTGTTGAACTTGGGACATAGCGTTCTCGTGTGTATGAATGAGCTAGAGGGTGACGAATGAGTTTGTGCATCATCCGGGATCTAGTTTATTGGACAGATGAGAGGGACTCACAGCGGATTTTGTCGCAAGTTCTACATTCAGCTTTCCGATTACAAGGATGCTCGCGTCAGGCTCTGGTGGTGAATTTGCCTCGCTCACATTCGTATTCATCGCCGTTGAAAGAAGAGGTTCTGATGGTGGCAAGCTCTGTATCCGAATAATGAGCATAAAGGACAGAGAGTTTGAACGGGATGACACACATTTTGGTTGGAAGATTTGGCTAGATCAAGAGCAGGCATCAGGTGCACCGACCTCGAAGTTATAATAATGGGTGCATTAGACTTCGATGTAGAGCCAATACCGATGACTACAGGCATCTTTTTCTTCTTCTTTCGCTTTCTCTTGTCTTTCTTTGCATTCGTTATGTCGCCTCTCAATTTCTTGATATTTCGGCCCTCTACGTCGCTAACATCGTCAAGGCTCGCTCTTTTCCTAGAGTTTACAGGAAGAGCATCGACTGCACTGGAATTTGGAGTGGCCTGACGCGTAACGATGGAGGACATAAGTGGTGGCTTGCAACAAAGTGGCGCGGGTTATTTGTACTTGCTTGGATTAGAAGGGCCGACTATCGGAGGTGTGCGGGATAGATTTGAAAGCACCTTCGCCTCCTCTTTCAAATTTTCTCCTATTGTACCTTCTACCGTTATCGCAGTGCTCACTGTTTTAACTCTACCTCTTCGTATAATCAAGCTCGACGTCGTAATTGTTCAAGAGTCAACTTACGCTCAAGGCGGTAACGAACTAAAAAGTCAGTGAGAAATTCCTTTTGCCCATACGGGGCTGGGTAATCTTGCCCGTGTGTTGAATCAATGCGGCCTTAATGCTTTGAATATATAGATACCGTGTGCAGTTATATATGCCGGAAAGTACATTCAGACAGAAGCTTCCCTTAAAGCATCTATCGTGGTCCCCATCAGCTCTGCTGTCTTACGCTCCTTATTTTTCTATGCAAACTCTTCTGCTCTCGCCCAAGACGGAAGAATCAACTACCACTAACGATAGGGAGGGTCGGAAACCTTCGACTGGCCGTTTGAATCTCAACTCAGGTTCAAAGCGTCCTTCGTCGAAAGAACGCTCACCAGTTCCCGGTGGTCGTTCTTCTCGTGCTTTTCATGCTGAGCCCTATGCTTATTCTCCCGGGCACTCCTTTTCCATGAAACCGACTTTGAACTCTCTTCTACCCTCCCCAACATCACATTCATTACCATCGCCATCCAAAACATCCTTCACCGATTCACGACCGTTCTGGCTAACGTTGTATTTCTTCTTCAATCTCGGTTTAACACTATACAACAAGGGCGTCCTTGTCCGTTTCCCCTTCCCCTACACCCTCACGGCGATTCATGCGCTCTTCGGAAGTTTGGGCGGCGCTGTTTTAGCGCGTTTTCGGGTTTTCGTTCCGCCAAGACTAAAGAAGAATGAAACTACTATCCTCCTAGCATTTAGTGTTCTATACTCGATTAACATTGTCGTCAGCAATGTATCTCTGCAGCTTGTCACTGTTCCCGTACGTTTCCTGTCATTCTATTTTCAGGATATGATTTAATCTGCACTGATTGCTAGTTCCATCAAGTCGTTCGGTCCACTACGCCAATTTTCACCATAATGTTCTCCGCACTTCTCCTTGGAAAATCCAGTACTCGTTGGAGAATTATCACTCTCATTCCTGTGATTGTTGGTGTTGGTCTCGCGTACGTGGGACTGGTTACACGCTTCAATCACATTTTCTCATCTTATCGCTCTGATCCCGTCATTTTAGGACATATGGTGATTACTACTTCACCCGTTGGGGGCTCATCCTCACACTACTTGGAACTATTCTTGCCGCACTGAAGACCATATTCACCAACGTTCTCCAATCGCCCGTACCATCGCTCACCGATCCCGCCCCAAAATCATTTTTAAGCCAAGTCTACCCCTTTTCTATACTCGCCCAAGCAAGATTGCACCTCAATTCTTTAGCACTGCTTTCTCTGTTATCGCCACTCGCCTTTGTGCAATGTATGGTCTTGGCGTACTTGACTGGCGAATTAGATCGGGTCAGGACGTATTCTCAGCAAGAACTATCTGGAGGGAGATTGATGGCACTGGCGCTGAATGGTTGCATTGCCTTTGGGTTGAATGTAGTTAGCTTTTCGGCGAACAAAAAGGTCGGAGCATTAGGTATCACAGTTGCTGGTAAGCTTCAGATGAGTTAGCTCAAGTGTTCGATACTGATTTTCTCATCTCCAGCCAACGTCAAGCAAGTTCTTACGATATTATGTGCGGTAATGATGTTCCACTTGAACATCACAACCTTGAATTCGTTGGGCATCGTTTTAACTCTCGTGGGCGGGGCGTGGTACGCTCGGGTAGAATATATGGAAAAGCAGGAGCAACAACAGTTGAGGAATCGTACGATATAGTATGACAGGTATGGTCATCAATCCACTTCCTCCTGGCGATTCTGATCAGGATCTCCAGCTCCAACTTTAGCCTTGTTTTTGGTCGTCGTCATACCGAAACCCTTAGGCTTGTTAGACCCTTGTATTGTTGCTCGGATTTTAGACTCATAGATGACTCGTGCGTGGCTCGAGAATGTATCAACACTACTATCTCCATTTATTGGTCTCGGTTCAAACGTTCGCCCATTAAATTAGCCCGTTCGTTTCCCCTTCAATAATCCAACACTAGGCCTATGTTTTCGGTTACACTGCATCCCACATAGCTATGGTTCAGCCGCAATCTCCAAGAACATTAGTTTTACGCTTCACATTGTATAGTGTTTGGGCCTCGTCGTTGTGTAGATAGATGTTTCCGTATCTCCTTTTCTCGTTACTTGTGGCATGTTTTATCAATCTACTCTGTCTATACGTCGTCGTTCACTTCACAGTTCCATTCTTTTACTGGTTATCATTATACTCGTGTACATAACTACTTCCACTGAGTTGTAGCTGTTTCAATTCAAGATGACACCGTAGTACGGTTCTGCTCGCTGTGATTAAACAAATATCGAAAGTTTGAATGGGAGGGTTCTCTAAGCGTTACAGTTTCGGAGAAACGAATTGCCGACGACCCACATTGAATAAGTTCTTACTCGCAAGATTCATACACATTCCGGAGTGCGATGTTCTCTGTATTGCTGTATCTGCCATAAACCCTGATACATAATGAAAAGTCCGTCGAATATCAGCGCCTGATAGGCCAGAACGAGGATCCTGATATCTAGATCCATACACGGATAATACAGCGTCCCCTTTGACATGAAAAAAAAGAACTTCAACAATTGAACTTCATCTAACATTCGTCCTTTCGGTTGGTTCTCTAGCTGGGCTCATTTCCGTTCTCATTTTTCGGCATGAAACTTTTGTGGGTAACGCTTGGTCTCGCTCTCAAACTCAGCCCTTTCCTTTGCCTTTGGATAAGCGTTACCGCACAATGTTACCCTCCTCGCCTCCGAGGTCAAAGCTCCTAATTTTTCCTTCTGTTCCCCTAACCTGAACTCGTGTTACGTGAAGTCGATGACTGAGCGAGGCGCATATGAACCTCGGAATATATTCTCGGGCGGCATTTAGGAGACATGTTGAACTTTCAAGTTCCGTGCTGTGTCTATGAGCAGAATGGGATGAATTACTTGTCCCTTACCTTCGCAGTCATGCTCGGGAGAGGATCCGTAAGCGTTCAACCTTTTCGTATTGAGCTTTTTTCTCTTGCAAGTCGTTTAGTCATGGCCTTGTTGGGGGAAGGAGCGAGATTGGGATCATATCACGGCTACATTGGTAAAACTCGATAGAGAGAAACTACATCTGATAATAACAAGAGTGACACTGGAATGATACATAGGTCATCCACTCGCACCCAAGATCGAACACTTTACATATCATTAGTACAAAGGATTGCGACGACGACGGAATACCCTGGCACCAAGACGAGTGCGTCGCCTTGGACCACTAGTACGGTGTGACTTCTTGCTCGATTGTGCGCAAAGCCCAAAAACATGTCCAAGACTTCCCCAAAATTCAACAAACACTGAGGGCTTATTCCTGTCCCTACGTTTTGTCTTGACCGGCTTTTCAACACCGTAAGGACCGTAGCGTTTCATATAAAGTTTGATCCTGGCCTCCGACTTCGCCAATTCCAGCTCCTCAGCCTTCCTAGCCTCCTCTTGCTCTTCCTTCGTGATCAACGGTCTGTCCAACAAAATCTCCTCCATTTCCCGTGCCATTGTCATCGACTCGTAATCGATCTCGTATTTAACTTCGCGCCCAATCCCCGTCTTCTTCACCTCCGGGATCTTGACGTCCTCTCCCCACCACAGTTTACATACGTGTCGCATCAGTGAGATATCATTCATGGGTACTTTCCAGGCTGGTAGACTGAGCATCTGCCTTTGCCGATTCATCTCTTCTATACGACAGGTGAGGAAGGCTTGGAGCTCGCGGATGTCGGGTTGGTCTCCCAGTTCGTCGAAGTGCAAAAGCCTACGTTCGAACTGGGCAAAAGGCATTCCGCTCCAGGACGAGCGAGAAGCGGAAGGAGGCATGTAGTCGTGGAGGTTGGAGACAGGGCGCAAGGGAAGGGATTTGCATCCGCCGCCTCGGGTGACGGAAGGTAAACGCGTAAGAAGCGACGCCGACGAGTCTGAATGAAGGGTCGGAAGTCCACGAGGTAGAGTAGGTCGACAATGCGCTGTTCCGGCAGCTGCTGGATAATGCTTGCGGGGATTGGGAGAAGAGTCCATGCTCGCAATGCGATTATCGTTGATGATTTAGGAAGATGATGGTCCTGGAGATATACGTGCGGGGATTTGTGATTTTGAATGTAATAGCGACTGATGTTTAAATAAAGGTGGAAAGGCCGCTTTGACCTTTGACTAGCCAAAGGATTTTAGTGGACAATGGGCCATTATAGAGCCACAGTGGTTAAAGGCCAATCACGAGTTACCAGATTTGGATTTGGAAAGCAGAGAATGAGATGGACGAACAAAGGAACTAGACTGCTTGCGATTACCAGGGTCGAGGCAGGCAACGAGGCAGAGAGGCCTTGTTCTTTGAAACCACTTGTGATAGGCGCTGAAGCAGAGACGTGGTGATTCTACGAGTTGAGCATACTTGGGTTCAGTGTTACGTGCGACCCTCTGGCAATAATTCACATTATAAGCATTATATTTCCTTACTACACTTCCAATTTGAGCGGAGGAATTAGTCTTGATCGCTTTGGTCCCTCGGTCGATACTTGATTCCCCGGCTGTCCAACTCTGCCTCGACGTCTTCCGGCACTCGACCTTTGACGCGAGCTGCGTACATTCCACGAGCATATTTTGCTAAAAGTCTGCGTAAACAGAAAGTTCAGATATTGAAATCATATTACACACCAGTTCGCTGCCATCGAGCAACCCAGCTAGTTTCAGGATCTATGAGCGCAATCATCCCGTCAAAATACGATGTGGTACAAGCAAGAATGCGGTCTGGATTATCTTTCAACTGCATAAAGATGAATGAGTAGAGAATACGAGCCAATCGTGAGTTTAACCACCTGGAGAATCTCTTCGCAATTAGGGCAACCGATACTCCGAAAATCCGCAGATGTTTGTATTATAGAACAGAGGAGACAAGCTCGCAAATTTCTGCTTTTAGTGGGAGGAATAATGGCACTGGCTGCGTCGCTCATGATTGTCAAGACTGAAATGAAAACTGTTGTCGGGCCGGAATTCTGTCTTTAAACTCGAACTCTCAACTCGTAGCTTCTGTGCTCACTTCACATGAAAAATGTCGGCCAGCAAATGACTTCGGGTTCGTTGGTTTCTGCCTTTCTGACATGTGTCCTTATCTGTAATTTGAAGGCGCCTTGTCCGGCTTGACTTCGACCATTGCCTTACAACCGTGTACGCGTTCAAGGACTGCTGAACACTATCGTCAACTTAATCTTTCCACAGTTGACCTCTTAAAAACACGCTTACAACAGGGAGATAGTATTTACCATGGCAAGTATGTTCGTCATATATCGCCTGAGATTTCAACCCAAACAACTTGCTGCTCATAGTGTGTCTGTTATGAAGGCTGCAAGAGAGGTCCTAGATACGAGTGGAATGCGAGGACTTTGGAGGGGAACAGCGGCTTCCTTGATACGGTGCATTAACCATTATTCGTTTGCGATGTGCTGCGTTTCTTAATGCCATCCATTATCAGTAATGTTCCCGGTGTCGCCCTATATATGACCGGTTTAACCCAGCTTCGGTCTATCATGTCTTCCTCTCGGTATTTCACCGTTCCCGTTATTCCAGATCACCCGAGCACGACACACAGCTCCGTGTTACCCAAACTCACAAACACTGGGAATCTTGTCGCTGGTGCGACAACCCGGGTGGGAGTAGGACTTTTGATGAATCCTCTTACACTGCTTAAAGCACGGTTTGAGGTATGTAAGGACGTATTTTCGACGTATCAATTTTGATCTGTGCTAATCCAATTATTTCAAGAGTAACATGTATGCATACCAAACACTTTCCGGAGCGTTCGCGTCTGTGGTTCGATCAGGTCCTACCGAGCTCCTGCGAGGTTTATCGGCCGCTTCGTTAAGAGATGCTCCATATGCTGGAATATTCGTCGTGTTTTATGAAGCGATGAAAAGGAACGCTGGTAAGTTTTTCAAGAACTCACGGTGTAATTTAGAGCCAATGACTTGAAATAATTTTATAGCCCTCATTACAATACCGACTTCTCATACTCAGTCCTCACTATTGCACAGCGGCTCGGCGGCGGCGGCGGGTGCACTAGCAACTCTAGCTACTCATCCGTTTGATGTTGTAAAGGTACATACCGCTATCTGATTCTTCCCTGTTTAACGCCGACCACTTGCTCTTTAGACTAAGCTGCAAGTCCGTACCGAGAATCAATATCATAGCTTCATCTCGACAGCGCGGACTATTTGGAAAGTGAGCAAGTCTTCATGTCGCGATCTGCCTAAAACGCTTAATCATTATCACAGTATCGCGGTATACGTGGCTACTTCGATGGTACTTCCCTTCGGCTTTCACGAAAAGTCTTAAGCTCAGCTATAGGATGGGCGGTCTACGAGTTTATTTTGATGTCTGTATGGACTTCACAATAAACAAACTTTGGAATAACTGCAATATCTTGGAACTAATTTCTAGGCTTAAGCTTCTCGACATGTAATCCACGAATTGTACACGAGACATCCACTTTAACCTCAACATCAAACATGGTCAACTTGAACGATAATCATATATCATCCTCCCAGTTGTCCGGGACATCCTCATGGGCGAACGTACCACTATTGTCAGATTGAGTGTTATGTTGCAACTGTCCGGTAGTGACTGTTGGCTTCGGGGAGTAAGTGTCCCAGTTCGACTAGCAGCATTAGGAGTAGTGGATCTCGGGGCGACATTATGTGCTGGAGCCACGACGGACGTCCATCCTCGTGTAGGTGCAGGCGAACCACTACGTGCCACTGAAACACTGGGCTTGCCGCTGGGAGAGGGTGGAGTTGCGAGCCCTCGAAGGTTGACTAATTTTCCGAGAGTAGTGTTGGAGCTAGAGCTCTGGCTGAACTTTTTCCTTATGTAATCCGAGAGGAGAGGGGTTGGGATACGAGTATCTATGCGACGGATGATTTGCACACTAGGTGGACGAAAGATATTGACTTGAAACAGATGAAGAATGTCAATAATGGACTTACCTGCGATGCGGGTCCTGATCAACCGTCTGTGAATCCAGTCTATACATTCCTGCCAACTATTATGGGTGTGAGATAGTAGATATATGGCGTTGAGCTAGACGACATTTACCTTGTATGCAAAATTTCGCTTCTCCGGAGTCATATGGGGAAGCACTTGCTTTGTCCTATTCGACTTGACAAACCTGGACAGACGAAGCTCGACTTATTATCTAAAAGAAACAGAGGAAATACGTGACTCACTCAGCCAAAATATTTTCGACAAGCGTTAGGAACTTGAGATTCGCTCTCGCAAACGCCACAAGCTCGTCGCTATACGTGACCTCCGCCAACGTAGCGGTCCCACCAGTCTTGATGCCTAACGCATCCGCTAGCCTTGCATTCCTTTGTTTCAATGCACACTCCGCCGTACACTTGATTGTCTGCCTCTTGACCAAGCCAGCAGGATTACTCCTACTTGTCCCACACACTGCAGCCTGACGGATCCTCCCACACTCACAAGTAAGCTCTACCCGAGTCTGACACGGCTCATCCTCATCGCAACCCGTAGGTGCATGACACAGATTCGTACAAGGGTGAATATCCGGCAGACACATCTTCCTCGCCTTCCCGCACATACTGGTACACACCCCACATTCTCCTGCATGGCACAAGCTATCACATTTGTGACCTCCGCAAGATAACGGTTTTCCGCAGACAATCCCACAGGAAACTTTCTCGGAATCGAGAGAACAGCGAATGTTTGAGAGTGTTTTCTTTCCGCAAGCGCATGGTTTGTCGGTGAGGTGCACACATGGGGGACAACTGGAGTCAGGGAAGTGACATGTGTGGGGTGTCTTGGAGTGTCCACAGGGCGGTGGAGGTAGTGAACATGGATAGCTGCAGTGGATCTTTGTGCCACAAGGTATGGGAGGTTCGAGAACTGTTTGACCACAGAAGCAGATTATCTGTAAGGGTATTACATGGTTACACAGATGGAGGATGAGAAAGAAACCTAGATACACATACCTCTTCGAATGAACTCCTTAAACAAGGCCGACAGGGACCTCTATGATCTCGTTCTTCGCACTGATGATTACCACAGTTCAACATCTTACCACAAACCAGATCGCACTGATGAAAACCAATCGGATCTGCATCGGGATGAGATACGACAGCCTTCATCTTCCCTTTGGCCAGAGAAGCAAGAGGACAACATATTCGATTACACTGATGCTTCCCACAGGCTCGCATAGCCATACACGGACGATCGCAGAGGATTTCACGTTCAAGGAACAACCCCGATTCTTTATCGAGAGTACGTGAGTCCCCGCATTGAAGAGTTCTGATGGTACTTCCGCACCGACAAGGTCTAACGACTTTGACGAAGCATGGTGGACATACCACAGATATATGGCATTTCGCCTGACATAGATGTTCACAGTCGGAGTGCGGTTTAAGACAAGTGGAAGCGCAGGTCGGGATTGGGTCAGTGCAGTGTGTGCGAGCCGGAAATTCGCCAACCCGTGAATGCGACGAAGTAGCGATGGGCTGTTTTCCACAAGGACAAGTAAAGATTCGGTCAGGAGACATCGGACAATGTCCCAGCTGAGAATCAGAGGACGGAGGATGGCAAGATTTCATACATGCATGATCGCCGCAGTCAAATGGTTTCCCACAAACAGTTTGGCAACCAAATCCCTTCCTTGGCTCTTGCATATGTTCGAGGGCGCTGTCGTCGCAGCCGACAGACTCGAGCCATACATCTCCTTCGCCGCACAACACCTGTTTTTGCTCCTTCCCGCACCAACAATCTAGAATATCTTTTCGCTCACACGGAGTACATGGGCCAAGATGACAAGTTTGCTGGCAACTATGCTTACCACAACCAAGTATCTTGGAGCAGGTTTTCCCACACGATACTTGAGTGTGTTCACCGCAGCGAACAGAGACGGTTTGTTTGCGTATGCATTCACATTGGATATCCATGATGATCTTGCATGGAGGACATGGTCCGGGATGACATAGCAAAGGACATGAATGGGAGCAGGAGGTTCGAGGACGAGAGCAGTTGTTGCCACATGAATGGGGTGTTGCTAAACGGTTATTCGGAGAGCGGGTTGAGCCACAGAAGCACCTGCAATAAAGTTAATAGTTGTCTCGCATAGTTCTGCATGGAAACGTACACATATCCTTCCATGATCTCGTTTCTTCTTCCTTGACAGCCAGGACATCTCCACTCGCCATCCTTGTCGAACTGTTCACGAGCTTTCCAAGCAGCCAATACCTCATTATAATTCTTCTCTGCCCATTCTCGAATACATTTCAGATGAAATGTCGTCCAACAGTACTGCGACTGGTGACTAGGATCATCCTCGAGCAGAGGGATGAGTGGCGAGCAGCTCCAAGAGGGCTGTTGAGGATGGATTGGCGAGAAACATATCAGGCAATCCAGGAAAGGACGTGTGCTAAGTTCCCGAATAAGATTCGAAGTTAGATCTCCGGCATCGGCATGAGGAATGTTTTTTCTGTGACGCTGTGAGCGGAGGGTCCCTGGATCTCTGTTCAACGCATCTGGAGTAAGTCCGGCGTTGAATTTGGCCTTTCCAGGCCGAGAATGAGCAGGCCTTGGTGGTGATGCGACCGATGGTGTAGCAGTCATGCTCTCCCCTTCTGCGACTTTCTGAGTCTTTCCCTTTTTGCCATCTCTGTTGTTCGAAGAAGACTCAGCATCTGCTTTCCCTGTGGGCGAATAGGACGATTGAATATCCTTTTCAGCGGGTTTATCCTTGCGACTTTGTGAAGGAAGCGTAGAGGTCGGGTTCTTGATATCACCATCTATGTGTGGTCGGGTTCTCTGCCTTCTAGTGTGTTGAGAGGGAGGTCTCTGAGGTTTGCTGCCCGCATTCGAGCCAGCATTATGATTAGCGTTGTTCGGATTGTCGCGAGGTTCAAGCTCGTCTGGCTTCTTCTGTTGACGACGGTTCTGCGATTTTGGGGCTCGATAGCGGATATTAGACGTTTGTTGTGTACTAGAACTTGTTGGAGGGGTTGTTTCCATTCACTATGAAGGGTGCAGGCGTTAATAAGCGCCTTGCAAGGAAGAGTACAAGCTTTGCTTGACCCGTGCCTTCGGCACGGGCAGGGGACAGTGACTTTTAACAACACATATAATATTGATTGTATTGAGCCAATACATTATTCAAATATACAATATAATTTAACAGCACTAAACTCTAATCAAGCAAAACCTCAGGATAGACAATGTTCTGTGTTATGCACTCTGTATTTCCTGTAGATTGCTCTGAGTAAATAAAACACAAACTTATAAGTATATAACATACCTTCAGGAAAAATTGTTTTGACTCCTTGCTTTGTTGTAGAGCGAGAAAGAGCAACATAGAGTTGACCATGAGTAAATACTGGGGATTGAAGGTTCAACCCAACTGTTTTAACTGATTGCCCTTGAGACTTATTGATGGACATTGCAAATGCTAACCTCACAGGAAACTGGCGTCTTTGAAAGACAAAAGGTAAATCAAGATTGGATGGGCTGAGTGTAATATGTGGAATCAATATAATCTGGCCTGCATTATCTCCACCCAGTATTCTAGCCTCTAGTACTCTTGCTGTACATCGGGTAAGGATTGCACGGGTTCCATTACAAACTCCAGCTGATGGATCAAGATTCCTAAGAACCATTATTGGTGCACCAATCTTTAACTGTAGTTGTGACAGTGGCAGGCCAGAACCATTGATATTGTGAAGGAATTCCTCAGGATACTGAGAATCCCCATCTGCTGCTTCATCTATGACAGCCTTGTCTGCACTATGATAAGTATTGATATTGCCACTCAATGTATTTAAACACATGAGATTGGTTTCATCAACAGTATCATTTCGTGGGCAGAGTATAGTGCGCTCTGAAAACCATGAATCAACATTATCTGCTGCACAGTCAATAACATTGAGATTTGGATAAATGGCAGAGATCAAGGAGTCAACAGAGTCCCCACACTTCATAATAGGGTCAAGCTTTATTTGGCTTTCTGGACCATTAATTGAACCATGTCCAACCTTCAGTAACCACTCTGCATACTCTTTGTCCTCTGCTGTACCACTACTTAATCTTTTATTTTCTTTTAGATAAAGGATCTTTATGTCACGCCATAAATAAGATCGCTGGATACACTGACCCACAATTTGCTCTTGGTGTCCTTTCCGGACCACAGGAAGTATTTGCTGAAAGTCTCCTCCAAAAACAACTGTAACACCTCCAAATGGCTTGCTAGGGGTGTCCCTAATGTCTCTCATAGTTATATCCACAGCCTCTTGACAATACCGGTCCTGCATTGGAACTTCATCCCAAATAATAAGACTGGTCTCACGCAGTAGTTCACCCAGATCAGAGTTCTTCTTGACAGAGCATAATTTTCCTTCATATATTTCAATAGGAATCTTAAATGTGGAATGAGCAGTTCGCCCCTTTGGGAGTAAAAGAGCAGCAATCCCTGATGAAGCACAGCACAATACAATCTTTTCATCTCCACGCAATGCATAACAGAGTGTATTATATGTAAATGTTTTTCCAGTTCCAGCTGGACCATGGAGAAAGAACATCTGAGGGTTATTCTCATATATTGCAGCTTTAATTGTATTGAAGGCCTCTGCTTGTTCTCTGTTCATCTTTGCAATATTCTCTGATGCTCTTGTCATGAAGTGAGCCCACCCCCTATCATTTTCCTTTCTTTACGATACACCATCCAAGCCCCCCTACCTACAATAATCATTCCGGAACATTCCATTCCATTCTATTAGTTCCATTCCTTGTGCCGGAGCTATACAGTATTACCTCATAGTTCCCACGCTCCACCTTGTATATATAAGCCAGCCCCCACAACCTGGTCCCTTATCTTGACCTCTTTGTCGTTGGGACCAGGTATGTCTTGAACTTACTTACTTGTATTTATTATCAATATAACTTTGTCGTTGGGACCAGTGTCCGCTTCCGCCTAAGTCTCCGCTCCGCTCCGCCACCGTCGTCACCTCTTTGTGACATTAGGTCAAGATCCCTTACTGCACTGATAGCCTACCGATTAGGTTATCCTTGCAGGCTCCGCTTCCACCACGTCTACAGACACCTCCGCACCAAGCCTGCCCGCCCAAGCTATCGACTGCTCTGCCTACCCACATGCTTTTGATACTAAAGATCAAACCCACATCCACCGCAGCAAAAGCAGCTCCTGGGCTGATTGCAGTTCTCAACCCTGTCCAAACGCTGCTGCCAACTCCATCAGTGAAGAGGAGAACCTTTCCGACGGTACCGTGATCACACCCATCCTTATCCCTACTCCCACTGCACCCCCATCCATTATGTCGACCTCTGAAGTCAACACAAACCAGCTCATGGCACAGCTCATCGAGCAGGTGGCCCAGCTCACGGCCAACCTCCACAAAGCCTCAGCCAAGTCCAGTATGAATAAACCTGAGCTCTTCAAAGGCTCTAGTAGTGCAGAAGCACGTCGCTTCATTGCTCAGTATCAAAGCTGGGCAATGGAACAACCAGATCTGAGTAGCAACGAAGGGAAGCTGATCAAGGCAGCGCTAGGATTCTTCTCAGGCAAGGCTGCTGACTGGGCCACACCATACCTCCTAGAATTCAGCCATAACCAACAACCTTTCAATGGACGATGGGAAGACTTCAAAACAGCCTTCACCCTCCGATTTGAATCCATTGATGCAGGTATGGAGGCCCGGAATGCAATCCAGCATCTCAGGCAGGCAAAAGGTCAAACGGTAGCGGAATTTGCACAGAATTTCAAGGACATTGGTGATCGGACCGGGCTTTCAGACGTCGACCTGCGAGAACGCTTCCATAGCGGCCTCAACCCAGAGATCCGACAAAATCTCATTGTGGTCAATATAGCCCAGGGACTGGCTCCCACCCTGGAGGAGGCTATCAGGCGAGCAATTTCAGTGGATGTGTTCCTGCACGATCCCACCATGACAGGTCGCAACCCAGGCACCTCCCATATCTCCTCCCCCCCTGCCAACTCCCATGCTATGGATGTCGATGCCACACACACTAGTGGTAACAGCAGAGAAAGCTTCGTGGCCCAGATGAGAGGAAGGTGTTATGGGTGTGGCTCGCAGAGTCACGAAAAGAGGAACTGCTCATACAAGGAGACAGTTTGCCGCTACTGTGGACGACGAGGCCACCTAGAATCAGTCTGCCAAGACAAGTTCATGGGTCTAGAACGTGGCCGGGGTAAGCGCCAACAACCCCGCCGTCAACAAGTCTCTGCTTCTGCTTCGACACCGTTCACCCTCTTCCCCAATGAACCTGTCCAAATTGCCGCGTCCATTCCAGCTCCCACTGCTCCGTCCCCACTTACGCCTGACCTCTCCACCCAGATTGCCCAGCTCCAGGAGCTCCTTAACAGAGCCAATGCCATGGCCCCAGCACCAGGTTCTCAGGAGGGTTTTTAAAGCGGGTGCCCGTCTCGGCTGCATCGAGAGTACCCGTAAACCAGTTCGCTATACATTCCACATCTGCGTATGATTCTCTCCCATCTTGTAAAATATCTACTATTTCGGAATTGAACTCCAATTCATCTCACTTCCGAATTAACGCAAAACTAAGAGGAAGAAATCACAGTATAGCAACTGCAGCCATGGTTGATTCTGGAGCCACTGCTCTATTTTTGAACCAAGAGTTTGTCACCCGTCACCGTGTAAGGACCTTCCCACTCAGGAAACCCATTGGCGTCTTTAACATTGATGGGTCTGCTAACCGAGCAGGGCAGATCACACACTTTGCACGCCTAGCCCTGACTGTTGATAACCAAGAACGGTGGACAGACTTGCTAGTAACCAATCTGGGAGGCGAAGACCTAATCTTAGGACTCCCCTGGCTACATAAGGCCAATCCAGATATTGACTGGGAGAAAGGACGACTCACAGTCAGATCCCAACAAACAACGATAGAGGAGGTGGAAGAGCAAGACACGGCGGAGGAAATTGAAACTGTGATCACCCCTGAACCACCACTTGACACACTGGATGAGGAGACAGAAGAGTCGCCCATACACCGCATTCGAGCAAACCGACGAACCCGACGTGCATGGGTGAAGTCAGGAATCTTACACGAACAAACAGATGAAGTCTGGTGTGCTGCAGGGTTCACCTACTCCCAACAGCTAGCGGAACAAGCCCACAAAACAAAACCCATGAAAACCTTTGAAGAAATGGTCCCAGAACCCTACCGCGATTTCGAAAAAGTATTCTCTGAAACTGCTTCAGAGCGCCTCCCTGACCACCAACCCTGGGATCATGCTATAGAATTGATCCCAGGTGCACCGGAAACCATGCGCACAAAAGTCTATCCAATGTCATTGAATGAACAAGGTGAACTCGACCGCTTCCTGGATGACAACCTCCGAAAAGGCTACATTCGCCCCTCAAAATCGCCACTGTCTTCACCCGTCTTCTTTGTTAAGAAGAAAGATGGGAAGCTCCGCTTCGTACAGGATTACCGGAAACTCAACCAAGTAACCCTAAAGAACCGCTATCCTCTCCCACTGGTCGCTGACATTGTCAGCCGTCTACAGGGGGCACGGTACTTCACCAAATTTGACGTCAGATGGGGCTACAACAATGTCCGGATTAAGGAGGGTGATGAGTGGAAGGCCGCTTTTGCAACCAACCGAGGGTTATTTGAACCCAGTGTAATGTTCTTCGGTCTCACCAACTCGCCAGCTACCTTCCAAGCGCTCATGAATTCCATCTTTTCAGACCTAGTGGCGGCTGGTAAGGTAGCAGTCTACCTAGACGACATCCTCATCTTCAGTAACAATTTGCAAGAACACCGGCAGGTGGTGCGAGAGGTACTAAAGCGGCTGGAGAAACATGACCTCTACCTGCGACCAGAGAAATGCGAGTTTGAGGAGCTTCAGGTTGAGTATCTGGGACTAGTGATATCAGAAGGTGAAGTGCGCATGGATCCAGTAAAAGTAGCTGCAGTCCGCGACTGGCCTACCCCAAAGAATCTACGAGAACTACGGGGATTCCTAGGCTTCGCTAACTTCTACCGTCGATTCATACGGAACTTTGCCCGCATAGCACGCCCTCTGAATGACCTAACAAAAAAGGATACAGGCTTCAGTTGGGGGACACACCAACAACAAGCATTCGATACCCTAAGGGAAGCATTCATCACAGCACCGGTACTGGCACTCTGGGACCCTAATAGGCTCACACAACTTGAGGTAGATGCATCAGGCTTTGCTACGGGAGGAGCCCTAATGCAGAAACAAGACGACGGCCAGTGGCACCCAGTGGCATTTCGATCAGCCTCCATGCAAGCAGCTGAACGAAACTACGAAATCTATGACCGAGAGATGCTCGCTATCATCGAAGCATTAAAGGACTGGAGAAGCTTCCTGGAAGGTTCACCACAACCGTTCGAGATTCTCACCGACCACGCAAACCTGGAATTCTGGCGTTCTGCTCAAGACCTCAGTAGACGGCAGGCGCGATGGGCACTATGGTTGTCCCGATTCGACTTCCAGCTCACTCACCGCCCTGGCAAGTCCAACACTCAGGCAGACGCTCTCTCTCGTATGGCAGCACATCAGGTTCTGGATAGCGAAGATAATCGACAACAGATTGTTCTGAAACCAGCCCATTTCATGCAAGTGGCAGCTACCTCACTACAAAACCCACTGGAGGACCGCATCCGACAGGCGTCTCAAAAGGAGGCCCAAGTACTGGAAGGGCTGGAAGAGCTTAGGAGAAGCGGTCTCAAACGCTTGGCCAATGGGATAGCAGAATGGGAAGAAGACAAGGGACTAGTATACCACCGAGGAAGAGTATATGTCCCACCAGATGATGACCTCCGGAAAGAAGTACTCAAGCAATGCCACGATAACCCCTCTGCTGGCCACCCTGGACTTCACAATACCCTTGACCTCGTCAGCACCCACTTTTGGTGGCCCACCCTGCGATCCTTTGTAGAAAAATATGTTGAAGGATGCGAGACTTGTGCAAGGAAGAAGATACAGAGACACCCACGAGCAGTAACACTACCTCTAGACGTCCCAGCAGGCTTGTGGGAAGAAGTGGGAGTTGACTTGATCACACAGCTGCCCAACTCGCAAGGGTATGACGCGATTCTAGTCTGCACGGACCTTTATGGTAAACAAATCCATGCAATTCCTTGTACAACTTCAATCACAGCAGCAGGTGTGGCCGACATCTACTATCGCGAAATTTTTCGCCTCCATGGTCTTCCCCTCCGCTTTGTATCAGACCGGGGACCCCAGTTTGCAGCAAAACTCATGCGATCATTACTCTCCCGCCTAGGAATCAAATCAAACCTCACCTCAGGGTACCACCCCCAAGCAAACGGACAGACCGAACGGGCAAACCAAGAAGTCGAAAAATACCTCAGACTCTATGTGGGACGCCGCCAGGATGACTGGGCGGAGCACCTACCTATGGCGGAATTTGTGATTAACTCTCACACCCACTCTGCACTTGGAACGTCCCCATTCGAACTCACCTATGGTTATCTGCCTCTATTTAACATTCCAGTTGGACAACGGAGTGGGATTCCGGCGGTGGATGATCGCATCCAGATACTGCGGGATGCACGACAGGATGCTGGGGCGGCGCTACACCTGGGGAAACGACGGCAAAAGGAAAACTACGAACGGGGAAAACGAAAGGCACATCAATTCCAAGTTGGAGATCAGGTCTGGCTAAGCGCAGAGGACATCAAGCTCCAACTTTCCAGTGAGAAACTTGGGGATCGACAGCTAGGACCTTACACCATTTTGCAGAAGGTTGGGCCCCTGGACTACCGTTTAGACCTCCCACTATCCCTGGACCGCATCCATCCTGTGTTCCATGTTGATAAATTGTACCCTTGGAGAGGGAACACCGTAAACGGCGAAATTGCAACACCACCGGAACCAGTATATCTAGAGGATGAGGATGAGCCGGAGTATGAAGTCGAGGACATCTTGGATAGTCGGATTAGGTGGAAGAAGCTAGAGTACTTGGTAAAGTGGAAAGGCTACGATGCAGGACACAACTCATGGGAACCTGCACCAAATCTTGAACACGCCCCAGCAACTATCCGAAAATTCCACAAAAAGCACCCTCAGGCGGCAAAAGCTTGACCATTGAGGGCAATGGTCATAAGGAGGGGGGTAATGTCATGAAGTGAGCCCACCCCCTATCATTTTCCTTTCTTTACGATACACCATCCAAGCCCCCCTACCTACAATAATCATTCCGGAACATTCCATTCCATTCTATTAGTTCCATTCCTTGTGCCGGAGCTATACAGTATTACCTCATAGTTCCCACGCTCCACCTTGTATATATAAGCCAGCCCCCACAACCTGGTCCCTTATCTTGACCTCTTTGTCGTTGGGACCAGGTATGTCTTGAACTTACTTACTTGTATTTATTATCAATATAACTTTGTCGTTGGGACCAGTGTCCGCTTCCGCCTAAGTCTCCGCTCCGCTCCGCCACCGTCGTCACCTCTTTGTGACAGCTCTTTGCTGTTGTTCTTCAGCATGAAAGGCACGCTGCTCTCGTATCAACCTATTGCCTTCAACCCCTGCCCAAAATTCATAATTAGGAACTGGCATGCCCAGAAAACCTTTTAATCCATCACGTACTCCTGCATGGAAAAGGATTTTATCAATAAGATATAAACCATAATCTTCAATTTGATCCTGTGTTGGGTTGGCAATAATCCCTGAGGTCTGTAAATGGTGGTTGATATCATCACAGATGTGTTCTTTGAACTGCTCCCACAGTAAAAAAGGTTGAGCAGGATGGCAATCTTTAAGAATTGTTGCAAAGAGTGAACGGAGCGCAGATCCAGATTGCATATGTCTTGCATCCTCTAGGCAGTCCTTCCACTCAGAATCACTCTGCAAAAGCCCACGGGCCAAACATGCTTCTTGGTGTGTAGGATATTCCACTCCTTCATAAGTACGTAGATCTGCAAATGATGTAGCACCTTTGACAACTGTAAGCAGCAGTCGAATATAAAACCTTTCGCCAGCTGCAGGGTGAACAAAATACATCCGCCCAAGAGCAGCTTTACCCTCACGAATCTTCCATCTTTTTGTAGTTTTTACCCAGACCCATTTTGTAGGAAATTCCTGGTACAAAAGTGATCGTGCAACCATTACTGCATGTTCAGGATCATCCTCAGCCTTTTTCTTCTCTGCTGCATTAACTTTGAAGTAAGCTGTAAGTGTGCTGTCTTTTGACCCAACAGCATGAAGAACCTCCTCTACTGGTGCATCAGCATCAAACACTACAAATTGCCCAGCTTCTGTATGTACTGCAAGGCGGACAACATTTGGGATTTCTTCATGCATATCATAATGAAAAAGCCTCCAAACTGATTCAGAGGCAGATACATAACGGGAATCTATATATTGCTGTATTTCATCTTTATTTTTCCCAATTGCCATGGTTGTACGATCATGGCCTTTGTAAATGTATTTATGAAGGTATTTGAAAGCTTTTATGGAAATGCAACACTCTAAGTTGGCATGTGATCTGAGCTCCATCAAAGCCCAAGGATTATGAGGTACAACCCATCTGTTATCAATATCAATTTCTATGCCATTGACCTTTTTCTTGCAAAGCCTTCCATTCTTGGGTCTAGCATAAAGGGTATAGCCATCCTCTGACAAAACAGTATGCTCTTGGAATACCTTAGGATAACCCTTGGAGCATTTTGAATCCTTCATACAGGATGCACTTGGGTTGAGATCACCACATGGTGTATGAATCATCAGCTTTTCAACCAACATGAATAAATTTGGATGTGTTTCAGGATCAGGCAACTGAGCAGAGATTACTTTGTCAATCTGATGAGCCTCTTGATACTGTGATTGGGGATAGAGAAAAATAAGAATGTGTATATGAGGTAGTCCTCACTTCTGAAATTCAATTGTGTAAACACGGCCTCTACACTTTCCAAAACACCCTTTGTCAATAGCCCTCAAGATGATCCATACTTTTTCACGAAAAACTCTGGCAACTAAATCAGGTCTGTCTTGTGCTGTCTGTCCGGGAAGGAGAGCCTCTTTAATCTCAGGTGCATTTGGATCTGCAGTGATTGTCAGAAATAGATCAGGTTTTCCAAATGCTCTTCCTAAGGCAATAGAATCTTGATAGAGCTGGAACATATGTCTTGATCCTCCAATATAAGAAGAGGGTAAGATAACTCGTTGCCCTATATCTTGCAGCTGAACATCTCCTGAATGAACAGCATCTACTAAACCACTGTAAACCTCAGCTCTGAGTTTCTTCTGATTGCGTGCAAGCCAGGATAAGCGTGACTGATCAGTTTGGGCCCATGCATCAACAATATATTGCTGAAAAAGATTTTTGGCATAGAACAGATGGTTTGATTCAATCTCTAAATTGCGTTGATGAAGGCGATATGCATAGTACTCCATCTGGGTAACATGATCATCATTAGAGGCTGGTTCATTAGGTCTATCTGCATATTTGATATTTAGGTGCCATCCTAGTTCACCTCTGGGAAACAGTAAAACATAATGTAAAGGTGCATATGCAGGATTGGTTTCATATATACGTTTCAGTGGCCCCTCCTTACATTGAAGGATAATATCTCGATGATCTGTGGCAGTACCTGGGCCTGGAAGAACAACTGCAACCTCATCAGCTGATGGCATATTATATCTCCTAGGATCATTTGTATCACTGAAATGCAGTTTGATATAAGCACCATTTAGGGAATTTGGAGCCTGTGCCTGAAGGTTTTGTATTCTCTGGTATGCTGATCTGTAGAGATTCACAAAGTTATTATTGCGGTGAAGGCAATCAGATATTGTTTGCATAACAGATGACAGTAACCCAGTACCATGATGTCTGTTATTGGCTAAGCGCTGCTCTAAAGCAGTCTCAGGTGCAACTATGTAAAGCTGTGCATATACTGGGGGTTTGTCACCCTCAGGCAAAAGGGAGCCTAGAGAATGCCAAAGTGCACCCTTAATTTTAAACTGCCTTGGCCCAGTATTTGGAAGTTCAGGATCATTCTGTGGTTGAATCTTAAGGCCCAATGATACAAAAGCAAAAGCAGAATTATAACTCCTTATGGTGTCTAAAAAGTGCTTTGAGTTATGATCAACTCCAGTAAAGAGATTCCTGATTTCAATAGGTGGACTTTGTAACATAGGTAGCTGAATCTTCCCTGATTTGCAGCATGCTCCAAATTTAGGATTTATTACAGAGGAATGTGTAAGTCTCTCTGCTTGCCAATGCAATGCACCACAAAATGGACACTCTATATCCATTTTTCCCAAAGAACAGAAGTTATAAATCCGATCATTCTCAATAGGTTGTAGACCTATTGGAATAGGCTCATCTGGAGCATCATTTTGATGTTCATGATCTCCCACATCAATTTCTTGCTGTTGCAAGTGCTGCTCATGCACCTCTTGGGAGTTGTGCATCACATTTTGCAACTGTTCATGTTGTTGGTGCATGTCATGGCCTTCTGGTGTGAGATAGCCAGGACCTGGTGGAAGTCTCTGGCTATTCTCAAAGTCATCTTGTGGAGGATCATTATTCTCATGCTCATGGGTCAGCCTTTCTGGATTAAATGATATAGATTCTGAAAGTAAAGATAGTCAGCAATAAATAGTGTAATATAGAAAAGAATGTATTACGGATATGACTTTGGGCTCTTCTATGATTCTGTCTCAATGTTGGTCTTGCAGGGTGAGGCTGTACAAATGCTAGTTGAGCTTGTAGCTCAGCAGGTAAGTGAGGAAACTACCAAGAGAATAAATGAGCCTTAGAATCTCTAAATAAGTATGCTAATACCTGATTTTGATATGCCAAATTTGATGGTCCTGCATGGGCATTCTGATTCTGATTATGAAGAGACTATAAGGTAAAGATATTGATTGGTGGCCACAGCACTATGTATTTGAATTTTTACACCTACAACTGCTTGATTTGAAGTACGGCCACGGCCACAGCCCCGTGTTGGTAGTAGTGGAGGTAAATTTCTGAGTTGATTAGCAATTCCTTGAGTCAATTGAAACTCTTGGCCATTATGGTTGATTACTTGAAATAGATCATCTTGTGAATGCTGGGAAGGTACATAATTTTGAGGTATATTGAGTTGGAATGGTATTGGTCCACCATGTGGTGATGGTTGAGGTGTACGTTGATTTTCAGGGCTGCCTAGGGTACGTGTTTGTCGTTCCCTCTCACGATCAGCATTTTGTTGTCGATGTTGAGGTGTATTGGGAGGTGACTCAGAATCCCTTAAAGTGAGAATAGTAGTCAGAGCCTGCACACAGGTCAAAAGCTTGTAAGAAACCAAACATTTTATCTGTAGTCAAATTTCCTCTATCAGGAACTTCAATTATAGTGTGAAATTATAGTAGAAGATGGGAAAGGGAAACAAAGGAGAGCATAATTATCATGCAATGCATGCAGCAAACATGCAGCAAACACATTGCAAGCTTGAAGTAATGTGTGAGAAAAACCTAAGTCAACTCAGCAAACATGCAGCAAACACGTCACAAGATTGTGTATTGTAATGTGTGGGAAAAACTTAAGTTGCCGCTGCCGCCGCAGCACTAAAACATTGACAGTTTTGCTGACATAAATAATGACTAATAAGAAAAATGGGTTGGACATTGTATGTATGTCCAGGGTCTATGACGCGTCAACAAGCCACGTCACGCCTCACGTTTTCGGTTTTTTCCTTTCTTCTCGTTTTCCTTTGTCTCTACCTACAATATATAATACTGCAGCATGGCTGAGATATCCTCGTCCTCTCACCATCGCTCGCAGCGAGTATACAATTATCGCGTGTAATTAGACTCACTTTAAGATTTCTTTTTACTCCCTTGCTCTGGCAAAGAAATCTGCTCCTCTACGCGACCCAGCTACCGGAAGGTTTTTTCAACGCGAGTCTCAACCTCCACCAGACTATCGCCCTATGCCTACTCCTCCAACACTACCTTCAACATCCGCAGCCACAATGTCCCCTCCGGGAGCAACGGATTCGCCAAGCTCTCCTATAGCCTCTGGCCTTACTCCCGAAATGGAACAGAGCATATTATTACTCATTCAGAGAGCCTTAGTGCAACAGCAACCGCAAACACAATCAGCACCGGCCCCGCCCACTGCTCCTGCGAACCCTTCCCCCTTCGTAGGGCCTCTCAGTAGTAACATGGCAGCGGGTGCGTCCTCCCTTCTCTCCTTGTTCCCTGAAGTCGAGGCGGCTACAATCACATCCATTATCAACCACGAATTTCGAGCAAGCGACCTATACAAACTAGACTCACACTACCGCGACAAAACAGAGTGTCAAATCCTTTCACTCAAAGGCGAAACACTCGAGCTCACCACCAATGATGCAGCGTATTGTGAATACAAGTCCCTCAATGCAATCGCGGTGCCACTCAGCACATACTTCTCCATCCTCCTAACTCACGCTGAAGCCGCCGGAAAGGTGTCGCTCATTGCCTCACATTTCTTCAAATACAATGCGCACTTGATTAAGATCACTTCAGAGTATGAGTGGTCAGCGGTCGTGGGTTACCACATGGCTTTCTTCAACAAGAGACGCCGCGAAATGCAGAATGGGGATTACTTTGGTTGGGGTAAAGTGGATATGGAGCTTCGAGGCGAGCACCTCTACAATGCCCCGTGCCTTTCTTTTCCATCCAACCCATCTTCGAAATCTTCCAGGAAAAACCCACCCTCTACGTCTAACAAATCGGAGCCATGCCGAAAATTTGACCAAGGGCTATGCCTCACTACTCCCTGCCCATTCGGTCGCCCTCACATGTGCAAGAAATGCAAGCTGACTATCGCCAATGGCTCCCACAAGTGTACCTAGGGTCCCAGCGAGGAAGGGGGTCCTGCCATCACCAGCCTTCCTCCTCGCCCTCCTTCAGACAGTTTTTCGCTTCCACATAACGATCTATTCCCTAAACTAAACCTACCTCCAATACGACCTAATACTGACCCACGCTGTAATTCATATCCATTTAATAATTCCATTACATCCATTTCAAGCGTTCTGAATGAAGCTGCTTAGGATCACCATCTTCAGGACTATCCCGATCAGAAGTTCGTTAATTCGCTGCTACACATCATCCACTGTGGCGCCAACATAGGGTTCACTGGGGATCGCACAAATCCTCAAAGCTGCAAAAACCTCTCGTCATCGTTCGAGCATGCCGATGCTATCTCCACTGACATCACCTCTCAGGTCATCGATGGATGCACCGCTGGGCCATATACATCATGTCATGAATCGATCTTTTTTCATTATTCTTTTCTTTTATTATTCTTTTCCTTTTCTTTTATTTACTTATCTAATCACCAAAGCGCTTACACTAGCGCTTATTATATTTTCATTATTATTTAGGTTACACGCGTCAACCTTATTGTTCTCGCGTTGTCGTTTCACTTAGGCGCGACTCTCTCGTGCCTGTCAGTTCATTGACAGGACGACGTCATTATTGTTCCGCCTCCATGCTTCTTTTTATATTGCCTTATTGTTTACTCACCGAATACCTACAGCTTTACTTATGGATACGAGCGACTCTTATTGTAGATCCTCACGGTTACGGTGCGAGACGTCTCTCACGGTTTCATATCCCATTTTGTATATAAGACTAGATATTTGGTAGTTATATTCCTTAGCTCTATTCTCGTCTATTCTCCTCGGTAGCTAGACTTGTAGTTGGGTTGTTTTATCCATCCGCTTTTTGCTTTTTCATTCTCTTGCTCGTCGTCTATCGTGTGACGCCTGGTTGTCTCTTGTGAGAGCTAGCGAGTCGCTGACAGAAGAATAGAGCTTCTACCACATACCACCCGTCACAACAAAACTTTTACAAACTTGCCTAGGATTCAACACACCGTTGGAAACTAGTTTTCTCGATACGTTACATATTTTCATTCTTACCAAACACGCTCATCCCCTCCCTTCCTATAAACCAACATGACTGATCGGTCGATACATGCGCCCGACCCAGCAGAAGTCGCTGCTGTCACTTCTAGTCCACGCCGGGTGTTTGTCAATACACCAGGAAACTACGATGGCGACCCCGCCACCTACCGGCCATGGCGACGACGAATGATGGCTTATGTCTCCGAACTAACAGAGACAAAGCAGGTCGACAACTCCCACCGAGTTACGACCATCATCATGTCCTTCCTGGTCGGAGGAAAAGCCGACGAATGGGCCCAGGTCTACTCTGATGACCACTTCGATATCGACAGAGGGACATGGGACATTACGGGGAAGCAGCTCATTGACGACATGGACAGGGAGTTCACGAACGTCGCGAAGGAGAAGGAAGCCCGCGACAAACTAACCTATATCCGACAGGGGAAGTCCTCGGCCAGCGACTTTTTCAAGGAGTTTGAATTGTTGTTGAAGGATGCCGGGTACAAGAAGGACGAGTCGCACGTCCTTACCCTAGCGGAAAGGGCGGTCGATCACACCCTTCTCTACGACATCATCAAAGGACGAACGGAGCCCTTTGAAGACTACAAGGAATTGAAGAAGGTAGTCACAGGGGCTGACAATGTAAGGCGGCAGTGGGCCGAACAGAAGAGAGGTTACGGGTATGCGGGGTGGTGGAACGCTAACCCACAGGGACAGAGTCGTGGACAGTCGTCCACTCAGCAGAACCGACAGGAGCCGAAAGTAGCTCCGAAGGCAGAATATTCGGCGGCACCGAGAAGAGATGCTACCGGCACCACGTTCGGAGGAACGGGCAGGCCGATGGACATCGACCAAGCAAGAGAGAAGCGTCTGTGCTTCAACTGTGGCGAGCCAGGCCACATGAGCAGGAACTGCCCGCACAAGAGAAAGGCGGTAGTCAGAGGTATTATGTTGAATATGAGTGAGCAGGAACGTACAGACTTTATTAATGATTTGGGTTTTCCAAAGGCTCCGCAGTAGATATAGGTCTGCAGGAGCCTTCGCATACGGACATTTCGGAATTTGTTGATAATGGCGTTGACTATGTAATCAGTACAGGTACTAAACAGAAAAACGCCTCCACCTTCATCCACAAAACCGAAAAAACCGAAAAACCTATACGGTACGAACCCGACACTGCTGAATGGCTAACTCAGAGAGTTAGAGAAGACCAGATCCCGAGAGCAGTAGGATTATTACGAACTTGGATGCCCTTTTCACGGGAAAAAGAAGCCTCTGAAGAAACCGTCATGGACATACGAAAACGGAACTGGAAAACGGCAGTCACCGCCATCCGGAGTCTCAAAAACAAAAGGAGTTATGTTCGCGGGACACGCGGCAAAAGTCTGAGACTCCCAGCAATACTCGAAACACTGGAAGATGTTAGACAAATCGTCACAGAAGGACTCCTCGACAGTGGAGCTACTGGTTCCTGTATCGACTCAGAATTCGTCAAACGGCACAACCTTGTTACGAAAGACTTACCAATCAAAACCCCTGTCTACAATGCAGACGGTACGCTCAATGATTCCGGCTCAATAGACAAGTACGTCGAAATCCGGATGACCATCGGTGATCATTCAGAAATCGTCCAATTTGGAGTAGTAAGTCTAGGAAAGAATAATATCTTTCTAGGACTAGACTGGCTACGACACCACAATCCGAGTATCGACTGGAATACGTCTGAACTAACCTTTGACAGGTGTCCAACAAGATGCGGTTACAACCCACACTTTTGGACACCAGAGGATACCCATTCTAGAGCGGCATTACAGGAAGGCGAACAGCTTTTCCTGTTTGACTGGGACAGGTATGTTCACGAGCAGGTACAGTCGAGGAAGTGGACGGAAAAACAAGCCAGAGAAGAAACAGCCCAAGAGTTCGACACTTCCAAGCCCTACATCGAAAAGTACCCCGATGTTTTCAGCCAGAAGGAATTCGACCAACTGCCACAACGACGTCCTTGGGACCACGCTATCGACCTAACGCCAGGTTCTAAACCTTTAGATTGCAAGGTGTACCCATTAAACCCAAAGGAACAAGAGGCGCTCGACAAGTTTCTTGAAGAAAACCTTCGAACTGGACGAATCCGACCTTCGACTTCGCAGATGGCATCTCCTTTCTTCTTTGTCAAAAAGAAAGATGGCACTTTACGACCAGTACAAGATTATCGCAAACTGAATGAGATGACGGTTAAAAACCGGTACCCACTTCCTCTCATTCAGGAACTAATCGATCGTTTAAAAGGCGCTAAGATCTTCATGAAGATGGATATTAGATGGGGGTTCAACAACATCCGAATAAAGGAAGGTGATGAATGGAAAGCGGCTTTTCGAACTAACCAGGGGTTATTCGAACCAACCGTCATGTTCTTTGGACTCACCAACTCTCCTGCGACGTTCCAAGGTTTCATGAACCACATCCTGCGAGACCTCATCAATAAAGGTCATGTTATTGTTTACATGGACGACATACTGATTTTTACCGACGGTATAGAAGAACATCGACAAATCGTAGAACAAGTACTCGACATTCTACGGGAACACAAGTTGTTTCTTAAACCCGAAAAATGTTCTTTCGAAAAACCGGTTATCGACTACCTCGGTATTATCATTGGTAACGGAACTATTCGCATGGATCCCAAGAAAGTACAGGCCGTTCGAGAATGGATTACTCCACGAAAGAAGCGCGACGTCCAACAGTTTCTAGGATTTTGTAACTTCTTCCGACGATTCATTCGTGGTTTCAGTCTGGTAGCAAAGCCATTAACACAGCTCACGGGAAATGGAACTTGGAAGTGGGAGAAAGGTCAAGAGGAGGCGTTCGAGGAACTGAAACACCGTATTTGTGAGGAAGTCGTTTTGTTGATTCCTCGTAACCACGGGAAATTCAGGGTGGAAGCTGACTCGTCCGATTATGCTAATGGCGCCGTTTTGTCCCAGTTCGTTGATGGTAGATGGTATCCTATTGCCTTTCGTTCTCGTTCCCTCAATGAGGTTGAGCGTAATTACGAGATTTACGACAAAGAACTTATGGCAATTATGGACTCTCTCGACGACTGGAGGCAATATTTACTAGGTGCGGAGGAACAGGTTGAAATTTATACGGATCACGCAAACCTCCAGTACTTCAAGAAGCCGCAGAAACTCAACCGACGACAAGCGCGCTGGGTATTGGAATTAGCGGAGTATAATTTCGATCTCGTTCACAAACCTGGTAAATCGATGACGAAAGCTGACGCCCTGTCGAGGATGACAGGTCTTGAGACGGGGGACAAGGACAACGAGAACATCGTTCTCCTGAAACCGGAACTTTTTATTCAAGCTCTCGACCTATCGGCTCCCGAAGATCTCCTGTTATCAGAGATCCGAAAGAGTAGAAACCAAGTAGACCGAACTGTACAGGACGCCCTCGCTGCGAAAAATCCAGAGTGGACTGAGACCGACAAAGTCATTACCTGGAAAGGGCGTGTTTATGTACCGAAAAACCGCCTACTCCGGTCCAAAATAATCACTCAGTACCACGATACACCGCTAGCGGGACATCCAGGACAGTACAAAACCACGGAGTTGATTACTCGGGACTACTGGTGGCCAGGAGTGACACGAGATGCAGGGAAATACGTCGAAGGATGCGAGAAATGCCAGGCGACAAAGTCACATCGTACCAAACCAGTAGGACAACTTCACCCACATGCAGTACCAACTGAACCGTGGCAAATAATCGGCACTGATATGATAGGGGAACTACCGGAATCGGGAGGATATAACGCCATATCGGTGTTTATCGATCATTTTTCCAAAAGGTTGCGACTTGTTCCGTCTCACACTACAGTCACGTCAGAGGGAATGGCAAAAATCTATCGGGATCGTATTTTTTCTATCCACGGCATTCCACGAAAAATAGTACATGATCGAGGACCGCAATATCATTCTCGTTTCATGAAGGAACTTTATCGTCTTTTAGGAATAGAAGCAAACTACACTACGGCGTATCACCCACAGACCAACGGCCAGACGGAACGAACAAATCAGGAGATAGAACATTATCTCCGGTTGTTCATTAGTTATCATCAAAACGACTGGCATGAGTGGTTACCACTTGCAGAGTTCGCCTATAATGATCGAGTACACTCTGCGACGAAAGTTTCTCCCTTCTATGCTGACAACGGTAGACATCCCTATAAAGGCACGGCACCTCAAATGACTTCGGACAACCCCACAGCACAGGCGTTTGCAGATGGAATGAGAAAGGTTCGAGATGAAGTAGGAGCGGCCTTAGGAAAGGCCAACGAGGACATGAAGAAGTTTTATGACCGAAAGCGAAGAGTTGGAATAGAGTACAAGCCAGGTGATAAGGTCTGGCTTGAGGGAACTAACTTATCGACAGACCAGCCGATGAAAAAGTTAGGAGATAAACGGTTTGGACCGTTTACAGTTCAGAAGAAGATAGGTGCTAGTTCCTATAAACTAGATATTCCCTCTACGTGGAAACGTATCCATAACGTTTTCAACGAAGTCCTTCTCACTCCCTATAGAGAACCGCAATTTCCCTCTCAACCACGAAACACTCGTCCACCTCCTGTCGTCGTAGGAGAAGAAGAAGAATTCGAAGTCGAGGAGATTCTCGACTCACGAAAGGTAGGAAAAGGGATCAAGTACAAGGTCAGGTGGCGAGGTTACGGACCACATGAAGACACTTGGGAACCTCGGTCCAACATCACCCATTCCTCTGATTTGTTGAAGGAATTCCATGATAAGAATCCGACTAAACCCAAACCCGCCACCCTGAGTCGACTCGAAATCCCTATTTCCTTGTTCCCTACCGAGTTATTCCGCCCTATGCCTCCGCCAGATACCGAAAATACACCCTCACAATTACCCTCCGAAAATTTTGTTAGACGACAAGCGCTTCGTGGAACTCGCGCTCTAGGGAGGGGGTAATGTCATGAATCGATCTTTTTTCATTATTCTTTTCTTTTATTATTCTTTTCCTTTTCTTTTATTTACTTATCTAATCACCAAAGCGCTTACACTAGCGCTTATTATATTTTCATTATTATTTAGGTTACACGCGTCAACCTTATTGTTCTCGCGTTGTCGTTTCACTTAGGCGCGACTCTCTCGTGCCTGTCAGTTCATTGACAGGACGACGTCATTATTGTTCCGCCTCCATGCTTCTTTTTATATTGCCTTATTGTTTACTCACCGAATACCTACAGCTTTACTTATGGATACGAGCGACTCTTATTGTAGATCCTCACGGTTACGGTGCGAGACGTCTCTCACGGTTTCATATCCCATTTTGTATATAAGACTAGATATTTGGTAGTTATATTCCTTAGCTCTATTCTCGTCTATTCTCCTCGGTAGCTAGACTTGTAGTTGGGTTGTTTTATCCATCCGCTTTTTGCTTTTTCATTCTCTTGCTCGTCGTCTATCGTGTGACGCCTGGTTGTCTCTTGTGAGAGCTAGCGAGTCGCTGACACATCACCCCCTTCAGAGAACTTCCGCAGTTCACCCCTCGGGGCCGTCACTCGCAAACGGTCTACAAAAGTTCGTCGAATACATCATCTTTCATGGCCACGCGGGTCATCTGTCAATGATGCGATACCAGATTCAGAAGCTTCCATAAAGTACGACACAATCCTTCCCGCAATCCAAGACCTGATAGAATCTGGCCCGGGCGCCCTTATGGTGAAAGTTGATCTTAAGTCAGCCTTCCGCCATATCCCTGTCCGACGTGAGGACTGGCATTTGCTCGGGTTTAAATGGTTGGGAAATTTTTATCACGACGTTGTCCTTGGGTTCGGTTTGCGCTCGGCACCATACATCTTCAACCTCTTCTCAGAGGCCCTCCACTGGATAATACAGCATCGTATCCCAGCCTGACTCCGCCACTATCTTGACGACTTTCTCGCCACTTTCCCCTCAGATTCATCCCTGAATACTGCTCAGGCGGCACTCGACTGGGTCCTTGCGCTGGGAGAACAGCTAGGACTGCATTTTCAGCCAACCAAAGTCGAAGGCCCATCAACCTGCATGGAGTTCTTAGGCATCATCCTCGACTCTATTGCCATGGAGGCCCACCTTAGCAACAAGAAGCTGGAATTCCTCACAGAGCTCGTGAAATCCTGGGCAATGCGCACACACTGTACACTTCGCGAACTTCAGGAGTTCACGGGATACCTGCAGTTTGCTTCACAAGTAATCCCTACCTCACGCGCCTTCCTTCGATCACTGTATGACTTCCAATCCTCATTCATGTCACCATTCTCCCGGCGCCACATTCCACACCCAGCTTGATGCGATATAGAGTGGTGGTCCACTTTTGCCCTGAATTGGAATGGCGTACGCTTTCTATCTCCCCACAGAGAGCAAATTCACATTTTCACAGACACGAGTGGATCCAAAGGCATAGGCGGCATCTTTAACACTTGCTGGTTCTCAATCCGCACCCCTCGCCACTATCGACACGCTCATATTCAAGTCAAGGAGATGTACGCAGTCATCTACGCAATCCTCTGCTGGGGTGACGAGTTTCACAGCAAGCACATCGTTTTTCACGTTGATAATGATGCAGTATATAATGGCATCAACAATCAAACTATTGTGTCGAAGGATACGATGGCCCTGATCTGAAGCTTTCTTAGTTTATCCTGCCGCCTTGACTTCTCTTTCTCTTCCGTTTGGCTTTCTTCCATTGAGAATTCGCTCGCTGACGCTGCCTCCCGTTTTGCATATTCCCGATTATTCCAACTGGCGCCATATCTCAACAAACAGCCCAGCTCGAAGCGCCTCCAGCTTGGTGGTACATCCAGCACCCAGAACTCAATAAAGCCGTCGCATTCTATCTCTGGCATGGCCTTGCCTCCAGCACCTGAAAAACCTATTCCACAGGCCAACGATCATTCATCAGCCACGTCCAGCTCCACAACCTCTTCAACAATGATGGGTCAATACTCCCAGCATCCCAGAACTCAATACTCCACTGGGTTGCTCACCTCGGTGGACACATTGAGCCCAAAACCATCAAAGCTTACCTCACCCATCTCCGGTCCATGCACACTGACATCGACCTCCCCTTTACCGCCACCGAATCACCCCTTGTCCAACGTGTCATTCGAGGAATCAAGCATTACCATGGCGAGCGCGGCCGCAATCCCAAACAGCCAATCACACTATCAGTGCTCACCAAACTCATTACCCATCTCCAGCCGGCCACAGTACCTGGCGATTGCGACATCCTTGCAGCTGCATGCACCGCATATGCAGGCTTCCTCAGATGCGGCGAATTCACCGTTCATAACAGCGAAAAATTCAGCCCCTCCATTAACCTCACAGCAGGATGCCTCGAGTTTCTCCCGGACTTCGACAGCGCAACACGAGTCCATATCACACTGCCCGCTTCCAAAACCGACCCTTTCCGGAAAGGGATCACCATCGTCATTGCAGCAGCTCCAGGTCGACCAACCTGTGCCGTTACAGCACTCCAGAAATGCCTTGGCAGTCTCGACCCTCGGAAGCAGCCTGGCTGGAATCCCTCCCATCCCCTGTTTAGGAACGCCGCTGGCACACCCCTCGATCGCTCCTCATTCATCAAGAGAATTCGTCAAGCCTTACAAAGTGCAGGATTCAACCAGTCCGCCTTCTCAGGCCACAGCTTCCGTCATGGAGCCGCCACATCCGCCTTCGCAGCAGGATTCACGGAGTATGAAATTCAACTTCTAGGTCGATGGCGGAGCGACGCCTACAAGCTGTATATTGAGATCGACGAAGCACGTCGCTTGCACATTTCCTCTCAACTTCATTGGGCACATCCTCATGAGTCACTCTCTTTCGAGCCTCCGGCCCTACATTCCCTTCCCTTTATGGCTTGAGGCTGTTCCCTTCATTGGCACAGCCTCGAGAGCTTTAGACCTCAATAGATAAACGCTATTGTCCCCAAACCCTCTCGAATATCTTCGCCCTCCTACTTCATTCTCGAGGAGACGCAAGCATTGAGCGCTGGTTTAGGCGCACTGCCCTAATTTATAGTATAGGATAAGAAAAAGCGCTGGTTTAGGCGCACCGCCCTAATTTATAGTATAGGATAGGATATATATATAAGCTTCCGGTACCGTTCGTTTTTCCCTCGCTGACTACTTTGAAGTCGAATCAAGTGCTGGACGGGCTCGGCAACAGTTTGAAGTGATTAGGCGGTGGAAGATAGATATACCGTGATCCACGCGTCAAACATTTACGCTCTGGCGTTTGTTATATACAGAAGAATTGGTACTGTTCCTAGTAAGAGTAGATGATAACAATAGTTTACTTCGTATCAGAATCACAGAGCAGCTAGTCTGCAATAGAACCCTTTCCAAAACTCCGGTGTAGAGGCATATTACCCGGAGATTAAAGGGGTTCCACCGGACAGATATAACTGGAATAGCTAGGCAATGTGTTATGAATCTATCTTTCATGGATCCATTGATGGTTATTTGTGGCTTGTTCTTGAAATGTGCACCAACACAAATGATTGCTCACAAACTGTCCTCGATCTCTTTGAACAAATATCATCTGTACATGGTTATCCCAGCCAAGTCAGGGAAGATTATGGAACTGAGAATGTCCTGGTTAAAGTTTGGTGGAATGAATAGAGGATTATACATACAGATGGTAGGTCTCTTTAATACACAGTATCCCACCCATTGATTACATCTAATAACAGGTCTGTTAACAGCATCTGCATTGAATGCCTATGAATAGATGTGATCAGAGGTTTTGGAAAGAAATGGAATGCTTTTTTCCATGGCCTTGAGACTAAATATGGCTTGATTGTGGACCATATCTAGCTTCTCCATCATCTCTTCCTACTATCGAGCCCTACTCTGCACGCTTGGACATTACCTAAAATATCCCAAAACCCCGACACTACATTTAGTTCTGCATCCGGGTTCAAGGGCAGTGCCCTTCCTCAGTTGTTTGCACACCAACTGAGGTGACTCCTGCTAATACTAATATTCGATACCGCATACTCACAGAGTACCTAAGATAGTTTATTCAACAGGTACACTTACGCGAATTTAGTTGTTCTCACATCAACTGAGATAGTTCATTCAACACCTACACCAGATTCAGAGTGACATTGACACCTGGATTGAAAGTTGGAACCACCATACTCTATCTGAGACTGCTAATATGGATTAAGTGAATCATTATCATTGGTACTAATCCAAGCCCACACATACAAAAAATCACCGCCCCCACACCTTTTCCCGCACCTTCACATAATCCTGTTTCCACAGTGTTGTGAATGCACTTGGTATCCTAGAGATATGTTTCCCCTTCACAAGATACTCCAACACATCCTTCGAATAATCCATACAATTCCCCCCAATTTCCCACGGCAACTTGGTTATCTTGACATTATTCACCAGTTCTTTAAACACCTGTTTCATCTCTGCCTCGTCCTTAAACAATGCTTCACATCTAAGGTCTATTAGCTTCGATGCCTTCTTAGCTTTGTATGCAAATCTTGTGGGCTTCAATGGATGTTTAAACTGTTCATAAACATTCTGGATCTCTGCATCAAAACCGTGGATAGTGTCAATGACCAATGCCCAGTGCTCAGAGTCGGTTCCTCTTTCGTGGATCCATAGTTGAACTGGGACATTCTTTGACTTGGGATACAAGATTGCAGTATCTGCAAAATTAAGGTCAACTGATTGCGTCAACTCGAGACTTTACTTACTATTATCAAAGCGGTGTCCACGTTCTAGCAATTGAATCGTATCTCGGGAACCGACAGAAATAACGGGCAATGTAAATGCCACGGAGAAGAAGCTGACCCAAAGGCCGAACAGAGCGAATAACTGCCTGAAAGTGAACAAAATCATGATGTTCCGTCAGATTGTGGTTGGAAATAATGGATCGGCGTATATGGTAGGTGTATAGTCCCCCCGCGAAAACTTCGTGTCAAGGCTTTTAACTGATGGTAGACAGATATGCAAACTATGAAAAGAGGTCGGTCAAGCATTTCATCAAACCCTTGGTAGAGTTGAAGAGCACGTACCGAACCAGCGCTGCAAACCTGCTACGATGAAAAAACGCTGAAGCTGCTCTATTTTATTGGGTCACCTCGCTTGCCAAGGTCCTTCGATTTTCTTAATTATTTTTCCCACACTCTTTTCGCAAATAGTGACAAATAATTATTAAGCGGACAGTAACCTTTTGGTCCCAATTATCGTAAAATGTGCTGGAAATGGGACCAAAAAGCATACGACGTACTTTACCTCGAGCTTCCATGGCACTTTTCAGAGCCCATCCAGGTGAGATCCCTTTTGCATCTCCCCCCACCAACCCTTTGTCTTTGTGTTTTTTGTTGTTGAGAAGTGAAGATAGGCAAGACACGATCGGTAAAAACCCGTCGGGCACAGGTATAGAACTGCCCTTTTGAAATATCCTTCGTTTCAAGTCCTGTTTTGTGTTTTACATCCGTCGATACGCTGTGCGTCTCGACGGATCTTATCCCGACCAGACATCCTATTTGTCATGGTCATTTATAGACAATTTTCCCTCAGTCGTTCACACTTCTATGTGTGATCCTGAGGGTACGTCTTTATTATTTACTACTGTCGCTACAGCTATCTGACATGCCTACATAGTATCGAAACTTACTGTAGCTTAACATTTGTTTCTAATCATCATCTTCCATCAGCAGCTCCGGTGAATTACCTTGTAGCAATATCTTAGGATCAAATTCCCTCAATAATGGTATACGGTGCCTTCCCGAGCTATGCAACAGTGCCACGTAGATGTTGAATAGATTTAGTGCACCAGTCAGTGGACTTGCAATATCAATGATTACTGGGACTGTAGTTTGACCCTGTGCTCAATAATCTGTGAAGGCATATGCAAGTGTGAGTAGGAATTGCCATTGCTTCACTGTGTGCACTGCAGGCACGCTTTTTTTCTGCTGCACAGAGATCCTCATGGTCTGAGTCCGATGCTGGATTGGTATGACATTTTCTTTTAATCCTTCAAGTTTTGGCACCTGCATCTGATCCAACTTCACCAGGATATACAAAGGTAAGTGCTGCAGCTCTACTATTGCTTGATCTTCACTGATTGGAGGTTTGTCAGCATGCAGTACTAAGCCCACTACCATTCCTTGTGCACTGTTATGAAAGCATCCATTTTCTATTATTCTTTTCTTTTATCTTTACTTACCTAATCACTAAAGCACTTACACTAGTGCTTATTACATTTTCATTTCTGCCTAGATTACATGTATCAATCTTATTGTTCTTGCATCATCATTTCACCTATGAACAACTCTCTTGTGCTTGTCATTTTGTTGACAGGGCATTGTCATTATTGTCCCACCTCCATGCTTCTTTTATATTGCCTTATTGTTTACTCACCTAATACCTACAGCTTTACTTATGGATATGAGCAACTTTTATTGTAGATCCTCATGGTTACAGCACGAGATGATTCTCACAGTCTCATATCCCATATGTATATAAGACTTAGTATTTTGTAGTTATATTCCTTAGCTCTATTCTCATCTATACTCCTCAGTAGCTAGACTTGTAGTTGGGTTATTTTATCCTCATCACTTTTCCATCCTCTTGCTCATTGACTATCATGTGATGCCTGGTTATCTTTTGAGAGAGTTAGTGAGTCGCTGACAGAAGAATAGAGCTTCTACCACACACCACCCATCACAAACTTTTACAAACTTGCCTAAGGTTCAACACTCTGTTGGAAACTAGTTTTCTTGATATGTTACACATTTTCTTTTACAAAAACACACTTACCCCTTCTACCATAAACCAACATGACTGACAGATCAATAGACATTACCAATCTTGAAGAACCTACTGTTATGATTGTGCACTAAGGGATCATCAGAAAGGGGTCGCGGGATAATCACAGGAAATAGTGAAGAGAATTACTTCACGAGGTAGGACGATCCTAGACTTGGTAGTTGGACCTTGACTCCACTATTAGTAGAGTCCTTGACACTTTGTATGTCCACAAGGGAAGAGAGTAAACATGTTCCATTCACAATGACCGTCCCGGAACATACTGACAGTGGAGATATTAAAACAATGATATGGATAGATGATTAATTGGTATCACTATTGAAGTGCTATCAAGGTTGATATTTAAACTAAGGAACTACCTATTCAATACCATAGCTTTATACTCAAGGTAAGTCAGGATCGTGAAGCGATGCCATGCCCGAATGGGTTAGCTCATAAGTAAAGAACAAAGGAAAGGATATAAACGGAATAGTGTAAATCTGATAAGGATGAGAAGAGATAACAAGTCATTGCTTTGCATTGGAAATCCTTTGCGAAGTAATTGCATAGTGGTAAAAGGATATAAGTGATATCTAAGTAGTGGAATGGATTGCAAAGCTTCATAAAGACTTAGCTTGCATAGATATAACACCTACCTCTACCCCTGCGGCTCATCAGGTGTTTGTCAATGCACCAGGGAAATATGGTGACAAAGGGAGAAAGCACAGAGGAAGCACAGGCTCAAAGCACAAGCCAAGATGAGGGGTGGGGCTAGCACCACACACAAGGCTGAAAGATATAAGGATCAAGACAACAGCAATAGAACAAGGGCCAATCACTAGGGTCGCACAAGGAAAACTAGTTCCAAAGACCAAGTAAGTATATTGAGCGTAAACAATGATACAATTACTAACTTAGTTCCAAAGACCAAGAGGTCTGTCATGAAGTGAGCCACCCCTATCATTTTCCTTTCTTTACGATACATCATCCAAGCCCTCCTACCTACAATAATCATTCCAGAACCTTCCATTCCATTCTATCAGTTCTGTTCCATTCCTTGTGCCTGAGTGTTATAATCGTGCACAAAGGGATTGTCAGAAAAGATTGGGGGATGATTGTGGGAAATAGCAAAGAGAATTACTCTGCGAGATAAAATGATCCTAGACTATGTAGTCAGACCTTGACTCCACTATTAGTAGAGTCCTTGACACTTCGTGTGTCCTCAAGAGAAGAAAGTAAAATGTGTTCCATTCGCAATGTCCTTCGTGGATGTACTGACAGTAGGGATGTTAAAACAATGATATGGATAAGTGATTAATTGGTATCACTATTGAAGTGCTATCAAGGTTGATATTTAAACTGAGGAACTACCTATTTGATACCGTAGTTTTATACTAAAGGTAAGTCAGGATCGCAAAGTGATGCCATGCCTGAATGGGTTATGTCGTGACATGCTATACAGGATATGGTACTTACTTCATTTTCTCCTACATTCCCTCTTTCCTTTATCTTCGTGACTACCTGAACCCTTCTCCATGTTTCCATATCCTTTTACTTCCATCTATCATTTGTCAGAACCCTCCATCACATTCCAGACACTTCTATCGGCTTCCCGCGCTGTCGCTTACTCATCCGAACCCTTGTATATATAGTACAGTAGCTGACACCTAGTTCCCCATCTTGACCTCTTGGTCTTTGGAACTAGGTTAGTACTTGTATCATCGTTTACCTTCAATACACTTACTTGGTCTTTGGAACTAGTTTTCCTTGTGCGACCCTAGTGATTGGCCCCTGCGCTATCACTGCCGTCTTGATCATTTTACCTTTCAGCCTTCATGTGTGGTGTTAGGCCCACCCCTCACTTTGGTTTGTGCTTTGAGCCTGTGCTTCCTCTGTGCTTTCTCCCTTCGTCACCACAGGTTAGCTCATAAGTAAAGAACAAAGGAAGGGATATAAAAGGGATAGTGTAAATCCAATAAAGATGATAAGAGATAACAAGTATTTACTTCGCATCAGAATTCCTTTGCAAAGTAATTGCATAGTGGTAAAAGGATATAAGTAATATATCTAAGTAGCGGAATGGGTCGCGAAGCTTCATAAGAACTTAGCTTGCATAGATATAACACTGAGCTATACAGTATTACATCATAGTTCCCACACTCCACCTTGTATATATAAGCCAGCCCCCACAACCTGGTCCCTTATCTTGACCTCTTTGTGGTTGGGACCAGGTATGTCTTTTACTGACTTCCTTGTATTTATTATCAATATAACTTTGTCATTGGGACCAGTATCTGCCTGTTTCCATCTAAGTCTCTGCTCCACCATGCCACCATTGTCACCTCTTTGTGACATGGACAGCAAGTCTTTGGAAAGGTTGATAGATGCCTTCATCAAGTTGTACCCTCATCTCATGAGGAAGTGCTTGGTGTCACAAAGAAGTGACAACAACGGCGGAGCAGAGTGGAGACTTGGGCAGAAGTGGACAGATACCTGATCCCAATGACAAAGTTATATTGATAATAAGTACAGATAAGTAAGTAAAGACATACCTGGTCCCAACAACAAAGAGGTCAAGATAAGGGACCAGGTTGTGGGGGCTGGCTTATATATACAAGGTGGAGTGTGGGAATTATGATGCAATACTGTATAGCTCAGGCACAAGGAATGGAATGGAACTAATAAAACAGGATGGAAGGTTCTGGAATGATTATTATAGGTAAGGGTGTTTGGATGGTGTATCATAAAGAAAGGAAAATGATAGGGGTGGCTCACTTCATGACACTTGGCAATATACCTACTATAAATTTTATCAACTTTTATCAACTTTCACCAGTTGGGGACTCTGCCATATATTTGAATTCTCACTTGCATAAGCTTCATGCTCCTCTACTCAAATCTGAAGGATATCATGCTTATCATGCATTTGACAAATCTATCACTCTGACACAAGTTTTCCATCAAGCAGGAGATGATGTTGAGCAGCAGACATTCAGAGATATGCTGCTCTATCTTAGATCATGTCAAACTACTCCTCAGGACTATGAAAAATTTCGCACTCAATTTTGGTCTTAACTTTCCACTGACAAAAAGACAAAGTTTAATAATATCTTGCATCTCCTCCCTCAGAAGTCTCAAGTGAAAGAGCTCAATCTTATTTGCTTAGCAGCTGATGAAAATCCAGTTGTATGATGTAAAGCAAAACACAATTGTGTTGAGGCCAAAAAAGCAACTGATGAAGATGCTGAAGGATTAGAAAGAGAAATCCTTTTGGCAAGGTGCTTCAATTATGATCACTAGAAATATCTGGACTGTAAAGGGCTTGATAAATGGTGCTTGGGAAACTGTTCTATGCGTGCTCGGCTGCTGAGGGAGAGGGAAGAAAGAGAGAGGAACAATGTGAGCCATACTTGGGAGCAAACAAGATGTATTGTTTGGTCACCTGTGCTCTCTCGCAAGGAAACCCATAAGGGGCGCCAAGCTCAAGCCGGCACTGGTGAAATGTATGTAGATACATGAGACAGAACAGGATGATAGGGTAAGAGGTACATAAGGGTGGGTGAAAAACAGAGACGCTCACTATCGAGCTCTAAGTGAGAGATATCAAAGTGAGAGGACACGAAACTATGTACCTATCGAGCTCTAAGTGAGAGATATCAAAGTGAGAGGACACAAGAGAAAATGTATGGATGAAAACGACGCATTATAAGTGTAGGAGAAGAAAGAAAGGTCAAAGCAGACAAAGGGCATAGATCAAAGGAATTGAGCACAAAGACTTGATCGGCGGCTCGTGGCATAGACCGCGGTCAACTGGCTTTGACCGGTACATCTATGCGTGCTCGGCTGCTGAGGGAGAGGGAAGAAAGAGAGAGGAACGATGTGAGCCGTACTTGGGAGCAAACAAGATGTATTGTTTGGTCACCTGTGCTCTCTCGCAAGGAAACCCGTAAGGGGCGCCAAGCTCAAGCCATGAAACCAGGGGCAAAGGGGAGAGCCAGAGGCTCGGGAGGCTGAGCCTGAGCGGCAGCAGCCACATGCAGACGAGCGGACAAGTGAAGGATTCGATCCACAGGAACGTCAAGATAAAGTTTGTATGCATCGCTACGCCAGCGACCCAACAGTTGTATCTCATAATTGGAGTATCCAGCTGTGGCAGCAGAAGTGGCTGCCCCACAACGAAAACTGTGACCAGAGTAGAGCATGGAATCCAGCCCAATGAGCATCAATCGGGATTTGAGAGTGGAGATAAATGAGTTCTGAGTCATGGGAGAGTCGTGAGATGTAGCAAAAAGAGGTGAAGTGAGAGGAAAAGGATGCTGAGTGAAAAGATGTTTGAGAGCCGTGACCACACAGGTTTTTAAAATGGGAGCCGTTGCCATGATGACTGTAATACCTTTGCGAAATGGATCAGTTTTTGAATCCGGAAGATTAAGACGAACATAAGAAGGGTTCTCAATGGAAGGGATGAACTGGATAGAGGCCCGAGTGAGATGTACAGCTGGATTGAACATCTCCTTTTCACCAACTGTCAGCGACTCGCTAGCTCTCACAAGAGACAACCAGGCGTCACACGATAGACGATGAGCAAGAGGACGAAAAAGCAAAAGAGGATGGATAAAACAACCCAACTACAAGTCTAGCTACCGAGGAGAATAGACGAGAATAGAGCTAAGGAATATAACTACCAAATATCTAGTCTTATATACAAAATGGGATATGAAACCGTGAGAGATGTCTCGCACCGTAACCGTGAGGACCTACAATAAGAGTCGCTCGTATCCATAAGTAAAGCTGTAGGTATTAGGTGAGTAAACAATAAGGCAATATAAAAAGAAGCATGGAGGCGGAACAATAATGACGTCGTCCTGTCAATGAACTGACAGGCACGAGAGAGTCGCACCTAAGTGAAACGACAACGCGAGAACAATAAGGTTGACGCGTGTAACCTAAATGATAATGAAAATATAATAAGCGCTAGTGTAAGCGCTTTGGTGATTAGATAAGTAAAGAAAAGAAAAAGAATAATAAAAGAAAAGAATAATGGAAAAAGATCGATTCATGACACCAACAGTGAATTCTCCGCATCGTAGAAGACCACTGAAAGCCATCTTTGATGCAGCATCGAAATTTGCATTATCAAGAAGTGAAACATTGCCTGCAACATCAGCAAGCTGGCCCATTAGAACTGCGGTGATAGGCAGTTTGGGATTGCGAGCCTTTTCCCCGTAGAAATGCTTGATTCCGCGAATGAGTCGCTGAATGGTAGGTGACTTGCATGCGGCAAAAGAAAGACCGGTGTCGACATGGAGGGAACGAATACTGGAGACATAGGATTTAATGGTTTTAGGCTGAAGGGCGCGGTCACCAAGGTGAGCGACCCATTCAAGGATCCCATTGGTTGTTGCGGGCAAGTATTGCCCTGGCAAGGGACAAAGATGGGGGCGAGTGCGGACAAAGTTGATGTACTGATGTTGGGAGGAGATATATGTTTTTCGAGTGCTGGATGCAATTCCATGGAAGAGATAGAAGGCGATGCGTGGAGAGAGGTGAGAGTTTGTTTCAAACCACTCAGGTGGGACTGGGTCAAGACGGGTGTTCGTGGAAGGTGTGGAGCGAGTTCGAATAGGCAGTTGTACTGGAAACAAGAAGCGGCATCAGCAATAGCATTCTTCTCAGTGGGAATCCAAACTGAAGTGAAAGAGAAATGGAGTGATGCAGCCATCATAGATACTAGGCGCAACATTGACATAGCTAGAGGCGAGCCACAAGTTCCGGTAATCAACCATTGCACCACAGCCTGATTATCACAATGAAATACCACATGAAGCCCAGACCAACAATGACCCCAGCAAAGGATAGCGTGAAGCACCGCATAAAGCTCCTTGAATTGGATATCCCGGGTGCGAAAGCAACGAGGAACACGAGTTGCAAACCAAGCATCCCCAATCACTCCGCCAATTCCCTTTACACCACTCGCATCTGTCCAAACTGAGAAGGAAGTTGAGGGAGAAAGAATCCATATCCCATACCAGTGTGCACTAAAAACATGCCACCAAGCAAGATCAGAACGGAGACCCTTAGGAATTGAACAGTGAGAAAAAGGAGAGACAAATTTTGCTTCAAAATCAAAGAGTCAACGGAGGAAAATACGAGAGTGGGGAATGACTTGTGAGCAGAATTGGAGGTAACCACTTAGCTGCTGAGCTTCACGGAGCGAGCAAGTGCTTTTTGATGCCCACGTAACCAATAGGCTGCGCAAAATCTCCAATTTGAATTCAGGCAGGCGTGCCTCCATCTTGACTGAATCAAGAATCAGGCCAAGAAATTCAATCTCTCGTGTTGGCCAAATGGTCTTCGAAGGTTGAAAGTTAAGCCCAAGTTCCATACCAAGGGCCATAATCCAATCTACCGCAGCAAATGCTTTGGAAGACTCGTATAAAGGAGAGAAGATGAGAAGGAAGTCATCAAGATAATGCCGCAAAGCAGCGGGAATATGATGTTTCACAATCCAATGAATTGCTTCAGCAAACATATTGAAGATATAAGGAGCATTCTTCAAACCAAAAGTGAGAACCAGCAAGTAATAAAACTTGCAACCCCATGATATACCGAGTAAGTGCCAGTCAGCAGCACGCACCGGAACATGTCTAAATGCATCCTTCAAGTCCAGTTTTGCCATAAGGGAACCACATCCTGAATCCACCAAGTCCTGAACAGCTCTTTCAAACATGTCATAGGAGATCCGTGCCTCTGAGTCCGCAATTCCATCGTTAACCGATGACCCGTGAGGCCAAGAAAGGTGATTAATGAGACAGAGCTTAGAGGAGTTGTGTTTTTTAGACACAATACCAATCGGAGAGCAGCGAAAATTAGGCAAAGGGGGAGTGTCAAAAGGTCCAGCTAAATGACCACATCGCACCATCTCAGCAAGGATGTCATCAATGAAACCTGGGTGTTCAAAAGCCGATTTCAAATTTTTGCATGATTGAACAGATTCAGGAGCGGAAAATCCTATACTAGCACCAAACTGGATAATATGTAGGAGAGCTGATACAAACATCCGATCAGGGTAGTCTGTTAGATAAGACTCCCAGGCGCTGTACTTTAAAACAGAAACAATAGGAGGAAGAACCTCATTACCCGGTAAGTTACAGCGAGGGTCAGAATTGGGACGCTGGGGTGGGAGAGATAAAGGAGGAAATGAAAGAGAGTCCAAACAAGGATGAACCGTTACAGGGATATCATTAAGAGGCACTGGGAGGCCCAGGCAAGCCGATCTGTGGCGAGAATGACGGTGCCTTCGTCGGCTCACCCTGCCAAGAAATTAAGAGCGAGAAGGTGCAGAAGCACGTTTCCCAGAACAGGCAGGATCCCCTACTTTGTGACCCTTTGAACGGCAAACCTTGCAGATATGCAAGCGAGGACAAGGGGACGCATCACAGGAACCATCATTCCAGTCGAAACAGGGCTGTTTAGACAAATCGGTTGATGGTTTAGACTTTGTAGAGGAGGGAAATGAAGAAGACGAAGGCTTTGGATGCGCGGTAACACGAGTGTAAAGTTGGGCATCAATGGGGCCCCAGCCCAGATAGATGCTGCGCTTCATTTCCTGACGGCGAATATTCATGTAAGAAACATGATACTCAAGCACATATGACCACTGAAATTCCCTGCCCATCTCCATCAGAGATGCAACATACATCTGACACCCCATTGCAAGAGCACATCCAATATCTGGGTTTCCGCCAATACGGGCATATTCAACCAGAATGGAGACATAAGTGAGGAACGGGACGATCAAAGAATCTAACGTAGGGTAATCCTTCAAAGAGCCTGCTTCTTTTCAAGTAAGTCCAACCCTCCATCCATAGCATCTGCTTTGGCGCGAACACGGCTGTCCAGCTTCTGAAGGCTCATTGGACGGAATTCATGATGAGTAATGTCAAGAATATGTCGTTCTTCGACATTGGGATAAGAAGCATAAAGGGACTCACACGGAGGCGCCTCACTGGCCGAGACAAAGGGAGGAGGCATTGGAATTGGAAGGTTGGTCGGAGGATTAGAGGCAAGTGTTTTGCTAGCTAAAGCAACCGCTACAGCAATTTGCTGCAACTGCTCAGGAGAGAACAGCAAAGGAGTGGTTGAGGTATCAGCACCCGGGTCAGACATGAATGGTTCAGGGGAAAGAGGACGAGTTGAATGTGGTACAGGGGTAGATGGAGGCGGGGAAAGAGGGCCAGAAAGAGCTAGAAGACGCGATTGAATGGGTCCAGGAACGTTCTTGACAGATACAAAATGCCCGTTCAAGCGCCAGCAGTAGGAAACAGATCTGCCGGGAGTGGAAACGCGCTCCACGGAGAAGCCTTCAACTGTTACAGAGGGAATGATGTCCTAAAATTGAAAAAACAGAGACGCTCGCTATCGAGCTCTAAGTGAGAGATATCAAAGTGAGAGGACACGAAACTATGTACCTATTGAGCTCTAAGTGAGAGATATCAAAGTGAGAGGACACAAGAGAAAACGTATGGATGAAAACAACGCCTTATAAGTGTAGGAGAAGAAAGAAAGGTCAAAGCAGACAAAGGGCATAGATCAAAGGAATTGAGCACAAAGACTTGATCGGCGGCTCGTGGCATAGACCGCGGTCAACTGGCTTTGACCGGTACAAAAAAAATTATGGTACTGTCACGAAACACACTTTTTCTATTATTCTTTTCCTTTTCTTTTATTTACTTACCTAATCATTAAAGTGCTTACACTAGCGCTTATTATATCCTCATTTCCATTTAGATTACATGCGTCAACCTTATTGTTCTCACGTTGTCGTTTCACTTAGGTGCGACTCTCTCATGCCTGTCAGCTCATTGACAGGACGACATCATTATTGTTCCACCTCCATGCTTCCTTTTATATTGCCTTATTGTTTACTCACTGAATACCTACAGCCTTACTTATGGATACAAGTGACTCTTATTGTAGATCCTCATGGTTACGGTGTGAGACATCTCTCACAGCTTCATATCCCATTAGTATATAAGACTTAGTATTTTGTAGTTATATTCCTTAGCTCTATTCTCGTCTATACTCCTCGGTAGCTAGACTTGTAGTTGGGTTATTCATCCTCATCGCTTTCTCATCCTCTTGCTCATTGATTCTCATGTGATGCCTGGTTGTCTCCTGTGAGAGCTAGCAAGTCACTGACAGAAGAATAGAGCTTCTACCACACACCACCCGTCACAAAACATTTTTACAAACTTGCCTAGAATTCAACATTCCATTGGAGACTTGTTCCTTTTGATATGTTACACATTTTTCATTTACACCAAACTTACCCCTCCTACATAAACCAACATGACTGATGGATCAATTCATGCACCTGATGTTTCTGAAGTCACCAATCCTAACCCCTCAGCACACTGGGTTTTTGTTAACACACAAGGAAACTACAATGGGGATCCCGCCATGTATCAACCATGGGGACAAAGGATGATGGCTTATGTCTCCGAATTAATGGAGACAAGGCAGGTTGATAGTTCCCATCATGTTACCACTATTATTATGTCCTTCCTGGTGGGAGGAAAGGCTGATGAGTGGGCTCAAGTTTACACAGATGACCACTTCGATATCGACAAAGGGCTCTGGGATGTCACCGGCAAGGAACTTATCGACAACATGGACCGGGAGTTCACTAACGTTGCCAAGGAGAAGGAAGCCCACAACAAACTAACCTATATCCAACAGGGAAAGGCTTCCGCCGGCGACTTCTTCAAGGAGTTTGAGTTGCTGTTGAAGGATGCTGGGTACAAGAAGGACGAGTCGCATGTCCTTACCCTGGTGGAGAGGGCTGTTGACCACAACCTCCTTTACGACATCATTAAGGGATGAATGGAGCCCTTTGAAGACTACAAGGAGCTGAAGAAGGTGGTCACAGGCGCTGATAATGTAAGGCACCAGTGGGCTAAACAGAAGAGAGGTTATGGGTATGCGGGGTGGTGGAACGCTAACCCACAGGGACAGAGTTGTGGACAGTCATCCACTCAGCAGAACCGGCAGGAGCCGAAAGCAGCTCCGAGGGCAGAGTACCCTGTGGCACAAAGGAGAGATGCCACTGGCACCATGTTTGGAGGAACGGGCAGGCCAATGGACATCGACCAGGCGAGGGAGAAGTGGCTTTGCTTCAACTGTGGAGAGCCGGGACACATGAGCAGGAATTGTCTGCACAAGAGAAAGGCGGTGGTCCAAGGCATTATGTTGAATATGAGTGAGCAGGAATGTATGGACTTCATTAACGACTTGGGTTTTCCCAAGGCTCCTCAGTAGATATAGGTCTGCAGGAGCCTTCACACACAGACATTTCGAATTTTGTTGATAATGGCATTGATTATATAATTAGTACAGGTACTAGACAGAAAAATGCATCTGCCTTCACACACAAAACCGAAAAAACTATTCAATATGAACCCAACACAGCCAAGTGGCTGACTCAGAGAGTCAGAGAAGATCAAATCCCGAGAGCGGTGGGATTGTTGCAAACCTGGATGCCCTCCTCCTGAGAAAAAGAAGCCTCAGAGGAAACCATCATGGACATATGAAAACGGAATTGGAAAATGGCAGTCACAGCCATCAGAAGTCTCAAGAACAAGAGGAGCTACATCCATGGGACACGCAGCAAAAGCCTGAAGCTCCCGGCAATACTTGAGACACTGGAGGATGGTCGACAGATCATTACACAAGGACCAGCAGAGCAACCGGCTCCTGCATTGACTCAGAATTCGTCAAATGGCACAATCTTGTCACCAAGGACTTACCAGTCAAAACACTCGTCTATAATGCCGACAGCACGCTCAATGACTCCAGCTCTATAGACAAGTATGTCGAGATGCAGATGACTATTGGCAATCACTCGGAGATCATACAGTTTGGAGTAGTAGGTTTAGGAAAGAATAACATCTTTCTAGGACTAGATTGGTTGCGACACCACAACCTGAGTATCGACTGGGAGACATCTGAGCTAACCTTTGACAGGTGCCCAGTGAGATGTGGTTATAATCCATATTTCTGGATGTCAGAGGATACCCATTCCAGGGCAGTATTACAGGAAGGTGAACAACTTTTCCTGTTCGACTGGGATAGATATGTCCATGAACAGGTACAGTCAAGGAAGTGGACGGAGGAACAAGCCAAGAAGGAAATGGCTGAAGAGTTCGACACTTCCAAATCCTATGTCAAGGAGTATCCTGATGTCTTCAGCCAGAAGGAGTTCAACCAGTTGCCACAACGATGCCCTTGGGACCACGCTATTGACCTAACACCAGGTTCTAAACCTCTCGACTGTAAGGTTTATCCTTTGAATCTGAAAGAACAGGAGGCTCTCAACAAATTCCTTGAAGAGAATCTCTGGACCAGACGAATCTGACCTTCCACTTCACAAATGGCTTCACCTTTTTTCTTTGTTAAAAAGAAAGATGGCACTCTACAACCGGTACAGGATTATCACAAACTGAACGAGATGACAGTTAAAAACCGGTATCCACTTCCTCTCATTCAGGAGCTAATTGATTATTTGAAGGGTGCTAAGGTCTTTACGAAAATGGACATCTGATGGGGCTTTAATAACATCTGGATAAAAGAAGGTGATGTGTGGAAGGCAGCTTTTCAAACTAACCAGGGGTTATTCAAACCAACTGTCATGTTCTTTGGACTCACTAACTCTCCTGTGACATTCCAAGGTTTCATGAACCATATCCTGCAAGACCTCATCAATAGAGGTCATGTTATCATTTACATGGATGACATACTGATTTTTACTGATAGTATAGAAGAATATTGACAAATTGTAAAGCAAGTACTTGATATTCTATGGGAGCACAAACTGTTTCTTAAACCCGAAAAATGTGCTTTCGAGAAGCCGGTCATTAACTACCTTGATATTATCATTGGTAACAGGACTATTCGCATGGATCCGAAGAAAGTACAAGCCATCTGCAAATGGATTACTCCCTGCAAGAAGCATGATGTTTAGCAATTCTTAGGGTTTTGTAACTTCTTCAGATGCTTTATTCGTGGGTTTAGTCTTGTAGCGAAGCCACTGACACAGCTTGCTGGGAATGGAACTTGGAAGTGGGAGAAAGTGCAGGAAGATGTGTTCAAAGAATTGAAACACTGAATCTGTGAGGAAGTAGTTTTGCTTATTCCTCAAAACCATGGGAAGTTCTGAGTAGAAGGCTGACTCATCTGACTACACTAATGGCACCGTCTTGTCCCAGGTTGTCAATAACAGGTGGTATCCCATTGCTTTTCATTCCTGTTCCCTCAATGAGGTTGAGCACAACTATGAGATTTACGACAAAGAACTCATGGCAATTATGGACTCACTTGACGACTGGTGACAGTATTTGCTGGGTGTGGAGGAACAGATCATGCAAACCTCCAGTACTTCAAGAAGCTGCAGAAACTTAATCATTGACAAGCACACTGGGTATTGGAGTTAGTGGAGTACAATTTTGATCTTGTGGTGACAAAGGTAGAAAGCACAGAGGAAGCACAGGCGTGAAGCACAAACCAAAGTGAGGGGTGGGGCTAGCACCACACACGAAGGCTGAAAGATATAGTGATCAAGACAGCAGTGATAGTGCAGGGGCCAATCACCAGGGTCGCACAAGGAAAACTAGTTCCAAAGACCAAGTAAGTATATTGAAGGTAAACAATGATACAGGTACTAACCTAGTTCCAAAGACCAAGAGGTCAAGATGGGGAACTAGGTGTCAGCTACTGTACTATATATACAAGAGTCTCGATGAGTAAGCAAAAGCGCGGGAAGTTGATGGAAGCATTTGGAATGTGATAGAAGGATGCGGAATGATGTAGATGGATCCAAACAGTAACAGCGATGAGGGGAGGAGGAGATGTAGGAGAAATAAAGTAAGTACTGTATCTTGTATAGCACGTCATGACAGATCTCATCCACAAGCCTGGTAAATTGATGATGAAAGCTGATGCCCTGTTGAGGATGACAGGTCTTGAGATGGGGGACAAGGACAACAAGAACATCGTTGTCCTGAAACCGGAACTTTTCATCCATGCTCTCGACCTATTGGCTCCTGAAGATCTCCTGCTATCAGAGATCCAAAAGAGTAGAAACCAAGTAGATCAAATCGTACAGGATGCCCTAGCTGCCAAAAACCCAGAGTGGACTGAAACCAACAAAGTTATTACATGGAAAGGGCATGTTTATGTACCAAAAAACTGCCTACTCCAGTCCAAAATAATCACTCAGTACCACGACATGCCACTAGCGGGACATCCTGGACAGTATAAAACCACGGAGTTGATCACTCGGGACTACTGGTGGCCAGGAGTTATGAGAGATGCTGGGAAGTATGTCAAAGGTTGTGAAAAATGCCAGGCTACAACAGCTCATCATACCAAACTGGTGGGATGGCTACATCCACACTCAGTTCCATCGGAGCCTTGGCAGATAATTGGTACCGACATGATAGGGGAACTACTGGAGTCGGGAGGATATAATGCCATATTGGTGTTTGTTGATCATTTCTCCAAACGATTGCGACTTGTTCCGTCACATACCACAGTCACATCAGAAGGAATGGTGAAGATATACCGCAATTGTATCTTTTCTATACATGGGATTCCATGAAAGATCATACATGATCAAGGACCTCAGTATCATTCCTGGTTCATGAAGGAACTCTACTGTCTCTTGGGAATAGAAGCAAACTACACCATGGCGTATCATCCACAGACTGATGGCCAGACAGAACAGATGAATCAAGAGATCGAACACTATCTCCATCTGTTTATCCACTACCATCAAAATGACTGGCATGAGTGGTTACCCCTTGCAGAATTCACTTATAATGATTGTGTACACTCCGCTATGAAGGTCTCTCCCTTCTATGCTGACAACAGTAGACATCCCTATAAAGGTACAGCACCTTAAATGACTTTGGACAACCCCACAGCACAGGTGTTTGCAGATGGAATGAAGAAGGTTCGAGAGGAAGTAGGAGCTGTCAGTGACTTGCTAGCTCTCACAAGAGACAACCAGGCATCACACAATAGATGATGAGCAAGAGGGTGAAAAAGCGAAAAGGGATGGATAAAACAACCCAATACAAGTCTAGCTACTGAGGAGGATAGATGAGAATAGAGCTAAGGAACATAACTACAAAATATCAAGTCTTATATATGTATGGGATATGAAACCGTGAGAGATGTCTCGCACTGTAACCATGAGGATCTACAATAAGAGTCGCTCGTATCCATAAGTAAGGCTGTAGGTATTCAGTGAGTAAACAATAAGGCAATATAAAAGGAAGCATGGAGGCGGAACAATAATGATGTCATCCTGTCAATGATCTGACAGACACAAGAGAGTTGTGCCCAAGTGAAATGACAATGCGAGAACAATAAGGTTGATGCGTGTGATCTAGACAGAAATGAAAATATAACAAGCACTAGTGTAAGCGCTTTAATGATTAGGTAAGTAAATAAAAGAAAAGGAAAAGAATAATAGAAGCAAAGAATAATACAAAGAGTGTTTTGTGACATTACCCCCTCCCTAGAGCGCGAGTTCCACGAAGTGCCTGTCATCTAATGAAATTTTCGGAGGGTAATTGCGGTGGTGTGTTTTTGGTGTTTGGTTGGGGCATAGGGTGGAACAATTTGGTAGGAAATAGAGAAATAGGGATCTCGAGTTGATTTAGGGTGGCGGGCTTGGGTTTGGTCGGGTTCTTGTCATGGAATTCCTTCAACAAAGCAGAGGAATGCATGATGTTAGACCGAGGTTCCCAAGTGTCTTCATGTGGTCCATACCCTCGCCATCTATGTTAAGGCCATGCACCGGAAGGAAATAGATCAAGGTTCCGGAGCCCTGTTCAAAGCTTCGAAGTCCGGAAACTATAGTAACAGCAAATCAAAGTAATGGAAAGGCTACACGGGCCTTGGGAAGTGATGGGACTTCAGCGAAGCTTTCGGCAACGCTCCTTACACATTATCTGGGTGTCCCTGCGAAGTACAAAGAAGAATGAAGTTCCGGAGCATCGGAAGCATCCGGATGTGATTAAGCGTAATAGAGAAGAAGTATAGAAGGTAACTTTTATTTCAAGCTGGGGAACCAAACTAAACAAGTTGACCTAAGTACTAAACTGCCTAATTGTTAAATAAAAGACAATAAGTGAGAAGGATTCGAAATAATACAATAACGGTGTTTTCCAAGAGCCGACAGGCGTGGGAACGCATCGGTCATGACGACTGAGTGTCATGTGATGTATCCGAGGTTGTTCCGAAGTTATTGAGCCAAGGAACGGAGTACGAAATCAATTGAGATTTGAGTTGAACTTGGTAACAAATACAAAATGGATCGAAAGGATGATCAATTGACCGGAAGATCGGCCGGAATGCCGGAATGTTCATATAGTGATCGATGACCTCGGAAATCGGTCCGGAAAGCATAGTGGAGCTTGGCATATATATAACAATCTAACCTTGTACTTCCTACCTTCCGGGAATCAAGAATTTCTTCAACTTCAAACTCTTCTTCTTCTCCTACAACAACAGGAGGTGGCTGAGTGTTTTGTGGTTGAGAGGGGAATTGCGGTTCTCTGTAAGGAGTGAGGAGTACTTCATTGAAAACATTATGAATATGTTTCCACGTTGAGGGAATATCTAGTTTATAAGAACTAGCACCTACTTTCTTTTGAACCGTAAATGGTCCAAACCGTTTATCTCCTAACTTTTTCATCGGCTGGTCTGTCAACAAGTTAGTTCCTTCAAGCCAGACCTTATTGCCTGGCTTGTACTCTACCCTAACTCTTCGCTTCCAATCATAAAACTTCTTCATATCTTCATTGGCCTTTCCTAAGGCTGCTCCTACCTCCTCTCAAACCTTCCTCATTCCATCCACAAACACCTGTGCTGTGGGGTTGTCCAAAGTCATTTGAGGTGCCGTACCTTTATAGGGATGTCTATCATTGTCAGCATAGAAGGGAGAAACCTTTGTAGCGGAGTGTACATGATCATTATAGGTGAACTCTGCGAGGGGTAACCACTCGTGCCAGTCATTTTGATGGTAGTTGATAAACAGACGGAGATAGTGTTCAATCTCCTGATTTGTCTGTTCTGTCTGGCCATTAGTCTGTGGATGATACGCTGTGGTGTAGTTTGCTTCTATTCCCAAGAGACAGTATAGTTCCTTTATGAACCGGGAATGATACTGAGGTCCTCGATCATGTATGATCTTTTGTGGAATCCCATGTATAGAAAAGATATGATTGCGGTATATTTTTGCCATTCCCTCTGACGTGACTGTTGTATGTGATGGAACTAGTCGCAATCTTTTGGAAAAGTGATCAACAAACACCAATATGGTGTTGTATCCTCCTGACTCTGGTAGTTCCCCTATCATATCAGTACCTATTATCTGCCAAGGCTCTGATGGAACTGAGTGTGGATGTAGCTGTCCCACTGGTTTGGTACGATGAGCTGTTGTAGCCTGGCATTTTTTGCAACCTTCAACATACTTTCCGGCATCTCTCATAACTCCCAGCCACCAGTAGTCCTGAGTGATCAGTTCTGTTGTCTTATATTGTCCAGGATGTCCTGCTAGCGGTGTGTCGTGGTACTGAGTGATTATTTTGGACTGGAGTAGGCGGTTTTTTGGTACATAAACATGCCCTTTCCATGTAATAACTTTGTCAGTTTCAGTCCACTCTGGATTTTTGGCAGTCAGGGCAGCCTGTACAATCCAATCTACTTGGTTTCTACTCTTCCAAATTTCTGATAGCAGGAGATCTTCAGGAGCGGATAGGTCAAGAGCATGGATGAAAAGTTCTGGTTTCAGGACAACGATGTTCTCATTATCCTTGTCCCCTGTCTCAAGACCTGTCATCCTCAACAGGGCATCAGCTTTGGTCATCAATTTACCAGGTTTATGAACAAGATCAAAATTATACTCCACTAATTCCAGTACCCAGCGCGCTTGTCGTCGGTTGAGTTTCTGCGGCTTCTTGAAATACTGGAGGTTTGCATGATCCATAAAAATCTCAATCTGTTCCTCCGCACCTAACAGATATTGTCGCCAATCATCTAGTGAATCCATTATTGCCATGAGTTCCTTGTCATAAATCTCGTAATTCCATTCAACCTTGTTGAGGGAACGGGAACGAAAAGCGATTGGATGCCACCTGTTATCAATGAATTGGGATAATACTGCACCATTAGCATAGTCTGATGAACCGGCTTCTGCTCGGAACCGCCCATGATTGCGAGGAATAAGCAAGACTACTTCCTCACAAATCCAGCATTTCAGCTCCTCGAATGCTCCTTCCTGTTCTTCTTCCCATTTCCAAGTTCCATTTCCAGTAAGCTGTGCCAGCGGTTTCACTACAAGACTAAACCCACAAATAAAGCATCTAAAGAAGTTACAAAACCCCAAGAATTGCTGGACATCGTGCTTCTTTTGTGGAGTAATCCAATCTCGTACTGCTTGGACCTTCTTTGGATCCATTCATATCATTCCATTTCCGATGATAATACCGAGGTAGTCAATTACTGCTTTTTTGAACAAGCATTTTTCAGGTTTCAAGAATAGCTTGTGTTCCCGTAGAATGTCGAGTACGTGTTTAACAAGTTGTTGGTGTTCCTCAATGCTATTGGAGAATATCAGAATGTCATCCATGTAAACTATGACGTGACCCCCATTGATGAGGTTTTGCAGGATATGGTTCATGAACCCTTGGAATGTTGCAGGAGAATTAGTAAGTCCGAAGAACATAACGGTGGGTTTGAACAACCCCTGGCTGTCGTGACATGCTACACAGGATACAGTACTTACTTCATTTTTCCTATATTTCCTTCTTCCTTTATCTTTGTTACTATTTGGATCCAGCTACACTCTTCTGCATCCTTCTACATCATTCTGCATACTTCTATCAACTTCCTGCGCTGTCGCTTACTCAGCTAGACACTTGTATATATAGTACAGTAAGCTGACACCTAGTTCCCCATCTTGACCTCTTGGTCTTTGGAACTAGGTTAGTACTTGTATCATCATTTATCTTCAATATATTTACTTGGTCTTTGGAACTAGTTTTCCTTGTGCAACCCTAGCGATTGGCCCTCATGCTATCACTGCTGTCTTGATCATTATCTCTTTCAGCCTTTGTGTGTGGTGCTAGCCCCACTCCTCACTTCGGCTTGTGCTTGAGCCTGTGCTTTCCTCCGTGCTTTCTCCCTTCGTCACCACACTGGCTAGTTTGGAAAGCTGCTTTCCACACATCACCTTCCTTTATCCGGATGTTGTTAAAACCCCATTGGATGTCCATTTTCATGAAGACCTTAGCACCCTTCAAACAATCAATCAGTTCCTGAATAAGGGGAAGTGGATACCGGTTTTTAACCGTCATCTCATTCAGTTTTTGATAGTCTTGCACCGGTCGTAAGGTACTGTCTTTCTTTTTGACAAAGAAGAAGGGTGATGCCATCTGCGATATGGAGGGTCAAATTCATCCAGTCCAAAGATTTTCTTCAAGAAACTTGTTGAGCACTTCTTGTTCTTTCAGGTTCAGTGGGTATAACTTGTGTCGTGACATGCCATACAGGATATGGTACTTACTTCGTTTTCTCCTACATTCCCTCTTTCCTTTACCTTTGTGACTACCTGAACCCTTCTCCATGTTTCCATATCCTTTTATTTCCATCTATCACTTGTCAGAATCTTCCATCACATTCCAGACACTTCTATCGGCTTCCCACGCTGTCGCTTACTCATCCGAACCCTTGTATATATAGTACAGTAGCTGACACCTAGTTCCCCATCTTGACCTCTTGGTCTTTGGAACTAGGTTAGTACCTGTATCATCGTTTACCTTCAATATACTTACTTGGTCTTTGGAACTAGTCTTCCTTGTACGACCCTAGTGATTGGCCCCTGCGCTATCACTGCTGTCTTGATCATTTTATCTTTCCACCTTCGTGTGTGGTGCTAGCCCCACCCCTCACTTCAGTTTGTGCTTTGAGCCTGTGCTTTCTCTGTGCTTTCCCCCATCGTCACCACATTAGGTCAAGATCTCTACTCGTACCATCAGCCTTTCCAACTGATCCTACGAGGAGTGGAAATCGGATTTACCCAGTTCTCCACCTTCCATTGCCATTACGCCTTTGTTTACACCAGACATCAATTGTTCAGAATTTCAGCATGCATTTGATACTCAAGATCAGTGCGATGTTCATTCTAAATACAATCCAGACAAAGAACGTGACACTTGGTTTGACTGCGATGAAAACCCTTGTCCCAATCGATACCGCAACTCTGCTCCCATCGCTCCAAGCGATTCAGAAAGCAGACGATTCATAACCATCCCTAGAATTGCAAGCCGGGTTGGTAGACTCTCAAACTGTACCAGTGCTGCCCCATCCACTAGAGCCTCTCCTGTGCTTATTCCCACCGCTATCCCAGAACCTGAGCTAGAAACTGAAGCCGACCCTGTCACACCATCCCCAGAGCCTATCATCATCAATATCTCAGTCACACCAGAACCATTATCCCCATCTCCTGAACCCATCCCTGTCGAAACCACTCTCATCATGGCCCATCCTCCTACCACCCAATACCTTGCCATGCTAATTCAACAACTTGCAACACAACAGATGGCGCTACAAACGGCAGTAGCCAGTATTGCTAACAACATTAGCACCAATAAAGGTGTTAGCAAACCCCAGACGTATGACGGGAAGCGCAGTGATGACGCAAGATGCTTCATTGCCACCTTTGAACTCTGGGCTCAGGGGATCCGTTCCCTTAGTGATGAACAAGAGAGAATCAAATCGGCTATCTCATACCTGGATGGTGATGCTGCCATCTGGGCTACTCCCACCTCGGAGAACATCAGTCAGGTCGCTCGAGCAGTTGCTTCAGGACTACCAGCTCCTGCCCTCCTCTACCCAACCTGGGCTGATTTCGCTGGCGCCTTTAGGCAACGGTTTGAAACAGTGGACCTGGTGGTGGAGGCCAAATGGGTTCTCAAAAGTCTTTGGCAAGGAAGGGACCATGTGGCAACATATGCTGCAACCTTCAAGCAGTATGCTAGCAGAACGGGATATTTGGATGCCAACCTCCAAGATCGCCTCTATGACCACCTCTCAAAGCGAATCAAGGACGGATTGGTCAACTCCCAGGCCAATACAGATTTTATGCATGATCTGATTAGTGAAGCAATTCGGATCGACAACCGACAGAATGAATGTGCCGATGAGGAAGGGAAACAATACTCCCAGAACACTCCCAGCTTCAGCTCCTACACCCCCACTCCCTTCGTCCTGGCGCGCGATCCAAATGCAATGGAGGTAGATGCCACCTCTATGGGACGATCGGCTGAGGACTACCGTAGGGCCATGGCAGGCAGATGTTATGGATGCGGGTCCAAAGAACACCGTAAGGTGGACGGACACCATGAACATGATATCTGCAATCACTGTGGGCTAACTGGTCACCTGGCGGCTGTCTGCCACAGGAGGTTCTTGGGACTCCCAAAACCCCTCCCTCGTTCTGCAGCTGCTACCTCAATTGCTGCTGAACCCTCCACTTCCATTGCTGCTGCAACACCTGCCCCTGCGACAGACTTCATGAAGATCCTTCAGATGCTCACTGCGGGACAAAAGGAGTTGGCAGAGCAGATGGCAGAGCTGCGTTTGAATTTTTAAAGTGGGAACCCGCCATGGCTGCCGCCTGGTTCCCTAGTCTGTATTCTTCCTCTACCTCTACTTATGCATCTATACCCTCGTGTACAATTGGTTCTGCTCAATCTAGTGATGTTTCTCACTTCCGCATGCCAATTAAGTTGCAAGGCAGATTCAAGAATACCGACAGCGCAGCAATGATAGACTCTGGTGCCACAGGTCTCTTCATTCATGAACGTTTCATGAAACAACATCGAATTCTCCCTCACCGCCTCCGCCATCCTATTGCTCTTTATAACATTGATGGATCTCCTAACACTGCAGGACAGATCACACACTCTGTACGTCTACTGTCCACCATAGACCAAAATCCACCCCAGCTCCTTGAATACCTTGTCACCAACCTTGGTTCAGAAGATGTCATTCTTGGACTTCCATGGCTCCGAAAGGTCAACCCAGACATTGACTGGAGAGAAGGGCGATTGGCTATCACCCCTCCCAGAAAGACTCCGCACCCCATAACCATCGAAGAAATCCCTGAACCCAAGGAAAGCAATGTGGGAGGAACTACTGCACGTATCGTAGAAGTGAACCCAGACAGGGATACCACTTCAACTCCCCGAGTTCACTTCTCCATTCCGGAGCCCGACGACCAACCCCAAATGCCCGAAGAAGCTCTCCCACTCCCCACACCTGACCCAGAGATACATGAATACACTGAAAGCACCCCTCTGTATCGACTGGTAGGCAACAGGAAGCGGAGGAGAGCACTACTTCGAGCTGGAATCATTGGCCATATGTCGGAAGAACTTTGGTGTTCTGCAGGGTACACGTATTCTCAACAACTCACAGAGGCTGCCTACAAAGAGAAGCCGTCGAAATCCTTTGAAGAGATAGTCCCCTCATCATACCGGAAACATGCAAAGGTCTTCTCCGAGAAAGAATCAGAGCGACTACCAGAACATAAACCTTGGGACCATGCCATAGATCTGAAACCGGACGCTCCCAAAACCACGCGGACCAAAATCTATCCCATGTCCCCGAATGAGCAGGAAGAGCTTGATCGGTTCTTGGAAGAGAATCGGCACAAAGGCTACATCCGCCCCTCCAAATCCCCATTGGCGTCGCCTGTCTTCTTTGTCAAAAAGAAGGATGGTGTCATGAAACAATCTTTTTCATTATTCTTTTCTTTTATTATTCTTTTCCTTTTCTTTTATTTACTTACCTAATCGTCAAAGCGCTTACACTAGTGCTTGTTATATTTTCATTGTCATTTAGGTTACACGCGTCAACCTTATTGTTCTCGCGTTGTCGTTTCACTTAGGTGCGACTCTCTCGTGCCTGTCAGCTCATTGACAGGATGACGTCATTATTGTTCCGCCTCCATGCTTCTTTTCATATTGCCTTACTATTTACTCACCTAATACCTACAGCTTTACTTATGGATACAAGCAACTCTTATTGTAGATCCTCACGGTTACGGCGTGAGATGTCTCTCACGGCTTCATATCCCATTAGTATATAAGACTTAGTATTTTGTAGTTATATTCCTTAGCTCTATTCTCGTCTATTCTCCTCAGTAGCTAGACTTGTAGTTGGGTTGTCTTATCCATCCTCTTTCTGCTTTTTTGCCCTCTTGCTCATCGTCTATCGTGTGACGCCTGGTTGTCTCTTGTGAGAGCTAGCGAGTCGCTGACAGAAGAATAGAGCTTCTACCACACACCACCTGTCACAACAAACTTTTACAAACTTGCCTAGGATTCAACACGCCGTTGGAAACTAGTTTTCTCGATACATTACATATTTTCATTCTTACTAAACACGCTCATCCCCTTCCCTACTATAATTCAACATGACTGATCGGTCGATACATGCGCCCGACCCAGCAGAAGTTGCTACCGTCACTTCTAGTCCATGCCGGGTGTTTGTCAATACACCAGGGAACTACGATGGCGATCCCGCCACCTACCGACCATGGCAAAGACAAATGATGGCTTACGTCTCTGAGTTAACAGAGACTAAACAGGTCGACAATTCCCATCGTGTCACGACCATCATTATGTCCTTCCTGGTTGGAGGAAAGGCCGACGAATGGGCCCAGGTCTACTCTGATGACCACTTTGATATCGACAGAGGGACATGGGACATTACGGGGAAGCAGCTCATTGACGACATGGACAGGGAGTTCACAAACGTCGCGAAGGAGAAGGAGGCCCGTGGCAAACTAACTTATATCCGACAGGGGAAGTCCTCGGCCAGCGACTTTTTCAAAGAGTTCGAATTGTTGCTGAAAGATGCCGGGTACAAGAAGGACGAGTCGCACGTTCTTACCCTAGCGGAGAGAGCAGTTGACCACACCCTCCTATACGACATCATTAAAGGACGAACGGAGCCCTTTGAAGACTACAAGGAGTTGAAGAAGGTAGTTACAGGGGCTGATAACGTAAGGTGGCAGTGGGCCGAACAGAAGAGAGGATATGGGTATGCGGGGTGGTGGAACGCTAACCCACAGGGAAAGAGTCGTGGACAGTCGTCCACTCAGCAGAACCGACAGGAGCCGAAAGCAGCTCCGAAGGCAGAGTATCCTGCAGCACAGAGGAGAGATGCTACCGGCACCACATTCGGAGGAACGGGCAGGCCGATGGACATCGACCAGGCAAGGGAGAAGCGTTTGTGCTTCAACTGTGGCGAGCCAGGCCACATGAGCAGGAACTGCCCGCACAAGAGAAAGGCAGTGGTCAGAGGTATTATGTTGAACATGAGTGAGCAGGAACATATGGACTTCATTAACAATTTGGGTTTTCCAAAGGCTCCGCAGTAGATATAGGTCTGCAGGAGCCTTCGCACATGGACATTTCGGAATTTGTTGATAATGGCGTTGATTATGTAATCAGTACAGGTACTAAACAGAAAAACACGTCCACCTTCATACACAAAACCGAAAAAACCGAAAAACCTATACGGTACGAACCCGACACTGCTGAATGGCTAACTCAGAGAGTTAGAGAAGATCAGATCCTGAGAGCAGTGGGATTATTACGAACTTGGATGCCCTTTTCCCGGGAAAAAGAAGCCTCTGAAGAAACCGTCATGGACATACGAAAACGGAACTGGAAAACAGCAGTCAACGCCATTTGGAGTCTCAAGAACAAAAGAAGTTATGTTCGCGGGACATGTGGCAAAAGTCTGAAACTTCCGGCAATACTCGAAACACTGGAAAATAGTCGACAGATCATCACAGAAGGACTTCTCGACAGCGGAGCTACCGGTTCGTGTATTGATTCAGATTTCGTCAAATGGCATAACCTTATCACGGAAAACTTACCAATCAAAACACCTGTCTACAATGCCGACGGTACACTCAACGACTCCAGATCAATAGAGAAGTACGTCGAGATCCGGATGACCATTGGTGATCATTCAGAGATCATCCAGTTCGGAGTAGTAAGTCTAGGAAAGAATAATATCTTTCTAGGACTAGACTGGCTGCGACACCACAACCCGAGTATTGATTGGAAAACGTCTGAACTGACATTCGACAGGTGCCCAACAAGATGCGGTTACAACCCACATTTTTGGACACCAGAGGATACCCATTCTAGAGCGGCGTTACAGGAAGGCGAACAGCTTTTCCTATTCGACTGGGACAGGTATGTTCACGAGCAGGTACAGTCGAGGAAGTGGACGAAGGAACAAGCTAAGAAGGAAACAGCCGAAGAATTCGACACTTCCAAACCCTACGTCGAACAATACCCTGATGTCTTCAGCCAGAAGGAATTCGACCAGTTGCCACAACGACATCCTTGGGATCACGCTATCGATCTAACACCAGGTTCCAAACCTTTAGATCGTAAAGTATACCCGCTAAACCCAAAGGAACAAGAGGCACTCGACAAGTTCCTTGAAGAAAACCTTCGAACTGGACGAATCCAACCTTCGACCTCGCAGATGGCATCCCCTTTCTTCTTCATCAAAAAGAAAGATGGCACCTTACGACCGGTACAAGATTATCGCAAACTGAACGAGATGACAGTTAAAAACCGGTACCCACTTCCTCTCATTCAGGAGCTAATCGATCGTTTAAAAGGTGCTAAAATCTTCACGAAGATGGATATCAGATGGGGATTTAACAACATCCACATAAAGGAAGGTGACGAATGGAAAGCGGCCTTTCGAACTAACCAGGGGTTATTCGAACCAACTGTTATGTTCTTCGGACTCACTAACTCTCCTGCGACATTCCAAGGTTTTATGAACCATATCTTGCGAGACCTCGTCAATAGAGGTCATGTTATCGTTTACATGGATGACATACTGATTTTTACCGATGGTATAGAAGAGCATCGACGAATTGTAAAGCAAGTACTCGATATTCTACGGGAGCACAAATTGTTTCTTAAACCCGAAAAATGCTCTTTCGAAAAACCGGTTATTGACTACCTCGGTATCATCATTGGTAACGGAACTATTCGCATGGATCCCAAGAAAGTACAAGCTGTTAGAGAATGGACTACTCCACAAAAGAAGCGCGACGTTCAGCAATTCTTAGGGTTTTGTAACTTCTTCAGATGCTTTATTCGTGGGTTTAGTCTTGTAGCGAAGCCACTGACACAGCTTACTGGGAATGGAATTTGGAAGTGGGAGAAAGTACAAGAAGATGCGTTCGAGGAGTTGAAACGCCGTATTTGTGAGGAGGTTGTTTTGTTGATTCCTCGTAACCAGGGACAATTCCGAGTCGAGGCGGATTCATCTGATTACGCCAATGGCGCAGTTTTATCACAGTTTGTCGACAATAGGTGGTATCCAATCGCTTTTCGTTCACGTTCCCTCAACGAGGTTGAGCGTAATTACGAAATCTATGATAAAGAACTCATGGCGATTATGGACTCACTTGATGACTGGCGACAGTATTTACTAGGTGCGGAGGAACAGATCGAAATTTTTACGGATCACGCAAACCTCCAGTACTTCAAGAAGCCGCAGAAGCTCAACCGACGACAAGCGCGCTGGGTACTAGAATTAGCGGAGTATAATTTCGATCTTGTTCATAAGCCTGGTAAATTGATGACAAAAGCTGACGCCCTGTCGAGGATGACAGGTCTTGAGACGGGGGACAAGGACAACGAGAACATCGTTCTCCTGAAACCGGAACTTTTCATCCAAGCTCTCGACCTATTGGCTCCTGAAGATCTCCTGCTATCAGAGATCCGAAAGAGTAGAAATCAAGTAGACCAAACCGTACAAGATGCCCTCGCTGCAAAAATCCCAGAGTGGACTGAAACCGACAAAGTCATTACATGGAAAGGGCGTGTTTATGTACCGAAAAACCGCCTACTCCAATCTAAAATAATCACTCAGTACCACGATACACCGCTAGCGGGACATCCAGGACAGTACAAAACCACGGAGTTGATTACTCGGGACTACTGGTGGCCAGGGGTGACACGAGATGCAGGGAAATACGTCGAAGGTTGCGAGAAATGCCAGGCGACAAAATCACATCGTACCAAGCCAGTCGGACAACTTCATCCACATGCAGTACCAACTGAACCATGGCAGATAATCGGCACTGATATGATAGGGGAACTACTGGAATTGGGAGGATATAATGCCATATCGGTGTTTATCGATCATTTTTCCAAAAGATTATGACTTGTTCCTTCGCACACTACAGTCACATCAGAGGGAATGGCAAAAATCTATCAGGATCGTATTTTTTCTATCCACAGCATTCCACGAAAAATCATACATGATCGAGGACCTCAGTATCATTCTCGTTTCATGAAAGAACTCTACCGTCTTTTAGGAATAGAAGCAAACTACACCACGGCGTATCACCCACAGACCAACGGCCAGACAGAACGAACAAATCAGGAGATAGAACATTATCTCTGTTTGTTCATTAGTTATCATCAAAACGACTGGCATGAGTGGTTACCACTTGCAGAGTTCACCTATAACGATTGAGTACACTCTGCGACAAAAGTTTCCCCCTTCTATGCTGACAACGGTAGACATCCCTATAAAGGTACGGCACCTCAAATGACTTTGGACAACCCCACAGCACAGGCGTTTGCAGATGGAATGAGGAAGGTTCGAGATGAAGTAGGAGCGGCCTTAGGAAAGGCCAACAAGGATATGAAGAAGTTTTATGACTGTAAGCGAAGAGTTGGAGTAGAGTACAAGCCAGGCGATAAGGTCTGGCTTGAGGGAACTAACTTATCGACAGACCAGCTGATGAAAAAGTTAGGAGATAAACGGTTTGGACCGTTTACAGTTCAGAAGAAGATAGGCGCTAGTTCCTATAAACTAGACATCCCCTCTACGTGGAAACGTATCCATAATGTTTTCAACGAAGTCCTTCTCACTCCCTATAGAGAACCGCAATTCCCCTCTCAACCATGAAACACTTGCCCACCTCCTGTCATTGTAGGAGAAGAAGAAGAATTCGAAGTCGAGGAGATTCTCGACTCACGAAAAATAGGAAAAGGAATCAAGTACAAGGTCAGGTGGCGAGGGTACAGACCACATGAAGACACTTGGGAACCTCGGTCCAACATTACACATTCCTCCGAGTTATTGAAGGAATTCCATGACAAGAACCCGACCAAACCCAAACCCGCCACCCTTAATCGACTTGAAATCCCTATTTCCTTATTCCCTACCGAATTATTCCGCCCTATGCCTCCGCCAGACACCGAAAACACGCCATCACAGTTACCCTCCGAAAATTTCGTTAGACGACAAGCGCTTTGTGGAACTCGCACTCTAGGGAGGGGGTAATGTCATGAAACAATCTTTTTCATTATTCTTTTCTTTTATTATTCTTTTCCTTTTCTTTTATTTACTTACCTAATCGTCAAAGCGCTTACACTAGCGCTTGTTATATTTTCATTGTCATTTAGGTTACACGCGTCAACCTTATTGTTCTCGCGTTGTCGTTTCACTTAGGTGCGACTCTCTCGTGCCTGTCAGCTCATTGACAGGATGACGTCATTATTGTTCCGCCTCCATGCTTCTTTTCATATTGCCTTACTATTTACTCACCTAATACCTACAGCTTTACTTATGGATACAAGCAACTCTTATTGTAGATCCTCACGGTTACGGCGCGAGATGTCTCTCACGGCTTCATATCCCATTAGTATATAAGACTTAGTATTTTGTAGTTATATTCCTTAGCTCTATTCTCGTCTATTCTCCTCGGTAGCTAGACTTGTAGTTGGGTTGTCTTATCCATCCTCTTTCTGCTTTTTTGCCCTCTTGCTCATCGTCTATCGTGTGACACCTGGTTGTCTCTTGTGAGAGCTAGCGAGTCGCTGACAGATGGTAAAGTTCGATTTGTGCAGGATTACTGGCGACTCAACGAATACACAGTGAAAAATCGGTACCCACTCCCCCTCGTCACGGACATAGTCAGCCAACTACATAAAGCCAAGGTCTTCTCCAAAATGGATGTTCGTTGGGGGTATAACAACATGCGGATTAAAGAGGGTGACAAATGGAAGGGAGCATTTGCAACAAATCGAGGACTCTTCGAGCCCCTCGTCATGTTCTTCGGCCTAACAAACTCACCCGCTACGTTCCAAGCCCTCATGAACTCCATATATGCTGACCTCATTGCGGCTAGGAAGGTAGCCATCTATCTAGACAACATCCTGGTTTTCACTGAAACTCTTGAGGAACATCAGAGTATAGTCAACGATGTGCTTACACGCCTCAGCAAATATGACCTCTATCTGCGACCAGAGAAATGCGAATTCGAACGGCCTTCCATCGAATACCTAGGCTTGGTAATCAGTGAAGGAGAAGTGCGAATGGACCCAGTCAAAATAGAGGCAGTTAGTAATTGGCAGGCCCCTACAATGCTACGCGATCTCCGAGGCTTCCTGGGATTTGCTAACTTCTATCGGAGATTTATTGAAGGTTTCACAAAGAAAGCTCGACCCCTGAACAACCTCACCCGCAAGGACACTAAATGGGCTTGGGGTTCAGAACAGCAGGAGGCATTTAATTCCCTAAGGGACTCCTTCACATCAGCACCAATCCTCATGCTATGGGACCCATCGAAACCAACTCAGATTGAAGTGGATGCATCAGGCTTCGCTACTGGAGGTACACTTTTGCAGCTACAGGAGGATGGACTTTGGCACCCTGTTGCATATCACTCCTCCTCCATGGATCCAGCTGAACAAAACTACGAAATATATGACCGGGAAATGCTGGCCATCATCGAGGCATTGAAAGACTGGAGAAGCTTCTTAGAAGGATCCCCAGAACCCTTTGAAATCATAACTGACCACCAGAACCTCGAATACTGGAAGACAGCCCAGGACCTCAGTCGTTGACAGGCACGATGGGCACTATGGCTCTCTCAGTTTGATTTCCGCCTTAAACATCGCCCAGGCAAAGCTAACACTCAAGCTGATGCACTGTCCCGTATGGTGCAGCACCAGGTCACAGATGTGGAGGACAACAGGGAACAGATTGTGCTAAAACCGGAACACTTCCTTAATGCGGCAACCATGGTCCTCCTCCACAATCCCCTCCTTGACCGCATTTGGCAGATCAGCAACCGAGAGGCCGAAGTACTGGATGGTCTGAAAGGTATCAAAGGTCCCCAGAGTCTCACCAGTGGTCCAGCCGAGTGGAGAGAAGAAATCGGTTTGGTTTACTACTGTAACAAAGTCTACGTCCCACCAGACACCGCGCTAAGGAAAACAATCCTGGAACACTGTCATGACGCACCTACCGCAGGTCATCCAGGGATGCATGGTACCCTGGAACTAGTCAGCAGACTCTACTGGTGGCCTGGGATGCGCTCTTTTGTAGACAAGTACATCGATGGATGTGATCACTGCCAACGCAAACACCTGAACCCCCACCACTGTTCACCCCTTCAACCTCTCCCCGTACCGGAAGGACCCTGGCAGGACATTGGTGTAGATCTTATTGGGGAACTGCCCATGACACAGGATGGCCATAACGCAATCATCACCTTTGTTGACCATTACACAAAGATGGTTCACTGCTTCCCCTGTACAACTGAGATAACCACAGAAGGAGTAGCAGATTTCTTTTATAAAGAAATCTTCTGCTTACATGGCCTACCTCGTCGATTCATCTCCGATAGAGGACCCCAATTTGCGGCAGACGTCATGCGCCAGCTACTGAAGCGACTAGGAATTGACTCCGCCCTGACCACAGCTTATCACCCTGAGACAAATGGACAGACAGAATGTGCCAACCAGGAAATTGAACGTTACATTCGCATGTACATAAGTCACCGACAGGACGACTGGGACCTCTTAATTCCTACCGCCGAGTTTGTCATGAATGCTCACATCCACTCCGCACACAGCCACTCCCCCTTCGAAACACTTTATGGTTACACCCCGGAGTTCACCATTCCAAATGGCATCTAGACAAAATACCCATCCATCGAGCGTCGGCTAGAACTGCTCCAGCATGCACGCGAGGATGCAGAAGCAGCACTACGGATGAGCAAGGAGCGCACCCAAGAGGGAGTAAAGGGAAAAGTACAGGAATTCGAAGTAGGACAACCAGTTTGGTTATCCCTGAGCAAATTAAAAGTACAGCAAAAGAACCAGAAACTGGGGAGCAAACGCCTAGGTCCATTTGAAGTCGCAGAGAAAACGGGCCCACTCACATATCGATTACACCTACCCACCTGGATGAAAATCCATGATAACATCCATACCAACCGCTTGTCTCCCTGGAAAGGGAATGAAGTCAATGGAATCAAGCCACCACCACCGGAGCCCGAAATTGTGGAGGGAGAAGAGTTCTACGACGTGGAGGAGGTCCTGGACAGTCGGATCTTTGGACGGTGGAAAAAGTTGCAATTCCTGGTAAAGTGGAAGGGTTACGACGAAGGCCACAACAGTTGGGAGCATGAAGAAAACTTAGTGGGCACAAGCGATGAGGCAATCGCAGATTTCTATGCAAAACACTCAAATGCACCACAAAAAATTTCAGCTGCCATCTTCAACTCTTTACCCTGGCAACCTTATGAAAACCTCACGGAAATAGTCACTGGGACATCGACTGTAGAAGGGGGGTAATGTTGTGACATGCCATACAGGATACAGTACTTACTTCGTTTTCTCCTACATTCCCTCTTTCCTTTACCTTTGTGACTACCTGAACCCTTCTCCATGTTTCCATATCCTTTTATTTCCATCTATCACTTGTCAGAACCTTCCATCACATTCCAGACACTTCTATCGGCTTCCCGCGCTGTCGCTTACTCATCCGAACCCTTGTATATATAGTACAGTAGCTGACACCTAGTTCCCCATCTTGACCTCTTGGTCTTTGGAACTAGGTTAGTACTTGTATCATCATTTATCTTCAATATATTTACTTGGTCTTTGGAACTAGTTTTCCTTGTGCAACCCTAGCGATTGGCCCTCATGCTATCACTGCTGTCTTGATCATTATCTCTTTCAGCCTTTGTGTGTGGTGCTAGCCCCACTCCTCACTTCGGCTTGTGCTTGAGCCTGTGCTTTCCTCCATGCTTTCTCCCTTCGTCACCACACTGGCTAGTTTGGAAAGCTGCTTTCCACACATCACCTTCCTTTATCCAGATGTTGTTAAAACCCCATTGGATGTCCATTTTCGTGAAGACCTTAGCACCCTTCAAACAATCAATCAGTTCCTGAATAAGGGGAAGTGGATACTGGTTTTTAACTGTCATCTCATTCAGTTTTCGATAGTCTTGCACCGGTCATAAGGTACTGTCTTTCTTTTTGACGAAGAAGAAGGGTGATGCCATCTGCGATGTGGAGGGTCAAATTCATCCAGTCCAAAGATTTTCTTCAAGAAACTTGTTGAGCACTTCTTGTTCTTTCAGGTTCAGTGGGTATAACTTGCAGTCTAGAGGCTTGGAGCCTGGTGTCAGGTCAATAGCATGGTCCCATGGATGTCGCTGCAGTAATTGGTTGAACTCTTCCTGACATAGAACTCGGAATTGTCAAACTCCTTCACCATCTCCTTCTTCACCTGTTCCTTTGTCCATTTCCTTGACTGTACTTGTTCATGGACATACCTATCCCAATCGAACAAGAAAAGTTGTTCACCTTCTTCTAATGCAGCTCTAGAGTGTCATGATGTGCTATACAAGATACAGTACTTACTTTATTTCTCCTACATCTCCCCCTTCCCTCATCGCTGTTACTGTTTGGATCCATCTACATCATTCCGCATCCTTCTATCACATTCCAAACACTTCCATCAATTTCCCACACTTTCGCTTACTCATCGAGACTCTTGTATATATAGTACAGTAGCGGACACCTAGTTCCCCATCTTGACCTCTTGGTCTTTGGAACTAGGTTAGTACCTGTATCATTGTTTACCTTCAATATACTTACTTGGTCTTTGGAACTAGTTTTCCTTGTGCGACCCTAGTGATTGGCCCTGTGCTATCACTGTTGTCTTGATCATTATATCTTTCAGCCTTCATGTGTGGTGCTAGTCCCACCCCTCACTTTGGCTTGTGCTTTGAGCCTGTGCCTCCTCCGTGCTTTCTCCCTTTGTCACCACATTAGGTCAAGATCTCTACTCGTACCATCAGCCTTTCCAACTGATCCTACGAGGAGTGGAAATCGGACTTACCCGGTTCTCCACCTTCCATTGCCACTACGCCTTCATTTACACCAGACATTGATTGTTCGGGATTTCAGCACGCATTTGATATTCAAGATCAGTGCGACATTCATTCCAAATACAATCCAGATGAAGAACACAACACTTGGTTTGACTGCGATGAAAATCCTTGCCCCAACCGATACCGTAACCCTGCTCCCATCACTCCAAGGGATTCAGGAAGCAGACGATTCATAGACATTCCTAGAATTCCAAGCCAAGTTCCGAGCCGGAACCCGAGCTAGAAACTGAAGCCGACCCTGTCGCATCAACCCCATCCCCAGAGCCTATTGTCATCGATATCTCAGTTACACCAGAACCATTATCCCCATCTCCTGAGCCTATCCTCACTGAAAACACCTCCATCATGTCGCACCCTCCTACCACCCAAGACCTTGCGGTGTTGATTCAACAACTTGCCACACAACAAATGGCGCTACAATCGGCAGTAGCCAGCATTGCCAACAACATAAGCACCAACAAAGGTGTTAGCAAACCCCAGACGTATGATGGGAAGCGTAGTGACAATGCACGACGCTTCATTGCTGCCTTTGAACTATGGGCCCAGGGTATCCGTTCCCTCAGTAATGAACAGGAAAAAATCAAATCAGCCATCTCATACCTTGATGGTGATACAGCTATTTGGGCTACTCCCACCTCCGAGAACATTAGCCAAGTCGCTCGAGCGGACGCTGCAGGAGTACCAGCTCCTGCCCTCCTCTACCCCACCTGGGCTGATTTCACTGGCGCCTTTAGGCAACGGTTTGAAACAGCAGATCCAGTGGTAGAGGCCAAACGAGTTCTGAAAAGCCTTTGGCAGGGAAAGGACCGGGTAGCAACATATGCGGTGACCTTCAAACAGTATGCTAGTAGGACAGGATACTCGGATGCTGACCTCCAAGATCGGTTCTATGATCACCTCTCGAAGAGAATCAAGGACGGACTGGTCAACTCCCAGGCCAACACAGATCAGATGAATGCACTGATCAATGAAGCAATTCACATTGACAACAGGCAGAATGAACGCGCTGATGAGGAAGGGAAACAATACACCTGAAGCACTCCCAACTTCAGCTCCTACACCCCTACTCCCTTTGTTCCGGCCCGCGATCCAAATGCAATGGACGTGGATGCCACCACTACCGGCCGATCTGCAGAAGACTATCGCAGATCCATGATGAGAAGATGCTATGGGTGCGGGTCCAGAGAACATCGAAAGGCAGGTGGGCACCACGAACACGATGTCTGCAATCATTGCAGACTAACAGGCCATCTAGCAGCCGTCTGCCGCAGGAAGTTCTTGGGACTCTCAAGGCCCATCCCTCATTCTGCCGCCGCCACATCTATCGTTGCCGAGCCCTCTACCTCCATTGCTGCTACAACGCCCGCCCCCGCTACCGATTTCACAAAAATCCTCCAGATGCTCACTGCCGGGCAGAAGGAACTGGCAGAGCAAATGGCAGAGTTGCGCTCAAATTTTTAAAGTGGAAACCCGCCACAGCTGCCACCTGGTTCCCTAGTCTGTACTCCTCGTCTACCTCTACTTATGCATCTATACCCTCGTGTACAATTGGTTCTGCTCAATCTAGTGATGTTTCTCACTTCCACGTACCGATTAAGTTGCAAGGTAGATTCAAGAATACCGACAGCACAGCAATGATAGACTCTGGTGCCACAGGTCTCTTCATTCATGAACGTTTCATAAAACAACATTGAATTCTCCCTCACCGCCTCCGCCATCCAATCACTCTTTATAACATTGATGGATCTCCTAACACTGCAGGACAGATCACACACTCAGTACGTCTACTATCCACAATAGACCAAAACCCACCCCAGCTCCTTGAATACCTTGTCACCAACCTTGGTTCGGAAGATATCATTCTTGGACTCCCATGGCTCCGAAAGGTCAACCCGGACATCGACTGGAAAGAAGGGCGATTGTCCATCACCTCTCCCAGAAAGACTCCACACCCCATGACCATCGAAGAAATCCCCGAGCCCAAGGAAAGTAATGTGGGAGGAACCACTGCACATATTGTAGAAGCTAACTCAGACTGGGGCACCACTGCAGCTCCACAAGTTCACTTCTCCATCCCGGAGCCTGGGGACCAACCCCAATCGCCTGAAGAAACTCTCCCTCTCCCCATGCCTGACCCAGAGATACATGAATACACTGAAAGCACCCCTCTGTATTGACTGGTAGGCAACAGGAAGTGGAGGAGAGCGTTACTTCGAGCTGGGATCATTGGCCATACATCGGAAGAACTTTAGTGTTCTGCAGGGTACACGTATTCTCAACAACTCGCAGAGGCTGCCTACAAAGAGAAGCCATCAAAGTCATTTGAAGAGATGGTCCCCTCATCATACCGGAAACATGTAAAGGTCTTCTCTGAGAAAGAATCAGAACGACTACCAGAACATAAACCTTGGGACCATGCCATAGATCTGAAACCAGATGCTCCTGAAACCATGCGGACCAAGATCTACCCCATGTCCCCGAATGAGCAGGAAGAGCTTGACCAGTTCTTGGAAGAGAATCGGCGCAAAGGCTACATCTGTCCCTCCAAATCCCCATTGGCGTCGCCTGTCTTCTTTGTCAAAAAGAAGGATGGTAAACTTCGATTTGTGCAAGATTACCAGCAACTCAATGAATACACAGTAAAAAACCGGTACCCACTTCCCCTCGTCACAGACATTGTCAGCCAACTACGCAAAGCCAAAGTTTTCTCCAAGATGGATGTTCATTGGGGGTATAACAATGTGCGGATTAAAGAGGGGGACGAATGGAAGGGAGCATTTGCAACAAATCGAGGACTCTTTGAGCCCCTCATCATGTTCTTTGGCCTAACAAACTCACCCGCTACATTCCAAGCCCTCATGAACTCCATATTTGCTGACCTCATTGCTGCTGGGAAGGTGGCCGTTTATCTGGATGACATCCTAGTTTTCACTGAAACTCTGGAGGAACATCAAAGTATAGTTGACGATGTGCTTACACGCCTCAGCAAATACGACCTATATCTGCGACCAGAGAAGTGTGAATTCGAACGGCCTTCCATCGAATACCTAGGCTTGGTAATCAGTGAAGGAGAAGTGTGAATGGACCCAGTCAAAATAGAGGCAGTTAGTAACTGGCAGGCTCCTACAACGCTACGTGATCTCCGAGGTTTCCTAGGATTTGCTAACTTCTATCGGAGATTTATCGAAGGTTTTGTGAAGAAAGCTCGACCCCTGAACAACCTTACCCGCAAAGACACTAAATGGGTTTGGGGATCACAACAGCAGGAAGCCTTCGATTCACTAAGGGACTCCTTTACATCAGCACCAATCCTCACACTATGGGACCCATTGAAACCAACTCGGATTGAAGTGGATGCATCAGGCTTCGCTACTGGAGGTACACTTTCGCAACTACAGGAGGATGGACTTTGGCACCCCATCGCATACCGCTCCTCCTCCATGGATCCAGCCAAGTGAAACTATGAAATCTATGACCAGGAAATGCTGGCCATCATCGAGGCATTGAAAGACTGGAGAAGCTTTTTAGAAGGATCCCCAGAACCCTTTGAGATTATAACCGACCACCAGAACCTTGAATACTGGAAGACAGCCCAGGACCTCAGCCGTCGACAAGCACGATGGGCACTATGGCTCTCTCGGTTTGATTTCCGCCTTAAACATCGCCCAGGCAAAGCTAACACTCAAGCTGATGCACTGTCACGTATGGCGCAGCACCAGGTCACCGATGCAGAGGACAACAGGGAACAGATTGTGCTAAAACCGGAACACTTCCTTAATGCGGCAACCATGGTCCTCCTCCATAATCCCCTCCTCGACTGCATTCGGCAGATCAGCAACCGAGAGGCCAAAGTACTGGATGGTCTGAAAGGTATCAAAGGTCCCCAGAGTCTCACCAGTGGTCCAGCCGAGTGGAGAGAAGAAAATGGTTTGGTATACTACCGCAACAAAGTCTACATTCCCCCAGATACTGCGCTAAGGAAAACAATCCTGGAACACTGTCATGACGCACCCACCACAGGTCATCCAGGGATGCATGGTACCCTGGAACTAGTCAGCAGACTGTACTGGTGGCCTGGGATGCACTCTTTTGTGGACAAGTACGTCAACGGATGTGATCACTGCCAACGCAAACGCCTAAACCCCCACCACTGTTCACCCCTTCAACCTCTCCCCGTACCGGAAGGACCCTGGCAGGACATTGGTGTGGATCTTATTGGGGAACTGCCTATGACACAGGACGGCCATAACGCAATCATCACCTTTGTTGACCATTACACAAAGATGGTTCACTGCTTCCCCTGTACAACTGAGATAACCGCAGAAGGAGTAGCAGATTTCTTTTATAAAGAAATCTTCTGCTTACATGGACTACCCCGTCGATTCATCTCCGATAGAGGACCCCAATTTGCGGCAGATGTTATGCGACAACTACTAAAGTGACTAGGAATCGACTCCGCCTTGACCACAGCTTATCACCCTGAGACAAATGGACAGACAGAGCGCGCCAACCAGGAAATTGAACGTTACATCCGCATGTATGTAAGTTGCTGACAGGATGACTGGGACCTCCTAATCCCTACTGCCAAGTTTGTCTTGAATGCTCACATCCACTCCGCACACAGCCACTCCCCCTTCGAAACACTTTATGGTTACACCCCCAAGTTCACCATTCCAAATGGCGTTGAGACAAAATACCCATCCATCGAGCACCGGCTAGAACTGCTCCAGCATGCACGCAAGGATGCAGAAGCAGCACTATGGATGAGCAAGGAGCGCACCCAAGAGGGAGTAAAGGGAAAAGTACAGGAATTCGAAGTAGGACAACCAGTTTGGTTATCCCTGAGCAAATTAAAAGTACGACAAAAGAACCAGAAATTGGGGAGCAAATGCCTAGGCCCATTTGAAGTCACAGAGAAAACGGGCCCACTCACATATTGATTACACCTACCTACCTGGATGAAAATCCACAACAACATCCATACCAACTGCTTGTCTCCCTGGAAAGGGAATGAGGTCAATGGAATCAAGCCACCACCACCAGAACCCGAAATTGTAGAGGGAGAAGAGTTCTATGACGTGGAGGAGGTCCTGGACAGTCGGATCTTCAGACGATGGAAGAAGTTGCAATTCTTGGTAAAGTGGAAGGGATACAACGAAGGCCACAACAGTTGGGAGCATGAAGAAAACTTAGTGGGCACAAGCAATGAAGCAATTGCAGATTTCTATGCAAAACACTCAAATGCACCACGAAAAATTTCAGCTGCCATCTTCAACTCTTTACCCTGGCAACCTTATGAAAACCTCACGGAAATAGTCGCTGGGACATCGACTGTAGAAGGGGGGTAATGTCATGACGTGCTATACAAGATACAGTACTTACTTTATTTCTCCTACATCTCCCCCTTCCCTCATCACTGTTACTGTTTGGATCCATCTACATCATTCTGCATCCTTCTATCACATTCCAAACACTTCCATCAACTTCCCACGCTTTCGCTTACTCATCGAGACTCTTGTATATATAGTACAGTAGCGGACACCTAGTTCCCCATCTTGACCTCTTGGTCTTTGGAACTAGGTTAGTACCTGTATCATTGTTTACCTTCAATATACTTACTTGGTCTTTGGAACTAGTTTTCCTTGTGCGACCCTAGTGATTGGCCCTGTGCTATCACTGTTGTCTTGATCATTATATCTTTCAGCCTTCGTGTGTGGTGCTAGCCCCACCCCTCACTTTGGCTTGTGCTTTGAGCCTGTGCCTCCTCCGTGCTTTCTCCCTTCGTCACCACATAGAGTGAGTATCTTCCAGCGTCCAGAAGTGTGGGTTATAACCACATTGTGTCAGACACCTGTCGAAAGTTAATTCAGATGTCTCCCAGTCAATACTTGGGTTGTGGTGTCATAGCCAGTCTAGTCCTAGAAAGATATTATTCTTTCCTAGACCTACCACTCCGAATTGTATGATTTCTGAGTGATCACCAATAGTCATCTGGATCTCAACATACTTGTCTATTGAGCCGGAGTTGTTGAGTATGCCATCAGCATTATAGACAAGTGTTTTGACTGGTAAGTCCTTTGTGACGAGGTTGTGCCGTTTGACGAATTCTGAGTCAATGCATGAACCAGTAGCTCCACTGTCAAGAAGTCCTTCTGTGACAATTTGTCGATTATCTTCCAGTGTTTCAAGTATTGCCAGAAGCTTTAGGCTTTTGCCGCATTTCCCATGAACATAGCTCCTTTTGTTCTTGAGATTTCGGATGGCTGTGACTGCCATTTTCCAGTTCCACTTTCAACGGTTTCTTCTGAGGCTTCCTTCTCCCGGGAAGAGGGCATCCAGGTTTGCAACAATCCCACGACTCTTGGGATTTGATCTTCTCTGACTCTTTGAGTCAGCCATTTGGCAGTGCCGGGTTCATATTGAATAGTTTTTTCGGTTTTTTCGGTTTTGTGTGTGAAGGTGGATGTGTTTTTCTGCCTAGTACCTGTACTAATTATATAATCAACGCCGTTATCAACAAAATTTGAAATGTCCGTGTTCGAAGGTGTGGTGACGAAGGGAGAGAGCACAGAGGAAGCACAGGCTCAAAGCACAAACCGAAGTGAGGGGTGGGGCTAGCACCACACACGAAGGCTGAAAGGTAAAATGATCAAGACGGCAGTGATAGCGCAGGGGCCAATCACTAGGGTCACACAAGGAAAACTAGTTCCAAAGACCAAGTAAATATATTGAAGATAAACGATGATACAAGTACTAACCTAGTTCCAAAGACCAAGAGGTCAAGATGGGGAACTAGGTGTCAGCTTACTGTACTATATATACAAGTGTCTAGCTGAGTAAGCGACAGTGCGGGAAGTTGATAGAAGGATGCGGAAGAGTGTAGCTGGATCCAAATAGTAACAAAGATAAAGGAAGAAGGAAATATAGGAAAAATGAAGTAAGTACTGTATCCTGTGTAGCACGTCACGACAGAAGGCTCCTGCAGACCTATATCTACTGCAGAGCCTTTGGAAAACCCAAATCATTAATAAAGTCCACTTGTTCCTGTTCACTCATATTCAGCATAATACCTTGGACAATCGCCTTTCTCTTATGTGGGCAATTCCTGCTCATGTGGCCTGGTTTGCCACAATTGAAGCAAAGTCACTTCTCCCTCACCTGGTCGATGTCCATCGGCCTGCCTGTTCCTCCAAACGTGGTACTGGTGGCATCTCTCCTCTCTGCCGCAGGGTACTCTGCCCTTGGAGCTGCTTTCAGCTCCTGCCAGTTCTGCTGAGCGGACGGCTGTCCACAACTCTGTCCCTGTGGGTTAGTGTTCCACCACTGTTAAGATTGTGCAACTCTGGAATTGCGGAATTAGTTGGGAATGCGAGGGGATAATTCCCTCGCGAAGGGAGGAACAAATCGCGGAGTTATGGAAAGGTAGTTGGACATCGACACTACTATTGGTAGTGCCCTCAACACATTGATGGTCCAATATGAAGGTAATAGCAGCATCAGTTCGTGAAGGTTGCTTCACAGAACATCAGAGCTGTGTTGAGAATGTATCACAGATAGTGAACATCTGTAATACAAAGAGAGAGCAGATCTAAGTCGATATTAAAACTACAGAACTACCTATTCAATGTTGTAGCTTTATACTATGCATTACATAAGCGTCGCGAAGCGATACTAACTCTGAATAGACTAGCTTGTGGAGTAAAGAACAAAGGAAGGGATATAATAGGTATAATACTCATCTGATAATGATTAGGAAAGATAACAAAGGATTCCTGGGCTTAGGAACTCTTCCGCGAAGTAATTAATTAAAGAGTCCTAGCTTAGGAACTCTTTGCGAAGTAGGTAAATGGATCGCAGAATCGCAGAATAACTCGATTCGCATACATATGACAACCACCCCGCATACCTGTAGCCTCTCTTCTGTTCAGCCCACTGCCGCCTTACGTTATCAGCCCCTGTAACTACCTTCTTCAACTCCTTGTAGTCTTCAAAGGGCTCCATCTGTCCCTTAATGATGTCATACAGAAGGGTATGATCAACAGCCCTCTCTGCCAGGGTAAGGACATGTGACTCGTCCTTCTTGTACCTGGCATCTTTCAGCAACAATTCAAACTCTTTGAAAAAGTCACCGGCTAAAGACTTCCCCTGTCGGATATAGGTTAGTTTGTCATGGGCTTCCTTCTCCTTTGCGATGTTAGTGAACTCCTTGTCCATATTGTCAATGAGCTGCTTCCCCGTAATGTCCCATAACCCCTTGTCAATGTCAAAGTGGTCATCAGTGTATACCTGGGCCCATTCATCGGCCTTTCCTCTGACCAGGAAGGACATAATGATGGTGGTGACATGATGGGACTTGTCGACCTGCTTCATCTCCATTAACTCGGAAATGTAGGCCATCATCCTTCATCTCCATGGTCGATAGGTGGCGGGATCTCCATCATAGTTTCCTGGTGAGTTGACGAATACCCGACAAGGAGTAGTAGTGTTGGTGATTTCTGGTACTGTTATGATCGTGCACAAAGGGATCGTCGGAAATGATCACGGGATGATCGCGGGAAAATTACAAAGGAAATACTCCGCGAGGTAAAACGATCCTAGATAAGGTAGTCGGACCTTGACTCCACTATTAGTAGAGTCCTCGACACTTCATGTGTCCACAAGAGAAGAAAAGTAAACGTGTTCTGTTCGCGATGACCATTGCGGAATGTACTGACAGTGAGGATGTTAAAATGATGATATAGATAGATGATTAATTGGTATCACTATCGAAGTGCTATCAAGGTTGATATTTAAACTAAGAAACTACCTATTTGATACCATAGCTTTATACTAAAGGTAAGTCAGGATCGCGAAGTGATGCCATGCCTGAATGGGTTAGCTCATAAGTAAAGAACAAAGGAAGGGATATAAAAGGAATAGTGTGAATCCGATAAGGATAAAATGAGATAATGGATAATTGCTTCACGTCGGAATTCCTTCGCTAAGTAATTGCATAGTGGTAAAAGGATATAAGTAATATCTAAGTAGCGGAATGGTTTGCAAAGCTTCGTAAGGACTTAGCTTGCATAGATATAACAGGTACATCGGGCACATGTATCAATCAGTCAGTCATGTTGGTTTATGTAGGAGGGGTAAGTTTGGTGTAAATGAAAAATGTGTAACATATCAAAAGGAACTAGTCTCCAACAGAATGTTGAATCCTAGGCAAGTTTGTAAAAATGTTTTTGTGACAGGTGGTGTGTGGTAGAAGCTCTATTCTTCTGTCATTGACTCGCTAGCTCTCACAAGAGACAACCAGGCATCACACAATAGACAATGAGCAAGAGGGCGAAAAAGCGAAAAGGGATGGATAAAACAACCCAATACAAGTCTAGCTACCAAGGAGGATAGACAAGAATAGAGCTAAGGAACATAACTACAAAATATCAAGTCTTATATATGTATGGGATATGAAACTGTGAGAGATGTCTCGCACCGTAACCATGAGGATCTACAATAAGAGTCACTCATATCCATAAGTGAGGCTGTAGGTATTCGGTGAGTAAACAATAAGGCAATATAAAAGGAAGCATGGAGGTGGAACAATAATGATGTCGTCCTGTCAATGATCTAACAGACATGAGAGAGTTGCGCCCAAGTGAAACGACAACGTGAGAACAATAAGGTTGACGCATGCAATCTAGACAGAAATGAAAATATAACAAGCGCTAGTGTAAGCGCTTTAATGATTAGGTAAGTAAATAAAAGAAAAGGAAAAGAATAATAAAAAGAGTGTTTCGTGACAGGAGCAGCCTTAAGAAAGGCTGATGAGGACATGAAGAAGTTTTACGATAGGAAGCGAAGAGTTGGGGTAGAGTATAAACCAGGCGACAAGGTTTGGCTTGAGGGAACTAATTTATTGACAGATCAGCCAATGAAAAAGTTAGGAGACAAATGTCATGAAATGATCTTTTTATTATTCTTTTTCCTTTTCTTTCATTTACTTACCTAATCACTGAGGCGCTTACACCAGCGCTCATTATATTCTCATTATCATTTAGGTTACATGCGTCAACCTTATTGTTCTCACATTGTCGTTTCACTTAGACACAACTCTCTCGTGCCTGTCAGCTCATTGACAGGACGACGTCATTATTGTTCCACTTCCATGCTTCCCTTTATATTGCCTTATTGTTTACTCACCAAATACCTACAGCCTTACTTATGGATATGAGCAACTCTTATTGTAGATCCTCACGGTTACGGTGCGAGACGTCTCTCATGGTTTCATATCCCATATGTATATAAGACTTGATATTTTGTAGTTATATTCCTTAGCTCTATTCTCGTCTATACTCCTCAGTAGCTAGTCCTGTAGTTGGGTTGTTTTATTCATCCTCATTGCTTTCCCATCCTCTTGCTCATTGTTCATCGCGTGACGCCTGGTTATCTCTTGTGAGAGCTAGCGAGTCACTGACAACAAATGGCTTGGACCATTCACAGTTCAGAAGAAGATAGGGTGCTAGTTCCTACAAACTAGACATCCCCTCTACATGGAAACATATCCATAACATTTTCAATGAAGTCCTCCTCACCCCTTATAGGGAGCTGCAATTCCTCTCTCAACCACAAAACACTCAACCACCTCCTGTCATTGTAGGAGAAGAAGAAGAATTTGAGGTCAAAGAAATTCTTGACTCATGGAAGGTAGGAAGGGGAATCAGATACAAAGTTCAATGGCAGGGATATGGACCACACAAGGACACTTGGGAGCCTCAGTCTAACATCACACATTCCTCCGATTTGTTGAAGGAATTCCATGACAAGAACCCGACCAAACCCAAACCCGCCACCCTAAATCGACTCGAGATCCCTATTTCCTTATTTCCTACCAAATTATTCCACCCTATGCCCCAGCCAAACACTGAAAATATGCCACCACAATTACCCTCCGAAAATTTCATTAGATGACAGGTTGTTATGATCATGCACAAAGGGATTGTCGGAAATGATCGCGGGAAATTACAAAGGGAAATACTTCGCGAGGTAAAATGATCCTAAACAATGTAGTCAGACCTTGACTCCACTATTAGTAGAGTCCTCGACACTTCATGTGTCTGCAAGAAAGGTAAACATGTTCCATTCGCAATGACTGTCACGGAACGTACTGACAGGGAGGATGTTAAAATGATGATATAGATAGGTGATTAATTGGTATCACTATCGAAGTGCTATCAAGGTTGATATTTAAACTAAGGAACTACCTATTTGATACCATAGCTTTATACTAAAGGTAAGTCAGGATCGCGAAGTGATGCCATGCCTGAATGGGTTAGCTCGTAAGTAAAGAACAAAGGAAGGGATATAAAAGGGATAGTGTAAATTTGATAACAATGATAAGAGATAACAATAAATGGCTTCACGTCAGAATTCCTTCGTGAAGTAATTGTGTAGTGGTAAAAGGATATAAGTAATATATCTAAGTAGCGGAATGGTTCGTGAAGCTTCATAAGGACTTAGCTTGCATAGATATAACATTTACCTGTTGTTGTATTCATTGAGTGTCCAACTCATACAGGTCAGTGGTATTTTTAATAGTATTTTCTACTGTGATAGCTCATTCAACTCATCTGTTCTAGGCCCTGATAATGAGGGATGGGATGGCATCAATCTACGCTGGATCCCAATTGTTTCTATTACTGCAACTTGGTATACCCGCAGTGATAAAGTATTAAGCTGCACTCAGTTTCCTTTGACACTGTCTTGGGCAATTACAATCCACAAGAGTCAAGGTATTGGTGTTGATGAGGCAAGCATTGTTCTTGGTAACAAGGATTTTTGTTTTGGGTTTGTCTTTTGTTGCTATATCCAGAGTTAAATATTTGAAAGGCATTGCATTTCGAGAGGCATTTCCCGAGTCTCAACTTTGTGGCTTAAATGGTGACAGTCCACAACATAAAATATTACAGGAAGACAATCAAAGAAGAGAAGGTCTTGTATTTGCATTAGATACTTATGGTACTGATCTTAGTGAATATGTGTTTGACAATAATTAATATTTATTTTGTACACAAGTACTGAAATATACTTCGCTCACGCATTATGCATTTAGGGCCTGCCCTTTAAATGCAAATCATATTTGAGGAATGTAAGAAAAATTTCATTCATCAACGGTAACACCGCGATGCATGTGTTAATCCCACGTATTATAATTCTGCTTTTCCATCTGGATCCACTGCCCGCGGGAGGCTGCCGTCTAAATTGATTGTGAAGAGGTAGGTTTTTGTAGCTATCATACTGTGATTAGTTTTGTAAGCCACTTGCTACCTTCTCATATCATGTGCTGTGCTTGCTGTACTGTGCAGAATCCAGATGAAATAACCCACAAGTTCAAAATACAGAAGTTGAGAACAAAATTTCCGCCAGGAACAAGACTGAATACTGAAACTGAACGCCGAAAATACTCAACGCGGAGTTGCATTACTTAGCGTGAAACCGAAACTAGGTAGCAAGCCGAAATACCCAACGCATAACTGAAATGGAACGGAATAACGAGATCAAAAACACAATCGTAGCCTAGATTTGCGTTTTTTTTTTTGTGAGCTAGGGTCTGTAAGGCGTGATGTGCAAGAGAATATATGGCTACTGCTGTGGAAGAACACTGATACCGTGTGGTGGGTGGGCTAGAGCTCGACCGGAAAAGAATACGTTCGAGCGGATAAATTTCCGAAAGCTGGTATTGCGGAAAGGACCGAACGTGTGCATACGACAAACCCTCCGGGACGATCTGCCAGAATCAGATTCCGTCTACATTGTGTCCATGGATCGTTACTATTCTTCTAGTGTATACGAATCGATAATATTGTTTATGTACTAGCTGCCCCCTTCGGGGACCCAAACCTTGCTTGCGTTATCACATCATAACAGAGACTAAAGAACGTCTGAAATAATTTCTGTTGATGTTGTACAACCTGAGCACTACTGTACAAGAAATCTAGCTCGTAGGTTTTATATCGAAATAAGAGAAGAATGAAAGGAGACGCATGCATTATTTTATTCAAACGACATCTTTAGACATTGATGTTTCGAAAGAGTGACTGGGAGGCAAGGACATAGCAAGGAGAGGCTATTGAAGTCGCGAACGTATCGATGAGTGCGAAAACAATGTACCTTAAACGGCTGAGACGAGAATTACAGCGGTGAGAGGATCAAAAGGAAAGAAAAATTGAGTGTCAACGAAGAAGGGGCGGTTCGGTCACCAAAAAGAATTGTACCTGTACACGCGCTTAGAGTTACGGCCAGTAAAGGACCATTGCAAGTAAGGTGATAGAATATACTGTGTAAGACGAAGAAGATAGTGGGTGTCAAGGACGACGGTTTTATACGAGAAACTGAGATTCTCATGTGAGCGAAATACGAGATTTTGAGATATAGAACTAGGAGGTGACGGTACGGAAGAGAAAAGAACAGTATCATATGATAGCCTTCCTAACCTCCTACGAAAATCTAGTTTCCTTGACTTCGTCCGGAATGCTTCACGTCCGTTCGTTACCGGTATGGTCCGACATCCAAAGCGATGTTGTCAATCAGAGTCAACGATGGATTCTGCGCTTTTGTATCTCGTCTCAGGCTTCGGAGATGGTGATTTGGGTACAACAGTTTTTCGCTTCTTTTTCGATGGTCCGACATGTTCTGAGCCATTGTCACCGCTGCTACCACCATTTCCAGCACGTTTTCTTTTTTTTGGTATGAGTACCTCCCCCCTTCCCTGCACCCCATCGACGTTTGGTGCACTATCAATTTCGCTATCCCTATTTTCATGTTGTTTAGGAATGTCACTGTCTTTACCTCCCTCTCTCTCCTCGTTAGCATCTCCAGATACATTCTCGAAATGGACTTGCTTCTGTTTCCTCTTCCTACCACTTCTCCTGAGTTTATTCGAAGTTCCGGCCTCCAAGGCTTGGGTTTTGGAACACTCTTTTTCCTCCCTGCATTTCTTCCGCTCCTCCTTCTTCCTCTGCTTTTCCGATTCTATTTTTTCCCGAGCGCGATCGGCGTACCAGTCCTTGACCCATCTTTCAGAAAGACAAGACTCAATCCCAGGATAGCCAGCGTCAAGGGAATGCAAATCAGAAGGAGACGCGCCATACAATGAGAAAGCGTTAGAGAGTTTGCTGGAGGATGCATGTAGGATATGAATGCGATGACTCAGTATAGAAGTAGACGGGAGCGTTGAGGAGGTGAAAATTTGATTCGGGAACAATGATGAAGGGACAGCAGCAGAAAAGGAAAATGGTTGTAATTGTGAGGTGGTTGGCCCACTGGAGTTAGCTTCTTCCACACTCTCGGATGTCGGTGGCTCGTATAGAGATTCCAGTCTCCTCTGAACTCGTTCTAAAGCCCTGTTTGATTGAGGATAATGTTACGGCAGGAAAACATGAATTTCCAAAGCTACGTAGTACATGAGACGGTACATACTTTGTTGAAACACTCCCACCTGCTTGACTAGCATGAATTTGTGCAGCAGCTAGGACGGATTTCCATCCGACTGGTGCTAAACGATTAATCATGCTTGCTGGACGTTTTGGTATAATTGTAGCCAGGCATGCGAGGATACCGTCGAGATAATGCGAAGAGGAAAGAGTCAAGGAAGATATTATTTCAGAGGTCGCAGGAGTCATATCAGAATCAGAGCCATTGTCAGAATCCAAGTCGCGGGGAAAGGAAGCCGTCCCTCGCAAAAAAAAGCTGGCGATATGAGCCACCTCGTCCTGGAACGTCCATTCTGGAGAAGGTACGTCCTGTGCCAGGAGGGGCCATCGGGTCCAGGTTTCATGCGTGGAGGAACTTTTTTCTGCCAACACAGGATCTTCTGTAGTTGAAGATCGAGACCGGGAGGCCCGTTTCCTCGCCACAGAGTTTTCATTAGTCCTACGACTTGGCCCAACCTCCGTTTTTTCAACCTCAGCAGCAGGATTTACATTTCCATAGTCATCGTCCTCGAATTCTACAAAATCATCCTCGTCTTCGACATCCTTGTAAATTTGAGCCTTTTCCTTGCCCTTATGGCTCAAGTACCTTGTTAGCTGTGAGGTTAGATCCAAAGTATCGTTTGTTCGTAGAGTCCGAAGAAGTGAGGAGTATTCTGTTAGCTCAGAGTGCAGAGCCGCAGGGACTCGCTTGCGCTGAAATTTTGTGCGCTCCTTTGTGCTAAGAGTCATTTAGCAAGGAGGCTTTACTGTGGGAAAAGCTCAAGCGCTTGCTTTTTACGCGTCTCAAGTTACAGTTACTTTAAATTTCTTATGCCTCTCTGAACTCTTTGATTGAACACGATACAATGTCAACCAAAAGTGGCAGTCAAAAACTTGTCATCCGCTTTCCGCCTACAAGCAAAGCTGAAGCTTCCCCTTCTCCTGCGCCATCCCCGGACGCCTCCGCACTGACAGAACCTGAAGCTGAACCGATTGATGTCGACGACGGCGATGATAACACGTCCATCGACATCGACGAAGATGCTGAACCAGCTATCTACATACCAGCAAAACGCGGACGTGGACGGCCACGAGGAAGTCTTACAAGAGAAAGCATAGGAAGAGCTGGATCGGGTACGCCGACACCCAGAGCGCGCGGACGCGGACGAGGCAGAGGCCGCGGACGAGGAAGAGCTCGCGGAGCAAGTTCAATCACTATTAAGTTGCCGAAAAAAGACGATGGTGAAGAAGATGACGAGACCGAAGGGGATGGTGTAGGTGAAGAAGCAGATGAATTGAATATTGTCGTGGAGGAAGATAGTTCGAAGAAAGTGCCAGTCGGAGGCGGAAAACCTTTCAGAAAAATACAGGGTCAAGTGCACATTATTGAAGGAGATGAATTTGTAACAGATAATGATCTCAAAGGCGATGAAAAGATTGATAAATTTGGCAACCTCCTCGGAGGTGAATACAAAACTCTTTGATCATTCTAATTTCTGGATTCGCTGACAGCAGTCTCCAGGAAGAAAATTCAAAGCATCTACATTCCTACTTCCAAATCGACATCCGGAACGACAATATCTGCTTGCTATTGATGCCGCTCGAACCTCAGGATTTCGTGATTCTTTGTACTACTTCCGGCGTAACCCGCTCGCGTTTAAACTCAATGCCACCCAACCTGAAAAAGACTACCTAATTTCCCAAGGGAAACTAGGACCGCACCTCAAAACGCGGTCAGTTACATTAATTACCGCGCGCAGTGCCTTCAAGTTACATGGGAGCAAAATGATTGTGGATGGACGTTGGGTTACCGATGATTATTACGAAGACAAGGCGCTTGCTGCGATAGCCGAGCTCGGTGTCAAGCCCGGCGACCTCGTTGGCGAACCAGTAGATCCCAATGCCGAAGCTGAGGGCCGCTCTGAAAAGACTTCCAAATCTGTCGCTAATGACCGAGACTATGGTGGTGGTGGATCGATGTATCGACCCGGAGGTCCCACAACCATCTTCGCCGGACATGGTTTTGGTCCCTTTTACGAACCTTTGAACCCTGTCAGGAAGTCGCTGCTAAACCGAGATGGCGTGTCTGAAGAAAATTGGATGTGGATGATGGCTAGTCGGGTGAGAGAGGCTGATGAACGGTGGAGAAAGTGCCGCAGTGGTGCTATCAGCGGAGCAGGAGTGAAACCTGGTGCTAGAATTGGACCAGAGACGAAGGCGAATGTTGCAAATAGTTCCTGGGATGTATCTTCGAAATCTGCTGTTCCGGGTACTTCCACGACGACACAGGGAAAGCGTAGTTTGAAAGGAAAGGAGCGAGCTGATCCTGACTCGCTGGAGACGGATAAGACTGTGGTACCCTTCAAGAAGAAGCAAAAAGTGACGTTTGGCCCTGAAATCAACGGTCCAACGCTACCTCTTGGCGTGTATGAACCTCACACCGGAACAGTTTTCTGTACGTCCGATTTTTCGCTCTACCCTCTCGTACATCTTTCACACGTCTCTAATCTTATATCTTCTAGTTCGGAACGACACACAACCGACCCAATCTCGACTAGAGCGAGTCACTGTAGATCCGTCGTTGAAAGCCCTAGATCGTGGCATATTAGGTGGTACCAAAACTGGTGCTAACGCATGGGGATTGGCGTACGTCGATACATATATGGACTTGTCTTCGAAGAAGGAACACGAAAGACTCATGGCACGCCGGAGAGAGAGGGTTTTGAAAGCAGTTGGGCTTCAGCATCTAGCTACTACTGCTAACAGGAATATCGTCAGTAACTCAGCAAGAAGCGATGGCGTGGAGTCGAAGTTGGGTACGACGGAGGAGGAGATTGAAGTGATGGATGTAACGTAGTAGTACTACGCGAATACAATTCATAAGGTTGGACTCCCGATTTGCGGTAAAACCCAAATTGGTTGAGTATTTGAACTAACATATGCATAGTAAAGATGAGCAATATGAGATATGAGTCGCCAGACGAGCAGGTTTTTAGCGTCCACCGCAGCGCCTTAGAACCTTCGGTGACTATGTACCACCCTTCGTTCGGATAAATTCGGAGCACACATAATTGAAATGATCAAAAGGTCAGAGGCTTAAACTATTTCGAATATCACTCTGAGCCCATTTCCTAAATATATACATATATAACTTTTTGGAATCGATATTAGACCGCAACATACAAGCAAAAAGACAGAAAATCCACTAAGGAATACAAAGTAGATACGATAGCCTGGGGAAACTAGGACAGCAAGTGGAGCTTAGATATCCCCCATCTGTGAAGAAACATCCTTCAATAAATAGCCTTTCATCACCAAGCGCGGGAAGCTTACTCTTTGTATAGCTAGCCGCATATGTTTCAGAATCTCTCACCAAATTGTTGCATCACTCATGCCATCCAAGGCGGAGGCCAAGACGAACTTCCCGGACCTCCACGTCTTTCCACTGCAGACTCTGAACCTTTCGTCGAAGATTTCATCCACGACGGAGGCCATGATGAACTTCCTGGTCCTCCACGTTTTAACAGTGTGGATTTGTCCTCGGAGGCTTTCATCCAAGAAGGGGGCCAGGAAGAGCTTCCAGGTCCACCTCTACCCGAAACAGCAGCACGCTTAGCAACGGTTGATTCATCGGGGGACGTTTTAAGCCAGGAAGGAGGCCAGGAAGAGCTTCCTGGTCCACCGCGTTCAAGTAGAGTTGGTTTGTCCTCGGAGGATTTCATCCAGGAAGGAGGCCATGATGAGCTGCCTGGTCCTCCTCGTCCTTCAACGGTTGACTCACTAGAAATTACATTATTAGATCAGACTAGGCGCCAAGGGAGATTTCTATTGATCGGAGGGTACTCCCGAGTACTCACATTTCCCCTTCCACGGGTAGCGGTGCAGCTAATGTACCTGCAATCCACACCACGGCTAGTGCTCCAACAGAAAGATATTTCATCACGCGAGGCGCTTTGTGGAGGGATCGGGGGAGAGGGAGAACCAGATAAGGAGACGATGAAGTGAGTTTACACCTGTGATAGCGGCAATTTAAGTATAACACATTGAGAAAACCAAGATAAATGTGGCACCGTGAGATCTGTATGTGGACACTAGCGTACTGAATTTAACCTCGGAACAGTATACATAGTGCTTATGACGGGTGTGAGATCAGATAACGGGAATTCGAAGCACTGGATCCATGCATAAATCATTCTAATGTCACGAAAAAGTATTCATTGATCCCATGAGCTGCTGATAGCCACAAGTGACATTGTAATAAATCCACGCACAAATACAAACTAACGACAACGTGTCCCATATTCCGAACAGGAGGTATTTTTCTTCGTCCCAACACATCGGTATCTATATTGAAGTCAGTACTCTTCAATCAGGAAGTATCGATGCCTGACGCTCATAAACGCGTTTCCTGATTCGTTAGACAGCTGTACGGGTCCAGCTGGGCCGAGCATTCATCCGTGTCTGGAGCACATGCTTTCGTAGTCTTTACTGCTCCTTACATTCGCTGCTAATGATGCGACGATTTGAATGTTGGGCTCAAATCAGGCGACTGAAATTACGATTCAAAAGAATACCCTTCGGTGTATTCAGAAGCCAACAAATCCTTATTAGATGTGTAAGTTCCCGAGCTCAACTCCAATGATGCAATAATGGCACCTAAAGATAAAAGGAACATAGTAGTCCTCAATCGGCATGGAGCATAGTGTTCCCATCGTGACGGTCGGATTACAAGTCATACCCTGGAATATCGGGTTAACTAGAATATATAAATCAACCTCAGAGGACACGGAATGTTTGAGACTTACTGCATCAGAGTAGGATAAACAACCGAAACTCAATCAATGGTACAATCACGAAGTATTCGAAGAGCTGAATGGAGAGACTGAGTGCTCAAAAAGGACGCCAGAATTAGCCGTGTAACCGTCCAACTCATCTTTGTAGGAAGTTAGGCTAAAAGAGGTTGGCGGGGACGAGCATGGGAAAGCACTGGGATCGTTATTAGAAGGATAACAACCATTTGATTCACCTAATAGACTGTGTGAAGGTCTTCATTGTTCCTTGTCCTGAGATGTCGGTACAGTTCCGGTGATGTAAAAAGCTCGAGGGTTAACCATAAAACGGGTTGCCAGCGCTATGAGGCACGGTCGAGCTCAAATTTAGACAGTGTTTTGGCTTTTGGTACAGCCACACAAGATGATGTATGCAGCATAATTTAGGGCTTTGGTCCTGGTTCTGACATGAGCTACTAACATCCGATTCCAAATCGTGAGTTGTCTAGAAGGACACATCGGTGAAACTTGAACAAGAAACTAAACACAATTTCGGAGGACGGGATCCGGACTGAACAAAACTAGTTCATGATCCGCAAGAAACCCGAAAGAAAGCTCTGGATGGACATAACAAGAAAAAATACATAGCCTTCAGACATAAATGCCCACACTACTAGTATCATGGGAACTGTGGCCATCCTTGGTCAACTTGCAATATTAGAGATTCTTTTCCTGCACATCCGGTAAAATATTTACCGCCAGCTGGTCGGGATGCGCAGTCAGCATATGTGGAAGGCCGATCATACTGCCGAAGGGACTCTTAAGTCCAATAATATTCGACCGAGCTAGGACCTAGTGCAAAAGTTGATTGGTACATTAGAAAGCGAATCAAAGGATGACTTTTGAAGTCCAAATAATGCAGCTTCATCCTCGATCTGATCTTTCTCTTCCGCAGGACCCCCACAGGTGATTATTTTTGTCCAATCTGTTCAATTCATACAACAGAATACCTAGGACTGATAGAAAGTCAAAGACAGCCGAACATTGATGTTCAGATTCAGGACATACTAGTAGTTACTGTGTCAGCCTTCTCAAGTATATCGATGGCTATAGCTGCACAAGAGCCAGCAGTTTGCAGTTCTTAGCAGGATTCTATTCTTGCACCGAAACGGTAAGATTCTGGATGATCATTCCGTCAAGCGGAATTTTCCTACCTTTCAATGTGAGTCCCGAATTCATATGCTGATCCTGATAAATCAGGCAGCGACTAGTTGCGTAAGTTAGGCTGATGTGATTACAGATTCGAGAAATCCTCGTCTCCCCATCAAATGCTGTGAGCATTAAACTGATACGCGAAATTGGGAGATAGTTCCAAAACCTGGCAAGGTAACGAAATTATATCGGACATCATTTTCGAATAGTTTCAAACACCAAACCTACCACCGGTCAGTCAAGTCTTACCAGACTCGCTTTTTGCTGACCAGATGAAACGTTCCTTCGATCTTTTTTGGTGCTTCGCATGTCCTTCATCTAGTTGGCTACAAAAAGAGCTTTGAGCGTTAAATCCAAGGAATCATCTTCGAAGAAAGAACTGCCCTGAACTTGGCCCATAGTATGTCGAACGATTTGAAGATAGCGGTAGTCGGGATCTCAAGCATTTCAAATGGGACCGCTACGAGTTGGTTTCATTGCTACGGGAGAAGCCAAGAGCTTGATTATATGCGGGAATATCGACCGCGATGGTCGAGTGAAGATCGTCGTACGAGTGGTATAGGGAAAAGAAAAACATCTGCTCGATCCAACGGCAGATTTTTGTCGACATGAGAACGTTGAGGTTCGGCTAGGGCGTATAATGACTGACACTGACTGTGGATCCAAAAATGATTTTGGATAATCCTCTTCATCCCTTGATAGCAATTGGTACAGCTTGCCGACTTCGACGCTCGTTATTCTGCCGGAGCCGTGGGCGGCGGTCTCGTGCTAACTACCTATTGTGGTGACTCGATTCGGTTCTGGTGTGAACCAGTGCGATGCGGATTAACTCATATCAAGTCATTTCTGGTGATTCCCAGGCACCGACGCCCAGAATCTTAAAAAATGCTAGTAATCGACGGTGGTTTGAGCAGAACATGGATCTTTCTGACCTCTTCGAGACACATCACTTCAGCTATAACGACGAGCAATCTTATCCCGAGTCATTCTTCGCATCCATACCAGATCCACCGTTGCAAGCACTTTCTCTCATCAGAGACCATCTCCCTGCAGGTGTCATCCACTGGGAGGGCACCATTCACTGTGGCTTTCTTTTCCGCTTCCGGCATTTAGATCTACACATTGAAAGCGGCGGATACGCTTGTCGTCTCGCCCCTAGGTTTACTGTGGTCGGAAGATCGCCAAAAGCAGATACTCACCGAATCCTGGAAGCGGAATTGAAGAACATCGAAAAGGAGGATGCTGAAGCTCAGCGTTTTCGTCGTCGTCCCTCTGATTCATTTCATTTTGCCACTTTGGTTCTTCGGATGGTCGAAGCGACCAGTACATATCAAGCCCTTTCCAGGGCAGATTCCCCTCATAATTTCGATCTCGACAGCGTTGCTAACACTGCTCAAGACTTTCTCGGTCTTACTCCCACACAGATATGCAACGACATCCTTCCTGAATATCGTGTTGTCCACGTTGAATCCATCATTCGTAAAGATTTATCTCAACGGTTCTCAGATTTCCAGGACCAACTTCGCTCGAAACTTATGCAGCGTCCACTGGCTGAACTTCGAAAGTTCGTCCCTCCAGACCAACGACATGTTGGAGCTAGTCATCGAGAGGATTTTGTGGAATATATCGTCAAACCGAAACTTACGTTCCATGGCACACGTCCAGACCTGGTTCCATCTATTGTGCGGTACGGTTTTTTGAAGCCCGGCTCAATGCATCCACAAACTGGTACCCCTCTTCCTGTACGCTGTGGAAGCACCTATGGTAGAGGCATTTATTCATCTCCTAGCTCCGCGTTCTCTCTCGCCTATTCTGGCCTACAATGTGAGGCAACAAAGCCAGGCGGTATTTCTGGCTTAAAGCTGCTAGTCTGCGCTACGATCTTAGGCCGCCATGTACAGATGAGTCGAAATGACAATTGGAAGGAGCAAAGCAAACCCTATCCAGGATCAGACTCACATATTGCGAACAGTGGGCAGGAATATATTGTGTTCGATAACGCACAGATCCTTCCCTGCTATGTCGTACACCTGGAATGGATAAGTAGCTCGCAGGCGGATGAGTTTGTGTCGAATAAGCTGGGTAGGTCAGGGAAAAGACCTCGGATAGATCAGAACGACATTTCGTCTCCAGGTGATAAGCAACGATTAAAGGAGAACCGTTTGGCACAGGCAAGGAAGTTCTTCGCATATGGTTTTGGCCCAGTATCTGGATCGGATATCGTTGTCGAGGATATTGCAGATATTGAGGATGACGAGGAAGATTATGGGGAATATCAAACTGATCGTTTGGACAATGTAGAAAAGGTGGATATTTGGTCATATACGCTAGCTGGAGAGACAGAGAAAGACGAGTATAGTTCTCAGAGGAAGGCGCGTAACAGAAGCTCACGAACAGTGGAGGATGTGGATCTTTCGGACTAGGTTTTTCTTTGGCATTCCTTATACCACCTTGCATCATTGTACCCATTTTTTGCATTCAATAACCTGCCACCCTTGCAGAAGAAAAACTATATGTAGCGATATCTTGTTACAATGTGGTTACAATCTGTCAGTGAAACAACTTATACATATAAAGAACTTTCAAAGTTTCGAATTCAAGTACCAGCTAGTGTGCACTCCTTCACCACCTGACTTCTTCACGATTCCGTCTGCCTCCAACTTCTTCATATGCAGAGCAATACTGTGGGCCGCCGGAGTCCATAGAGATTCAGGATATCCTTGATAAATCTTGGAAACAATTGTCCAGGTCGTCCAACTTGATTCTGCATCCGAAGGTGGAGTGGTTTGAAGCACCTGAAGAACCTGGGCTTCTCGCTCCAACCTATGTTTGATGTAGGTTTCGATGAGTTTAGTGCCTTCAGGGACAACTGGGCCATGGCCAGGATAGAGCATTCCGTAAGTATTAGACTTGTGGTAATCTAACATCTTACGAAGACTGGAAATGTATAACTGGAGATCCTCAAAAACAGCTGTGCCTTGTCCCAAGACCGTATCAGCAGTGTATAATGCACGATCTTCAGGCATGAAAAGACATATCGAGTCGCGAGTATGGCCAGGAGTATGTAGAACACGGAGAGAGGTCGAAGAGTTCTTAAGCTCCTGGCCGTCCTGGAGGTCATGAAACACTGAGCGATCAGAGGCTGGAGTAAAGGAATTCGAGGGCAGAGAATGTATGATAGATGGAAGATCACTTCGCTCAGGTAATTCATTCACAGGAAGTGGAAATTTATGCAGTCGAGGAGGCGTAAAAGGGACGTCTGTCTTCCGTTCATCCCACAATCGACGTAGTAGCGCAAGAACAGAGGGAAGTCCGCCAACGTGATCTCCATGCCAATGGGAGATGATAACGTCGGAGACGTCGAGAGTGTCCGAGTTCTCAGGAGGTGAGGTCCCCTTTAGAGCCGACTCTAGGATGGGTACATATTCCTCTCTCCCTTCTCCGGTGTCCACCAAAATGTATGGCCTCTGTCGCCCGACAATATAAGTATTGGTACCTTCAAACGGTATCATTACATAGAAATACTACCGAAAAGATCTTTCGGCTTACCTTGTAAAGTGAATTTCCCGGGATTCTGGCTTTGGTGAGTAATCGGATACTAGAAGGCAAATAGTGCCAGTTTATACCTGTCCGAGGACTCTAATAATATTTGGACTAAGCTGATGAAGGTTTAATATGAAAATTCTGCTGTATTTCTCGATGCATACCTTTGTTATAGAGGCCAGGACTTCCAATGTCTCCATTATAATTACACAGTGAAAGAGAATGTCAGGATGATTGTGCGCTTATTTGATTCTGTAAGCGCTCGCCTCGAAGACAGTCCAAACAAGCCACATCAACTCTTCGTCTCGATTTTGACGACCACCGACCGACCAACACAACACTTCAATAATAATGGCCGACGTTGATATGGACAATGGCGACAGATTGAAGAGAAAGAGGTTCGTCTTTTTGTTCAAATCACTCTAGTCTCAGAACTTGAGTTTTTTCGTTATAGGTCCGGTTCAACTTCGTCAGTTGACGGAAATCTTCCGCCTTCCAGCCGTCGCAGGTCGACATCGCCTAGAAGCTCCAGGATCGACCTTGTCAAAGTAAATGACGCTGATCCCGTTCGTCGTGCTGAACGGGAACGGCAACTCGCAGCGCGTGTAGCTGCCATGGAACTTGAGAAGACCGACAAAACGAAGGAAAAGACTGCGGAGAAGGAATATGATGCAAAAGCAGAGTTTGCCAAGTTGTTAAGCACACGCTCTGGTGGAGTCTACATGCCCCCTGCGCGTCTGCGTGCTTTGCAGGAATCGGCCGCTGGCGACAAAACTAGTCAGGAATACCAACGCCTTTCCTGGGACGCTTTACGGAAATCCATCACCGGTATCGTGAACAGGGTCAATATCAACAATATAAAGTTGATTGTGCCAGAGTTGTTTTCTGAAAATTTGATACGAGGACGTGGTCTATTCGCCAGGAGCATCATGAAGGCTCAAGCATCGAGTTTGCCCTTTACACCGGTATTCGCTGCACTGGTGGCAATTATCAACACAAAGCTACCTCAGGTCGGCGAACTTGTTCTGACTCGGCTTATCAGTCAGTTCCGAAGGGCATTCAAACGGAATGACAAGGTGTGTATCTCCACATCTGAGTTTGTTATGATTTGCTGATCCTTAATTACTAGATTGTTTGCCACTCCACCACAACATTCATTGCTCACTTGGTGAACCAAGCAGTTGCGCATGAAATCATCGCACTTCAAATCCTTGTCCTCTTACTAGAGCGTCCTACCGATGATTCCATTGAAATTGCTGTTGGTTTCATGCGTGAAGTTGGTGCCTTCCTCGCAGAAAATTCACCGAAAGCCAATGCCACTGTTTACGAACGATTCCGCGCTGTGCTCAATGAGGGTTCCATCAGCCATCGTGTACAGTATATGATCGAAGTTCTCATGCAAGTGCGGAAGGACAAGTACAAAGACAATCCCATTCTTCCAGAAGGATTAGATCTAGTCGAGGAAGATGAGCAAATAACTCATCAAATACAGCTTGAGGAAGAATTACAAGTCCAGGAGGGGCTCAGTATGTTCCATTCGCTTTTTATCTTATCTTTTCCTTGTTGATATATCCTGACCTTGCAAGACATCTTCAAAGTCGATCCTAGCTTTGCCGACAACGAGGAGAAATATAAATCCATCAAGAATGAAATTCTGGGAGAGGATTCAGACGAGGAATCGGGGTCGGAAGAAGATTCCAGCGAAGAGGAAGAGTCTGAAGGTATTTATTCATGCGCTTTCGCGTCTTCGCTCTTACTAATGCTATGCTTTAGTGGAGGGGAAGGAAGGTATCGAAGACCAAACTGGAACCAACCTGGTCAACCTGCGTAGAACGATCTACTTGACCATCATGAACGCCCTCAATTATGAAGAAGCGGTCCACAAGCTTCTCAAAGTGCAGCTATCAGAGGGTGAAGAGGTCTGTGATGCATTGCCTTTCCGAATGCATCGATCGTTGATTTACGCTCGTCCAGATTGAGATGGTCAACATGATCATTGAGTGTTGTTCACAGGAACGGTCGTATTCCACCTTCTACGGTCTTATTGGCGAGCGATTCAGCAAACTCAATCGTGTTTGGACAGAATGCTTCGAAAGTGCATTCAGCAACTACTACAATACTATTCACCGTTATGAAACCAACCGACTAAGAAATATTGCACGCTTTTTCGGACACCTTTTCGCCTCGGACTCAATTTCCTGGATAGTCTTGGAGTGTATCAAAATTAATGAGGACGACACCACTTCTAGCAGTCGTATCTTTGTCAAAATCATGATGAACGAGATGATGGAGAGTATGGGGTTGAAGACGTTAGCGGATAGGTTCAAAGATGAGGAAGTAAAGAGAGCATGCCAAGGCATGTTTCCGATGGATGTTCCGAAGAACACTCGTTTTTCCATCAACTACTTCACGAGTATCGGACTAGGTGTGGTCACAGAAGACATGCGAGAATGGCTGAAGGTACGAAAATTTGTTTGCTGGCAAAACTTCTAAGTCATTGATTGCCATATCTCTAGAATGCCCCAAAATTGATCATGGAACAACGGCGGGCGATGCTCGAGCAAGAATCATCCTCAGACTCGGATTCGTCGTCCGAGGACTCATCTTCAGATTCGGATTCATCGGATGACTCTGACTCTGTGGATTCCAGACGTCGGCGCCATCGTTCTTCTACCCCCCCGGTCCGTCGTCGGCGGTCTCTATCTCATGATTCAGATGATTCTCGCGGGCCACCGAGAGGGAGAAGTATCTCTCGTACACCCCCTTCGCCTCGAAGTCGCCGACGCGACGATACTCCTCCACGTGTTCAGCGAAACGGTACTGGGGTTGGAAGGCGTGATGACTTTGGAGTCCGCTCTTCGCCTCCGCCAGGGTCCAAAAGTCGTTATCACGGTAAAAACGACTCCTCATCCGCCCTTCGTCGACGCCATTCTTCCACGTCTTCAAGGTCTCCTTCTCCTCCGCTTATTTCAAAGAGGAAACACTCTCGAACCAGGACTGATTCGCGATCTCGGTCTCCCCTTCGTCATTCTAAGGTTGATGCGAAATATTCGCGTTCCCCTCGAAGAGATAACCGCAGTGATCGCAAACGGAATGACTATCCGCCAGACAGAAATCATCGAGACCGAGAGTCCGATAGGCGGCGGGCCTCGCCTTCGTCTAGGCGCGACGCTCGTGAGTACGAACGGAGAAGGTAGATCAAGCCTGTGAGAACGGATTTTCGATTAGAATTGTCTGCTCTCATATGTAAGATTTTCCGCTTTTGCTATCTTATCCTGTTGTACAGTTGCCAAAACATTTATATATCGAATCACAATTCAGATCCTTTCGCGGTCAAATTTGCGGTCTTACAAGTATATTCGAATGCCAGAATGTCATAGCAACCAGTTATAAAAGCTGTGGGGCGTTGATTTTAACTTTCTTCGAGTTCTCTTTCCTTTCTTTCGCTCGCGATACCTCAATCTACACATTCTTTCCTCATATCTAATCAAGACCCATGTCGGACAATCATACCAAAGGAAACCTGAATTTTGCCGCTACGTACGTGTACTAAATCTTCATGCAGTTTTAAGTTGAGCTTATTACTTCGTAGCCGACATGGTTGGACACGAAACTTTACTTTGACTCCAGAGAAAGTCGCCACCATATCCTACGCTACATTGGAATCTGTTCTCGAGCTTAATACATTGAAAATCAGAGCAATGTCTCTACGAATCTTCATTGAACATCCTCCTGCGTCGGGTAGTTTTGTAAAGATCCGACCGTGGAAGGATGATGGTACTCTACAGTCCATCCTAATGAAAACCTTTTTCGAGGACCGCATGAAAGCTGGTACTACAACTAATCTGGACATTCGCGACGGAAACATTCGTGAGGATATCGGCGACGGAGGCAAGGATGGAAGTATTGGAGCTAAAGAGTGGCTCAAAGCTCATGGATTGACGAAAACCAAAAGCAATAACCTGAATCAATCGGTAGGAGGTGATTCTCAAGAGCAGGAAGTATGTGTATGTTATTGTGCAGGTTTTTTCGACTGATCTTTTCTAGACTGAAATCCAAGCTGCAGCGCCCACGGGAGGAGCTTTCTTTTCCGCATTTGGATTTGGCAAACCATTCATAACTCCAACCCCTCCAAAATCCGATGAGGATGCTTCCGAAAATGATAATCGTTCGGTTGAAGCTCCTGATCAAAAGTCGAAAACTGAAGAAGACATACTTCGCGAGGTTCGTTTTTACATGTCCGTAGTGAGAGAAACTCAAAGAAACATAATTGATTACAGAGAGGCTGGGGCCCTCCTTTGATGCGTCGTCTGACAAACCGCAACTTGAAGTCACGTAAATCCCAAGCTCACATAGAAGAAAAGGATATCCAGGAGGAAGGCGACGGTGAAGAAATTGAAATTCCCGAAGCTGAAGAGGCGAATGGCGGAGCTCGACCAGAAAAGAATGTACGCTAACTTGCTTGTTGCAATGTTTGTAACTAACATGGAAATGACATCTACAGGGTCTTTGGCGCAAGCACAAAAACAACACCTTTCTTGGTAGTGGAAAGAAAATCAAGAAGAATGGAGTAGAGATCATCAAGACTCCTTCAGATGCACTTAAACCTGCACCAGCATCGCCCTCGAAGGAGACCATAAACCATCTTTAGGTTCGTCCCTTTCTTTACGACCATACTCTTTACTTTATTTTCCTTTCTTATGATACTTGACACGTTTAATTCAGTGTGAGCTGACTGATAGTCTGGGGTTTATGTTGTAAGACTTCAGTATTTTGAGCTGTATTTTATTCGTCCCCATCCACTCCCTACTCGTACTTCAATGTATTTAGCCTGCTGTATCACGTACTAATTTCTGCACTGATACTGTGCCAGAATGCACATCGTGCAGCTTGTGCGTCAGTGACATTTTCCATGGCAAGAGCCCCAGGATGAAGAAGAATACGCGGTCCACCGGAGGTGGAATTTGTCACAGTCTTGAGATCAAAGAGAAATTTCAATGAAAACACCAATGTCGAAGGGGGAAGGGGGACTTACTGTCCAAGCTGCCGCATCGGTAGCATTCGGATCCTGAGCAGTGACGAATGACGCCCAATACTGTTGCATGGCTACAAACAGGGCGGAATCATTCCCACTGAATCCTGAAGCGGAGTCGAACAGTCCCGTCAGGTCTGCTCCATGGTCGGAACCCTGGTCGGGGTTGTCATAGCTGCATGAGAGTAAAAAACGGGTTGGTTTACAGGAAACATACGAGTAAGTCCCTAACTTACTGATATTGGAAGGAGTTGAATCCCTGTCTTGTGGCAGCCGCAGCAATCATCATTCCAGTGCATATATATCTAGCTTCGCCGTACATCTGCTGGCCCTGAAGGCTTAACGAGTTATCATAGTCGGTCAAGGGATAAAGCTCCAAAGCTGCTGTGAATGACGCATTGGAAAGGGTAGGCCATTGTCCCGCTAGGAAGTTGTAGACTGTTGTCTCCGTGGCGTTCGGTTCGGAGGTGTTCGCGGCTGGGTTGGGCAACTCGGCAGACCAGTTTGCGCCTTCGTCCGTGTTAGATCTGGAAGCAAGTTTGATTTCAACGTGTAAAGTAAAACTGTTTTGACTTACCCAAATAATACGGGAACCTGAGAAAATGCTCCACTGGCAAACGCTTCAACCGGTCTAGTAGCAAGGAAACTACCGTCGATGCAAGGGGCAAAAACAAACAACGTCGAGGTCCGATTTTTCAACACCTGGGTCCCAGCGGATGCTATAATGTTAGCGTCTGCTGCCGTGAGACAGGCCATAATATCAGATGATGAAGAGCAACCACTGTCGGATTATTAGATCCATAATAAGTGTATGGTACGCGAGGATCGAAAGAAAAACATCTTACGCGGAACTAGCAAACAAGTCAAAAACACCATCGAGATAATCGCTGTCAAAGTCAGGCATGAAGCTTAACGATGAACTATCGCCCATGGAGGCACGAAAAAGGCCCTCTTGATCGCCTCCATTTGCTATGAGCTGTGAATATCGAATGTTACATCTTAGAACGGTGATGATTAGATTCAACATTGACGTACATGGAACATCGTAGCCCCGGCTCCAGCAGATTCTCCCCAGATGGTGACTTGACTGAAAATATCAGATTCGTCAGAGTGCTCGCAGCAGAAACTGCAGCATACTGAATACTTACGTCGGATCTCCGCCAAAGCTGGATATATATTTTTGAACCCATTGCAGACCAGTGCGCTGTGACGAGATGAGGATCAATCGACCGAAAGGGTTCTCAAAGTCGAGGCTGTATACCTGATCAAGCATCCCAGCATTTAGCGACCCATTTGCCACTGCGAAGGTTGACCCGGCTAGAAATCCGAACTGCCCCAAACGATACTCGAAAGACACGAAAATCATTCCAGGCGAAGGCGCAGCTTGCATCAACGGAATCGCATTAGCTCGACTGTTTCCGGTTTGGAATCCTCCTCCTTCAAAAGGCGCAAAGATGAGATGAGCCAGAAATAGCACAAGAGATGAAGAAGAAATTGGTCATATTTTGGGTGTGAGCATACAGAAAATGAAGCCAGGCACAAAATTAAAGAAAAGCGGGTTCCCGAACAGAAGTGATAAGAAAAGAGAGGTACTGACCATGGAACCACACCATGACCGGTAAACTCGAATTTGAGATCGCACCCGAGGGTATGTAGACCTAATTCATATCGAAGTAAGAACAATACCCATTAGTAATGCGAGAATCGAACAGCAGATAACTCACGTTTGCGAATAGACAGTCTTCCGATGTACCTGCAACCACGGTAGATTGAGGAACAGGAATGCATGCATTACCAAACTGCGGTCCGTGAAGCCACCATCAGCAACTGCATGAGAAATGAACCATGTTCAACACCTACCGCGCTAGCATTAACCGTTCCAAGCTGTGTCGTCGGAGGGAATACTGGAGCTTTCCATCTGAATTCGCCGGTAGGAGGCTCAGCAAAACGAACTCCTTTGAATGAGGTTACACCTGTGGTTGAATCTTCGACACCGATGAATGTTCCATCTACACAATACACGATATACGTTTAGGCATTTCGTTCCGAACAATTCAAAGACAGACTGGTAGTGGACGTACAATCGAGCTCAACAGCAGCCTGTGCGGCAACGGTTGAAAGATACACGCTGCAGAGCGCGAGAAGAGCAATGAAAGCTAGCATGATGCAGATTTTGTTGAATGTATACAAGTTCTATTATATTCGCTTTTCCTTGTACTTATAGGCTGTAGTGACTTTGTCGCGTCAGCTGAACTTGTGGATTTTTTGAAAATAGATTTTCACAGTCCCGTGCTTACGCGTGGGTGTAGGAAGACTTGTGAATTTCAACTCGTGGAGCACCGTATGAGGCGGAGGAGGTGATTCTCGAAGTCGGAGAAAGATTGGAGAATCGCTATAAATGAATGACTAATATTAAGAGATGGTTGAAAGGAAAGAGAAACCGGGAAGCAGGCAAGTCATCCGCGTTGGTTGTGTTTCGTCTACGCAGACCGTCGGAGTGTTTATTAATGATGAGTATAGAAATACGGTGATTCCCGAACGATTAACGCACCGAGGTCTGTATGTTTGTTAGTCAAAGCTAATGTACGAGGTTATTAGCTATGGATGGTATATAAGATACAATGAGAATACTACGGATTACTTTATGCCTCAAATCACCCTCTTTGGGGCGACGGGACCTACCGGACAAGCACTCATTCGGGAAGCACTGCATCAGGGCTATACCATCGTTGTCTTTGCTCGTAGCCCAGAAAAGCTGGACTTAGAATTGAGGAAATCGAGAGAAATAAGCATAATACAAGGTTTATTTCACTTTCATTCACTATCTGAATATGAATATCGAAATTGACTTATTATTTCTAGGAACTTTGGACTCCTACTCTGCCATCCAAACCTCCCTTCACAACTCCGTCGCTGTTTTCATTCTCCTTGCGCCTTCGAACGGACTCCCCCGATGGGCTGGCGGCTCCTCTTCAGCATTGACCGTAACCACCGGCTACCGCAACATCGTCCGTGCCATGTCTGAACTAGGGATAAAGCGACTTATAGGCATAGGAACTCCCTCGCATGTTGAACCACAAGATGGGTTTAATCTTGGATTAGCAGTGGCTGTACCTTTACTGAGGTTGGTGGCTCCGAAGGTGTTTGAAGACGTTATAGAAACCGGAAAACTGTTGAAAAGTCTAGGAGAAGAAGAAAATATCGATTGGACGTGGCTTCGAGTTTCACTTTTGTACAATGAACTTGGTGCTAGGGAGAAGAAGTATAACCTGGGGTTTATAGGCCAAGGAGGAAGATTTGTACTTCCTAGTCTTTCAAGGGAGGAACTTGCAAAAGCTTTGTTGGACGAAATGGAGGATAGAAAGTGGGTGCGGGTTATGCCATTCTGTTGGAGTTGAAGCTTAGAATTGAGTGTTGAGTGTGATATTGGTAGAGCGACTTGTAGTCTAACACTGCACGCAAATTCCTATTATTCTGGGTATGGGAAGCCAGGGCCCCTGAAAATGCCGCTAGAGCTCTCATCCAATTTTGACGTGATGGTATTATGCTAAAGGCCGAATTCTTGCCATTTTGGGACAACACATGTAGAGTACCAAAGAGCCGGAAAATACTAAATCACTAGCAGGTATGGTGCCGAAGGGCTGAAAATTCGACACATAAAATCGAAGTACATTATCCATTGAGCGGGGATCCTCCAAAGACTCAAGAAGCGCACTAAGACCAGTTACCTGTGGTTATTGATTACATGGATAATACTGTAGCGGTTGTGAACGAACCGCGAGTATTTCCTTATCTCTACAAGCTTTGCTTGACCCGTGCCTTCGGCACGGGCAGGGGACAGTGACTTTTAACAACACATATAATATTGATTGTATTAAGCCAATACATTATTCAAAAATATACAATATAATTTAACAGCACTAAACTCTAATCAAGCAAAACCTCAGGATAGACAATGTTCTGTGTTATGCACTCTGTATTTCCTGTAGATTGCTCTGAGTAAATAAAACACAAACTTATAAGTATATAACATACCTTCAGGAAAAATTGTTTTGACTCCTTGCTTTGTTGTAGAGCGAGAAAGAGCAACATAGAGTTGACCATGAGTAAATACTGGGGATTGAAGGTTCAACCCAACTGTTTTAACTGATTGCCCTTGAGACTTATTGATGGACATTGCAAATGCTAACCTCACAGGAAACTGGCGTCTTTGAAAGACAAAAGGTAAATCAAGATTGGATGGGCTGAGTGTAATACGTGGAATCAATATAATCTGGCCTGCATTATCTCCACCCAGTATTCTAGCCTCTAGTACTCTTGCTGTACATCGGGTAAGGATTGCACAGGTTCCATTACAAACTCCAGCTGATGGATCAAGATTCCTAAGAACCATTATTGGTGCACCAATCTTTAACTGTAGTTGTGACAGTGGCAGGCCAGAACCATTGATATTGTGAAGGAATTCCTCAGGATACTGAGAATCCCCATCTGCTGCTTCATCTATGACAGCCTTGTCTGCACTATGATAAGTATTGATATTGCCACTCAATGTATTTAAACACATGAGATTGGTTTCATCAACAGTATCATTTCGTGGGCAGAGTATAGTGCGCTCTGAAAACCATGAATCAACATTATCTGCTGCACAGTCAATAACATTGAGATTTGGATAAATGGCAGAGATCAAGGAGTCAACAGAGTCCCCACACTTCATAATAGGGTCAAGCTTTATTTGGCTTTCTGGACCATTAATTGAACCATGTCCAACCTTCAGTAACCACTCTGCATACTCTTTGTCCTCTGCTGTACCACTACTTAATCTTTTATTTTCTTTTAGATAAAGGATCTTTATGTCACGCCATAAATAAGATCGCTGGATACACTGACCCACAATTTGCTCTCGGTGTCCTTTCCGGACCACAGGAAGTATTTGCTGAAAGTCTCCTCCAAAAACAACTGTAACACCTCCAAATGGCTTGCTAGGGGTGTCCCTAATGTCTCTCATAGTTATATCCACAGCCTCTTGACAATACCGGTCCTGCATTGGAACTTCATCCCAAATAATAAGACTGGTCTCACGCAGTAGTTCACCCAGATCAGAGTTCTTCTTGACAGAGCATAATTTTCCTTCATATATTTCAATAGGAATCTTAAATGTGGAATGAGCAGTTTGCCCCTTTGGGAGTAAAAGAGCAGCAATCCCTGATGAAGCACAGCACAATACAATCTTTTCATCTCCACGCAATGCATAACAGAGTGTATTATATGTAAATGTTTTTCCAGTTCCAGCTGGACCATGGAGAAAGAACATCTGAGGGTTATTCTCATATATTGCAGCTTTAATTGTATTGAAGGCCTCTGCTTGTTCTCTGTTCATCTTTGCAATATTCTCTGATGCTCTTTGCTGTTGTTCTTCAGCATGAAAGGCACGCTGCTCTCGTATCAACCTATTGCCTTCAACCCCTGCCCAAAATTCATAATTAGGAACTGGCATGCCCAGAAAACCTTTTAATCCATCATGTACTCCTGCATGGAAAAGGATTTTATCAATAAGATATAAACCATAATCTTCAATTTGATCCTGTGTTGGGTTGGAAATAATCCCTGAGGTCTGTAAATGGTGGTTGATATCATCACAGATGTGTTCTTTGAACTGCTCCCACAGTAAAAAAGGTTGAGCAGGACAGCAATCTTTAAGAATTGTTGCAAAGAGTGAATGGAGTGCAGATCCAGATTGCATATGTCTTGCATCCTCTAGGCAGTCCTTCCACTCAGAATCACTCTGCAAAAGCCCACAGGCCAAACATGCTTCTTGGTGTGTAGGATATTCCACTCCTTCATAAGTACGTAGATCTGCAAATGATGTAGCACCTTTGACAACTGTAAGCAGCAGTCGAATATAAAACCTTTTGCCAGCTGCAGGGTGAACAAAATACATCTGCCCAAGAGCAGCTTTACCCTCACGAATCTTCCATCTTTTTGTAGTTTTTACCCAGACCCATTTTGTAGGAAATTCCTGTACAAAAGTGATTGTGCAACCATTACTGCATGTTCAGGATCATCCTCAGCCTTTTTTCTTCTCTGCTGCATTAACTTTGAAGTAAGCTGTAAGTGTGCTGTCTTTTGACCCAACAGCATGAAGAACCTCCTCTACTGGTGCATCAGCATCAAACACTACAAATTGCCCAGCTTCTGTATGTACTGCAAGGCGGACAACATTTGGGATTTCTTCATGCATATCATAATGAAAAAGCCTCCAAACTGATTCAGAGGCAGATACATAACGGGAATCTATATATTGCTGTATTTCATCTTTATTTTTCCCAATTGCCATGGTTGTACAATCATGGCCTTTGTAAATGTATTTATGAAGGTATTTGAAAGCTTTTATGGAAGTGCAACACTCTAAGTTGGCATGTGATTTGAGCTCCATCAAAGCCCAAGGATTATGAGGTACAACCCATCTGTTATCAATATCAATTTCTATGCCATTGACCTTTTTCTTGCAAAGCCTTCCATTCTTGGGTCTAGCATAAAGGGTATAGCCATCCTCTGACAAAACAGTATGCTCTTGGAATACCTTAGGATAACCCTTGGAGCATTTTGAATCCTTCATACAGGATGCACTTGGGTTGAGATCACCACATGGTGTATGAATCATCAGCTTTTCAACCAACATGAATAAATTTGGATGTGTTTCAGGATCAGGCAACTGAGCAGAGATTACTTTGTCAATCTGATGAGCCTCTTGATACTGTGATTGGGGATAGAGAAAAATAAGAATGTGTATATGAGGTAGTCCTCGCTTCTGAAATTCAATTGTGTAAACACGGCCTCTACACTTTCCAAAACACCCTTTGTCAATAGCCCTCAAGATGATCTGTACTTTTTCACAAAAAACTCTGGCAACTAAATCAGGTCTGTCTTGTGCTGTCTGTCCGGGAAGGAGAGCCTCTTTAATCTCAGGTGCATTTGGATCTGCAGTGATTGTCAGAAATAGATCAGGTTTTCCAAATGCTCTTCCTAAGGCAATAGAATCTTGATAGAGCTGGAACATATGTCTTGATCCTCCAATATAAGAAGAGGGTAAGATAACTCGTTGCCCTATATCTTGCAGCTGAACATCTCCTGAATGAACAGCATCTACTAAACCACTGTAAACCTCAGCTCTGAGTTTCTTCTGATTGCGTGCAAGCCAGGATAAGCGTGACTGATCAGTTTGGGCCCATGCATCAACAATATATTGCTGAAAAAGATTTTTGGCATAGAACAGATGGTTTGATTCAATCTCTAGATTGCGTTGATGAAGGCGATATGCATAGTACTCCATCTGGGTAACATGATCATCATTAGAGGTTGGTTCATTAGGTCTATCTGCATATTTGATATTTAGGTGCCATCCTAGTTCACCTCTGGGAAACAGTAAAACATAATGTAAAGGTGCATATGCAGGATTGGTTTCATATATACGTTTCAGTGGCCCCTCCTTACATTGAAGGATAATATCTCGATGATCTGTGGCAGTACCTGGGCCTGGAAGAACAACTGCAACCTCATCAGCTGATGGCATATTATATCTCCTAGGATCATTTGTATCACTGAAATGCAGTTTGATATAAGCACCATTTAGGGAATTTGGAGCCTGTGCCTGAAGGTTTTGTATTCTCTGGTATGCTGATCTGTAGAGATTCACAAAGTTATTATTGCGGTGAAGGCAATCAGATATTGTTTGCATAACAGATGACAGTAACCCAGTACCATGATGTCTGTTATTGGCTAAGCGCTGCTCTAAAGCAGTCTCAGGTGCAACTATGTAAAGCTGTGCATATACTGGGGGTTTGTCACCCTCAGGCAAAAGGGAGCCTAGAGAATGCCAAAGTGCACCCTTAATTTTAAACTGCCTTGGCCCAGTATTTGGAAGTTCAGGATCATTCTGTGCTTGAATCTTAAAGCCCAATGATACAAAAGCAAAAGCAGAATTATAACTCCTTATGTTGTCTAAAAAGTGCTTTGAGTTATGATCAACTCCAGTAAAGAGATTCCTGATTTCAATAGGTGGACTTTGTAACATAGGTAGCTGAATCTTCCCTGATTTGCAGCATGCTCCAAATTTAGGATTTATTACAGAGGAATGTGTAAGTCTCTCTGCTTGCCAATGCAATGCACCACAAAATGGACACTCTATATCCATTTTTCCCAAAGAACAGAAGTTATAAATCCGATCATTCTCAATAGGCTCATCTGGAGCATCATTTTGATGTTCATGATCTCCCACATCAATTTCTTGCTGTTGCAAGTGCTGCTCATGCACCTCTTGGGAGTTGTGCATCACATTTTGCAACTGTTCATGTTGTTGGTGCATGTCATGGCCTTCTGGTGTGAGATAGCCAGGACCTGGTGGAAGTCTCTGGCTATTCTCAAAGTCATCTTGTGGAGGATCATTATTCTCATGCTCATGGGTCAGCCTTTCTGGATTAAATGATATAGATTCTGAAAGTAAAGATAGTCAGCAATAAATAGTGTAATATAGAAAAGAATGTATTACAGATATGACTTTGGGCTCTTCTATGATTCTGTCTCAATGTTGGTCTTGCAGGGTGAGGCTGTACAAATGCTAGTTGAGCTTGTAGCTCAGCAGGTAAGTGAGGAAACTACCAAGAGAATAAATGAGCCTTAAAATCTCTAAATAAGTATGCTAATACCTGATTTTGATATGCCAAATTTGATGGTCCTGCATGGGCATTCTGATTCTGATTATGAAGAGACTATAAGGTAAAGATATTGATTGGTGGCCACAGCACTATGTATTTGAATTTTTACACCTACAACTGCTTGATTTGAAGTACGGCCACAGCCACGGCCCCGTGTTGGTAGTAGTGGAGGTAAATTTCTGAGTTGATTAGCAATTCCTTGAGTCAATTGAAACTCTTGGCCATTATGGTTGATTACTTGAAATAGATCATCTTGTGAATGCTGGGAAGGTACATAATTTTGAGGTATATTGAGTTGGAATGGTATTGGTCCACCATGTGGTGATGGTTGAGGTGTATGTCGATTTTCAGGGCTGCCTAGGGTACGTGTTTGTCATTCCCTCTCACGATCAGCATTTTGTTGTCGATGTTGAGGTGTATTGGGAGGTGACTCAGAATCCCTTAAAGTGAGAATAGTAGTCAGAGCCTGCACACAGGTCAATAGCTTGTAAGAAACCAAACATTTTATCTGCAGTCAAATTTCCTCTATCAGGAACTTCAATTATAGTGTGAAATTATAGTAGAAGATGGGAAAGGGAAACAAAGGAGAGCATAATTATCATGCAATGCATGCAGCAAACATGCAGCAAACACATTGCAAGCTTGAAGTAATGTGTGAGAAAAACCTAAGTCAACTCAGCAAACATGCAGCAAACACGTCGCAAGATTGTGTATTGTAATGTGTGGGAAAACTTAAGTTGCCGCTGCCGCCGCAGCACTAAAACGTTGACAGTTTTGCTGACATAAATAATGACTAATAAGAAAAAGCGCTGGTTTAGGTGCACCGCCCTAATTTATAGTATAGGATATATGACAAATCCTTCATATCTTATCAGTATGCTCTATGCCCTATGCCGAATCTCGTATATTTCTACTTATGGACACCCTATGCACTCATACAGTATATAAGGCGACGCTCATGTATTCGTTACCTTGGGTTCTCTCGAAATCTACCCCAGTTTACAACGGTTATTGCCTGAGCACCTACTTTGTCCCCCATCTCTCGTGTCATGTTACCGTGATCCCACGCTAGCACTACATATTTTTAACCCTCAACAACTGCTTTCTACTCTCTAAAAACCCCTCTCGACATCGTCCCCTATGGCAACCTCCTCGTCTGATCAACGCTGACCCCGATTTGGACAACAAAAATCTCGACAAACTTATCTTCTCACCTCTTACAACAAATGTCTACTGCAACTATCCACAACACCCGTTACAACCTTTGATGTCCCGATCAGTCTCAGCAACAGGGGACTTCAGTCAGTGCTGCCAGTGTCAATGATGAGACACAGGCTCAGCATCATCCTATCTTATATAACGAGGCCGCTCAAAGCAGAAGGATGACCCTGAAAGGGGATGGAAATACTCCATCAGATGTAGAAAGTGTTGTTGGCAGTCTAAAGGACAAACAACACAAGTCAGTTGAGCCTGAGGGCAATATGCTCACTGATGATGATGAAAACCCAAATCAATGGGTTCAGGTTGGTGCTTGTCGTAGAGCCACCAGTCTAGATAGTAGTCAATTGAATAAAATTCCATTGAAATCTGTCAAAGTTAAGCATGCGAAACCCGGATACAGTGCAAAGAAAGCACCCATAACCATCACTATGGCTCAAGGAGCAGCCATTCAAGAGGCCAAAAAAGGGCTTTCTCAAGCTCAGAAGAAGAAGATTGCTAAATGGATGAAAATTGTTGAGCAAACTCCCACTTGGGACAATGCTGAGAATAGTACCAAGTCTGAGGTATCCAATGGAGAAGGACCCTCTACCACTGACAAAGGAAAAGGCACATACCCAGAGAATTGGGGTGCTGTAGATCTTTCTGATGTTGATATGAATCAGCATCAGGAAGCCCTGAACAACTTCAGGGAAATCCGTAAGACTAAAGAACAGCCTGTGAAACAGAAACCAGTCAATACTGTTCTGTCGGAAAAGCCTAAGAAAAAATCCAAGCATTGCACTGGATCTGAAGCACTTACCAACTTAGTGGAACATCACATCAGAGATATTGTTGAGCAATGCCCAAGGCAAAAAGCCCTGGCGAGTAAGAAACCTCAACCAGATATTGATAGGATTGTACAGCCAAGCCAAATGTTGGCCCCTACCAATCATCTGTTCAAACTGCTAGCTCCGAGCAAGTACAAGAGACATGCTAAGAGCCATCAGAAGGGTCAGGGCAATCCTGGGGGACCATCTGATCCTTTGAGCCCCTCTGGTTTGGATTCGAGTTCTTCTTCGGAAAATAGCAGTTCATCATCATCATCATCCAATGAGGATGAAAATGATGAAGGAAAGGAACATCAAAAGCACCATAAAAAGCGGAAGTCTCACAAGAGACAAAAAATGTTGCTGAAGCCGGATCCACCCTCAGAGGCCTATGACGGTTCAGTCGATGTCAGGGCATTCATTAAATTTGTTACTGAAGGTACTGCCTATGTTCATGATGGTCATGTACCCAACCGTGTTCTGAAATTGTCAAAGTACCTGAAGGGTAAAGCATATCAGTTTTACTTGACTATGGTTGCGGACTCTCCATTTGATTGGAGATTGAAGAACTTCTTTACAGAGCTGTACAATTATTGTTTCCCTCTGACTTACCATTTGGATCAGCGGCGAAAACTCAAACATTGCTTCCAGAATGATAAGCCTGTTAGGGAACATTTAGCTGAATTAAACGATCTGTTTAATACAATTGGTCTAATGGATGAGTGCGAACAAGCTCACAAACTCTGGTCCAGTCTCAATAAGAAGATCCAGAAGGGTCTCTGGAGAGAAAAACTCAATCCAGAGTTATCCAGCTATGAGGAGATTGCAAGCACAGCTGAACTCATTGAGATTATTGAGAATGTTGATCCTGGTGATGAGCCTAAGAAACCGAAGACTGGCAAGTCCGAAAAACCCACCAATACCTCTAACAGGAAAAATGGTGGTTACTCAGGGCAGTCCTCTTCTGGGAAAGGCAAGAAGAATCAGGATAATTCTACTCACTCAAAGGGGAAATTTGGTTACAAAAACCAGAAGAATAAACTCCAGTCTCAGCACCGAGATCTCACTGACAAGGAGAAAGATGAGTATCGTGCTGCAGGAAAATGTTTCTGATGTGGTGGTCAAGGACACATGGCCCGCCAATGTCCTGAAGGAAAATCTGTACCTTCTACATCCTCACATGGTCCACCTGGAATGGTGAGTAATCATATCAGTATTGGTGATTCAGAACATCTCCGAAATCTTGCTGAGACTACAGAGGAATTGACGGAATTAGGGATTGGGATGATGAATCTTGACCTAAATGACTTGTTCAATGAGGATACAGATGCATGGACTAAAGTATCATACCATGATTCAGAAAGCTTGAGTCATGACTCAATGCCAGATTTGGAACCTATTAGTGACTCGGAGTCTGAGCACAATAGTGATTGCATGAGTTTCGAACCCTCGAGCACTGATAATCTCGAGTACTTACCCCCGAAATCCAAGAATGGTCATCAAGGACCTTGGATGTACAAGTCACTCAATCACCTGAATCATGGGTATGCATTGCAAGAACTCCTGCAATGTATTGGTGACATGCTGGCCCAATGGGCAATGTATCTGCTTGATATCGCAGCATCTTATCCAACTGACTTGGTGCACAAAAAAGATAACATCGGTCAATTCTATGTGTATCCAATTAGTGATACTCAATATTGTGTCAGTGATTCAGATTATTTTGACTCACCATATCAGGATATGGACGAAATTGAGTGGGTCTATGTACAACAAGCCCAACTCAAGGATTCCAGATTTGCACTCCCATATTGGTATGCTGTTGAATGTGCTAAGAAAATGCACGTCAGGCTTAATTCAAAGAAGTTTGAGGTGTATAAATTCTATCAAATGCACTCTACTTACATTGAGGGCATTGAAACTTGGCTGTCCAATAGACAAACCAATCCCTGAAACACACTTGAAGATGTGTTGAGTGACTGAAGGATCACTCATTTCGCAGTTAGAAGCTACAATTCTGACCATTATCAAATTCATGATCTGGTACATGAGTTCAAAGTACTCTTACCGCAAAAGTACATGCAAATTTTTCACTTTGACCTCTCCCGATGGTATCAAAAACAACTTGTTCGTGGATACCAAGGGATCTGAGAAGCCTTGGATGAGTCTCCTGAAGACTCAGAATGCGCTTTTGGATGTCTGTTTGACCCTATTGAGGATATCAGCACTTGAAGTTCCCATGCAGATCAGTGGCCATCTATTGAAATCAATGGTGTACAAGTCCCTCAAGGGACTTATCCTGCTATTCAATGGAATGTTACAATGACGAAGAATTTCTTGCGTCAAATTCCCAAATCATTAGTTGCGGTGGTGAAATTGAATGGTCATCCAGCTTGAGCACTGATTGACACAGGCTCATTAGGTGATTTCATATCATCTCCATTTGCTGATCAGCTTGTAATTCAAAAGATGGAGTTGACGAAACCATTACCTTTGCAGCTTGCTGTCCAAGGGTCTTGATCAAAAATACATTGGGGGGTGAAAACCCAGTTCCAATACCAAGGAATATCTGAGCAATGCTACTTCGACATAGCAAACCTATCAAGTTATGATATCATACTCAGTACCCCATTCCTGTTTCAACACAAGGTCATGGTTGGTTTCAATGATGCTAAGGTGATCATTGGAAGCACCAAATCCTTACCCATTCAAGGTGAAAATGTTGCGAAACTGTCTTCTCGTGCTATGGATCTCTATCAGGACCAATTGGAATCTGTACAAAAAGAATTAGTTGAGTACACTAAACCTTTGTGCAGAGCAATGGCAGAAACTGACTTACCACCTCTCAGAGCCATCAACCATACAATCCCGCTGATAGACAAGTCAAAAATCTTGTCTTGGCGTCCATCCAAATGTCCCAAAAAGTTTCGGAGCCAATGGGCAGAGAAACAGGATGTCTATCTGAAATCAGGTAGGTGGAAGATGACTAGTTCAGAAAACACTGTACCAATGACGTTGATTCCCAAACCAGGAAGTTCAAAGATGCGCATTGTGGTGGATCTTCAAGCACGGAATGCCAACACAAAGAAATTATCATCGCCGATGCCAGATATTGAAGGCATCAAATGATGAGTTGCCCGTGCAAAGTACCAGTTGATTATTGATGGAAAAGATGCATACGAACAGATATGGATTGTACCTGAACATGTACCTCATTCAGCGGTCACCACTCCTGATGGAAACATGGTGAGTCTTGTTATTCAACAAGGTGATTGCAATGTGCCCGCAACTTACCAAGCTCTGATGAATTACCTTTTCTCAGAATATATTGGGAGATTTATGGACGTCTACCTGGATGACATAGTCATCTATTCTGAGTCTCTAGAGGATCATGTTAAACATGTTAAATTGATCATTGATATTCTCAAGTGAGAGACTTTACCTTAGTGAAGAAAAACTGAACTTCCTGCCAAAGGAGTTCAAAGTACTTGGTTGTATTATCAATGATAAGGGTATCCGGATGGATCCACACAAAGTCGACACCATCATTTGATGGCCAACACCCACTAATCGCGATCTGCTTCATGGTTTCTTGGTGTCATATGTGTGGTGACAAAGGGGGAAAGCACAGAGAAGGCACAGGCTCGAAGCACAAACCGAAGTGAGGGGTGGGGCTAGCACCACACACGAAGGCTGAAAGATAAAATGATCAAGACGGCAGTGATAGTGCAGGGGCTAATCACTAGGGTCGCACAAGGAAAACTAGTTCCAAAGACCAAGTAAGTATATTGAAGGTAAACGATGATACAGGTACTAACCTAGTTCCAAAGACCAAGAGGTCAAGATGGGGAACTAGGTGTCAGCTACTGTACTATATATACAAGGGTTCGGATGAGTAAGCGACAGCGTGGGAAGCCGATAGAAGTGTCTGGAATGTGATGGAAGGTTCTGACAAGTGATAGATGGAAATAAAAGGATATGGAAACATGGAGAAGGGTTCAGGTAGTCACAAAGGTAAAGGAAAGAGGGAATGTAGGAGAAAACAAAGTAAGTACCGTATCCTGTATGGCATGTCACGACAATATGTATGCGAATCGAGTTATTCTGTGATTCCGCGATCCATTTACCTACTTTGTGAAGAGTTCCTAAGCTCAGGAATCCTTTGTTATCTTTCCTCATCATTATTGGATGAGTACTATACCTATTATATCCCTTCCTTTGTTCTTTACTCCACAAGCTAGTCTATTCGGAGTTAGTATTGCTTCGCGACGCTTATGTAATGCATAGTATAAAGCTACAACATCGAATAGGTAGTTCTGTAGTTTTAATATTGACTTAGATCTGCTCTCTCTTCATATTACAGATGTTCACTATCTGTGATACATTCTCAACACAGCTCTGACATTCCACGAAGCAACCTTCACAAACTGATGCTGCTACTACCTTCATATTGGACCATCGACGTGTTGAGAGCACTACCGATAGTAGTGTCGATGTCCAACTACCTTTCCATAACTCCACGAGGGAATTATCCCCTCGCATTCCCAACCAATTCCGCAATCATATTGCGATCATTCTGCGATTCCGGAGTTGCACGATCTTAACACTTGGGATTGGTAGGATATCTTGCCGATGATATTGGTCTTGTCCGAATTCCGATGGGGCACTTGAGTACCATCACCGGCGATACTGTACCTTTTTGTTGGACTCATGTTGAGCAACGAGCATTTGAAAACGTGAAAAGACTCACCAGTGGGGCTCGGGATCATCACTGGGTTCCACTTGATTATACAGATGATGCACCACCAGTATGGATGATCACTGATGGTTGTGCCATGGGAATAGGTGGCGCTGTTTGTCAAGGTCCATCATGGAAGGATGCGAAGGCAGCAGCCTTCTACTCCACAAAATTAAACCCAGCACAACAAAACTACTGTAAGAGGTCGATGTCGACACACAAAACCACAAGCGGCTAAGTGTCTCAGACGTCTCAGAGAAGAAACCCAGAAGTCAAGTTGAATAACGAAGCTAAGGTCACTACAAGACCTTAGCTGACCTTATATACAAAAGTACGAATCTAATCTACAATAGAGTCGTTGGTCAAACGCTATGACAAACAAGTCCGTGATAGATACGAGCACGGATGCTAACCGAGTATAAGTAATCAAGAGGATGTCAGCAGCGGGTCGTAACCGAGTACGGGACCCGATGAGTAACGTAGAATGCATAAAGGAAAATGAAGAACTAGAATATCCAGACGCCCAGTCACAGGACACAAGCGCCCTACGACAGGCGCCTACGCGCTAAGAGTTACTCGTAGTGTTAGTCATTCCTGACAACTACCCTGTCCATGAAATAGAGATGTTGGCAGGTGTCGAAATGATGCTTTGTCATTGTGACATACTCCAGGGTGTTGAGTTCACCTGGATAACTGATCATAAAGGTCTCGAGCATCTTCTCAAGCAAAAGGACTTGTCAGGACAGCAAGCTCGATGGCTCGAGAAGATCTCAGAATTCAACTATAAAATCGAATATGTACCTGGTATCGAGAACATACTCGCGGATGCGCTCTTGCAAATCTATTCAAATGATAAGCCTGGTACTGTTTGTGCGAGAAGTGAGTACACGTACCACGATGTCATTAATAATGATGTTGTGCTCTCACACAACATCTCCATGCCTTTACTTGTTGATATTGAGGCATCCTTTGCTTCGCCTGAGTTATTTGCAATGTCCACATGTAATGAGGGGTGTGGTGATGATGGGGGAAAGCACAGAGAAAGCACAGACTCGAAGCACAAACCGAAGTGAGGGGTGGGGCTAGCACCACACATGAAGGCTGAAAGATAAAATGATCAAGACAGCAGTGATAGCGCAGGGGCCAATCACTAGGGTCGCACAAGGAAAACTAGTTCCAAAGACCAAGTTTAGTATATTGAGTGTAAACGAAGATACAAGTACTAACCTAGTTCCAAAGACCAAGAGGTCAAGATGGGGAACCAGGTGTCAACTACAGTACTATATATACAAGAGTCTCAATGAGTAAGCGACAGCGCGGGAAGTTGATAGAAGGATATGGAATGATGTAGAAAGATATGGAAGAGTGTGGACAGATCCAAACCGTAATCAGGATAGAGAAACAAGGGGATGTAGGGAAAATAAAGTAGGTACCATATACTGTGTAGCATGTCATGACAAGGGGAAACAAGTTGAAACCAGCCACAATTTTGCTAAACAGATGCTCAGGAAACATTTCATTTTGCACAGTCCTCATGAACAATGAAAGGAGGGCAGGAGTACCCATCCAAATCCTGCTGAAACTCCAAATCAAGTCAAACCCAGTAGTGTTCAGCCTGAACCTACTGATACCACTGCTAACCCAGCTGTAGAGGTGCCAGAAGTGTCAATGGACACCTCACTGCTTACTGCATTGGCAGCAAGTCAGTCAAAACTTGATCTTGAATCCTGTCATGACATGCCATACAGGATATGGTACTTACTTCGTTTTCTCCTACATTCCCTCTTTCCTTTACCTTTGTGACTACCTGAACCCTTCTCCATGTTTCCATATCCTTTCATTTCCATCTATCACTTGTCAGAACCTTCCATCACATTCCAGACACTTCTATCGGATTCCCGCGCTGTCGCTTACTCATTGAGAATCTTGTATATATAGTACTGTAGTTGACACCTAGTTCCCCATCTTGACCTCTTGGTCTTTGGAACTAGGTTAGTACCTGTATCATCGTTTACCTTCAATATACTTACTTGGTCTTTGGAACTAGTTTTCCTTGTGCGACCCTAGTGATTAGCCCCTGCGCTATCACTGCCGTCTTGATCATTTTATCTTTCAGCCTTTGTGTGTGGTGCTAGCCCCACCCCTCACTTCGGTTTGTGCTTCAAGCCTGTGCCTTCTCTGTGCCTTCTCCCTTCGTCACCACAAATCCCTGCTAAAGAATCAGTATGTTATATCTATGCAAGCTAAGTCATTATGAAGCTTTGCGATCCATTCCGCTACTTAGATATATTACTTATATCTTTTTACCACTACACAATTACTTTGCGAAGGAATTCCGACACGAAGCAATTACTCGTTATCTCTTTTTATCCTTATTGGATTCACACTATTCCTTTTATATCCCTTCCTTTGTTCTTTACTTACGAGCTAACCCATTTGGGCATGGCATCGCTTCGCGATCCTGACTTACCTTTAGTATAAAGCTAGGGTATCGAATAGGTAGTTCCTTAGTTTAAATATCAACCTTGATAGCACTTCGATAGTGATACCAATTAATTGCTTATCCTTATCATCATTTCACATCCCTACTGTCAGTACATTCCGCGATGGTCATCGCGAATGGAACACATTTTCCTTCCTTCTCTTGCGGACACACAAAGTGTCGAGGACTCTACTAATAGTGGAGTCAAGGTCTGACTACATTGTCTAGGATTGTTTTACCTCGCGAAGTATTTTCCTTCATAATTTTCCCGTGATCATCCCGCGATCATTTCTGATGATCCCTTTGTGCATGATCATAACACAGTACAAAAATGATACGATGTTCAGCAAGATTGTTAACAAACCGAAACAATACCGGAACTTTGAGGTATCCGATGGTCTGGTATATCTATGCAACATGACTAAAAGGTTCTCTGCATACTAAAACTCACAGTCAATGGACGGAATGTTTGAGAATGCATCATCAATGAAGCACACTCACTTTTAGCTCACCTTGGTCCTAAGAAGACAATCAATTACCTTCGAGACTATGTGTGGTGGAAAGACCTGATATCGGATGTCAAAGCTTACTGCGATTCATGCCGAACGTGTAAGCGTGCAAAGCCTAACAATGCCCGACCTTATGGACTATTGAATCCATTACTGGTTCCTTCATATCCTTGGGAATCTATTGCATTGGATTTCGTGGGGCTGGAAACCCAAATTGCAGACTTTGAAGAAACAGAAGGAGAATGGGCGGTTGACCGTATCGTCACCCACTCCGGAACGCGCTCGAACGCGCTATTCCATATCAAGTGGAAGTCCGGAGATTTGACCTGGCTGCCGTACCACCAGATTGACCATCTGGACGCAGTTGGGGAGTATTTTGATGTGCTTGGGATCTCAGATATTTCCGAGCTGAGGGATGGAGGGCGCGATGTCCCAGATCCGAATTCAATCCCACATTTGGGAGTTGATGAGATGTCCACCGTACAAATGAATTCCCTCCTCTTGCCCCTAGATAACTCAGGGTTAGAATGGGAGGAAGATATAAAAGAAAAATTTTACGCACCTCATTCCCCAGAATACACAATGTCCTCCACTCAGCAAACCCCATCTGTACCAACGAAACCTCTTGAATGGCTCAAACGAGTCAACGCGAACCGAAATACCATCTCATCATCTGACGGGATCACCTATAGCATCACCCTGGCTGAACTCTCTGCCTGTCTTGATTTCGATGCCATTCTTCGACGACCCAGTGCTGTGTTGGGGAACCTCCATGTCCCTATAGCCTATCCCTACCTTGTGACCAGATTCAACTCGGATCCACTTGTCGGAACCATGAAGATGGCCATCGTGGACCCCGACGCGGGTACTATCCACATTCCTACAAATCCGGTTGATCGTTCTATCTTCACACCATTCATTCATGGACCAAATTCAGAACCGTCGATTATGAAAACCCTCGGATTGTCTAACCTATCACACAAACAACAAACGTTATACGGAAAACTACTCTTGGATAGTGCCGAACGAGGAGTAGGGGTATCTATAACTGAGAAGAAAGGGAGGAAGAAGAATGGTCAGATGAATGTTGACTACAGCGTCAAAAAACAGGACTCACTGATGCCCACTGGTCCCAGTACCACCAGCAGTCTACCCTCTCCATTCATCTTTGGTTCTATGTCATCCATTCCCGCCAATAATCCCGCTGTCCAACTCGGTCCACATGCAGCCCATAATCCACTCCATGCTCCTAACAACACTCCTGTCAGCACAGCATCTCCCAACGATTCTCAACCTGCATCTAACCCTAGCATCTCCAAGTCGGATTTGACTGTGTTCTTCAGTGCATTGAGCCACAATAACACCGCCTCTGGTTCCACCGCCTCCACCAATGACTTTGGATTTACGGATCCTGACTCCATGATTCTTGAAGGAGACAGCCAGCCAATGAACGAAGGATCTAACGTGTAGGTTGCCGAAGAAGAATGAGATACCCTCAAGAGGATATCTGGAGGGTGTATGTAGCGGTCATGAACGAACCGCGAGTATTTCCTTATCTCTATATATGACAAATCCTTCATATCTTATCAGTATGCTCTATGCCCTATGCCGAATCTCGTATATTTCTACTTATGGACACCCTATGCACTCGTACAGTATATAAGGCGACACTCATGTATTCGTTACCTTAGGTTCTCTCGAAATCTACCCCAGTTCACAATAGTTATTGCCTGAGCACCTACTTTGTCCCCCATCTCTCGTGTCGTGTTACCGTGATCCCACGCTAGCACTGCAAATACGTACAGTCATTCAGCAGTCCTTTGAGCCAGCGGGATCCCTTGAGTCAAAAGATAATTTCTACCATACTATATCATATATCTTAGAAATTTCAACATTATAATGTATCTAAAATCCAAACTGATATCCTTTCAAAAACTGAGCTCAATTAAACAACCCCCCTGACTCTAGGCTTGCCCTGGTTATCATATTTCATCGAGTTCGAGCTTCTGCCCCAAACACCCGAGCTTGCACCAGGGACTAGCGGAAATGCGTATTTCCAACCTTGTCTATCGTCATGATTGATGCTACTCATGAAAGAGTCTTTGAAGCTTAGCTCGCAATTGAATCTCGAATCCAACAAGTGTGACCTTCGAGAGTAAGATGCTACTTCCTCGTTCAACCATCTTTAATTTCGGAGAATGATAATAAGTGATCTCAAGTAAGTATTCTATCAACCCTTCCAAGTTCCTGGACTACTGTACTCTCCGGCAGGTTTCTTTGCATGCTGACTTGAATTAGTAAATGTGAGAACGTAATAAAATGACAAGCCTGCATTTATATTGGGCATATGGTGTAGGGGTTGTTATCACGTTCGCTTTGCATGCGAAAGGTCTCCAGTTCAAATCCGGTTTTGTCCATCTGAAAGATCTATAGAGTGCAAAACCTTATTTTCGTACTCGCTCAATGAAACTGTGTCTCTAAAACCTTTGTTTTTTTTGTTTCAGAGTGTTGATACCATCGGGGTGAACGTACATTGTTACTCCCCTCCAGCCGCTGGTTTTGCAAGGACAAGCCAAGTTTTATATCCTATCTCCCCAGGGAAGCAGTTATGCAAAGGCACTAAGGTGCTTTGTGAGGCTTCAAGCTGATGGTAGTTTTGACTTCGTTTAGCTGTGGAAGTTAGTATAAATAGCATAGAAGGTAAATCTTCCAGCATACGGTCATATTATTATCCCATGCCTATGTTAATTTGTGTTGTGAACCAGTACAAAAATGCGACGAAGGAAAGCTTCGTCTCTGATCCTTGAGTTCATAGTATAGCCACCTGTAATCTGTAGTGTTTAAGAATCAGTTTTATTGATCAAAGATCTAGAAGATTGTACAGTAACAGAGCGAATCAATGTTAGTGTCTGATCTAGTCAGTTGTCAGTAGTAGAGCAAGTTGATACTAAGAGAATTGAATATACTTACTGCTAGCAGAGCTTCGTCAATGCTAAAGGAGTATTGAGATAGCAAGCTCACGCAGATGATGGAAGTTGAGAGTAGAGCTAAAGTTCCTTTCCTTCTTACTATCAACATCCTGAAATGTCTACAAATGATGCTACAGAACCATCAAGAAGATTCTTCACGTATGAGTCAAGTTGAATTGACTCTGTGCATCTTACCACTACTGATCCTGCATCATAAGAACCTGACAATCTAACATAGATGTCTCATCCCTAGAATGATGAAATTCTAGTCAGATGTGTTGAATTCTTCATTTAGCAAAATACATACCTCTCGTGATATTCATAACAATTTGCATACACACTAACACCTTGGTCTCTCCAGTTTAAAAGAGTGAGTTGTGGCTTTCCACTATCTTACTTACCCCCATGTTGATTTTACTGTTCCTTTGGATAGTTTTTTCTTGTTGAATCTCTTTGAAGTAAGTAAGCAGTGTAACTGTATTTTCTATGGTCTATGTCCATCTTCAACAAACTTGTGTTGCTTTGACTGTCTTCATTTGAATAACATGTTTACATTTGAGTTTCCAGATCAAATATACTGATTCAGACATCAGTATCCAGGACAATCTTGATTCTTCTAGCATCCTTCTATCTTGTGCATCTTTGAAGTCTGCTAACCCACAACTGAGGATTGTTCTGAAGTTCAGTTCAGTCCATTTACTTTGGCTCTGTCTTTTCCCATAGTTGTTGCATGTTATATCTGTGCAAAGCTAAGTCCTTACAAAGCTTTGCAATTGTTTTTGTACCTCAGATATATTACTTACATCTCCTCACCACTACATATTTCCTTTGCAAAGTAGTCTTTTGTTATCTTTCCTCATTGTTATTGGATGAGTACTATTCCTTTTATATTCCTCCCTTTGTTCTTTCCCTGACAAACTAACCCATTTGGGTATAATATCACTTCATGATCCTGATGTATCCTACAGTATAACACTATGGTATCAAATAGGTAGTTCTTCAGTTTATATATCAAGCTTGATAGCACTTCAATAGTGATACCATCTAATCATCAACTATCCATATTAACATTTTAACATTCCCTCTTGTCAGTGCAAAGGTCATCATGAATGGAACACTAATTTATTTCTTCCCTAGCTTTGCAATCCTATGAAGCTTCATGATTCTTTTTGCACCTTAGATATATCACTTACATGGCCTCTATCACTATGTATTTCCTTCACAAAGGATCCCTTCATTATCTTTTGGACACATGACATGTGGAGCACTCTATTAATAGTGGAGTCAAGGTCCAACTACCCTTTGAATCATTTCCTTTTGCAAAGTATTGTCCTTCACATATTCAACCTTTTGCAATTATATTTGCAACTCTAAATTTGACAATCCCCACCTGCATGATCATAACAGTATATTTAAACTGACACTCAGCACATCATCTAAATCAATTCCTTCACTCATCAACCATGGTCTACACAAGGAGCAGACAAACTCATACCAACACTGTAGTATCCAATGACACGATACAAGAGGAACCAGTAACAACAAATCCTTTTGTGATGAACATGACAGCATTTGCACCATTTGCAGAATCTGTTAAGATCATGCAACTCCGGAATTGCGGAATAATTACAGAATTGGGTGGGAATGCAAGGGAATAATTCCCTTGTGAAGGGAGCAATGATTCATGGAATTTTGGAGAGGTAGTTGGACACCAACACTATTATTGGTAGTGCCCTCAACACGTTGATGGTCCAATGGTAAAGGAAGTAGCAGCATCAGTTTGCAAAGCTTGCTTCATGGAACATCAGAGCAGTGTTGAGAATGTATCATGGAGGGTGAACATCCATAATACAAGGAAGAGCAGTGTCGTGACATGCTATACAGTACTTACTTCATTTTCTCCTACATTTCCTCTTTTCTTTACCTTTGTTACTGCCTGGACCCTTCTCCATCCTTCCATATCCTTTTACTTCCATCTCTCATCCTTCAGAGCCTTCTATCACATTCCAGATACTTCTATTGGCTTCCCGTGCTGTCACTTACTCATCTGGACACTTATATATATAGTACAGTAGTTGACACCTAGTTCCCCATCTTGACCTCTTGGTCTTTGGAACTAGGTTAGTACTTGTATCATTGTTTATACTCAATATACTCACTTGGTCTTTGGAACTATTTTTCCTTGTGCGACCCTAGTGATTGGCCCTTGCGCTATTGCTGCTGTCTTGATTCTTATATCTTTCAGCCTTGTGTGTGGTGCTAGCCCCACCCCTCATCTCAGTTTGTGCTTTGAGCCTGTGCTTCCTCTGTGCTTTCTCCCTTCATCAGCACAAGCAGACCTAAGTTGATATTAAAACTACAGAACTACCTATTCAATACCATAGCTTTATACAATGAGGAAAGATAACAAAGGATTCTTGAGCTTAGAAACTCTTTGCAAAGTAAATAATGAAAGAGTCTTAGCTTAGGAACTCTTTGTGAAGTAGGTAAATAGATTGTGGAATCACGGAATAACTTGATTCACATACATATGACATGTGTCATGACATGCTATACAAGATATAGTACTTGCTTCACTTTCTCCTACATTTCCTCTTTTTTTTACCTTCATTACTGTGCAGACCCTTCTCCATCCTTCCATATCCTTTTACTTCCATCTCTCATCCTTCAGAGCCTTCTATCACATTCCAGATACTTCTATTGGCTTCCTGCACTGTTGCTTACTCATCCGGACACTTATATATATAGTACAGTAGTTGACACCTAGTTCCCCATCTTGACCTCTTGGTCTTTGGAACTAGGTTAGTACTTGTATCATTGTTTACACTCAATATGCTCACTTGGTCTTTGGAACTAGTTTTCCTTGTGCAACCCTAGTGATTGGTCCTTGCACTATTGCTGCTGTCTTGATTCTTATATCTTTCAGCCTTGTGTGTGGTGCTAGCCCCACCCCTCATCTCAGTTTGTGCTTTGAGCCTGTGCTTCCTCCGTGCCTTCTCCCTTCATCACCACATTAGGACAAGATCTCTACTCATACCATCAGCCTTTCCAACTGATCCTATGAGGAGTGGAAATCAGACTTACCCAGTTCTCCACCTTTCATTGCCACTACACCTTCATTTACACCAGACATTGATTGTTCAGGATTTCAGCACACATTCAATACTAAAGATCAGTGTGACGTTCATTCTAAATACAATCCAGACAAAGAACGTGATGCTTGGTTTGACTGTGATGAAAATCCTTGTCCCAACTGATACCATAACTTTGCTTCCATCGCTCCAAGTGATTCAGAAAACAGATGATTCATAGTCATCCCTAGAATTCCAAGCTGAGTTCCGAGCCGGGTTGGTAGACTTTCAAACCCTACCAGTGCTGTACCATCCGTTAGGTCCTCTCCTGTGCTTATCCCCACTGCTATCCTAGAATCTGAGCTAGAAACTGAAGCCAACCCTGTCGCACCATCTCCAGAGCCTATCATCATTGATATCTCAGTTACACCAGAACCAGTATCCCCATCTCCTGAATCCATTCCCATCATGGCTCATTCTCCTACTATCCAAGACCTTGCCATGCTAATTCAACAACTTGCAACACAACAGATGGCACTACAAATGGCAGTAGCCAGCATCACTAACAACATCAGCACCAATAAAGGTGTTAGCAAACCCCAGACATATGATGGGAAGTGTAGTGATGATGCACAATGCTTCATTGCTGCCTTTGAACTCTGGGCCCAGGGTATCTGTTCCCTTAGTGATGAGCAGGAGAAAATCAAATCAGCCATCTCATACCCAGATGGTGATGCAGCCATTTGGGCTACTCCCACCTCGGAGAACATCAGTCAGGTTGCTCAAGCTGTCACTTCAGGACTACCAGCTCCTGCCCTCCTCTACCCAACTTGAGCTGATTTTGCTGGCACCTTTAGGCAATGGTTTGAAACAGTGGACCCAGTGGTAGAGGCCAAATGTGTCCTCAAAAGTCTTTGGCAAGGAAAGGACTGTGTGGCAACATATGCTGCAACCTTCAAGCAGTATGCTAACAGGATGGGATATTCGGATGCCGACCTTTGAGATTGCTTCTATGATCACCTCTCAAAGCGAATCAAGGATGGATTGGTCAATTCACAGGCCAACACAGATCTGATGAATGCGCTGATCAGTGAAGCAATTTTCATTGACAACTGACAGAATGAACATGCCAATGAGGAAGGGAAACAATACACCTGAAGCACTCCCAACTTCGGCTCCTATACCCCTACTCCCTTTGTTTCAGCCTGTGATCCAAATGCAATGGACATGGATGCCACCACTACTGGACAATCTTGTTAGGGCCATGCTTCCGAGGAGGGAATGAAGTGGCTGAAGTTGCCCATGAATGGTCCGAAAGCTTCGATACTGTCACAAAGAGGTGACGACGGTGGCGGAGCGGAGCGGAGACTTGAGCGGGAGCGGACAGATACTGGTCCCAACGACAAAGTTATATTGATAATAAATACAAGTAAGTAAGTTAAAGACATACCTGGTCCCAACGACAAAGAGGTCAAGATAAGGGACCAGGTTGTGGGGGCTGGCTTATATATACAAGGTGGAGCGTGGGAACTATGAGATAATACTGTATAGCTCAGGCACAAGGAATGGAACGGAACTAATAGAATGGAATGGAATGCTCCGGAATGATTATTGTAGGTAGGAGGGCTTGGATGGTGTATCGTAAAGAAAGGAAAATGATAGGGGGGCTCACTTCATGACATTACCCCCCTCCTTATGACCATTGTCCTCGATGGTCAAGCTTTTGCCGCCTGGGGATGCTTTCTGTGGAATTTTCGGACAGTGGTTGGTGCATGCTCAAGATTTTGAGCGGGTTCCCATGAGTTGTGTCCTGCGTCATATCCCTTCCACTTTACCAAGTACTCTAACCTCTTCCACCTAACCCGACTATCTAAGATGTCCTCAACTTCGTACTCTGGCTCGTCTTCATCTTCTAGGTATACTGGTTCTGGTGGTGTTGCAATTTCGCCATTGATGGTGTTCCCTCTCCAAGGGTACAGTTTATCAACGTGGAATACTGGGTGGATGCGGTCCAGTGACAGTGGGAGGTCCAGGCGGTAGTCCAGGGGACCAACCTTCTCCAAAATGGCGTAAGGTCCTAGCTGTCGATCCCCAAGTTTCTCACTGGAAAGTTGGAGCTTGATGTCTTCTGCGCTTAGCCAGACTTGATCTCCTACTTGGAACTGATGTGCCTTTCGTTTTCCTCGTTCATAGTTTTCCTTTTGCCATCTTTTTCCCAGGTGTAGAGCTGCCCCGGCATCCTGTCGCACCTCTCGAAGGATCTGAATGCGATCATCCACTGCTGGAATCCCACTTCGCTGACCAACGGGAATGTTAAATAGGGGGAGGTAGCCGTAAGTGAGCTCGAATGGGGAGATTCCAAGTGCAGAGTGGGTACGTGAGTTAATCACAAACTCCGCCATTGGCAAATGCTCTGCCCAGTCATCCTGACGACGTCCCACATACAGCCGGAGATACTTTTCGACTTCTTGGTTTGCCCGCTCGGTTTGCCCATTCGCTTGGGGGTGGTATCCCGATGTGAGATTGGATTTGATTCCCAGGCGGGAGAGTAGTGATCGCATGAGCTTTGCTGCAAACTGGGGTCCTCGGTCTGATACAAAGCGGAGGGGGAGGCCATGGAGGCGGAAAATTTCGCGGTAGTAGATGTCAGCGACACCTGCTGCTGTGATTGATGTGGTACAAGGGATTGCGTGGATTTGTTTCCCGTAGAGGTCGGTGCAGACAAGGATGGCATCGTATCCTTGTGAATTGGGCAGCTGTGTGATCAGGTCAACTCCCACTTCTTCCCACAGACCTGCTGGGACATCTAGGGGTAGTGTTACTGCTCGTGGGTGTCTCTGTATCTTTTTCCTAGCACAAGTTTCGCATCCTTCCACATACTTTTCTACAAAGGATCGCAGGGTGGGCCACCAAAAGTGGGTGCTAACGAGATCGAGGGTGTTGTGAAGTCCGGGGTGACCAGCGGAGGGGTTGTCGTGGCATTGTTTGAGTACTTCTGTCCGTAGGTCATCCTCTGGTGGGACATATACCCTACCTCGGTGGTACACCAGTCCGTTATCCTCCTCCCATTCTGCTATCCCATTGGCCAAGCGTTGGAGGCCGCTCCTCCTGAGCTCTTCCAGTCCTTCGAGTACTTGGGCCTCTCTTTGCGAGGCCTTCTGGATGCGGTCCTCTAACGGGTTCTGTAGTGAGGCTGCTGCCACTTGCATAAAGTGGGCTGGTTTCAGAACGGTCTGTTGTCGGTTGTCTTCACTGTCCAACACCTGATGCGTTGCCATGCGAGACAGAGCATCTGCCTGTGTGTTTGCCTTGCCTGGGCGGTGAGTCAGCCGGAAGTCGAATCGGGATAACCATAGTGCCCAACGCGCTTGTCGTCGGCTAAGGTCCTGTGCAGAGCGCCAGAATTCCAGGTTTGCATGGTCGGTGATGATCTCGAAGGTCTGCGGTGATCCTTCCAGGAAGCTTCTCCAGTCCTTTAGTGCTTCAATGATTGCCAGCATCTCCCGGTCATAGATTTCGTAATTTCGTTCGGCTGGTTGCATGGAGGCTGATCGAAATGCTACTGGGTGCCACTGACCATCGTCTTGTTTCTGCATTAGAGCTCCTCCTGTGGCAAAGCCTGATGCATCTACCTCGAGTTGTGTGAGCCTGTTGGGGTCCCAGAGTGCCAGTACCGGAGCTGTGACAAAAGCTTCCCTTAGGGTGTCGAATGCTTGCTGCTGATGTGTTCCCCAGTTGAAGCCTGAGTCTTTCTTGGTTAGGTCATTCAGAGGGCGTGCTATGCGGGCAAAGTTCTGTATGAATCGACGGTAAAAGTTGGCAAAACCTAAGAATCCTCGCAGCTCTCGCAGGTTCTTTGGAGTAGGCCAGTCACGAACTGCAGTCACTTTTACCGGATCCATGCGCACTTCCCCTTCTGATATCACTAGTCCCAAGTACTCGATCTGAAGCTCCTCGAACTCACATTTTTCGGGTCGTAGATAGAGGTCATGTTTCTCTAGCCGTTTTAGTACATCCCGCACTATCTGCCGGTGTTGTTGTAGCTCGTTACTGAAGATAAGGATGTCATCTAGGTACACTGCTACTTTCCCCGCTGCCACTAGGTCTGAAAAGATGGAATTCATGAGTGCTTGGAAGGTCGCTGGGGAGTTGGTGAGACCAAAGAACATTACACTGGGTTCGAATAACCCTCGGTTGGTTGCGAAAGCAGCCTTCCATTCATCACCCTCCTTAATTCGGACATTGTTGTAGCCCCATCTGACATCAAATTTGGTGAAGTACCGTGCCCCCTGCAAGCGGCTGACGATGTCAGCAACCAGTGGGAGAGGATAGCGGTTCTTTAGGGTTACTTGATTTAGTTTCCTGTAATCCTGTACAAAACGGAGCTTCCCGTCCTTCTTCTTCACAAAGAAGACAGGTGAAGACAGTGGCGATTTTGAGGGGCGAATGTAGCCTTTTCGGAGGTTGTCATCCAGAAAACGGTCGAGTTCGCCTTGTTCGTTCAATGACATTGGGTAGACTTTCGTACGCATGGTTTCGGGTGCTCCTGGGATCAGTTCAATGGCGTGATCCCAGGGTTTGTGTTCAGGGAGACGTTCTGAGGCCATTTCAGAGAATACCTTTTTGAAATCCCTATAGGGCTCTGGGATCATTTCTTCGAAGGTTTTCACGGGTTTTGCTTTGTAGGCCTGCTCCGCTAGCTGTTGGGAATATGTGAATCCTGCTGCGCACCAGACCTCTTCTGTTTGTTCGTGTAGGATGCCTGACTTCACCCATGCACGCCGGGTTTGTCGGTTGGCTCGAATGCGGTGTATCGGCGACTCATCTGCCTCCTCTTCCTCTGCTAAGTTCAGTGGGGTTTCGGGAGTGATGACTGTTTCAATTTCCTCCACAGTGTCTTGTTCTTCTACCTCCTCTATCGTTGTCCGTTGTGGTCTAACCGAGAGTCGTCCCTTCTCCCAGTCAATATCTGGATTGGCTTTACGTAGCCAGGGGAGTCCCAGGATTAGGTCTTCACTTCCCAGATTGGTTATCAGCAAATCTGTCCACCGTTCTTGGTTATCGACAGTCAGGGCTAGACGTGCAAAATGCGTAATCTGCCCTGCTCGGTTAGCAGATCCATCGATGTTAAAGACCCCAATAAGTTTCCTGAGTAGGAAGATCCTTACTTAGTAGCGGGTGACAAACTCCTGATTCAGGAATAGAGCCGTAGCTCCAGAATCAACCATAGCCGCAGTTGCTATACTGTGATTTCTTCCTCTTAATTTCGCGTTAATTCGGAAGTGTGACGAATTGGAGTTCAATTCCGAAATATTAGATATGGTACATGAGGGTAGAGAATCATATGTGGACGTAGCATGTATAGCAAATTGGTTTACGGGTACTCTCGGTGCGGCCGAGACGGGTACCCGCTTTAAAAACCCTCCTGCGAGCCTGAAGCGGGGGCCATGGCATTGGCTCTGTTCAGGAGTTCTTGGAGCTGGGCAATTTGGATGGAGAGGTCGGGGGTAGCTGGGGACTGGGCAATAGGGGCAGGAGCAGGGGCCGGAGTGGAAGCCGCAATTTGGACAGGTTCATTGGGAAAGAGAGTGAAAGGCGTTGAAGAGGAGGCTGCGACTTGTTGACGGCGGGGTTGTTGACGCTTACCCCGGCCGCGTTCTAGACCCATGAATTTATCCTGGCAGACTGACTCTAAATGACCTCGTCGCCCACAGTAGCGGCATACTGTGTCCTTGTACGAGCAGTTCCTCTTCTCATGACTCTGTGAACCACAACCGTAACACCTGCCTCTCATCTGGGCCACGAAGCTTTCTCTACTGTTGCCATTGGTATGCGTGGCATCAACGTCCATAGCATGGGAGTTGGCAGGGGGAGAGGAGATGTGAGAGGTACCCTGATTACGGCCTGTCATGGTGGGGTCATGCAGGAATACGTCTACCGAGATTGCTCGCCTGATTGCCTCCTCTAGTGTAGGGGCTAATCCCTGAGCTATGTTGACCACGATGAGATTTTGTCGAATCTCTGGGTTGAGGCCACTGTGAAAGCGTTCTCGTAGGTCGATATCTGAGAGCCCAGTTCGATCGCCGATGTCTTTGAAGTTCTGTGCAAATTCTGCTACCGTTTGACCTTTTGCTTGCCTGAGATGCTGGATTGCATTCCGGGCTTCCATGCCTGCGTCAATGGATTCGAATCGGAGGGTGAAGGCTGTTTTAAAGTCTTCCCATCGTCCATTAAACGGTTGTTGGTGATGACTGAATTCCAATAGGTATGGGGTGGCCCAATCAGCAGCCTTTCCCGAGAAGAATCCTAGAGCCGCCTTAATCAGTTTCCCTTCGTTGTCCTTCAAATCCGGTTGTTCCACTGCCCAGCTCTGATACTGGGCAATGAAGCGACGGGCTTCCGCACTACTCGAGCCTTTGAAGAGCTCAGGTTTATTCATGCTCGACTTGGCTGCAGCTCTGTGAAGGTTGGCTGTGAGCTGAGTCACCTGCTCGATAAGCTGTGCCATGAGCTGATTTGTGTTGACTTCAGAGGTCGACATAATGGATGGGGGTGCAGTGGGAGTAGGGATAAGGATGGGTGTGATCACGGTACCGTCGGAAAGGTTCTCCTCTTCACTGATGGAGTTGGCAGCAGCGTTCGGACAGGGTTGAGAACTGCAATCAGCCCAGGAGCTGCTTTTGCTGCGGTGGATGTGGGTTTGGTCTTTAGTATCAAAAGCGTGTGGGTAGGCAGAGCAGTCGATAGCTTGGGCGGGCAGGCTTGGTGCGGAGGTGTCTGTAGACGTGGTGGAAGCGGAGCCTGCAAGGATAACCTAATCGGTAGGCTATCAGTGCAGTAAGGGATCTTGACCTAATGTCACAAAGAGGTGACGACGGTGGCGGAGCGGAGCGGAGACTTGAGCGGAAGCGGACAGATACTGGTCCCAACGACAAAGTTATATTGATAATAAATACAAGTAAGTAAGTTAAAGACATACCTGGTCCCAACGACAAAGAGGTCAAGATAAGGGACCAGGTTGTGGGGGCTGGCTTATATATACAAGGTGGAGCGTGGGAACTATGAGATAATACTGTATAGCTCAGGCACAAGGAATGGAACGGAACTAATAGAATGGAATGGAATGCTCCGGAATGATTATTGTAGGTAGGAGGGCTTGGATGGTGTATCGTAAAGAAAGGAAAATGATAGGGGGGGGGGCTCACTTCATGACACAACCGAATGGGCGAAGGTGTGAAACATCATGCCTCCTCTTCATCCAGACTTCGATTGGCACATTGTCAGGGAACCTTGACGATGGTACAAATCCTGATACATAGCAGAATGTTGCTGCCACCTCTGCCCAGAAGCTGTGTGGTAGTCCTGAATCATCCAGCATGGTACGTGTAGCTTCCACAACTGTCCTGTTCGCCCTTTCAGCCATACCGTTTGCAGACAATGAGTAAGGTGGAATTTTCTCGATATGGATGCCCCTTTCGGCACAGTATGCTTCTATTAGGCTGTTATTGAGTTCTCTCCCCCCATCAATTCTAATAATTCGTAGCTTTTCATTCGTCTGGTGTTCCACTTTGGTTTTGTACCTGTGGAATTCCTTCAATGTCATTTTGCTTCTTTTGTTTGGTAGGAACCCGGGGACCTTAATCGTTGACCGGCCATCTGTGAAGAGTATAAGGTATGATGCTCCACCTTTACTCTTTGTCCTGGTTTGACCAAAAAGGTCAATATGCACTCTCTCTAGAACTGCCTTCTCGTGCTCAACCATTTCATCAAAAGGACGACGAACTGCCTTCCCATATAGGCAAGACTCGCACATCCCTATTACCTCACGGGACGTTATAGCTAGGCCATCGACTTGCTTCCAGTTGGCCATCTGTAGAATTCTAGGTATAGCCACATGCCCCAATCTCCTGTGCCAAGTGAGTATACTTGCTGGCCGTTCGTGTGACCTTGCTGCCAGCGCATTCATAGCCTTGTCCAGGATGTCGACTTCATACATGCGTCCCTTTCCAATACCAGTCATCATCAGTTTCCCGGAATTTGTCGACACTGTTAGTTGTCCCTTTCCCCATTGTCCTTTGTACCCGCGGCTATCCAAGGTCAATAGAGAGACAAGGTTGTGTCCAAAGTCAGGGGTATGTTTAACATTGTGCAGTCTGATTATCCTCCTCACACCATTTATGTGGGTGGAGAATTCGACTGTACCGATACCCAGTATTCGGAAGCTCCCTTCTTCACCTGCTATAGTGCTACTTCCTCTTTCCATTGCTTCCCGGTATTCCATGAAGTTATCCTGGTTAACCCAGCAGTGGTCCATTGCTCCGGAGTCGATGAAAGTTCTGGTGCATATACGAGTGAAGATATCTATCTTGGATTCGGCTGAACAAGTGCTACATTCTGATCTGGGTACTAACATGTACGGTATGTGTTTATCTACACTCCCCTGCTGATCCCCCTCATCCTTTAGAATGGCATGAGCAATTCTAGTGGGGGAGTCAGACTTGTTGGTGTTGGGAAGTGTAGTAATGGGCATACCGTCATTGCTAGGTTTAGGTACCTTGGGTGAGCGGCTTGATCCTGCAAATATATCAATAGGGGCCATCGCCTCGTTGGCAATAGCTGGTGTTCCTGCATACTTTTCTTTCCAGGACTTTGGTGCCTTTCCTTCAGCTCCCCCTCCTTTAGCCCAACACTTGTCTATGGTGTGTCCCACCTTTGTTGGGCACAGGGGATTCATACACATCAGACATTCTTGCTTGCTCAGCATTGCAGCAAGGGCTCGGGTTGCTAAGTGCTGTGCAACCAATGCCGCTACCTTCTTATTGATGTACTCGTCCTCTGTGGGGTCATCTGGGCCGACTTTGTCTAGGTATAGGTGGTGGAGGTAAGTGAATGCTTCCGAGCTGAAGATTCCAGGGACATTCAGCACATAGTCCTTCCAGGCTGCAGGCATCGAGGCGATGATGATCATCCTGAACTGATAATCATTGCATGTACCTCCAAGGTTATGGAGTTTCTTCAGAAGGTTCTTCACCTTCTTCTCATGGTCCTCCATCATTGTTGTATTTGGGTCAAATTTGTGGGCATGGAGTGCGGTGTCTGCAAGGTGGATTCGCTGTTCATCCCTGGCCTCATATTTCTTTGTGAGGTAAGTCCAGATTTTATGAGCGTTATCAGCATGCTCAATGCCGATGCCCACTGGGTCTGTACAGTTGAGGAGGATAATTGATGCTACCATCCTTTCACGTTGCATCCATTCCCCGGGAGACGGTGTGAAACTGTCAACTGGCGAGGCAGTTAGAGAGGGATATAGGTAGGTAGCCAAAGTAGGTTTGTTGATGGACCTGTCGAGATATCTGGTCAAGCCCCTGACTTGTACGGTAAGCTCGACCCTGTCCTTAAATGCTCACCAGGTATCCTGTCCCGATAGCTGTGATGCCTTGGGAAATGTTGGTACGTTTAGTGGAGAGTTTCCTGACGATGCCATGGTATCCTGGTTAGTAGTTGAGTTGTTTCAATAATTTCTAGTATGTCATTTCCTAGGCTCGTAGGACTCCGAGTCTCATAATCTGTAGAATAATATACTCAGTTGACATACTAGTGACGGTGCAACTATAGATACCTGTAGAATAATATACTAATGGCTATCAGTAAAAGTATGAATAAGTAAATACGGTAAATCTCACCTCAGTTGACGTACTAGTGACAGTGCAACTGAGGGAGGTGAAAACTGTAACATCTGGTATATAAGTCGATCGTTCAATTGACATATGTAAGCAGTAACGGCAGAAAAACTAATAAGTAAGTAAATGAAATAGAATGCCAAAGCGTACCCTAGGTCGTGCGGAGTATCTGCTCAACAAAACCTAATAATAAACCTAATAAACAACCTAATAATGGAGGCTTGTAGCGATGGGGGTGCTGCAACCTGTCCTTTCTCTAAATCCCCCCCCCCCTCCTTTTATACCCAAAAATCTCGGAATATCTTCGCACCTTCCTACTGTGGCCGCAGACCATTATTGTCTGTCGATCCTCTGGCTCCATATTCCCACTCCTGCCAAGTCTCTGATCACTTCTACAGCTTTTCCTTACTAAAAATCCGCCTTTTTCCTATTTTGGTAGTACCACCTCAAATAAATGGTTCCCCTGGATCCACTGATCCCAAATTGAGTTGTCAACGGAGTCTAGACCTCCCTGCATCTGTTGGACCTGCAGTTCAACCAATTTCTATCCTTCTAGCCAGTCCTAGTCCGAAATCCGGTGTTTTAGCCCCTAAGACATAGACATCTCCGAGCACATGGCATTTCGAGGTCCCAGACCTATCCCTTCTGTCAGGACCTGCTTCAGACCTCTCCCCATCCATTTGTCTCTTTACTTATTGTATAATATTGTCTTTAGCATGCATATATCCAGCATTCTCGCTGGAGCCACTAGTTTTGATGGGCCATCAATCCCATCAATATATACTGCTTTGACCACCAAACTTAGATATTCTGCTCGTTTCTCTTAATATAGCTGTGAAATAAGTTACCAAACAAGTCATAAAATATATTTAGACCTGTTCTGAACATTATTTCAATTTAGCCTGTTCATTTTACTGAGACAAGTCTAAACCTATGTAAACTTCAACTGTTTTCTATTTCTCAGTCCGAGAAAATGGTTATCAATTATCCCAGACTGTAACTTTGTCTTGTAGACCTTCACTGACATCAACTGGACCATCTCTTACTCATCCAGTATTTTCTCCGCTACCTTAAACATGCTCCTATGACTTTTATTGGTGGCGGTCAAAGCTGTTTTGATTGCATCAGCAATACTACTAACTTTGACCTTCTCGGTTCAGGACTTTAAATATTTTAAGTGCAATATTAAGTTTGAACTTGTATTTTAAAGTGTTGTGAGTGTGCATTGCAAAGATTAGTAATATTTTATAGACTTTTTAATTGTCTTTTAATAAGGAAAAACACTTTAGATTTAAAGTATTTGAGTGATATTAACTGCAATTTGGCAGTCATATCAGTGATATAGCTGATTGACATGATGTAGGTGGGTTCAGCTCCTAATCCAGATGATGGAGATGACAACCATGACAAAGACAATGAGGACAATGACAAGGGCAACATCCCTCCCCCCATGCCTTCACATAACTGTGAAGGATGCCTTTGTTGTGTTACCCAAGGTAACACTTTGAATTGCATCATGCAACCCAGGAAGCCCCGGACTCAGGCCTGTCTGGCCTGTCACCTCCAATGACAGAGGTGTAGCTGGGCAGGGGATAATGCAGCCCATACGTCAAGGAGAAAGAGGCCGCGAGTGGACGAAGAAGGTTTATATGAGGGTCCCACTAGGCATGTCATGGAGAGAAGATTTGGCGGGGTTGATTTAGGAGGAAAGTTGGACTTGCTTGTGGAGCAAAATGAAGAGATGAAGAGGAAGATGGGTACTCTTCTCAGGTTTGCGAGCCGAACAGCCTTCACGATGGAGGAACATGTTTGTCTTGTTCAGCAATGACTTGGAGAAGAAGTGGTAGAAGATGAGGAAAAGGACAAGGAAGAGGAGGATGAAGAGAAGAGAAAAAGAAGAAGGATTTGCAAAGGAAAACAACAAGTGACTTGATTCCTGCAAAGGTTTTTATTAATAAGTAATTTTTTGGACTTTAGCATAATTTTGTAGATTTTTTGTAGTTGTTTGTTTGTTGGTTTTTGTTTTGTTTTGTTTGCTTAATTTTATAAGTATTTTGACTTTTTGGTGGTTTTGAATTCATAAGGGATTGTTGGTGATGATTTGTTAATGGTGTAATGAGTGACATTCATTCCACAAGGAAGGAATCACAATGGATTTTTTTAAGGGAGGAAAAATGTGGAAGTTAAAGTTAGTTCGCAAATTATGGATTGTGGAACTGCTTTGTGTAGGAATTTGGAATTAGTAGGTAATGAAGTAGGTAGGCCAAAATGTAATGGTGATGGATCACGAATATTTCTCGAGGAGTTTGTTAACTAGGAAAATAAAAAATTAGTATTTCCAGTGAATGAATAATGAAAGAAGAAGTGGTTGTTAAATCATGATGGTCCAGGTTTGTGAGGGTAACAAAGATGGAAAGCTGGAACCAGCTCATCTGTGTGAATTTCATTCGCGGTGACCCAGGAAAACTCTTTGTCTGTACCTTCATATCCTGCCCACCATATGTAATAACATAGTGGACATTTTTTGTATCAACATTCCAATTTCAAATCCAATACCTCCGCAATGTTGTATTCCTCTTCACCATCAACTTCCACTGGAGGTGGAGGAGTTTGTTTGCAATAGGGTATCAAGTTCGGAGTATAGGGTTCAAGTTGGGATATGTGGAAAACTGGGTGGATACAACTGAGATAGGAAGGAAATTGTAACTTGTACAAGAGAGTTCCTATGTGCTCAAGAACTTTGAAAGGTCCAAGATACTTCTCAGAGAACTTTGCGGTAGGTTGAGTGGTTTTTATGTGCTTCGCTAGCACAAATACCTGTGAATCAATGGGAGATCTGGGTGAGTAACATGTTTTCTGTCTGCTTGCTCTTTGTATTGAGCTTGTGCATTAGTAATTTCTTTGCGCAGGAAAGAATGAATCTCATCTAAATTTGTTGTGAAGTCAATCACATGATCAGAATGGATGTTGATTTCAGGTTTCACTGTAATGTTAGGGTGATAACCTTTATTTGCAAAGAATGGAGTAATACCAGTGGAAGCATTCAGAGCATTGTTGTATGCAAATTCTGCAATAGGCAACAGCTTTGCCCAATTGTCCTGTTGATATGCACAATACATATGGATGTATTGTTCCAGTGTCTGGTTGACTCATTCCATTTGTCCATCCCCTTCAGGATGATATCCAGAGGTGAAGTGTAGTTTGATTGAGAGAGCTTCTCCTAAAGCACAAAAGAAAGCTGAAACAAATTCTGAACCTCATTCAAAAGTGACATGGCTAGGAACTCTGTGTTTTGAGAAAACATGATGGACAAATAGTTCCGCAAGCTCTTTGGATGTTATTTTGTCATGGGTCGTGATGAAAATGCCTTGTTTCAAGGCTCAATCCACTATTACTAAAATAGCTGTATGTCCTTTAGAGTTGGGTAATTGTTCAATAAAATCCATCAATATAGAATCCCAAGGTTGGATGGGAACCAGAAGTGGTTTGAGTAGACCGTAAGGCCTATGCCGACAAGGTTTGTTGCAACTGCAAACTGTACATGAATTAATGTAATTGCGAACAAATTCATGAACCTTTGTACAAGTATACTGTCGTCAAATACCATCTAGAGTCTGGTTTTGACCAAATGACCCGAGAGTGGGTGATTGTGAAGATAATGTAGAATTTGAAGGCGTAAATTGGAAATGTTAGGAATGTAAATGTGATCATCAAGCCGTAACAGTCCATCAGAACCTATTGTCCAATGAGTGTTTGCACCATCCTTCATGACCTTTAATCCCACAATTGATTCTGGATCCATTTTGATTGAATCGCAAATAGCAGAATGGAGTGCCTCTATATCCATAACGATGGAGGCGCGAAGTGCTGGTCCTTCTAGAAATGTAGCTTGAAGGGAAGTAGTTAGTTGTTCATTAGTGAAGATAGGTCTGAAATTCTGTGGGTTAACTTGCACATAGCAGATGTCCCAGTGTCTAGTCATTGAGTCAGGTTTTTCACCTAGCTTACCTGGTCTGAATCAGATTACCATATTAAATTGATGCAGATACTCTGACCAACAAACTTGTCATTGCATAAGGACTTTCATTGTTGAGAAGTATTCGAGATTTTTATGATCAGTGATGATGTCGATAGGATCTCCCAATCCCTCAAGGTAATGTTGCCAACCTTTGAATGCTTTGAAGATTGCGAGAAGCTCCTTATTGTGTGTGTCATAGTTGAGTTCTGCAGCTTGAAAAGTCCTCGAGAGGAATGCAATAGGGTGAATTTCTCCATCAGGTAGTAGGATCAAGAGGATCACAGCTAATGTGTAATCCGAAGCATCAGTTTCCATGATTAGATGTCAGTTTGGTTCCCAATGTGCCAGAATAGGAGCGTGAGTGAAGCTGTATTTGAGCTTCTCGAAAGCTTCTTGGCAGTTGGTGTTCCAATTCCATGGTGTATCCTTTTGCATGAGTCACATCATCGGAACTACAATATTGCTATAATTATTAATAAACTGTTGATAAAAATTGGCTAAGCCAAGAAAAGACTGGATGTCTTTGACTTTCCGAGGTACTGGCCAGTCAATGATAGCTTGAACTTTGTCTTTCGACATTGTTAAGCCCTCCAGGGAAAGAATACAACCAAGATACTCTACCATGTTGACCTCCCATTTGCATTTCACTAGATTCGCATAAAGTCAATGTTTACAAAGACAATGGAGGACCTCGCGAACATGTTTGCAATGTAATACCTCATTGTCAGAGTAAATAAGTATGTCGTCGAGATAGACAATAACATAAACATCTAAAGCTGCAGGAGCATTAGTGAGTCCAAATGGCATAACTGTCATGACATGCTATACAGGATACAGTACTTACTTCGTTTTCTCCTACATTCCCTCTTTTCTTTATCTTCGTGACTACCTGAACCCTTCTCCATGTTTCCATATCCTTTTACTTCCATCTATCATTCATCAGAACCTTCCATCACATTCCAAACACTTCTATTGGCTTCCCGCACTGTCGCTTACTCATCTGAACCCTTGTATATATAGTACAGTAGCTGACACCTAGTTCCCCATCTTGACCTCTTGGTCTTTGGAACTAGGTTAGTACTTGTATCATCATTTACCTTCAATATACTTACTTGGTCTTTGGAACTAGTTTTCCTTGTGTGACCCTAGTGATTGGCCCCTGTGCTATCACTGTTGTCTAATATCCCCTTTCTTTCAGCCTTCGTGTGTGGTGCTAGCCCCACCCCTCACTTTGGCTTGTGCTTTGAGCCTGTGCCTTCTCCGTGCTTTCTCCCTTCATCACCACAATAACCTTCCATTCATAAGAACCCCAACGAGTTCTGAATGTCATTTTCCATTTGTCACCTTCTGTGATTCAAACTAAATGGTATGCATGAGCGAGTTTGAGTTTGGTATAAAACTTAGCTTTTTTCAGAGCATCTAGTAAATCAGAAATAAGAGGCAAAGGATACCAATCCTTCTTCGTGATGTTATTAAGACTGCGAAAGTCTACACAAAGTCAAAGTTTTCCATCCTTTTTCAGTACAAATAATACTGGAGCTCCATGAGGAGAGGATGAAGGTTGAATAGCACCTGATTTGAGGTGCTTATCAATGAATTGCATAGAGCCTCTAATTCTTTGGCAGAAAGAGGGTAAAGGCGACCAATAGGTGGTTCGGCACCTTCCTCCAATTCAATCTTGAGGTCATATGGTCGGTGCTCAGGCAGCACTTTGGATTTGACTTCGTCAAAGACATCCGTGAAGTCTGCGTAATGCTTCAGTAATGATGAGGCATCACTTTTGTTTGCCTGAGGTGTCGAATCAGCTCACGCTGTAACTTCGCTGTGAACCGCACATAACAGCAATGGTTCACACTTGGCATTCTTGCAAGCACGGTTGAAGAGTTCCACGTTGACAAGAGCAATGTCGATCTCTAGGTTTTCAAGTTGCGAAGCGGCCAATTGAGCCACCGAAGGATAGGAATAGATAGGTTCATAGGGGAAAGAGTCTGATAAAGGACGAGGTGAATGGCAAGAACGAGTTCGCGAAGAGGGTCATGAAGGGACCTCTTCAGAACCAATGGTAGGCTGACCCCACAAAGGGACAGTTTTTTCCAGAACGAGTGTTCGCGGAAGTGAGGACGTCGAAGGAGACTCAACTTGCTTGGTGGAATGGAATGTAATGTTTCTCAATGCCCAGTCAATCAACGGATTGTAGTGGGTCAAGAAACTGTAACCTAATACTGCTTCGCAAGAGGAATCTAGTAAAGTGACATAAAATGTCAGTAGTAGTAGCTCACCAGAGGGAAACCAAACATTAAGAGACGTAGTCTCGGAAATTGGTTTCGGAGATAAAAAACCATCGAAAAGTCGGAGATTGATTGAAGGAATCAAAGAAGTAGGCAGAGAATGTTTATACACAAATCGAGAATCAATAAAGCAATCAGTAGACCCGGAATCGAGTAAGGAAACAAAGGAAAGCTTCGCGGAAATGTCGTGAAGTGAAAAATCTATCGTAAGAGGTATAGTAAATGATCGTTCATCATAGGAAAGAGTGGATGCATTTAATTCAACTTCCCCGGTAGTACAAACCTGGTCAACGCAACTCCCGCTTCATACTGGGGTACAGGAGTTGCAGACTATTTTTCCAATACCAAAGAGGTACTTGCCACTACTTCCTGTGTTTCCATGGCACGTCTGTGAGCTTTGTGAGCCTTTTGTTTCTTGCAGTCATCAAGCTTATGACTTCCCCCGCAAAATCCACATAACCCCAACTTCTTTTGACATTCCAACTCCTTCGCGAGGAGCTTTCCATCCGAGCCGAGGTTGCTCGCATATGCAGGTCGAGACACCGCAGAACTCGTCGATGACAAGGAATTTCCACCTCCACTTGACTTACCTTTCTTCCCCAAGTTATTCGTCGAGGTTGTGGTTGTGGTGGTGGTGGGTGTAGGAGTTTGTGATCCCGAGGAAGCACCTGTCGATCCAGCGGCTTCTCTTTTCTGCTCTTCTCATCTCCAGTACCTGTTATCTACATGAAGTACCTCGTAATGGTATTCCGTGAGCATCTTCGGCTCCGGAAGACAAGCTATCTCATCTTTGATATGGCTTGCCAAGCTGCATTGATAAGCCCACTTAAGGGCATGCGAGTCCCAGTTAGTAGATGCTGCGAGGGTATTAAAATGGATATTATACTTCCGTATGTTGTCAGATTCCTTCATCCTTAACGTGCTGATCTTATCTTCGGCTTCCCTCTGTGCATCGTACATACCAAAATTATCCTGTAGTTCCTTCACCAATGCCACGAAGGAACTCATCCACGCTGGCATCGCGGAGAGATTCAGATCCAGAATATCTGGTTCAAACCAGTCCTTCGTGGAACCGCTGAGGTATGACAAAGTATAATTGATCTTCTTTTGATCAGTAAAATACAAGGGACGATCAATGAATACCAAAGATAAGGAAACTAAGAAACCTTTCAGTTTCTGTGAGTCAGATCCATCAAACACTTCAGGATCCTTGACCTTCAATCTTCCGGATTCCACAGGGCTGCTAGCGTTCATGCCCACGAGGACTGTTCTGAGGGTATCGAGCGAACCCTTAAACGCATGAAACACATCTAAGATGCATTGTTCAGCAGGGTCCGGATGGACACTACCTACCCGTTCCACTGGACTCCTAGAATGACTAGGAACACGAGAACCTCGAGGTGCCCCGGGACCTCCAGTGTCATGAAACGATCTTTTTCCATTATTCTTTTCTTTTATTATTCTTTTCCTTTTCTTTTATTTACTTACCTAATCACCAAAGTGTCACAAAGAGGTGACGACGGTGGCGGAGCGGAGCGGAGACTTAGGCGAAAGCAGACACTGGTCCCAACGACAAAGTTATATTGATAATAAATACAAGTAAGTAAGTTCAAGACATACCTGGTCCCAACGACAAAGAGGTCAAGATAAGGGACCAGGTTGTGGGGGCTGGCTTATATACAAGGTGGAGCGTGGGAACTATGAGGTAATACTGTATAGCTCCGGCACAAGGAATGGAACTAATAGAATGGAATGGAATGTTCCGGAATGATTATTGTAGGTAGGGGGCTTGGATGGTGTATCGTAAAGAAAGGAAAATGATAGGGGGTGGGCTCACTTCATGACATTACCCCCCTCCTTATGACCATTGCCCTCAATGGTCAAGCTTTTGCCGCCTGAGGGTGCTTTTTGTGGAATTTTCGGATAGTTGCTGGGGCGTGTTCAAGATTTGGTGCAGGTTCCCATGAGTTGTGTCCTGCATCGTAGCCTTTCCACTTTACCAAGTACTCTAGCTTCTTCCACCTAATCCGACTATCCAAGATGTCCTCGACTTCATACTCCGGCTCATCCTCATCCTCTAGATATACTGGTTCCGGTGGTGTTGCAATTTCGCCGTTTACGGTGTTCCCTCTCCAAGGGTACAATTTATCAACATGGAACACAGGATGGATGCGGTCCAGGGATAGTGGGAGGTCTAAACGGTAGTCCAGGGGCCCAACCTTCTGCAAAATGGTGTAAGGTCCTAGCTGTCGATCCCCAAGTTTCTCACTGGAAAGTTGGAGCTTGATGTCCTCTGCGCTTAGCCAGACCTGATCTCCAACTTGGAATTGATGTGCCTTTCGTTTTCCCCGTTCGTAGTTTTCCTTTTGCCGTCGTTTCCCCAGGTGTAGCGCCGCCCCAGCATCCTGTCGTGCATCCCGCAGTATCTGGATGCGATCATCCACCGCCGGAATCCCACTCCGTTGTCCAACTGGAATGTTAAATAGAGGCAGATAACCATAGGTGAGTTCGAATGGGGACGTTCCAAGTGCAGAGTGGGTGCGAGAGTTAATCACAAATTCCGCCATAGGTAGGTGCTCCGCCCAGTCATCCTGGCGGCGTCCCACATAGAGTCTGAGGTATTTTTCGACTTCTTGGTTTGCCCGTTCGGTCTGTCCGTTTGCTTGGGGGTGGTACCCTGAGGTGAGGTTTGATTTGATTCCTAGGCGGGAGAGTAATGATCGCATGAGTTTTGCTGCAAACTGGGGTCCCCGGTCTGATACAAAGCGGAGGGGAAGACCATGGAGGCGAAAAATTTCGCGATAGTACATGTCGGCCACACCTGCTGCTGTGATTGAAGTTGTACAAGGAATTGCATGGATTTGTTTACCATAAAGGTCCGTGCAGACTAGAATCGCGTCATACCCTTGCGAGTTGGGCAGCTGTGTGATCAAGTCAACTCCCACTTCTTCCCACAAGCCTGCTGGGACGTCTAGAGGTAGTGTTACTGCTCGTGGGTGTCTCTGTATCTTCTTCCTTGCACAAGTCTCGCATCCTTCAACATATTTTTCTACAAAGGATCGCAGGGTGGGCCACCAAAAGTGGGTGCTGACGAGGTCAAGGGTATTGTGAAGTCCAGGGTGGCCAGCAGAGGGGTTATCGTGGCATTGCTTGAGTACTTCTTTCCGGAGGTCATCATCTGGTGGGACATATACTCTTCCTCGGTGGTATACTAGTCCCTTGTCTTCTTCCCATTCTGCTATCCCATTGGCCAAGCGTTTGAGACCGCTTCTCCTAAGCTCTTCCAGTCCTTCCAGTACTTGGGCCTCCTTTTGAGATGCCTGTCGGATGCGGTCCTCCAGTGGGTTTTGTAGTGAGGTAGCTGCCACTTGCATGAAATGGGCTGGTTTCAGAACAATCTGTTGTCGATTATCTTCGCTATCCAGAACCTGATGTGCTGCCATACGAGAGAGAGCGTCTGCCTGAGTGTTGGACTTGCCAGGGCGGTGAGTGAGCTGGAAGTCGAATCGGGACAACCATAGTGCCCATCGCGCCTGCCGTCTACTGAGGTCTTGAGCAGAACGCCAGAATTCCAGGTTTGCGTGGTCGGTGAGAATCTCGAACGGTTGTGGTGAACCTTCCAGGAAGCTTCTCCAGTCCTTTAATGCTTCGATGATAGCGAGCATCTCTCGGTCATAGATTTCGTAGTTTCATTCAGCTGCTTGCATGGAGGCTGATCGAAATGCCACTGGGTGCCACTGGCCGTCGTCTTGTTTCTGCATTAGGGCTCCTCCCGTAGCAAAGCCTGATGCATCTACCTCAAGTTGTGTGAGCCTATTAGGGTCCCAGAGTGCCAGTACCGGTGCTGTGATGAATGCTTCCCTTAGGGTATCGAATGCTTGTTGTTGGTGTGTCCCCCAACTGAAGCCTGTATCCTTTTTTGTTAGGTCGTTCAGAGGGCGTGCTATGCGGGCAAAGTTCCGTATGAATCGACGGTAGAAGTTAGCGAAGCCTAGGAATCCTCGTAGTTCTCGTAGATTCTTTGGGGTAGGCCAGTCGCGGACTGCAGCTACTTTTACTGGATCCATGCGCACTTCACCTTCTGATATCACTAGTCCCAAATACTCAACCTGAAGCTCCTCAAACTCGCATTTCTCTGGTCGCAGGTAGAGGTCATGTTTCTCCAGCCGCTTTAGTACCTCTCGCACCACCTGCCGGTGTTCTTGCAAATTGTTACTGAAGATGAGGATGTCATCTAGGTAGACTGCTACCTTACCAGCCGCCACTAGGTCTGAAAAGATGGAATTCATGAGCGCTTGGAAGGTAGCTGGCGAGTTGGTGAGACCGAAGAACATTACACTGGGTTCAAATAACCCTCGGTTGGTTGCAAAAGCGGCCTTCCACTCATCACCCTCCTTAATCCGGACATTGTTGTAGCCCCATCTGACGTCAAATTTGGTGAAGTACCGTGCCCCCTGTAGACGGCTGACAATGTCAGCGACCAGTGGGAGAGGATAGCGGTTCTTTAGGGTTACTTGGTTGAGTTTCCGGTAATCCTGTACGAAGCGGAGCTTCCCATCTTTCTTCTTAACAAAGAAGACGGGTGAAGACAGTGGCGATTTTGAGGGGCGAATGTAGCCTTTTCGGAGGTTGTCATCCAGGAAGCGGTCGAGTTCACCTTGTTCATTCAATGACATTGGATAGACTTTTGTGCGCATGGTTTCCGGTGCACCTGGGATCAATTCTATAGCATGATCCCAGGGTTGGTGGTCAGGGAGGCGCTCTGAAGCAGTTTCAGAGAATACTTTTTCGAAATCGCGGTAGGGTTCTGGGACCATTTCTTCAAAGGTTTTCATGGGTTTTGTTTTGTGGGCTTGTTCCGCTAGCTGTTGGGAGTAGGTGAACCCTGCAGCACACCAGACTTCATCTGTTTGTTCGTGTAAGATTCCTGACTTCACCCATGCACGTCGGGTTCGTCGGTTTGCTCGAATGCGGTGTATGGGCGACTCTTCTGTCTCCTCATCCAGTGTGTCAAGTGGTGGTTCAGGGGTGATCACAGTTTCAATTTCCTCCGCCGTGTCTTGCTCTTCCACCTCCTCTATCGTTGTTTGTTGGGATCTGACTGTGAGTCGTCCTTTCTCCCAGTCAATATCTGGATTGGCCTTACGTAGCCAGGGGAGTCCTAAGATTAGGTCTTCGCCTCCCAGATTGGTTACTAGCAAGTCTGTCCACCGTTCTTGGTTATCAACAGTCAGGGCTAGGCGTGCAAAGTGTGTGATCTGCCCTGCTCGGTTAGCAGACCCATCAATGTTAAAGACGCCAATGGGTTTCCTGAGTGGGAAGGTCCTTACACGGTGACGGGTGACAAACTCTTGGTTCAAAAATAGAGCAGTGGCTCCAGAATCAACCATGGCTGCAGTTGCTATACTGTGATTTCTTCCTCTTAGTTTTGCGTTAATTCGGAAGTGAGATGAATTGGAGTTCAATTCCGAAATAGTAGATATTTTACAAGATGGGAGAGAATCATACGCAGATGTGGAATGTATAGCGAACTGGTTTACGGGTACTCTCGATGCAGCCGAGACGGGCACCCGCTTTAAAAACCCTCCTGAGAACCTGGTGCTGGGGCCATGGCATTGGCTCTGTTAAGGAGCTCCTGGAGCTGGGCAATCTGGGTGGAGAGGTCAGGCGTAAGTGGGGACGGAGCAGTGGGAGCTGGAATGGACGCGGCAATTTGGACAGGTTCATTGGGGAAGAGGGTGAACGGTGTCGAAGCAGAAGCAGAGACTTGTTGACGGCGGGGTTGTTGGCGCTTACCCCGGCCACGTTCTAGACCCATGAACTTGTCTTGGCAGACTGATTCTAGGTGGCCTCGTCGTCCACAGTAGCGGCAAACTGTCTCCTTGTATGAGCAGTTCCTCTTTTCGTGACTCTGCGAGCCACACCCATAACACCTTCCTCTCATCTGGGCCACGAAGCTTTCTCTGCTGTTACCACTAGTGTGTGTGGCATCGACATCCATAGCATGGGAGTTGGCAGGGGGGGAGGAGATATGGGAGGTGCCTGGGTTGCGACCTGTCATGGTGGGATCGTGCAGGAACACATCCACTGAAATTGCTCGCCTGATAGCCTCCTCCAGGGTGGGAGCCAGTCCCTGGGCTATATTGACCACAATGAGATTTTGTCGGATCTCTGGGTTGAGGCCGCTATGGAAGCGTTCTCGCAGGTCGACGTCTGAAAGCCCGGTCCGATCACCAATGTCCTTGAAATTCTGTGCAAATTCCGCTACCGTTTGACCTTTTGCCTGCCTGAGATGCTGGATTGCATTCCGGGCCTCCATACCTGCATCAATGGATTCAAATCGGAGGGTGAAGGCTGTTTTGAAGTCTTCCCATCGTCCATTGAAAGGTTGTTGGTTATGGCTGAATTCTAGGAGGTATGGTGTGGCCCAGTCAGCAGCCTTGCCTGAGAAGAATCCTAGCGCTGCCTTGATCAGCTTCCCTTCGTTGCTACTCAGATCTGGTTGTTCCATTGCCCAGCTTTGATACTGAGCAATGAAGCGACGTGCTTCTGCACTACTAGAGCCTTTGAAGAGCTCAGGTTTATTCATACTGGACTTGGCTGAGGCTTTGTGGAGGTTGGCCGTGAGCTGGGCCACCTGCTCGATGAGCTGTGCCATGAGCTGGTTTGTGTTGACTTCAGAGGTCGACATAATGGATGGGGGTGCAGTGGGAGTAGGGATAAGGATGGGTGTGATCACGGTACCGTCGGAAAGGTTCTCCTCTTCACTGATGGAGTTGGCAGCAGCGTTTGGACAGGGTTGAGAACTGCAATCAGCCCAGGAGCTGCTTTTGCTGCGGTGGATGTGGGTTTGATCTTTAGTATCAAAAGCGTGTGGGTAGGCAGAGCAGTCGATAGCTTGGGCGGGCAGGCTTGGTGCGGAGGTGTCTGTAGACGTGGTGGAAGCGGAGCCTGCAAGGATAACCTAATCGGTAGGCTATCAGTGCAGTAAGGGGATCTTGACCTAATGTCACAAAGAGGTGACGACGGTGGCGGAGCGGAGCGGAGACTTAGGCGAAAGCGGACACTGGTCCCAACGACAAAGTTATATTGATAATAAATACAAGTAAGTAAGTTCAAGACATACCTGGTCCCAACGACAAAGAGGTCAAGATAAGGGACCAGGTTGTGGGGGCTGGCTTATATACAAGGTGGAGCGTGGGAACTATGAGGTAATACTGTATAGCTCCGGCACAAGGAATGGAACTAATAGAATGGAATGGAATGTTCCGGAATGATTATTGTAGGTAGGGGGCTTGGATGGTGTATCGTAAAGAAAGGAAAATGATAGGGGGTGGGCTCACTTCATGACACAAAGCGCTTACACTAGCGCTTATTATATTTTCATTATCATTTAGGTTACACGCGTCAACCTTATTGTTCTCGCGTTGTTGTTTCACTTAGGTGCGACTCTCTCGTGCCTGTCAGTTCATTGACAGGACGACGTCATTATCGTTCCGCTTCCATGCTTCTTTCTATATTGCCTTATTGTTTACTCACCTAATACCTACAGCTTTACTTATGGATACGAGCGACTCTTATTGTAGATCCTCACGGTTACGGCGCGAGATATCTCTCACGGCTTCATATCCCAATAGTATATAAGACTTAGTATTTTGTAGTTATATTCCTTAGCTCTATTCTCGTCTATTCTCCTCGGTAGCTAGACTTGTAGTTGGGTTGTTTTATCCATCCTCTTTTGCTTTTTCGTCCTCTTGTTCATCGTCTATCGTGTGACGCCTGGTGATCTCTTGTGAGAGCTAGCGAGTCGCTGACAGAAGAATAGAGCTTCTACCACACACCACCCGTCACAACAAACTTTTACAAACTTGCCTAGGATTCAACACGCTGTTGGAAACTAGTTTTCTCGATACGTTACATATTTTCATTCTTACCAAACACGCTCATCCCCTCCCCTACTATAACTCAACATGACTGATCGGTCGATACATGCGCCCGACCCAGCAGAAGTCGCTACTGTCACTTCTAGTCCACGCCGGGTGTTTGTCAATACACCAGGGAACTACGATGGCAATCCCGCCACCTACCGACCATGGCGACGACGGATGATGGCTTATGTTTCCGAGTTGACGGAGACAAAGCAAGTTGACAACTCCCACCGAGTCACCACTATCATTATGTCCTTCCTGGTTGGAGGAAAAGCTGACGAATGGGCCCAAGTCTATTCTGATGACCACTTCAATATCGACAATGGGTCATGGGACATTACGGGGAAGCAGCTAATTGACGATATGGACAGGGAGTTCACGAACGTCGCGAAGGAGAAGGAAGCCCGCGACAAACTAACTTATATCCGACAGGGGAAGTCTTTGGCTGGTGACTTTTTCAAAGAATTTGAATTGTTACTGAAGGATGCCGGATACAAAAAGGACGAGTCACACGTCCTTACCCTAGCGGAGAGAGCGGTTGATCACACACTCCTATACGACATCATTAAGGGACGAACGGAGCCCTTTGAAGACTACAAGGGGTTGAAGAAGGTAGTTACAGGGGCTGATAACGTAAGGCGGCAGTGGGCCGAACAGAAGAGAGGATACGGGTATGCGGGGTGGTGGAACGCTAACCCACAGGGACAGAGTCGTGGACAGTCATCCACTCAGCAGAACCGGCAGGAGCCGAAAGTAGCTCCGAAGGCAGAGTATTCTGCGGCGCCAAGAAGAGATGCTACCGGCACCACGTTCGGAGGAACGGGCAGGCCGATGGACATCGACCAGGCGAGGGAGAAGTGTTTGTGCTTCAACTGTGGCGAGCCAGGCCACATGAGCAGGAACTGCCCGCACAAGAGAAAGGCGGTAGTCCGAGGTATTATGTTGAACATGAGTGAGCAGGAACGTACAGATTTCATTAATGATTTGGGTTTTCCAAAGGCTCCGCAGTAGATATAGGTCTGCAGGAGCCTTCGCACACGGACATTTCGGAATTTGTTGATAATGGCGTTGATTATGTAATCAGTACAGGTACTAAACAGAAAAACGCGTCCACATTCATACACAAAACCGAAAAAACCAAAAAACCTATACAGTACGAACCCGACACTGCTGAATGGCTAACTCAGAGAGTTAGAGAAGACCAGATCCCGAGAGCAGTAGGATTATTACGAACTTGGATGCCCTTTTCCCGGGAAAAAGAAGCCTCTGAAGAAACCGTCATGGACATACGAAAACGGAACTGGAAAACAGCAGTCAACGCCATCCGGAGTCTCAAGAACAAAAGAAGTTATGTTCGCGGGACACGTGGCAAAAGTCTGAAACTTCCGGCAATACTCGAGACACTGGAGGATGCTCGACAAATCGTTACAGAAGGACTCCTCGACAGTGGAGCTACCGGTTCCTGCATTGACTCAGAATTCGTCAAACGGCACAACTTTGTCATGGAAAACTTACCAATCAAAACACCTGTCTATAATGCCGATGGCACACTCAATGATTCCGGCTCAATAGACAAGTACATCGAAATCCGGATGACTATCGGTGATCATTCAGAAATCGTACAGTTCGGAGTGGTAAGCCTAGGAAAGAATAATATCTTTCTAGGACTAGATTGGCTACGACACCACAACCCGAGTATTGACTGGAAGACATCTGAACTAACCTTCGACAGGTGTCCAACAAGATGCGGTTACAACCCACACTTTTGGACACCAGAGGATACTCATTCTAGAGCGGCATTACAGGAAGGCGAACAGCTTTTCCTATTTGACTGGGACAGGTATGTTCACGAGCAGGTACAGTCGAGGAAGTGGACGGAGGAACAAGCTAAAAAGGAAACAGCCAAAGAATTCAACACTTCCAAACCCTATGTCAAAGAGTACCCTGATGTCTTCAGCCAGAAGGAATTCGACCAGCTGCCACAACGACGCCCTTGGGACCACGCTATTGATCTAACACCAGGTTCCAAACCTTTAGATTGTAAAGTATATCCACTAAACCCAAAGGAACAAGAGGCACTCGATAAGTTTCTTGAAGAGAACTTTAGAACTGGACGAATCCAACCTTCTACCTCGCAGATGGCATCCCCTTTCTTCTTTGTCAAAAAGAAAGATGGCACCTTACGACCGGTACAAGATTATCGCAAACTGAACGAGATGACGGTTAAAAACCGGTACCCACTTCCTCTCATTCAGGAACTAATTGATCGTTTAAAAGGCGCTAAAATCTTCACGAAGATGGACATCAGATGGGGATTCAACAACATCCGCATAAAGGAAGGTGACGAATGGAAAGCAGCTTTTCGAACTAACCAAGGGTTATTCGAACCGACCGTTATGTTCTTTGGACTCACTAACTCTCCTGCGACATTCCAAGGTTTCATGAACCATATCCTGCGAGATCTCATTAATAGAGGTCATGTTATCGTTTACATGGATGACATACTGATTTTTACCGACGGTATAAAAGAACATCGACAAATCGTAAAACAAGTACTCGACATTCTACAGGAGCATAAGTTATTCCTTAAACCCGAAAAAGTGTTCTTTCGAAAAACCAGTTATTGACTACCTCGGCATTATCATTGGTAACGGAACTATTTGCATGGATCCAAAGAAAGTACAGGCCGTTCGCGAATGGATTACTCCCCGCAAGAAGCGCGATGTTCAGCAATTCTTAGGATTTTGCAACTTCTTCAGGCGCTTTATTTGTGGGTTTAGTCTTGTAGCAAAGCCGCTGACACAGCTTACTGGGAATGGAACTTGGAAGTGGGAGAAAGTGCAAGAAGATGCATTCGAGAAGTTAAAACGTCGAATCTGTGAGGAAGTAGTTTTACTCATTCCTCGAAACCATGGAAAGTTCCGAGTAGAAGCTGACTCGTCCGATTACGCTAATGGCGCCGTTTTATCCCAGTTTGTCGAAAGCAAGTGGTATCCTATTGCCTTTCACTCCCGATCCCTCAATGAGGTTGAGCATAATTACGAGATTTACGACAAAGAACTCATGGCAATTATGGACTCCCTTGACGACTGGAGGCAGTATTTGCTGGGTGCGGAGGAACAGATCGAAATTTTTACGGATCACGCAAACCTCCAGTACTTCAAGAAGCCGCAGAAACTCAACCGACGACAAGCGCGCTGGGTACTGGAATTAGCGGAGTATAATTTCGATCTTGTTCATAAGCCTGGTAAATTGATGACAAAAGCTGACGCCCTGTCGAGGATGACAGGTCTTGAGACGGGGGACAAGGACAACGAGAACATCATTCTCCTGAAACCGGAACTTTTCATCCAAGCTCTCGACCTATTGGCTCCTGAAGATCTCCTGCTATCAGAGATCCGAAAGAGTAGAAATCAAGTAGACCGAACCGTACAAGATGCCCTCGCTGCAAAAAACCCAGAGTGGACTGAAACCGACAAAGTCATTACATGGAAAGGGCGTGTTTATGTACCAAAAAACCGCCTACTCCAATCCAAAATAATCACTCAGTACCACGATACACCGCTAGTGGGACATCCAGGACAGTACAAAACCACGGAGTTGATTACTCGGGACTACTGGTGGCCAGGGGTGACACGAGATGCAGGGAAATACGTCGAAGGTTGCGAGAAATGCCAGGCGACAAAATCACATCGTACCAAACCAGTCGGACAACTTCATCCACATGCGGTACCAACTGAACCGTGGCAGATAATCGGCACTGATATGATAGGGGAACTACCGGAATCGGGAGGATATAACGCCATATCGGTGTTTATCAATCATTTTTCCAAAAGATTACGACTTGTTCCGTTACACACTACAGTCACATCAGAGGGAATGGCAAAAATCTATCGGGATCGTATTTTTTCTATCCACGGCATTCCACGAAAAATCATACATGATCAAGGACCTCAATATCATTCTCGTTTCATGAAGGAACTCTACCGTCTTTTAGGAATAGAAGCAAACTACACCACGGCATATCACCCACAGACCAACGGCCAGACGGAACGAACAAATCAGGAGATAGAACATTATCTCTGTTTGTTCATTAGTTATCATCAAAACGACTGGCATGAGTGGTTACCACTTGCAGAGTTTGCCTATAACGATCGAGTACACTCTGCGACGAAAGTTTCCCCCTTCTATGCTGACAACGGTAGACATCCCTATAAAGGTACGGCACCTCAAATGACTTCGGACAACCCCACAGCACAAGTGTTTGCAGATGGAATGAGGAAGGTTCGAGATGAAGTAGGAGCGGCCTTAGGAAAGGCCAACGAGGATATGAAGAAGTTTTATGACCGTAAGCGAAGAGTTGGAGTAGAGTACAAGCCAGGCAATAAGGTCTGGCTTGAGGGAACTAACTTATCAACAGACCAGCCGATGAAAAAGTTAGGAGATAAACGGTTTGGACCGTTTACAGTTCAGAAGAAGATAGGCGCTAGTTCCTATAAACTAGACATCCCCTCTACGTGGAAACGTATCCATAACGTTTTCAACGAAGTCCTTCTCACTCCCTATAGAGAACCGCAATTCCCCTCTCAACCACGAAACACTCGCCCACCTCCTGTCGTCATAAGAGAAGAAGAAGAATTCGAAGTCGAGGAGATTCTCGACTCACGAAAAGTAGGAAAAGGAATCAAGTACAAGGTTAGGTGGTGAGGTTACGGACCACATGAAGACACTTGGGAACCTCGGTCCAACATCACACATTCCTCCGATTTGTTGAAGGAATTCCATGATAAGAACCCGACCAAACCCAAACCCGCCACCCTGAATCGACTTGAAATCCCTATTTCCTTATTCCCTACCGAATTATTCCGCCCTATGCCTCCGCCAGACACTGAAAACACGCCATCACAATTACCCTCCGAAAATTTTGTTAGACGACAAGCGCTTCGTGGAACTCGCGCTCTAGGGAGGGGGTAATGTCATGAAACAATCTTTTTCCATTATTCTTTTCTTTTATTATTCTTTTCCTTTTCTTTTATTTACTTACCTAATCACCAAAGCGCTTACACTAGCGCTTATTATATTTTCATTATCATTTAGGTTACACGCGTCAACCTTATTGTTCTCGCGTTGTTGTTTCACTTAGGCGCGACTCTCTCGTGCCTGTCAGTTCATTGACAGGACGACGTCATTATCGTTCCGCTTCCATGCTTCTTTCTATATTGCCTTATTGTTTACTCACCTAATACCTACAGCTTTACTTATGGATACGAGCGACTCTTATTGTAGATCCTCACGGTTACGGCGCGAGATATCTCTCACGGCTTCATATCCCAATAGTATATAAGACTTAGTATTTTGTAGTTATATTCCTTAGCTCTATTCTCGTCTATTCTCCTCGGTAGCTAGACTTGTAGTTGGGTTGTTTTATCCATCCTCTTTTGCTTTTTCGTCCTCTTGCTCATCGTCTATCGTGTGACGCCTGGTTGTCTCTTGTGAGAGTTAGCGAGTCGCTGACATCCAGGACTATCGGGATCAGATCCCCCTGGGTCTCTGGGATTTCCTGACTCATCAGGACCTACCTCTTCATTGATTTCCGCTTCTTCGATGTTCTCCGGAATCTCCACCATGGTAACTGGTATCTGACCTCATGAAGCTCTGGGAGTGTTTGCTCGTTGCTGACGCATTCTTTCAGCAAGGATAAATGTGGTAGGAGATGGTGGGATTTCCATCTCTGTTGTTGGTATCACCGTGTGATTTCTTCACGGCATGCAAACAGTAACGGGGTCACCGTTTTCTGTGTAGAGTACCTGGTACTCGAATTCGGAGTGGTCTGGTTGACCAAGGGCATGATGACTAGAAACCCATGCACTAGCAGGTTGTCCTGGGGCTGGACCGAAGACGTTAGATCGACGTCAAGAGTGTCCAGCTCCTGATATTGATTCCGCAAATGGCACGAAGCCTGTCGCGTTCGATGCGAAAGGATTAACTGTTTCCGGTTCCTCTGTTACCGACTCGTCGGACCCTCCAGTGTTGGTACGGTTTCTTCTGCTCTTTGTATAGACCATTGTTGAAGGAAGTGAAATTGTTGAGTGTAATGGAAAGGGTAATGAGGACGAATGTGCTGAGTGTCAGTTTAAATATACTGTTATGATCATGCACAAAGGGATCATCGGGAATGATCGCGGGATGATTGTGAGGAAATATGAAGGAGAATACTTCACAAGGTAAACGATCCTATACAAAGTAGTCGGACCTTGACTCCACTATTAATAGAGTCCTTGACACTTCGCATGTCCACAAGAGAAGAAACATAAATGTGTTCTGTTCGTGATGGTTGTCGCGGAACGTACTGACAGCGAGGATGTTAAAATGATGATAAAGATAGATGATTATTTGGTATCACTATCGAAGTGCTATCAAGGTTGATATTTAAACTAAGGAACTACCTATTCAATACCGTAGCTTTATACTAAAGGTAAGTCAGGATCGCAAAGCAATGCCATGCCCGAATGGGTTATCTCGTAAGTAAAGAACAAAGGAAGGGATATAAAAGGGATAGTGTACATCTGATACGAATGATAAGAGATAAAGAGTAATTGCTTTGCGTCAGAATTCCTTCGCAAAGTAATTGCATAGTGGTAAAAGGATATAAGTAATATATCTAAGTAGTGGAATGGATTGCGAAGCTTTGTAAGGACTTAGCTTGCATAGATATAATAGTATTGTTGTTTACAGTCAATATACTCACTTGGTCTTTGGAACTAGTTTTCCTTGTGCAACCCTAGTGATTGGCCCTTGCACTATTGCTGTTGTCTTGATCCTTATATCTTTCAGCCTTGTGTGTGGTGCTAGCCCCACCCCTCATCTTGGTTTGTGCTTTAAGCCTGTGCTTCCTCTGTGCCTTCTCCCTTCATCACCACAACATGGACCCTATAGAACAATGCATCATTGAGTTGTTGAACACATTTAAAGGGTTTCTCAACACCCTCAGAAATGTGCTGTCATGCATGAATGCTAGTGGCCCTTCAGAAACTGGAAGATTGAAGGTTAAAGATCTGGAAATATTTGATGGATCTGACCCATGGAAACTGAAAGATTTTCTAGTTTCCTTGTCTTTGGTATTTATTGATTGTCCCTCATATTTTATTGATCAAAAGAAGATCAACTATACATTGTCTTACCTGGGTGGTTCTGCAAAGGAGTGGTTCAAGCCTGATATTCTGGATCCAAACCTTTCCATGATGCCAGCCTGGACAAGTTCTTTCATGACATTAGTGAAATAATTACGAGACAATTTTGGTATGTATGATGCACAAGGAGAAGCCAAGGACAAACTTGGGACATTGAGGATGAAGGAATCTGACAATGTACAGAAGTACAATATCCATTTCAATACTCTTGCAGCATCTACAAATTAGGACTTGCACACCTTTAGGTGGGCATATCAATGCGGCTTGGCAAGCCATATCAAAGATGAGATGGCTCATCTTCTGGAACCAGCTATGCTCATGGAATACCACTATGAAGTTCTTTGCATAGACAGTAGGTTTTGGAGATGAGAAGAAGAGCAGAAAAGAGAAGCCACTAAATTGTCAGTTGCTTTGTCAGGAAGGAAAGCATTGAACTCTTCCAAGAAGAATTTGCCAAATTCTTCACAAAATTCCTCCTCCTCCTTCACAGATAAAATGCCACCTTCTTCAACAAATAACTCAGGAAAACAAGGTAAGTCTAGTGGAGATGGAAATTGCTCATCATCAATGAGTTCTGCAGTGTCTCATTTGGCATATGCAAACAACTTAGGCTCAGATGGTAAGCTTCTTATGAAGGAAGCAGAACATCGGAAGAAGTTGGGGTTGTGTGAATTTTGTGGTGGAAAGCACAAGTTTGATGATTGCAAGAAAAGAAAGGCTTGCAAAACTCATGGACGAGCTGCAGAAACACAGGAAAGAGCAGCAGCTACCTCAGTGGTATTGGAAAAATAGTCTGCAACTCCTGTACCCCAGTATGAAGCAGGAGTTGCATTGACCAGGTAATGCATCCACTCTTTCTTACGATAAATGATCTTTTACTATTTCTCTTACCATAGATTTGTCACTTCACAAAAAACCTTCTGATATTCCCATGAAGTTATCTTTTATCTCATTACTTGATTCTGGTTCTACTGATTGTTTTATTGATTCTCATTTTGTACGAGAACATTCTCTTCCTACTTCACCTATTTCTCCAATCAATCTCCACCTTTTTGATGGTTCATTATCTTCAAAACCAATTTCCGAGACTATGTCTCTTAATGTTCAGTTTCCCTCTGGCGAGCTACTACTACTCACACTCTTATTATGGATTGTCGGCATTGTGCATGCATTGTATCTGTGGAACGAGCAAAAGAAGGCTTGGTTGTGAGAGGCTAAAGGCTGATAATCAATCATAGTAATAGTTACTTGAAATTAAAGTTATTTTACGAGGGCACATGGTGTAGTTGGTTATCACATCCGCTTAGCATGCGGGGGGTGCTGGGTTCAATTCCCAGTGTGTCCATTTGTCGTTTTGTTTTTGCTTCCGCAGATGCTCTCAAGCGGCGTTGTAGCAACTATGTATGTAGTAATTACTAAAGCCCGTCTCTGACAATCATCTGGTGGGACACAATCTGCAATGAAAAATACTTGTCTCCAACATCTCCAGCCCGTAAGACAAAGTTCCAACCAATACAGAGTTTGGCCTCATCCACCTTCGTCCTCCCCTTCCCTTTGGTTTGCTTCTCCAATTTGGAGTTCAATAGGTCCAAAATATCGGCCTCAGGTGTTCTACGCTTGAGTTCTGCTTGCACACCGAGATATAATAATGAGCCAGAGTTTCCTCTTTCGCTGTTCTCGGGGACATTCTCAAGATCACCAAGAGACAGTACATCATATACCACTTTCGCCTGTCCCCCAAAGGGAAAGAAAGTATAGGCGCGTTGCGGATCGAGGAGGAGGAGAGCAGGAGTGATCACCGTGGGCGTTTGGATGGGAACTGGGGGACCCCGAAATGGGCGAGATGAAGTTGAAGAGCCGAGGTTTAATGCAGACATGGAAGTGTCAAAATGTGATGCGAAAGCATGTGTGGGACTCTTGTCAAAGGATGATATTTCAGGAAGGATAACAGAACACGAGAATACTGCGTTTGGAGCATAAGCGTGAGCAAGGCTAGGACGGTCGTATTCCCAGGAATTAATGTATCTGTGATAGGAGTCAATTAAGTGATGAATCAAGTAGAAAAAGATCGGCAGAGCTTACCTTCGAAGAAAGGTAATTGCTTGCTGTTCCATTCTGGCTTTCCCATCTAGTTTAACAACCACCTCTTCGATATTAGGACCAAGGGTACTGATACTTGGTATATCAAAGGCACTCATGCTTCCTTCTTGCGATTGACCTGCTTCCACTGGGAGCTCAACAATTTCAACAGAATCGGAAGACTGTTTCGATGACCTCGGTATATCTGTGTCTTCTTCAGAACCCAGCGTTACTTCCATGTTAGGATCATTGAGACCAAGGTCAAGGCCAAGCGCACCCCGAACTTGCATCTCCTCCTCAATATCCCCTGGATCATCGGAACTATGAAGCACCTTGATAATCGTGTCACCATTGGCCTCGGAATTTGGATTGTCGTTGTGTGCACCTGTCTTTGCAAGGATTGGCTTTTGCTGCTGTACAGTGAGAGCACCCGTTCTATGAATGTCACAGGAGAAATTGACATCATGAGGTTGAAGCATGGGAGAGAGATTGTCATGGTGTGTCGTGAAAGCAATATGTACAGCTTTAGGAACCGTTTTAACGTTCGGAGGTTTAGCAAGATCAAACGGTCTGGATGAAGAATTGGTAGATTCACTTCCCGAATCAAAGGTGGATTTCCGAGCTACCAGATGCGGAGAAGTACTGCGAAGGAATGGCGATCTTTGATGACTCATCCTCAAACGAGAGGAATCTGGATTTGGAGCACGCCCGGAACCGAGACGAACGAGTAGTGGAGGTTTGTATTCGGGACGGCTGTCCCCAATTTCGACGGCGTTGTTTTCGCGTCTAAGATCGGGAGAGGTGTTGAGATTACCGTTGAGTTGGGAGGGGTTTGCCATGTAGGGAGGGAGAGGAGGCGACGTCTTCTCATCTACAGTAAGGTCAATGATGTCGACATCTGCCCTCATGATAGGCAACTTGGCCTTCTTGAGATGCGAGTAGAGGTGTGATTTTGGACTCTGAAGCTTGTCTTGTAGTTTCGTACCCTTTGATTTCAAGTCCGATTGAGGCTCAGATTTGTCCTGTAGATCTTCACCCTCTATCGGATAGAGATTATCGGACATCGCCTCTGCAAGCTTGAATGTCTCTTTCTCCGAAAAAAATTGATCAATTTCTTCCTTTATCTTCCCGTCCAATGACTTTTCCTTCTCCTTTGCATTTCCACTGCTCTCTCCTCCCACTCCGATTCCAACTCCTGGATCATCTCTAACAATAGGCTTCTCCCAATCCACACAAAACCCATCATCTCGCCATAGAACTCTTGACACCACCAGACCCTGTGCACGAAGCTCCGCAACAGCGCGCTTAGTGAACTCTGCGCGCGCAGTACGGAAATGGGGGTTGGGGACTAGCGAGCGCGCAAGTTGATTAGAATTGAGAGGGGATTTTGAGGAAGAAGACAGGATAGTAGGGAAAGAGGAATCGACGGCGGGAAGGGGAACAGGGAAGAATTTGAGGCAAGATGGGGGAATTGGATGGTATCTTTTGGTACCGGAGGTTAGACTGTTGGGTGGTTCAATATGAACAGATCTGATGTCGAGTAGTTCGTCTTTGATACCCGTGCCAATAACGGTAGCGGCAGCCTTGACAGGGACTGTCCCTCTTTCTGAGTAATTCGAGTTTTCCTTGGAATCCAAGTGTTGCGAGACTGTGGATAACGGAAGATGGGAAGAAATAGGAGAAGAAGGAGGAGGATAAACGAGTTCAAACTCCTTATCATTATATTCGATTTTGACTGTCTCGGTGTTTGGCTGTATCAAAACCTGGTCCGTCCGACTGTCCAGTATACTTTCGCAGCGACCGTCTGCGGATGATTCAACAGATGCAGCCACCCCACCATTATCAACTAACTCCTGGCCCGGGACCTCAGGCATCTGTTCCTCTACATCGATGACTACACCCTCTTGATCATCCTGCCTTAACTCCTGCTCTCGTATCTTCCGCCGTTTAGCATTAACCCGAGGCTCTGCAGGAAGCAAATGGTTGAAGTCCCTGCCAGGGCCTCGCATCGATGCACTACTCCCACTGTACGGTGAAGATATTGATGCAGCAGAGTTAGAGTTTGACGGGGCTTTCCGTTTCTGGGGTAAGATATTGTGATTGTTGAGAGCTTTATTCAAAGCCATAGTAGGTAGACGATGTGGCGTAGATGGGTCAGGAGGACTTGATGGTGGAAGGTTTGAGGAAGGCAAAGGATGTACAGGCTGTATGGCTTGGTTTGGAGGCCCGTGTCGATTTCCCTTATCCTGTATACTCCATATTCCTCTTTTCGACCATTTACCTCGTTTTGGGTTTGTCCAGCTTCCTTGAAACATGTTACCGGTCTTATTACCAGTGCTGACTTTCGATGTCGAGAGTACCTTAGGAACTCCAAGCGGCACGGTTGTTTTCACGCCGGTAAAACCTTCATTAGGTTGCAAGTCTTCTGCGTGCGGTATTACTGTTCTGATTTTAGCAACGGTATGAGTAGATTGCTTCTTGGGTGGGTGAGGGTTTATGGTGGAACGTTGAGATTTCTGATGAGCATGTAAGTTTAAACTGATGAGTTGAAGGGTTATCGTACCACTTGCTCACCTGGGAGTTATGGCCAGTCCAACTATTGCGACCGACTTTGTGTGAAAAGTGCCTGTCCTTTCCTTTATCTTGACTTCCGTCTGCAATGGGTCTATTACGAGGTACGCCATACTGTGTTGGCTGTGTATGCGGCTTCTTCGGGGAATTACACTGGACACATATATGCATGAGTAGCTGTACCGATAGACCTTGAAAAGAATTACTCACTGTGTAATCTGCTTTATCATTAGCGTTAAAACCCGCGTTCACTGACCGGGATCCGCTATTCCAGTTCTTATGTCCGTTATCTGTTCGTGTTGATTGTGAAGTATTCCAAGGATTACCTGTATTTACGTTCAATGTGCTGTAGCTGGAAGGACAATCTGAGTGATAGGGTGTATATTGGCCGCTAGAGGCAGCCACAATGGTTGGAGGTGCAGGATTGACTAGTCTCTTTCCTAATGCAACTTCCGATTGTTGTCCGGTAAGGGTTTTATCCATCGAGTTCATCGCCATGGAGGATCTAGGATTATTTGTCTTCCAGCTGTTCCCATTCGTTTTCCAATTAGTGAAACTCTTGTGGTTCGGCATCATGGCCCACGGAGCTCAAAGCTGCGTGGAATATGGATGTGCGTTGAAAGAGTAGAAAGTGTTTGTTGAGCTCACCACCAGTTAATAATCAAATTTCCTGACTTCACTTTATAGGTTTCTGCGACTTCTTCAGTGATTTAAAGGTAAAAGATATTTAACGCTGTCACGTGGCTATCAATTATTTTGGCGCTTATTTCTCCATATCGTTTTCCATTCACCGCCGTTTTAATGGGCAGATCCCAACAGAAAAAACTGAGTTTTCTACGAACATTTGTTATTATGTTCGGCTGTTTTAACTGATAACCAGAATAACTTTTGAACTTCTCAAGGGCACAAAGAGCTATCTGTGGGAGAAGTACGATCTAATACTGTGTGCTCAATTGGTCAAACAAAATATATCATGACACGTTGGTTATCTGGTGTTAGCAGCATGTCTTCTTCCATCTCTCGCCTGACCTCAGGTAGGAGAGCCTACTCGCTCTCCAGGCCGATTATCACCAAGCAGCTCTTCGTCCTGCCTGCTTTTCGTCGAGCTATTACTACTGCAACGTTGAACGACGACTCTTTGACGATTCCAGGCCTCAACAATGCCACGTTCCCTTATATCTGGCTTCGGGACTCGTGCCATTCACCAGCATGCAAACATCCAGAGACGACACAGAAATTGCATTCGTCGACTGATTTCGATGTTGATATCCGACCCAAGACTGTGAAGATCGTCGAGGATGGCGCATCAGAGACAGGGAGAGGTGTCCACATCGAATGGCCGGACGGACATCTATCGTTCTTCCCCGAGTCCTTCCTGAAGAGACACTCGTCGAAGGAGTATCTTACCGGTTTCCGGAAAGATGTCCAGGCTGAGACGTGGGATAAGCAAGATATAGAGAGCGCTAAAGATCTATATCTAAACCATGATGATATGAAGACACCAGCTGGTTTATTGAAGGCTATCAATCAACTGTGTCAGCATGGATTGCTTTTTCTGGTATGCGAAGTTCTTCGTTCAGGAAAATAGCCACTCATGAATCTTTCAGAAAGGTGTTCCAACCAATACTACACCTACCGAACTTACATTAAACGAGCTCGCACTTAAATTTTCCAGCGAAATTCGAGAAACTTTCTACGGCCGTATTTTCCATGTCCAAAACACCAACTCTGAGAATATCGCGTATACCAATCTCAAGCTTGGATTACACGTGGACATGCTCTACTTTGAGCACCCTCCTCGGTATCAGATCCTCCACTGTATTCGGAATAGAGTCCAAGGCGGATCTTCCATCTTCAGTGACTCGTTTCATGCTGCTAAAATGTTGAAGAGTTTCTATCCAGAGGATTATGATATCCTGACAAAAACACCAGTCCCATTCGAATATCTATATGGCGATCATCACTTACACTTTTCGCATCCCACTATTGAGGAAGATCACTATAATCCTGCATTGCAATGTCCACCGATTAAATGCGTAAATTATGGACCACCATTCCAAGCTCCGCTCCTTCTCAGCCCAAGTTCCATCTCATCCTTATCCTCCTTATCGCCATCATCATCGACATCTACACTCCGTCGCTTCTACCTCGCTCTCGGTCGTTTCGCCAACCTACTTAATAGCCCCGAACATACGTACGAGTACACTTTACAGGAAGGAGACGCAGTGATTTTTGATAATAGACGGGTGTTGCACTCGCGAACGGCGTTCACGGATCGCAATGGGTCTAATGTAATTGACGTTTCTTCGGATGGGAATTTAAAGAAAACGAATATAAGTAGATGGCTGCAAGGATGTTATTTTGAGGGTGATACGATGAAGGATAGAGGGAGAATGCTTAGAGCAAAGAAGATTGCTGGGTTAATTTGATTCTGATTTAGCTATATACAATTCCATATTCTCATCTTTTTCACGCGCTGTAACGATTCCTAATCTTTCGAGACTTGGTTCAGTAAAATCTAAATATCAATTTTGGATTGTTTCTTACGGTTATTGCTGTCCGACATTTTGACCGATACATCCCACCTGCTTCTAATATAACCCAATATCCATTCATACATTGCAGCCCTGGCTCTCTCGTTCTTTATTCTCGACGTGCCCATCCATGACCAGTCTGAATGTTCTGCTGCTCAGAAGACCTTCTATCGATGCCACGGTGCAAGGACTGGGACGGGAACTGTCAAAGCTCCGAAACAAGTCGTGGAGATTGCCACTGGAGAATTTTACTTGGCCGGAAGCGCAACCCCTTTGACGGATCAGGAATACGACAACCTCATGGATATGCAGGACAGGTACGACACAAAGGAAGCTCAACTTCGTAAACTCCTCTACCAGACTATGCCACTCTCGATTTTTCTCCGCGTCGAAGATGAAGCTATAGCTTCCGATGTATGGAAAAACATATGTTCAATTGTAATACGCAACATTCTTTTTATGATCAGTCGTCTTCACACAAGAAGATGATGAACCTTCGAACACCTGAAGGAGGAGACATCCGCGGAACGCTCACTCAGCTACAAACACTGGTACATGGAATTCTCTGAATTGGGATATACGTTACCAGAAGATCTATACATGCCCTACATTCGCCTAGTTCATGGCGTTCCCTACCGCGACCTATTCAACATGCTCAATACTACCTCCAATTTATCTGGAATACCACTCAGAAGTGGTTATTTAATTGCGGAAGCTCGACAAGCTACGGACCAGACAGACATTGAGGAGGAGGAAGATAGGGTTGATCGTGCGTTTGGTTCAGTTAGATAGAGGGAAAAAACAGTTGAGATGAACCTCATGAGGAGATTGAACAATTCGAGGCGATTCATCCGCTAGTCGTTACACGGATCCAAAGTATCAGGATACAGTCATATTATATACATATTTGGAGGTCGGAATCAGGCGGTAGTATAAGATAGTAGCACATGGAATAGTTACAATAGTAGGTTCAACAAATGAACATAATTCAAACTTGTACCCATGTGCCCAAGATGGCTGGTCGAACCTATTCAAGTTCCCTTCCGAATCGCCGTCATCGACAAACATAATCAACTACATCCGAATCGATGACTTTCACTATGATAACCATATTGAAGAATATGAGTGCCCCAATATCCTTCTCAGAAACTAGTCACTAGCAGTTTCTCACTCAAACGCTTCGAGTGCGATGATATTATCAAGCTGTCAGAGTCGGAGTCAAATTCACCCCGCAGGATGGAATGTCGAGCACGTCTGTGCATCATGACATTGAGGAATGGCTGCATAAAAAAACTTGTGCTCACTTCGAGGATCCGTCCCTACCATACGGGTAGATATCATCATCTTTCGAAGAAGATCTACTAGCCAGACTTTGCAATCTCCTAGTTGGGCAAACATTTATAACCGACGTGGTTGAGTTGGGAGTGAGAACACCTCAAAAATAAAATAGACATTACAAACCTTTTTTTGCGAAGTTTTCCAGTGGATAGATCGCGATTGTTAAAACATGACTCAGAGAAGTTTGGTTCAGTGGATGCTTCAAGCTGCTCCTCGTATTTCTTGGTGAATTGTACCTGGAACTTGGCGAAAGCCTTCCTTGAGGAGACATTGGGGAAAGGGTAAAACTGGGAGAGTCAGACAGAACCATAAGAGGCTGTGACTGTAAATCTAGTTGAACCATATCTCACTGAAGGAATCTTCTCAATCAAAATGTACAACTGTCCAACTTCGTCATCGTTCACTTTGTCTGGAAGATATATTTTGTGTGACAACACATCAAAAAGTATCCTCTTGTGCTCCTCTACAAGAATCAGCATTAGTATCCAATGGAACAATCAAAGGCCATTCCCTACTGAGCAGTGTAGGATCCTTCAGCAGTTTTTTCACAATCTCAAATACCAGGTCAAAGTGTGCACGTGTATCCAAGCTGATACCATGCTTCTTCAACTTTTCTTGTTCACTGTGAAATGGAGCAGTCGAGTCCATGAAAAGAAAAAATCAGGCGAGAGGGTGCTCACTGAAGATACTTGGGATGAGTCCATGTCAAGATCATGTCGGCGAATTGGGTGACGAGAGCAACGCTATTAAATTCTGAGTCTAGCTGGCCCTTTCGATGCATTGAACACAGCTTGAGAAAGGTGGGCATGAACGCCTGCTCGGGAAACATCAATCACAAACTGATCGATAGCTACTAAGACAAACGCACCTTTGATATTCTTACTTGATTGTCAGGTAAGAATGAACAGTAATTGTAGAAGAAAAACGAGAGGCATTGCTTGAGCTTTTGATTTTCTGTGTATTCGGGAGAGAAGTAATTATTGACGAGGAGAGTTGTAATCTGTATGTATCAGTACCAATAGGGAGGATGATGAGTACATGCACAAAAATGTCGAATGACATGTCATACACGTTCATCTACAAGCACCGCTTCATTCATCAATTTGGCTAGTCCCTCACACAACAGAGCTCGCATATCTTCAGAGGAGTGCTCTTTCTCCAATGCATTGACGAACCAGACTATTAACTTTTCGGCCTATGAGATACAATGTCAAACTTCAGCAACCCGAGATTCAAGCGTCATGATGTTCTGGTGCACCTACATTGCACCATTCGACCAATTTCGCTTGACCATACCACAGCAGCAGGTCGAAGGTAGCTTGTGTAGCGAGTAATCTGAGCTCTTCTGGTAGGTCACGATTTTTCATGTGTTTCAAGAAGAATTTCAATGCCTTGACAGCAACACTATCATTAAGCAGACCAATGAGGGCAAAACACCGAAATCCTTTTTCTTTAATTTTGTCGTCTGTCTTTCGGAAAGCTGCAGAATATACAAGGTCAACAATGGCACGAACTGATGAACTGTCTTCAATTGCCTATGGAGTTATGCATCATTTGATTCATTAGTGAAAGACTCGAATCATTATAAACAAGATCTCCATACCATTGCATCGACAAGCACGAGCATGGACTCGCAGATGGACAGGCAACGCATGTTCACTATATCATTCGCTTGATCATTGTTTGACAGATCTTTTCGGGCTCTTCTTTCTCGTGAAGACAAGCTAGGAGGGGTCACGTTGATAGCATCAGAGTTTACAAAAGGGACATTATTGATCTATCACAACACGCTCGTGAGTTTCGTACTGCAATGGATATGAGACGCCTTACCTGGCGGTTACGGTAGAGACTTGGTATGATGTTATCATTGATGATACAGATTAAATCGCGCTCATTAGCTGTGACCTCCTTCAGTAAATTTACACATGGTACTATGAGTCCGTCTGGGAGATCTTTGTGAACCAGAAATTCGCCTCAATCCAGAATCAATGTGACAAAGAAAGCTACAGATCACCGAAGCTACTTACGAATGAGCTGATCTAGTTTCCTTCGTCCGACTTCATCTCCATAATCCAAGTGGATGGACATTTTGAGCATTTCGCAAGTGATAAACGCTTGGTTGTCTATCTCATCTTGAAGAATAGCGCGGGCCACATCATCAAGATCTGCGTCGGATGCTTCTTCTTGGTATCTCCGAAAAGCATCAATCATAGCATTGAAGTATTCCTGAAGGTAAATTGCAAAATCCATAATGACCGGAAACACCTCATCGAGTCGCCCAATGTGTTTGTTTTTGGCACAGTGCTCTATGTATACTCGGACGAGGAAAGCTATTTCAGGGGAGAACGACAACCAATCCATGTTGTCAAAAGAGATGTCATTGAGGATTCCTAGATTTGTCTCAAACATCTTCGCAATGACTTCAGAAAGTGAATTGTTGGCGCATAAATTAAATAAGGCCAACACCTGGACCAAGTTTGTTTCTTGGAGGTTCCCTTGAGGTCTTTCTTGTGACGCATTCTCCATGGCAATAGTTTTCACCCACTTGGTAAAAAGCTTGACAGCAGAATCGCGAACACCGGGATCTCGATCTCCAAGGCCATTCTGGATAATAAGATCTCGCTGAGCCGTTGTCAATGTTTTTAGGTGAGTGCTGCCCATTTCCAACTCGTCATCTTCATCATTCTCCTCACCGATGACTACGTTCTTCTCCAATACGGAATAAACTTCTTTGCGGATTCGGACGGCAGCGTCCCGAGTACGAGAAAGAATATCATCGATGGTGTTGTCGTTGATGTCTAGCTTATTCACTATAGCTAAGCGTACGTCTCTTTGGCAAAGATTAGTCCATAGATTCCAAGAAGAAAGAAGAAGAAGAAGAAGGCAACACATACTCCTTGATATCGTACGACAAGGTCTCAAGTAGTATACCACTTAATGGAGATAAATCTCTATCTTTGAGCTCTTCAGAATCCTCTACCCTCTGGAATGCACATAGTACGGCCGCTGCTTGCTGTCGGATATTCCAATCCTTGTCATTGATTCGATCAAGGAGAATTTCGCGGAAAGAAAAATAGATAGACTCACTATAATTGAAAGCTCAGCCTTATCAACAATAAGCAGAGAGACAAACGCACGCACTGTATCTGGACCAAGCCAAGAGCGATGTTGGCACAAAGTTCTGCACTTCGGTATCGTGCGTTGTTGTTTCTTGAAGTGGAGCCATTCTTGAGCAGCTCATTGACGAGCCGCATTGTGAACATTTGAGGATTAGATTCGTAGAGATCATCTGATTCTGGTTCGTCTTCATCAATGGGATCGTCTATAGGAATTGAAATTGTTTATTGACTATGTGGCATGGTTGATAATGCGTGTGTATAACCTTTTTCATGAGTGTATTTTAGAAATTCAACAAAGAACTTTACTACACGGTCTCCGGCAGCACCCTTCTTTGTTTCAAGCAATCGGACTATCATGAGAAAGATGATCTGTTCAAACTTCCTTAGGCCAGTCAAGATGTATCCGTCTGTTGTTGCTTTACGTATCGATATAGCATCTTGAAAGATCTTATGAAGGGTAATTTTGTTCCTGTGGTGGTTAGATGAAGACAGTTGAACCTGATGAAAGATCTCCGAGACCCTTATAGGTATGGTGTTCAGGAATACCGACGCATTTACCAGTTTTTGAGATGCTCCTCGAGTCATTGAAGAAGATGAGCAGTTTTATTGCGACGACGGCGAGCAATTTTCACGGTTTAAACGATATCTTTTGTAGATATATCGATTTCAAAGAGTGTCAGCGAGAGTAGATACTAGGCGTGTGAGCAATTAGTGGCAGTGCAGGCGCTCAACGGCAATTATATTTGTTCCTGCTTGATACGTGTCGGTATAAAACTTTCAGAGGCAAACTCTACAATTAAAATGCTGGACTTTGAAGATGTAGAGGAGCGAGATGGTACGCTTTGCTATAATACGTTTTTCACCGCGTTAACCGTCTTGTACTTCTAGGTGTGCGATTATCGTGGAATGTTTGGCCCTCTTCCCGTATAGAAGCAACTCGGACGGTCGTACCAATTTCAGCTCTTTATACGCCTCTGAAAGTCAGGGAAGATTTGCCTCCAGTCCTCTATGAACCTGTAGCTTGTAAACCGCCATGTCGTGCAATTCTAAATCCATATTGGTACGCGATAGCGTTCTGCAACAAACAATAATACTCAAGTGCCTTTAGCCAAATAGATATCAGAGCGAAGCTCTGGATTTGTCCCTTCTGTCTTACTCGTAACGCCTTTCCTCCACATTATAAGGATATTTCCAACACCAACCTACCTGCGGAACTTTTACCAAAATACACCACTATCGAGTACACGCTCTCTCGGTCTGCTCAAGTTCCACCAATATTCCTATTCGTCGTTGATACTTGCCTCGATGAGGAAGATCTCAAAGCTTTGCGCGACGCTCTTGTTGTCAGTCTCAGCTTGATCCCACCGTACGCTCTTGTCGGACTGATAACGTTTGGGACCATGGTAAATAGCGCATCTCGCTCGCGCTCCCGTCTTTTCTGACTTGGCTTCATAGACACAAGTTCATGAAATAGGCTACCCTGAATGCAGCAAATCTTATGTCTTCCGTGGTGGGAAAGAGTATCAACCGAAGCAAATTCAAGATATGCTAGGTCTTAGCTCCACGAACCGTGCTGCTCCTCGCCCTGGACAACCTATGCCTCCTCAATCTTTTGGTGCCTCTCGCTTCCTTCTTCCTGCCCAACAGTGCGAGTTCCAGCTCACTGGGATTCTTGAGTCGCTCACGCGAGACCCATGGCCTGTTGCCAACGATAAACGTGCATTGCGATGCACTGGTGGAGCTTTGAGCGTTGCTATTGGTCTTTTGGAGACCACTTATCCTAACACTGGTGCTCGCATCATGTTGTTTGCTGGGGGACCTGCAACAGAAGGACCCGGAATGGTAGTCAGCAATGAATTAAAAGAGCCAATACGTTCCCATCACGATATTGACCGAGACAGTGTCAAACATTACAAACGCGCCACGAAGGTTTGAGGCTCTATTATCTTGTTTAGTTTCAGAAAAATCATCTTAGTCTTACAGTTCTATGAAGGACTCGCCAAACGCGCTTCGAACAATGGTCACGCTGTCGACTTGTTCGCTGGTTGTCTCGATCAGGTCGGTCTGCTCGAGATGAAATCGCTGCCCAATTCGACAAACGGTGTCATCGTGCTGTCCGACTCTTTCGCTACGTCGATCTTCAAGCAGAGTTTCCTTCGGATTTTCAACAAGGACGAACAGGGTCAGTTGCAAATGGGTTTCAATGCGACTTTTGACGTACAGGTCGGTGTTTCACCTTCATGCCAGCTAGAAATAATTCTGAATATCGTTCATTTGCAGACGACCAAAGAACTCAAAGTTTCTGGTATGATCGGACACGCCATTTCTGCAGGCAAAAAGTCGGGCTGCGTTGGTGAAACAGAAATCGGTATTGGTCAAACGTCTGCTTGGAAAATTAACACCTTGACTCCGCGAACATCGGCGGGTGTTTATTTCGAAGTTGTTACTCCCGCTGGGCAACCTCTCCAGCCTGGATCGCGTGGTCTCATCCAATTTGTAACCCACTACCAACATGCTTCTGGTCAACAACGACTACGTGTTACAACCATTGCACGCAATTTTGCTGAGGCGGGATCACCTAGTATCGCGGCATCGTTTGATCAGGAAACTGCCGCTGTTCTCATGGCGAGGGTAGCTGTATTCAAAGCTGAAGTTGATGAATCGCCTGATGTTCTCCGATGGGTAGATCGTATGCTCATCCGTCTATGTCAAAAGTTTGCCGATTATAGGAAAGAAGACCCGACCAGTTTCCGCCTCACCGATAACTTTAGCATCTACCCGCAGTTCATGTTCCACCTGCGGAGGAGTCAGTTTTTGCAAGTGTTCAACAACAGTCCTGATGAGACTGCATTCTACAGGTAAGTGTATCATGGCCCGAGTCTTCACATTGTATTAACTGAGTTGTTTCCAGGCATGTCTTAAATGAGGAGGACGTCAACAATTCTCTTATCATGATCCAACCAACACTAATGTCGTACACATTCGACACACCACCGCAGCCTGTATTATTAGACAGTGTCTCCATCAAGCCCGACGTCGTCCTTCTCCTCGACACATTCTTCCATATTCTGATTTGGCACGGAGAGGTTGTTGCTCAGTGGAGAAAACAAGGCTACCAAGATCAGGAAGGATATGAAAATTTCAAGGAGTTGTTGGAGGCACCTGTGCAGGACGCTCAGGTAAGTCATTGTTGTACATCTGTACCCTTGGAACCATGAACTAATTATAGCTTGTTCGCTTTTAGGACCTCCTCGCTGAACGAACTCCTATCCCTCGATACATTGTCTGTGACCAAGGGGGCAGTCAAGCTCGTTTCTTGCTGTCCAAATTGAATCCTTCGACGACCCACATGTCTGCAACCATGTATGGACAATCACCTGCTGCGGGTTCTGGACAGGCCATTTTCACAGATGATGTTAGCTTGCAGGTGTTCATGGAGTATTTAAAACGTCTGGTATGTAGTTTTCTTCTAGTTCGCATCTTCAGATGCAATGCTAACAATATTTGTTTTCATTCCTTGTCATTTTGCAGGCTGTCGGCGCGCAAACCAATTGATATGTACTAGTTTATTCAAATGTGTTTGGTTCTTTCTTCTCAATGAACAGTAGCTGTTGCCTCTCGCGTATTTTTTTATGACTGTCAACCTCAGGGTACTTGAAATTCCGAGAACTTAATCATTCTCTGTTTTCTTTTTTAAGGCCAAGACGCTTCAAAGTTCTCCTAGGCTCTACGGACTGTAGTCTGTTCTCTGTATTAGATGAGATTGAGAATGTAGAGTAGTATCACTTTGTAGGCTTGCCGCTTGTACGGGCGATGATTTTCAATACAGACCCGGTCGACGTTGCGATTTACAAGGAAAATGTACTCAATGAGTTGGTTTCAACAGCTGCTATTGCCGTCAGCGTTCCTGGTTCTGCTCATATGTTTATTTTATTCTACATCCAGATCATACAATGTCTTCTTGTGTCGAGCTTGTTTATGTATATTCAAATCTGCTCCTCCCGATCAAGTCTGTTACACCATCTTCTGTAAAGATTTTGCTTCCTACTTTCCTACCTGCTCCAGTAACATTGTCTCCAGTGAGCCATTCGTTGGTGAACTATTGCTCCTTGATGCTGTTCAATCTGAGTTCATACCACAACTCTCCATTGCGGAGCTTCAGGCGAGAGAATTGCCCGCTTGAGCCTAGTTCCATTACTGGGGGGATGGCCGGTCGTAAAATACACATTGCATCAAAACTGGCGTTCACTCAGCATTTAGGTGTTGAGGCTCGTTGGTGATCCAACATTCTCTTCCAAGGGGAGAGAACAAGGTTCAACTCCTTGCTCGCTCGGGCGCCATCCGGGTACAACTGCTTTTACACATTCAATTGATCAATTTCCTCGGACATCTCATCCTTCACCAGATACCGCACTTCGTATCAATGTAACGTCTTTCCTCTCATCACCTTCTCATGTTTACTGCTATGAACCCAGATTTCCGAGTCCTTATAGGGGGTTCAGTTGCCACTGTTAGGATTGTTAGGATACTACCATAGCCCGTGCCCTCATTTGATGCGCACCGACTCCCGTCAAACAACACATACCTCCGTTCTTATCATTTACCTCCGGACACTGTTGCTCATTGTTTACCTACTGCGTATCGGATTAGCTTATATAGTTTCCCTTATCGCATCGAGTCCCCTCAGTCGTTCATACACATACCGACTGAGCACCTTAACATCGTATAACAGCCACGCTTTAGGCCCGCGCGCGCGCGATGCAGCCCAGTAATTCCTGATCAGTTAAATCAAATACACTTATATCTCGACCAAGTCTCGAGTGCTCTCTCCTTCTCCGTCTGACAAGGAAACACAAGGGCTCTACATTTTACGAGCTCGAATCTCATTCAAGTGTGACCTCCTCTTTACTCCACTAGTACCTTTGTATCTTACGCTCCTACATACCCCTCCATTTGGGGATAGAAATTTCCGACACAGAACTAATCAAGCAACATCGAAGCTGTCTAGCGAGAGCATCCTCATTCCTAAACATACATAAGACAGCGAGTCGTAACACTTGATAATCCATTACAACGGCCGGGGTCTCCATCCTCCAAATAATGCATGTGCTACCATGATTTTACAGGAGTTCCCGGAAGCGATTGGGAAAACAAAATAGTATAGATGCATGAAAAATCATACTTCTAGGGTGTGATACTGTCGAACTCGAACCTCAGAAGCAATTTTACCAAGGCACGCGGTTCAGTGGTGAATCTTCCTTTAAGGTAAAACGGCTATCACCTATGTAACTAGTTATTGACTAAACGTCAGCCGTATGATTGCGTCTGTGGCGTGTCTTGATAGGAAGAACAAACTGAAGGCAGATGGGTAATAAAGCTTGGGATACTTAGATACTCAGGTTGTAAAGCAGATTTGAACTTTCCACCTTCAGTAGTCCAATGTCCGACTATCCAGATACTGTGCATATCTCCGAGGGAACCACGATGGTGAGTGATCAAAGCTCGGAATGTGACTATTCCTGAAAATCATCTTCCTCACAAGACATTCGAGCCCCAAGTCCGAATCATCAATGTCAAGGGAGGGGCAGATGGCGAGAGACTTAGGACACCAACACATTGGCATGAAGACCACGACGAAATTATTACTATTCGCGAGGGAAAACTCAAAGTCACTATTGGAGGAGAGGTCAAAGTGTACACCCCAGAAGATGGTGATGCATTCATACCGAGATGCGTCCCTCACTCTTTGGAGAGCTTCAAAGGTGTCTCTTCTGTGTTCACCGAGCGAACAAATCCAACGGTGGGTTATTTTATTTTATTTTCTCTCCATGCTTTGCAAGTACGTAGATTGACACTGTCCTTAGAACTTCGACAAAAAAGAGCTGTTCTTTCGGAACATGGCCGCGTTAGGAGGGTTATCCAAACACTCAGACTTATTACCAGCAATGCAAGCGCTCTATCATGGAGACACGTATCCTGTATATCCGATTCATCTTGCGTGGCTGGAAAAAGCTGTGAGTGAACATGCCTATGCTCCGGGTTTGAGCAGTACTACTAACCTTGGTGTGGGTCTTATATAGGTCGTGAAAGTTCTTGGGAACTACCTTGCGCCGATGCTGGGCCATCGCATGAAATATACGAATTTGAGGAAATAGTCGTAACGGTCACATATAAGACAAGTGATAATGAATACATAGCAGGTTTGTCTATGAGAAAAATGATATATCATGGAAGTGGTTATATATAGATCAAGTGTTAAAATTCGAAAAATAAAGTGGTATGGTCAACCTCGAGTATTCCCGCCTCTTCTGACCGATGTAACAAGGCAACGACACGGTTCAGGATTGTTCGGTCAAGAGATAATCCTCTTTCAAACGATGGGCCATTACCGGTAATGATACGTGTGGTGCACCTTACGCAGATACTTTCCAACAATCCGAGTGTATGCCTATTTCTGAGAGCACTGTCTAATTTGGCCCAATCCTCCCGGTGACGATCTGGAGGACCATCAGTTGCTCCGGCATTGAAATCAATACATATTCTGTGAACGGGTTCAGGGAGGATGGAAATAAAGTGAGCGAAATACGCAATGAGTAGGTACAACTGAGAGCAGATCAGTGTAAGTTGGGGGCCTTTCAAGCCTTGAGTGACAGAGATCATCGCTATAAAACCATGAGAAAAAGATGAATGGAAAGTGGGATTTCAATGCTCACCTGGTAAGTACGAAGCTATCGGGTCAGCTCTATTCCACATTGTAAGGCCACTACCAGTAGGCCAATACATCATATTCCCTACATCCAAAGCAATTGCAGTCTTGGCCCCAAGTCCTTTCCAAAGTGAGCTTCGATCTTCCACTTCATTCCGAAAATCCGAAAGGAAAGAAGATAGCACTGGAGCCCGAGGAGACTCTAATCCTAATGCAAGAGCATGATAGGTATACTCATTTGTCCCTGTGATACATGCTGATTTCAACGAGCGTGGAAGAATGAGTGCATGTACAGGAGTTGAGTCGATGTCCAGTTTGTGACCGAGAGACCAGTCATGGATAGCAAGAAATGTTATAACGGTGAGGGATGTAAGCATGTTCTGAAAATGATCATAGTCTTCTTGGTCATAAATCATCATATGTCCAATCCATAGTTCTTTCAACTGCTTGCCCAGATACATTTGGATTGCCTCGAAATGTTTGCAATCATCACGTTTGATCCTTAACTCAATAAGGGAAGGCAATCGCTGGAAGATAGACGAAATGGTCACGTCAAGCTCAGCCTGCTCTACGTTTCTGAGAGGACCCAAACATGGGTCAACGTCGAGCCTTCGGACAAATTGACCTAGAAACAATGTCTGGGTATTGTCCAATAGAGCAGCGAATCGGTATATCAGTGGGAGGTAACCAACTCGTTGATGACTAGGCGACCTGGAGCACGGAAAAGATGTCGGGTCGTCTTTTAAATCGACTTGTCTGAATATATGAGACTGGGCCAAGCTCGCAAAATCATGGCACAGAAGAGCGACATTCCGGAGGGTGGAAAGGTCATCGACAAGAAAGCCAATAATGATGCCGGATATCTCATTGGGAATTCGCCGTGGCAGGTTGAAATCGGATTCAGAATCAGTGCAGTCCTTGAAGTTCTTCATGGATTTTCTTGCGAAGAAGAGTCTCAAGGGAGAAATAACAGCGCTATATTAACATTCAGTTCAGCTTGTTTGACTTGAATAGGAGGGAATGGCGCCTACAAAGTGTAAGGTGGGCTCGACGTCGATGCAAGCTGCTTTAATAATGGCAAACGAATCTGGAGCGTGGACTGTCAATGATGTGAGTGAGGAGAAAACAGCTTATGGATCGCAACGTTGATACCAACTGGGTGCGTGGCCGCACTGTTCGGATCGCTGTTCGTCGAAAGACTATTGGCGCTGTAGAATAAACCATAAACAAATTGTATGATCGGACAGCGAAACGGTTGAGATAATGATACAATTCGAGAATAACAGTGTACACTGAGAAGAAGTCGGTGGAATACCCAGAAAAATGTTTCTAATAGTATTACAAGTTCGGGAAGTGATGTTCAAGAAGTAAAATGTGAAATGAAGATTCGAACTCTGTAGAAGAAGTCGAATACTAATAGATATGATTTCCGCAAAGGCTTTCGCTGCTTCCCGAAATTCAATCGAATTGGTGAGGATAAGAGTCGAAAGAGGGATTGACTGTGAAGATCAAATGATGCTCTTTCTGCATTTGGATTCAAATAACGAAGATTTAAGCTTCGCCTGGTCAAACATTGTATTGAAGGTATTCGGTGAAGGGTATGCTTGAAGACGCCACACTGATATCAATATCAGTGTCGACCGAAGTTCTCTTTCACAGACGGATGTTTGTCAAGGTCGCATGCGGAGGATGGGAATCTTCGAGTGGCTGAAAACTAATGGATCTCTAGGCCCTCTAGTAGGAATGAAGCCGCTCTGAAATTTGACGCGTTGTTCAACGTGGCGTACAACGTGTTGACTGTTATCATATTACTGCGTAGCCATCGATTCGTGTTCTGCATTTCAGAGGCTGGTGCCATGACTGCGCAAAGATTACGAAGGAAGCTGGGACACGTAGTGCCAGCGTAGTTCTACGTTGGAGCCAGCATGAAACATTTACTACGCCTTGATTCTGTTCCTAATTTTGATCACAGCGATTGATTGCAGGGCGCTTGTGGCGACGCCTATTTATTAGAGTTGATTGTAGTCAGACTGGGAGCTTGCGACTTTTAGAGGGAAGGAACGGATTGCGTTGGCTGGGGGTGTCCGTGCCATTTCCTGAATCTCCCGTGTTCACTGGCGAAAAGAACGCGACTACATCAGTCCGGAGTTATCAACCACCGAGCTGGAACGTCGTCGTTGTTTGCGGCTCGAGCCGATTGGTGTTGAATTGGGGTTGTTTGATGTTATCGTCCCGACTCGTCCGTAGTTGAATTGACAACGATATTGTGTAACCTTGGGTGTGTGATTCCAATGACAAGCGTTGCTTTCAGCTCGGGTCGATTTCAGAGAAGAAAATAGTGAAAAAGGGTTATATTGAGCGCAATCTGCTGCTGAGAATTTACCTTGGAAGGGAAATTTTAAGTATGGGCTAGCTCGTTATACTGAATATCCTAAAGCTGCGATCTGCGCCGCGGTCACCTGCGTAGCATGATTTCCTTCTAGCGGGTTGATTAGAATAATTAAGAGGATAAATGGTATCATTATGAAGATACGAGGAATGGTACTATTCTGTGGTCCAAGCGGCTTTCTGCAAAGTCGATTGTCGTGTGAAGACCGACCAGTGCGCGGCAAGCAGCCGGCATTAAGCAAATACATAATAATCGGCCAAATATTTGCCTCCCTGTCCTTACGGCTCACAGTCTTTCTCCTGTCGTCTCGTCTCTTTTCTTCGACGTCCTTCTAGATCTCTTCCCCCCCTTTTCTTGCTTAAAGCCTGTACATAGTATGCTTATTCCACGATATTCTATGTCCCGATTTCACCTCTAATTCCCCACATAGTCCCTGGCTTTTTCGATCACGATCGTCGACTACTATATATCCAGCCACCACTTTCTACCGACCGATATTCCAGCTATGCCTTCAGCGAACTCTCTATTTGAGGAGCGTGCAGAGCTGCTGGATAAATTGATGGACTTGCCATTGAAGGGGTTCGCTGATATGTGAATACTTTCATGTCGCTTTTATGATTTGTGTCCTATAACCCTTTCTCTCGCAAGTGATGCTACACCAAGCTCTGGAATTACTTCCCTCCCTACACCACATGCAGACGACCATCCTCGACTTGAGGAACCTGTAGAAACCCCTCGTCATGAGTATGTCTATTTCTTCGTAACGTTCACACGACGGTGACATTTAACCCTGCTGAGTAGAACCGCTCATTCTGAGCATCAACACATTATCTATCCAACTGCTCCTCGTATAAAGGATCTTGACTCCTTCACTGAAGGGACAGGAGGCAGTTTCGACTTTCTTGCTGACGAGGTTTCCTTCGAGACAGCTGACCCTCTAAATTCCTTATCCCTTTCTCTATTAGAACCGCAAGAGTTTCGTTCAATAGAGCTGTGGAGGGAAGACGTCTTTTACAACTCACCCAACTCGTCACAACCTCCTTCCCGGGCTGAAGAGCCCATCGAATCCGATTCCTCGTCATCAGATTCATCTTTAACACACTCTAAACGACCTCGGTCCGTCGCTTCTGACGACGTTGCCAGGCGAACGAAGCCAAGAGCCCAGTCGATGTACTCTTCGCCTTACTCGATAATTACACAATTTTATAGCGGCGTCGAACCTCCCACTGCTGATGTCCGACCCTTCGTTCGTCCCCAGTTGCGACGGACGCGTTCCCTACCCCTTCGACCGGATTGATGAAAATCGAAGTTGATGAATAATATCGTGTCAATCACTACCACCATTTATCTGTGCTCATGCGCCAGCCAGTATATCTCTCAGCATATTTATGCTTCATATATCCGGGGCCAAAAGAGGGACCATGTTCATGTTCACTGCTCACTTATCATTGACGTTTCGCCACTCCCAAAGAATTCCCTCGAACCCCAACTCACTTAAAGGCTGCAAAGGCCCCAGTGCCTAAACTCTCATCGTCCCAAAGCTTATTATTTCATTTCCAGTTCTGCACATTCACATACTCTGCCTTATTGCTCTTGTCGTACTCGAACAGTCAGTCTTATTAGCGGTCGTAGCTCGCTGCCATATGGGCGTCGTCAACTGCGAAGCCCCGAGGAAGCATACACGTTGACTAGGAGGGGTTATTTCGGCGATGTATCTTACGTAGGAGATAAGATGTAGTGAATATCTTTCGTAAGAGATAACACGTAGGAGATAAGATGTAGTAAAGATATCTAAATTGTTATGTAATTTATTTTTTGATTGACCGTATTACAAAGAAACGCGCACCACGTGATTATCGAGACTGTTGATTACAACCCTCCGTCGGACTGTTTTCATTATTTACTCCTTGAGCTTCTGGCTGCTTTTCCACTCTTTACGATGCCTACAAGGGCAACATTCTCGCTTGATGAACTATCAGCTGAGATACCTACCAAATTTGATGAGGCTCAGAAATCTCTAGCTAATCACCGGAAAAACTGTGTCGCATTACACAAACTTCATGTTCAAGCATCCAAGGTAAAGGATTCTGGGAGAAGAGATGAAAGCATCTTGAAGGGAGAATTGGTTTTTGGCGACATCTTTATTGATATGATCAACCGAACTCTTGCCATGAAGAAGGGAGCATTTGCAGATCGGATTGTTCGATTTGTAGGAAGCTATGTGAAGATGGTGAACGACAAGAGTAAGTTGTATTTTTCGGATATGGTAAATATGACCTAATCTATCGTATAGTCATAGAAGATCGTACACCAGGAGACCAGGAGGAAGAAACATTCGCTTCGAGATTTGTTACCCGGCTTTTAGAATGGCTATTTCAAGGGTTCAAAGCCAAGAACAAAATGGTCAGGCAGAGGTCAATACAACTGGTTATAGAGATGATGGCGAATATCGGAGAGATCGAGTAAGTACTCTAGAAATGATTCAAACTACAAGACTAAGCAGTTAATACGCGTAGTGAATCCACCTACAATCAGCTTAGAAATAATCTGATTGAACGGTTATGCGATAAGGAGCCATTAATTCGCGCTCATGCTGCAGTTGCGCTTTCCAAACTTGTTGGAACCGAGGACTTGGAGGAGCTTAGACAGGGAGAGAAGACTTGCCTGGACTTACTATTGGAGTGCGTTCAATACGATACTGCCGCGTGAGCACTTACCTGTTACATTCCCTTGTTCAATGCTGACCCATTCCCAGTGAAGTACGCCGAGCCGCTCTCATCAACCTCCCTGTCACGCCTGAAACACTTCCAGTCATCATCACTCGCACACGGGACACAGATACCCTCACGCGCAAGTTGGCGTATAGTTCTGTACTCGAACCAAAGCTTGGTCATCCTCGGCATTTGACCATTGCGCAGAGGGAGGATATTGCTAGAGTTGGTCTAGGTGACAGAGAGGGTGTTGTCCGGGTTGCCGCGGCTAAGATGATAACCAAGTGGTTGGATATTGCTATGAGTGAGCCGGATCCGCATGGTCAAATACCCCAGACATGGGTGGGAGACGACGGTGGCGTCATGAAGGGATTCATCAACTTTTTGGCATTTTTCGATGTCGTTGGCCCTGGTGAGGTCATTGCGGTAGACGCCATGATTTCCGTATTTACTACGAGGCCTACGCTTCTGGACGCATTTGTGTTCAATGGTAACACTCTCACCCGTTGAGGTAGACTCTGGTCATACTCACTCATGTTTTGTAGATGACTTTTGGGCGGACCTCTCACCCGAGTCTGCCGTTCTAGCTCGGGTATTTGTCGATCAATGTCTAGAGTCTAAAAGCGAAAATCGTTTAGAAGATTCTTCAATACCGGTCGTAACTGCTTTCGCCTTCCATATTCAAGAAGCCTACAACGCGTTGCTGTCGTTGATGCAGGAAATGGACTTTTTGAATGTTGGAGAACCTGACGACGAAGAAAGCGAGGCGAGAGAGGAGGAGTTGGCGAAGAAGGAACTTATACTTGGAGAATTGTTAAGAATCGCGTTAAAGCTGGATTACATGGATGAAATTGGAAGACGCAAAGTCTTCTCCGTCGTTAGTATGTCTTTTGCGGATTTCATTAGATATGAGGCTGAAGTTCTTTCGTAGAGGATATGCTGGCACACCCACATCTTCCTCCAGGACTCATTGAACACTGCTTGGATGCGTTGTCCAAAATACTTCCATCCGAACGCGAATTGATCCGTATAGTCGTTGAGATCATTATTGAACTTCGCGATGATGATGATGCCGAGCCTGCTATTGACGATGTATGTATTTTCGGGTTTACACGGACCAACGTATACATCGCGTTTACATTTTTGCACAGAACTTTGATGGTAGCCGGTCGGACATTACTCAGTCGAGTAGGAGAGAACGATCCATTCGACGAAGTAAGGTCCGACAGGAGATGACGCCTGAGGAACAGCAGCAAAATGATTTGACGGATATGCGCTGTCTTGTGCTTTGCATTGGGATGCTTGAACGTGTCAACGGGGTATGTCCTTTACGGTCTATAGTTCTCCCAAATAACATAACATCTCATCTGAATGCAGACCTTCGAAGACAACTCTACGCTCGAAGGTGTTTTAACCGATCTGATCGTACCTGCGGTCAAACGTAAGGAACTTGCACTTCGAGAGAAGGGTTTGGTAGCGCTGGGGTTGTGCTGCCTCATCGCGCGGAACATGGCAACGAACTCATTCCAGTTGTTCCTCAATCAGGTGCAAACCGCTCCTGAGGATTTGAAATTAAAGGTCCTTCAGATCGTATTTGATATGTTGATCATGTATGACCATGAATTCTTGGGGAGGTCAGAGCAGGTCGTGAGTGCGCAATCTGTTAAAGAAGAGAAAAGTCGTTCATTTTGCTCGTGTAGTCACATCAGATTGTTTCCTTCATCGTTCAAACCCTCGACTCAGAAGAATCTCCAGTCATACAATGCGTGCTTTGTATCGGGATATGTAAGCTACTTCTTTCAGGGCAAGTTACAGATACGAAGGTAAGCATAGAGTCTGATCCAATTATTACAGCCACTAACAGCTAACCGGGTTCTGCTCAGGTCCTTCTGAGCCTTGTCCTGACTTATATCTCTCCATCCACAATGGACAACGCGGAATTGAAGCAGTGTTTATCATATTTCTTCCCTGTGTACTGTTATTCCTCAAGAGAGAATCAATACAGGATGCAGTCGGTGAGCTTACTCAACTCATCAGTTTAGGTTCTAACACTCACCCAGTTGGTTCCCTCCTTAGATTTTCATCAATGCGTTTGATCTTGCTACACGGATGCATGAAGACCTAGAGGAGGAACAGAAAGAAGACCCGAGATTGGTTTCTCTACATCAGTTTGGACTCTTGATGATCGACTGGACGGATATGACGAAGCTGGTTGAGAAAGTTCCTCCGCCCAAACTCACCGATCGCAATCCACACGCTGACTTGGCTGTGTGTCTCCTACTGGCGTTGTATGATTCAGAACGGACTGATGAAATCTGTAAGGCTTATTGTCAGATTTTGGGTCAATTGCAGTTCTCCCCGTCGAAAGATGCGTTAGAACTTGACAATCGGACCGTATTAAAGTTACATATTCTTGTCGAGAATTTACAAAAAGTGAGTCGTGTCTGCCCATCTTTCTCTCTGCATCATGATCGTTCTCATCAAAAACTCCAGCAATGTCCATTTGACGATGCCTCCCTTGACCGCATTTTCAAACGTATCAAAGACCACTTCAGGAAAGCTTTTGGGAGACGTTTAGAGGGTATTGATCCTGGGCGATATGTGGATGCGGAGTTTGAGAAGTTTTACGAGGAACTAGGCATGGAAATGCCACAGGCAACCGGGGAACCGATAGTGGAAGAACCGCTTCAGGAAGAACAAACAATCGAGTCTGTGGTTCCTGCTGAGGAGTCGGACGCTGAAGAAGAGGAGCCGGATGCAAGGGAAGAACCAGACAATGATGAAGAAGCTGAAGAATCATTGGAAGGGATCGAAGAGGGTGAGGAGGAGGAGGAGGAGGAGGAGGAGGAGGAAGAGCAAGGGCGCAAGGTAGAACAAGAAGATCAGGAGCAGGAAGAAGAGGAAGAGATACAACAAACTTCAAAAGCTAAGTCAAAGAATACGTCATCCGGGTCGAAATCAAAGTCTAGATCAACTAGAAGCTCAAATTCCACAAATGTCGGCCAGGATGAGGAAGAGGAGGTTCAAAGTACGAGGACGTCTTCTCGAACTGGCAGGAGCCGTCGAACAGCAACTGTGAGCGCAGAAAAGAGTTCTATTACCAAACGGCGGTCCGCAGATAAGAAGGAAGAACCACTTCAAGACCAGCAGTTTGCAACTTCATCTACGGGAGTTTCTCACATCATGACTTCTCCGATGAAGAAGGCTGGAAAGTATGATTTAAATTTTCTTCATTTTTCTTTGTTCTTACAAAGTTGATCAATATTTATCTGTTTACAGACGAACACGCGCATCACAAAGAGAGAGCGAAGCAGGACCTTCCGCTGTACCTGTTAGTCCAATACGGAAGAAGAGAGCTGGTGGCAGAAGTAGGTCTAGGCGGGGATTAGAACAAGTACAAGAACCTGAACGAGATGTTTCTCCTTCTCCGAAACCGAGATCAAGGTCGAAACCGAAACCGAGGGTAACACAAAAGCGAGGTAGGGGTCCTAGGGCAGTTGCTGCGAATTGGTCGAGAAATGCTTCTGAAGAGGAAGATGTGGTAGGTGAGGATATGATAGAGCAGGAAGAGCAATTAGAGGAGGAGGAGGAGGATGAACGTCTCCAAAGGCAGCCTTCGCCTTCGCCTTCACCCAAACCGCGAACGAGAGCGCGACCTAGTCGTGCTACAACCCGATTTAGAGCCTCTGGTGAAACATCAACAAAAGTGAACGAGAAAGGCACGAAGAAAAGTGAAGCGGAAGGGAAAGAGAATGCAACATCGATTGCGAAAGCCAAGTTGAAGGAGAGAGCAAGGGAGAGGATATCTGGTGAAACTTTCAAACCCAAGGCTACAACCTCACGGACGCGCAGTAGTAGACGAAAGCAGGAGAAGGAAGTGGAAGTGGATGGCTTTGATTCGGATATCTGATGCGCTTTTCGTTTTATCGTGTTTTTTTTTCTGTGATTTTTTAGGGTGAAAAGTGTTATTGATTTATCGAATAAGTTATTCGCTGTTCGGAATAAGGTAGGAACCTGTCCTCTGCTTTCGATGTCTCATGAGATATTTATTATGTTGTTTTGTTAAGTACGTGCAATTGCGAATTGCTACTTTGCTTGTCTTTGAGATGGAAACAATCTTCGTATTAGTTTCCACACGTCCGAAATGCAAATGTGGACACCGACGACTCTAGGAAAGATAGTCATTAACTTGACTGTAATACTTACATAAGAAACCCTCTTTTGACTAAATCTGTTATACACTACTGATACAGCTGTCCTTTGCTTTAGAATTCCTTTTGTAAATTCCGATCGGTGAGTGGAACGTACTGTGGAGGAATACGGATTAGAAATTGACATGAACAACCTAAAAATATAGAGAAAGGGAGGAGAGGGCCCCAGAACACTCACTCTGACACCCATCACCTCCGTTTGTGTGACTTTCCCCGATTTGTCCTTGTCGACGTGGTAGATATTTTGCATGTATGTCCCAATCTATTGTAAAAAGAAGAATAGGCGGTTGGAACTAGAAAAATCAGCGATGTACAAAGGATATACTCACAGGGATGAACATCCTCCCGCCAGGCGCAAGTTGGTCAACCAGCTCCTGTGGAAGCTCCGGGGCAGCTGCGCCAACGTGAATGGCATGATAAGGTGCATTTGATGGGTAGCCTAACAAACGTTGGGCATGATACCGACGACAAACCTAAAGACTACTAACCTAAACGCCCGTCACCCGTAACCATTTCTATCTGTCCCCTCTCAAGTGCCTCTCCGAGTCCATCACGCTTGAGATTAGAAATGGACCAGTCTGTAAGTTGAGAAATGTGTTCAATACCGGTTATTAGTGGCTTTGAATTTCCGTCCAAGGTTGGAGTGGGGGGTTCTTGGCCGTGAGGATCGTCCATAAGGTGGTAAAGAACGGCGCTCATGTAGCCTGAGCCGCTGCCAACATCTAGGACGCGACCGCGAGGAGGAAGGTATGGAAGTAGATGTGAGGCTGCGTAAGCGTGCTGTTAATTTGTAGTAATTTCTAAGAGAAAGTCCAAAAGGAATCTATCGATAAAGCTGACCATATGAGGAGCACTGATTGTTGCGCCATGCCCTATGGACCTGCAGTATTCCGACGATTCGGCGAGTAACCATAGGTAAAGAAATCGCAGACATACTGTGGCGAATCTTCGTATGCATCTCTTTTATCCCTGACATAATTCGCCCTATCAACCTTTTTCATCGCTCGAGCAATACGTCCACTGGCAGCTTCAGCTTCACTTTTGCTGCCATCTACTACATCTGCTACAACATCTCCAAGAATCCCGTTCCGAAGCATGTTATCAATGAGTTCAGCATTGGAGGAGCCTGTAGATGTCCATGCCATGGTGTCGTTGCTCTTGGAGAGCCTTTTAAGTTGGAGTAGAAGTCTGTGGAAGAAATCTTTAGTAGCTTGTTGGATACGATTCGTTAGTGTTCAATGTTCAAAGAGTAACATTGCAAGAAATAAGGTTGACTAGGAAATGAAGAGAAAACAAGGTCACAAGTCCAGTATAACGATATACTTTGGCCTTTTTAATATTCTGTCCGGTAATACTATATACACAAGCTTTGCTTGACCCGTGCCTTCGGCACGGGCAGGGGACAGTGACTTTTAACAACACATATAATATTGATTGTATTGAGCCAATACATTATTCAAAAATATACAATATAATTTAACAGCACTAAACTCTAATCAAGCAAAACCTCAGGATAGACAATGTTCTGTGTTATGCACTCTGTATTTCCTGTAGATTGCTCTGAGTAAATAAAACACAAACTTATAAGTATATAACATACCTTCAGGAAAAATTGTTTTGACTCCTTGCTTTGTTGTAGAGCGAGAAAGAGCAACATAGAGTTGACCATGAGTAAATACTGGGGATTGAAGGTTCAACCCAACTGTTTTAACTGATTGCCCTTGAGACTTATTGATGGACATTGCAAATGCTAACCTCACAGGAAACTGGCGTCTTTGAAAGACAAAAGGTAAATCAAGATTGGATGGGCTGAGTGTAATACGTGGAATCAATATAATCTGGCCTGCATTATCTCCACCCAGTATTCTAGCCTCTAGTACTCTTGCTGTACATTGGGTAAGGATTGCACGGGTTCCATTACAAACTCCAGCTGATGGATCAAGATTCCTAAGAACCATTATTGGTGCACCAATCTTTAACTGTAGTTGTGACAGTGGCAGGCCAGAACCATTGATATTGTGAAGGAATTCCTCAGGATACTGAGAATCCCCATCTGCTGCTTCATCTATGACAGCCTTGTCTGCACTATGATAAGTATTGATATTGCCACTCAATGTATTTAAACACATGAGATTGGTTTCATCAACAGTATCATTTCATGGGCAGAGTATAGTGCGCTCTGAAAACCATGAATCAACATTATCTGCTGCACAGTCAATAACATTGAGATTTGGATAAATGGCAGAGATCAAGGAGTCAACAGAGTCCCCACACTTCATAATAGGGTCAAGCTTTATTTGGCTTTCTGGACCATTAATTGAACCATGTCCAACCTTCAGTAACCACTCTGCATACTCTTTGTCCTCTGCTGTACCACTACTTAATCTTTTATTTTCTTTTAGATAAAGGATCTTTATGTCACGCCATAAATAAGATCGCTGGATACACTGACCCACAATTTGCTCTCGGTGTCCTTTCCGGACCACAGGAAGTATTTGCTGAAAGTCTCCTCCAAAAACAACTGTAACACCTCCAAATGGCTTGCTAGGGGTGTCCCTAATGTCTCTCATAGTTATATCCACAGCCTCTTGACAATACCGGTCCTGCATTGGAACTTCATCCCAAATAATAAGACTGGTCTCACGCAGTAGTTCACCCAGATCAGAGTTCTTCTTGACAGAGCATAATTTTCCTTCATATATTTCAATAGGAATCTTAAATGTGGAATGAGCAGTTTGCCCCTTTGGGAGTAAAAGAGCAGCAATCCCTGATGAAGCACAGCACAATACAATCTTTTTATCTCCATGCAATGCATAACAGAGTGTATTATATGTAAATGTTTTTCCAGTTCCAGCTGGACCATGGAGAAAGAACATCTGAGGGTTATTCTCATATATTGCAGCTTTAATTGTATTGAAGGCCTCTGCTTGTTCTCTGTTCATCTTTGCAATATTCTCTGATGCTCTTTGCTGTTGTTCTTCAGCATGAAAGGCACACTGCTCTCGTATCAACCTATTGCCTTCAACCCCTGCCCAAAATTCATAATTAGGAACTGGCATGCCCAGAAAACCTTTTAATCCATCATGTACTCCTGCATGGAAAAGGATTTTATCAATAAGATATAAACCATAATCTTCAATTTGATCCTGTGTTGGGTTGGCAATAATCCCTGAGGTCTGTAAATGGTGGTTGATATCATCGCAGATGTGTTCTTTGAACTGCTCCCACAGTAAAAAAGGTTGAGCAGGATGGCAATCTTTAAGAATTGTTGCAAAGAGTGAACAGAGTGCAGATCCAGATTGCATATGTCTTGCATCCTCTAGGCAGTCCTTCCACTCAGAATCACTCCGCAAAAGCCCACGGGCCAAACATGCTTCTTGGTGTGTAGGATATTCCACTCCTTCATAAGTACGTAGATCTGCAAATGATGTAGCACCTTTGACAACTGTAAGCAGCAGTCGAATATAAAACCTTTCACCAGCTGCAGGGTGAACAAAATACATCCGCCCAAGAGCAGCTTTACCCTCACGAATCTTCCATCTTTTTGTAGTTTTTACCCAGACCCATTTTGTAGGAAATTCCTGGTACAAAAGTGATCATGCAACCATTACTGCATGTTCAGGATCATCCTCAGCCTTTTTCTTCTCTGCTGCATTAACTTTGAAGTAAGCTGTAAGTGTGCTGTCTTTTGACCCAACAGCATGAAGAACCTCCTCTACTGGTGCATCAGCATCAAACACTACAAATTGCCCAGCTTCTGTATGTACTGCAAGGCGGACAACATTTGGGATTTCTTCATGCATATCATAATGAAAAAGCCTCCAAACTGATTCAGAGGCAGATACATAACGGGAATCTATATATTGCTGTATTTCATCTTTATTTTTCCCAATTGCCATGGTTGTACGATCATGGCCTTTGTAAATGTATTTATGAAGGTATTTGAAAGCTTTTATGGAAATGCAACACTCTAAGTTGGCATGTGATTTGAGCTCCATCAAAGCCCAAGGATTATGAGGTACAACCCATCTGTTATCAATATCAATTTCTATGCCATTGACCTTTTTCTTGCAAAGCCTTCCATTCTTGGGTCTAGCATAAAGGGTATAGCCATCCTCTGACAAAACAGTATGCTCTTGGAATACCTTAGGATAACCCTTGGAGCATTTTGAATCCTTCATACAGGATGCACTTGGGTTGAGATCACCACATGGTGTATGAATCATCAGCTTTTCAACCAACATGAATAAATTTGGATGTGTTTCAGGATCAGGCAACTGAGCAGAGATTACTTTGTCAATCTGATGAGCCTCTTGATACTGTGATTGGGGATAGAGAAAAATAAGAATGTGTATATGAGGTAGTCCTTGCTTCTGAAATTCAATTGTGTAAACACGGCCTCTACACTTTCCAAAACACCCTTTGTCAATAGCCCTCAAGATGATCCGTACTTTTTCATGAAAAACTCTGGCAACTAAATCAGGTCTGTCTTGTGCTGTCTGTCCGGGAAGGAGAGCCTCTTTAATCTCAGGTGCATTTGGATCTGCAGTGATTGTCAGAAATAGATCAGGTTTTCCAAATGCTCTTCCTAAGGCAATAGAATCTTGATAGAGCTGGAACATATGTCTTGATCCTCCAATATAAGAAGAGGGTAAGATAACTCGTTGCCCTATATCTTGCAGCTGAACATCTCCTGAATGAACAGCATCTACTAAACCACTGTAAACCTCAGCTCTGAGTTTCTTCTGATTGCGTGCAAGCCAGGATAAGCATGACTGATCAGTTTGGGCCCATGCATCAACAATATATTGCTGAAAAAGATTTTTGGCATAGAACAGATGGTTTGATTCAATCTCTAGATTGCGTTGATGAAGGCGATATGCATAGTACTCCATCTGGGTAACATGATCATCATTAGAGGCTGGTTCATTAGGTCTATCTGCATATTTGATATTTAGGTGCCATCCTAGTTCACCTCTGGGAAACAGTAAAACATAATGTAAAGGTGCATATGCAGGATTGGTTTCATATATACGTTTCAGTGGCCCCTCCTTACATTGAAGGATAATATCTCGATGATCTGTGGCAGTACCTGGGCCTGGAAGAACAACTGCAACCTCATCAGCTGATGGCATATTATATCTCCTAGGATCATTTGTATCACTGAAATGCAGTTTGATATAAGCACCATTTAGGGAATTTGGAGCCTGTGCCTGAAGGTTTTGTATTCTCTGGTATGCTGATCTGTAGAGATTCACAAAATTATTATTGCGGTGAAGGCAATCAGATATTGTTTGCATAACAGATGACAGTAACCCAGTACCATGATGTCTGTTATTGGCTAAGCGCTGCTCTAAAGCAGTCTCAGGTGCAACTATGTAAAGCTGTGCATATACTGGGGGTTTGTCACCCTCAGGCAAAAGGGAGCCTAGAGAATGCCAAAGTGCACCCTTAATTTTAAACTGCCTTGGCCCAGTATTTGGAAGTTCAGGATCATTCTGTGGTTGAATCTTAAGGCCCAATGATACAAAAGCAAAAGCAGAATTATAACTCCTTATGTTGTCTAAAAAGTGCTTTGAGTTATGATCAACTCCAGTAAAGAGATTCCTGATTTCAATAGGTGGACTTTGTAACATAGGTAGCTGAATCTTCCCTGATTTGCAGCATGCTCCAAATTTAGGATTTATTACAGAGGAATGTGTAAGTCTCTCTGCTTGCCAATGCAATGCACCACAAAATGGACACTCTATATCCATTTTTCCCAAAGAACAGAAGTTATAAATCCGATCATTCTCAATAGGTTGTAGACCTATTGGAATAGGCTCATCTGGAGCATCATTTTGATGTTCATGATCTCCCACATCAATTTCTTGCTGTTGCAAGTGCTGCTCATGCACCTCTTGGGAGTTGTGCATCACATTTTGCAACTGTTCATGTTGTTGGTGCATGTCATGGCCTTCTGGTGTGAGATAGCCAGGACCTGGTGGAAGTCTCTGGCTATTCTCAAAGTCATCTTGTGGAGGATCATTATTCTCATGCTCATGGGTCAGCCTTTCTGGATTAAATGATATAGATTCTGAAAGTAAAGATAGTCAGCAATAAATAGTGTAATATAGAAAAGAATGTATTACGGATATGACTTTGGGCTCTTCTATGATTCTGTCTCAATGTTGGTCTTGCAGGGTGAGGCTGTACAAATGCTAGTTGAGCTTGTAGCTCAGCAGGTAAGTGAGGAAACTACCAAGAGAATAAATGAGCCTTAGAATCTCTAAATAAGTATGCTAATACCTGATTTTGATATGCCAAATTTGATGGTCCTGCATGGGCATTCTGATTCTGATTATGAAGAGACTATAAGGTAAAGATATTGATTGGTGGCCACAGCACTATGTATTTGAATTTTTACACCTACAACTGCTTGATTTGAAGTACGGCCACGGCCACAGCCCCGTGTTGGTAGTAGTGGAGGTAAATTTCTGAGTTGATTAGCAATTCCTTGAGTCAATTGAAACTCTTGGCCATTATGGTTGATTACTTGAAATAGATCATCTTGTGAATGCTGGGAAGGTACATAATTTTGAGGTATATTGAGTTGGAATGGTATTGGTCCACCATGTGGTGATGGTTGAGGTGTACATCGATTTTCAGGGCTGCCTAGGGTACGTGTTTGTCGTTCCCTCTCACAATCAGCATTTTGTTGTCGATGTTGAGGTGTATTAGGAGGTGACTCAGAATCCCTTAAAGTGAGAATAGTAGTCAGAGCCTGGACACAGGTCAATAGCTTGTAAGAAACCAAACATTTTATCTGTAGTCAAATTTCCTCTATCAGGAACTTCAATTATAGTGTGAAATTATGGTAGAAGATGGGAAAGGGAAACAAAGGAGAGCATAATTATCATGCAATGCATGCAGCAAACATGCAGCAAACACATTGCAAGCTTGAAGTAATGTGTGAGAAAAACCTAAGTCAACTCAGCAAACATGCAGCAAACACATCGCAAGATTGTGTATTGTAATGTGTGGGAAAAACTTAAGTTGCCGCTGCCGCCGCAGCACTAAAACGTTGACAGTTTTGCTGACATAAAAAATGACTAATAAGAAAAAGCGCTGGTTTAGGCGCACCGCCCTAATTTATAGTATAGGATAGGATAGTCTATAAAGCACCAGTCTTCAAAAGAGCGATTTTGGCTGGCTGGTTCTGTTTTCATCTTTTCTCTCCCAGCTCTTATACCACAACTGACTTACAGCGGATGAAAACTTGAGGGGTGGAGATTGAAAAACAAGTAGTCGCTACAAAGAACAATTCATCAAGTGTACTTGTGTACAATTTGGGCTTAGTCATTCGAACCAAATAAACTCTCCGCCATCGTGCACGGTGTTGAAGGTGGTCTCTGCCATTCCTCTAAATACCCTACTCTACTAGGAGACTACATATACCTCCAAGATTACCTGCGATGAGCTCCTCGTCAACGATTGCCACTCGGGAAGAGATGAAAGCTGCTAAGCTTCCGTTGGGATGGAGAGACCAGTGTTCTGCGTAAGTTCTCTTATGTGCAAGCGCGTATGCCGGAACTGACTAACGCTTTCGTCCTGCTGCTGCGTTCTACACTTACTATTCACAAACATATTCGACCTGTTGGACTTTTCTGTGCACCAGCCTTCTCATCCCGCTCAACATCTGCCGTAAAGAGAAGCACTTTCTGCCTTGGGAATGCGAGCACGAGAGACATGTGTATGAAAAGTGCGTCTTATACTAATTATCTGCAGTTGTACTTGTACTAAAGATGCTCTCCAATCCCTCGCATAACTAAACTCCATCGTTTCTCGCGAACGATTTATCAGGTGTCAGTACGATGAGTACGTGTTTGCTTTCTATGGTAACAGATGATTGCTCAATCAACTTATGTATTCTCTATCTCTTGCTCCCTTCCTACCCCAATTTCATTCTGCCGTCGTATCTTTCCTTCGCCCATGTCCTTCCCGATTCATCTGCTACACTACCAGCTACATGCGCCGAATGGCAGAACTATCAAGGAGGAAGAAAGCGGAGCTGTAGAGAACGGAATACCCGTAGAGGTTGTCCATATCTTCGAAAATACAATCTAGATGTATGAACAACCAGTGTTCGAGAAAGAAATATTCTTGCGGGTCAGAACTCGTGGAATTGTTTCATTACTTGGTAAGACTTGATAGTCCTCAAAACGACCCCTTCTCATCCTCCCCGTAAATCCCTGACAATCAAAAATTCAACATCCATATCTCAAATCAGCCTAATTATCATCAGGCAATAAACATGCCAGTCGTATAGTTAGCAAGGGCAACCAGGAGCTTTGAACTTTGAATGTTTGAACACTGGTTGTCTGCATGTGGTCAGCGCCCTGAAAGGGATGCGTGAAGGCGCAGGGCCAGGCAGATCTACCCATTAGGATGCTGGCTTTGTCAACCCACCAAGTGGAGACGTTAGATGTATACGAGCGAAGCCGGCTGGGTACAATTAAATAAGGTGTCGGGGGGCGCCTTGCTTGGATGTACTCAGACGAGGTGGGCATAACTAACGGAGATGCGACGCTTTTTTTCTTCTTTTCAAATTTGTATTATAGATGAGCCTGAGATGAGTATAGCAGTAATCAGTATACGGAATGTGTAGAAAGATGCATGAACGATTGAATATTAAACTTAAGGTTATATCTCTCTCGTCAAATCAACCGTCACAGATACTGGACGTCCACCAATCCCCCAAAACTTCCACTTGGATTTCGATGAACCAGTTGGTGTACCAACATTACTCGTACTAGCAATGCTATTAGGGCGGGATGTTTTACCCACAAGGACAGATGCGCGAGGGATCTTTGTACGCGAAGGGACTTCGTCAATGGCGAGCTTTCGTAAAGGAGAGAATGCAGTTGGAGTACCACCACGAGATTGAGGTCTGCTATTAAATTCCGAACCACTTTCACAGTCCTGCTTTGAGCTGTTCATTGGCAAAGGAGTAGGGAAAGGAGTTATATGGTTGTCTGCCTCTTCTTCTACAATTCCTGGTCCCAGGTCAGTGCTCACAGACTCACCAGACTGTATCAGTGGTACACTAGCCGGACTTGGTAATGGACGACTCGAACTCGGGCTGGTGAGAAGCTGCGACTGGGTCGATTCAGTGTCATTGAGAGATATAGCACAAGTCATGCGTAGAGATCCTCCGCGTTTTGGAGCTCGCGGTCCTACAGGAGCTGCGCCGTTGGTGTGGCGTCGAGCGAGATTGGTGCCGCTAGAAGCCAATAGGCGTTGCTGAAGGCTAGCACTGACCGACGATGCAGCTATAGTAGAACATGTGGAACTGGGCGTCGACTCAGAGATGATTAAAGCTCGACCGGGTGGGGTCTCTGGACGGTTTGAAAGATTATGCAGAGGGAGAGAAAGGATTGACAGAAGTGGTGAGGATGTTGGTGTGACTATTACGATTGGGGCTGAAGATGGAGATGAAGAATGAGTGTTTGGGATTGAAGTAGAACCGCTTCCAGCACTGGAAATAATTCCACTTTTAATACTGCTGCTACTCGTACTAAGTCTCCTTCCCTTGTCAGAAAGGTTTAGTAGGGACGTCGAAGAGGCCGATGCTGCAAGGTTGGCAAAGAAGCTCTTCACAGGGCTGTTAGTCTTCGAGCTTCCACCAAATCGCTGGCCTTCCTCAATGTCAACATCGTCCATGTCAAGCTTGTAGGAAGGACCAGAGTCGGTATCGGTGACCATCCACGAGATAGCTCTGGATAACCGTTTGGTTTTGTTCTTGAATTTATCGTCACCGTCACCGTTTCCATCGTCGTCGTACATGGAAGACGGTCGCTTTTTGGTAATTGTAGAATGCCTACGGATCCTCATGTGGGACAAACTTAGAAGCTTCCCCTTGCTGTTAGGAGAATCATCCACGTTGTCGCCGGGTATATTTAAGATGGACTCTCCCAAAAGACTGGCTCGAGAGTTCCTGCGCTCTTCGACTGGAGTAATGCCGCTAAAATACCCTCTGTGAGGAGACTCGGGAGGAGGAGTAGCTTGCCCTGAGGACTTGGGACTACGCTGAATCCACAGTTTCGAGTCTCGCCTTCCATCAATAGAGGAAGTTGTCCCAGCAGGGCTTGTACTCGAATTACCATGTACACCGTACCGTGAGACAGGTGTAGAATCTTCTGGCAGTTCCACCCGATGTGGTTCAGTCGGAGTGCTTGGTGACTCTGGAGAAGTAGAAGATATACTGGTATCACCCGAGATCGACACTGATGGTTCGTATCCGAGAAGAAGACCAACTGTGGGTTGTGGAGAATCAATGATGGCAGATGTGCTGTCCGAAACCGACACAGCATGAATAGTAACTTTTGGCTCGAGTTGAGAGACTAGAATCTCTGGTTCGTCACTGAAAATGTGACTTGTCGCGACAGTACCTGAGATGCTTGAGTGGGGGCTACCGAGAAGTGGTGAAGATAATGAAGGTAGCGGAATGGCACCGTTCAAATTGGGATCTGAAGACAAGGACGTGCAGCTGCTATGCTCGGATATTCCTGTTTCCAAGGTAAATGAGACCTTGTAATCCATACTATAGAAAAGTAACATACCATCATGAACAGTATCCGTATCAGATAACTCCATTATCTGATTATCTGCTTCGAGGGAGCTTTCATCATTAGTTATTGAATCAACAACAGATTGCGGACCAGATTCAATGGAAGCGCTCGAGTTGTGCTGGGGACATGGGGGATTAGCGAGATTTGGAGGGGTCATAATCATCACAGAATGTCTCGGGAATGCTGAATAGACGTTGGGTAAGTGGGGACTGATAGGAAGTGCTGCACCTGGTGGTATAAAGTTATGTGTTAGCCTCAGTGAGCCCAGGTGTTGTAAAGAAGAAAGCTCAGGTGAAGTGGCTATTCGAGTCAGTGATGCCTTTGTGGGCACTGTCTCCAAGTCCAGCTGTGAACCGCCTTGTTCTCTTAGAGACCGGGCCACAGTCTGTGAGTGCAGTGAAACAGCAGACAGCATTGGTGATTTGGAGAAGATTGAAGTCGTGATAGGAGGCTCGGGGCTATGCGATCCAGTTACAACAGCCTCTGCAGGTAACCCTTCAATCGTAGTGCTTCCGCTGTCCGAAGCGAAATGGAAGCATTCTGGAATTGCGTTCTCAATTTCAATGTCAGCAATTCCCCCAATCCACGCTTTCGGCATACCATGCGCCACTCCAGCTTCTTCCCCACTCAAAGCACCCAACGCCAACAGTTCGTTCAGGGTGACACTTCTTTTCTCATCAACTGAGGGATTCAGCTTGTTGGCAAGAAACATAGCATCACGATACACTGCTAACGATTCCGTAGTGGGGTCCAGAAGGCCATGGAGGATCAGGTCTACCATTGACATCCTTTGATCATCGAGGAAAGATGAAGGATTTATTCTGAATAAAAGTTGGAGCAAGCCTTGAGGAAGAAGAAATGATGCGGGTGCATGAGCGTCTTGGACTGGCGGGTTCGATGGATTAGCAGAAGTTGAACTGTTCGAGATTGGACCCTTGGTCTCAACAGGTCCGGCGCCACCAATTGTGACAGGTTTAGCAGCACCTTTCGGAAGTGCCAGTATTGAGTTAACGGGGGACGAGAGGCTTGCATAAGAGTAAGAAAGAAGAAACTGTTCCATTTCTTGAAGCAGGTCGTTCTTTTCATAGTAATAATCCGCATCCGTTGGGGAAAGAGTAGGTAGTGAAAGAGTGGCGGTCCGAGGAGAAACTATGACGGGCACGCACGAAGAAACATCAGATTTTGACGGGGAGGGTGTAGGGCTGTCTAAAGACTGTGTTCTTGCACGAGCATGAGGTCGGGGTAACAATGAGACCGGCGTTGAGCGTTCCGCTGGTGGCTCAACTATTTCTGGAGTGCAGATTTGAAACAGAACATCAACATCTAGAGGTTGGAAAATGCTATCGCGGAATACAAGAGAGCTTTGTCGATAAGGATGAGGCATCAGGACTTCAGGAATGCCCATAGACTCTCGAGAATGGGCAACAATGTTTTCCTCGGCGTGCCTGCCTAACTCGGAGTTCATGCCATCTACAGGCGTTCCTCCGCTTTCATCTTCATCAAGTGCAAGTTGAAGGTCAACCATAGGCATTTTCTCAATACCGGGTGTTTCCGAAAAAACTTCGTTTGCCTTGGTCAGACGAACTTCCAAAGCTGCAATCGCTGCGGCGGAGGCAACTTGGATCGCAGTGTTTTGACGCTGAAGTTGTATATCCGTTCTCGATGTAGGAGGTGGCAATGCACTCTTGCTAGCGTATAAGGAATATTGAGTGGCACTTTCCACAGCAGCTTCCAACGCGGGAGAAATCAATGATGCTCGCCGGTTCACTGCGTCTTTGGATTGCTGTAAAGTGGAACTCGAGCCTCCATGGGACAAAGTAGCGTCGTCTAAGTCGTTATCGTAAAGCTTTTGAGGGGTAGCGGATATTCGACTGCTTGACTCTGATATTATAAGGGCCTGCAGAAGAATTCCATAAACTTCAGCATCTCGGATGAGCTGGCAAAGAACGGACGAACGGGATTCTCCGTAGTATATGTTGCCTTCTGGGTTGTTCCAACTGGTGTGGTTTGAAGAACAGGTGAAGATCTGATGGAGCTCCACCGCACCTATTCAAGAACAGAGTTTTAAGTTGCGTGATTTTCCTAGTTTGATAAATAATCTACCTCGGAATCGAAGGATCCACTCCGATCATGATTTGGATTGAGAGCTACAGCTATAGAAGATTTGATTGATTCTGGCTTTTGTGCTGGTGGCACCTTTCAGAGGTAGAATTTTGAGTATCTATATATCCAGCGAATGATTCCGAATGAAAATACTTACTACTCGAGAAATGCCGTTATCTTTCAATTCCTCCGGAGCATTGCGACTTGCTCCTAGAGGTGGCATTTCTGTGTCCGCAGATGAAAGGACAGAGCTGGAAGACCCTTGTGAACGGAGCGTACTCAGATGTCCTCGAGAAAAAGATGTCTGTAGCAGGGCAGGTGAAGACGTCGGAGGCGAAAGTGGTAAAACATGAATCAAATATGCTTTAGGTTCTGCCTTTCCCAAGCTGCTGTTAGAGTTAACGTGCGTTCCAGCAGCACGATTGGCTTGACCAAGCTGTGTGCGGCTCCAAGAAGTCAAAACACCACGCTCAGTCCTCTTGGCGGAGTCTCCAGCGAGGTTGCCCGTAGAATTGTCTACACCCTTAAAGTCTGAGGGCCCAGCCTGAGCAACAACTGTTGGATTTGCATCCCCAGATCTCTTCGTTTCCGATCCTTTGGAAACGCGTCTTTGCCTTCCACGACCTACAGGATCAGATTCAGAGGATTTGTATTTTTCGTTAGCAGTGGATGTAGGTTGTATCACAGAATTCTCGTCGTTTCGAGTTTTTGAACGTGATCGTGATCTGCTCCTTATCCAATTTCTGACTCGATTCAAGCTAGAGCTCCGTCCTCGGGAGCCTTTTGACATGCTTCTACCCCTGGAACTGCGTGGTATAGGAGCAGGCGAGGAGAGGAAGGCCCGACTAGTGGAAGAGACGGAAGCTATACTCTTCTTGAGCGCCAAACCTTGGCTCTCTTCGTCTATGCCGGTATAAGGAACGAAGTGAATGAGCGCGTCGAAGGCACGTTGTTCGTGAACCTTTTTGGAAACTTGGGTAGATATAAATGAGGGAGCCCGAGAACGCGGCGTCGAGGAAGAGGTTGGCGTAGGGAGAGCGCTGGCAGAGGCCGTATTAGGATTAAATCCAACCTCCTCCCTTACAGTAAACTCTCGTCCAAAAACACCTCCAATTTCTGCAAGTTGAACCGCTTTCATTGGTGTGCCTGAGATATTTTTCGTGTTCCGTCTGAATTTCGATCTTCCCCGCTCGTCACCTGGACCTGAAAATATTGAGGTTCGATCTTGTCTCCATCTCTGGGCTAGAACTTCTGCGCGGCTGAGGATAGAGTGTATATATTGTGGAATAGCATGAGGAAGCGGTTGAAGACGCAATATTAGGAGAGTAGGACCTTGTGGAGTCGATTTCTTAAGGAGTAAAGGTAAATCGGATGGCGGGCGCTCCGTTGCAAAAATAATTAATGATTTTGACAGAAGCTGGGAATTTAATAGAGGACCAAGGTCTTTTGCTGTCGGTTCTACATGTGCAAGACGCGTTGTTAAAAAAGAAATAAACATCCAGTAACCAAGCACCCAAGCTCGTCATGTAGGACATTCGGCAAAAGGGAAAAACAAATTCACCTCCTAGCACTAAGATGACCTTCCCTTGTTCAAGCTTGTGTTTTATCCACACGTCCTGAAGATCTCCTTCATGCACAATCCACCCTGGCTTTCTCTGGACTCTTTCCTTTTCGGTCCTTGCGCCACTCAAGGACGCTTCTGCTCCAGTAGCATTGAATGGATCTAGTGGTAGCCTGCCTTGTGGGCGAAAGGCTTCCGCACCAGACATATCTGACGGGATTAGGCAAAATGAAGACGGGAGTGAAAGTTGGACGAAGAATGTTCGAGATCGGTTGTTCTAATACTCTCTCGCCTACCACGAGGCTCTGTTTGAATGTTGACTCTGTGTTGAGTATAATAAGAGGAAGGCGGTGGAACATAGAGTATTTCTCAATAAATACATACGGCATTGGGCGCTCGGGGGAGTCGGAATGATCTTTGGTCATCCTGATTTGGATTTGATGACCTTGCATAAATTGCAGGGTTTCTGAGGACCTTTGGGAGGTGCAGGCTTGCTGAGGCGCCCGTTCATGCGCTCTTAGCTACGCGACATTGTCACACGGAGCCTTGCGACTATTGTATGCGACAACAACGGAGACAAGCATCGAATGGAATGTTTGGCGTGTATATTCCATATACACAGTGCAAGTGATACGCAGATCGATATCGAGAATGATTGTACCTCAGTCTCGTCCGTTTTTCGTGTTTCCCCTTAATCGAATGGAGACAAGGAGTCATATTCGTTGGCAAGATACTATGGTTGTCCGGGGTGTAGTTCCGATCTCTCTTAAATGCTTGATTTCGAGCGTTTGACTGAAGCTAATATCAGTTGAGTGCACTGTAGTCAAAGGAAAAGTGGAGAGGTGACACCGAGACTATGCCGGGGCTCGGCAAATCGACCGTCTCGTCTCTCTAGATTGAATTTTCGGGTACTGCTGATCGACGGCTTCTTTGTGACATTTTCATGACCAGGGTCTAGAAGATCCTTAAATTTACTCGGTCACTACCCGATGCCTTGAGCGTTTCTCAGAAACACCCAAGCACCTGAAGTAACATTCACCAAAGCACTAGAAATCTTTGTGTTTATTCAGAATTCTAACCCGGTAAGTACTCGAAGCAGAATCGTCGATTTCAAAAAAAAATTGAAAGATCCCAAACAACTATTGAGTACTACATGAAACTCTCACATTGCGGGGGAAGTCAGTATGTCAGGGCCCAAGCTAAAGAAAATGAGCGGTTCAATTTTCTACGTTTCCAGAGTATATCCGGGTTCCGAATTCAGGGTAACCTTACCATTGCACGTCAAGTGTAGCTACTCTTCAGAGTTGGCTAATTAGCTCCGAACTCGAAAGCAACCATCTATGAATGGGTACCCACCAGGCTATCCATCGATGTCGCTGGTTGGAAAGGCAAGTCTGGGCGGAGGAACTTCAGAATGGCATGGTTCAAAAGCTGAATCCCGGTTTTCAATTGCAGACTTTTCCAAGTAGGGGACACTTTACATCCCGCTGTACGACTAGATCGTAGCTATTTCAGTGGGTATAGGTACAGGTATGCAATCCACTTGTGAGTACGGAAGCAGCGGTTCTCGCATGGCCTATTGGGCATGTAAGCTTTTCTGAAATTATTGGAAAAGCAAGTCAAAAGAAAATACACCAGGAGTTATCCTATTATGTCATATCCCTTCCCTTTGCTTCCCTTCCCACTGCCATCGCCTTTGACCTTGAACCACCCGGAGAGCTCTTTATCAATTTCCCCGCTTACTTCTCGATCGACCCTCTCCTGTAGAGCATGTAGGATAGCCTCGATAGCTTCGCGAATATGTTGCACGGCCTCTGACGCTCCTTCTATCGCTGTTTCCGCACCAGCAGTGCCTGAAGGAAGACGCGAAGAGCCTGCAGGGCTGGATTTTGGCCAGCTCGGAAGCGGTGAATCTGGATTACTAAGTTGGGTTTGGAGAGAAACGAGCGAGCGATGGACAGCATGTGAGGCAGTGTTCATGATATTTTGGATTTTAATTTTCAGCGTTCCTGCCTCGGATTGAATTTGACTGTGAGTCCTATCGATACTATCGAGCTGGTCAACAACGTCCTCGAGCTCAGCGAAGAATCGGTCGACATGATCAGGCTCTGCCCACGTCAGAGTGACCAACACTGGTTTGGATATGTTTTTAAAGTATAATACGCTTTCTTTCCAATCGTCCCAGTCACGCTGCTTGGTGTCTGGATCAGAGTGAGAGTAGGAGGATGCATCAACTTGTTGCAACTGAATGAAGGCTGCGAGGAGGAGCACAATGTCCTCTATGTCGGACAGTAAAGAGATTGCAGTATAAAGTAGTAGGGTTGTCACGGAAAGCCAACCAGCTATTACCAAGCCACGTCTTTTTGAGCGCAGTGTTATCCCATCTTTTTTGTACAGAACTCGACGCGAAAGACGCGAAAGAAGGGATTGATTGAATTGGTTAGAACTGTGAAAGGTCCGTGAAATCCTGTGCCGCATAAGTGGTCCATTTGAAGGAAGCCCAAAAGAGCTGGACGACGTAGAATACGGCCATGGAGGACGTAAAGAACGAATTGAACGCGGGACAGGTCGAAGCATTAATAGCAAATCTCAAGAATTCGAGTACCCGAAAATTCAAATATCGGGCCGAGGTATGCCGAAACCGGCTCAAAATAATCGTACACTGTTAGTTACAGGACAGTAGCAACGGTACAAAGTAGCAAAATAGGGGAAAATAAGGATACTGGAGTCTGGTTGATACAGCATGTATTCATTCATCGTACTGGGTAAGCTAAAAGATCAATTATCAGCATTCAACCTTATTAAAAAAGGTAGTTCACAACGCAGATGCTTACATCGAGCGTCAAAGTCCTCGAACTGTTCACTTCTTGGTCACGGTAGATACCCACTAGAGAATCACCACGCTCGTACAACGATCCCTTCAAACTGATTACTACGAACTGAAACGAACTTGACGCTTGACTTTTAATATAATTAGCCACCTTGGCCACGTTTGTGTTGTCTAGCGCTGCGTCAACTTCGTCTAAAACAAAGAATGGAGCAGGTTGGTAGCTAGTGCGATGTCAATGAAGGTCTTTTCCAAAGAAGGTTGGGTTAGTGCATACCTATGAATAGCAAACAATAGTGCGAGGGCAGCGACAGTCTTTTCCCCTCCCGACAATTGCTCCATATCACGGAAACGTTTCATCGGTGGCATTGCGTGGTATTTGATACCGCCGTTGTACGGTTCCTGCATACAAATTTCATCAGCGGTTTCGCTAGCAATGATGGCGAGCACCTTACCTCTGAATCGTCCAAACTAAGATAGGCCACTCCTCCCATAGGTGCAGCTTTACCCTTGGTCAGATCCTTGTAAACTTGGTCGATGCGATCGGAGATGTGCGTGTAGGCGTTCATGAACAACTCCGTCCTTAACACGATATCAGTCAACATTCCTGACTTTTGACGACCCACTGACCGGCGCCTTTGAGCGTCCTGGAACTTTTCCCTCGCCGTTTTCGAGTCTTTACGAGCCTTTTCGGTTTCTGCTTCGGTTTCTGCGAGCTTCTGCTCGACGTCATCCAATCTTGAGGAAATCATTAGCGAGAATTCAGATACGCTACACTATACTGACCTTTCCATTGCCTTCATATTCGGAGCAATGCGTTCAATCTCCGTATTCAGCTTGGCTATCTGAGAGTCGAACTCAGCCAGGGCTTCTGCAGACCCGTCCTTGATTTTTTTTTGGTCAGCACTATGGCGCAAAGCAAGCCAATCAACGCACCTCGCGTTCCTCGTCGTCAATGTCCGCAAAATCAATCTCTACACCATAATCCTGTACAGTTTTAGGTCGCTGAGTGCCATCTTCATCCTCATCGATGTCCATAGCAACTTCATCGCGTAAATTCTGCAATTAAAATTGTGCTAGTCTTAGCGAGGACCTTTATAAGTGACAGACCAACACACTCGCCTCTTCCATAGGAACATTTTTCAGGTTACCTCTTAGTAGGGGAAGTTTGATTTCTTCGAGTCTACACTTTCTATATGTCGCCGAACGTTCCATGGCTAGTTTTTCGATCTCATCGTTCTGTTTGAGGTTCCGCATGAGCAATTTATTGACTATCAATGGCGGTTCCCTCACATTTGCACTAATTTCCTTCAAAGCTTGATCCAGTTCCCTTGAAGATCTCAGAGCCGTTCGCTTGGCTTGTTCAACGACTGTGCTCTTTTCGTCCAATATCTCTTGCAGTTCAGTAAGACCTTCTTTATGTGCGGAAATTCCTTCTTCCAAGTTGGCTAACTCTTGTTCAACGGTCTGTTTGCGTTCTTGTAGGTTAGCAAGGGTGACTTCTTCTGCCTTCATTAGTTCTTCTAAGTGTGACAGGCGCTCCCGACTACTTTGAAGTGCTTCGCTCTCGTATTCAAACCTATGGCCAGTCAAGTATGTCGTGAGCCGCGATTAAGCTCAGAAGAAAACTTATGCACACGATACGCACTGATGGGTCAATCGAGCGATTTGGTTGTCGTATCTCAATCGCGCCTCGCTTTCTTCTTGCGCTAACTTAAGCTGTCTCTCCTCAAATTCGCGGATATTATCGATCCGTATTTTCCTACAGAAATCAGCGAATACCCCATCTTCTGCAGAATTGACTGATTCAGAAAGGGTGGCAATCTGTTCCTGGAGCTTGTCGTGATCTTTCTTTGACTGGGTGCAATGATTTGGACTTGGTGTAGAAAACAGAGGAGTGAAAATCGTACCTTCTTGAGCTCAGGAGTGTTCTTCTGTATCTCTCTGTCAAGATGTCTTAATTCCTCCTTCAGTCCCGCAAATCTAGTTTTACAAGCATTCTGGAAAAGCGGCGATCAATTCAGAAGAAACAAGTGTGGGTGAGAGAGATAACATAACGAACCAGCTCATCCCTCACAATGGTAAGATTCGATTCCAACTGAGAAATTTCGGCAATTAGGTTCTCATCTGTCTTTCCTCTCGGTTTCTGTTTGTTCAGATCTCTGAGTTTAGCTAGCAGTGAATCTCTCGACTTTTGGAGTCCTTGTACGTCCTTTTCATCCCATTTCTTCTCGCTGCCGTGGGTACTCCGGCCACCGGTGATAAGACCGCTTTTATGGATGATCGTACCTTCTAATGTCACCGCTAGAAGCATGTACCACTTAGTTGTTTTCTGTAAATTTTACTGTTGAGGTATTCGCAAACCTTTGACCTCCTGTCCTTTCTCGTAGCACACATATTTCGCAATCTCCATAGTATCACAGACAAGCGCATTCCCACATGCGTGATGCATAGCACGTTCGACAGCTGGCTCGTATTGAATGACATCGACTGCCAATCGTGCACCCTTGGCGAATGATCGAAACTTGTCATTGACTGGCTTCACCTGGATGGTGTCGAGGGGAATGAACGTTGCTTGTCCAGCACGTTGATTTCGCATATACTGTTGAGAGAGAGTATCAGACAGTATGAACACCTCAAACAAAACAGCCTGCACCTCGATACAGTCGATAGCCGTCTTTTCTTCATCCACAACTACAGCATCAATATTTCTTCCCAGCACAACGGACACCGCCGTTTCGTATTTTCGCTGGGAAGGTTTGCATAAGTCAATAACTCTGCCTCGAACACCTAAAAAGTAGAGCAGGATGTAGTAAAGCCAAATTTAGTACAATACAGAATCTTACCTGGAAAAATTCTCTGAAGACTTGTCAGGGTGTCCTTGAGCTTCCGCTCTCGCTCCGACTCGTTCCTATCAACACCTGCTTGCAATAGCTGCTGGTATACACTCTGAAGTTTTTCGTTCACTTGTGCTTCCAATTGCCTGTTGTAATGCCGTTTATCAGCATCCTGATCAACAAGCAACTCAGAAGGGGAACTCGCGATATCTTCGTACGCTCTGATTGTTGATTTTCCAGCTCTTGCTTCTTGGAGTTTAGCTCATTTCGAAGCCCAACAATCTTCTCCTCGAGCTCAGTCTTCTTCGTGGCTTGACTGGTGATTTCTTCATTACGAGAGTCGCGTTTTTCTTCGAAACTTTGTTGCATCTCCTTCAGCGCGTTCAACGCTCTAACAGCTGCCTTTTCTTCTCGCATTAGCTTCTCCAACTCTTGACGTTCTTCGATTGCAAGGAGATTGGCTGATGTTTTGCTAGGATGACGTTAAGTCCATGTTGCTTGAATGGCAAGCTGCGAAAAACTCACAGGCTCCGGTACTCTTCCAGACTCTCTTCACTGAGCGCAAAATTATTCTGAGACATTCTACGTTGAGCCTCTTAGAGAGAGTTGATGATGAGTGCCATGATGTCCCCATTTGATAGAACGGACCTTGTGCTTTATCTGCATCTGTTTTCACTTTCGTTAATTCAGCTTCTAGGTTATTCACCCGTTCTTGCAAATCTCTTTGCGTCTTGGACACATCTTGTTTCGTCTTGTTAGCATTGTTCGTCTTTCGAGTGGAATGTGTGATCTGTGCTTCGACGGAAACGAGATCGGGTCTCTGTAAAGTTGAAGTGGATGAGTGAGTGACTCAGCTATACGAAACATATATACCTTGGAGTCTAGAGCTTTTTCGCCTTTCTTAATTTTCTTTTCCAGCTGCATTACACTAGTACGGGCCTTAGCCTGCTCCGCCCTAGCTGCATCCAACGCCTCATCATTGACACGCTGTTCTTCACGCAGGCGGTCCAGATCCTTGTTCTTTGTTCGTATTTCGTGTGCATTGCGTTCGATGGACTCTTCTATGTGATAAAGTTTGAACAATATTCTGTGCAAGATCAACGCGTCCTGGGAAAAATCAATAACATTACAGTGACAGAAAGTGAACTAACTCGTTCTTGCTCCATTGCTTCAAATCTTTCGGCCTCTCCCTTCTGCTCCTTGTATTGCTTAATTTCCCCGGCGATCCCACGTCGTTTAGAAAAGTTGAAGGTCGCATTTTCTGTAGCTTTGTCCTGCTCCTCCTTCGCCTTTTCATACTCTGCCGCGAGCTCCAGACTCCCGCTTATCTGCTCAACCAATTTTGACAATTCTCGGGGAGATTGTGATGCCACTGCTTCCACGTCGCCCTGAAACACGAGGAAATTCTTCGCTTTCACGAGAATATTGTGAGAAACAAACGCAGCATTATAGGCAGAATATGTCACAACGCGATCGTTCAGCTTGTATTCAGATGCTCCTGTAGTAGAGACACTTCGAAATGCACGTCGTTAGAGTAAGAATCACGCAATTAAGCAGTCTGCTCACGTTCTCTGAAACGTCCACTCCTTGTCTTCAGCATCCAAGTAAACTGCTGAAACCCATGCCTTCCTAGCCGTCCCATCGCCTTCGCCTTCTTCATCTTCATCACCCACAGCCATAGACCCATCTGGGTTCTCTTTCGCCAATCGCCTTCCACGATAAACAAGGTCCTTCAACTGAGAACTCCGAAGCTGAGCACTCTTCACTCCTAGAACAAATGAAATCGCATCCATAAGATTAGACTTCCCGGCGCCATTGGGTCCAATCACGGAAGTGAAGTTCTTGAATGGACCAATGGTTTGATGCCCTCTGAAAGAGTTCAGTCAATATATAGTAGGATGAATAGCACTAATTGTGACCAACCGATAGGATTTGAAGTCACAAACTTCTATGCGAACCAAAGGCATCTCAGAAGGACCTTGAAGAAGTGAAAACGACTGGAAGTAAGAGAGGTAAACAGAAGGAAGGAAGATATGAGTCACCGTGTGCGTGCACATCATGCACGTGAGACGTTCCGCGTTCGCTCGTGATATCTATTTCCAATCGATGTGGTGGAGAATACCTATACATCGCAATAGGAAGATTCCTTTCGACAAGAAGACGGGCAAAATACCTACACTTAGCGAAGGCGTTAATTCTTGTATATACGTTGCATGGCGCCCCTGCTTACTTTTGGTTTTTTAATAGCTGAGAAATACTTGAGAAATACGTGAATTTCGTTTTGATGCAGGGAGCCTGAGGCAGTAGCAATTCGATCACTTGTTCATGACCTCAGCTATCGGCGGGGGAGTTGGGACAGTGAGATTATTTTTTTTCGACAGATTGAGGTGTATAAATCATGGCCGGCAAGAATTGTTAGTATGCAGCGGATTGGCGCCGAGAGCGCTTAACCTACGCTTTTATGTTCAATCCACTTGGTCCTCCACTTGACGTTTTAACAAAGGCCAAAACTCAGTCCCGCCCAGCTCACCGCTCATCTAAATCTGTGTCACAACCTTCAGAAACTGCCACTCCAGCAGCTCGTGCGACCATATCTTTGGAATATGCGTCTTTGAGGAACAGGTCACATTGTCCCCTGGGGTTGTATGTGGTACCTGCAGCAGAGACAATATTGGTATGGGATGCTGTTCTCTTCATTCATCAAGGTCAGCGAGTCTCTAAAATCGACGAGCAAGAGTATTAGTTCATCGTCTCGCAGGATACTACGCCGACTCGATCCTCAAATTTAAACTCACCTTTCCTCACAACTATCCTGAGCGCCCTCCTGCAGTGCAATTCATCAACGACGTATTCCATCCACTTATATCCTCTAATGGAACATTCTCTTTAACGGCCCAGATCAAAGCATGGAGGTCAAAGCATCCTCATTTCCTACTCATGAGTTATACTTATTACGACTTTGGTAGACCGAATCAACACCATGTCTTCGACGTTCTGCACTTCATCAAAGCTGCTTTCAAAAGAAGTGTTCTGGATAAAATAGAGGAAGCTGACTGTTTGAACAAGGAAGCCTACAAGTAAAGCCTCTGTGCTCAGAATGTTCTTGATCTACTAATTCTTCTTCAGATTGTATGTTGATCGTCTCTTTTCATGTGGATTCAACGAAGATTCTCGATAGATACCATGAATCTACCACTTCTTTCGCTGCGCTTGCGATTCAAACCTCATCTCTGTCCCATTCCGATACTGCTCTATACAACAAGGACCAATCCTCCTCGAAAATGAAACCGGTTCATGCCATGCACTTTAGCAAACTGAAGGCGAAGGCAATGAAGGAGGAACGGGAAAAGCTTGGTCTCAAGGAGTGGCGACTGAATTAAGCCAAATTATTTTGTGAGGTTGCTCAGTATTAACTTCAGATCGTCACTCATAAATTTTTCGAACAGTGGAAGAGGAACGGCGGATAATCTTTCGAGTAACAGTACATGTAAACGTTCGTGTGAGGAAGGTTTATTACTTTACTTGATGTATGTTCAATAAATGCCTCTTGACTATTGGGCGTATGGTCTAGAGGTATGATACCTGCTTTGGGTTGATTTACTCATTGCAGGGGGTCTTCGGTTCGAATCCGGATTCGCCCCAAATTTTTCTACCCTCTATTTTGGCAATTCTGTATGTCATTTACAAAGTTAATGATACATTTAGCGTTTACAACTTCGCCGTTGGTGACTTGACAATATAAGCAATACCTCCACCAAGTGCGTTCTGATAGCAAGCACAAAGAAGAGTTTACTCCTGCTTCATTCAGTGAAAGAAGAAAACACACCTTCCCTGTTTTGAGATTCTTGGTAATAAAAGTGACTTCTATTGTCCCATTAGGACCAGGTCCTACTTCCCAGATCTGGGTTTCGAGTGCATCCCCAGGCTTGACAGGCGACGTGAACCTAACTCCAAAGAATTTGAGCGCGGCTGGGTTGTTCCCACCGACTGTTTTCAGGAGAGCACGAGCTGCGAATCCAAAGGTCGATAGACCATGAAGAATCACGCCTCCAAAACCGGCAGCTTGACCAATTGCTGGATCTTATGACGCTATATATCAATAGCTGCTCGAAGATCAACTGAAATGGAACATCATGTACCAATGTGAAGAGGATTGTAATCCCCCGAGAGACGAAATATAAGGGCTTGGTGAGTTGATGTTTCATCCTTGTTTATCCAGTCCGGCTTCTTGTCCTTGGGAATAGGTTTCGCCTGGGGCGGTCCAGCAATTCCCTTTGTGAACTTATTGCCAGTGATCTTCATACCTATGTTGAACGACGAACTCTGTATCAGAGCGCCTTAAGTCTGAGTTCTGGTCCTACAATGCATAGTTAGTACTTACGTAGAGTTTAGCATATGGGACAGCGTTCGAGTCCATGAGTGTATTTTCCGCTGTGAGAACGACCCCAGTTTCTGAAGACAATAAATGAGTAAATTATCACCCCCCGAAAGATCCACACACTTACTGTTTTCCGATATGCCTGTATATCTCGATTTCCATTTCCATCCAGTACCGCTAGCAGGAGGCAAAGACCTCAGAATCTCGATGGATTGCGACCCGTGTACAATTCGATTGGGATCCACTCGAGGCATTCCGGGAATATCGCTTCCTTTCATTCTGTCAGCAAACAGATTCAACTCTTGACTGTCTCCCTTGAATGTCAAGACGACAGGATAGGTCGGAAGTGCGGCAAAATTAGGGTCTATCATCGAGTAATAAGAGAATATATCGAGTGTAGTGCTGAATACATACGCAATTCTGGTAGGGGGGTACATTGAGCACTCAGTGTAAAACACAGCGCCTCATACGACTCACCATAAACGAACGGAAGGTCATCTTCAGTGTTCTTTGCTCCGACTCCAAGCGCGTAAAGAATCAGATCTCGTTTGAGCCAAGTTACCTGGCACCCATTCACCAAATTAAATTGAGTAGCCATTGCAACAAGAAGCATGGTAGCTTACGGGTCTATCAGGTAGTTCAAAACCCACCACTTTTGCAATATCTGTAGACATTGTGGCCACTATTAGGGAGTTAAAGCAGTTGCGGCTATGGTTAATCCCGGACATCGAATTCCCACTATCACGAAATACGCATGTGATCGCGAACCCCGCATTCGCGACTGGGGCCTCTGAATTTACGACAACATACTTACAACCTCTTACAACAACCGGGGTCAAGCTCAATCCCAAGGGCGAGTTTCAGTGACTCAGTCGATTACAAATACAACGCGAATAGATTCTTTACATTACTGCCAGAATAGCCTGGGCTTTTGTAATATATGCAATACCGCCGCCGAGCGCATCCTGTCGACAAGATTCAAGAACTTTCCAGATGCATGCTCAAAGCAGAAACATACCTTTCCACTTGTCAAATTCTTTGTAACGAATGCAACTTCGATGGTACCATCCGGACCAGGTCCTACTTCCCAAGCATGTGTCTCAAGGACATCGTTGGGCTTGACAGGTGAGGTGAACCTCACACCAAAAAATTTCAGGGATTCTGGCTCATTGTATGCGATAGCATTCAAAAGTGCCCGAGCCGCGAATCCATAGGTTGCCAGACCATGCAGGATGGTACCACCAAATCCTGCAGCGCGCCCAACTTGAGGATCTAGAGTAAGAGTTAAACATATATAAGAGGTCCGTAATTGAGAGAAGGAATACCAATATGAAGGGGATTATAATCCCCAGAAAGTCGGTACAAAAGGGCTTGATCGGGGCTAGTTTGCTGCCTCACGACCCAATCCGCTTTCCTGTCTTTGGGGATGGGTTTTGCTTGCGGAGGTCCAGCGATCACTTTCGCAAACTTCTGTCCAGTAATCTTCATTCCAATATTGAAGGACGAGCTCTAAATCCATTTGCACGGATAGCCATTGAATAAACCAGCAATTAGGAACAGGACTCAGGTAACCTTGACTTACGTAGATTCTGGCATAGGGAACGCCCTGAGGGTCTACTAGCAGATTCTCATTGGTGATGACAACTCCACTCTCTGAGAATATGGAACATATCTAGGTTCGAGGTCGCGATGGCAGCAACTGGATAACTCACTGTTTTCTGATATACCAGTATACTTGGTCTTCCACTTCCATCCGGGGCCGCTTGCGAGAGGCAGAGGTTTCAGAATTTCAATGGACTGGGAGCCGTGTACCTAGATCATCACATAAAGACGTACTTCTGGAATACAAGGTTTGAGAAGGCCTACAGATTTACCTAGGTCTACAGGGGGCAATCCAGGAAGGGCGCTGGACTTCACCGTCTCCGCAAATAGGTTCAGTTCTTGACCGTCACCTTTGAAGGTTAACACTACAGGATAGGTGGGGAATGCAGCAAAATTGGGGTCTGTCGGTGCTAACAATTAGGTCGGGAGGTCGGGACACTAGGGACGATACTCACCAAGTTCTGTACCATATAGTTAGCGCATGGAAGGGGAGGCAGCTAGGACGACCATACCATATATGAAAGAGAGATCATCGCTATCATCTTTTGCTCCAATTCCAAGCGCATACAGGATAAGGTCCCGCTTCAACCATGACACCTTTTACGATTGTTCAGTTGAGAGTTGAGAGATGAACCGAGACGTAGATAGCGCGCTACTTACAGGACGGTCAGGGAGCTCATATCCAATCAATTTTGAGATTTCGGCAGCCATCTTTTGGAAGGAGGAAGTTGAGGTCGAAAAGGGAACTAGCACAAGTTTATATCGTGACAATATTACTTCGGTCTTGACCTCGGGGACTCGAGAAAACCGGGACGGTAACTAGATCACCCGATTAATCAAACCATGAACCCGTCGCGTCGGTGTCTACAGCGACTTAGTTCACGAAGCGTACTAAGCGCTGTGGTAAGTACAAATGAAAGCATGATTTCAGTAACTACCAATGCAAAACTGAACGCGGGTCTGATCAAAGGCATAAGGAGCATCTCCTTCTCCCCCTCCATTTCCAAATCTCAGTACTTCATCCTCTTAGCATCTCCTCCGTCTTCTCGATCCAAACCCAAGCCCTGAGCACGACTCAAGTTTAGCTGCTGTCTCGTCATTCCACCTCCCTGAGCTGTCATCAATCCCATTCCCGGGGCAAGCCTTCGATCTCGAGAAGCTTGAGCAGTGTTCGCGGATGTTCTGATTAGGAAAAGAATATGAGTTATCATCACGAGAGCTCGAGATATAAAGGGAGAACCTCATAGCATCTGAAGGACGTTTTACCCCGATCCCTTGTTGCGGTTGTTGCAGCTGCCGGTTTAGCTACGACGCTAGTCAGGATAACATCATGATGTTTGCTCTAGACTTACCATATCGGACGGGAATGAGAAACCTCCCATTCGACGCGGGGCAGGAGCCGAAGTCACAACAACATTCGTCGATTCTTTGAGTGAGTCCCCTGATGTACTAGACGCAGTGTCTGAACGAATCTGGCGACTGGAGGTATCTGAGCTTCTTGAGATGAAAGCTCGTTGCGCTTGATGAGGTAGTTGTTGTTCTGTCTGATTTTGTTGTATATCTGGATTGTGCGAATGAAGTGGTGGTGATAATTGAATTGAGTGATTGGGAATGACGGAATTCGGTGTGGTAGAGGAAGCGGCTGGACTCATATGAGTAGGTTGCATATTTGTTTGATGTGGCAATAGATGACTTTGACCCCAAACCCCATTTCCTCCATCGACTAACCTTTCTGCCAAGTCATTGGGTCTTCCCATATCCGCATCACCGAGATCAACCGAGGCAAAGAATGCATCGTCTTCTGACCCAAGTGCAAAAGAATCATCGCCAGCTCCGCCGTCGTCCAAATATTCATCTGGTCTTACATGGGCAGAGAAAGTCATGTTAGCAGCACCAGCCACTTTGTTAGCTAATGGAGAATTAGCAAAAGTAACTTGGCGACTATTAATTGTAGTCTGAGCTTGCTGAGGTGGAATTGGGCGAGGAACCGATTGAGGAACAGCAGGAGTTGTAACAGGAGTGTTCAGTCCATGTAAAATAGCTGCGTGTCTAGATGCAGATCCTCGGCTTGAAGGACCAGCTATCGGGGTGGAAACGTTCTGAGGTGATAGTTCACGTTTAACAGTAGGATGGTTTGGTTTTGATGGCGAGTTCGCCAAGGTAGTTGAAGAGGGAGATTCTTGTAGAGACAACCTAACTTGTTCACGGACGTGAGGAGGGATAGAGGATATCGGTTTAGAGGGCGGTGGTTCAGATTTGACTGCAGGAGCAGTGGTAGTGCTCTTCGCTGATGTATTCGTTGATGTGATAGCTGTTGTAACATTAGTTGCTGTCACACTAGGTCCTGGTTTATTCGTGTCGGTGGAGAACTCCGGTCTTCGATGAAGATTTTCTTTGTCAAACTTGGGCTGGAGAGGGAATGAGTTAGTGTAAAGCATATCAAGAACATAGGCAGACGCACCGGAGATACTTTCACTTTGACAATTTCGTTGGTATACTGCTTGTCGTATAGACAATTACCCAAGAGATTTCCAAAGTTGCGCAGCGATCGTTTCAGGGCGTCGGTGACTGCTTCTTTCTTGCACTGGACAGGATGAGAAGTAAGAGAAAGAAACGGTGGCGCATTATGTACGCACCTTATCTAATGCCGGACCCTTCGTCTTCGAGTTCTCCAGAATACCATATCCAATGTCCTCGTGGAAAACTCCATCCCGCAGAGTAACCCTCAGTATAGCAGTTACACCCACAGAGTATCTCCTAGTCTCCTCATTATAGTCGATAAAGTCTGTCGTCAAACTAACCAAATTCGTGCTCCAACCATTGAAACCAAAGACTTCGTTCGCAAGATTGATAATCTTCCATCCTTCCGCGTATACAAGCTTGGGCCCTCCTCCTGGCCCTGGGCGAGTTGATATATATTCGGGTCCAAGCTGTTGGTTCAACTTGGCCTGCAGTGCAGCGATCCTTATAGATGTGGCTTTCGAAAGATTCATGAACGAAGTCTCGTTCTGTGCGAGATCTGATTCCAATTTCATGGGCTCTGCATTTCCGTGCATATCTAGGTCGAAGGACATAGCGCCACTAGTGAGTATGCGATCACTACTGTTTGGCCAAGGATTTGAATTGGTATTGTTGAATGTAGGATGTATGGCTATACCAAAAGGCCCAGAGGACTGCGACGACTTGAGAGTATAGTAAGAGTCTAGGACGTGTCCGCTGAGGGCACCCGCCATCCACCGCAAAGTGGAACAAAAGCAGTTTACGTGAATTCGAAGCGAGCGTGTATGTCACGTGTGCATTTTTGTCGGTTAAAGGCTATTGTACGAGCGACACAAAAAAACTTATATCCCGTTGATAAGCTGATCCTTATAGATAACTATATATTCTAGTTCTTGTCCTGTAGAGTAGATGTGCCATTTTCTTGCCACCATCTCTCAGTAGTTAGAGAGATGTCATATCCATACTGCAAGTCATCCTCCTGTTGCCGGGACCTCATGCCACGTTCCACGATAGACCGATTCTCAGAAGAGATGAATTCTCCGTTCGCTACTGCAGCATGAGCTTTCATCCTCAATTGCAACCTGGAATCACGGGCTTGTTGTTCGGGACCATCTGGGAGATGGTAGGTTTCTCGATTTTCAGTCGATAGTCGTTGTGTTGTCGTTGCTCGTTCATAACGAATATCTTCATATGCTTTCAACAACGATGGAATCTGGTTGAGGTTGGTGATATGGGAGAAGAGAACTCCTAAGCATTCCGCGTCCTCTACCTAGAGGAGGAGAGGATGAGTTATTGACCAAGATACGTATTAGTCACGCACAGCCATAGCTGCACCTTGAGCGCGATACGGCTAGTAGTGCGAGAATCAGTGAAGCAAATTTGATAGCAATATGACAATTGAGACCGACTAGCATAGGATGGCAAGCGTCTCCCACCAAAGCCACTCGGCCCTGCTGATGCACCCAACTTGTGAGTGGTGCACAATCCATGAGCTTGTACTTGAGGATATACGGGGACCGAATAAGCGCAAGTAGCTTCCCAATCCTATGGAATTTCGATCTTGAGTATATTCAAATAAAAAAGGAAGCAATGGCTGTATACCGTGGTTCCCATCCCGCAAACTGAGTCCGCAATCCGTTTGTATCACTTTTGGCTGTCCAAGAGTAGGTTGCTTTTTCATCTCCATCTTCAACGCATGCCACAACGTTGTAGGTACTTTTGCCTCTCTGAAAATAGATGAGTGGACGACTAATGATCAGGAGGTAACCGAGATTTTACAATTCCATATCCGACTAAATGTTTCTGAGGACCTGTCCACACAGAAACACTGGCATTTTCCACGAGTGGACGTAAGTCTGGATCGAGTAACATGTCCTCAGTAGGAATCAGGAATCGATATGCGGAATCTCCGGTGTATTTTGCCTGCTGAGAACCGCCAAGAACGATATCGCGAACGACACTACGAATCCCATCGGCTCCAATGATGATGTCCGCTGAGATCTTTTCCCCAGATTCAAGAACGACAGAGGGACCTAGAGGATCAACAGACACAACTCTACTCCCGGGACGGAAGGTAATATACGGCTTTGCCAGGTCATAGAGCATGTCATAGAAGTCCGCTCTCTTGAGCGTAACATTAAAAATTGCAAATAGTTCAAAATTTTGAACTCACATGTACATGATAGGTAGGCGCTCCATATCTTTGTTCTCCCTCATTTCCATATGGCATGTGTAAAAGAGTCATTCCATCCTCGTCTAATGTTCGTCTCAGCGTTAAACGAGAGGAAGGGAACCCGAATACTTACATCGATACAACGATATATATTTCAGATTATCCAGTCCAGCAATTTCTTCTAACTTTGGACCAAGACCCCAACGAATGAGGATACGAGTCACATCTGGGAGTTATGTAAATCGGTGGCCGGATTATTCGAGGTAGAAAACAATAATTATACGGACTGGCTGCAAGCTGTATACCTGCTCCGATCTCCCCTGCAACTTCGACTGCCTCGACTACAGTGACTCTATGTCCTACTCTTGCTAACGCATTGGCTGTGGCTAAACCGCCGATCCCACCACCAACCTGTACATCAGCACTGCATGGTCAAAAGGACTGATTTGAATTTGACGCGACTGACTATGAGAACATCCAGTTTAAGGAAAGCTTGAGAGGGTTTGCGCGACACCGACTTGAAGACGTATCAATACGATTACCACTATAAAGCATTGCAGAAACCGGTTACCATATGTCACAGATTATAGCTGGATTTGTGAATGCTCGGAAAATGTGAGTTGCCTTGCAGGAAAGGTCTATTTAAGCATACGGTTTCGAGGATCGTCATCTTGATTATATATTTTCCGTTTCGCCGTTTCCCCGATTTACCGTTACTTTGGCGTTGACGCTGGCACCTCCATTAGATTATGCTCTATGAGGCTCCATGGTCACGGCAGATAATCAAAATACAATTGAAGGAACGATTGTGGTCAACGGTCGTAGTACTGGTAGCCTTGGCTGCAATTTATATCTACACGTGACGGATAAGACGATCGTCCGATTCGAGTTTTTAATCGTGATTTTGCAAGTTCACAATATGATATTCATCTGTGTTCTGAAAGGACTATGCCTCCCTTTCATCAATCCTGACCATAATTGCACTCTGGAGATATCGTTGATGCTACTGCGCTGCCAGGTCGGGTTGACCGTTGGACACGGCTGTCACACACGGCAAAACAGCTTTCTTTGTGAATCGTGGAGGAACAGTGAGTATTGGAACTCATAAAATACATTCTAGCCCTTTCCAACATCAGTTGCGCGTTCTTTTTCTGAAAGCCAGCAGCTTGATGCTCAAATATTTCTCCTCATAGGAAACTTCCCCGGTCGATATCTGACTATTAGAAACGGGGTGATCATCGCTAATAAATGGGCAACAAGAAGCCCGTGATATTGTAACGGAGTCACACCAAGAACCGCTCGCAATCACAGGGGTAACGCTGAGATTGGAAGAGAAACTGCTCTGCTCTCTGAATATCTGAGCCATATATATGAGTCGGTCATCAGTCCGGATCAGAAAGGATCCGTGCTGTTACAGGTATCCTCGTCGTTCCTCGTTGTAATCCTCTCAGGGCGGGCGTACACAGAATGCACCTTCCTATCTCCGGGTTGCGCTTCTGCACTCTTCCACCGCCTGTTTCAACTCATAGTGCAATCATTTCAGGTGAAATTCACGGTAAAGAACCTGTGATTAAATTGATAGTCTTTTTCTGCGATATTGGACTGATATTGGTGAGAGTACTACTGGTCTCCCGCCGTCGTTCACGTCCAAGGAACGCGGGAGGGCCACTATTCACTCCCGAGATTGACATTGATGTTGCATTGATGTTAAGTGACGCAGTACATTGTTGCATTCTTACAATCAGAATATAGCTACTGAGTATCAGATACATAGGTTCTTTGAGGGCTGGTCAAAGAAAATTCTCTAGATTGATCCGTGATGGGTAGGTAAACTTGATCACATATTACTGCTAGTGCTCGTCAGTAACTGTCCTTAGGCGTCCCGCAGATCCCGCCCGGCCCTTTTTGCTACGTTCCTGAAAAGTTCCTGTATCCTCCTCCCACCGAAGATTGCCAAATTCAAACGTTAAACATATATGTAACTGTAATGCACCGAGTAATTCAAAGAGATATAGGAGTACATATGGGCGCTGTCATCTCACAGTGACGAAAATCAACGAAATGTAGTCTTCGTAAACTCTGCTTCAGTCAACAATGTAGTCGAATGACTTCAACGAATAGAATTCTCCTTTCGCCCAAATTGATTTCGCATATCATTCGTGAGAGTCTTCTTTCCATTTCTGCGTATATACTTATCTGCCTCAGATACAGCTTTCCGTTTCTAATGCTCTACAAAATGCATCATTCAAACACTGTCGGAAAACCTGACATTCAAGCAATCAACTGAGGGCAGTATAAAATGTTTGCACTGCAGGCACTGACTGTATTCCCTTCTTTCTTTCATTTTATCTTTCATTTTGGCGTTTCTTTTACTATACGATGCGGTATAATACAATAACCGTCATGGCAGCCCTGCTGGGGAAGTCGCTTTCTACACCGTTGAAGCGAGCACAAATAACAGGCAAGTTCATTTTGCACATCGAATTCTTCATCAAGGACTCCACATTTGATACTGTCGTTTAGGAATCACACCTGACGCTGCTACGTTCGCGCAGAGTTCGTTCGACTATGTTATCGTAGGTATGTATAACGCCAACGTTCAAGTCCGGATGAAATGTATCTGATTTTCCTATTCATACAGGAGGAGGGACTGCCGGTCTTGTATTGGCTGCTCGGTAATTGCTTTTGTGCAACTCTCTACGAAAGGAACTGACCACTATAGATCAGTCTCACCGAGAACTCTGCCGTGAACGTGGGCGTAATTGAAGCTGGAGAAACGCGTTTTGACGAAGCTGACGTTAATACTCCCGGTTGGAATCAATTCTTTGCGTATCTTGAGCCCATCTCAAAAAAGGTTGTAGCTTATCTTGGGCAAGGCTTGTTCAATCCTCTTTTTGACTGGTCGTATGAGTCCGTTCCTCAGGCTACACTCAATGGGAGAAGTGTCGGACTCAGCCAGTAAACTATTCATTTCTTCGTACTTCGTCAACCTCTCAATCTCGCATATTCAGTGGGAAAATGATTGGTGGATCGAGTGCTCTTAATTTCATGGTTTGGCAAAGAGGTTCCCAAGGCGATTACGATAACTGGAGCCAGCTTGGAATTGACGGTGGGTGGGATTGGGCCGGATTACTACCTTACTTCGAGAAGACAGAGAGCGTTACGCCTGGGCCTTTAGACACACCTTATAACTTCACTGAAAGCGCCGGAGTGGGGTCTGGCGAAGGCGAATCCGGGCCACTTCCCATCAGCTACAACAACTTCTACAGTACCATCGAGGGCCCATACGCTCAGAGCCTGCTATCTTTGGGGGTACCCAAGAACGCCGATCCTGTATGTCTCCAGTACTTGAACACCAGCTGTCTGATCTCATGATTGGGCAGGATAATGGCGACACGACTGGTTTCTTCAACGGTGCTGCTTCTGTCGATGCTCAGAGCGGAAATCGGACTCACTCTGGTCGCAACTACTTGCTTCCAAACGCGGGTCGGTCGAACCTCGCTGTGCTAGTGGGAGCTCAAGTGAGCATTTTTTGGTTTTCTCTTGGCCGGTTGAGCTGAAACTCGTGGTCAAAGGCAACTAGAATTCAATTTTCTCAGACTGCCAGTGGAGGAAATGCTTCTGCAACTGGTGTCCAATTCACAGCTAGTGGGACAAACTACACTGTTTTAGCGGGCAAGGAAGTCATCCTCAGTGCTGGGAGCCTTCATACACCTCAATTACTCGAACTTTCCGGTATCGGGGACGAAACTCGTTTATCCGCTTTGGGTATTCCGATTATTGTCGCAAACTCGGACGTTGGAGAGAATTTGCAGGTATGACATTCACTACCCGTTTGGCTTTTCCCTCTTCACTGTTCCAAACAGGATCACCAAACGTTGTACTCCGAATTCTTACTTGCTGACCCCGACATCCCCACCATCAGTGAGATTGACCTTCATTCCAAAGCGTCGCTGTGTTAAAGGTATCACATAGACACCCTTTTTTCCAATGCAAGTTTCGCAGCCACCCAGGAGGAGCAGTAGTACGTTGACCCCGGTTTAGCCAGATCAATCCTAATACTCTCTAGCGAAGTCTCACAAACCACACCGGTTTCTTCACTTACACTCCTTCTGCTGTTTCCTTCCTCCCATTACAACAACTCTGGACAGATGATGAGCTCCATACTGCACTTGCTCAGCTCCAAACTGAAATTGCACAAGCCAATATCAGCACGTTCATCAGTAACCAGTTCCAGCTGCAGATCGATGGTATCAAGCAAGGCCTAGTTGCACAAATGGAGTTGCTGTTCCTTGCTGGTGCGGATCTTATCTTCCGAGTTCACGTCGACATCTCACCCTGAATTTACACCAGGGGTTCTGGGTGAAACTTCTACAGACCAGGAAAACTTTGTTGACATTGCTAACATGGCTTCGGTATGTCTTCATGCTCGAGTAAAATGATTTTTTGCCCATGTATATATTTCGACAGAGGCCTTTTAGTCGTGGCACCATCGTATGCTGCGTTTATGTTTTACTGACGAAAATGAAAGCTCAAGTTCATCAAAGCATATAAACACTACTAATCCCCTTGCATCCCCTCAAATCGATACTGCTTATCTACAATTCTCATTCGGCAAGCTTGTTTTCTGTTTTCATACATGAGACCTAAACCATTCACAGATAAACAAGTCCTCTTAAAGGGTGCCCAGCTCATCCGTAATCTTTCGCAGACTGCCCCTCTATCAAGCTTCATCTCTAGTCCCTTGAGTCCTTCAGCGGACGTCTCGACAGATGATGATTTCGAAAAGTGAGTACAATATTACGACTAAAGTTGAAATGATCACTTAAATAATTCCAGCTTCATTACTGAGAACGTCAGCACTGAGTGGCATTACGTCGGCACTGCTTCTCTCGGTCCTCTTGGAGAAGGGGGTGTTGTGGATAGCAACTTGATTGTGTATGGAACCTCCAACCTCCGAGTTGTGGATGCGAGGTCAGTGTTGAACAATCAATCGATAAGGAGTTGATGTCAAAATACTTATGTTCATACAGTATCATGCCTATGCAAATCGGAGCACACATTCAGGCGACAGTCTATGCCATTGCCGAGAAGGTGATTGTCGACACTAACAATCAATTTTATAAAGCTTTACAGAGTATATTAATCCAATTATAGGCCGCCGACATAATCAAGGCAGCTCAGTAAACTTTCCATTAGTGCTAATGCAACATCAACACGGACTTTTCTAATCGCACAAACTACAGTCCAACTTTCGTTCCTTCGTCTGATCCCTTAATCTCACGTTTCCCTCTCTATTACATTCACACAATCTTTCAACAGCTTTCAACCCTTCCCCAGAATTGAGAGATCTCCTACAATCTACTTGTGTTTTAATCTCCTGCTATGATAATTGATTAGTTTTTGGGCAGATTTCGAATTGTTTCGTAGTCTCCTAGTTACAAGTATGTACTCAAGAATTTGGACCTTGATGATATACTTATCCTAGCTGAATAATCGCGCCCTGCGGGGGTCAACATTGTTTCTAATTCAGGTCGAACATATAATTACATACGTATACAGAATCTACCTACCGAGCTCGAACAATACTATCAGGTATTCAAAAGTGGGGTTTGGAGGTGATATCTCAAGCATTCTTGGGACATTCACCAGGTATCTGGTAGCACTTTACCCTGCAACATCCTTTTCCTGTTTGATGGGAATTCTAGTATGACCTATCCCGCCCGAAACGCCGTTCCCACCCGAAACAGAAGCTTCATCTTCGCCAGCTGATCCCGAGGAGCTTAATCTAGATCTTCTTGTCCCATCACCAACTGCGGACATGGTTCGAGTGAAAGGTGAGCTAATAGAGCTTCTTGTACTAGGCCCGCGCTCCCAGGACAGCGATTCGGGGTTTCGCCTCCCAGCAGCATCAGGTGCATTTCCTACCGGAGGATGACTCCCATGGGTGGGACTAGTTGACAGAAAATCCAACCATGTGCTCTCATTTTCTGGAGACGTGTTATGACTAGCATCTAGGTACAGGAAGATCGATCTGAGCGTTAGAGCTAGAATCCATGCTGAGAGGGGGTACTTACTGGTTGCTGTAGCGTTCGAATTATAACCAGAATGTGTATGGTCCGGCCAGTCGATGTTTGTTCCCAAATGACCAGTGGATCCCGAAGACCTACTCCGTGAGTCGGTTTCTAGAAACTTGAAAACCTCCCCGCTAGCTGGACTGCCTCCCGAAGTAAGGTTGTGAGAATGGTGCTGTTGCCTGATAGTGGGTGTGTACAGGGCAGCATCGTAAGCTGTACTTCGTGGAGGATAACTCAATGTTCCGCTATTACCGTCTCGGGAATCTCTTGATGAGTGGCCCGTTGTATTAAAATTAGATTCAGAATGAAACGTGGGCGACGTCGCTGCACCAGGAAAAAAATTGTTGTTGTAAGCGTTTGATCCATGTTGTGTTCGGCCAAAGACCTGATTTGTGGGAGAAATGCTATAAGCGTGAGCGCTTCTTGGACTTTTAGGAGCATCTGGAATTTCGTTCATAACGATGAATTATAAGATTCGGAAAAAATTTTACCTCCTGTAAATCGTGCCCTCTTGGTCGGCGCTATGGACGAATGCTGATGATGAAGGTGTCGATCAGATGGAATTTGGTTACTCGGAGTCATTCCATGCAACGATGAAGGAGTTGGGGGCACGTAACCCAACTGAGCACTGTCAGACATCAATCGGGGGCCGAGTATATCACATACGTCGACATCAATCGTGAGTTCTTCGGGTTTTATACGTTTGGCTTCCCTACGCGTATCTTCTTCGTCCTCGGCATCATCGTCTTCAGCCTCTCCGAATTCTTCATACTTGGTGCTAGGTCCGCCAGCAAAGTCAGCTGGCCCTCGCGTATCTTTCTCGCCGTCGTGCTGAACGAAGGGCATTAGAATTGTGGCCGAGGATCTCGCCCTTTCTTACGCACTCGTATATGCCGTTGCACTATGTCCTGTACATCGCAGGAGCAATATTGGTACAGCTTCTTAAAATTATGCCCTGGTTTTTCTTCTACGAAAAATCATTATTTAATATGACAACAAATTCGATGCATACCGAAGATAATGACCGCGACGTCAACACTACAGAGTACTCCCAGCTCATACGCCTTCTTGAAGAGACCGTGTTTTCTCTATGATGAAGGTGTTAGCCCGACCAAAGCACGTCGGAATAATTTTATCACACTGCCAAGAATAGGTACCTTTAAAAAGGTCACTGAACCTACAGACTCGGAGTTAGCGAGTTCGACTTGTATTTGATGGTGTTTTTAACCTACGATTGCGTTCGTGCTAAGTATACCAGATTCGAGTGATCAACGAGGTTAGGTGTGGTACAAATGGGGGAAGGAAAATGTGGAACCCATGGACTTCGTTTCAGTAGGATCATATCACTAGAGAGCATTCAGTACTGACCGTGATTGGCTGAATAGCAATTTTTCTTCTACCCATTTTGAAGGAAGAATGAGGGGGGGAGGTAAAGATGGGTGTGGAGAAACAAATCAACTTGACGAGCGTCCTCTTTTTGCATTAGTGAGTGATGATTCGGCATGAACCCCAAGAACTCTGCCGATGTCACATCCTCTTAACGGCGCGTTCCCATGCATCAGAGACTTCGTGCCCGCTCAGGACTTCCGGGCATCCTGCTATAGAAACTTGAGAGCTGATACAAACTCGTGGCATATTCGTTTGTATTCATTCCATTGCTGCCGTGATCATCTTCTTCGACCTCATATCTCAGACCTTCGTTTGATCTCCGCAGCTACTTAGGCAGGAGTTGGAGGTTTGCAGGCTTCGACTTGGGCAAAACATCAAGTTCATGAATTTTGTTGAATGCTGCTATATTCTAGATGGAAATCAGTACCACATTGGTTCATTCAACAAGTAAATTGTATCTCCGACTTTATTCCGGCCCGCGGATACTTGAAAATTTACATTCCTCCCCGAGATGCCGACACTCTAGTTCCTTTTGCAGCTTTAATTCGTTCTACTGTCTACCGTAGTGTCAAAATTTTTCGGTTTCCACCCCTTGTACTTGTGCGTGCTCTCCCTTCGACGCGGGCCTGTTTGCAACTAATCTGCCGTTATGAATGCCATCTTCCCAGCTGAAATTCCGGAGTCCTCGCCTCACGTCAATTCCAGGGAAGTTCCGTCTGTCCAGTGCAAGCTTTCGTCTCGAAAATCTGACACATCATTGACCGTTTGCACTCGCATCGAACATCTATGCTCACATGCACTCCGTGATAACTGAGTTTGTCTAATTCTTCCCATCTCTTACCCATCCTTCCTTCCTTCAATCTCAATTTGTGGCCGATAGATCTTTCAAGTTCTATTATTGACCCTACAACTCTGTTTTTTGCTCACAATTATGATCTCGAGCTTCGTCTGCTGTTGTCCGCCAAATCGGAGAACCTCTTGTCCCGCGTTCCAACCTCACCGGCCGCACTTTGAGGTTGCAATCACCGTTCACACGTCAAACCGACTAGACCAGCATACACAAAATATTTCTGGATTCTTTGATGTTCTCTGCAGTTCCTGTCCTCAATACATAACCTCTCCGTCGGCAACAATCTTAAGTATTCTTGTTCATCGCGGAAATAAGAAAATACAGACGTGCACTTTGGTGCGTATTTCAACCGCATTTTGCTGATTTGTTCGGGTCCCTGGCGGTGGATCAAATTCTTTCTTCAGTCTTCCTCACCGACAGCTCCGGTACTACTAAAATTGGTCCGATGAACCGATGCACAACTTGTGTGCTCCCTACTGAACCTTCAATTCCTCTACAATATTCGATCGCAATCGAGTTCGTATGGATATTCTTAAGTGTACGGAAAGGAAGGCGCACGGGATTCCGAAATTTCTTCACATGTTCTGCAGGCTCACATATTACGATGACGCTCTATGTGTATACTCCTAATGACTCAGCTCAGTTGAACGTCTGACTAGTTCCGCCTATATCATGTTGTCTACAGTGATGAAAAACATCCTTTTTTTCGGCACGATCCTGTCTTTTGGCTCTGATATTATTTGTGCATGGAATAAACCAGAACCAAACTCTAGGTGCACTTCCGTTTTTCTCACCTTGATGCCAGGATGTTCATTCGACAATTGGTCAAGATATTTGTGCACAGAGGAACGCGGCGGAGGACTCACTGAGTGGTATCTCTCTGGCACAAATACTATGGTTGGCCTTTTTTCTTTCTTTTGAAAGTCACATCTGTGTAAATATATGTTCCATCAGAGCAGTCACATCTTTGTGCCTGAATCCAAATCCTTCGAAGGGAGTTGTCTTGCTAATAATTTTCTTTCTTTTTTCATATAAAAATTAACAGAAAATATTACTATCACTGCCAACAAGGGGCATTTAAGTAAATGGGGAGCAAGTCTCCTATTTATGTGTTACTCAAGGAGTTTTGTGTGAAAGTTTTATAGGGTGACCGCACACTATCTTTGATAGTACAAGGATAACTACTACTATATTCGAAGTCTGGGCTGGTCGACTAATCAAATCCTGCCGTGTTCAGATTTGAGACCTGAAAAATGCTTCAGCGCTGATGGTTTTGGGCGGGAAGAGGTCATTCGATAATTGGTGTGGTTACTTTGCAATTACATTAGCAATAAATACCTGTTGGAATGGTCCCATATACTGGTTGATGTCCATTCCATTTCTGTCTATCCTTTTTTGTCTTGCAACGCATTTGTTATCTTCTGCGTGCACCAAAGAGTACAATAACGGACGAGAGCGAAAGATACCGAGTCATACATTCCCGTTCCTCGAAAAATAAATGTATCGCTGGGTTAGGGGTTGCTGCTCGAGATTGTCGGTGACTCGAAGAGCTTCAATTTACGAATGTGTGGCTCAAGTATACTGAACCCGAATCATCTTTCGTACTCATCAAAGGAACAATGCGTGTTGCTTATGATTTATAGGTAAGGAAGAGCCCAAACATCTAGCTCAATAATTCAGTTCGATCCGTGGGTGGCGGTAAACGTGTAAGATAGTTTGTTTGGTGAATGAAGCCAGCTAGAAGGTCATGGAAGGAATTTATTGGTAAGTCATCCAGGCTCTTTAGAGGATTAATGAATCCGCCTCCTAGACACGTTGACCGGATGGGACTGGCGTCTTTGAGCTCCTTGTTCTTACTCATAGCATGAGAAAAACTGGACATCCTGGACAGTGTCAAAGGCAAGAGACTCAGAAAGTACTGTATAGACGTATCGCCGCCGGTATCGGTCGTGGTCCCTATCAGGGCTAAACACTTCTATGCGTGCTCACACTGATAACTGAGCTCGGTGGCAGTCAACAAAATCGTATCTCATGCAGCTTTTCAGTTATGTCAACCTAACGTTGATGTATCGAGGATAGAGGGTCATTCTTCCGGTCTCGATGGAAATGTTTCGCAGTTGAGCTTGACGATACTAAGAGGGGAATCTAAGCCCAAAATTAAGGCGATATATTCTGAGATAGGAATCTTGTTGGACATTGAGGTTAAAGGGTTCATTTCGCAACAACGGGTCCGAGCGAAAATTAATGAATCACATAGGTAGGGAGCAGGTTTGGGAATCAGATATCGAGGGATGCAATACATACTAGAAGCGACACCGTGGCGCTTCAGTTCATAATGCAAAAAGCTCCGAACTATTCTGTCGCCACCGTGTAAGCGTAGATAAGCACGACTAAGTTCAATATTCGTACTTGGGAAGAGGTAGGTAGACATATCAGTGTAGACTTACTAACGGAACTTGAAGTTTCGAATTCTCAAGACTCAGATATAATAACCCATATCTCGGAACATGGATAAACGACTCCAAGGAGCATTCGAAAAGGAGTACACGTTTCTGTCAACGAGATTTTAACGAATATTCAACGAATACTTGAAGAAAGAAGTAAGAAGGGAATCAGGATTTTTAACAAAGAAATCCAAAAATGTAAAATAGAGCCGGCAAAAGCCGACTTCGCTTGCGATTGTTGATGAGAAATCGCAACTCTGCTGTAACGTTGGTGTCGAATGTCTACCGGAGATCCCAGGGTACAACAACATAGAACCCGGCTGCCCAAATCCTACACCGACCAGCAGCTTGCCTTTTTAAAAAGGTATCAAAGCGATATCTTTTATACAATATTAGTATCCTGATCTATCTCTCTTGCTTCCTATCACTTTGAAAACGCTCAAGCCATTTGCCAGAGTTTGAACGTCGAACTCAAGGTTCTATACGAGGAGATGCCAAAAAATTCGCTCTGGAAAAGGCGGCAGATTTTATTGATGTTTTTGGCTTGCCCAACGAGTTCATTCATGTCGAAGAGGCGGAACCGAGGTTCAAAGAGGTTAGATACATAACGATCACATGCGATTCTGAAGCTGACTGAGCCGTTGGACTACAAAAGCAAATTTATAACTGGTTTAAGAATACTGTTGGTCGGACTAGGAGGAAATTGGAGGGTCGGCCAAGGTCAATGAAGAAAGCGCTAGAGAAAGGTGAGCAAATTTCAGATTGCGAAAGAAATGGATTTCCGACTCGCTTTAGGTGTCGCTATTTCAACTGGCGCGCTGAATAACGCACTCGACAATAACTGGAGCACCGGCGCGCCAACAGTAATGCCATATGCCCATACCCCTGTAAATTCTGCAACTGCAAGTCCAACACAGACCTTGGTCTCTCCAATTCAATATAGTGGTATACATCGAGGTAGCATAGACCCAATGTCGGTGCATAGACAGTCGTCGCACCGACAGTCTCCACGGCAGCATCATTCGTCTTTGGAATTAGCAGTCAATCTTCAGATTACCACATCGACCCTTCGAAATTCCTTTTCACAAGGAATTGACGCGTCAAGTCTGGCCTCAATGATTCACACTTTTGTGATGTCTAATCCTTCTACCACACCTCTCACACCGGTAATCACATCTCTGTTTGAAGCTATTACAGCGGAGTTGAGCTTCAGCAGGGATCCTCGTGCTTGTCTGCGCAGATTTCTAGATGCATCTACTCTATTCCCTCCTTCCATTATTCATGCTGGTGTGTCTGGTCCCCTCGCCGGTCCGAGAGCTCTACAGATGCAAATTCGGAAGAACTCCATCTGGTTTTCAAGTCGATCCGCAGCTTCCGTAGCTTCCTCCTCTTCCTCTTATTCTATCTCGGACGAAATGCAACGGTTAGCCAATGATCGACAACGGAAAAAGGACCACATACAGTGGGCTCGTATACATGCCGCAGCGCTGGAGCTCGGAATGCTGAATATGGAGCATTCTGGACACGCTGATGATAGCGGTTATTCATATGCTATGAGTAGGGCTTTCTCTGAAATGACGGCGCGCGACGCGGTATGGGAGGAAGATGAAGTCGAATGGGTTGCCGGTATCTATGTTCTAAGAGCAGTGATACGCACTGCCATGCAAGGCGATCAGAGAAAAAGGGACGAGTATAGGGAATTGTTGGCAACTTATGAGAGGCGGTTAAAGGAAATTCGAGATGAGAACAGACAAACCATGGTTGCGGTAAGCACATTGGCAGCTGTATTTGTTACGATGGTCAAGTCCTGATGAAATCTTGGTTATCAGGAAGCTCTCATGGGTGCTAAAGAGGACATTGCTCAGTTGGACGGTGTGTTGCACAATTGAATGCACTTATTGTTCCTTTATACCCTCTTCAATTTCTTTTCTGACTTTCATAGATCCATGTGTATTTTTCTCTCAGCATATTTCTGTTGTACTTTTTGATTACTGTATCAGGTAGTATGTACTTCCTAATGTAGCGCCACGACCTTGCAGTAACCCTATCTATTCCTAAATACCGTTAGCAACGACCTCATTATTTTTAGTTACTTATTACAGCCACTTATGAAAGTGACGAAGAACTCGTTCCATAACTGCAAAGGTCAGATCGTATGTTGACAGTATGTGAGTGTCCATAAACTTCAAACTTACCATTCTCTGCATGTCCTCTTTCCAAGAAACTGCAATTTAACGGTCAACAGAGCCTCCCAAGAGTGATAATTTACTTACCCATGGGGTTCTCTGGGATAAACAACTAGCTCAGCCCCTCGTTTCCCTCTTTCATCAGCTTTCCTTTGCAGCCCTCTGTATAATCCAATGGCTTGGCCAACTGGCACGCGCTCGTCTTTGTCGCCATGAAGGATCAACACAGCAGTTGAGACTCCGTCTACCCTATGAATGGGGCTCAGATTTGTACGGTGAGCCTTACCATCCCAGGGATCTCTTTGACCAATTGCTTTCTGGAGATATGGATCAGACAAATCACAGAGCCTTAATGAGAATTATGATTACCTCGAGCTCCGGAGATCCCGACTCCATTACCATACTCTCCCAGTTTGAGGCTCCGGCACCGACGATAGCCGCTTTGAAACGGTTCTTCGTCAAAGTCACACCCCATGCAGTAAGAGATCCGCCTGACGAAGATCCTGTGAGTACGCTTAATTATTTTTTTTTAGTCTTGATAAAGTTACCGTGGCTCCATCCAGCTACAGCCAATCTTGTTGGATCCGCCCAACCGCGGCGTATCACTTCGTCTACCATACTTTCACAATCAGGCCAATCGCACGCTCCAATTCCCTGATTAGCAGCGTACGCAAAGGTATGACCCCGACCTTGACCTGGCATTGAAGTAAGTTACCAATGTAATTTCACGAATAATTGCCACCTTACTGCCTCTGTAGTTTGGAGAAATAACAAGGTATCCGGCACTCGCCAAGAGTTCCCGCCAATTGCAGAAGTACGGCATATAATCTAAAACCAATTTGAAAGGGTCAATCACTGCCACTGCCACAGAGGCTTCAGAATTCGATACAGAAGTGGAATAACGTGCCAGGTATGTCACGGCTTCCTCAAAACAGCGTCAATAAAGTTAATGCTTGTATGAGGAAGATAAACCTACCGATAGGGGCCTCCATGAATGAAAAGAACTGTAGGAAGAGGATACTTCATGGCGGAGCTAGATGACCTCACTAGGCCACTCAATTTGGTCCCATCCTCCACGATCCAATGTATTATCTCTGTGTGAACGGGTGCGGCATGTTTTAACCAGTCAAGATGTGAAGAAAGTTTGTAGCGGGTAGAGGTCAAGGAGGGATAATACGAGTTTGGCACATCGAACCAGGCTTGGCGGGCAGCATGAGACGGTGGCGTATCTTTAACTCCCATGTTTTCGTCAATTCTGATGGACCAGACGTTTGGAGGCTCATTACGAACCCCAGAACTGACCACTGCTGCAACCACGATCGTGGTTCTGTCAGTAGCAGAATCATACGTACACTTGGCGTCCCAGGCGCCGAACCAGATCGCTTCTCCCTGCGTGCGGAATAACGGAAGTACAGCGAAAGGACATTTATCCTTTGGCGCTGAATCATTTCGATGGAAATAAACGGCATCGATATGTGTGTCCGCGTCAGAGCAGACCTCTACTGCAATGACCCCACTCCCATCATATCTGCTAGCGTGCGATTTAGTCTGCATGTCAACAATACGAACTGCATCCTCCGAATCTCCATACATTCTCTTCAATCGATTTGGTTGTCCTATCTCACTTTGCAATGTCATAGATGTGTGATGGACAAAGAGAGCGCGCGCGTCGAGGGAGTTACGAGGGTCGTAATTCTGCAGACCGACGATATGTCCCGAGCCCGTCCAGATATTTGGACCAGATGGAGAACGAGGATATGTTCCTAGTGTCACCGGCAGAGAGCCCGGCACAATCGAGATCCTCTGTAGAACGATTGCTTGCTCTGAATACTCGGATTCCTTCCCCCTGCGTAGCCGATACAATAGTTCGGAGCTGTCCGGACTCCAAGTGTACGATTCGATATGAAACGCAGAGTCAATACCATCGACAAGACGGGATTTGCCACTCTCGAGCGAGTGTATCCAGAGGCCCAGCGAAGATTTCTGGATCCCATCACGGTATACCTTTGCGTCGCACGATGTCGTAAACTCGGCGTCAGAATCGCGAGTGCTAGAATAAGCAATATGCTGGCCATCCGGAGAGAGCTCGAACCCCTGCACGCTTCTTCCCAGATTTAAACTCTGAGGATTGTTCCCGAATTCGATATCAGAGAGGAAGAGCCGATACAGATCCTTTGCTTTGCCCGGCTGTTTCCTGTCTGAAACGAAGATGATGCTATTTCCATCTGGATAAAATTCTGCTGCTCTATCGCTGCACAGACCATCACTTAGACGGCGAGCACTCTCTGCAACGTCTGTTTCGGCAAGCCATATTTCCGATGTCATATGCTCAGGCCCTTTATAGAATGGAACGACCTGGTAGATGATATGTTTGGTGTTAGGACTGATCTTGACATTCCTTACTTTCTGGGTCGCTGCTATGTTAGAGGGGCTTATACCTTTACTGTTAACCACATTGGGAGACTCTGGGTCCATTGAGAAAGAAAAAGCGGCGTCGCAAACTCAAGACGTCGTGAGACATCAAGATTTAAGAGCTGGTGCTAGTTCGACACCTACAATGAAAGCGAGGCCAGCTTAGGGTAAGTACCACCAATCATGATGGAGCTATTAGTATTACCCGCGGAATATCTAAACTGTTTCAGGAACTTGTCAGGGGTGTATCTGTATACATACTGTCAGATAAAAACCTATCTTCAACATCCTGTCCCGTCCGCTGTAAACTTTGAGCTCGGCCCTGTGAAGCTTTCGCATACAACCACATTATTCTTTTCACTCAGGAACATAAAGTTCGAGCAATTGTGGCCGTAGAAACGTTGTTTCTTCCGAATACTATGAGCTAGAACCATGCGAATGAGTTTGGAGCTGTTACCTTCAACTTCCACGTCCTTCAATTGTTAGGTGTGTGTGGCATATGGGAACAGGAAAAATCACTTACTTGCAAACAGTCAAGGGAGAAAATGTTCAGAATATTCCCACATCCAAAATTCATACTACCACAAAGTTCTCTTTATCACAAAGTCTCTCCCTCCCTCTCTCTCTCTCTCTCTCTTGTTGCAACGTTCGATTTTGGATCATGGTGGCCATATATCTTAGACTTGTAAAGGTGATTGGAGCCGTACCTTCCCTTGCATACTTTCCTGAGATTTTACTTATCAAAATTCGAAGATTTACATCCACTGGTTATTTTCTGCAGTCTATATTGCTTGCCATCTAGCAATCACTGTTAAATCTAATCCCTAATGCTCATTTTGCTCTACCTTTTTCTGAACGAATAAAAAATGCCTCGAGTACCAGCAATTGTTCCGGTTGCTCCAGTCTCATAGCAAGGCTCCTATACATTGTTAGACCGGGACACTTCATAAACAGGCTCCTCGCCTTTTGCATTCCTTCGTTCTTTGCCCAGAACCGTACATTGCTATTCTACATCGCTATTCAACATGATCATCCCGCTCTTTTGTATCTTCTTATTCCTGCCAGCTCTAGCTCGAAATTCCCGTCGTCATGCTCTGCGAGAGGACCTCCAAGATATCTCGCTGCGGCGTCCCACGCCTTCACCAGAGCCTTTAACCAAAAGAGATGGCACGAAATATGTATTCATGCACCATGTGCGTCACTATTCTTCGCGTTGAGTTCCCTTGCTGACAACGGTATCTTAATAGATCGTTGGAAGTACGATCTTTTTCTCGTTTTCCCAGTTCGCCAGCTACTCACCGGATCTTCTCTCACATATAGACACGTAATTTAGCTCATGATCTCACCTTCGAACGATATCTCACTCTGAATCCGCTAGATACCCATATACTTACAGTAATTGGTTAAGCGATGTTCAACAGATAGCCGCCATGGGAGTGTACGTGGTTCTCCTTCCACGCAAAAGCCCTTGTTTAATTTTTTTTTAAATTTCTGCTCTAGGGATGCGGTAGCACTTAATATAGGCAGCGATGTCTGGCAATGGGATCGCGTTGTCGACGCGTACAATGCCGCTGCTTCCTCAGGAACGGGTTTGAAGATGTTCATTTCTTTTGACTATACGTCCTTCGTCTGTGACAATGGATATGCGACTACCAACTGGACGAATTATTTTGCCAAATATCCCGCTCAATTCACCGTTAACGGTAAACCGATGATCTCTACGTACGGCGGAGGCTACGACTGCTTGGGAGTCGATAATTGGAAGACAGTAAAGGCCAATACGAACGGTTACCTGATGCCGTTTTTTTGGGACTCGGAAAACACGTTTAAAACTGACTGGGCATTTTTGGACTCTTGGTATTGGTAAGTCGTCTGGGATCTCAAAGAACATATCTGTGAACTCATCTCGCGCCAGCTGGGGATGTGCTTGGCCCCAAGGCGATTGGGACAAGAACGTGAGCATTTGTGCGAATCTCTCCATTTTGTGCCTAATTATTTTTCACAGACCACTGATGACGCATATTGTAATTTTGTAATTTTGTAAATTTGTTTCGGTCGTTCATCTTTTGCTCCTAGATATTCAGCAACTCGGCCCAGGACGGTATGCTACCACTGTCAGCGGCTGGTTCTTGTACGGGAATCGTTCACTTTTGTTTTTCATTGTCTAAAATCCTTCGCCTTAGTACCCACCTCAGCTCAAAGAATTTTTATCTGCGCGGCGATGATTGGCTTATTATCAACCGGTGGGATGAACTCTTCCAATTGCGCGATCAATTGACCTTTGTTGAAATGGTTACTTGGTAAATTAGCAACCTTTATATCTGCCCTCTGGCTAATTGAATTTTGGCAGGAACGACTATGGCGAATCAAACTAGTATGTTGTCTTGTACGCTATTGTACATCTTCTTAATTTTGTCACAGCTTTGGTCCATTTGAAGGAGCACAACCCGCTGGTAAGCAAGTTAGAAGGGCTTGTAGTAACATCAGGATTCACATTTGGATAGGGACTTACTGGGCGCAAAACTACCCGCATACTGCTTGGATATCCCTTTCCAAGTACTACATCACCGCGTACAAAACGGGAGCTTATCCAGCCATCACAGTCAGTAAGCTACGTTAAACGAAATTCATGACCGATGACACTTTTCCAGCAAGATGTTGTCTACTGGTGGAGTCGTCCGCATCCCGCGTTAAATGCGGCGACCGCTGATTCACTGGGAAGGCCGACTGGGTACAACTGGGCCGATGTAAGTTGTTGGGACTAGCCAGTGTGCACACGACTGATCTTGTTTTCATCAGGATTATCTATGGGCCGCTGCATTCTGCACTTCGACGTGTACAGTCACTCTCACACTCGGCAGTTCCACACAAACTTTTTCAAATCTCGCCTCTGGTGTTAACAAGCTTAAGCTTCCACTTGCTGTCGGTTCGGTTGGCATCAAGATGGTCAAAGGTTCCACGACAGTCATCAACGCCTCTCCGACTGGATTCAGCGTGGTTGCTACTCCTTCGCAGTACAATTATAATGTTTACATTGGAGCGGAAACTGCGGCTGCTGCAGTAACTGGTACATCGACTGTTGTAACCTCGACTTCCACTACGACAAGTACAAGCGCTACTACTACGAGTACCTCAACTGCGTTTATCTCTGTTGGATGTGTTGCTGAGGGTACATCGGGTACTCGCCACGCCCTCACCGGCGCCAACTATACGGACAGTGCAATGACAACGGCCAAATGTCAATCATTCTGTGCGAGTTACACGTACGCCGGCACTGAATATAGGTGAGTAACAACCTCGATATTGTGACCTTTTACTGATGAATAATATCCACGTTTAGTACACAATGTAAGCACCAAAGATATCCATCTTACAGGTTATCTCGACTAATGGATCGTACAGGTTATTGTGGCAACACAGTCACGAACAACGGGGCTACTGGCGCGGTTGTTGCTTCCAGTAATTGTAACTACAAATGCGGTGGTAATTCGTCCCAAACGTGCGGAGGAAGTTATTTCTTGAATCTTTATTCGAAATCGGGTACTGTTTCTTCAAGCATCACCAGTTCTACTTCCTCCGGGACCAGGAGCACAACAAGCATCACTTCTTCTTCTGTCTCCAGTAGCACCGGCACCACTAGAAGTACTACGAGCTCCAGTTCCACTTCCAGTACCAGCAGCACTGGCACCACCAGAAGTACTACCAGTACCTCTTCGGCTGCTTCAAGTACCTCCACTTCTACGTTGTTTTCTTCCGTAGGATGTGTCGCCGAGGGCACAACCGGTTCCCGCTATGCTCTTACTGGCGCAAGTTATAAAGACAGCGCAATGACATCTGCTAAGTGTCAATCACTCTGCGCTAGTTATACATACGCTGGTACCGAATATAGGTGAGCAATGGAGCCCTTTTTTATATACTATAAGGTTTCTCATTTTTCGTTTGATCTATAGTACGGAATGTGAGGCATCATTAAAATTTTCTGCATTAATCACCATAAACTTACCGCATTTCGACAGGTTTTTGTGGGAACACAGTAACGAACAATGGAGCAACCGGGGCTGTAGTAGCCTCAAGCAATTGTAACTACAAGTGCGGCGGAAATTCGTCGGAGACGTGCGGGGGATATTGGTATCTGAACCTTTACAAGCGATGATTATCTAACGTCCAGATTGCAACAGCTCTCCAACTTATAGTCTCAGAACTTTTACTTATATGCTATGATTTTATTAGTCTTGTATTCATCGTTATAGTATGTCATAAAGTAGTGTACTTGTTGCCCAATAATATCAACCGTTGCATTAACCCTTTGCTTGTATCAGCATAAAGACATGATAGGGGTTTGATCTTTGAACAACCAGTTTACTATATACCACTTGCTTGAATAACAGGAAAAAATGATTCCAAATGGATCCAGCTCTTATAACACAATTGCGAATAAAACACTCACAGCTTCCATGCTTGGCTCCCTCACTTCTACCCGATCTTCAATGTACCTAGGTTAACCTTCTGACATAATCTCCTGTTCCAGCTGAAACGCCCAAAGTGCCTCAGATATCCACCCACAAGAACCGTGCTCAAATCTTTCGACAACTTCTCTCCTACGGTCCGCCTCCGGTTCTCGAAAGATTTCGCTCCGCCCGGGCTGTGACCTTTATATACATATGACCTCTCAAGGGCTGGCGGAGATGGGTTAGCACGCGTGCTTCGTCCCATTCCCTACATGTCTGTTTTCATTGTTGAAGACTTTTGAAATATGCTTTTCCTTCACTCTAGATACAGAAAACGAGACTCCGTATCATAACTCAGTTTGTTCTGTTGCGCAAAGAGATCGTCGTCAAAATACATCATTCCATTGCATTGCATTTACAAACATTAGAGTACATCGACGATCCCTTTGGCTCTTCTCTGCTGAACACACCAGGAGATATTCGCTTTATCAAGGAAGCTCAGTTCTCCCCAACTGTAAACCTCATTAAATTTCTGGTGAGTCCTAATAAAAATAATACACCCACGGTAATCATAAACAAAGCGGTGCTCGAGCTTCTTGTTAGGTCCTGTGAAAGCAATGCGCCTAACATGGCGTCTCTCGCCATTCACCTCTCCGATCCCCCAAGTCTAGAAAGTCATTTGGTAAGCGAAGAATTATCCAAGCAAAGGGCCAACAAACCTGCTCAGCAGACCAACTATTCTTATCCTCAGGAGCAACATGAACGAGGATCAATCCATTCTCCAAAGTGTCCGCGCTCCATTCCTCTTTCAAGTAGGCATTCTCGACTTCATCAACCTTGACTCTTTTGGTCTTTGTCACGACAGTGCCGATCAACTTCGTTTCTTTGGTTTGCTCTACCCAGTTGAGAACCCTTTCCTCTGGTTCCCCTAGGTCTAAACCAACAATTTTTTGTTCGAGGCTGAGGCACTCATCCCCGCTGTCGTTCTTGTAGTGCTTCATGACAACGGTCAGTGTGGCGGCGCCCATAGCTTTGCGCTTGAGCAAGGCTACACCCTGAAGCTCCAACATCTCTTCGGGGGGATGGCTCAACGTCTTGTTCTAAGATGTTGAATGTTGTAAGTACGACAGCGATGAATAGAATAGGCACCGTAACTCACTATCGAGAATTTACCACTAAGGTTGAGAGTAGTCATGCCTGCTGGAACGGCCATTGTAGTGAGTTATCGAATGATTATGAGACGCAAATGCTTTGGGGTTTAAATAGTCCTCTCGCTGTCTGCTGATAGTTACTCAGAGACTCGAAAGCAATCTCTGGATCAAACACCAATTATCCGTAAATTTATCCGATTAAAATCGTGTTAACAAGAGAATCAATAAACCGTCGGACGTACGATACAGTAAAAAAAAAAAAGGTTAGATCATGGCCAAGGTAGTCTGGCAATGTTGCAATGAAGACCTGATGGAGACCGCATTTACTCACTACATAGTACTTGATTTGCAAAGGAGACAAACGCTATTGAGATTGATTAGCCGTTTATTCTACAGACGGTTAACGATGGAGTACAACCGCAGTCAGAAAGGATCATGAAATTTCGTAAAATCGTCAGAAACAATATGAAAAGATCGATGAAAGAATTGATGAAAGGCGAGACTGGATGGGGGTACCATATATAGCGTTAATCGCCGAAATTTGGGGTCGAAGGTTGAGAGGAAAAGGAACAACGACGAGGAAATAATGCCATTGACAGGTAGAAGCAATGAAATGATGGACTAGAATCGTGGGTTTGATAATCGGACAGATAGAATAGAATTTGAGAAATCCAGGAGCGTATAGAAGCATTAGCATCAGAAAAAAATTGTAGGGGAGTAGACAAATGGAAGGTATGATGTATGAAGCTGGAGAATGTTGGAGCGAACGCCTAAGATCGATTACAAAAAAGCACAATCTGCAGTGATGTAAAAGTAGATCAAAAGACTGACAAACAAAACGATATGAGGGAAGAAATTCAATAATTGGAACAGTGAACAAGCCGAATGCAATGACCTATCACTTGCTAGTAACAACAGCCTGGGCTTTGTCTTTCAAAACCGCGGGATAACTGTTCATTAGATGAGCAAGAGCGCGCAGGTCCTCCTGATCCAGAAGGGTGACGGTGACCTTGGGCTTCAAAAGAAGATGAGCATATGACACAATCAGTAAACATAACAATAAACTCACGGCTCCCTTGATCCCAAAACTCTTGACTACCTTGAACAGCTTCTCGCCTAATTGTTGCTTCTGCAATTGGGGGACCTTGTCCATCAATCCATCGATAAATTCATCCGTAGCCTGAACCACAAGCGGATCGGCTTTGGACAAGCCTGCAGGTAAGATCACGGAAGACGACCTCACGAGTTTGAGAACCTCTGTAGCAGGAAGCTTGGCAAGTGCTGCGATGGTGTATGTTGGATTTCCTGCTCCTGCGGGGGTTCCGGCGGCGGGAGTGGTAGGAAGAGGTGATGAAGTGGCACTGGGGCCGCGAGAAGAGAGGTCAGGTGTCTGAGGAGATGTAGAATATACCGAAGTCTTCTTATTTTGTGGTGTGGAAGGTGGGATGATAGTTGCTGTGACAACAGAAGTCGTACCAATTTCCTCCTCCTCTTCCATACTCTCCAACACCAGCCTGGCATCCGCAAGTTTGGCACGGAACACCTCCATGTTGAACAGACATAGTGCACGTTCTCGTTTTGGAAGACTCATCAAGAGCTCTGTGAGTTGTTCTTGTTTCTCTGATGGAGAGTTCTCGAATTTGGCCACAGCCGCAGCAATACGATCGCGTTCAGACGTTGGCGGGACAGACCCTGAGGGAGAAGAGGTGCGCGGCGGTGTTGATAAGGAGGCATTCACTGATATAGGTGTAGAAGGGTGCTCAGGCGCACTGGCTGTAGCCGCGAGAGCATTAGGATCGAGGAGGCGTGAGTCCTGCGACGCAGTATTCGAGCGGGCTGGGCTCTGTGATTGGGATCCCGGCGACGGAGATGTCGATGCAGATAAATTCCGGGAAATTTTTAGCTTGTCAACCTGGCTTGCAAGTTTTTCTGGGTCATCGATTGCTTGAACAATTTCGCTTAGCGACACATTAACAAGGCCCTCGACGATACTTTCGACATCTGCGGAAGGTACGCTGCCGAGAGATTTGACGCGTCTGCTTAGCTCGCCAGTAAGAACTTCTTTGCGGACGACAGGAGAAAGGGCAGCTAGATCGTCGTAGCGCATAGGAAGGTTTAAGGTTCCAGATAGAGCAGCCTATGGAAACATAAGAGGCATACTCTGTATCAAAAGGGAAAAAAAAATCATACATTATAATAACTTCCGCTTCCTCTCCTTCCTCTATCTCTGTCATGGCCGTAACCAGGAGATCCACCTACGTTTCCTAGACCCAATGTTCTATTTCTTGGACTAGGGCTTCCCCATCCAGGACCGTAGCTGTCCCCGCCCTCACTGGCGGTAGGGCTAGTGGCTCCACTAGCTGTTCTAGGATGGCCGTTACTTCCACTACCAAATCTGGCAGCCAGTTTTTCTTGACGAAGCTGTTTGGGTTCATGTAGCCGAACAACAACTTGTTTGGACCCTAAAGTGGCGCCATTCATTGCGTGCATTGCAGCAGCAGCTAGAATGAAAAGTCAGTTTGAGTTTGACGGCATAAGATATCCCGGGTACCTTGATCTGGCATTTGGAAGGAGACAAAGCCAAAGCCTCGACTTTCACCAGCTTCATTACGCATCACGCGAGCACTGACACAAACCGATTTTAGATTCGTTCTAAGGAATTGATATAATCATATTCACCTAACAATTTGTCCAAACTGAGAGATTGAATGAGCAAAGATTAGAGGTTTGAATATTACATAGGTCATGACATACCTGGCGGAAATGAGAAAACAACGCGTTCGAATCGATTTCAGGATCCAAGTTCTTGCAGAACAAGTTACACGGGTCAATTAGCCCACTGTGGCTATTGGAACCAGGACCAGCCAGAGGCGCGAGCTGCACTTGCTGTCCAGGCCCATGAACAAACTGTGGCGTACCATGAGGGATGGGTGACACAGGGCTCCTAGGACTGTAGTGCGGACGAGGAGGAGAGTATGTCGCAGCGGGACTTGCATACCCAAACACTGAACCCGAAGGAACGAACGTCGGTGCATTAGTGTTAAAGTCATTGACAGTTCCACTGGCAGTTCTTCGTGGTTGATAGACCTGAACAGCGATATTTTGACCCTCGATATCAGCGCAATGCATAGCCTCTTCGGCGCATCGTGCGTCGTCCTCGTTCCAAAATTCAATCATACCGGTGTCGGGCCCGAAGTGGGTTGGAATTCGAACGGACGCGAGAGCACCGTAGGGGCGGAAGACATCATAGAGATTAGAATCACCAAAACCTATTGGAAGATGTTTGACGAGCCTAGGAAGTGCAGAGGGTGGCGGTAATGGTGTAGGAGGATTTGTTGGTGGATAGGGCGATAACATGAGGAGCACGCCTGGTACGCCTGGCAAAGGGCGTGATTGAAGCGTGGCTAATGCCTTCTCAGCTGATGAGCAGTAGATTCAGCATCGAGGCAGCCAATAAAATTACCAAGTACACACCTTTCTCGAGAAATTTGAATTCAATAGTTCCAGAAACCGTTGGACTAGCTGTGTCTCTCAGAATTTTTGGTCTAAACGGAGCACAAGTCATAAACGCCATCCCGAGATTCTCATCAGTGACATTCGCAGAAAGATTAGTGATATACAGTAGAGGTTCGTGAAGATACGGATGGGGCTGAGGCCCAGATTCCTGTGGTGGCACCTGGTATTCTGGATCCATCTTGATTATAGGCTGGAAGACCAGATATTTGTGAGGATCACCAGAAAAATTTGAACTGCACGACTTGAAAACAGTAGACAAGCGCACGACAAATTGTGCAGGCGTAAAGCCTCTGGCGATGGTGTTGGGTTAAGAACTTTTTATTCTCGAAAAAAGGATTATGTAAGCACTTGATGCATCCGTCTTTCACGTTCATTGTGCTTCAAAAGTTCTTTTCAAGGTTAAAGACACGAGGTACACGGCCAATTAGTATCAGCTTCGCAATTTCACGAGTGGGATCAGAATTGGATCTCTCAAGGTACTACTGAATACATTTTTTTGAATTCTGCATAAAGCCTCTCAAGGCTTGTTTAGTAACGACGCTTCCACATCATGCCTCACAGGCCTACCAAGCTCTCTTTCGCCACGAATCACTACTCCTGATCGGTCGACCATTCCATCTGTTTCTCTGTCTTGTCGGTCTTGGAACTGAGGAACACCTCCCTCTTCTGCATCGCCTAGGGCTCCGAGACGGCCACTGGTATGTTTCTAGAGCAAAAAATAAAACAGTGTATGAGGTAAAAACTACAAAACGTACTTTGGTCTCAGCACGATACTGTCTCTTATGCTTATCGTTGTTGAGCCTGTCCTCATAAGCCTGTGGGTCTTGGATAGCTGTTTCAGCATTCTTCAATGACTCTGGAGACAAATTCTAATCAAATTTAGTATCAGTGTTCACAATTTTCACCCAATTTTGTTCGCGTACATTCGGAGGATCATTCACATAATCGTCCATCATATTATGCGATGTCGTCCTAGGTTGTCCTACGACCTGCTCGGTTTTCTTGAATTCTGGGTGACTGGAAGACATCGTATTGGATTAGCTCTCGTTTGGAGGTTCGTATAAAGTATAGTGGCTTATATACATACCTTGTACTAGCTTGCTTCAAATTGAACGTGAACGTCATATCTGAGTAAGATCAAAATGTAGAGCTGTTGTATAGAGGAAGAAGTTGGAGACCGAATGCCATTCGTTATGACATAGCCTGAGCTGTATTATTTATTCGTGGAGAAGGTGTACACGATTGTGTTTCTTTGTTCGAGAAAATACATTGCAATTTCGAGATATAATCACTGTTCCCACCACTTCTGTAAAAACTCTTGCACCGAAATCGGCTTTACCAAATTCCCTAACGTTTCGTTTACGTTGAACAGTCTTTTCATCTCATAATCGCCCTTGATGATAGCTAGATAGATGAACAGAGGCAGATTGGTCACTGAAGGAGGCGATCCCCCGATTTGTGCAATGATATCTTCTGGAGCATTGTATTTGATATCTAATTTACCTTCCAAATGTCAAAATGAGATCAAAAATTCAATAGTTGACGAAGTACACCTACCGACAAAACTCTCCGCCATAGCGATGATCTCGTTCAAAGTAACCCAGTCACCTTTCATATCACTGTGTTCCTCCCAGTGATCTAGTTGAGTTACCTCAGCAACAAATTGTCCAGCATCCTCTGCAGCGGTGAATACCATTCGCCGTTCGCCATCTCCAGGAACATCGGCTTTCCGATTCTTTAAATCAAAGATGAATGGGAAGGGTGCAAGGTGTCCGAGTGCTTTGAACGCATCAGGCTTGGAGTTTCCAAGCCCGAGATAATTCATGAAGGCACCGGTATGGAAAACTGTCCATTCCAACGAAGATCCGCGCTGGGCTTGAGCGTTCCTCAGAGACTCGAGGATCGCAACCTTGACACGGACGAAAGGAACCGTCTCGACGAGTGCATTCGAGTCATGACTATACTGGCTCGGAGAAAAGCGATGCACGGTGGGGATATTAAGTGATGCAGTAAGAAGGTTTGCTTGGGCGGTAGCAAAGCCTTCCACATCATTCGTAGATAACGTCGAAAGAATCGTGTCGATCTTATGCTCGCTCAAGACTTTTTCAATGGCCGCAACATCGGTATAGTCAATAGCCACGATAGCAGTGGTAGATCCAGCAAAGGAAATGTCTGGACGGCTAGAACGAGAAAGGACAATGATGTGCAGGGAGTACTTGACTTTGACCTCCAAGAGGCCTTCGACGACGTGCTGGCCTATTCCGCCAGTCCCACCTGCGACGGCAATGCGTTGTGATTTCATATTGAATCAGTCCTATGAGACTATGGAAAAGAGATTGAAAGTTGCGGAATGAAACACACACAACAACCTGTTAAGTATTCTCTTTTTTCAGGAACTTAATGAGACGATCGCTCCGACTTGATTCCGTTTTAGCAGCGTTGCCTGAATATTGCCTTTGAAGAGGTCTGGAAAAAAAGAATAATCGTAAATGCAGAATGAGTGAACCGAGGCACACTTTTACATCCGAGTTCACTCCGAAAGGGGCACAATGACTGACACTCCAGCAATGTGAAGTTCCAAGCTAGATACTAATATTGTCGTTCGGTATGATGATTATAATTAGGTATGCACATGCCACTAGAACGGTAATTTTGTGGACGTCTTTCGGGAAACTTTGAGCGGATTTGGCCTCTTCTTTAAATGTTGCTGGAGGATGTGATTGGTTAGAAATCACATCTAGAGAGACATAGTATCTCTAAACTTACTTTCTTGTATCTCCTGACGCGCTTGTCCATGTCCTTCAGTAACATACTATGATGAGCCGCCCGACGCTCTCTGACTCGCTCCCACTTGTGTCCTTTGAACATTCTCTTCTTCCCTGCATACAACCGAGCACCCATGTCTGATCCATTTGTAACCTTTTGCTCAGATTTGCCAATCCAATCAACAGAAAAAGCCAGGGCCTCATCTAATACCGCCAATTTTTGTGACGAGCCAACGGTCGCGTCCAGCCTTTTACTTAGCGCACTGGCAGAGGACGCGGAAAGTTTCGGTCCTGGAGGAAGTAACTCGAGGTTATTCGAGGCTTTAGCCTTCTTTATCAATTCTGCCTGGCGACGCAGAGAGTATTTAGGAGGTGCCCATCTCCCGGTTTGTGGATTTTTGTGAGGAAGAAATGGATTTGGGAGTGGGACGCCGGATGGTTCGGTAGCTGGAAGAGGACCAAAGCGAGATATATGACCCTGAAGGCCTTTCAGCTCATGTAGACGAAACTTTTTGAGTGCTTGAACGGCCGACATGGAGGCCATGGAATAATGTCAGCCTGAGACGGCCTTTTACGGCAAAGCGTGACCGCTTATGAATTAAATTCCTTTATCCTCAGTGTTTCTCTACTGACATTAGCATGGAGGGCACTCCTTCTCTCACAAAACATCTAACTTCATTGTCTACTCCGATTCCTTATGCATCTGCTATCAAGCATTCCTTTCTAATAGCAGCTGGTAGCGGTACTCTTGATCACAACCTGCTTGCTCTTTGGCTTTCTCAGGACAGAATATACGCTGCTCACGCATATCCAAAATTCATCGGATCTCTCATATCTAACATTCCATTTAACTCGAAAGATCCTCTCTTCTCGAACCAAGAGCTTTTCAATCAGCGAATATTCAAAATTCTATTGTTTTCTTTGCAGAACGTCGATCGGGAGGTTGGTTTCTTTCGAGAGACAGCACAGAAATGGGGTTTGAACTTGGAAGGATGGCCTGAGAGGAAGGCTACAAGAAATTATACGGCAGAGATGTCAAGGATTTCAAACAACGGGTCGATGGTTGATGGTTTGGTCTTCATTTGGGCTATGGAAAAGGTTGGTCAATATTGGACCAAATGCGATATCGATGTTTGTGTCAAATTCTCCAAACTCATCGGTCGCCGCAGGTATACTTGGACGCGTGGACTGCTGTACGAGATTTGGCCACATCGAGTTCTGCATTCAATGTATGTTCTGACTCCACAATAACACCCACCAACGCCGCTCTCTTTTCCTTATCGGAAAATTGGAGCTGTCCCGAGTTTGTCAAGTTCGTTGAGGATTTGGCAGATGTAGTGGACTCTTTGGGAATACGACCTGGTTTGGCAGACTGGAACCGTTCGGAGGAAATCTGGGCAAGAGTAGTGGAACTTGAAGCAGATTTCTGGCCTAATGAAGAAGAGACTCGACGCGACATATGAAGATTGAATTAAATATTTCGCTCAGTCAGAGGGTCAAAGCTGGATTGATCATACCCAAAATGGAAATTTCGTAATTGCTAATATCGATATACACATTTCATCAACTACTCGTTGTGAGAGGCCGATATTCGCCTGAGTAACATCCAAGCTATATTTTACATGAAGCATTTCAAAATAGTAGAGATACATGCCACTTCTAGGTGATTGATCTCAGCATTATTTGATCATCTTTTCTGAGGAAAAGACTTACTGGACACATCGTCTTCAATAGGTTCAAGATTCTGCAAAATGATGGTACCAAGTCCAGGTGCTAGAACCCACTGTGCCTGTACCAGGAGATGGAGGCTTTCTCGATTGTTGTATCCGCGATACAGATGTGTTTTCAGAAGACTGGTGATCTCCTGTATACAAAGGACTGCTGCAGGAAGCTTCTGATGTGTCATCAAAAGCGGTAGACGACTGAAATGGATTTGTAGAGCTGGATGCATCAGAAAGGTTGGGCGAGAAGTTGAGATTCTTCAAAAGCTGTGAAGGATTGATACACGTCCCTGTCGCCGAGCAGAATTCTTCTCCTTTAAGTGAAGCGACCATTACCTCGAGTTCAGCAATCCTGGAGTCCTTCGTCTCGATTTCTTTATTCAACTGCGCTACTTCGCCCTCGGCTTTGTCACAACGTGTGTTGAGAATACGTTTCTCGGCAATCTGCTTGTCATAGACATCGAGGAGAGTGTCTATAGCGGCGATGGCGTCCAATGGTTGCTTTCCATGGGTTGCTGTTTGACTCGTTGGAGTACAAAAAAGTTCATCCAGCGGATGATCGTGACAAACACGTTTTTCATACTCGGTAGAGTACTTTCGCAACACCTGCACCCACCGAAGATCTGCATCTACATCGCAAATTAGCTGTAGGCAAACAACCGCTCCTGTATCCTCGCACAAGCATATTCCAATCTTTTTCAACGCGTTCGTAATCATTTCCATCTTTTTTTCTACCTGCTGCAGGCGTTCCAAGTCGACTTTGGCCTTTGTGGTGTCAAATTTGACTTTTCCTTCATGATCATTTTTCTGCACCCAATTTAAATGTTTCTCGCATGCCCGGAGATTTTGTTCGGAAAGCTGCAATTGATTTTGCAAATAAATTCGATTCGAGCGTTCTCGCTCGTTGTTGGCCTGCATATCTCTGAGAGCCAAAGCCACTTCGGAATCGCGCCAACGAAGGAAAGCCTCTGTAGTAGCCTTCAGACTGGCACCCTGTAGAGCGCTACTAGCAGGTGCGCTTGAATGAACCGCAATCTGTGAAATCGCATTTGACATTGGCTTTAGCACGGACAGAGAAGAGAAAAGAAGAATCCGGTCAAGACGCAGGTGAAAGAATGTAATAATATCATGCATTATTAATGCATCATGCCATGAGGCAGCGTCTTTAAACTCGTGGCTTGCATGATAATACTCGCTTTGACATTCCTATTTTGGCAAAATTTGGGGAGATTTTTAGGAATAAGATCACATTGAAGGGTACTAGAACGAAGATAGCGAGAGTCCATTCACTCGAAAAGCGTGCTCCATCGGGGACCCATGCACTGCCTACCTGCAAGGCAGCTCCGACCCAGATTACTTACAATTTGTCGAAATATGTAGAAGTACAGTAATTTTCAGTCCGCGAAAAAGAGCTTACAGTCATACACAATCTCCACTACTTACAGTGCATTTCATTCATCTATTCAGTGGTGACGGATTTGGCCCTGGAAAGAGAAACAGAGAAGTAATGAGCTACCATTACCGAAGCAAGGAAAACGGGCGCAACGTACAAGTTCCTCGGGAAGTCCACATCATAACCCTTGTTGACAGCCAAGTGGTAGCTCAACAACTGCAACGGGATGATGTTCAACATGCCTTGTAAGCAGTCAACTGTCTTGGGTACGCGGATGGTTTTGGCATTTGTAGGGATACCGTCGTCGCCCTCGTTACAGAGGACGATGGGCTGGGCCTTACGTGCGGTGATCTGAGCAAAGGCAGATTGAACCTTGGGATAGAGCGAGTCCTGGGTCATGATAATGATGACAGGCATATTCTCGTCGATAAGAGCAAGAGGACCGTGTTTGAGTTCACCAGCAAGGATACCTAATATACAATCAATGAATGTTAAGCGCAAAATATACCCACAGAAGCCTTCAGGCGTACCTTCGGAGTGCATGTAACTGATTTCCTTGATCTTCAAGGCACCCTCCAAACAGGTGGCGTACTGGAAGCCTCTCCCCATCAACAACAAACTCTTGTTATCTGCCACGCTCTCGGCAAACTGCTGGATCACGGAATCTAGGTCCAAAACCTTCTTGATCTGAGCGGGCATCGAGTGCAGACCAGCAATGATTTGGTTGCGACGCTCGGTGAGGGAAATACGATCCTCCGACAACTGGAGAGCCATCATGAGGAGGGCAATATATTGAGAGGTGTAGGCCTGAGTAAAATTGAGCGTTAAACACCAACGTAAACCACAATAAGATAAAGACAAACCTTGGTGGAAGCAACACCAATTTCAGGTCCAGCATTGATGTGAACACCACAGTGGGTCTCTCTCGAAATGGTCGAACCGACGGTATTGACGACACCAACGCAAAGGGCACCACGTTCCAAGCAGTACCTCAAAGCAAGAATAGTGTCTGCCGTTTCACCACTCTGACTCAAAAACACACAAACATCATCCCTAAAGATCGGAGTCTTCCTGTCCAAGAAGTCACTAGCAAGCTCAACACTAACAGGAATTTCTGTGAGCTCCTCGAAGATCGCTCTAGTAGCAATACACGAGTGATAACTTGTTCCACAAGCAATGAAGACGATACGTCTTCCACGACGCATGATCGGAAGATATGCGCGCAGACCACCGAGCGTGATCTGATTAGTGTCAAAGTTGACACGACCACGCATAGTATTGACCACTGATTCAGGCTGCTCGTATATTTCCTTCTGCATGAAGTGGTGGAATTTGCCTTTCATTATAGCAGCGATCTCGATCTCAAGTGTCTCAATAGTTCGAGTCGAGGCGATTTGAGCAGGTGATTGGTCGCGGTCGTCCTTGCGGCGAAGACGATGAATGTGCAGTTCACCATCGGCAATGTGAGCAATATCATCATCCTCGAGGTACAAGACCCTCTTGGTATGCTCTACAACTGCAGAGGCATCAGAAGCGACGAAGAACTCGATGGGTTGAGGAAGCCCATCCTCGGACATGAATGCCCGAGATTGGGTGCGAAGAACTTTCGGATTAGCAGAGGGAGGTGCTAACAAAGCGGAGGGTAAAGTCGGGTGAACTACGATGAGAAGTCAGACGAAAAAAAAAAGGGAAATCAACTTCGAACACGTACGAGTGTCAGCCTTCACATCCTTGCTATCCTGGCCGGCAAATTCGACATCAACAAAGTCAACTTTGAGTTTCTTATCCGTCTTGACACCGATCAAGAGAGGGGAACCACGACGAGCCGTGACGACTTCGTTCGGGAAATGCGAAGACTTGAAGACGAAAGCGAAAGAGCCTTCCAGTTCCTTGAGCACGGTCTTGATCAAATCGGTAAAGGTTAGATTTTTCTTGTCGGCTTGTGAATCGTACACGTATTTCAGCAGTTTAGCGACAGCTTCGGTATCTGTTTCAGATTCGAAAGTGTATCCTCGCTTCTGAAGGACTAGGCGAAGTGCGGCGCTGTTAGTAACGATACCGTTATGAACAACACAGAATTCGGCGGTAGGGTCAGATCGGAGAGGGTGGCAGTTGGCAACTGAAGGAACACCGTGGGTGGCCCAACGAGTGTGAGCGATGGAAACTTGGGAAACAAAGGTCTTGTTCACATCGACCGTGGAAGAGGCGATCTGCTTGCGGAGACCAGCGACCTTGCCGACTTCCTTGAAGAAGAGAACTTCACCAGGCTTATCGCCGTCGACACCAAGACCAGCAGAGTCATAGCCGCGATATTCCTGACGAGCTAGACCTTGGCAAAGCACCTCTAGAACCTCCTTACGACTCTGATGAAAGTTTGATCAATAACAATACTATGATATTAACGACGGCACGCGGCAGATCGTAGCTCCAGCAAATCTTAGAGATTCAAAGACAGGATGTTGTTTCCAACAAAATATAGAGGAAAACCTTCCACTAACCTTGTCCTTCAAGAAGCTGCAGTAGGCAAAAATTCCACACATGGATGAATCTGTGATGGCGAAACGAAGGAATCGATTGGTTTGGGACATGGATTTGTATATAGTGACATACCTAAGGAGTAGGAACAAAAAGCTTTTGAAGATCTGAAAGTGGATGGAAGGGAGAAGAACAAGCAAGTTGTACAAGACGAATTTATACGTTGCTGTGACTTATCGTAACAGTGTCACAAACGCGTCGCGAAAGCGGTGTTGGTTCCAATATTGATTTTGGAAACCATCATCGCCTAAAATAATTCAACTTTTATTATCCTGTGCCTCCAGAATGTAGGTCTGTTTTTTTTTTCAAATTCAGCTCGTTCTAATGCATCTCGAACTAGACCTCAAATGTAGGCGCAACTCGCACATAGTTGTATACTCTTTTCTCGTTTCGTATTTTGTGTTCCAATGTAAGGTGTAGCTTGACGGCTCTTGTTCTCCTCCGTGAACTCTCCAACACCGCTTTTCAGGTAGCAAATTCAAATGGGTACTGGACGCCATCTTTTTCCACCATTTTGATGATGCCAAGCTCGCGCCCGAATGCTCAGCGCTGCGGAAGAAACGCGAGCACCTCTCCATTGTGCTTGCCTATCGTCTAGAAAATCACTTGTATCCAATTAAATGTTTCTTTACGTTTTGCTCTATAAAAAGTACGTTGAGCACGAATAACTAGGACAAAAGTGCAGCCAGCCGTGCAGTCTAGCTGCGGTGTGTTGACACCGTTTCCCACTGGCTATATATAAGTTAACCGCCTCTAGATTAGAATGCCCTTCTTGTATTCAAAAGGCGCTCGGTGATCGTTCAAATGTTTGAGCATTCAACAACTACAGATATATTAGACGTGTTGTAAAAATATGCATGCCGCAAGTTATATGATTCTCAGAAACGTCAGCTCGCATTCCATAATTTAACTGTAGTCTGTTGACGAAATTGTTGTTTTGCACATGTCCTAAAGGATGTTGTCCGCTAGACAAATTCATCATATAACAAAGAAGTATCTCTCCATGGTCACGATGGATCGTGAGCCTTATTTAGTACCACTACGTTTGCGCGTTTTTGTTGCTATTTGAGGGCTCGCTCATTGCTACCGCGTCTAGCAATCAATCGTTGAACCCTCATTACACTATACTTCCCGAGTACCGTTGAATATCATCCACCATCCACAGACCCCACCATGTATGTACTCGCTCAGCTCAAATTCGGATATATAGCCTTCCAGGCAAGATCTTTCTGAACATATGTGATCGTTCGACTGTATATATGGATCGAGATCCTAAGGCTACAACATGAGCATTTGAGGACACAGTGAAATAGAAAAAAAAAACATGAGACAAGGGCTAGAGCCACGACCATGTACAAAAGCTATCATACAATAACCTTAAACGTTAAACCTTAGGAAATACAGGAGAAATTCTCAGACTGTGCCTCGGAAAGAGTCCTGAGCTATTATCACCAATACCAACCCCGAACACACAAGTAAACCTAGTCTTCCTCTACATCCTCATCCACCCCTGCAAGGAAACCTCCCCCACTCATAGAAGCTGAGGAAGCTGAAGAGGAAGCTCTCATCGACTCCAAAACTTCTACGGCATCTAGATCTCTATCAAGATCCAGAATATCACTATCCTTATAACCATGACCATCCTGTCCCTCGTTCTCATTTCCATCAGTACTGCCGCCACCACCACTATCTTCCTCAGTCTCTGCCAGTCCGCCGTCTTTCAATTTCAGCCTTAACCGCCTGACTTCTCTCCTCAACCTTTCCACCTCCTCGTCTCGCCTCTCCACCCTCCCTCTGAGTACCCGGATATATTCATTCCCGCAGATTAACAGTTGCAATTTGCTAACTCCCTTATTCGGACCCTCCCCTGCTTTGGGTGGTCCTCTTGGGGGTAGAGCTCCAGGAAGTAGCGAGGCTTTTGCGACGGCCATAAAACCGATCCCAGTCTCATCATCTACTGCGGCACCTCCGGATTTAGAGTCTCCGTCTGTTGGGAGTGGGATGGGTGGAAGTAGCCCTCGAAGATCGTCAAAGGTGGTCTTTAAGGAATCGCGACGTTTTTGTTCAGCAGCTTTATGTGAGGTCTTTCGTTCCTTTACAGGAACAATTGTTGTAGTCAAGGATGTGGTTGAGGCGGAGGCAGAGTTCAAATTTGAGGAAGGGCGTAGGGTTGAAGGTGAAGGGGAAGGATTAGACGCTGAAGGGAAAGAAAACAGCCAATGAGCCACCTGTTCATAACATAAGGAAAAGAACTATATACGTACCAGGTAATATATGTTTTAATCCAGTATTATCACCCGCACCTGCAGCTCCCCCTCTACGCCCAGACCTCCTTGTACTTGTCGAACCACCATCATTTTTATCATTCTTAGTGCCTTTCCCAGGGTTCTTCAAAGTGGACTTCGGAGGACCGGAATTCGAGGCGGAAAGACCATTCGAAGTGCCATGTGTAGAGAAAGAAGCAGCGCTATTTGTTGCGCCGGCATTCGAATTCGAATTGTGAGCATGAATTTGTCCCTGGGTTTGATTGGTACCTAATCCACCACCCAGCCCGACAAACGAATTACCGAGGTTCATAATGCTTGCAGGAGTAACGGGAACTAAGGACTCTGGTGATGTCGCGCCTCCCGAATTTGTTACTGAAACACCGAATGCAGAAGCAGGCGCTGCAGGGGGCGGCATCGATAAGGAAAGATCCACAGGTGAAGGAGAGTCTCCCACGACTCCGTAGCCGAAATTCGAGCTGTCCGCCCCAGTCGTTCCATCGCTATGACCATCCCCGTTACTGGCACTTCTGTTTACACCCCCTCTAATGGATGAACCCGGACTAGAGTCAACCATAGGACTAGGTATATTGGGAAAGCCTGCCATACCACCCATGGCCATAGCCAAAGGGCTGCTCGATATCACGCTGCCTCTTCTCGTCCGCGGATGTGTATTTGGATTGGTCCCTCTCAACAAAGGTGTCGAGGTCATCGACCTCGACCCAGAGCCTGAAACACGCGAAGGCCTGCAACTTGACGAAGTAAGATTGGAAGCTGAAGGTCGCATGGTATTAGGTGACTGGGATATGGATGCTTGACGTTTCCGCGACCTTCCAATCTCATCTGGGGCACCACTGAATACAACATCAACGTCGATATCGGCAGTACTGGGTGAGGCAGCCCGTTTCATTCCAGCGCGAGGATTGGAATGAGGGAGTATTTGAGTCTGGTTACGATGAGTATGGTTCTGATTCTGGTGGTGTCCATATACTTGAACCCTTCCATTACTGCCGTTATTATGTCCAGTCATTTTTGCCCCGAGCCAAGGACTCGTTAACGGTGATACATCAAAATCGAGCTCTGAATGCAATGGCGACGAAGGTTCGGAGGACATGTTCATCACGTTGACGCCGCTGTGCATGTTCATACCATTCTGGGAAGAATGGTATGGGTTCCCAAAAGCAATTTGCGCAGGGGCAGACGCAGTCCCTCGATGAGTAAAATAGTGATCGTTAGTCCGAGGATTACCACTGCCGCTAGTATTCGAATTGTTGGCGTTGGTATTGAAGGGTGACGATGATGAAAACCCGTTTCCTGTAATCGTACTTCCACCTGCGCCAAACTGCGAATGCGCTGATGTGAATACGTTGATGTCTAGATCGAGCCCGACGGGATCGTGTGGAGGGAACACTGGAGTGTGCGAGGCCGAATTATCTGGAGAGTACGGATTTTGACCGGGGATTTCGAGCGACATGACAGGACTCGAGTCTATGTCATTATAGTTGAGCATCATAGGAGATACGAACTCGACAGGAATGGGTTGAGATGGTCGAATTTCGGTAGATGAACCTGGTGTGGGTAAACCATGATATCCACGCTGAGCCTGATCCCGAGGCTGATTCTCTAGAGAAGCAGTTCCACTATTGAGTAGTGCCATCTGAACAATGAAAGTTAGTTGGTAAACAGTAAAGCTAAAGACTGGCAGACCTGTTGTTGGAAAATCTGCTGCTGAATCTCCTGTAACTGCTTCAGCTGCGCCAGCTTAAACTGTTCTAAAATGATCTGTTCTCTGAGCTGCCCTTGACCCTGTCCAGCTCCGGTATCCTCATTGTGAGCAGCAGACTGGCGTTCACCATCGGAAAGATTCGCAGTTCTTGTATTGGTACCGAGAGATTGTAGAGCAGCCATAACCATTCCCATGTTGTTCCCTCCTGCTCCATTCAAAAAAGAAGGATCCATGTTCAGCGAACTTGTTTTTGATGCTGCTCTGCGTCCAGTATCTGTTTGTTGAGCCTGATCTGAAGCAGGGCCTATATCGTGCTGGTTGTCGCCTGGAAAGAACAGATCGGCAGATGAAGGAAGATGGTGTTCAAGGTCCTGCATGTCACTTTCCATTGGATCCATAGAATCCATTATTGGTCAAATTTTCGCTCTCTGAAGGACAATAATAAGGGCCTGCAATCTGAGGAGCAGATAATATAGAAGATTTTTAAGGCTCGTAGTCAAGATAATTGGGAAGTCTTCGCCTGCAGGTCGCAGATGAGAAGGTGAATTGGAAAAATTAGTACAGAAAGTATGGCTTTCGCCGGTCTCGGCCCGATGCCTCAAGCTACATTTGGTCTACTCCTATAAAATGCCAGTGCCAGCCTTGCGATATTTTAGTACTTTGACCGAATAACTCGCAAGGAAGCGTCTGAAATACTTCGAAGTCGAACAACTTGCCACCACTGTAAGTTTATCCGATCGCCTTTACATCTATTCGCATGTTCACTTAACAAGATAGATATCTATTTCCTATATGAGCTTTATTCTGAATTGCATGCATGATCGTCTCCCTGGCTAGATTGCCTCAACGGATCTACGCTGGCACTAAATAAAATTTATCGATAGAACTCAGGTTACAGGGGAATATTCGATAAAAACATTTATTGCTTGGGCGAATACAAGAGGTCGTTACAGTAGTGAAAATTTCTTTTCATCTCAGTAGGGCGCTTACCGTAAGCGCTAACTTAAGGACGAAGCTCAAAATTCACGTGATCTTGTAACCACTCACTTCGTCTCTCTCAACTAACTCAGATTCTCAATGTCAGCATTTCGGGCACACAGAGGTGGGAACAAACCCTACAATGTGAGCCAATCTGCTCCAAGGCCTCCTATGTCTCTGCGACTGATTTAACTGCTCCATAGCGACCTCGGGGTGATCTCAACGGACAATGGCTGCACGACAAGGCCCCCGGAACGAAAAATTTGAATGGCGACTCTCGACCAAGAGGACCGTCCGATATTCTTGAGCAAGGCAATACCAAGCTCCTTGTCTCCAATCTACACTATGAAGTTACCCCCAAAGATCTTACTGTGCGTTGTTTGAAATCTTTTACAAGAATCATTTTGCCCATCCCATTTTCATAGGCCATTTTTGGACAGATTGGCACGCTCGTTCGCGAGCCAATAATTAGGGTACGATAATCCGAATAGCACCCAGCTCTTTGCTTGAAAAGCCAACCAAACGAATAATTCAATTTCTCTGGTTTTTTACTTTCAAACATCAAGTACGACCGCAGTGGGAGATCAACAGGAAATGCCATCGTGTTTTACGAAACAGCCGCCGAGGCAGCGAAAGGCAAGAAAACGTTCGATGGGGTTCTAGCAAAAGGTGAAATGAACCCAATTATATTTTTTGAGACGACCATCGTACCGATCTTGTGGGCTGCCGGCTGCAATGTGACTGTTATTGCTGTCTATCTTTTTTTTGCGGTTCTTCTCTTTTCTCAATCCAGAGGCACGTTCTAAACCGCATATCCCTTCAGGCCAACCTATGACAATCACTTTTGACACGAGTGGCCCACGGCAATCTCGACGAGCCGTCAGTGCACCTCACTCATCGCTGATCAACAGAATACAGAAACCACCACTCGCGGATCGCCTGTCTTCCGACGACATTCAACTCAGAGAATCTGCTGGCCCGTGCGTGATATTTTTTTTTTTTGCATTCTCTCGTACCTGCTTTCAAATTGATTGATCCCCTGTATGTGCAGTGGACCTACACGCACGAAACCCCCACGTCGAGGAGGCCGAGGTATCACCAGAGGCGGTGGTGCTACCCAACGCTCCGACCCAAAACCGAAAGCTCTAAAACAACCCAAAACGGCGGAGGAGTTGGATAAGGAACTAGATGCCTTCATGGGAGATGCAGAGTCTGGTGGAGCGTCAGCTGAAGGAAAAATCGTCGCGGAGTCTGTTCCTGGAGTTGTTGGAGAACAGGATGTCGAGATGGCTTAGAGAATAGATAAGGTTAGGCTAGAACGAGATCAGTAGTGGGACGCTAACCAGTTCCACTTAAATATTCGACTTTCGGCCGATCTGTTGAAACCGCCCTCCACTCCGTTATATTCTGTGTATTGTACTGCTCCATTCACCGTATGAACGTTGTATAAATTCCCGAGTACCGTGGGTTGCCTGCGAAGAGAAAAAAACAAATTTTCCAGCCCACGAAATGTCAAAAAGCCTCAAGCCTTCGTATAAGTTCGACAGAGACACAATTACTGTCTTCCTTATTTGGAGTGCAGAGATTTTCACATTCCTGCATACCACGATATACATCCTGTGAGCTTACACCTCGTGAAATGTGACCTCCCAAACTTTTACACATGGATCCGCCCCAGAGCTGATCAATTGGCCTGTCTTTCCTTCGCCGCCATCAATCCACAAAACACCGTTGACACCTCTAGCTCCTGCGTTCTTGATGGCAATATTCTTCAAAGGCTTTGCAACGCTCCAGATGTAAACATGAGTATCAAGGGAACCAGAAGCGCAATGCTTAGAGTCGGAGGTCCAAGATAACGAATTGACTCGGGCGGAATGGTAGGACCAGCGAGAGGTAATGAGCTGAAAAAAAAATTAGGAATAAAACAATCACGCAAAACGAAAACGAATGAGTGTAAAAAGTTGCGACGAGTGCGAAAAAAAAAAAAAGCATCCGAAAGGCCCCACAAGTACACAGCGATTTCGTCGTTGGTGAAAAGTGATGTTTTTGAAGAAATCAGTAAGAGGGTTCTAGAAGGATCAGTATCAATAACATTACCTTCTTTTCCTTGATATCAAAAAGCGATATGCTACCACTGGACTGGACGCAGATGATTTGAGAGAAATGAGATATTAATGTTAGGGCGATAGAAACTCACATCACCCGAAGCCAGTAAATTTCCGTCAGGTGAGAATGCCAAAGCGGTCACAACGGCCTTATTGCCTTGTAATATCGGGATTGTGTCGTCTTTCAGTGTTTTACCATCCCACTGATACAAATGAACTTTTGAGTCCTATCAAATAATAAACGCGTGAATGTATTGGCATTGTATGAGTTTTTGCGTTGAAAAATCGGAATGAAGTTCGTTCGAAGGGCACAACCGGTGGTAGATTTCATCCCAAGATTTCAATATCGAACTTACCTCTCCACCAATGGCAACTAAGGATCCCTTTACCGCTATTGCACTGGGTGTGTATTTCGTAGGCAGATCGAAAACTTTTTGATTTGACCTGACAACTTCGACGCTGTTGTTGATTTCCGCCACAAATACAGAACCATCGTCGGAGACCGCGAGTGATTTAGGTTGAGAAGAAAGTGAAATAAATGCCGATCTGCCAATTCGAGAGGCATATGTTACTCATTTTGAACGGAAGGTTGGATTGATACTGACGTGAATTCAGTCCCATTACCTCCGATTTCCCTAACACAATCATCGAAACCAACGGAAAACACACTGCTGTTCGCAGGAGAGGAAGCCAGACTAGTTACCAAGCTGGTATGATTACTGCCCAGCAGATGAGCGGATTCTGCGGTTGATTTGGAATATGAAAGGACTCGGCCATCCGCGGTTCCAGCTAGGAACGTGTCAGAGGAAGTTGGAACAAGGGCGATAGAAGTGATGGGTTTTTGAGGACCCTAAATTATTGGGAAGATTGTCACTTCATGAGAATATGATAGCACAATAGACCTGCACCTGGATTACTCGGGAAGGCCTGTCACCCGCTCTGATATCGAAAATATTCAAGTCACCGCTCAATGACAAGGAAACCACGTCAGATTCTCCACTCCAGGTGTTACCGACCTGCTGAAAGTTTACTCCGCTCCCAAGCGTCCAAGTCGTGATTTCTTTGCAAGCTTCAACATCCCATAGCTTGACTGTGCAATCAGCAGAGGATGTGACCAGCGATTTACTATCGGGACTCCATGAGCACGCCATGATGCTGCCTTTGTGCGGGCTATCATTAAATTCGTCAAGAGTATCACCGGTCTTGCCATCGTAGAGGAATATCTTGGAATCGGAACCAACTGAGGCGAAGATATCCCCTGAAGGTGCATATCGAACGTCTTGAACGAATTTGGTGTGGGTCTTGATCGACTTGTCATACTTATAAGGGGTACCCTGGTGGAAAATGATCCCAGTGTCATCTCCGGCAGTTGCAGCTCTGTACGGACGTTGTTGACGAATCGATACAGCATTTACTGCCTGCAGAAAGGAAGTGAATACGAAACGGAGAGGCAACAATGTTTGGATGTGCCTTGAAATGCCCACTTATCACTCCGGTGGAGGTTCCGGTATCCATCATGAAGGCATGCCCGAATCTGTAGTCGTGGTCAAAGGTATGATCAGAGTCAATCTGGCAACCACTCACTTCTCTTTACCGTCTCCGACAGCGATGATCCTCTTACTTTCGCCATCCCATTCTAGATCATTGCTGTTGGATCATGCTGTTTGGTTAAACGAACTATGAAGATAGATAGTTACTGACATCCGGCCTGATATCACCTTGTATTCGCCTTTCAATGTGTGCTCTTCGCCCACAGTATCCCATACTCTAACTGATGACTTATCAGGAAGAGTTCGTACAAAGTTAGGATATCATACCAGTCCCCCCAGCGTCTCCAGAGGCGCAGTAGTATCCTGATGGTGAAATACGGGCCACAGTTGCATTTTGTATATGTCCAGCATACGAAACCGATAATTTGGGATTCTAATACGCGTCAAAATGACGGTAATGAGCAAGTTGGAGTCGAATATTGACCTTGAGATCGCGTATCTGTGTAGCAATCGGATTATATGTGATGTTAGTTGTTCAACCTGCAACTATAATACTAACCACGATGGTCTTGCCATTGGCGTACAAAACTCTATCTTTACTCGCACTAAGCTTCGTCGATACTCCTCTTTCTGTCGCTGGATTAGAAGGAAGGAGTGCAGATTGCTTGAAGGACATGAAGAAGATGATGATGGTTTAGGAAAAAGTTGATTATGCGCCGCAAGTAACCGGTTGCAACTCCACAATCATATCGCTCTCCACTCTCAAGAAAATTCCATGCGTGTGTTGGCACACTTGTCGTCGACTTTGAATTTGATATCGAGGATTATCGTGAAAGATTCGGTACGCTTCCAATAACTGTGGCAACGGCTTTTCCTAGCTCGTGCCTTCTGGTGCTAGAACATCATTATCAGCAACGGAGAAAACTTTTTCGCCACTGCATCCTCGCTTACTTCAGTCTAGCTCTGAGGTTGAACAACCTCTGACAGACGCCCCAAGGGTGTGAACGTAACTCGTGCGTGCGGAAGCGATTCAAGTGTCTTCCTCAGGACGGTAGGAGAAAATTATCTGAGGGCTCAATACCCAATCGTACTCTTTAGTCCGCTTTATGAACGTCTCGTTGGAACTAGTTCAGATAAACGCTCTCAGAGGGTTCCAACCTGGCAATTCAACCCCAAGGGATTAAAAAATCATCCACTGGAAGTTTTTCTAGCGGAAACTGCCTTGCAATTATGTAGTTCTCTCCTAGCTCCACGCGCAAGACTTCCTCAGGTCGCGAGAGCCGTGGAAGGCAATCCCCAGGTAAGTAGTAATACAGGTTTGTATTGCTTACTCTTCTCGCCCTCTACGACAATTAATGCTAACCGGTGGTTACTCATTCTGTCAGTGATGAACGGAGCTCTGACGTGGGTATCCTCCAGAATCACGAACCCCCCTTGTGGGTGCATTGTTACCCATGATCCCATGATCTCAAGCCGTCTTTATCATCATCGATAGCGTACTTCGATACCTCACAGATCACAGAAACGCTTTGGATATATGTCAAACAATGCTCCTGCAAGTTCAACCGAGTTCCTCCCCCACAGCAACACCCGATCGGACTGTTGAGTCCCGGTGATCATTCCTGAATTCGTTCTTCTGCAGGCTCCAAATTGCTTTTTACGCCATGATTCTTGTAACAGTCTAGGCCGAATATATAAATGCCTTCTGGACGGTATATTAAGATGAAGTTATCTCTGTTGACTCTCTGTTGCTGCTGTTGTCGGCCGATTTTTAACATGTAGTTATGGACCTACGGCTACTACAGTTCACAAACCCCGCTCCAGTTTCACCATTTTCGGCCAGTCACCTGAACCCTATTCGTATCAAAGCAGGTTTGCTTGCTCGTACCGCGATCCGGGGTACATCAACATTATACGGTTAAGTACCGTATATACAGAACCGGACACGTGCAGTGATTGCAGCCCTATACTATGACAGGTTTTTTTAGATGCATTCCTGTACATCGCCAAAATTTTTGGTACTCAATCATATATGTATAGATTCACTATTCATTCAAGATAAGTTATCGTAGCCCTACTCACTGGTTTCTGGTTCACTCGTACTTATCGTCAAGATTCCAGACTTCGAGGTTGAGAATGTGGTCCAGTAATAGACCCGTTTAAGGGAGTACCCGTGTACGGGTAGACTATCGAAATCTATACCGGCCTGCCAGCGATACAGCCGAAGAAAGGCCCGCATAACTCAGTTGTGCCAGGATCATCGATAGCTTTATCCATGGTTATCCATGCACATCCCAACATCTTACATCGGCCGAAAGAGCTTTCAAGTCTCGAATCGAGATCTCCTGTCTTCCCCAGCACTACCCCGCACTTAGCGAAATTGAATTGTGAGCCATTCATCAGGATCCATAGCCTGTTACGTGACTGGACATGATGAGCTTTAAATACGGGAAGCCAGGTAAATGTGCCTTAGGAGTTTGTGCTCCACCCATCTCTGCTCCTTTTCATACCACCGTAACGTCAATGACCTCCACTTACGACGACAGCAAAGAATTCAAGGGTGAAGACATGAAAGTAGAGGTGGCAACCGAAGAGCAAACCATAACCGAAGCACCCGGGACTTGGTTCTTGGAGGAGAAACGGTTAATCCGCAAGTTAGATCGTCGTATCTTGCCTATAGCATGTTTACTCTACCTTTTTGCTTGTAAGCATCCCTCCCTCCTGAACTGCATATCATTCACTAAAAGACCTCATTATTTTAGATTTGGATCGCTCTAATCTCGGAAACGCTCGCGTTCTCACTGGCACTAACGATGGCAAACCACCTCTTCCTACGGATGCACTCGGCGGTGACCCGACAGGGCTACTTTTCGATTGGGTCAACTCGGCATTCTTCTTTTCATACGTTAGGAACATTTCATCCAGTTGACCTTCAATAGCGTTCTCAAAACCTTGTTTAGATTCTATGCCAGGTACCTGCCACCATTCTTTCCAAGTTGGTTGCTCCTCGCATATGGTTAGCCTTAGCCGCCATTGGGTGGGGAATGTGCTCAACGTTGATGGTAAAAGCTCTCGACTTGCGATTCCCGTATCCAGTTGAACTCACAGACATTCTTCACCTGCTACACAGTCCACTGGATTCAATTTTGCCGGTCTGATGACCACCAGAGTGTTTTTGGGGATATTTGAAGCAGGATTCGGCCCCGCGATTCCTCTCTACTTCTGTAAGTCTGTGTTTCTCCAAATCCCGGTTTACTGAGTTCACACGCTGCTGTTCCTGCAGCGCTCTTTTACACCAAGGAGGAAATGGGCTTACGAGTAAGCCCAGTTAGAGCTTGGGAAGATCTCTTACTCATAACCACGACTAGATGGCATACTGGTTCGGGTTTGCAGCCGTTGCTGGAGCATTCGGTGGTATAGTTGCGTTCGGAATACAAAATGCAGTTTTACCCTTCAGCAACTGGCGGCTTCTGTTTATCGTCGAGGTATTGTCGGTGCAGGGTTTTAGATTGAATTTATTTATATTCGCATTATAGGGAATGCCAGCTGTCTGCTTGGGAATACTCACCTTCTTCTTCCTTCCGGACAGACCGGAATCGACGCATTACTTGAATGAGCGGGAACGGGAAATTGCTCTGGCAAGAATGAATCGCGGAACAAGCGGTGATGTCGGAGCTGTTGTCCATAAATGTAAGTCATTGTAAGGCGATCCAATAGAGACCATGCCAAAGCTTTCTACTCAGCTCACATTACCATGGCGTTCCGCGACTGGCGGGTAAGTAACTCTTTCCTGAATCACTTGCACTTCATGATTCACTCCTGTTCAAGATTTATACTGGTGGGATAATCTACTTCGCACTCAATTGTTCTTTGGCATCGACTTCCGCTTTCCTGCCTACCATTCTAAAAACGTTGGGCTTCAGTGAGTCAGCAGATACTCGATACAGATGGAATCTTGGGATTGATATGCATTAAATATGCTAGGTTCTGCCCGAGTCCAATTGATGACCGTGCCGCCATATGCCGTCGCAGCGTTTGTTATTGTGTTAGGTTCCTGGATCTCTGATAGGATACAAAGTAGAGGTACGTTTCGGTCCTTTTCGTTGAAAGGATTGAACTTGGTTATTGATTGTACGAGTCAGGCATTCCTATAGCTTTAGCATCCTTGGTCGGAGGCGCCGGATACTTGTAAGCTAAGCGTGAATCGCAGAATACCTCAGGCCGCTGACACCGTATACAGAATTCTTCTTTTTGTCCCGACCAACTTACACGCAAGATACTTTGCAACATTCTGTATCACCAGCGGTACGTATACTAGCATAGGTATCATAATTGCTTGGTGTACGTCTTTTATTTTCTTGAGTGACTTGACTTGATTCAGTTCGATTGAATTTCAGTTGCGCATAATCTTGGGTCTGAAACCAAGAAAGCAACAGGCATCCCAATGTTCATGGCCATTGGTCAGTGCGGCAGCATCCTGGGGTCCCACTTATTCCCATCTACTGAGGGTCCTCGATACATGTAAGCGTGATCATATTTTGTCAAGAATCGTTTGAATTAATTCATGCCTATTTATCCAGAAAAGGGTTTGCAGGTAATATAATGAAGTAAAATAAGCGAGGCATCGACTAACACTTTAATCAGTCTGTTGTGGGCTCGAGCTCTTTGGGGCTCTTTGTGCGTTGATTATGACAGTGAGTGCATGGTCGCAGCACTTGTTCGAAGGGGTGAAAGTACTCACTATTTGCTAGATATCTTATCGGATGGACAATGCTCGTAGGAACAAACTCCATGGAATTCCCAAAGAGGATGCTCGAGTAGATGTTACAGAAATGGCGGACAAGGTCTGTCATCTTTCCTTTCATATCTGTGCACGATCTTGATTTTTCGATGCACGTAGGCTCCGACTTTCCGTTACATCATTTGAGCTTTAAAGAAGCATAATATTTTTATGTTGAAGCTTTGGTTCCAGAGATCTGGCCAAATACTTACTAGTATACAAAGTACAGGCCTGTCCTTGATAACGTTTCGGTATTGCGTGCTGTATTTATAGTTTTTACTCATGTAGAAATTAGCTAATTCATATTCATAAGTGTGTCCGGAATCACTAGTGGCGAATTTGTATCAACTTATGTTGGCAAGACAATACTTACATCCATGTTTTTCGGAGTCTACTGGTTCCAGGTCAAAGCGTTCGATTTCATCCACGTGGCGTCGGACTCGATCACATGATTGCTCACCTTGCACTTTCCTGAACTTTATCTCAATCTTTGTTAGTTAGCCATGTCGACAGAAGATGTATTTAGTAGCGACTCTATTTCAATGGTCGACTGCGACGTACTTGAAGCAGCCAAGGAAAACATTCAACCTTTGGCCACTGGACGCCGAGTCACCTCGCTCTCCTCCGTTTTAACCACTCCTCATTCCCAGAGAGAATCCAAACTCGCTGCCACCCGCCACAGGCTTCGAATAAACATTGAAATGGCTCTGGAAGACGATGAAGACGATCCATTGGATGCCTATTGTACCCTAGTGAACTGGACGCTAGAGAACTATCCTCAAGGTCACAGCGCTGAGTCGGGTTTGTTGGAACTCTTGGAGGAAGCAACACGGGTTCTCAAGGATGACAGAGGTGGAAAATGGAGAGGCGAAATGAAATACCTGAAATTATGGATGCTCTACGCTAGCTTTGTCGAAAAACCTAGCATCATTTATCGTTTTCTGCTCGCAAACGATATTGGGACAGACATAGCCATCTTGTACGAGGAATATGGTGCTATACTGGAACGCGATGGAAGGTGCACATTCTTGCCTTATCTTATTTCGGCTTTGTTTCACTGAACAGAAGCATACTATAGACGAAAAGAAGCTGACGATGTTTATTGCCTGGGCATCGCTCGAAAACCTGCGTCCTTGGATCATCTGAAGAGTCGATACCAAGACTTCCAGAAGCGTATGATGTCTTCCGCTTTGCCACCGATTGCCGCTGCTTCTTCTGTGCCAAATACTTCTACCACACGACGTGCTCTCATCACTACTTCAACGACGTCCACTGACATGCCTCCAGCCTCGACTAGTACTCAAACAAGACCTCGTAATTCGTCGAATGCGCCCATGCAGATTTTTGTGGATCCCTCAGGATCTGCCACTCGATCTGCTGAGATGGAAGTTAATGCGTGGCCAGATATCGGTACACGTAAAACAAGAGTTAAAGAGAACGTTCCCGAAACGAAGAAGTTAGCTGGAGCAACATTAAAGCAAGCTGGTAAGACGAAGAGGCTGGCATCTGGTTCATCCGGCTCCAAGATTGTACCTTACAGGGATCCGAGTCCGGATGAGATGCCACCACCGCCAGTCCCCGTAGCTTCTGGCTCTTCTTCGCGTCTACCAAGAACGCCCGCCAAAGGAAGTGCGTTCACACCCTTTATGGATACGGATTCAAAAGTTGCCTTATCTACTCCAAAATTCACTCCTTTCCGTGACGAGGTGAGTGAAATACGTGCTAAAGCCTCAGTCTTCATGGTCCAGCGACTAACATGTTCTATTCATAGACTACTCTTGTTACATCATCTTCGGCTGCACCTGGCTCGGTTATGAAGCCCAAAAAAGCTGACGTCCAATCTGCAACCCCAACTTCCGAGGCTGAAGCCCTTCGCAAGGATCCTTTGAAGAATCATGACGCCCCGAGCTAGGACTAGTCTTCCAAGGATATCAAGGACATCGTGTGATGCTTAAGGTACATATTGACTGTCCATTCGCGGTACATGATCTCACTGATTTGATCAGCAAACTATATGTTGTATTATCTTCCATCTCTTTTCTTGAATGACCACTTGAAACATTTCATAAAGGAGTACATGTATGAATTCCCAATGACTCAAAAAACAGGAGAAATATTTTAGGAGTCAAGCAGCCGAAACTGTAATGGTACAGCTTTGTTCGATCTGCAAAACAATTCATTATCAGTTCGTTCAACGTTCAGGGCTCCTTTGCGGTGCATGATTCGTGTTGTGATTTCGGGAAGTTCGACCTCAGCAAATCTCGATATCGATTCCGAGAGGACAAATAGTTCAGTGGGCCAATGCTTCTTTAGAATCCCAAGGCGAATCTCCGTGAACTAAGATTCGTGGTATCTGTACTTAAATATCTTGTAATTGTTAATGTTAACAGAGCTCCGAGCGATCTTAGGAAGGCCCTAAATCGCCCCTTGCTACCAGTCTTAACCCCTTGCTTGGATGGTTCGCTTCGAGTCCATATCAGTACGTCACTTCCTCCAATGAAAGTTTGCCATAACTGCTGATAGGTATGAGGTAACTCTGGCAGATCTAGCAGTCGACCTGTAATCAGAAAACGGGGCTTCGCGAGGAAACGTACCAACGTTGTGAACTACAAGTACGACACGTCTTGTAGTTCGTCTTATCCCCTCAACCGCGTTGACGCATCATCCTAACCATTCGCGCTCGAGCTAGGATGCATTTATCTACGGTTGCGTCTATTGCCGTTTTCGCAACACTGGCCATGGCGATACCCTTTCCTGCACAAGGAGGCTCCTTTACGGTCATAGGAACCGCTTCTGACTTCGAAGTTGGGGGGAGTTTCATACCTGATCATGAAGACTCGAGTTCCAGAGAGGATATTCTCTTGCCTCAGTCGACGATACCATTGTTAAGACTAAAAGATGTTGTAGTTTCTGCTTCTCCATCTCTTCCGTCGTCGTTGAACAGACCAGAGATACTCAAACCCCGGCACTGGCGGAGCATTCGTCGGTGCGTTTACCTCCCGAATTGTGTTTTCCTTTTACAAAGGACAGTTCTGTAGAAGTCGGCACCCATGAATCAGTCGCCATCGTTAGTTGATGTGAAGTCGCAGTGCGTTATCATTTTCCATGGTCTATTCCTGATTGCTGACTATTTCAGGCAATGCGAACAGGAATATCACATTTGATGCGATCCGAGAAACTTCCTGCGCTCTTGCGCATCCACGATTTATGACTCGAGCTCGGAGCAGCTACCTAGAATTGCTATCATTGTAGAATTACTTGAAGGTTACAGTGACCTAGAATGTATATTCCATCTGGGCGTTGATATTTCCGTGATCATTGGATAATATGGACTGGGACAACCTCGAAGGACGGCAAACGATTTGGACGCCATTTAATCCATACATCCTACAAGACTTACACGCAAGATCCTATGCATTGAACAATTGAGGGAGGGCTTCTGACTTATTTTCACCACTGGAATCGGTAGTAAGTACCCGGCCTTGATCAATATGCGGGAAGAAAGGATCTAGAAACGCGAAATGGAGATCACAGCCGTTTGTATGGCTCTAAAGGTATATATTGCTGCTGCCAGGAGACTCAAACTTACTGACTTGCACCCATCCTAACGATGCACGTTGTCAATGGTGTTGCCGAGAAAGTGCTGGAAACTACCTCCATTCAAGTTCTAGATTCCAAAATGTCCAGCTCTGTCCGTGTTCGGATATATCGAAAATCTGACTTGGAAGCCGTACGGAGACTCTTCAGAACTTGTATGATGACAGGCGGTGAGTGATTATAAATGCCCGAACTTCCCTTCATTGAAGTGTGGTAACAGCTCCTGGCACTGATTTGTTCTCATTCTTTCAGAAGGTACTCCAGCTCGAGCACACCTCGCAATCACCGTACGATCCCCCTCTTTCCTCTGCGCCTTTGCACTGCTCGTCATTTCAGTGGCAGTTGAGGTCGCAACATTTACCACTTTTCAATCAGTGTCCTATGTATTCCGAGATAAAGGCGCTGTGATATGGGCTGCAGCAATAACCCTCTTGGCTCTGCTATACATCTGCTATTCGATATACAGTGCTATCGGATTCTATATCCAGTTTTGCTTGACGTGCCTTCGAACTGACTTGAAGGACATCGAAAGTCATTACACTCTTCGCCCAGTCAGAAGTGCTTCAAAGAGTCTTGGGGATTCAGAAGACCCCGAGCTTGAGCCAATAGGTATAAAAGCCTTCTGGGTCGCAGAAATCGTGTCCCCGGCTACAAACAAAGCAGAAATTGTTGGCTGTCTCAGTCTTGGTGAGTGATACGACCATCCCAGTCATCGGCACCAGCAGTAATATGTCTATATCTTCATACTATAGCTGATCCCCCGGTTACTTTCATCTCTGAGCCTGGTCTTGCTGAGCTTTGTCGCATGGTGGTATCGCACCAGCACCGCAGACGAGGTATCGCTGCTGCCCTCATTCAAGCTTGTGAGGCGCATGCCATCGCGAATGATCACAGGTTGTCTGCGATAGTCTTGCGAACGACATTTTACCAGCCTCATGCTAGGCAGTTATACGCAAAACTTGGATACAGAGTTGTAATGGAAAAGAATCTACGATTTGGAAACGCTACTGTTCCTGTTTTCCTTTACAGAAAGGATCTGTCAACCTCGAGATAGCTTTTTGATTGTCATAGGTAGAGTATTTGGTAGACTTGTGAATGTTTAAATGAATTGTCAGCTCAGTAATTAGATGATCATGGATGTAAATAACTATGGCGGATCTAACTTTCCTCTCAGATTGGGATTGCACAAACATCGGAAGAAAAGATGGGAGGGTACTACAGCTACCGAAGGAAAGAAACAATGATTAATGATAATACAGTTGCGTTAGATTGATCTACTACGGACTACAGGGTACGGTGAAAAAAAGTAAATAATGAATGTCATCATGCGTGAAGAAATATGCATTCACGGAAGTTATGGAAAAGTGGAGAACAGATGAAACTAGGTGAATTATCGCGTTAGAACATACCACATAACTGGACGTTCAATAAATTAACGTCTCGTAACCCTCTTTCTTTCTCTGCCTCCTTGTCCGTCTTCCTCAACGTCCATTGCTTCAGGAGCTAACCCAAGGTTCACGTTTAGACCCAAATTGTGAGTATTGCTTCTAGTACTCCTGGTCCGCCTTCTAGATCCTACGCCATGGTGACCAAGCCCAAGTGAAGGCGTGCTACTTGCAGGAGATGTTGAACTCCCAACAGAGGTAGGCGACGGGGACGTCGAGGATGAATCGAGCATCATCATCACTGCATGTCGCCGTTTCGCCCCGGCAGAGACAGCCGGGACGTGGTCAGGGAAAGGGGAGAGCGTCGATAGCAATGGTGGAGATGCAGAGGTCACAGACGAAAATGTTGTACGGTCGTCGGAAGCAAAGTTGAGCGTTGTCGGATTGAGAGGAAAGGAGCGATCTACAGACGGTACCAGTGGACTGGATAGTAGAGAAGAATCAGTCTTAGCAGCCTGTGTACGAGATGACTTGTTATGATTCCGTTGTGCTTGACGAGTCGTGGGCGGTGGAGAAGGAGAATGTGACTGCATGGGCAAGCCAGGAGCGTGATTAGTTGTAGGCGGCTAAATAGAAAAAAAAAATTAGCGGATACAAAGCTACAGTAATTTGTTAGACTTACCTGTTCCTTGGTCGATTTGGCATGAACAGGAGGTTTAGATACTGGTATCGACTTGGATGAAGAGTTCGTTGCTGCTGCTGGGCCAGCAGCATTTGCAGTTGACGTGGTGACTCGTTCCCGTTCCCGTTCTCTCTCCTCTTCTTCATCTTCTTCTTCCTCTCGGGATTTGATCGCTTCTATGCGAGCTTCTATCCAATCCATGACCTTTCCTATAGTCATGCCTTTGCCCTGTACGGACGATGCGGCATCGGATGAACCAGAGTCATGGCTCTGCGAATGCTCGATACCCTCGGCGGAAACGCCTTGCTGAATCATCAGTAGAAGGTCGTTGCACGCGCTAGCATACCCTGCATTGTAAGCTCTCTTCGAAGCATTGCGAGAGGATCTATACAGTGTGGTTATACTCAGGGCTGCAGCTACAAATCAGAAAAGAAAGCAGTCAGATTGGATAGATTGGTAGATGAAAGAAAGGCGATTGCCTTTAAAATTGTTGAGTAAATCTTTCTCAGCATTCTGGTAGGGACTAGGAAGTGAACTAGCGAGCGTGTTAAGATTGAGAGAGGAGTCCATTGGCACTGTCAATGAAAATGAGTCGTGGGTTGTAGTATTGAGAGAACCAGAAAGAAGCCGCAAGAAACCCAGTGGTCCCGGTCAGGGCCGCCAAATCCCGTGAGAAAAGAATCATGTGGCTTGACGACGCGACCGACGTGTCGGTTAAGCGCGCACTCAGGTCCAAGGCCCCCTTCGAAGAAAGAGAACAAGGTTCAGCACCTTGCTCGCTCGGGCGTCATCTGGGTACCATCAGCAAAGAATGTTGTCTGAGTGCAGTTGAAATTCGTCACTCTTGGAAGTTCTATCATATATACATAAATGCCCAAGAAAAGAGGGCAGAATGGAATTTCAAAAACCGCCAGTTACCCCTTCGATGGCACGATCTGGCAACACTTCTACATCCTTATAAATTCTCAAACTCAAGTCATTCATACGCTTACAGTATTACTCCCGAATTTTGTCCTCTTTCGGATTGAGAAAACATCATCTATACTGATCTTTCTGGTTGCAAGTACCTTAGATAATCATAATCATTTTCAATGCAAGTACTGGAAAAATATTGTCGTTATTAATTTTACTTTAGTCGACACTGACAGTCACAACTGCCCCAGACCGCACTCTAAGTCTCATTCTGTCTTGGGGGCGAAAGGATAATCTGTGTATCCCTCTGGAGTATTTCCGTCAGGGACATAAAAGGTGTTCCGGTCGTAAGGATTGAGAGGAATATTATGTTCTAAACGATACGGAAGATCAGGCTAGACAGGGATTAACAATGAGTAATCCTCCATGAAGACAGAGACGAAGAATTAAAGACGACCAACTCACATTCGCGATGAATGGTCTGCCAAAAGCTACGATGTCGCCTTTCTCATCCGCTGATTGAATGGCGTTTTCCCGAGTGGCACCTCCGGCACTAATTAACCATCTTGCATTACCTTCCTGCGTCCAAACTTCGCGAATGAAATCGTTGTTTTCCCATTCAGGCAGGTCAGTCCGGAATTCGAAACCGTCTACACGAGGTTCAACAACGTGGATATAAGAAAGGGTGGAATGGGCCTTCTTTAGTTCCTCAACGAAGTATCGGAACGTCGGTTTTGGGTCCTTCATTCGCATTCCTTTGAAAAAAAGAATTTCAATGTCAACGAAGGTCAAACTCAAAACTAACAGGGACTAACCTTGGAACGTGCTCCAGGGACTGATCCTTATCGCAGCCCTTTCTGGCCCAACGGCCTTGACTATGGCATCCATCACCTCTAGTCCGAACCTTGCTCGATTTTCTATACTCCCTCCATATTCATCTGTCCTGTCGTTACTCACATCCTGTAGAAACTGGTCAACCAGATATCCATTGGCGCCATGGACTTCCACTCCATCAAATCCTGCGCGTTCAACAGCGTTCTTAGCCCCCGCTGCGAACCACTCGACGTATTCTCTAATTTCGGATATAGTGAGGGGCCTTGGTTTGTGGGGATCTTCAGGGGTCATAGCAATGTTTGACGCAGAGACATGGTCATAAGGGAAGTCGGGCTCTATGCCAGGCTTTCCGGGAACAGAGGGACGTCCTATTGCCCAGAGTTGGAGATAAATATAGGAGCCCTTGGCATGAACAGCGTCTGCGACCTGGCGGAAAATTAGTTCGTATAAACTCATTCAAATTTTCACCAGGGGATACTAACTTCCTTCCACTTGGAAATCTGTTCACCATTCCAGATACCAGGAACATGCGCGTAACCTCCAGCCTGATGTGAAATCAACGTTGCCTCAGAAATCAGCAACGTCCCAGGGATACTCCCTCTTTGGACGTAGTGTTCAGTGACAATCGGGTTCGGAACGTGAGCAGCGTTGACGCGCATACGCGTAAGGGGTGCCAGCGCCACGCGATGCTTGAGGGACATGTTCCCAACTTGCGCGGGCTTGAAGAGCACCGACGGAGAGGGGTGAGTTTGATCAGAGGTAGGAGTAGTGACCATTATTGTGCGTGTTCTGAGGGTTAATATTCGAATAAGGACTGAGTGTTTGGCGAGCCCGCTTAAATACTTTTCCCAAGGCTCTTCCGTCGTCTGACCAACCATTGTTTCTATCTTTCTATCTATGGTGTAATCTGGATGACAGCATTCCTTTTTTCTCATATGAGGCAATAAAATATTAGCAATCGCTACAAGGGGTCAGTGAGTCATCCATCGGAAATATACTACGAGTGACTAACCATAGTGAGTCCAGATTTCCTACGAATTCTCTCCTTGTGTATCTTCCCAGCCCTTCAAGCAATATGGCAAGTCCCGCCGCGCTCCTGCTACTGCTCTCATCCCACAAAAGTGACCCTTACCTGCATTTCGTGTGAGTACCCAACTGAGAAACAGTTTTAAAAACGCGTGCAGTTCGACAGAAGAGCACAAACCTATCGGAAACGGCGGTTCAGGAGATATCCATTCGGTACCGATACATCCAACATGTACAGTTCTGGGGTCTATGGATTTGGGCATCGAACCGAGGAGTCGTGGGTTGCAGTTGTGTCGACAACTTTCTCGATAGACATCCGGATGATGCAGTGCCTCTGGTACATACTTGACATCCTTCTCAAATCAGAGCCACATTGACGGTGCGGAACATGCAAGACACTAGGCTTCGCATATCCAGATCATGAAGAAACATCAAGTACAGAGGACCAGTCGACCACAAAGTCCATATATTTTTTGTTTGAAGAAATTGGATGGCCGTGGATGGTGAGTCGTTACCATGCATAAGATCATTATGTAGCGCGCGCTTGGACCATCCTCGACTCGAGTGTCAAACTTACTGATGGGTCAATAATAATTGGAGCTGCTACTCGGCGTCACGAAGCGTAGTAAAATCATGCAGTAAAGTATTAGTAAAATCACTGAAGCCCATTCGCTCACCTACGAGTCAAAGCTCAGAACTGTTTTTTAGGCCGAGCAAAACTGAAATACGTAAGTGTTCAGTGCATGGATCATAGGAGAAACGTGTTGACAATTCTGGTGCGATGCAGAGAGACAGAAGGGGACGTCAACAGTGGTAATCACAAACAGAAGACGGTATGCAATGGTACGGTCAATATCGGCGCCTTGATTGCTGGAACAGTAGCAGGAAAGCTTCCTTTCCGCCCGAGTCGTTAAACCTAACACTAATGATGTAACTTCCTTTAACTCTACTGACTGTAACTATCATAGTGGTCGCCTTGATCATTGGAGCTGTTATCGCCTTGGTGATATCCTGTCGTCGCAGAGCAGGATTTAGACGAAGGTTCCAGCAGTCTACGACAGGCGTTTATAACCCAGCTACACAAAAAGGAAATCCAGGGAATTATTGACCAATTATAACCATGCCCAACTAAATTCAGCACACTTTGAGCGGCAAGCCTGATCAATTTAGCCAGCAACAATCGCACCCCTCAGCTCTACAACCCGGCGGTTTGCCAAATCAGCCTCAACCTGAGCATGTAACTGAGGAGGGATTAATATGAAAAACTGCGCTGGGGTCAGGTCGTCTGAAGGGGCATAACCGTAATCAGTGCTGTACGGTGCTCGTGGAGATGATAGCTTCAGGTGGTAGGAGTCGGACAACCTCATGTATACTCGTTGAATGTTTGTCTGATATTTATGGTTAAATATTCATTATTTCTGAGGTTATACAGTTCTAATTTTAACTTTCCATTTCGTATTTCAGCCCGTGCTTCTCATTGCGAAAGCTCTCTGTTTTCGAGTCCAACTCCTTTAATCTTCGACGGCCGGTCGGTCTTGAGCGAGTCGGTATTGCTGTTATAGAATGAATAATCTGCTGCGGTAGACGTAGTAGTACTTTGAGCATTCAATTGAATGACGAGTGTACGAGAAGCACAATGAAATGCGCGAAAGGGATTGTGCGAGCTGATTAATGATGTAGCACTCGAACCTTCATCGTTCGAATTCTGATTCTGATATCTGTCTATCCTAGAATCAGAGCTAGGTTCGTGATTGAGTCCACGCATTGCGTAGGAGCTCAGACTACCTTCAAGATGTACGTGGAGAGGTTCGGAATCGGAGTTGTAGTCAAGTAAATGGTGGAGGTCATGACTCGGATTGTGTTTATTGGTGTATTCGACGTCCGGATGAATGTCGAGGACAGGGATAGGTGCAGATGCAGGAAGTTGACTGATGGTACGCTCGGTGTCCGGGCGAATGTGAGGAAGAATGGCGGGAGCATAAACAGGTTGGGATTCCTCGACGTTCAAATGGATGCGAAGAACATCGAGGTCAGGTTGACGGATTGAGTGCTCGATGACCGGACGAATATGGTCAGGAGCGGGTGCATAGATAGCAATGCGAATGGGGCTAGCCTTGGCTGAAGAGATAAATGCCAGCATGAAAACCGCAATGCTACCTGCAGAAACGAGTCGTGGAAGAGTAAGCTTATACTGCATTATCGTGTGATATGTGAACGATAGCACAAAAGAACTCCAGGGGACAACTTTTGAGTATTGATTGAGGGGGATGAACGCTTTTGAATGACTCGGGGAGTTGTTGCACATGAATCATCGAATGCAGGATCTAAGACTCTGTACTGCTCTGACATAATTTGTGAGATACATTACCGAAAATTTTGGGAGAGTAGGGCTGTCTAAGGTCCTTCGGAGTCGGAAGTAGATATTGTAGAAGGTAGATATCTGAGCACGGTGTTCGGATTGTCAAGACATATTTTCACTGCCATCTGCCTATGACTGCACTAATAAATTATCGAGGCCAAATGGGCGATAGTCGAATATCGAACGGTAGGATAAATTCGAATGAAAGCACATACTCGTCTGGGTCTTGAAGTAGAGTGAATGGAGAGATTCAGGATGATCATAATGAAACCGCAGCAGCAGCAATGGCCTACTGTATCCGGTAAATACAACCGTGCTCAAGACAATGCGTACGAGATCGACAGTCTCCACTGACGACGGTGGTTCGCTAAGGGAACTTCAATAATTAACACAGACTGTGGATTGAAACTGCGATATATCGGAGTTCGTTCTCCTTCTCTCTAAGAATCATACCACACAACAATTTACAGACACCTGGTCAAAAACATGTTAGCGGGAGTTCAGAGCATCGGGTGGACTACTTGAAAACCTTGAATTTGAGGTTCCCTAACCGACAGGATCGGTGAGGACTTTGAGCCTTGGGAGACTTGGAGAAGAACGGTATGAGAGTTGTACTGTAGTACCGTGTAAGGATGGCATTCGGGCAATCTATCAGATTCATTCTATGAATCTTCTTCTGAGTTTAATGATTTTTCGTACACAGACTCTTCGGTTAAGGATATGAGTGATGCCCCAATCTTGGATCTTTACCAACCTTGACACTTGTACTGGAACCACTTAGAATTTCAAGTACCTCGGCCTTTGAATGTATCTGCCCATGAGGTTGTACAGCCACAGCTTTGCACTGGGAGCTTTTCTTCAAAGTACCATTACTATCTGACCTTTTTTCCATCTCTCAACATGAATTTGAAGACAATCATTAGCTGAACATTAGCTGAACATCTGGGATTGGGATAAACTGAGTTGGGTGAGTGCTTTTCTTATCTTTTCACCGCTGTTAGGCCATTCAGAAAACAATAGGCGACTTACAACTCATTAATTTCTTTTGAAATTCGGATTCACGTATTGGAAGAAGACATTGAATTGGTCGCAATATGAGATAGATACTGTGAATTTCAACTCTTGACTGCGAAGCACAGTATTGCGCCTCCCTTGTGCTGCTGTATTTAAGGAGCTTACCGTTCGACACATCTTGTAGCAATTGGCTTTTAGATGCGGAATACGATAAATGTGGTACACAGACAGAAATGGTGCGATACCAATCACATCAGAATCAGATAAGAGACCGTCGCTCTGTATAGATTTTTTTTTCTACGACGACCAGCTGACTGCTCGTCAAGTGTCAGAGACCTACACTTGAGCAGTATATAAACCCCTTGGCGGTTCTCTGATCTATCGTACTCATATTCCACCAACAACACAAAAAGAATGGCGTCGAAACACTTGATTAACTCGCCTTCTACGCTGGTCATCGAGTCTCTTGAGGCTCTTTGTTTACTCAATTCTGAATTGAGATTGGATAGAGACTCCAGAGTTCTTTTCAGGCCTTTCTCCAGCGGTTCATCTCAGAAAGTGGCTCTTATCTGTGGCGGCGGTTCAGGTCACGAACCGGCTCACGCTGCTTTTGTCGGTAAAGGACTGCTTACAGCCGCTGTGTCCGGAAGTGTTTTTGCTAGTCCTAGTGGAAAACAAGTCAGGCGAGCTGTTGAGTTGGTCCATCCACGTAACTCGAACTTTGGCAGTGCTGAAGGAGCAGGAACGTTGATCATTGTCAAGAATTATACGGGAGACGTACTCAATTTTGGACTAGCCAAAGAAGCTTTAGCTTCATTCCCAGTTTACACCAACGCAGTTCGCTTTCTCACTGTCGCTGACGATGTTTCCGTTCCTCGATCTCGCATCACTCTCGTCGGACGACGGGGGCTGGCTGGAACTGTTCTGTTGTACAAAATTACTGGGGAACTGGCGGCGAGAGGTGCGAATTTGAATGAGGTCGAGAATGTTGGTCTGTATGTGGCAGGCAATTTGGCTACCATCGGCGTCGCCACAGGTCATTCACATGTACCCGGTACCGAACGAGGACAGGACGTTTTGGGAGAAGACGAGATTGAAGTTGGTATGGGAATCCATAATGAGCCTGGGGTGCTACGTCTTCGCGGTTCAAACGGCTCTCCTCCTCCCATATCTGAAATTATGCCTCGTCTCATCACTTTGTTGACTGCATCCCAAGAAGAAGATCCCGAGCGTGGCTGGGTTTCCTTCTTGCCCTCTGCCAATGTAGTGTTAATGGTCAACAACCTCGGTGGTCTATCGCCACTCGAACTTTCCGCTGTGTCTTTGGAAGCTTCGAAAAGTATATCCGAAAAGGGCTTGAACATTAGAAGAGTGTTGTGCGGGACGTACATGACGAGTCTGAATATGCCTGGGTTTTCTTTGACTTTATTGAAACTCCCGAATAGCGAACAAGAGGTAGGCCAAGGACCCAGTCAAGACCAAATTCTCTCCTTATTGGACACTTCAGCCGAAGCACCTGGGTGGGGTTGGGTATCCGGTCGTCCTCCGGTCGCTCTATCTAACCAGATAGTCTCATCATCTTCGTCCGGATCTACTTCTACTTCTTCCAAACCTCCCCTTCCGGACGATAAATACGCGGAAGAAGTTGTCAAAGCTATCACACGCGCCTGCGACGCGCTTATTCATGCAGAACCTGAGCTCACAAGGATGGATACGGTTGCAGGAGATGGAGATTGTGGATTGACTTTGAAAGTGAGCTTCCTTTGCTCTGAACTAGAATCTCAAGCATTTATCTCTCAACCTCACATTTATTCAGGCCGGTGCCCAAGGCGTGCTATCTCTTCTTCAATCCAACGAAATTACTGGTCATGATCTGCCAGCAGCTTTCATTGCTATCGCTGGCGTTGCGGAGGACAAAATGGGCGGAACTAGCGGAGGCTTATATTCGTGAATTCTCGCTTTCGCTCATCATTATGGATCGTTCACTAATATAACATGTTGCTTATAGTATATTCTTCTCGGCACTCGCCCAAGGAATTCGCTCTTCATCAACCACGGAAGTCGACTGGCCTTCAGCATTACATCATGCACTCACAAAACTGTACACCTACACCCGCGCACGACCTCCATCACGTACGCTCGTCGATCCTCTCGATGCTTTCGTGACTAGTCTGCCGACAGAAGAAACCGAGTTCCAGAATTCATTTCAGAAAGCACAGGAAGCTGCTCGGGCGACAAGGGGGATGCAGGCGAAGGCAGGGAGGGCGGTATATGGTGGAGGGGAGGAAGGCGGAGGGGAGATGGATCCTGGCGCATGGGGTGTAGCTGTTTTACTTAATGCGATCAGAGACAAAGGGCGTCAATAAGCGATTCAGACGAACAAGGCCTCTACTTACCGTTTACTTAAGGAAACATTCTCCGCTTTCGAGATCATCCTTTTCCGCCTTCCATCGTTTATAGCAAGTGCCTACTCCATTTTGCACACAATAGTAATATTTTCCTGGACAATTATGTGCACTCATAATGGCTACTGACTGAGATATCCGGCATCTACATTGTATAAGTAATGGTTGAAGGCGACAAAAAAATTTCTGACCTGCCAAGATCAGATTGTAAAACAGTACCGGCATTTGAACAGCGTATCGTTTTCCTGTTGTTCGACTTGGGCTTGGACTTGCGCTGGGGCTGGGGCTTGCGCTGGGGAACATCTGTTGCCTTAGGTTTTGACGATTTTTTATGATATCCAGCTGCTTCTCCTAGGGCGAGGAACAGTGCAATGAAGAGCAACCACTTGGAAGCATACATATATTCCTGGTAAATTTGATCAGGATATACAATATGGAGTCGGTATAGGGCTGACTGGTAATCAGAGAAGTACCAAGAGGTTTCGAGGTTATTGTATATAGGAGTCCAGCTCTAGCAGCACAGGTCGTGGTTTGGCCTCCTCTTATAACAGTCTCCAGATGTCTGTCCGTCGGATACTGTATCGAACACATGCGATCTCGCGCAAGAGTTTGATGTGTACACAGTAAAATATCCACATTAGGGAGGGTGCACTATATATGCCTTAAATTTTACGAAATATGCCTCACACATGGAGAACATATCCATACTTCTATACTCTTCTACTCGGCATTGACTGGTATATATATATACTCTAAGCTTCTGTTACATTGACATTGTGTCCGACATTCAGAAACACCTATCGATGAGGTCTAGGAGAAGGAGAGCGATTAGATCGGTTGTCAGATTCGTGCTGAACAGAGTCTTTTTGGATGTTAAGATGCCCCCAGTCAACCTTTTGCTCGGTTTGCTAAATTGTCTCACTTTTATCGCGTATGCATACCCCTTGAACAGTTCAGAAGATGGTGGTTGCGGGCCGAGACAATGGTGATTTGGGACGTGACGATCCAGGGTGATCCCATAATACTGATGGATGCAACGACTGAGGTCGACCAGGAGGCATCGCGCCAACCCCGACAGATATCAAGCCAAGCAGCGTCAAACAGATGAGTTTATCGAGCGAGAGAGACTGGTGGTATCTGAGGGATACCAGGAGATACAACGCACTGCAATACTCTTTAGACCCCGATTTCACAAAGGAAGCCTAGGACATATGCTGCAACAGGCACCCAAATGTCTGTTCGTATTCGGGTAAAAATGAGGGTTTCCTGAGAGAAAGTGAGGGCCCAATTCGGGTAAAAATAGCTGACGCAGAGGACAAGATACGGAATCAAACTTTGAACCATATACTTACCTCGACAAACTCAGCTTTTACACATGAAGGCACTAATACCACTAAGCAATATAGATTTCTTTATTTGCCATTAGTGATCTCAGATATATCGTCCTTGTTATGACTATTTGTATGAGCTCTCTGAAATTTATTTGCGTTCATCTATCAAAATCTTCCTTCCCTATGACAAACAACATTTTTATTGTCATTGACTCTTCAGACGAACCTAATGCAAAAATACTCAAACAATGGATAGGAACCCATAAAACCATTCCCTCGAACTACAATGCATCATCTACACAAGATCCCTCGAGACCATCTAAATTCTGCTAACTCTTTTGGAGAGGCCTGGGTCAAATTCGGGTAAAAATGGCGATTTTTGACCGATTTTGGGTTTGGGTAGAAGTGACGATTCGAGGGAACAGACATTTGGGTGGGCTGCCGGGGGTCCTGCTGCAACGCGGTGCTAGACACCCTGCAAACACCGCCTCGATAGAAGTGAAAGCTTCGTTTAGATTTCCTATTCTCTTTCACTTCGGCGGCGAGAGATTGATTGTAAAGATGAATGCAAAGGGAGAGGGAGACACAAAAGCATTATACAAAGAGCTCATTCTGAGGTCGATTGGCGAGATTGATATCATCTGAACAATATATGGAGTATAGCCTAGTACAATCAGATGGGATGGATAGTGCAAACTCCCATACCGGTTGAAGTGAGCATCAGGCCTACTCAAGATTATAACATACCGAGTATTTTGAGAACTAAGACTGCACTTTTATTTCAATAATCGTACAAGCTCGTACAAGCTTTTATTGCGTCAGTCTACCTAGGGGAGACTACAAAAATTAATGAGAGAGTTTTTCGAGTGGTACCGGATATTTGCAAAAAGGCTAAATTGACTTCTCAACTATTTGAGTGAAATTTTCAATTGTATGTGTGATGAGTACCTAAATAAGGAAATTGAGATTTGGAAATCCGTACTGCCGCTGCTCGGCTGGCACTCTGTTGCTTTGCTGGCAGCTATCGGCCAAGCTGTGCCGATGGTGACCCGTGTTTTTGCCACCCTTCCCTGGTCAGAATTTGCGAGGCGGCAAAGGTACAGCTCTCGAAAAGACATTCACTCCCAGCCATGAAAAGTTGATAGAAGTATGCTTGATATACTACAACAGCTAAGTATCAGATCGGGGAACTATCGAGGAATATTCAAGGTCACCTCGCTCAAGAAATTTTGCAACTCTTCTGGCAGGACTGTTCTGTCCTTCCCGATATTATGGCAATGGGGCGTTGTGTTTATCATTTGAGTTGCCGAATTCTGTCACCCTCCTGACCTTATGTTATTCCGGTCAAGATTAATTGGCACTGGCTTATGACCCGCAATGTCAATCACGAAAGACAAGAAATAAATCGAGTTATTTACCGAGCGCTGACCACCAACGATGGCATTCAAATGATACTGACAAAGACCGACAATTCCCTACGACCAATTTATGTACATGAACCCCTCATTCAGGGGCCCAGGCCCAAATCACTCGACGCTCAGGTACCTTTCCGGTCTCATTTCATTTTCATTTCTTTCAACGACTGTCATTATTTTCTTAATAGGACGTATATTTTGCCTATCAAGAGGTCTTTCCTGTACTGACCTTTATCAGGAGCGAGAACCTGCCCACAATTGACGCGAGGGTGGACCGATCCAGCTATATGGTAAACAGGTTTGACAGGCGATAACGAACATACTACTATGTGGCAGCGGCAGACAATACCAAGATCGCGTGAACCGCCGCCCATGGAGAATGCTCTGCGGCTTAGGGGAGCATTTCAAGCGAACCTGGATATTCCATTTTTCTTCTCAACCTCCACTTTCCCCCATTCTCTACACCCAGTCGGTCAAGATATGTTCGCAATAAGTGGGCTGAACTTCAAGGTCCGCTATGTCCAGTTGATCGCCGTATCCGTATCTTTGTATTACACTTATGTGGTTTTCAACCACTCGAATCAATTTGTCTTCTCGGAATTGGACTGGACGGACCCGCCTACCTTGCAATCTCCTTCACAATCTCCTCCATCACGCACCTCGAACGACTTGTCGTTCTCCGCCAAAGTTGGCACAGTTCGAGAAACCTCGTCTCTTGCTCATCGGGAACATTCGCGCACCCTAGGAGCAGGCGGTCTCTTTGTCGTATCGCTCAAACGTGTCGAAGCCCGGCGCAGGCAGATGGATACACTAGCTAGGGCACTAAATTTGGATTTTACATACTTGGATGCAACAGACGCTAAATCATCTGGTCTCTACGGTCTGAATAGGATCGAGCGAATACTTGACCGTGTAAGGTGGCAGCGGAATCGCTTAGACGAAGACGATTTGGAAGACGGCTCCATGGAAGCTGGCAATCATCCGAAGCCTGCGGATAATAATCCTAACTTGATCCTGGACGCCTTTCCGTTCCAATGGTCGAAAGACGCTTTGGACAATGTCGCTGATCCTCTGGCGAACGAGCTGGGTATATCTGGGACTGATTATTGGACGTTGGAATTGGAGCGCTCGTATTCGGGGGAAGATTTGGATGAGGCAGAGGCTTGGGAAGCGCGGCATCCGATGCCTCCTCTTTGGCAGGACGAAACATGGAGGAAATCGCGGGAAGCCTTAGTGAATCCGGCTTTTGTTAGAAACAATATGGAAAAGAGTCAACATCTGACTCTCGCTGCTATCGCTTGTACTGATTCGCACATGCGTGTCATTAGAGAGATCATCCGGAGAAGTGAGTCGACTCTCCCAGTTATAAGATCAGATTCTAAACTGAAAGCCATTGTTTCCCAGAGCTTGACTCTGCGATAGTCTTGGAAGATGATATCGATATCGAGTTTTCCATCGACCGAATTCTACAACACGAAAGGACTTTCCTTCCCCCAACATGGGACATTCTCTATCTTGGACACTGTTGGTCAGCCACCGAAACTGTCCAACCTCTCATTGACCCAAAAGCGACCTACCTACGCCAGACCCGGCACACTTTATGTTCCCATGCCTACGCTGTCTCCCTGAGAGGCGCATACAAAATTGCTCGATTCCTTCGTTCACCAGATTTCGCTTATTCCCGGCCAATAGACCATCTTTTCAAGGATTTGATACAGATGCATTATCTGGAGAGTTATACGTTCGTTCCTGCGTTAGTTGTACAATCGAAGGAGGAAGAGAGCCAAATTAGGCCAGGACAGACGAATAGCGCGTGGAAGGATATGAGTGGTGAATGGCTTGTAGATTCGACGAGGGAGAGGATAGCGATGGTAAGGAATGCGACAGGTGGATGAGGTGAAGGTATATATATTATAATAACAAAACTCTAATATCTGCTTCATTTAATTAATGTATACTTCTTTCCCGCTCTTTCTTATAGTATCCTACGCAGTCTACTCAATTCAGTTTAGGGTACTTATTAACGCATCTGATAGTGAGAATACTTACTATCTGTCTACGGCAATTCAATCTGTATCTGGCGACTCCGTAGGCCTCATCACAAATTCGATAAACTCCACGGGTCTTCATACCTAGAGATTGCAGTGAATTATTCAGTGGTGTTCGACATGAATCCAAATGATTCTCCAAAGCTCACATCTTCCGAGTGGTAAGAGTCAAAAAGTCTTGGTTTCGGTAATAAAAAAAAACAAACATACAATGTGGGACTTTGAATGTCTCATATTCAGTGTTCAGCATTCGGTTGATTGTTCGTGACTCCTACACCATCTGCTCAACTAATCTTACCCATAATGTCCTTCTAGCAAGGCGTAGATATTCGACCAATATCTGACACGTCTTAAATGTCAAATTTTTAGTCCTGGTTATACAGTGTATGCAGCTATAGGCGTCTTCAATTGTAAATAGCCACAAAGATAGAATTTCTAGACTAGACAGTTAGAAGTTCATCTGATTGCAGAAGTTTATATTCCGTACTTACTCATCTCTGGCATGGAGTCCCTAGGGTACGAGTCAAGTTGAGGCAAAGACCCCTGTGCGTCTACTTTGCGAGCAATGAAAGGAAGATCGTATACGAACATACAGCAGGGACCATGACTCCCCAGTCCACGAAGCAGATATTTGAAACTATTTGATGTCAGCAGAAATCATGAAACAGTCGCACTGTTCATTCGACGATGATCTACACGACAAACGATAAAGACCTGAGGAAAACCACAATTGAATAAGCTCCGAAATATAGGATAGAGAGCAACAAAGGCAGAGAGATGAGAAATCAAACTGTGTTATGTTCGGCTGTTGAAGTTGCATGAGTAGTCTGAAAGGAGAGATTGTGATTCTGTGTGAGGAAATTTGAGTGAGAGTTCGCATAAACGAACGCCGCAGCCTATAGGCGCCAATTTCCAAGAGCTTCTTGACAGTTCGCCACCATTCTTCGGCTTTCTCGGTCATGAATTCTTGTTCGTTCTCGTCCATGTCGAGATTCATGTAGGTCCTAGTTGTCACAAATCAGTAGAGAACTCTGGGAGAACTCACAGTTTTACCTAGTAGTTCCCTGGATCAACCGTTCAAATCCAATCAAGTTAATTGGGAGGGTATCGAGAGCCTTAGGATCCGTCGCAATGCTGGTGTGTAAAGTATCTATTTTACTTAGCTGAATGGTGAACAAGAAGTAAAGAACACTTGGTGGTAGACAGGAAAGACAATGTCAAGATCGCGTGAACCGGCGCTTTGAAAAATGCGCTTAAGGTGTTTCACGCGAACCCTGCGTGAAACCCTGAAATTTGCATCTTTCTTCCAAACTTCCACTTTCTCATTCACTATATTATACTCGCGGGTGTCTTTCAGCGGTTGTATTCCGTCTCTAAACCCACTCGGCCGAGCCATGCTCTCAATAGGCGGGTTGAAGGCCCGCCATGTCCAGTTGATCGCCATATCCATATTTGTGCTCTACATGTATTACACCTTTGTGGCTTTTAACAACTCCAGCCAATTTGAACTCTCAGAATCGGACTGGATAGACTCTCCCTCTCCGAAATCTCCTCCACAAACTCCTTCATCCCCAACTTCAAACAACTTGTCGTTCTCAGCCCAAGTTGGCACAATTCGGGAATCCTCGCCTTTTGCTCATAAGAAGCATTCGCGCACCCTAGGAACAGGCGGTCTATTTGTCGTATCGCTCAAACGTGTCGAAGCCCGGCGCAAGCAGATGGATACACTAGCTAGGGCACTAAATTTGGATTTTACATACTTGGATGCAACAGACGCTAAATCATCTGGTCTCTACGGTCTGAATAGGATCGAGCGAATACTTGACCGTGTAAGGTGGCAGCGGAATCGCTTAGACGAAGACGATTTGGAAGACGGCTCCATGGAAGCTGGCAATCATCCGAAGCCTGCGGATAATAATCCTAACTTGATCCTGGACGCCTTTCCGTTCCAATGGTCGAAAGACGCTTTGGACAATGTCGCTGATCCTCTGGCGAACGAGCTGGGTATATCTGGGACTGATTATTGGACGTTGGAATTGGAGCGCTCGTATTCGGGGGAAGATTTGGATGAGGCAGAGGCTTGGGAGACACGGCATCCGATGCCCTCTCATTGGCAAGATGAAACATGGAGGAAATCGCGGGAAGCCTTAGTGAATCCGGCTTTTGTTAGAAACAATATGGAAAAGAGTCAACATCTGACTCCCGCTGATATCGCTTGTGCTGATTCGCATATGCGTGCTATCCGCGAAATTACTCGGAGAAGTTAGTCGATTTCGGTTGTCTCTTGTTCTGATATCAAGCTCAATTGGTGACTTATTTCAGAACTTGACTCTGCGATAATCTTTGAAGATGATGTCGATATCGAGTTTTCCATCGACCGAATTCTACAACACGAGTGGCCTTTGCTTCCTCCAACATGGGATATTCTCTATCTTGGACACTGTTGGTCAGCCACCGAAACTGTCCAACCTCTCGTTGACCCAAAAGCGACCTACCTCCGCAAGACTAGACATACCTTATGTCTTCACGCCTACGCTGTCTCCCTGAGAGGCGCACACAAAATTGCTCGATTCCTCCGTTCACCCGATTTCGCTTATTCCCGGCCAATAGACCATCTTATCAAGGATCTGGTGCAGATGCATTATTTGGAGAGTTATACGTTCGTTCCGGCATTGGTTGTACAAACGAAGGAGGAAGAGAGTCAGATTAGAGCAGGGCAGATGAATAGCGCGTGGAAGGATATGAGTGGTGAGTGGCTTGTGGATTCGACGAGGGAGAGGATATCGATGGTAAGGAATATGACAGGTGGATGAGGGTGAAGGTATATATATATGTTATTATTTAAATGTAGTGGATTCCTACTAGGCTTCATGACTCTATCTCCATGACCGTATTATATTGTAAAACTAGCTGGTCAAGCTTTGCACAGAGGCTCATCTATAGACATGATATTTAACGTTCGATGATCGTCTTTATTTGTCTTCATTTCTTGTGACTAACCACCACGACAACTAAACTTCGCCACAGTCTACACATAGCATTACTGTGTTTCCTTTAGTATATAACAAGATAGCTTCCCTATTATGAAAATTACTATGCACACCCTTACCATTACGCTGATCATGCTATCAACCCGACTTGACTTGACTAGATTCTACACCTCCAATACGCGCCCAGAACATGACTTCCTTGAGTCTCACAATCTCTCGCCAAGCATGTTCTTCCCATGTTGAGTCACCGACGTTGGTATAAGGAAGAACGACCCGTTTTTCAAACTCGAGAGAACTCGGCGCGTTTGGTTTCGTAACTTCGGTGAATGCATTGACTGACTCGATTTTGTCCCGGGTCGTCTCTGCCCGTTCATCTTCAACACTTTCCACATCTGGCTTAGTGGTGCTTGTACTTGTATTGCCTGTCTCCTCTTCCAACTTCATATTCTCCTCTTGATTTTCTCTTTTTTCTTCGAGACCTGCACGCGGAGACAGCTTCTCTCCCACTATCATTTCGTTCTTCTCTGACTCTGCCAATACATCTGTCCCTTCAGTGACTCCCTCCTCATTCTTCTCAATCTTCTCATCTACATCATTTTCCTCACCTTTCTCCTTGATTATCTCGTCCGTACGAGCAACACTTCCCACAGACGGTCCTGGCGATTCGGAAGGTACCTTCGTCGACATCGGTCTCGGTCCACGAGTAGCCGCACGTCTCGGTAGCGGTGGAGGAACACCAACCGTCTTATTACTAGGAGTTCCTGGTCTAGAGTTGATAAGGCCTGATGCATTTGAAGGTGTGCTAGACCTAGAGGGTGGTTTGTTAGAGGGCGTCTCAGGCCTCGAGTTTGTGTTCAATCCGCTAATCACAGGTGTGGAAGGGCGCGATTCCGGTAGAGGGATTTTGACTGGCTCTTGAGCCGCAGTGGGAGTAGGCGAATGAATAGGGGAATCGTGTGGAGATGTGGAGAATACGACCTCTGTGTGGGTGTGGTTTTCCTTATCCTCTTCAGGTAGGATAGCGTTTACGTCGGAAATATGAGCGGTGGGTTCAGTCTCGGATCGAGTAGTAGTTTCAGCAACAGATTTTAGGGCGGTAGACGTGGACAATGGCCGACTGCGACCTTCACTCCTTTTAGGCAACGGAGGAGGTGCAGACGTTGCTATTATCGAAGCTCCGACGGTAGCCAAACTTGTTCCTGTACCAATTTCAGATGTCGGGTTTTGATGATCTGAAGTTCCGCTTGGATGAACAGGCGGTGGGGCAGGCGGCAGCACAGGAAGTTTCTTCTCCTTCTCTTCTGCACTCGGTGTACTGGGCGTTCCCGGTCTACTACCTGACTGGCTCCCACTACCCCAGGAAGCAGCTCTTTCGCTCAAAGACTCTAACGTGCCCCATAGACCACGTTTGCGTGGTGGGATGGGTGGAACAGGCCCCGGAGCGAAAGTTTGAGTGTGGGGGTGTTGGGATGGGTGCGTAGGCGGTGGATCCGGCATATTCGAAGAGGGTTCCGCATTGGAGTAGGATATTGACGACAGGGGTAAAGTTATACCCGGCATAGTGTTGGACACGGGAACTTCCTCCTCCCAAACCTTCTCAACGACTCCACTTCTCACGAACGCCCATATCTCACATGTAGCTCGGAGACGAGTGAGGCACCACGTCGAAGTGCAAAGAGGGTATATTGTCCCTGTGTTCGGGCTGGTACCCGTGCTATTCACTGGGCCTGTGTTACCGTTCGAGCTTGTACCGGTAGTATTGATCGTTGTCGACTGGACCGAGGACGATTGCGAAGAAAATGGAGAGAAAGAAGGTTGAAAGGACGAAGATGGTTTTGAGACTTTGGTTGGAGAACCAAATGGAGACTGTGACACCGTCCCGGAACGTCCTCGACGCGTCGGAACCGATTGAGAGACAGGCGGATGTGCAGGAGGGGGAAGAGGAGCATATGAAGCCGGGGCTGCCGTTGAATTTATGGAAGACGTTGTGTTCGTACTAGTAACAGTTGTCGACGCCGAGGACGTTGTTGTAGACATTATACGGAAGATATAAACCTGTTCTGGCATCATCTGTTCTTGTGTAATTTCAGCGGACGAATTCACGCCTAGTATCGCCTTCGCCTTGGATGGTAGCGGTGGTGAAGGCGGCGGTGTGATTCCCTGACTAGTCTGACTGGCATTCAAAGAGGCTGTTGAGCTTTTCCTGAATAACGACATCGATGTTGGCCACGGTCCGGTCGGGTGGTTAACCGGTTGTGATTGCGACGATGTCGAAGCAGGATCCAGGCCAGGAAAGATATTCGTCCCGCAAAGAGCACACGAAACCGTGTTGTGGTTTGTACCGGTATTTCCTGATCCTCCCGAACCGACAGTGATGCTCAGATTATTGAGATTGAATCCGGTGCTCCCTTGTCGTTGTTGTCGTTGGGCTAATTGATGCAGGAATTCCGCAGACGACATCGATTCGACTGCCAAACAGCCGTTATGTATTGCCGCGAGTACGGAACGACGCGAAAGCCAGTTGAGTGAAGGTGCGAGATCTAGGCGTAGAGTTGGGTCACTATAAATGGATTAAACAATCATTAGTACTGCTCGTTGTCGTACGAATGAAAGAGACGGTTAGCTCGTATGATTACCTATCTTCTGTAGCAATTCTCGTCAAAAAAGGTAAACCTAGTAGTATGCTCATAGCCGGGGCCGCCTGTCCATGCTGTCCATAGAGTCCTCGTAAATGACCGACGAATCCCAGAAACTCCTGATACGGAACGTGCGAGGACATCAATTTTCTTTCTTTGACCAGATCTCCAGTTCTTGGAACCCATTTTCCTTTGTCGAGTTTGCGCATTTCCTGCTGTATAGAAACTAGCTTTTCCTCTGTCTCTCTGACTCGGCGTTCACTCTCCTCTGCTCTCTTCTCGCTCAAGAACCTTTCATATCTCGCCTCAGCAACCATACCGTTCGCTCCTTCGAATAAATCTTTACTCAATTCTTCTAATTCCGTTTCGATATTTCTCTTTGCTGACTCCGCAGAAGAACGCTGTGCCGCCTCTTGTGTAGCCCTCTCCATTAACCGCGTGAGTTCTTCGACGACGTTACTCCGTTCGACCAATAATCCGGTGTTCAACGCAGAAAGATGTTGAGTCCTCTCTAATTCGAGTTGAGAGATTTTGAGAGTGGATTGGCGAAGGCTGGATTGTGTTACGTGCAAATCATCTTCCAAGTCAGAAACACGGTCGTAGGATTGGACAAGTTTCGAATTTAACTGGGTTACTTGGGTAAATAGATCTTGTATTTGTCCTCGGAGAGTCGAAATTAGTTCAGTTTGTGGGTCGTCGGCTGAAGGTGTCCTGCGGTGTATTGCAGTGACTGATGACTGTGACATTGGTGTAGTAGCGGTTATTGTCGGGTATTCGTCGTCGTCTGGCTCTAAATGTGCGTTCTCGATAGAAGTGGCTATACCGGCCATAGACTGGGGCATAAGCTAATCGCCAACCAGTGCGAGGTAACGTATGTAAAAATGAAAGTTGGTGAAAGAGACGCGCTGGCAAAATCTCATTCACACGCCAATTTAACAACATGCTTTTGAGAAAGAGTTGAATTATTCCCAAATTTTTGCCGCCCATTCTATCCACCATTACTTACAGCTCCTACTTCTCAACTTGTAGTAACAAGTTTATGCATTCAGATAATTTAATCATACTCCTCAATCACCCCCTCGTCAGACTCACGAACTATCGCTATCCTCTCCTTCGTCGAATCTACAAGCCACTCCCCACTCATGTCCTTCCATGCACTATTCATCTGCCCTACCTTAATCTGACTTTCTTCCTCCTTTGTCTGTACAACCAACGCCGGAACGAACGTATAACTTTCCAAATAATGCATCTGCACTAGGTCTTTGATAAGGTGGTCTACTGGCCGCGAATAAGCGTAATCGGGTGAACGAAGGAATCGGGCGAGTTTGTATGCGCCTCGTAGGGAGATGGCGTGGGCGTGAAGACAGAGAGCATGTTGGGTACGACGTAGATATGTTGCTTTGGGGTCGAGGAAAGGCTGGAAAGGTTCGGTTGATGACCAGCAGTGCCCGAGGTAAACGATGTCCCAGGTTGGAGGGAGGAAAGGCCATTCGTGTTGTAATATTCGCTCGATTGAGAATTCAATGTCAATATCGTCTTCGAAAATTATCGCAGAGTCAAGTTCTAACAGAAATTTACTCAGCCCGATCTGAAAGAGAAGCTAAATTTTCACTTACTCCTCCGTATAATTTCTCTGATAGCCCGTATATGTGAGTCGGCACAGGCTACACCACCTGGAGTTAGATGTTGGCTCGTTTCCAGTGTATTTCTAACAAAAGCGAGATTCACCCAAGCTTCCCGCGAGTTCCTCCATGTTTCATCCTGCCAATGAGAGGGCATCAAATGCTGAGCTTCCCAAGCCTGTGCCTCATCCAAACCTTCACCAGACTGGGAACGATCCAATTCCAATGTCCAGTAGTCACTTCCGGAAATTCCCAACTCGTTCGCCAGGGGATCAGCCAGATTGTCCAAAACATCTTTCGACCACTTGAAAGGGAACGCGTCGAGTATATAATTGGGATTGCTTTCGGAAGGACTCGGGTGATTGCTAGCAACCACTGAACCGTCTTCCAAGTCTTCTTCATCTAAGCGATTACGCTGCCACCGTACGCGGTCTATAATTCGCTCAACTCTTTGTAGACCATAAACACCAGACGATTGAGCGTCTGTCGCGTTGATATATGTGAAATCCAAATCGAGTGCCTCTGCGAGTAAATCCATCTGCTTGCGCCTGGACTCGACGCGATCGAGTGAAATAACAAAGAGCCCGCCTGTTCCTAGGGTACGCGAATGCTCCTTGCGAGCAGAACGTGACTTTTCTCGAGCAATGCTGACGCGGTCAAAGAATGCGAGGTTGTCGATGTCATCTGGGCTCTGAGAAGGAAGTTGTGAAGATGGCGAGTCGCTACTGTCGAAATTTGAGCTGTAGTATCGGTTCGGGAACGGCGATTCTATTCTTTCGGATTCCGAGCTGTAGAATTGATTCGAAGCCGGGAAGTCGTCTAACCTATCGGATTCCGAGATATTGAATCGATTTGAGTGGTTGAAAGATCGGTAGATGTAATACAGGACGAAGAGTATCGCGATGAGCCGGATATGGCGTGGCTTGAACCGGCCCAATACGACCATGAGTCGGTGAGCAGACGGAGAACAACCGCACGAGGTGCAGAAAAAAAAAAGAGAGAAGGTAAATTCTGTGAAGAAAAAGAACGAGCCACTCGTTCCGAAGGTTAAACCCCCTAAACAACTCCGGTCTCACAGATGGCGAGACCTAACGTGTACACTGTAAGGTCCTTGTATTGAGGAGGTGCACTGTATAACCGTTTCAATAGCCTGGGTTAGTATGTAAAATGAAGACGAAGGTGCGGTCGTCTATAAGATAATGCAGAGTTAATACCACGAATGTTTTCGTCAATAGTTTTCCTCCGCATTGAGTCGATGATGGTAAGTACCAGGAAAAGAGAGGACTGACGAGGGGAAATCAAGCTCATAATCAAATATTCACCGAAGCTGGGTACAGAAGAGGCAGCACATCCTTGAAAGATCCTACAGAAGTTCTCCTACCTCCAAAATCCATTTTGCATTGGAGATTGATTTTTTGTTGCAGTGGGCTAACAGTTTTTACCGACAATAACAGTTTCCCACGTCTCAACAAGTATATAAATATGACTAACGTTCATCCATACTTATTTGTCTATCAAGTTCAAGGCTGAGGCCATTCGCTAAGCACCTCTCGGCTCCCCGTCAACTCAAAACTTGTCGCTGCCACCCCTTTCCCATTAACGTCAGTATCAACCCATATCTTATACGTACCAGGATATAGGGCGCTATCTCCATTCTCTTCCACTCTCGCTATACTTCCCAACGTCACGTTTAATTGCGCCGTGGCACTTTGGCCTGCTGCGATACTCTTAACGCGGGTATATCCAACAAGCTGCTTCAGAGGGGCAGGCGTCGGTCCCGCAGTCGTGTTTGAGAACAACAAGGCGGTATAATCTGATGTCACAGACCCAGTGTTCTTGACTGTGAGCTCGAAGGGAGTCCTATCGAGCAATGCGAGATCAATAGGACCACCTCCCGACTTGGCTGCGAACATCAAGCTCTGGATGTTATAACTCCTCTGAGGTGGCTTCGCCCACTCCAACGAAAAATTGGTATAGTGCAACCCGAAACCAAAAGGGAATACCACTTCACCGGTATACCATTTATACGTTCGACCCGGAGAGGTAGAGGAAGGACGCAGAGTCATATCCGTCATGGGAATCTGGTTGACATAGTCTGCTGGGTATTGTGTAACAGGCAACCGCCCAGTAGGGGCTTGTTTTCCTGTTAAAATGTCCACGAGTGCAGTTCCGCCGCTTTGCCCAGGATATCCACCCCAAATCAAAGCGTTAATCTAGTATCCTGATGTTCGGACAAGCAAAAAGAGAGATATGGTTTCGTTGTACTCACGGAATCGTTTGCTCGAATATCACTACTATCAACCTGTCCCCCACCCATCTGTAGAACCACAAATGGCTTTTCTACCGAAGCCAATTCCATGATAAGTTGTAACTGATTTCCTGGCCAACTGATCTCCACTCGATCCATCCCTTCAGCTTCGATTGTATCATCAATCCCTCCAACGAACACAACGAGATCAGCTGAACGAGCAGCAGCTATCGCAGCATCGAACCCGCTCGTATCTGTACCGCTTATTGTTGTCCCACTGGAAAAGGTTACGTTGAAACCTGCGGTATGGAATGCATCGAGAGGACTGATTAGGAAGGGCGCTACACCATTGTAATTCGATTGCATTTGGGTGGTAGCGTTGGCCCAAGGACCGATTAGAGCAACACTAGTAATGGACGGGCTGAGAGGGAGGGTTCCGTCGTTTTTCAAGAGGGTGATGCCTTCGATGGCTGCAGTATATGCCAATGTCTGTGCGGTCAGGGTGTTTACGTTGTCCCAGTTCAGTTGTCGATAAGGTTGAATTTCTGGGGAGTCAAAGTATCCGAGCCTAAAACACAACTTGAGCAACCTCATTATCGTAGTTTTGATCCAGTACGCACCTGACGAGAGACCCGTACCGTCGTACCATGGCTTGCACGATCTCCGACTCCTCAACCAGCCCCTCATCCAACGCAGACTGCAAAGTGCTGGAATACGTCGTCCCACAATCAATATCCGTCCCAGCATGCAACGCCACTGCACTCGCATTCACCAACGTGTCAGTGTAATCATGTGGATCGAAAATATTCCCCACTGCGTCACAGTCAGAGGTAATCCATTGATTTTCACCAAGATCGAAGAAATCCCGGGTGATGTTTTGCATCAAGTACTCCGACGCGCAAGAGGGAATCCCGTTAACTGAATTGTAGCTGCACATGATTGACGCGACTTGTGCGTCTCTAACGCAACTTTGGAAGCTGGGAGAATAAAATTCTGCTAGATCTTGTGTGGAGACGATAGCATCGAATGCCATTCGACTGTTTCCTTCCCAATTTTCCAAATCATATGCAGCGTAATGCTTACAGTCTGCAATTATCTTGAGGTACTTCCGATCGGTACCACTTAACTGTGACCCGAGTCCACCTTGAAGTCCTGTCACTAAATGGTACGCATATCTCCCGATGTGGAAGGGATCTTCCCCGGGAGTTTCCTGTCCTCGGCCCCATCTAGGATCTTTGAACGGATTGATGTTGGGGGTGAAGAATGATAATCCGGCATCACCAAAATTGTTGAAGGCGCGCGCCTCTGTGCTGATGATACTCGCGACATCGTTGACGAGTTGATCATCGAAAGCCGCACTCGTAAGAATGGGAGCAGGGAATGATGTGGCAAAGCTGAAGTTGTTTCCTGGTGGTGCAAAAGTTACTCCAGGACTACTGGCTACACCATGCTGAAAAAAATATATCTTTCAATTACGCCACATTGGAAACATGAGCTATAGACTGACCAGAGCCTCACTCCACCACGCGTAAGGCGGAAGTCCAAGGCGAGGTACTCCAGGTGTGTCATACCCAGTATTGTTGATCATTTCCGCGACAGTAAACTCTGCCACAAGAGCCTTGGCTCGGTCGACAAAGTTTGAAGAGGTATCGCACACCAGGTTCTTCGAAAGGGGACCATGAACACAATCCGGAAACGCTGCTAGCGCTCCAGTGGATGCGAGTAGGATCAGTAGCGGAGATGATCCTTTCCGTGCAGAAAGTGGTTTCATTTCGGTCGTTTATGAAATTAGGATAGTACTGGTCTTTTATACTAACAGTTGGAGTCGAGTATTTATAAGGTGATTTAATCGTACCGAAGAGTCATGAGATGAATGACTGATTTCTCCTTGTGCGGTGATTTGGGAGAGCTGATTGATAGAGTAGCGAAAGATGGAAGGCTGAGATAACATCTGAATGGAAAAACTGTGGATAAGTTATGCAGACAAAAAGAAAACAAAGGATCTCACCACGAGTACATATGTTGGAGGAGGAAGGAGAAAGTCTCTCATAGAGTTCTACTATCACCTGAGCAGCCACAAATATCTCTGAGATGCCGGTCCGCTGTAGTATTCAAGGAGGTCAAATGGGTTGAGAAGGTCAGATGAGTTGAGAAAGTTGAGAAGGAGGAGATGCGTATATATAATATTCGTTATCGGAGAGAAGACGCGAGAACGTGACCGTGATAAAATAGTAGATGTTCTTTTCTGACGAAATCTGTTCAATGGGTCAACCGAGCTTGACCAGGGTTAATAATAACAATGATAATGTGGCATTGGTCTTGGCCCAATTCCAAATCATCTCCCACTCAATTCACGGCTCCGAATATTTCCTTGTCTTCTCGCGATTACCAGATGCCCCAGCAGCCAAAAGCTAGTATAACCTTGATCATGAACTTTTTTAGTCTTTCGGGGAGAACCGTAAAACGACGAAGCTTCCTGTTGACCGCACACTGTCCAATTACAAGCTTTGTGGATCATTGAGAAAAAGAGAACTGACTATGGGCGTCGAAACTCAGGCGATGGTTTCGCCAATAAACAGGGATGGTTCCATCCATATCATAATGTTTCTGCACCTGCAACCCAGACCTCATGCTTTTTCACTAATTCCGCAACTATCTTCTCCTCTATCTCCTTGCTGTGGTCATGAGGATCGATTCGAAGCCAGGATTCCGCGAAAGGGGAATTCGATTCCGTTGTATTTGTTCCGTCAGAAGTCGATGAAGGCGGTAACGCGTATTTCCACGAGATGAAGACGACCTCAAACTTTCGCCGGTTCAGGTCGTTCCCAATGACGACCTGGTGACCGTAACGTTGAAGAGATGTCTGGGCTTTAGGGACGAGGAGACTTGGGTCTGTTTCAAGCTAGACAAGTGAGCGAGGATAAGAGAATAATTAGCAAGATGGATCTAAGCAACGAAATAATTTTACCTTGAACGAAACGACAAATCCGTCCTTTCCAGTCCAATCATCCACCATTGGCTTGAGGATTTTTGGCACTTGGTCCATCTCTATATGCAGGGAACCCTTCCCCGACTGGATTTTATGCTCCGACTGTGGATCAGAAGGTACAATCGTATCAGCGTCTAGAAGGCGATGTCGCATTACTCACCATCTTCTGCCTCGGCAAGAAAAAATCGCTGACCGCAGCAGCCAGATAATACATCGCCTTTCTTCGTAATACGCTTAATTCCTGGCTGACCGCACGTAGGAGCCAGAGATAATCGTTTACCGTGACAAAGGTCAAAGTATGGAGAGTTCCAGCGGCATGTACCGCTTTGTAGGCTGTCAAAACTTCGAGAAGGGCTTCTCGTTTATTGGGCGTAACACAAATTTGGGACGCTGCAGAGGCTTCGTCTGAAACTACAGACGCAGACGGGCCTTCTATATCTAGCTCGATTTCCAGAAAATCCAGAAAAGGATTCGTGGAATGCGAATAGTGTCGACTGAATGGCTGAAGACTGAATTGCCGGTGCATAAAGATGACCGCGTAGCCAGCTTTAAGAAAATATTCAGCGGATGTTGCACCTCGAGTACCTAGGCCAATCGCATCTCAATCAATACCGTGTTGCAACAAACGAAGACATACCGGCACTAAAGTTGTCTAAAAATCGTACGCTAAATCACAGTAACATATGAGTCCTCTTGCAGGGAGCATATCCAGTATGGAACTGCTCACACATTGAGCTCTAAAGGGACTGTGGTCCCGCCGCTCTATATTGTCTCATGAGATTATAGTATCCTCTGGGTCGTTCGAAAATACACACACACCGTCACTAATACAACATTCCTTCCTCTCTCTTTCTGTCGTCGTACAAATTCCTTCACTCCAGCAATATCGTGCTCTAGACTAGGTGGTGGTGGTTGAGTAGAGAAGTAGGATTCGGCGGAAAACGTTGACGAATATTCAGGCATCCTTCCACACCTTGAACTTGTTTATCAACTATTTCTAGATCAGACTATGATCCAATGAGATTTGTACACAAGATTGAAAGATGGAGAGATCAACAGTAGAGAGCTGGACTCGAAGTCATCATCGTGGTAGGAATGAATCCTAGAATGAATGATATAAATCCGATAACCAGGTACCGGCGTGAAAGTAATTATATTAAGCGCTCAGTTCTATTTATTCAGGATGAAAGATTTTACAAGAGTTTTGAATTTTTCTGGTCTGTCTAGGCATGAGCAATGCACGAAAAGTTCAGAATAGAGACTGACTGTTCGGCATGAACTGAATCAACATCGATGTCCGTCAGGGCCTTTGAACATGAAAACCCCAAAATATAGCTTACTGAAATGGCCGGTATCAAAGGTTTCGTATCTCATATTTGGGAAGAAATCTTTTATATCTTGATAATAGTGGACCTTGATAAATCTGGTATCTGAAGTTGCTTTGCTTATTCGGCAAATAGATCGCGTAATCACTCACTCGCTGTTCTTTCCTTTGAGAATCATTGTCTTCCCATCCCATTTCGCTTCACCAGGAGCGTAAGGGAAAGAGCCCATTTCGTGCATCGCCTCGCTAATGATTCCAACCGGGATTCGGGCTGTAATGTAATCTTTTTCCGACTGTGGCATATTCATGCTTGAGAGGAGGAATTGAACAACTCTCGGATCCTAAACATTCAAAGTCGGGAGTAAGTACTAGAGCAGAGGAAGTACAAGCCAATGAGTGTGAGTATCACACACTTTCTCGTGCTCTTGAAAAATTCGCGCTGCTTCCTCTTCATCCCGTAACTTCATTTTCTCAATTTGTTTGATTGCCTTGATGTAAGAGAAAAATTCGTCTGCGAGGGGGGCTCTGACTGGAGAGATGTCTAATATAATTATACTGTGTAACGTGGATGGAGGAACCGCAGGGTTTAGTGCGAGAGCCATAATGACCTTGCCACCCCTGTAGGTGAGTAAAAGATGGCATCAAAGCAATGTTTGGAGAAGTAGGGGAGGGAAAAATCAAAGAACACACATCGAATGTCCAAGAAGTGATACTTTATTCAACTTCTTTTGTTTAATAAAATGCAGCACATCTTCCGCCATAGATTCGTAGGTCAAAGGTAGTGCGTTTGGTGATTTTCCAAAATTGCGCATGTCCTGAAATTCCAACACAGACAATCGATTGCAAACTTATGCATGATGTACTACTACTCACCAGCGCGTATACTGGTATGCCCAAATCTCGACTAATCTCTGTCGCGAGAGGAGTCCAGTTACGCTTTGAACCACTGTTGTCAAATCAAAGGAAAACGATCAGTGGACTACTCACGGGTCAACAGGAGGATATAGATTGGCACTTACAAAAGACCATGCAGGATTAAGAGCGGACGCTCCGACAGTTTCCGGTCTGCTGGTATCGCTGCATAGTAATCTAGGTCAACCAATCTTGCACTACGTTGAGTCAAATTTCTGGAGTGGTAAGTTAACGTCTGTTTAGGATTTAGATTTGGACGAGGTAGACAGCCTCCGGTTCTTTTCCCTAAGAGGGGATGCATGAAGAAAGTTCGATGGTTGGAATATTATCATATGGATCGTGGACCGGGTCATAAGACTTGGACTATACTAACAGGTGTTGGGTAATCCAGAAGTATGACATTCATTCAAAAACATACCAGGTGAACGCCAAGGGATCTGAAAATCGTGTAAGTACATCAGTAGAGCAAAATTGTTCGGAAGTCAAAAGAACCGGTACCGTCTCAATAACATCACATACTCTCACATACTGTGATAACCAAAGCCATCATTGTCGAAAATCAGAGCTGATAGGCAAAGGCTAAAAAACAAAGGGAAGACAAGTCGGGCGAAGCAAAAGGAGACATCATTTCCATGTATTCCATGAATAATGAGGTTTGTACACCCGAGGTGTACGACATGGTAAACGTAGAATAGCAAAAGCATCCCCCAAAATGCCGCTACAGATGTATGGAGATTTATTATATGGTTTGAGATAGACGCAGCCGTTGTGTGACAAACGTGCTACACAACGCTCAAGAGACAAGGCAACTGTTGCCGACAAGGCCAGAACCGGAGGACGGAATGAAGGCCGTGCGCGTAAACTATGAATTGCCTTTACCGATGTATGAACGGGGTCGGGGAGCGTGAATCGAAACGCAGCGTAATCGATTGTCAAGCATGCAATATGAAGAGCAACAACGGCAAAAAGCAGAGTATATTATCATCAATTTATGAAAAACGTGTGTACATGCCTGGATACTACCCGTTCCATCGAGAACACAGCGCAATGACTATTCGCCGGTTATGAACGTTTTCACAAGCTGCGTAAATTCGTTCGGCCTTGATGGAGTCACTATCAAGTAAGCATGAACTAATCGCCTTGTAAAGGAAACCTTACCGTTCACCGTGGACTGTGATCGTAGTCAGTATCTAGAGTCAATATGTAGAGAGATTCATCGTACCCCAATGGCCAGCATCGAGTGTTTCCATCGTCATTCTTGGGAAAAAGTCTTCCATTGTTTGGTGATAATTATGGTTGATAAACCTGCAGAAGAGCGGTTCCAAGACAGTATGAAAAAGGAACCTCAATAAACTCACTTGCTTCTCTTGCCTTTTATGAATAGCGTCCTTCCTTCCCATGTGGTTTCGTTTGGAGCATAAGGGAACGACCCGATTTCCGTTATCGCATCTTCCATAACTTTCAATGGGAAACGGAATCGAATGTAAGCTTCTCGGTTTAATTCGGAGTGAGGCATAAGGATGTTGGTCAGGAGAAACAATACGACGTTCGCGTCCTGAAGCACGTTAAATGCTGAAAATATTCCACACACACACACAGCTCGACAAACCTTCTCATACTCGGTCAAGACTTTCTCCGCCTCCTTCCTCGTTCGGAGGCGCATAGTCTCAATCCTCTTCATAGCTTTGATGTACAAAAGAAACTCTGATGAAAGGTGAGCTGGGACTGGGGCAATATCCGCTACAATTAAATTTTGTAGGACGGAAGGTGGAAGGGAAGGATTTAGAGCGAGTGTCATAGCGACTTTTCCACCCCTAGAGTGTAGGCTTAGGAGAAATATTAAGAGGACATCCGGGATTCAACGTACATTGAATGTCCCAGTAAAGATATCTTGCTCAGGTTCTTCTTCTCAATGAAATGCATCACATCCGTGGCCATTGCAGTATATGACATGGGTAGTGCATGCGGCGAAGAGCCGTGGTTGCGCAAATCCTATTAGAGGTGTTGGTGTGCGAGGATTGGAGCGCCGTGAGTTCATACCAGTGCGTAAACTGGAACTCCCAAGTGTCGACTGAACACTTTGGACAGAGAAGACCAATTGCGTTTAGAGCCACTGCACGAGGACGGTGGTCAGTCTAGAGATGAACTCGCAGGAAATATTCACTGACAAGAGCCCATGTAGGATCACCAGCGCGCCTTCGGTATTATTCCCGTTTTCTGGTATTTGCTCGAGATAATCTAAATCCACAGGATCTATCGGTCCAGCTCTGGCATGAGAGGAATAGTATTTAAGCCCGAAATTATGTACTTGAGACGAGCGAGGTTTTGTGCATGCAGAGCTTGAATAGAAAAGTCTAAGTCTAGAATTTGGAGAAAGAATCTGGAGAAGCATTGAGCGTCTAATTATCGCTGGGCGCGTAAGCCATTTCACTCTTTCACTTTGCTCGTACCACCAACCTCACAATATGCCTTCAGCACTTATACTCATCGCAGATGGAACTGAAGAGATGGAATTGTGAATACTGTTCTGTCCTTGGCTTCCTAGTGTATCAACATTCATACTTGCAGTACAATCACCTATGACACCCTAGTGCGCGCAGGCGTAGCTTGCCAGTCCGCCTTCGTGCACGACGACGAATTCGTCAGTCCTATTGCCGCCAAGGGGTCAAGAGGGATTAGAATCATCCCTGATGTTTATTTTGAGCCGGATGCTTCGGGTCCTGTTCGTGAGCCTCTCTGAATGACAATAACATTCATCCCAATCTGATTCGATTTCTTGAAGGAAAAGTTCGACGCTCTCATCATTCCCGGAGGCGCAAAAGGCGCTGAGACTATTGCAAAGAATCTTGAGGTGCAGGCTTTGGTTAGGGAATACCTAGCTCAGGATAAATTAGTCGGAATGATCTGCGCAGGTGCGTTGTTCTTGAAATCTCTGTGTGCGAATTACCGAACTTAGCGAGGGGTTAACAGGAAGCATAGCCGCACTTACTTCTGGTTTGCCTAAACAGCCATTGACTTCTCATCCTGGCGTCAAGGCTCAATTGGAATCAGGTGCAGTTCATTCTCATGGGACTTCGAAATTATGCTAATGGCTCCTTGCCTTCCTCTGGAGTAGAATTCATATACTCTGAGGATCCCGTCGTGGTCTCCAACAACTTAGTCACTAGGTGCGTGCTATTGAATATACTCTTCAAATTTTGCTTAATATTTTTCGGCATACTAAGTCGAGGACCCGGTGAGAGCGCCATCCTTTCAAAATCCGGCCCAATGACTAATATTCTGGCAGGTACCGCGTTTCCTTTCGCTTTCAAGCTAGTGGAACTACTGTGTGGGTCAGAGAAGCGAAAGGAAGTTTACGGTCCAATGATTTTCCCTCCTGGAACTCCCTGGTGAATGAACTTATCACGAAAAAAATCATATGTATACAGTTACAGAACTCGACGAATAGATAATCTTCGACTAAACATTTGATCAACGCAATGCAATGAAAAAGAAAGTTTTGGACGCTATTAGCGAAATGTTTGGGACTAACCTTGGAACGTGCTCCAGAGATTGATCTTTATTGCAGCCCTTGCGAAGTCCAACGGCATTTACTATTGCAACCTGAATTGCGCCCGATTGTCTATCCTCCCTCCAAATTTCCCATCCCAACGTCACTGACATCTTACAGAAACTGGTCGACCAGGTCATTAGCACCGCGAACCTCAAGTTCGTCAAATCTTGCGTGTTCAACAGCATTTCTTGCTCCCCGCTGCGAACCGATCCACCTATCCTTTGATTTTAGAAGTGCCTTGGTTTGTGGGAATCTTCGAGTGTATCAATCGAGTTTGAAACGTGAGCGGCATTAACACCATGCAATGGGCCAAGAAGTAGATGTAAGGGTTATATGATTGGTTATACTTTAGTGCGCAGAAACGCCAAGCGCTTGTTCTTTTTACACTCTATACTATCCTTCACGAGTCTAATTCACTTGTCTATACTGACTCTGATTCAGCAGCACGCCAATCCGTATAACCTCTCCCGCTGGTGTCTCCATGAAGATAGAATGTCGACCGGTCGTGTGGCGTCAACGGAGAGTTCTTGGATAATCGTCTAGGAAGATCAGGCTGCAGGAACGAGTCATGACTATCTCACATGCGACTGTGCAAATGCTTACATTCGAGGTATACTTTCGTCCAAATGCTATCAAATCACCCGTCAAATCAGCTCTTTCAATCGCAGACTCGCGGTCAAAGCCTCCAGCAACGATAAGTGGCTTTGGAGCCCAAATATCACGGACGAAATCGTTTGAATCGGTGATTGCAACTGCTGAATCTTGTGTAGTGCTGCCGGAAACTCGTGGTTCACATATGGAGATGTAGGCGAAGTCAGGATACAGATTTTTGATGGTTTCGACAATGTATGAGTAAGTGGGAATCGGGTCTCTCATTCTCATGTCTAAAAGTGGAGGCGTCAACATTTACAGCAATAGGGCCGGAATGATAGTCAAAACATTACCTTGGAAGGTGCTCCATGGACTGAACCTTACACCGACTCTCTCCTGTCCTACCTCTTGCGTCACGGCGTCAATAATCTCCAGTCCAAACCGTGCCCGGTTCTCAATGCTACCTCCGTATTTGTCTGTACGGTTGTTAGACACGTCTTCAAGGAATTGATTCACCAAGTATCCGTTAGCGATGTGAATTTCGACCCCATCGAAGCCTGCGGTATTGACAGCATTCCAGGCAGCTTTCACATATGACTGCGTAAGAGATTTGATCTCGTCGACCGTCAGAGCGCGAGGAACTTCACGCCCTTCCATCGGTATCTCAGATGGTGCAATGAGAGTGTACGATGGATTGTCAGCTGCGAGGAGTTTGGGATCCGCATCTCGTCCAGCCGTCCACAACTGTACAAAGATGTGACTGTCGTTCTTGTGTACCGCATCTGTAATCTGCAGGTATCACATTTATTTTTGTTCATCGAACTAAATTCTACATCTACTCACCTCCTTCCAGGCCGCGGCTTGCTTGTCGTTCCATATGCCAGGGACATTGGGATATCCTCCAGCTTTTGGGTCTACTAGTGTACCCTCAGCTATGAGAAGTGTACCAGGAACACTAGATCTTTGCGAATAGTATTCCCGCATCACCGGGATTTGAGGGACATGCTGGTCGTCGCATCTCATACGCGTCAAGGGCGCATGGACGATGCGATGTTTGAGTGTTAGGTTCCCCACTCGGATTGGTTTGTAGAGCTTTGTCATTGATGTCGTCTGTGAGAGGATTGTGCCACGGAAATTTATTGTGTCTTAAGTATGTGCGCTCTGCAAAAAAAGGATGAGTAAGGTAGCCTGAGCTTACTAACTCAGGTGTTTAGTAAGAACGATTCAGGAAGTCAAAAGGCGCAACCACCGGCTCGTATCGCCTCAAAATAGTCACAGCTGAATGGGAAGAATCGTCTGATACACCTTTCGCTCCCTTTTGTTGACTCGGGATGAATTACATCTCTTCGTCTTTAAGTTTGTTTAGCATCCGCCGAGACGCATTCGAGTACGTTCTATATGCTCTGACCCTAGTCGGTATATCCTCTCCAGCTGGTGTCTTCCCGAAGACAGAACATTGACCGCGTCGACGACAAATTCTCGGATAAATGTGTCGGAAGATCAGGTTGCAGGAGCTCATTCAGTAGCAAACATTTTGTTTTACTGTGAAAGCTAAAACATCCGTCAAATCAACTCTTTGGAGCCCAAATATCACGAATAAAGAAATTCCAGGCTCTGAAGGCCCGTATTGTATTACTGCTCGTCAATCCAAATTTATTGAAAACTCACTTCCTTTCAGACAGGTTTGCTTGTCATCCCACAACTTAGGGTGATTGGAATATCTTCTTGTCTTTGACTTAGGATCTACTGGTATAGTCTCAGTGATGATGTGTATACTAAATGCAGGCTCTTATTCTCGCATCAGAGGGAGTCGAGGGGCGTGCAGAACCGCATCTTATACGCGTTTAGGATACATAACCGACATTATTTTGAGTGTCAGGTTACACACGGGAAGTAGTTCATCATTAAGGCATTCAGCGAGGAAGCCAAGGGCGTCAGAGAGTATTGAAGGGAGCCCCAATCAAATTCCGCGCTTGTCTGTTTCTTCAGATTGGATGCTAATCAATTGCACATCTAGGCTGGCAGGATTTGCGCGACGGCGATGGATAAGTATGACAAGACTTACTCAACCTCCTCAGAAGAAGTTACGATCTCGAATGGTGAATCAGGGCAAGTAGTTTATGGATGCTATAGATCAAAGTAGGAGGTGCTTATAAGGTGCTGATAGCAGGATATTATTCATACTTAGTCCGAAAGACTCAATTTGAGGTTTCTCAAGCCCAGTCAGTGTTTTCAAAAAAGATGATTGACGAGATTGTTTTCTATCACTTCAACGACGTGGTAGATTTTATTGCAGTCACTTTTGTTGTATACGCTTCTTGACTTCAAGCTTCCTTCCAGTATCATGTCAACCAACCAACCGTTCTCTCTCGGTTTGCGTACGATTTCAGACGGAAGGGGAACGCAATTACAGTATTTAGTGGTGATGCGTTAGGCCCGTCGTTGGAGAGCAGTATGTTGAAAGGTAGGTCATTCCATTTGACAACTTTTCAAGGTAGTGTTTTACTCATTTATCGCGAACAGGCGAACACATTATTCCAATCCTCAACCATCTAGAATATCGATATCGCGTGTTATGGAAATCATAGTTACCAGAATTGTTTACTCGTTCGAGATTTCAAACGGTGACTGATTAGGTTCTAAAGATTTAGATTTTGGAGAAGATCGTTTGAACGAGCTATCAGCGCTTTGCACATTTCCTTTCCTTTTATCGAATGCGTTCCATCCTTCGGGGAAACTTTTAGCTGCAGCGAAGCAAGCATTCTCAAGGAACAAGAACATGTAGATATCGTCGTCGCTGTAATGTATATGCGTCTTGAAGAGGTTCTCGTATCCGAGGGATGCCCTCTAGTCGATCTTATCCTTGGCGGCTATGATCACGATATCGTTGTCCATGGAAGTAAAGTTATAGTTATCAACGACGATGCTACAGGGCGGATAAGAATCGTCAAATCAGGCACTGATTTCCGGTCATATAGTGTCGTTCAGGTGCCAGCTAGACGTCTAGCAGGGCTCAAAGTGGAGCTGGGTATGATCCAAGGCACGTCAAATAACATTCGCTCCCAGAATGGATTTTAGATAGATTTCTGTTATCGCAGTTCATCACGAACGGGATATTTCCCTTGCTCATGAGCATTCAGAAGACTTGATAATTCCAGGCCTTATAGCATCGTTGCAAGAACATATAGTTTCTATTTCCAACAAGCCACTATTCTACACAGATTACCCTCTTGACGGTCGAGGCGCAGTCATACGCACAGCCGAGACAAATTTGGGCAATCACCTCGCTGATGTTGTTCGAGCATACTACAACACGGATATCGCCCTCGTCAATTGCGGCTCGATACGATGCGATAGAATAATCCCATTGGGTGTATTAACCATGCAAGATATTATCACTGCGTCTCCTACAGTTCATCGCAAAACACCCAATTCCATTCGTCGAATAAAGTATTGTAGAAATCCTCCCCTTTGGCAATATCTTCGTTGTTTCAAAGAATTTCCACCCGAACGCTCCTGCATGCTTTGGTAAACTCTGTTTCGGATTCTCGAACAGATGGGCGATTTCTACAATTATCCGGCATGTCTATCGAAGTGGACTTCCGTCGAGACGAAGGATCTCGGATCTCACACGTCAAAATTGGCGAAAGGATGTTGTTCTCATCGGACTCAGCTATGTCGCGGTCGCTTACTTCTGACGAATTTTTCACTTGTTGCGATGGTCAACTTTATCGCAGATGGCTTCGATGGTTATGCCTGCTTCAAGGCATCTGACGTTGAAACGCTGGTAGGCGTCGAAGGGGCGATGACAGACACTGGGATCATGTTGCAGATTTTGGAAGAGCTGGCTGAAGAGCTGTTTTCGGAAAATTTCGATTTTGAGAACATCGCGAGAGTGAGGAAGGCGGTGTTCGTTCACAGTAATCCTGTAGGAGCCGCGAGGAATTTACCAGTGGTTGCACCTGTAGTTGATGGACGATTTCTGGCACGTTCAGATGCGTTTTTGGTCGTGAATTGATCACTTAATTTTGCAAATAAGGTTTGTTCTCAACCTATTAGTAGTTGTATTGGTTGACAACGTATTCATTCGTGCCTTTGGAGTCGCAGAGATCGAGAGTCCATGTAAATCGCGTACATCTTGTGGCACTGACGGCTGTTTTGCATAAGACACAGAGCAGGAATATTGACTTGAAAGAGAAATGACAAAATTTGAAATGAGACTAAAAACTACAACAGCCCAGAAGACGTGCAATGAAGCCCAGTGTTCCTCATTATTAGTGGTCCATCATGATTTTATACTAGAAGAGTGTAGGTGGCCAAACCATCTCAGGACCTTCCGGTTGAAGACGCGTCCAAGGACAGGTAATGAAAGAACTAGGCAGCCAAGGTCTATTTGTTTGAGAAGCCTTATCCAGTTGAGCCATGAGATTCATCAAAGAGGTACTGTTAGTTGGATGGGGCGGACGTTTCCAGCCTTCGGCGAGAGGAAGACGCTCTTCGCGGAAAAACACCTGAACAAACCTATCAAGGGGAGGTGTCTGTCAGTTTCTAACAGTCGTCACAAACAGCTAGAGATTCCTGATTACGTTTTCGGTGCGATCCCAGTTATCGGATCACCCATAGCAGAAAGAAACAAACTTGCTTCAAGCAGCTGTGTGTGACGTTCCTTGACGGTGTTGACTAGGTTTGAATTTGCTTTCTTCGCAAGGGCTAGGCGTTCTTCGAGGACTAGACCAATGGATGTGGTGTCGTACACGTCTGACTTTGGGTTTGACTCTGAAAGGGTACTGAAGATAGTGGAGTTGAAGTGTAGATTGTCTCCGAGAGCGTCATCAGAGCGAGAGAGAGACGCGTCGTGCTCGATAGTGCCGTGCCTGTATAAATATGGATGAGGAGACTAGAATAACATAAGAAGGATGGTTCGTTTGGTACAAACAGTTTAAGATCTTCGAGTGTGAAACTGTCCGAGGCATCAGTTGTTAGAAGTGCCAGCTTGAGTGACAAGCTCAGGACTGGGTCGGCAGGATTGTTGTAGACAACTTTCGAGAATAGATATGATTGGTTTTACTGATTATATGCGCTTGAAAACAACCACGACGCGTACCATCAGCAGCTTTGACAACCATCGGAATGGTTATATTTCTACCATCTCTAGAGATAAATCCATGGTTTGCGAGTCTAGAAGACATTTCCATCAAGCTGAAAGAGAACAGCATAGTTGAGAAACCCATACATGTTCATTCCTGGACAAGGCGAACGAAGGTCATTTTCATCTGGAGCGATCCAACGATGATAATTCCAGTCGATGTTGTCGAATACGTCGCCATCTTGAAGAACACTATTTTCGACGTCGAATGCGTTGAACGCGATTTGAAACGAGGAACTCGACAAAGCGAGCTCAAGACTAATAAGGAGAGAAATAACTCGCATGGTAATATTAGGTGGTAGAAATTCAAAAGCAGGTCGAAGTAAGCATGCTTTTATATCCAGATGGCGTCGAATCGAAGGGAGTTTAATATTGATGAGCCAACCCACAAATAGAGCATTTTGGATTGACAATGGCAGGACTTGACAGATCAAGTGTTTGTGAAGGAAATTCCGATACAGTCGGTTGAAGCAGGAGCATCAAGTGATACCGGCGTTGAACAGAGGGGAATTAGAAGAAGCAGTTTTATCTTACCTTGACATGGATCGTCGTTGCTCGACGTTGTCGACGCTCCTTGCAAATTGAGTACACATAGACATTCAACTATCGATGAGCTGTTCGTTTGAACATCGGTTCAGGTTTAACGGCATATTGTCACTTGAATAGTCGGGTTCAACGTTTCGTTTTCAAGATTTACTAAATAAAGTACAATACAAAGAGATAATATACAAAAATACATTGTTAAATTTGATTTACATTCCATTTCGACCATCACCTCCGCCAAGGTGCCGATTTTCGGGATGAGCACCTGCGTTACAATATGTAAACAAGAGCTACATTTAGATTGGATGAGACAAACTAACCATGGGCGACAGCACGTTCCCGACGTAACATCGCTTCTCGTTCTAGACGTTCGGCTTCTGCCAACTCAGAACTTTGAGTTTTGAGTGCGTTCGCTTCCCTTAAATTGAAATTGTCAGATATGTGGAAACACAGGTAGTGTAACAACAAACATTTCTTTCTGAATGCCTTTCGACTTCAGAGCATTGCTGCCAACAGCTGTCCCAATAGCCTTCTCAACTTTTCCGGTCGTTGAGTGCCCACGACCACCCGAGGCGTTTAAATGCGAGGAAGGTGGAATATTGCCTTGATTTCCCGAATATTCGTTATAGCCATCATTGCCCATACCACCCATACCCGGTTGGGAGTTCAGGCCAGTATTGCCATACTGTGGAGATTGTGAACATCAAGAAAGGACGGCAGTACAAAAGCATACGTCGTTGTCAATAGGTTGATTGTGGTAACCTTGCTGATGGCTGTCAATACCTTGATGTTGGTGATGATGAGTACGCCCGCCGGCGGGAGGAACATTGGAGTCGCCAGCATAAGTTCCACTACCGGCCATGGAGGTGTTTGTACCACCAGCAGCACCGGGACCCATCTGCTCGTCTTTGTGCAAAGTGTTGTGTTTCTGTTAGTGGAGCAGTGTAAGAACAAAAATAATGATTCACTATAGACGCTTGCCTTATCATGTTTGTGTCCACCGAAGAGAGGCATTGTGTTAAGAAAATAGGATTAGATTGTTTGTTAGATGTAGTTGTTGGATGAGAAAGAAAACTGATTTATTCAGAAACAGGAGATTTGGTTCGTACTTATAGACAAATACTGCGTCAGGTGGAGTAAAATTTTCTGCGGAATTGGTTTGGAAAAAATGACGCTTCAAAGAGGTCATATAGGCGTTCTGACGTACAATACCACGTGACTCGGTCAAAGCGTTGTATATCAGACCGTTTGAGGTCGTAGTTTTTGCAATCAAGTAAATCAAATATAATATTTTTCTTTTCAAGTTAAATATCCATTTTCACCCTATAAATTCCGGTTGCAACCACTGGTCAACGTCGTCCTGACTATCAAAGTTGATCTCGTTATTCACAACCAATCCAAAACTCTTCGCTCCACTCCACCATTCCCTTGCATCGAGGAGAGCTCTCCCTTCTTGTTTGACTTTGAGTATAGATAGGACAGAGTTGTCAGCGCAGCGTAATAATATTGCCTTGTCTGGTTTGGAGTAACATGCTCGCCCAGGAACTGTCGGCGTATAAGGTGGAGGAGAAACGTGTACAGAGGGTAAATGCATTTGGAGAGTTTTGATAGTCGGAAGGTAGACTGTGAGAGGACGCTACAGGTTAAGAAAGATATTCAGGACATACAGACGTTTCTTTGAAAGGAAGTAATATTACCTGATGTCCTATAGCTCGATGAGTTCGGACAATAGCTTCTGCAGTCGTGGTGGTAAAATCGAGAGTGGCATCTTTGAAGGATATCGTTGGCGCGAAAGAAATGTTTGTTTGTGGTTGAATTTTGGAGACGGCCTTTCCAATCATCATATCGCGAAGGACGGAGGCAAGTAGTTGTCCGCCTTCTACCGCAAGTTCGTCTCGTAGGTCCGAGAACACTATGTTTTCCGGCATACTCTGCAAGAGATATGAACTCCGTAATGATTCTTGTACATCTGACCACGAACCAATCTTCGAATCCCCCATATTGGACCAGCATCTATACCTTCCGACCTCTTTAGCATGTTAGTCACGCATACGCCGGTCTCTTTTTCATCATTCATGATAGCATGTTGAATTGGGGCAGCACCTCGATAGGCAGGAAGAAGCGAAGGATGAATATTGAGTCGACGATCTGGAGCGAATGATTTGAGCATTTTGAAGGGTAATATTCGGCCAAATGATGCTGTTATAATGATGTGTTGAAGAGGAGGAGGACCATTATTCACATCGGAAAATGGTGGTGGAATCTACAAACGAATTGAGGTAAAGACGCAAAAAAGCAGGGATGATATACTTGCTATCCAGTTCCTGAATTCTGCTTTTGGTGGAATGATATGTACAGGCAGTCCAAGTGAATGGCCCAAAACTTTCAACGGCGCTACAGAAGGATCAGTTGTGTCGTCCGTGCCCTATAAACAACACTCACAGACCGAAAGCCGCGAACCACGATCAACTTTCTCATCGGGATTAGTAGCTAAGTGTATCTCTTCCCACACGTCTGAGCGCTGAGCACAATCAACAAAGTTTGCTAAAAGAAGGTAAAGGTCATTTACATGAAGTTCCTGTAGTACAAGACACGAAAATTCGTCGCGTCCCATGAAGAGAATCTTGAATTGTTTACTCCATGTTGTTGAAGTCTGAAGAGTCCTCCTGCTATGAAAGTCGTGCTTGACTCTGAGTGGAGTTTTTGGAAGGCATTTTGGCAGCCAGCACATCGACGGTTGTAAGTAAAAAGCCAACCTCGCGTTCTGTTGTCTTTTTTTTCTCACGATTTGGAATTTCATTGTCAACTCTTTTTTGAATCAATTAATGGTCTCTTTACCAGAAGAGATCGAATACGAGATTTTTAAATTGGCGACATGCGAGGCTCAGAAAGTAGGCTCAGGATTACTCAACTCAACTCTTGTCGCTCATCGAGTGAATAATTGGTAAATCAATGTTCTACGCGTCTCCACCATCGAAAACACTCACAATACATGTTAGGGTTAGATCATTTGTTCTTCGATTTTCTATCGTAGCACCTTTTCAACCTGACAAGACGTTCTTGAAGGCGTTACAACTCCTCCCTCCTTCGTGTCTACAACAAAATGTGGCCAGCCTTTGTATCTTATCTGGAACATTCGAATCGGATGCTCAGCTTGCTTTGGAACGCTGCACGAACACGGAGAGTTTGGCTTACTGGACCGCTACACCAGCTCCACAAACACGATCTCTTATACAAGCTCTACCCCTCCGCCGACTTTCAGTAGGCGTTAAACTCTTCTCTGAACTCTGCAAAGAATCACATCTCAATCGATTTGTTCACTCTTTACGCGAGCTTGCTCTTATTGTGGGCCCAGAAAAGGACAACGACACCGAGGTTCCGAACTTCTCAGCATTCCCTAATTTGACGCGTTTCGTTGTCAGTGCAGTGGCATACAATCCACTTACACTTACGCTCGTCAATACCATCTTGGATACTGTGCAGTGCCGAGCTGTAATACTTTATGGAGATTTCTCGTCTGATATTTTTGACCAAGCAACTTTTATTGCAGATCATCGTTTTGGCTTCTACCACAACTTAGATGGATCTTTCAGGAAATGGGAAGCTCTCGAAAAAACTAATTGGGAGGGTTTCTGGACTCATGTTGAGCAGTGAGGATGAGATAACTGTTCGCCAGGTGAGTAGGGGTTTTCAATGACTCTCTTTGAATGAATCTGCCAAGTAGGATAAAACACCTAACTATCTTGATAGATATCTCGATAGATATAAATCTTGAAGTAATTCGTCGTTCAGTGTCGGAAGCGTCAGTCGGAATTGCGTCCCGAACTTCCTATCTGCAATTCACTTCTTGCCGTCCCCATAGTGCCGATACCCCACTTCGTCAAAAATTTTGTCCCATCGGGTGTAAGAACAGCCACAAATCTCCAACCACCTCGACGTGTTCCATCCATTCCGAACCGGGGTCAGTCGAACTATTATCCTTGATTTTTTAAATACTTCCACCATACACGCTGTTTGGAAGCTCTTCGGGTTCATATGTCGCGCAAAATGTACTTCCCACCAGAATTAGAACGCCGAATTTTTCTTCACGCAATGAGAAATAATCCTTCTATTGTCCCATCGTTGAAACTGGTAGCTCATCGTGTTCGGATTTGGTGAGTGCCAGCCAGCTAAATACTCTTGACTCGAAATGAAAAGTAGAAACGACTGTTCCAGGACTAACGAAATTCTGCATGAGTACGTTCTTCTGGACAATTGGAATAGATCCGAGGGGGATTTGAAGCACGGATTAGGTCCTGTTCCTGGCGAAGGCCAACTTTATGCTGGTCACGTATCGCCAACGTTCGCGAAAAACGTCTCCAGCCTTTGTCTGACGTACAATCATGAATTATCCGCGGAACAACTGAGCTTTTTTGCTCATTGCCGTGCTCTCTCTAGACTGGCTCTATGGGTAGATTTTTCAGAGCGGCCTGAGTTGACAGCGGTCCTAGTCTCACTTTCCCTGCAAACATTATCCCTCGAAGTGGAGCACTTTATGCGACTTCCCAGTTTCCCTTCTCTATCCCACGTCTGGACGTTGGGGCTTACTCATCTGGAACTTATTTTCTGGGCCGCAGATGTTAATCTCGATACACTGTCTTTTGCTCATCTTCCTTCGCTCCAGCACATTTGCTTTGTATGGGGGAGGCGAACTTATCCTTCCACTGTCGAGGTGGCTCTAGAATCATGTGCTTGTCTTCGGACGTTAGTTGTCTTGACTACTTCCGGCCAGTGGTCGGAATTTGACCAATATAGAAGTCTATCCAAGGCAAAAGATATCAATATAATCTTGCTTCCAAGCGTCCGACAGGCCACGTATGAATGGGTTCCAGGTGGCTCCACGGTCTGGGATCGCGTCCAGAATTACTTGGAGTCCCAGCGCGGCATGACTATGGCAAACGCGGAGGACAACACGCTCTTTTAACTATATGATTACGACGGCTGGATTTACTGTATAGATTTTATTACTTTTCATTAGACCTCTCATAGATCTTCTGTTTGATGAGGGTAATCATTATTATTGGGTTAGTGGGGTTATTACGCAGGGTTTTGTTAAGGTTAGTGCTTGCACGTCTTGCAAGTACTTTTCTCATTCATTGATGAAGACGCTAGATATACCAATCAATGGGATTTTTCATGAGCTTCCTGCGCATTCAAAAGTGAATCGTGATTATCAGCAATCTATGCGAATGGCATGAACGTGAGCATTACTTCTCTTCAATTATAGATCGTCCGACTCGTAGACCACTAGTTCTTCTCTCACCGCATAGCCCGCGGAATTCGTCTGTAGAAATTGTTAACCTATCCTCATGGAGTTACTGACAATGTCTCTCTAGGTACTAAGCGGAGCGCATCAGAAAGTACGAACAATGAGGGACAATAGGTCCCATACCTGTGCCTCCAGTTCAAATCCTGATAATCTGATCTCAGGTGCGTCAAATTTTGTATACACGTGCAGGAAGCCCCCACATTGCGGACCTTCTGCCTGTAAAAAATCAATTGCAGGGGCCTGTATAAATGGTATTTCTACGGTAGGTCCTGGTTTGACTTGAAAATTACATGTCAATCGAGGACTCAGCATCCTAGCTGATTTCTCGATAAGACATAATGAATTCATATATTCCCTCGCGCTGCTTGTATATTTCTACGGCCTGCCATGCATGTGATGTCGAGTAATGAAATTTCGTTCATTGACTGATTCGAAACGACAAGGAACTTCGGAGTTGGCGGGCCACCAATGCAGGCATCGATCGCTTGCCCCCTGTACATAAATTCGAGAACTCTTGACGGTCCTTTCTCATCATCATCCCCCCCGTTTTCTTCTTGAGGAATTGGGAAGAAATGCAGTCATTTCGCCTTCAGGACCTTCCTGTTGAGCTGGAACGCTCGATTCTTGAGATTGCAGCTCGCTTAGATCTCAAAACTGCGATGAATTTGTCGTTGGTCTGTCATCAAATAAAGGATTGGTAAGTAGCAAACATTTGACCAATACTATTACCAGATAGTAACCATGACATGCTAAACTTACTTACAGGACGCAACCTTTCATTTATGAGATGGTGACACTTGGGGCCGGTGATATTGCACTGTTTCTACGCACTATGGAGATGTTTCCCGTCGACTTTTTTGCTCAGTCCGTGAAGAGATTGTGCTTGACAGTGTCTGTCAAGCCGATCGATGCTCGAAGGATACTTCAGGCATGCACCGGCATATCAAGTTTAGCTTGTTGGGTCGATTTCATTGGCTGGACCCCTTCAATCCCGTTTCGAGCACTTCTTCATCCACTCCCCCTTCGGCGACTTTCTATAGAGGTTGCACACTTTAAAAAACTTTCATTGCCTGAATGTGCCTGGATCCATTCTCTTACTTGCCTTGACCTTATATTCTGGAGAGAAGATTCACTTCTGATATCGGAATTGCGTTTCCTACCAGCACTCACACACCTTGCGCTTAAGTTTCTGCAACATCCGAATATCGAAGATAGCGCGTTGGTATACATCCTATCCGTAGCTCCAGCCTTACAAGCGTTATGCCTTGTTACCGATGAAGACGACCTTGAAATGTTTGAGCATACGAAACTCGTAGATCTTCGCGTTGTCTGCGTTCCGCATCCAGAAAGTGTCATTGATTGGGAAGCATCGTATCGAGGCCGTCTAAATATGTGGTCGCAAGTCGAGGGCATCATAGAACAACGACGTTTCGCAGAAAACCGGGTGAGAGCGGTTCAATTACACCTCGTTTATTTTATTTAGTGTTACATAGATGCAGGAATAATATCAGACTAATCCTTCACAGAAAAGATTGCATTCCAGGCAATTGGTGGTAGAGTCCTACTTTCGGACCTATGATGGGGTTCAAAAAGGTTAGTTATTTATGAAGAACTTACAGGTGTAGAGTATTACCTTCGCTAAGAACCTCAATAGATGGCTAACCACAGCCTCACTTTGTTCTTGCTGGACCCAATGGCCTGCGTCGGGTAGCAGAACGATATCATCTTTGTCCATATTTTGGCATACATAGTCCATCATTCTTTCTAAAGCACCTGGAATTTGGTATACCCCCCAATCCTTGCTTCCAGAGAGAAACATTGCGGGCACTGTCACGCGTTTCCCAGTGAAGGCCTGCATATCGGTGGTCCATTTCACGTCCGTCATGCAGCGGTACCAGTTCAAACCACCCTGAAAACCAGTCCTGGAATACTCCGAGACGTAGAAGGAGAGGTCTTCGTCGGATAACCATTCCTTTAATGAACGGGTACCTTCGCTAGCAGCGTTCCTAACAGCTATGGGCATGGTATGCTCGAGAAGCATAATGTAGTAATAGGGTAACGTTGCGAGATTCGACGCAGAAGCAGAGGACAAACGATGAGGGGTATTCCCAGGCCAATCCGCACTCTTCGCGTAGAAGTAATCACTCAAGAATGTACGAAGGCCTTGGGGCGATTGAAGCATATCTGTATTCGCACTGGCTGTAGAGAAATACATTGTATAGTGTTTGCGCGGTTGGTCTAGTTCTGTGAGTTGTTTGAGGATAAGAGAAACTGCTGGCCCTGCTGGTGACGAATTTTTATCGTCTGAAGCAGGTTGAAAGGGTGGTGCTCCAGGGAAAGGCGCACTTATCATAACTACCGAGCTGAAGAGATCAGGACGGATAAGCGCACAATATCCTGCAACTGTAGAGCCAAAATCGTGTCCTACGACTGCAGCAACACTTTGATAACCCAACGCGTTGACGAACAAGACGATATCCGTCATCAGGTTGAACATACGAAAAGGTGCTAGATCGCTATTGAAATGTATTGGTTCAGCAAGAGAACCAGATGGATCAAGCATAGTTGTACGACCGTAGCCTCTTTGGTCTGGGACGACAACGTTGTATCCTGCCTCCGATAAAGGCACCATAACTTTCCGCCAGGAGTAAGCTAATTCTGGGAAACCATGTAACAGAATTACCAGAGGTGGTCGCGTAGAATCCGAGTTCGCTACTGGAGGAGAAGCTTGGAGGTAGTGAACATTAAGGTTGTTTACGCGGATAGTGTTGGATAAAATGTTAGGTGGAAGCAGAATTTGCTCGTTCACGGTGGTAGACATCTCTTGTGTGTGTGTTATTACGTCAGCAACTCGAAGTAGCCTCCCTCGTGTGCTTTGTAATTTCACTTTCACTTTATCTCACTCCTTCATTCATGCATGTTATCAAACAACGCAAGAAGATTGTTCTTACTGAAGCTCAAAAGCAGATGTATGCTTCTGAGAAATTAATGAACTTTCGTTGGGTAGCCAAAATGGCGGCTACATATTCCCCTTACATTCTATCCCCTGAAGATATAGCAGACCAGAAGTTGTTTACAGAGCTTGCAGAAATAGGTGTGTCGCATGCTTGTAATTCACTTGAATTTCACGTCTGACCAACTTGATGAACAGGTCAATTTACAGAGCTTGCGTACACTAATGCTGTTCCAGTCGAGTTCCTTTTCAAGAATCTCGACCTTCTAATGAACTCCAAATTCCCTCTAGAAGGGTATAATGCACTTCACGGCTCTGTATTGGTCTCCGAATTCTTCGGCAGGGTAGCACACCTTCATGGCTATGTTGCTTATCGGCCCAAAACGAAACAACTCGTGGTGGCCACCTCTGGGACCTCAACAGCCATCCAGGCAATACAGGATTTGCGAACTCTCTGGCATCGGCACAAGTCACGAAGGGGGTTTGTTCATTCGGGGTTTTGGCAACTGTACAAAGGAATACGTCCGTTTATTTTAGAAGGCATCCGGAAAGGATTCAAAGAACATGAAGATATCGAGGAGCTTGTAATAACGGGCCATAGTATGGGTGCTGCAGTGTCTTATATTCTACTCCTTGACCAAATCCTTGTCTCGAATGAAATCATCCCCGCTGACCTTCCCATAAAACTTGCTGCTTTTGGTGCACCCAGACCGGGAGATGACAACCTTTCAAGGTATTACCAGGAGTTGATAGGTTCTTATCGAAGCAAGTATGGCGACGCTGCTTTCTCTGAACACCTTGTCAAAGCCTACAACGACGGTAAGGATCATTTACGTGAGATTACGATTGACGGGAGGTCTCATTCATCTAAATCCTAGGAGTACCTGCCCTTCCTCCCCTTTTTCTGGGCTATCGACATTTCACCCAGTCTCCGCTATATTATGATCATATGCGCTTATATCATATACCCCCATCGGATTGCGAATATACGCTGTTTCATGTCGACGCCGAGAAGTCGCTAGAATATCCTCGAGGCGGGCATAACTATTACAATGGCAGAGATCAGGAAATGCTTCTACGGAGGCTTGGTTGGCTGGAGAAGTCATTAACGAAAGGTGATACACATTGGCAAGAAACATATCTGGAGCGAGTCAAAAAACATTCACGATAGCTCTTACTGCCGCTGTTATAATTTATACTATCTATTGCAACTGCTTCAGTACATCATTTAGTGCTTCCTGATAGCTACGAACATTCTATGCATCTATCGTTACTGCTTGTTAATCGTACTGTAGTAAATCTTATAGTACTAAAAATTAAACTGATGTTCAAATATCTACAATTGACGATATAACGAAAAATATGTGATATGGTCGTACGTACCATTCGCATTTGCTTTGACAAACCAAAAGGAAGGCGCAGGCAACCCAAAAAAACAACATTTTCTCTCAAGGAGAAATAGGCCCAAAGATTAGAAATGTACCATTGAGCGTACAACCTACACGGAATCCCCTAGTAAAAGGCGAGGGGATTGTTAAGTTGTAGGTTGCACTGGTACCAATATCACATTGTCCAGTCAGGAACCAGACTGACAACTTTTTAATTGTAAACATTCGACGGAGTTAGCTGAGTCAGCACGATAGAGCAATTTCCTAGTTCTCTTTACTTTGTTTCTCTAACCTTTATCACACAATGGACGGTCGTGCTCCTCGGTAAGGCTGCAAATTTTCTGTTGGGACTTCTGTTCTCACTCTATCCAGAATTAAAAACCGCGCGCCAGCCGCAATCCAGGTATCTTCCAATGTCATTATGCTCTTGCATATGAACTGACTGGTTTCGTAGATTACTGCTGAACAACTTCTTCGAGAGGTATGCCTAGTGGAGCTTACTTCAAGAATTGCTAATGACTACTCTACTAGGCTCAAGAACGACAGGAAAGTGCCTTTAGAGCTCCCAAGCAGCGAGTGGAAGACTTTGAAGAACTCCATGAATATCGAGGAAGGAAGCGAAAGGAATTCGAGGAACGTATCAGGCGAACGCGAGGGAGCATGTCCGTCCCCATATTTTTCTTATTTTGATGAACAACTGACGCGCAATTCAGAAAAGAATGGCTGCAATACGCCAATTGGGAGGTATGCACGAAAGTAATTTCGCCGTTAGGTCAGATTATAAACATATCAGATAGGCTTCCCAGAACGAATTTGCTCGTTCTCGCTCCGTATATGAACGTGCTCTGGATGTCGATCCCCGAAGTATCCAATTATGGCTAAGTTATACGGAGATGGAACTCAAAAATCGCAACGTCCAACACTCCCGCAATCTATTCGACCGGGCTGTCACACTACTTCCTCGAGTCGACCAACTGTGGTACAAATATGTTTATCTAGAAGAACTTTTGCAGAACGTTCCTGGTGCGCGACAGGTGTTCGAACGTTGGATGAAATGGGAGCCTGATGACAAGGCATGGCAGGCGTATATCAAGATGGAGGAGCGGTACGGAGAGCTGGATCGAGCGAGTACTATATATGAGCGGTGGATTGCTGTACGTCCCGAACCGAGAGTATGGGTCAAGTGGGGAAAATTCGAAGAGGAAAGGCAGAGACTGGACAAGGCGCGGGAAGTCTTCCAAACGGCTTTGGACTTTTATGGTGATGACGAGGAGCAAGTGGAGAAAGCGCAAGCCGTATTCAGCGCGTTTGCCAAGATGGAAACACGTTTAAAAGAGTATGAACGTGCAAGAGTAATCTATAAAGTAGGTCGCACTTTTTCTAGTCATCACGAGATGTTCAAAAATCTTTTGTAGTTTGCTTTGGCACGTATACCTCGATCTAAATCTGCCGGGTTGTACGCATCCTACACCAAGTTCGAAAAGCAACATGGCACTCGGACAACGCTAGAGTCTACAGTCTTGGGCAAGCGGAGAATACAGTACGAGGAGGAACTCTCATTTGATGGTAGAAATTACGATGTGTGGTTTGACTATGCTCGGTTGGAGGAGGTTGCTTTCAGAGACCTCAGGAGCGAAGGAGCCACTGCGGAGGAAGAGGAAATCGCAATGGGCCGTGTTAGGGAGGTTTATGAACGGGCTGTAGCTCAGGTGCCTCCTGGGGGTGAAAAACGGCATTGGAGGAGATATATTTATTTGTGGTTAGACTATGCTCTTTTTGAGGAGATCGAAACGAAGGTACGCCTTCAATCGTCCCAATCTTTCACACACTGAACGATTGCTTGATAGGATTATGCTCGTGCACGTCAGATTTATCAAACTGCAATAACCCTCGTCCCGCATAAAGTATTCACATTTGCCAAGCTCTGGATCATGTTCGCCAAATTCGAGATCAGACGACTGGATCTTCCAGCGGCCAGAAAGATTCTCGGAACCGCAATTGGTATGTGTCCCAAAGAAAAGTTGTTCAAAGGTTATATCGAACTTGAAACTGATGTGCGTTCTCCTTATTTATTGATTGTTTTGGGGCAAGTACTGACATTTGTCACTAGCTACGGGAGTTCGACCGCGTTAGAAAACTTTATGAAAAATACCTCGAGGTTGGTTTTGTTTTGCACTGGGATTTATCGCCGATATTTACATTTCCTCAGTTCGACCCCGCCAATTCCTCTGCATGGATTAGATACGCCGAAATTGAATCTCAACTAGAGGACTTCGCCCGCACCCGTGCGATCTTTGAGCTTGGAATCTCACAATCACCTTTGTCCATGCCAGAACTTCTCTGGAAGGCTTATATTGATTTTGAGATCGAAGAAGGGGAGCGGGAGACTGCTCGATCTCTATATGAACGACTTATCTCTCTTAGTGGACACGTCAAAGTCTGGATATCATATGCTTTGTTTGAGGCAGAGTCGATTGCACTCCCTCGGGCTATGCGAGAAGAAGAAGAAGAAGAAGAAGAGGACGAGGAAGCTGAACAGAAGATGGTTCCTGGAGATCCCGACCGTGCGAGGCAGGTATTCGATCGGGCATACAAAGAAATGAAGAGCAAGGGATTGAAAGACGAGGTACTGTATCGCTGCATCATGGTTTCAACCTGGTATTAATTGTGTTTGAACTCTAGCGTGTCGCTCTTCTCGAGGTCTGGAAGACGTTCGAGGAAAGTCATGGTACTACGAACGACGTAGCCAAAGTCCAGGGTATGATGCCAATCGTCAGCAAGAAGAGGCATGTAGACCAAGAAACTGGCCAAATGGTGGAAGGTGCGTCGACGTCTATTCGTGTTTTGCTTGGCATGCCCACTAATTGGATGTTCTTTTAGACTGGGAGCTCGTATTCGCTGACGACGAGCGAGAAAACAACCCGACTTCGTTTAAATTTTTACAGATGGCCCATGCTTGGAAGAGTAACCAGAACAAAGGTGGAAATGATGCCCCCAAACCAATCTCTTTGGCTCCAGCTAGTTCAGCATCCAATCTCAAAGACGATGATGCCGCCAGCGACATGGATAGTTCAGACGGAGAACATTGATTCATACGCTGGTATTGTATATGTATCGCTGTATCTGATCTCTGTTGTAAAACAAAATTATCGATAGTCTGCTTTTCGATGCTCTAAAAATCTAACATCGTCACCGTTCCTACTCCATTTGCCCGTCGATAGGTTCCAATACGCACATTGGATGTTCTCAATGCTAATGCGTTCTAGTTTTTGTGATCCGGCATTCAAATTCTGAAGATTGATAAGCTGCCTGGTGGCTTCTATCTTTGCGTGTCCGTACAATAGATAGATTGATTGATTGATACACTCCGTCCTCGGACGGGGTCCCACGAGTGAACAGCCGGGCCCTCCTGCCTGTTGCAACGAGAGAACACAACGATGTTACAAGGCAAGTGAATTACAATAAACTAGATACTAAGAGATAGCGATAAATCGAATACAGTACATATCATACACTACGCCGCTTTTAGCTCCTGAGGAGTCCAATTGCACTAATTAATCCCACTCCAAATAGTACCACCAACTTCGATATAGATTCCCTAAGTCCAAGGACACCATTTGCACTTCCTTTACTCGAGCTACCCAACGGTGAGCTCCCATTACGTCCATTAGACGTAGCCAAAACAGATGCATCAATAGTAGCGGTGTTTCCTGTCTTCGTCACTGTGGTTGTTGCGAACGTGGTTGAAGGAGCACCCTCCGTTTCGGTTAACTCGTCCGTAAGGAAGACCAATGCAGCACCTGGAGCTGGCACGCTAACTGAACATACTTGAGCGGATTGATCACAAGGAATAGTTTCAATGGTTTCAGTTCCTTGAAGTCGGCCGTCAGATTCAAAGTTGCCACCAAACGTCTGCGTAAAAGTGTTATAAATTTCAAGAGAATTGATCATTTGATTTTGGGTACGAACCTGACCCGCCCACGAATAATCTCCTTTCTGAGATACTGAGGAGGCAGTGAGATATCTACGAATGAATTAGGCGTGCGCGATTTTGTAACACCCTCAAAAAAAGAATAGCGCCTACTTGACTTTGACTTGCGACGGCGTGTTATTCGATTCCCCCGTTTGACCTCCTCCGATGGCGATATTGGCAGTATAATTGCTGCTTCCAGACGAATCCGACAAAAAATTGATGAGTACCATGCGTACCGGTTGCCCATTTTCGTATATGACATAGTTCGGAGTGTATGTGCTCTGATTCTCTGCACCAATTTCTAAGACTTGTGATTGATTAGAGGGACCGAGAGCTTCAGCGATGACTAGAGAGGAGTAGAACACAGGGCCGACAGTCCATTGCCTGTAGGAAGATTGATTGGTAGGAGGGGCTATTGAAGATGATCTTGAGTGAATGATATTACTTTCAAAACTGCTCACGTACAAATGAAAGGCTACGAACAGAATAGTCAGCATCGCGGAAGTTGGAGGATACCAAGTCGGCCGCTTACATTGTAATATACGCTTTGACCACCGACGTGGAACATGCCACCGGAGAAATTTGATGCAGCCATGAGAAGGCCATAATCAAGACCCCACAAAGCCGCTCCGAACACATCACTGATTCCAGGGAATCCACCTGCAATGTAGAAGATAAAGCATCATCGGTTAACTCAAACTCAATTTACAAAATGAAATTCATCAATGAAGAACTCACCACAAGATGCTGTGTTCGTTTCAAACATGATAAACGGTTTGCCTTTTGTTTGAGCATAGCTTGTAGAGTTCAGGTAGGGCTGTACAAGACTCTGAGCGGAGGAGTGCATCAAATACGTCGGCCACAGCTCGGTGGTATTTCTTGGGGTCCCTGTTCCATATTGGGCATAACAATTGTCGGTCGGGTAGCTGAAGAAAGTGTTGTGAAATAGGCACCGAAAGTCAAAATACCACAAAAAAAACTGACTGTTCTACGCTCATCCATGCTATATTCGAGCTATACGTATCCATGACTCCAGTGTCCCAAACATTTTCCGGAGTCCAGGTTCCAGCTGCATGGTTCAAATTTTTTCAGCTTGGTAAACAACACTACGACGAGACGAAGTCGGCGGACTAACAGACACTGGGAATCAGGAGGAGATTTTGGGCGACTGAAAGGTTTGAATATTGTGACATATCGTCGATAAGGCTGCCTAGTTCCCCTACGTAATCATACTGCGAATAGCTAGAGGAACGGTGACTGTGTGCGGCTAAGAGGAAATGGAGTGAGAGGACGATTGAAAATGGATTGGTAGCGTTTACCATAAAGGTCTGGTTCATTGCCTGGGAATACGAGCGTATCAGTCTCTATTTCGATAAACATCATGGTCAAACTCCCCTGCCTGTACACCGATAAGGTAGTCGCCCAGGATTTCTTGAGCAGATTGAGCAATTTCAAGCCGAAAATCTGAAGAGTCATTGAACGGTATGCCTTCATTCATCGCGATTAGTGGCGGGAGACATATATAAAGATAAATACCCACCAACGAACCAGCGAACATTCACAAAGTCGGAAATATTCCTCATCATGTACAATAAATCAGGCGTAAATACTAAAGGCGGGGTTTCGGTCTGGCGAAAGGAAAAGGAAAGTCAGCAATAGAAGACTTATGATAGTAACTCGATGCAGAACCTACCGGGTTTGTGACACCACTCAAATCTTTTTCCAGAACTTTGCCGTCATCCAAAGTAGCTACCTGTGAAGCCGTGTCCTGCGAATTTCCTCCTATACGTACGCGAACGGCTCCCGCCCTTTGCGAAATGGTTGCTAAAAGATTCAAGAACGGGACTTGAAGAATGGATCTACCATCCATTCGTTGATATTGAATTAGTTTTTTGAAAAAAATTTGCGCCACATACGAGTTTTTTCCCACTGAAAAACGTAGCCACTGAGTTAAAAAAATATTTGCTCATAACACAGAATAGCGATATTCACAAACTTGATTTGCAACAGACATTTCGATCGAGAAACCCATGAACGCGCCAGATTGAGTTATTGAGAGCCCGGGAGCATTGGTTTGTATGTTGAAATTGAGCGAAAGCGAGGGCATAGGATCCGGTAGAGCTGGCGGGTCAATCGTAGTGGGGTTGTAAGCCGCAGCACCGGTGTACGACGATACATCGGCAGAGGTAGTGGAAAAGGGATTTTGTCCAGGCGCATAATACACGGTCACCGCTGTGGAAAGTCCTAGAAGACTATGACAGAGAAAGAGTCGGAAAATGGCAAAATTGCCCATCGCGTTTGCGCAATGTAGAAGGTCAGAAGCAAGAACGTTGAAGGGTTTAACGTTGCATTACTGCGCTGAGCTAATAAAGAATCTTAAAAAAACGCGACTCTGATGTTCGATCGGAAGTACCGCGCCTGATTTGCTTCCCGATCATCACGCCACTAAAAAGACAAGAGCGATTGCAAATTTATGTATCAGTGAAGAAATTTCGAGAGTGAATCCAAGTCTTGAACTTGTCTTTTCGTTGAGGGGACAAAGAAGTAGGTAGATAAACCTGTGAGAAACACAACATTGTGAGCTACCTACTCTTCTACTCTCTTATCGATGCAAGAAAATACAGTAGACAGTGCTTGGACAATGAGCCGTCGAGCTTAAATGGTTATTCTGGAACGATCACCTGCCTTCGTGCCAGAGCGCAACTCGCTACGCCATCCATTGTTCCTCAGTTTCAGTTTTGGTCATTTGTCATTGTTGTACTGATTTTACATGCTGTCAATGCAGATACTGGAACGGCATCGTGGCGAGCTTGAGAGACTATGGGGAGCGATTTATTGACGGGTTTCTCTCTATGACCGATTAACGAGAGCCCTATTTACGATGAGGTGTAATCCTAGGCATCTATTCTTTCCCTCCTACACATTGATGGCCCATAGTTTGGACTGTTTCACAACGTCCAACAATCCCTCAACAACAAATCACACTCTATAAATATGAACTCGAAATTGATCAAGTATTCAATGCAAGTTCTTCCGTAAAAAGACATTGATTGCGAATTTGGTGCAGAATTCTATCTGTACTCAGAGAATTGTGAACTGTATACAACGATTGGAGACATGATTTCATCTTCGTTGATGTCGACTCGGATGTCTATGATGTCCCATGTCAACAAGCTCAACAGAAGTTATTATTCTACTGGCCACAGTGACGAGGTCATTCTGTTCTTTGTTGTCACTAGTCGAAAGATGAGACGATCACAGTCTGCATTACTTGTTGGTTCTGAGCCAGATCAGTGATTATCTGAGTTAGCTGTTGTGTGGTCATGTCTGTTTCTGTCTCAGTATGTTCTATTTCAATTGGGGAGTGTTCTTCTGGTGTGTCTGCTTCTATTGATTCAGAATCCTCCTCAGATCTGGATTCGTTGGTGGTGAGGCTTGGTTCAATAGCAGTTTCAGCAAAGGTAGCAGCTGACTCAGGGATAAGCTTGGTGGTGGGTACAACAGGAGTGGTGGTTCTTGATGTTCGTGGTGTTTTGGCTCTGGGTGTATGTGGGGTGGATGTTTGTCCTACTTATTGTGGTCTCCGAATGATCACATATTGTTTGTGATCCTTGGGTAGTGAGTGGTTGTACCGATGTGGGCACAGATGTTGCAAGCAGTGTACCTAGTCATTGCCCTTCCAGTGGGTGTCAAGGTTTTCTTCAGTATCAAGAGCATGGTAGAAGGTGTGGCAATCAATAGATTTGTCATCCAATCTGGCAGAGTATCTCAGAGGCATGGTGATAGATCCAATAGGAGGTCAGCCAAGGGCGTACTCCTAGTATGTTTCTTGCAGAGCTAGTGTTCAAAACCAGCAGTACAAGTGAGGGATCTCTGTAAGCGGTAAGACAACATAGAAGAGGCGCTTACATGGTCCTTTATTGGTCTTCCGTTTACTGGCGGGTCCCAGTCTTCGTTCGGCACCCGTATGTCTTTCAATTTTCATTTCTGTTATTTGTTCTTTGAACTATCATGCTTTGCGGGTTGATCATCTACTTGTATATAGACTGCAACTGCTCAATCAGTTCCGATAGTAACTGTTTAAATACAACTTGTATTTTGTTCCTCACTCTCAGTTCTTACACCCAATCGGTGTGTTCTGAGAGTGAGTCTCACTTTTAAATAATACCTGTAGGATATACTAAATTGATGTTTAGATAGGTTATCTTACAGGTATTTTGTATTCAATATCAAGTTCTTACACCTGTTCAGTGTGTTCTGAGAATAGGTTATTTTACCATCTCAACCTAATGTCATATAGAGACACAACACCAGCAAAGATAAGAGAAGAGGGGCAAGGGGATCTCAGACAACAGCAATAACACAAAGGGACAGTCACAAGTATCAGTGGAATGCTAGTCCCAATGGCCAAGTCAATATATACAACAATGAGAGATAAAAGTACATGCCTAGCCCCAATGACCAAGAGGTTGAGATAGGGAACCAGGTACTAGCTGTTAGATGTCAATGTTGACACACAAAACCACAAGCAGCCAAGTGTCTCAGACATCTTAGAGAATAAGCCCAGAAGTCAAGTTGAATAATGAAGCTAAGGTCACTACAAGACCTTAGCTGACCCTATATACAAAGTACAAATCTTATTTACAATAGAATTGTGGGTCAAGGGTTATGACAAATACAAGTCTGTGATAGATATAAGCACAGATGTTAACTGAATATGAGTAATTGAGAGGATGTCAACAGCTGGTCATAACCAAGTATGGGACCCGATGAGTAACATAGAATGCATAAAAGGAAAGTAGAGAAATAGAATACCCAAGCACCTACTCACAGGCACTTATACACTAGGGGTTACTTGTAGTGTAGTCATTCCTGACACTAACTACTGTCCAATATATACATATACATATCCCAACAATAAGCACCAAGATACTGGGACATAGGCCTTGTAATAAATGAAAGACAATTGTATGGGAGTTGGAGGTGATAGTCCATATAGTTGTGTGGGAGAATAATGGAGCAGGTAGTGATATGTGAGATAGTCTCCAGACATACTGTGTTAGCTGAGTGACCTTGTGATATGGGCATGTGCTGATAAAAACAGTGACCTGCTACTATGCCAATGTGATGTTCATGACAGAAACTTCAATCCAACTGTGACCCTCAAGTGATCTTGGTAACTTTGGAGGGTACACTTGACTTGGATGGACAGGGAGTTCTCAAGCTTATAAGTATGAGTATATGGTCTCATTTACATTTATACTCATTTAAGCAGTGGAACTCCAGACCCCTTGCAGTTTTTTTGCTGATCTTGGCAACTTTGAACTCAACTCCAGTCAAGAAGATGGTAATATTAACTTTGCCCAGAATAATGATGCCCCAGGTGAGTGCTCTAAGCTTGTGCATGTAATCCATTTGTTTGATTTCATAAAGTGGTGTAGAAATGGCCAGGTAAATATTATACATGTGGAATTGTTACTGGATTTGTCGTGACATGCTACACAGTATATGGTACTTACTTTATTTTCCCTACATCTCCTCCTTTCTTTATCCTTGTTACGGTTTGGATCTGTCTACATTCTTCCGTATCCTTCTACATCATTCCATATCCTTCTATCACATTCCAGATACTTCTATCAACTTCCCGCGCTGTCACTTACTCATTGAGACTCTTGTATATATAGTACAGTAGCTGACACCTAGTTCCCCATCTTGACCTCTTGGGCTTTGGAACTAGGTTAGTACTTGTATCATTGTTTACATTCAATATACTTACTTGGTCTTTGGAACTAGTTTTCCTTGTGCGAACCTAGCGATTGGCCCCTGTGCTATCATTGCTGTCTTGATCACTATCTCTTTCAGCCTTCATGTGTGGTGCTAGCCCCACTCCTCACCTCAGCTTGTGCTTGAGCCTGTGCTTTCCTCTGTGCTTTCTCCCTTCGTCACCACAGGATTTGCATCTATAGATGAAAAACAGGATAGAATTACACATAGAAGCCTTCTTCATCTTTTGCAGCTTGTCAGTGACTCACTAGCTCTCTCAAAAGATAACCAGGCATCACATGATCAACAATGAGTGAGAGGATGAAAAGATAATAAGGATGAAACAACAACTCAACACAAGTCTAGCTACCAAGGAGAACAGTGTTATATCTATGCAAGCTAAGTCCTTATAAAGCTTCGCGAACCATTCCACTACTTAGATATTTCTTATATCCTTTTACTACTATGCAATTACTTTGTGAAGGAATTCCGACACAAAGTAAATACTCATTATCTCTTATCATTCTTATCAGATTTACACTATCCCTTTTATATCCCTTCCTTTGTTTTACTTACAAGCTAACCCATTTGGGCATGGCATGGCATTGCGATCCTGACTTACCTTGTCGTGACGTGCTATACAGAATACGGTACTTACTTCATCTTCTCCTATGTGTCATGAAGTGAGCCCACCCCCTATCATTTTCCTTTCTTTACGATACACCATCCAAGCCCTCTTACCTACAATAATCATTCCGGAACATTCCATTCCATTCTATTAGTTCCATTCCATTCCTTGTGCCTGAGCTATACAGTATTACCTCATAGTTCCCACGCTCCACCTTGTATATATAAGCCAGCCCCCACAACCTGGTCCCTTATCTTGACCTCTTTGTCGTTGGGACCAGGTATGTCTTTAACTTACTTACTTGTATTTATTATCAATATAACTTTGTCGTTGGGACCAGTTGTCCGCTCCCGCCTAAGTCTCCGCTCCGCTCCGCCACCGTCGTCACCTCTTTGTGACATTAGGTCAAGATCCCTTACTGCACTGATAGCCTACCGATTAGGTTATCCTTGCAGGCTCCGCTTCCACCACGTCTACAGACACCTCCGCACCAAGCCTGCCCGCCCAAGCTATCGACTGCTCTGCCTACCCACACGCTTTTGATACTAAAGACCAAACCCACATCCACCGCAGCAAAAGCAGCTCCTGGGCTGATTGCAGTTCTCAACCCTGTCCGAACGCTGCTGCCAACTCCATCAGTGAAGAGGAGAACCTTTCCGACGGTACCGTGATCACACCCATCCTTATCCCTACTCCCACTGCACCCCCATCCATTATGTCGACCTCTGAAGTCAACACAAATCAGCTCATGGCACAGCTTATCGAGCAGGTGACTCAGCTCACAGCCAACCTTCACAGAGCTGCAGCCAAGTCGAGCATGAATAAACCCGAGCTCTTCAAAGGCTCGAGTAGTGCGGAAGCCCGTCGCTTCATTGCTCAGTATCAGAGCTGGGCAGTGGAACAACCGGATTTGAAGGACAACGAAGGGAAACTGATTAAGGCGGCTCTAGGATTCTTCTCGGGAAAGGCTGCTGATTGGGCCACCCCATACCTCTTGGAATTCAGTCATCACCAACAACCGTTTAATGGACGATGGGAAGACTTTAAAACAGCCTTCACCCTCCGATTCGAATCCATTGACGCAGGCATGGAAGCCCGGAATGCAATCCAGCATCTCAGGCAAGCAAAAGGTCAAACGGTAGCAGAATTTGCACAGAACTTCAAAGACATCGGCGATCGAACTGGGCTCTCAGATATCGACCTACGAGAACGCTTTCACAGTGGCCTCAACCCAGAGATTCGACAAAATCTCATCGTGGTCAACATAGCTCAGGGATTAGCCCCTACACTAGAGGAGGCAATCAGGCGAGCAATCTCGGTAGACGTATTCCTGCATGACCCCACCATGACAGGCCGTAATCAGGGTACCTCTCACATCTCCTCTCCCCCTGCCAACTCCCATGCTATGGACGTTGATGCCACGCATACCAATGGCAACAGTAGAGAAAGCTTCGTGGCCCAGATGAGAGGCAGGTGTTACGGTTGTGGTTCACAGAGTCATGAGAAGAGGAACTGCTCGTACAAGGACACAGTATGCCGCTACTGTGGGCGACGAGGTCATTTAGAGTCAGTCTGCCAGGATAAATTCATGGGTCTAGAACGCGGCCGGGGTAAGCGTCAACAACCCCGCCGTCAACAAGTCGCAGCCTCCTCTTCAACGCCTTTCACTCTCTTTCCCAATGAACCTGTCCAAATTGCGGCTTCCACTCCGGCCCCTGCTCCTGCCCCTATTGCCCAGTCCCCAGCTACCCCCGACCTCTCCATCCAAATTGCCCAGCTCCAAGAACTCCTGAACAGAGCCAATGCCATGGCCCCCGCTTCAGGCTCGCAGGAGGGTTTTTAAAGCGGGTACCCGTCTCGGCCGCACCGAGAGTACCCGTAAACCAATTTGCTATACATGCTACGTCCACATATGATTCTCTACCCTCATGTACCATATCTAATATTTCGGAATTGAACTCCAATTCGTCACACTTCCGAATTAACGCGAAATTAAGAGGAAGAAATCACAGTATAGCAACTGCGGCCATGGTTGATTCTGGAGCCACGGCTCTATTCCTGAATCAGGAGTTTGTCACCCGCCACCAAGTAAGGATCTTACCACTCAGGAAACCCATTGGGGTCTTTAACATCGATGGATCTGCTAACCGAGCAGGGCAGATTACGCATTTTGCACGTCTAGCCCTGACTGTCGATAACCAAGAACGGTGGACAGATTTGCTGATAACCAATCTGGGAAGTGAAGACCTAATCCTGGGACTCCCCTGGCTACGTAAAGCCAATCCAGATATTGACTGGGAGAAGGGACGACTCTCGGTTAGACCACAACGGACAACGATAGAGGAGGTAGAAGAACAAGACACTGTGGAGGAAATTGAAACAGTCATCACTCCCGAAACCCCACTGAACTTAGCAGAGGAAGAGGAGGCAGATGAGTCGCCGATACACCGCATTCGAGCCAACCGACAAACCCGGCGTGCATGGGTGAAGTCAGGCATCCTACACGAACAAACAGAAGAGGTCTGGTGCGCAGCAGGATTCACATATTCCCAACAGCTAGCGGAGCAGGCCTACAAAGCAAAACCCGTGAAAACCTTCGAAGAAATGATCCCAGAGCCCTATAGGGATTTCAAAAAGGTATTCTCTGAAATGGCCTCAGAACGTCTCCCTGAACACAAACCCTGGGATCACGCCATTGAACTGATCCCAGGAGCACCCGAAACCATGCGTACGAAAGTCTACCCAATGTCATTGAACGAACAAGGCGAACTCGACCGTTTTCTGGATGACAACCTCCGAAAAGGCTACATTCGCCCCTCAAAATCGCCACTGTCTTCACCTGTCTTCTTTGTGAAGAAGAAGGACGGGAAGCTCCGTTTTGTACAAGATTACAGGAAACTAAATCAAGTAACCCTAAAGAACCGCTATCCTCTCCCACTGGTTGCTGACATCGTCAGCCGTCTGCAGGGGGCACGGTACTTCACCAAATTTGATGTCAGATGGGGCTACAACAATGTCCGAATTAAGGAGGGTGATGAATGGAAGGCTGCTTTCGCAACCAACCGAGGGTTATTCGAACCCAGTGTAATGTTCTTTGGTCTCACCAACTCCCCAGCGACCTTCCAAGCACTCATGAATTCCATCTTTTCAGACCTAGTGGCAGCGGGGAAAGTAGCAGTGTACCTAGATGACATCCTTATCTTCAGTAACGAGCTACAACAACACCGGCAGATAGTGCGGGATGTACTAAAACGGCTAGAGAAACATGACCTCTATCTACGACCCGAAAAATGTGAGTTCGAGGAGCTTCAGATCGAGTACTTGGGACTAGTGATATCAGAAGGGGAAGTGCGCATGGATCCGGTAAAAGTGACTGCAGTTCGTGACTGGCCTACTCCAAAGAACCTGCGAGAGCTGCGAGGATTCTTAGGTTTTGCCAACTTTTACCGTCGATTCATACAGAACTTTGCCCGCATAGCACGCCCTCTGAATGACCTAACCAAGAAAGACTCAGGCTTCAACTGGGGAACACATCAGCAGCAAGCATTCGACACCCTAAGGGAAGCTTTTGTCACAGCTCCGGTACTGGCACTCTGGGACCCCAACAGGCTCACACAACTCGAGGTAGATGCATCAGGCTTTGCCACAGGAGGAGCTCTAATGCAGAAACTGTCACAAAGAGGTGACGACGGTGGCGGAGCGGAGCGGAGACTTGAGCGGAAGCGGACAGATACTGGTCCCAACGACAAAGTTATATTGATAATAAATACAAGTAAGTAAGTTAAAGACATACCTGGTCCCAACGACAAAGAGGTCAAGATAAGGGACCAGGTTGTGGGGGCTGGCTTATATATACAAGGTGGAGCGTGGGAACTATGAGATAATACTGTATAGCTCAGGCACAAGGAATGGAACGGAACTAATAGAATGGAATGGAATGCTCCGGAATGATTATTGTAGGTAGGAGGGCTTGGATGGTGTATCGTAAAGAAAGGAAAATGATAGGGGGGGGGGGGGGGGGGCTCACTTCATGACAGAAACAAGACGATGGTCAGTGGCACCCAGTAGCATTTCGATCAGCCTCCATGCAACCAGCCGAACGAAACTACGAAATCTATGACCGGGAGATGCTGGCAATCATTGAAGCACTAAAGGACTGGAGAAGCTTCCTGGAAGGATCACCGCAGACCTTCGAGATCATCACCGACCATGCAAACCTGGAATTCTGGCGCTCTGCACAGGACCTTAGCCGACGACAAGCGCGTTGGGCACTATGGTTATCCCGATTCGACTTCCGGCTGACTCACCGCCCAGGCAAGGCAAACACACAGGCAGATGCTTTGTCTCGCATGGCAACGCATCAGGTGTTGGACAGTGAAGACAACCGACAACAGACCGTTCTGAAACCAGCCCACTTTATGCAAGTGGCAGCAGCCTCACTACAGAACCCGTTGGAGGACCGCATCCAGAAGGCCTCGCAAAGAGAGGCCCAAGTACTCGAAGGACTGGAAGAGCTCAGGAGGAGCGGCCTCCAATGCTTGGCCAATGGGATAGCAGAATGGGAGGAGGATAACGGACTGGTGTACCACCGAGGTAGGGTATATGTCCCACCAGAGGATGACCTACGGACAGAAGTACTCAAACAATGCCACGACAACCCCTCCGCTGGTCACCCCGGACTTCACAACACCCTCGATCTCGTTAGCACCCACTTTTGGTGGCCCACCCTGCGATCCTTTGTAGAAAAGTATGTGGAAGGATGCGAAACTTGTGCTAGGAAAAAGATACAGAGACACCCACGAGCAGTAACACTACCCCTAGATGTCCCAGCAGGTCTGTGGGAAGAAGTGGGAGTTGACCTGATCACACAGCTGCCCAATTCACAAGGATACGATGCCATCCTTGTCTGCACCGACCTCTACGGGAAACAAATCCACGCAATCCCTTGTACCACATCAATCACAGCAGCAGGTGTCGCTGACATCTACTACCGCGAAATTTTCCGCCTCCATGGCCTCCCCCTCCGCTTTGTATCAGACCGAGGACCCCAGTTTGCAGCAAAGCTCATGCGATCACTACTCTCCCGCCTGGGAATCAAATCCAATCTCACATCGGGATACCACCCCCAAGCGAATGGGCAAACCGAGCGGGCAAACCAAGAAGTCGAAAAGTATCTCCGGCTGTATGTGGGACGTCGTCAGGATGACTGGGCAGAGCATTTGCCAATGGCGGAGTTTGTGATTAACTCACGTACCCACTCTGCACTTGGAATCTCCCCATTCGAGCTCACTTACGGCTACCTCCCCCTATTTAACATTCCCGTTGGTCAGCGAAGTGGGATTCCAGCAGTGGATGATCGCATTCAGATCCTTCGAGAGGTGCGACAGGATGCCGGGGCAGCTCTACACCTGGGAAAAAGATGGCAAAAGGAAAACTATGAACGAGGAAAACGAAAGGCACATCAATTCCAAGCGGGAGATCAGGTCTGGCTAAGCGCAGAAGACATCAAGCTCCAACTTTCCAGTGAGAAACTTGGGGATCGACAGCTAGGACCTTACACCATTTTGGAGAAGGTTGGGCCCCTGGACTACCGTTTAGACCTCCCACTATCCCTGGACCGCATCCATCCTGTGTTCCACGTCGATAAATTGTACCCTTGGAGAGGGAACACCATAAATGGCGAAATTGCAACACCACCGGAACCAGTATATCTAGAGGATGAGGATGAGCCGGAGTATGAGGTCGAGGACATCTTGGATAGTCGGATTAGGTGGAAGAAGTTAGAGTATTTGGTAAAGTGGAAAGGCTACGATGCAGGACACAACTCATGGGAACCTGCACCAAATCTTGAACACGCCCCAGCAACTATCCGAAAATTCCACAAAAGGCACCCTCAGGCGGCAAAAGCTTGACCATTGAGGGCAATGGTCATAAGGAGGGGGGTAATGTCATGAAGTGAGCCCACCCCCTATCATTTTCCTTTCTTTACGATACACCATCCAAGCCCTCTTACCTACAATAATCATTCCGGAACATTCCATTCCATTCTATTAGTTCCATTCCATTCCTTGTGCCTGAGCTATACAGTATTACCTCATAGTTCCCACGCTCCACCTTGTATATATAAGCCAGCCCCCACAACCTGGTCCCTTATCTTGACCTCTTTGTCGTTGGGACCAGGTATGTCTTTAACTTACTTACTTGTATTTATTATCAATATAACTTTGTCGTTGGGACCAGTTGTCCGCTCCCGCCTAAGTCTCCGCTCCGCTCCGCCACCGTCGTCACCTCTTTGTGACACCACCTCCAGTGGAAGTTGATGGCGAAGAAGAATACAACATCGCGGAGGTACTCGATTCAAAGTTGGATTGTCAATACAAAAAATGTCCACTACGGTATTACATACAGTGGGCAGGATATGAAGGTACAGATGAAGAGTTTTCCTGGGTTGCTGCAAACAAAATTCACGTGGACAAGCTGGTTCCAGCTTTTCATCTTTGTTACCCTCACAAACCTGGACCATCATGATCAATGACCACTTATTCTTTTACTATTCATTCATTGGAAATACTAATTTTTATTTTACTAGTTAAACAACTCATTGTGAAATCTTTGCAATTCATCACAATCACATTCCGTTCTACCTACTTCATTACCTACAAACTCCAAATCCCTATGGCAAGGAGTTCCGTGATTCATTATTCACAAAACAATTGTGAACTCTCATGTTCCCTCCTTTCCAAAACCATCGCAATCCTTTCCTCGCGGAACAAAGTTTAACTCCTTACACCATGAAAACTTAATCAGCAACAAAACCTTATGTATCCAAAACCACCAAAAAAGGCAAAAGAATAAATTAATTAAACAAATCAAATCAAATCAAAAAACAAAAAAAAAAGAACAACAAGTAAACAAATACTAAATTATATAAAATTATATACAAGTCCCACAAATCTACTACAACCCTTCGCGGGAATCACATTACACAACATTTTCCTTTGCGAACCCTTCTTCTTTTTCTCTCCTCATCTTCTTCCTCTTCTTCATCCTCTGCATCCGTTTCTTCTTTTTCCTGTTCCTCCTCCAGTCGTTGCTGCACTAAACGAACTAGCTGTTCCATGGCAACAGCGGTCCTGTCACGAAACGATCTTTAATCTTTTTATTAATCTTTTCTTTTATTAATCTTTTACCTTTTCTTTTATTTACTTACCTAATCACTGAGGCGCTTGCACCAGCGCTCATTATATTCTCATTATCATTTAGGTTACATGCGTCAACCTTATTGTTCTCGTGTTGTCGTTTTATCCATGCGCGACTCTCTCATGCCTGTCAGCCCAATGACAGGACGACATCATTATTGTTCCACCTCCATGCTTCTTTTTATATTGCCTTACTGTTTACTCACCAAATACCTACAGCTTTACTTATGGATATGTATGACTCTTATTGTAGATCCTCATGGTTACGGTGTGAGACATATCTCACGGTTTCATATCCCATTTTGTATATAAGACTAGGTATTTGGTAGTTATGTTCCTTAGCTCTATTCTCGTCTATTCTCCTCGGTAGCTAGACTAGTATTGGGTTGTCTTATCCATCCTCTTTTTGCTTTTCTGCCCTCTTGCTCATCATCTATTGTGTGACGCCTAGTTGTCTCTTGTGAGAGCTAGCGAGTCACTGACAGGTCCGACTCGCGAAACCAATCAGTGCGTTCATTTGCACTTTAATCAACTCGTTTTGCTCTGCGAGCAAATCGAGCTTTCCTCCTAACTCTGCACCCCCAAATCCTCTCTCCACGATGCACCTTGCGGGACCCTCATACAAACTCTCTTCATCCACTTGCGGCTTCTTTCTCCTTGACCTATGGGCTGCATTATCACCTGCCCAGCTACACCTCTGTCATTGTAGATGGCAGGCCTGAGTCCGGGGCTTCCCGGGTTGCACAATGCAATTCAAAGTGTTACCTTGAGTAACACAACGAAGGCATCCTTCGCGATTACGCGAAGGAGTAGGAGGAGGAACGTCACCCTTGTTGTTGTTGTTGTTGTCATCATTGTCATTGTCATCTCCATCGTCCGGGTCAGGAGCTACACCAATCTAAAAAAGTTGTTGTTACTAATAAAATTCATCGCGAACCAAAGAAAACTCACCTGAGGAAGTACTCGTTTCCTCTTCAACACTCTGATGTCTACTTCTGGGGTATCACGCACCATGGAAGCTGACTTGTAAACTTTTGACTTGGAGCCTGAAGGCTCCCGTGATACCTGATCGCTGGTGCGACGCGATGCAGCTCAAGCTGCACAATCCCGACAGTCTTGTAGTTCCTGCAGAGCTGCTGCTCTGCATTGACTCCTGGCGGACTCTTCTTCAGCCAGCTGCTTCAAAGCATCAGCCTTCGTCTTTGCAATACTCTCCTCGATGAGTCGCTCTTCTTCCCTCCTCTTCGCTGCTCTTTTTTCCTCCTCGATCCTCCTTTCATCTTCCAGCCTCTTCTCCTCGGCTTTGCATTCTGCTTCTCGAGCAGCTACCTCCTCCAATGGCAACAGCTTAGCTGCAAATTCCGCCTCCTGAGCTTCGATCTCCAGTTGACGGAGCCGCAATCATTCAGCTTGTTCACGAACAAGCCGTGCTCATTGTTCTTGAGTAGTTTCAATGTCAGTTATGGTGAGTGACATGAAAAGAAGTGATAAGGACTTAGGAAAGAAAACAGATAAAACCATCATGTTTTATACTTGTTCTTCATTGAGGGCAGGTTCGACTTCAAATTTTTTGTTTACCTCAATCATAAATCATGTGGCATTTTGAAAATTTTACTTTTCCTTTTGACTTTTCCATTTTACCTAATTTTAGATTCATTAATCATCAACAATTACATAGGTGTGGTGACGAAGGGAGAAAGCACAGAGAAGGCACAGGCTCAAAGTGCAAGCCGAAGTGATGGGTGGGGCTAGCACCACACATGAAGGCTGAAAGATATAATGATCAAGACAACAGTGATAGTGCAGGGGCCAATCACTAGGGTTGCACAAGGAAAACTAGTTCCAAAGACCAAGTGAGTATATTAACTGTAAACAACAATACAAGTACTAACCTAGTTCCAAAGACCAAGAGGTCAAGATGGGGAACTAGGTGTCAACTACTGTACTATATATACAAGGGTTCGGCTGAGTAAGCGACAGCACGGGAAGCCGATAGAAGTGTCTGGAATGTGATGGAAGGTTCTGAGGGATGATAGATGAAAGTAAAAGAATATGGAAGAATGGAGCAGAATCCGGGCAGTCACGAAGGTAAAGAAAAGAGGGAATATAGGAGAAGATGAAGTAAGTACCGTATTCTGTATAGCACGTCACGACATTACCCCCCTTCTACAGTCGATGTCCCAGCAACTATTTCAGTGAGGTTTTCATAAGGTTGCCAGGGTAAAGAGTTGAAGATGGCAGCTGAAATTTTTTGTGGTGCATTTGTGTGTTTTGCATAGAAATCTGCAATTGCATCGTTGCTTGTGCCCACTAAGTTTTCTTCATGCTCCCAACTGTTGTGGCCTTCGTCGTACCCCTTCCACTTTACCAGGAATTGCAACTTTTTCCACCGTCCAAAGATCCGGCTGTCCAGGACCTCCTCCATGTCGTAGAACTCTTCTCCCTCCACAATTTCGGGTTCTGGTGGCGGTGGCTTGATTCCGTTGACTTTGTTCCCTTTCCAGGGAGACAAGCGGTTGGTATGGATGTTATCGTGGATTTTCATCCAGGTAGGTAGGTGTAATTGATATGTGAGTGGGCCCGTTTTCTCTGCGACTTCAAATGGGCCTAGGCATTTGCTCCCCAGTTTCTGGTTCTTTTGCCGTACTTTTAATTTGCTCAAGGATAGCCAAACTGGTTGTCCTACTTCAAATTCCTGTACTTTTCCTTTTACTCCCTCTCTGATGCGCTCTTTGCTCATCCATAGTGCTGCTTCTGCATCCTCATGTGCATGCTGTAGCAGTTCCAGTCAATGCTCGATGGACGGGTATTTTGTCTCGATGCCATTTGGAATGGTGAAATCAGGGGTGTAACCATAAAGTGTTTCGAAGGGAGAGTGGCTGTGTGCGGAGTGGATGCGAGCATTCATGACAAACTCGGCGGTAGGGATTCAGAGGTCCCAGTTGTCCTGTTGGCAACCTACATACATGCGAATGTAACATTCGATTTCCTGGTTGGTGCATTCTGTCTGTCCATTTGTCTCAGGGTGATATGCTGTGGTCAGGGCGGAGTCGATTCCTAGTCGCTTCAGTAGCTGTCACATAACATCTGCCGCAAATTGGGGTCCTCTATCAGAGATGAATTGACGGGGTAGGCCATGTAAACAGAAGATTTCTTTATAAAAGAAATCTGCTACTCCTTCTGCTGTTATCTCAGTTGTACAGGGGAAGCAGTGAACCATCTTTGTGTAATGGTCAACAAAGGTGATGATTGCATTATGGCCATCCTGTGTCATGGGCAGTTCCCCAATAAGATCCACACCAATGTCCTGCCAGGGTCCTTCTGGTACAGGGAGAGGTTGAAGGGGCAAAGAGTGGTGGGGGTTTAGGCGTTTGCATTGGCAGTGATCACATCCGTCGACGTACTTGTCTATGAAAGAGTGCATCCCAGGCCACCAGTAGAGTCTGCTGACTAGTTCCAGGGTACCATGCATCCCTGGATGACCTGCAGTAGGTGTGTCATGACAGTGTTCCAGGATTGTTTTCCTTAGCGCGGTATCTGGTGGGACGTAGACTTTGTTACGGTAGTTGTCATGACATGCTACACAGTATATGGTACCTACTTTATTTCCCCTACATCCCCTTGTTTCTTTATCCTTATTACGGTTTGGATCTGTCCACACTCTGCCATATCTTTCTACATCATTCCATATCCTTCTATCAACTTCCCGCGCTGTCGCTTACTCATCGAGACTCTTGTATATATAGTACTGTAGCTGACATCTAGTTCCCCATCTTGACCTCTTGGTCTTTGGAACTAGGTTAGTACTTGTATCTTCGCTTACACTCAATATACTCACTTGGTCTTTGGAACTAGTCTTCCTTGTGCGACCCTAGTGATTGGCCCTGTGCTATCACTGTTGTCTTGATCATTATATCTTTCAGCCTTCGTGTGTGGTGCTAGCCCCACCCCTCACTTTGGCTTGTGCTTTGAGCCTGTGCCTTCTCCGTGCTTTCTCCCTTCGTCACCACAGTAGTAAACCAAACCATTTTCTTCTCTCCACTTGGCTGGACCACTAGTGAGACTCTGGGGACCTTTGATACCTTTCAGACCATCCAGTACTTTGGCCTCTCGGTTGCTGATCTGCCGAATGCGGTCGAGGAGGGGGTTTTGGAGGAGGACCATGATTGCTGCATTAAGGAAGTGTTCTGGTTTTAGCACAATCTGTTCCCTGTTGTCCTCTGCATCTGTGACCTGGTGCTGCACCATACGGGACAGTGCATCAGCTTGAGTGTTAGCTTTGCCTGGGCAATGTTTAAGGCAGAAATCAAACCGAGAGAGCCATAGTGCCCATTGTGCCTGTCAACGACTGAGGTCTTGGGCTGTCTTCCAGTATTCGAGGTTCTGGTGGTCAGTTATGATTTCAAAGGGTTCCGGGGATTCTTCTAAGAAGCTTCTCCAGTCTTTCAATGCCTCGATGATGGCCAGCATTTCCTGGTCATAGATTTTGTAGTTTTGCTCGGCTGGATCCATGGAGGAGCAGTATGCAACAGGGTGCCAAAGTCCATCCTCCTGTAGCTGTGAAAGTGTACCCCCAGTAGCAAAGCCTGATGCATCGACTTCAATCCAAGTTGGTTTCAATGGGTCCCAGAGTGTGAGGATTGGTGCCGATGTAAAGGAGTCCGTTAGTGAATCAAAGGCTTCCTGCTGTTCTGACCCCCAAACCCATTTAGTGTCTTTGCAGGTAAGGTTGTTCAGGGGTCGAGCTTTCTTCGCAAAACCTTCGATAAATCTCCAATAGAAGTTAGCAAATCCTAGGAAGCCTCAGAGGTCACGTAGCGTTGTAGGGGCCTGCCAGTTACTAACTGCCTCTATTTTGACCGGGTCCATTTGCACTTCTCCTTCACTGATTACCAAGCCTAGGTATTCGATGGAAGGCCATTCGAATTCACATTTCTCTGGTCGCAGATATAGGTTGTATTTGCTGAGGCATGTAAGCACATCGTTGACTATCCTCTGATGTTCCTCAAGAGCTTCAGTGAAAACTAGGATGTCGTCCAGATAGACGGCCACCTTCCCTGCAGCAATGAGGTCAGCAAATATGGAGTTCATGAGGGCTTGGAAAGTAGCAGGTGAGTTTGTTAGGCTGAAGAACATGACGAGGGGCTCGAAGAGTCCTCGGTTTGTTGCAAATGCTCCCTTCCATTTGTCACCCTCTTTAATCTGCACATTGTTATACCCCCAACGAACGTCCATTTTGGAGAAGATCTTGGCTTTACATAGTTGGCTGATGATGTCCATGACGAGGGGAAGTGGGTACCAATTTTTTACTGTGTATTCATTGAGTTGCCGGTAATCCTGCACAAATCAAAGTTTACCATCCTTCTTTTTGACAAAGAAGACAGGCGACACCAATGGGGATTTGGAGGGATGGATGTAGCCTTTGCGCTGATTCTCTTCCAAGAACCGATCAAGCTCTTCCTGCTCATTTGGGGACATGGGATAGATTTTGGTCCGCATGGTTTCAGGAGTGTCCAGTTTCAGATCTATGGCATGGTCCCAAGGTTTATGTTCTGGTAGTCATTCTAGTTCTTTCCCAGAGAAGACCTTTACATGTTTCCAGTATGACGAGGGGACCATTTCTTCAAAGGACTTTGATGGCTTCTCTTTGTAGGCAGCCTCTGCGAGTTGTTGAGAATACATGTACCCTGCAGAACACCAAAGTTCTTCCGATGTATGGCCAATGATCCCAGCTCGAAGTAGTGCTCTCCTCCACTTACTGTTGCCTACCAGTCGATACAGAGGGGTGCTTCCAGTGTATTCATGTATCTCTGGGTCAGGCGTGGGGAGTGGGAGAGTTTCTTCAGGCAATTGGGGTTGGTCATCAGGCTCTGGGATGGAGAAGTGAACTTGTGGAGCTGAAGTGGTGTCCCAGTCTGGGTTCGCTTCTACGATCTGTGCAGTGGTTCCTCCCACATTACTTTCCTTGGGTTTGGGGATTTCTTCAATGGTCATGGGGTGCGGAGCCTTTCTGGGAGAGGTGATAGCCAACTGCCCTTCTCTCCAGTCAATGTCCGGGTTGACCTTTTGGAGCCATGGAAGTCCAAGAATGATATCTTCCAAACCAAGGTTGGTGACAAGGTATTCAAGGAGCTGGGGTGGGTTTTGGTCTATTGTGGACAGTAGACATACAGAGTGTGTGATCTGTCCTGCAGTGTTAGGAGATCCATCAATGTTATAAAGAGTGATTGGATGGTGGAGACGATGAGGGAGAATTCGATGTTGTTTCATGAAACGTTCATGCATGAAGAGACCTGTGGCACCAGAGTCTATCATTGCTGTGCTGTCGGTATTCTTGAATCTGCCTTGCAACTTAATCAGTATGCGGAAGTGAGAAACATCACTAGATTGAGTGGAACCAATTGTACACAAGGGTATAGATGCATAAGTAGAGGTAGATGAGGAATACAGACTAGGGAACCAGGCGGCAGCTGTGGCAGGTTCCCACTTTAAAAATTCGAGCACAACTCTGCCATCTGCTCTGCCAATTCCTTCTGTCCTGCAGTGAGCATCTGAAGGATCTTTGTGAAGTCGGTAGCGGGGGCAGGTGTGGTGGCAGCAATGGAGGTAGAGGGCTTGGCAATGATAGATGTAGCAGCAGCAGAACGAGGGGTGGGTCTTGAGAGTCCCAAGAACTTCCTGCGGCAGATGGCTGTCAGATGACCAGTTAGTCCGCAGTGATTGCAGACATCACGTTCATGGTGCCCATCTGCCTTTCGATGTTCTCTGGAGCTGCACCCATAGCATCTTCCCATCATGGATCTGCAATAGTCTTCTGCAGATCGGCCAGTAGTGGTGGCATCCACGTCCATTGTGTTTGGATCGCGGGCCGGAACAAAGGGAGGAGGGGTGTAGGAGCTGAAGTTGGGAGTGCTTCGGGTGTATTGTTTCCCTTCTTCATTGGTGCATTCGTTCTGCCTGTTGTCAGTACGAATGGCTTCATTGATCAGCACATTCATCGGATCTGTGTTAGCCTGTGAGTTGACCAATCCGTCCTTGATTCGCTTCAAGAGGTGATCATAGAACCGATCTCGAAGGTCAGCATCCGAGTATCCTGTCCTACTAGCATACTGTTTGAAGGTCACAGCATATGTTGCTACCCGGTCCTTTCCCTGCCAAAGGCTTTTCAGAACTCGTTTGGCCTCTACCACCGGATCTGCTGTTTCAAACCATTGCCTAAAGGCACCAGTGAAATCAGCCCAGGTGGGGTAGAGGAGGGCCGGAGCTGGTACTCCTGCAGCATCTGCTTGAGCAACTTGACTAATGTTCTCTGAGGTGGGAGTAGCCCAGATAGCTGCATCACCATCAAGGTATGAGATGGCTGATTTGATTTTTTCCTGTTCATTACTGAGAGAATGGATACCCTGGGCCCATAGTTCAAAGGCCGCAATGAAGTGTCGTGCATCGTCACTACGCTTCCCATCATATGTCTGGGGTTTGCTAACACCTTTGTTGGTGCTTATGTTGTTGGCGATGCTGGCTACTGCCGATTGTAGCACCATCTGTTGCATGGCAAGTTGTTGGATCAGCACTGCAAGGTCTTGGGTGGTAGGAGGATGAGACATGATAGAGGTGTTTTCAATAGGGATAGGCTCAGGAGATGGGGATAATGGTTCTGGTGTAACCGAGATATCAATGACGATAGGCTCTGGGGATGGTGCGACAGGGTCGGCTTCAGTTTCTAGCTCAGGCTCTGGAATAGCGGTGGGGATAAGCACCGGAGAGGCTCTGGCGGATGGGACAGCACTGGTAGGGTTTGAAAGTCTACCAACCCGGCTCGGAACTCGGCTTGGAATTCTAGGGATGGAGATGAATCGTCCATTTTCTGAATCGCTTGGAGCGATGGGAGCAGAGTTACGGTATTGGTTGGGACAAGGGTTTTCATTGCAGTCAAACCAAGTGTTGCATTCTTCATCTGGATTGTATTTAGAATGAATGTCGCACTGATCTTGAGTATCAAATGCATGCTGAAATCCTGAACAATCGATGTCTGGTGTAAATGAAGGCATAATGGCAATGGAAGGTGGAGAACCAGGTAAGTCCGATTTCCACTCCTCGTAGGATCAGTTGGAAAGGCTGATGGTACAAGTAGAGATCTTGACCTAATGTGGTGATGAAGGGAGAAAGCATGGAGAAGGCACAGGCTCAAAGTGCAAGCCGAAGTGATGGGTGGGGCTAGCACCACACACAAAGGCTGAAAGATATAATGATCAAGACAACAGTGATAGCGCAGGGGCCAATCACTAGGGTCGCACAAGGAAAACCAGTTCCAAAGACCAAGTGAGTACATTAACTGTAAACAATGATACAAGTACTAACCTAGTTCCAAAGACCAAGAGGTCAAGATGGGGAACTAGGTGTCAACTACTGTACAATATATACAAGGGTTTGGCTGAGTAAGCGACAGTGCGGGAAGCCGATAGAAGTGTCTGGAATGTGATGGAAGGTTCTGAGGGATGATAGATGAAAGTAAAAGAATATGGAAGAATGGAGAAGAGTCTGGGCAGTCATGAAGGTAAAGAAAAGAGGGAACATAGGAGAAGATGAAGTAAGTACCATATTCTGTATAGCACGTCACGACAGTAGGCTTTCAAGGGCAAAAGCCTAAGAGGGGGATACTGTTATATCTATGCAAGCTAAGTCCTTACGAAGCTTTGCGAACCATTCCGCTACTTAGATATTACTTATATCCTTTTACTACTGTGGTGACGAAGGGGGAAAGCACAGAGAAAGCACAGGCTCAAAGCACAAACCGAAGTGAGGGGTGGGGCTAGCACCACACACGAAGGCTGAAAGATAAAATGATCAAGACAGCAGTGATAGCACAGGGGCCAATCACTAGGGTCACACAAGGAAAACTAGTTCCAAAGACCAAGTAAGTATATTGAAGGTAAACAATGATACAGGTACTAACCTAGTTCCAAAGACCAAGAGGTCAAGATGGGGAACTAGGTGTCAGCTACTGTACTATATATACAAGAGTCTTGATGAGTAAGCGAAAGCGCGGGAAGTTGATGGAAGCATTTGGAATGTGATAGAAGGATGCGGAATGATGTAGATGGATCCAAACAGTAACAGCAATGAGGGAAGGAGGAGATGTAGGAGAAATAAAGTAAGTACTGTATCTTGTATAGCACGTCATGACAACTACTATGCAATTACTTCGCGAAGGAATTCCGACGTGAAGTAAATACTCATTATCTCTTATCATTCTTATTGGATTTACACTATCCCTTTTATATCCCTTCCTTTGTTTTACTTACGAGCTAACCCATTCGGGCATGGCATGGCATCATGATCCTGACTTACCTTTAGTATAAAGCTATGGTATTGAATAGGTAGTTCCTCAGTTTAAATATCAACCTTGATAGCACTTCGATAGTGATACCAATTAATCACTTAGCCATATCATCGTTTTAACATCTCTACTGTCAGTACATTCCATGACAGTCATCGCGAATGGAACACGTTTACTTTCTTCTCTTGCAGACACACAAAGTGTTGAGGACTCTACTAATAGTGGAGTCAAGGTCCGACTACTAGTCTAGGATCGTTTTACCTCATGAAGTAATTCTCTTTGCTATTTCCCGTGATCATCCCGCGACCTTTTCCGACGATCCCTTTGTGCACGATCATAACAGACAGACAAGAATAGAGCTAAGGAATATAACTACAAAATACTCTATTTTATATACATATGAGAAATGAAGCCATGGGAAGTATCTCGCACTGTAACCATGAGGATATACAATATGAGTGACTCATATCCATAAATAAAGCTGTAAGTATGTCATTCCCATGTCAGATGATTTTGAGGACCTGGATTATCTTTCACGGAAATGAGCTCTTTCAATTAAGCATAGATAGTACTAATTTCCAAAACATATACTACTTTGAGCGCGGAATGGAAATCTACTTATTAAGCACCAATGGCTGATGCGGCACTGCGGCAGCTTGGCTGTACAGACAGACCCCAACATGTTTTGTGATCTGTGAGAATTTGACTCGGTAGTAAGGATATACAGTGACGGCAAGCCCCGATTTTTGACCTTGACTAGTGTCTAAGGCAAAATAAATTACCACCAATACAAATTATATTGACACGAAGAAGGCTTACTCTGTGGACTCTTCTGAGCTTGGGAGAAAAGACTCTCTGGCGCTGGAGTAGCGAGAGTGCTCTGGGGAACAGGGACAGCAAACACGGAAACAGCCCCAAGGGCGAGGAATGCGTTAAGAACTATAAGTGAATGAACCATTGTGGAACCTTATATATGAAGTGGAAAGAGCTTTAGAATCAAGAAAATTGCTGCAGTGCGCAGGACTGAAGGTGTTCACTTGTAGTTGAAGGTGGAAGTAGGAGGGAGACCGGCTCTGGGGATTTAAGATACCCTGGCCATCCTTTAAATATGTACGTCCAAGCTAATTGGCATAGTGATGGGAGAAGAAGCGATGTGAACGACCGGGAACGACCTGCAATGGCGCCGACGGATATTGGATTGAATGATCTGGATCCATCCAAGTATTTGGATAAATTAGAATGGTATACCGGTTCTTATCCAAAACAAACGACATCTATGTAAGTATAGTCAATGCAGTACAGACAAAAATACAAGTGTCACATTCCCATACAGCACACCTCTACTTAATATCAAACATGATCTAGGTTAATCATCATTGGAGGAGAAGGAGGGGTTCCGCCGGCGCTGGTGGTCGTTGGAAGGACCTCAAGGCTGGAGCTCGCGCACCTGTACCTCAACCTGCGACATATCGCATGACAAAACTGGGATTGAAAAGCACAGACACATCTTCGCGCTACCTAACGTGACAATGCTTAGAATCATCGCTACTGCCTGGGTTCTAGTCACCCGTGTCGAAGATTGGCCGAACCTATCCGGTGAATGAGAGTTTCTATGATCCGACGTTGTGGGGGACTAACCTGTCATAGACTATAAGAGGTTGGATTTCTGGTCCTGGAACCTTCATTGCTCACACTGTATTCAATCTGAAGAAGGGAAGAGAATTCCAAGCCTACACAAAACTTTTTGTCGGTTTCTTGTGTCTGAAACCATTCATCGGATGGGCGATTACTCGCTGAGCGCTCATACGTCGAAATTTTTGAGAAGGCCAAAGAAGTCTTACGTTCTTCCTAATCCCAACTGCGGTGATACTGCTCAGGGATTGTATGATTGAAATTGGGAAGAGGTTGGGTATCCGCGATGGACTATATATCTAGGTACTTGGATACCTTTGGACTGTCCGTTTACCCTTCCCATGTAGCTTAGCCCATATTTACGCAATGATATAGTCAAAGCTGAAGCTAACGTTGATGAAAGTGGACTGAACGGGATCCCACCTGTAAAACTTCTCTTCCGCTCAGCCACTGAATGGTGGCGTAGAAAATACCTTACGCGTTAAAATATTGTGCTCGGGTTTTCGAGGCCAATTCTGACCGAAGGTTCATCAAGTTTACAGCCACAGATTCCGTTCCAGGGTCCAAGGAGCAGATCAATATACAAGTACAAAGTGCATAGCAGAATGTTTTATTCCCTACAATGCATAGATTCTCAGTCATGAATTCCTGGCAATACACTGATTTTTATTACTAGTCCGCATAATGTACAAGTGCTATCGACAACATCAACTGTAAACGATCAGAACCACTTCACGTTTAGAGCGTTAAGAACCTTCTTATTGAGATCTGCGAAACTCTGCATTCCTCCAACCTCACATTCAACCCATTCTTTCGCTTTCTCCATCAGACTCAAGACCTCTTCACCGACATCAACAGCTCTTTCCCTCCCTCCCATGCCCTCCATCCAAGCCCAAACCAAAACAGTGGCGCCAACATCTCCACTGACACTTACAATACCGAGTTTCGCCTCGACTTCCTGCACGGAGTCACTTATTCCTAGCAATACGAGGAGCGCGGAAGTTAGAACGAGCTGGCCATTAAATTTTTGTAAGCGAGCGATGGCGGTTAGACGGTCGCTAGAGGTCATATTTGTCGGTACTGGTATCGATGAGGGGAGGGTAGGAACTGCACCCATCCCAGCAGCAGCAGCAGCAGATCTCGGAGCTAGCCGTCCCCTAGCAGCATTCCCTCTTCCCATCCGTCCCCTAGCAGCATTCCCTCTTCCCATCCATCGACTTTGAACAGCCGCCATTCTCTCAGAAATTGGAATGATGTTGATGTTATTGTTATTGCTCGTCGAATTCGATGTCGAAGATCCTGAATCAAGCTCCTCTACACGGTGATCCACAGCCACGAAACTAGTATATTTGCTGGCAAGCCCATACATCGTTCCGAGACGGACGATTTCTTTCTTCAAATACACATCCTTTAATTCTCCATCGTTTCGGAATTTATCGGCGATAGAATGTGGAAAAACGTGTCGACCATTTTGACGGTCTGTGATGAGTTCTTTTGCAGCAAGGATGTGCAGAAAGGTTTGTTGGAAGAGATCACCGGCATTGGATACGGATTGGGATTTGGGATTGGGAGAATGTAACAGTCGAAATACAGGAACTACGAGCTCAACAGGAGTACGACTGGGGCCAACGATGCCTTTCACTTTGACTGTCGTCGGCAGTCGGTCGCCTTTGACGCCGTTCTCATTCTGAGGAGTGCGGAGGATAGCGTAAACCTGGGTCCTTGTACCAGGGAACATATTCGTTAGCACAAGAGGAGCTCGTTGAATTGCAGGAGGGGGCGGAAGTGGTGGATCTGGTGTTGGAGGAGGACCAGTAGAGCGTAGGTCTTGAGCTTCGGTCATTGTTTCGTCGTCGTCATTACTGAAGAGGCTCAAACTAGGTGCGGCTTCAATACGCTCGGAATCCTTTTCGGTGGTATTATTCACCATCTCAAACCCATCATTCTCATCCTCAACAACGTCCAAGCTTTCCTGAGTATCCGCTCCTGTAAACACCTCATCTCCAGTCCAATCAACCACAAGATCCGCGACAACAGGTGTCCTTGCCGCTCTAACAACTCTCGCGCATTTACCAGCAAGAGCTTCTCCCTGTTTGACATATACCGCAAAACCATTACCTGCACGGGCGATACTATCACAGGTAGCTGAAGAGGCGCCGTGGCCGATACCCACAGTGAAAACGCGGATAAAAGAAGTCAAGTCATTCGGGATTGGAAGGTTGGATAGTGCAGCTTCAGTGTGTGAAACACAAGTGGAGACGTCCCATGCGCCGCCATCTGTGAGTAGAATGACTGCGACGGGACGAAGGAGAGGTTTGGATAAGGAGGAATAGGCGAATGATAGAGCCGAGGCAATCTCAGTGCCCCCGTAGTCTGCGCACATTGCACTATGTTCAAAATAAGTTAGAAGAATTAGTTTGAGGTCTTGTAGTAACTCAACTCGACATGATTCGTCGCTTCCTCCAAACTTATTTGAGAGTATTGTCGACTGCTTTCCCATAATTTTGTAGCATGACTTCCGAATGAGACGAAATTGAAAGTGGTCCCAGAAGTCGGAAGCCCACGAAGCAGTACAATCAATGCGTCCTGCACCAATTTAATACTTTCACCCTCCATACTCCCACTTCGATCGACCACGAACACATACTCCATCCCGCTTTTCGCATCTGGAAGTGTGAACTTTGGAACAAAAGTCAAAGCCATCGCAGTGGTCTCATGGTTCGGGCTTGGATGGGGCTCGATAAAACATCGTGGGGTATCGAGGTTGGTGGCACTTATTATTAGAACGACATCTTGAGTGAGGAAGCCGGAGGTATCTGTGAGAGTCACAGAAGCGAAGTGCGAGCTGTCCTCAGATGAAGAAGAGAGCTCTTCAGGAAGTCCGAGCTCGAACTGGATTGGATGAGCAGATGGACAGGAAATACTCCTGATGACCCCAGATTGTTGTACTACAACATTCATGCTGAACGGTTGTTGTACTGTTGCCCCTTGAGCGCTGTTGTTTGTCGGTGCATGACCATATCGTTGTGCATACGTACGGGGGAAAATGAATTTTACTTGGTCCTTCTTCTCGTCGTCCGTGAGCGGTTGAAGGTAGCGCAGGTTGATTTCCACGGTCTCTGAAGGGAGTATATTTCCGATGGTGATGGAGAACACTATTTCGTGATAATCGTCGAAAATTTTTCGGAATCAAAATATTTCCAGCCAAAATACTCACCATCCGCCGTCTCCTCCTGGCCCAAACTAGCAGTCTTACCAGCCTTAATAGCCTGCTCATATACCTTCTTCGCCTCTCCCTTCTCCTTCACAACTCCTTCGACTCTCGTCCCATCTTGTCTAATCATTTCAAATTCACATACAGCAACACCAGCCATGATACCGAACGTATACACTACACTGGAGATAATTGCGTTTGAAGAATTCGTGAAACGCTGGGATAAATTGACGGAGGCATGAACATCTACGATGAGCACTTGGGCAGAGGAGCCGTCTAATAAGAGATCTTGTCCAGTAGAAACATCATACAGGCGACAGTCTTGCGGAGACCGGGCACCTAAATTAGTTCTGGCCATGATGGTAACGGGTTTGAGTTCAGACTGGGAGGTCTTTTATAAACAAATCTGACAGCGCGGTCCCGAGATAAGAGAACGCGAACTGGCAACTGACTCAAAAAAATCCCGGTATATGAGTTATTTTTAATCCGATTATAAAATTATGCTAAACCAAAAAAAAATCTACAATCCATTTACTTAGCATAGTACATGGTAATTTATGATAAACATGTTTTGAATATATTTAATCATTGCTTCGAAGATATTTTATACACTTTACTGTAAACAAAAAACTAACTTATTGCAACTATGATTAAGTATGGAAAAATACATGTTAGATGATTGTGTTGTTATTGAAAGCTCCAAAATAAACTTGATTGAAATATTCTCTAGTTATTCATAAGAGATAGTATTTCAAAGTATAAATTCAGAATAGCATGGAATCATTACTTTAAACTTGACCTGAGATAATTAATTAGTTATTTTACTTTTGTGCTTTGGGTGCTGTATAACTTTTATGAAAATACTGTATTCAATCAAGATGTTATGATCGTGCACTGATGGGTTGTCGGAAATGGTTGCGGGGTTAATTGCGGGAAATAGCGAAGAGAATTACTTCGCGAGGTAAGATGATCCTAAACGATGTAGTTGGACCTTGACTCCACTATTAGTAGAGTCCCTGACACTTCGTGTGTCTGATAGAGAACAAAGTAAATGTGTTCCGTTTGCAATGACCTTCACAGAACGTACTGACAGTAGAGATGTTAAAACAATGATATGGATAAATGATTAATTGGTATCACTATCAAAGTGCTATCAAGGTTGATATTTAAACTAAGGAACTACCTATTTGATACCATAGCTTTATACTAAAGGTAAGTCAGGATCGTGAAGTAATGCCATGCCTGAATGAGTTAGCTTGTAAGTAAAGAACAAAGGAAAGTGTCGTGACACGGTACTTACATCATTTTCCTTACGTTTCTTTTCTTTCACGTGCTTTCTTTCCTTTCATCCATGATTGTTCCATCCCTTCTCACCTGATACCATCTTTCCCATTGTTCTCTCCAATCCTTCTCGCGCTGTCGCTCCATTATTGTTCCCTGGAATCATTCCCATTCGCTCTTCATCTTTGCGCTCTCGCACTCTTATCTTCTCACCTCTGTTTATTATCTTCACGCTCCACCGTTTACATTCTTATTCGTTCTCAGCTCTTATTGTCAGACGAGTATATATAGTACCGTAGTTAGCTCCTAGTTCCCTATCTCGACCTCTTGGTCATTGGGGACTAGGTTCGTCACTGTATCTCTGTCTTTGCTACATTCAATACTAACTTGGTCATTGGGGACTAGCTTGCCTTACTTGAACCCTTGTGATTTGGCCCTTCGTGCCATCACTGCTGTTGAGATCACTCTATCCTTTCCGCCTTAGTGCACTAGTGTTGTCGCTGTCAAGGGCTTCGCTAGTTGTGTTTTGGCTTGTGCTGGTGCTTGTGCTTTTGCTCCGTCGTCTCTGTCCTCGTCGCCACATTAGGTCGAGATCTCAAACTCGTACCATCAGCTGTTCCACCTGATCCTACGAGGTGTGGAAATCGGCGCGATCCGATCTTCCACCTCCAATTGTCATCACGCCTTCTTTCGGACTCTCCACCGACTGTACCACTCTTTACCATTCGTACGACACCACCGAGAACTGTGATTCTCATCGAGTTCCATCGGAAACAGGAACCTGGGAAAGCTGTGATTCTAACCCGTGCCCAAACCGTTATCAAACACCTATAGAAATCCCTGATATCTATTCTGAAAACGGTCGCTTTATCACCATCCCAGCTCAACCAGCTCCATCACCGGTTCAACGTTCCTCTAGAGTAGGACGATCTTCTACCTCACAACAAAGACCTATAATCCGGTCCGAACCCATTGTCCGACCAGTCTCACCTGTTATCGAAACCGTACCAGAATCAGAACCGACACCTATTGAAGCCGATCCTATCGCACCGAGATCACCTTCCCCCGAGCCTATTATTGTTGACACTGCCACTCCCACTGTATCGAGATCACCTTCCCCTGCACCTATCACCGTTACAAACCCCGCACCTGCCGCTACCATGTCTACCCCTACTCTTGCCGACCTCACTTTGCTTATCGGACAGCTTGCCCAAAATCAGAAGGATCTCCAGGCCGAGGTCACCAAAATTGCTAGCAACATGAGCACCACCAAGGGTGTTGCCAAACCCCAGAACTACGATGGGAAACGTAGTGATGACGCGCGCCGCTTCTTAGCTGCATTTGAACTTTGGTCGGAAGGTATCGCCTCTTTGAAAGACGATAAGGCGCGGATCAAATCCGCTATTTCCTTCTTGGAAGGAGACGCTGCTATCTGGGCCACTCCTATTTCGGAAAACATTAGCAATGTTGCACGCAAAGTCCCAAACATCACCCTTGCCTATGGCACATGGCAGGCCTTCAAAGACGCCTTTAAAGGGCGTTTTGAGACGGTCAATGCAGTTGTAGACGCCAAACTGATCCTGAAGCGCCTCTGGCAAAACAAAGACAGTGTAGCCGCTTACGCTTCTGCCTTTAGGCAGTACTCATCCCGTACCGGATACTCGGACCTTGATTTGAAGGATCGTTTTTATGAGCACCTGGCTGATCGCATCAAGGACTCCCTAGTCTTTGTTGAAAAACCCATTCATACGTTGGATGAGCTCATTGATGAGTGTATTAGGATTGATACTCGCCAGACCGAACGTGCTCAAGAGAAAACACGATCCACCAATCTGGTCACTGGATCTAGGGCCACACCTATCAGCTCCTTCAATCCCATTCCGTTCTCCGCCCCTGCTCGTGACCCCTTTGCCATGGACGTCGACGCCACCAGCACCAGCCGCTCTGCCGATGACTACCGGAAGTTCATGACGGGCCGCTGCTATGGATGCGGATCCAAGTCTCACCGCAAGGCTGAAGGAAACCACGAGCGTGACATCTGTAACCACTGCGGACTTACAGGCCATCTGGCCAGTGTCTGTCGCAGGAAGTTCATGGGACTCCAGAGGCCTACCACCACTCGCGCCGCTGCTACATCTAACGAGCCATCTACTTCCACCATTGCTGCTACCGCTCCCGCCCCGACCGTTGATTTTGCTCAAATCTTCCAACAGCTTGCTGCCAATCAGAAGGCGCTTGCTGAACAAATCTCCGAGATGCGCCAGAATTTTTAAATTGGGAACCCGCCACGGCTGCCGCCTGGTTCCCTGAATTGTACTCTAAATCGTCATCTATTTATGCTTCTATCTCCTCATGTACTATCGGTTCTATGCAATCCAATGATCTTTCTCATTTTCGCGTACCGATTAAGTTACAAGGCAGATTCAAGAGTACAAACAGCGCAGCAATGATCGACTCTGGAGCAACTGGTTTATTCCTTCACCAACGTTTTGTGGATAAACACCAAATCTTCACCCGACCTCTCCTTCACCCCATCACACTCTATAACATTGATGGTTCCCTTAATACAGCTGGTAAAATCACTCACTCTGCCCGGCTTTTCTCCATGGTCGACAGTAACAAACCCCAACTCCTTGAATACCTTATCACCAATCTCGGGTCTGACGACATCATTCTCGGACTCCCCTGGCTTCGAAAGGTCAATCCAACTATCAACTGGAAGGAAGGACGGCTGGCTATTCCCATTCCCAGTAAGGTACCTCACTCCATGACTATCGAGGAAGTTCCGGAATCAAAGGAAAGTAACATTGGAGGAACTACTGAGAATATTTTGGAAATCAATCCCGATAAGCTCCCGCTCCCACCTCCTCCTCTAGATGAGGCTGACGACTTAACGGAAATTCATGAGTATGAGGATACTCCACCTCTCTATCGGCTTACTGGCAATCGGAAACGGAGAAGAGCACTGCTACGATCTGGTATTATCAGTCATACAACGGATGAGCTTTGGTGTGCCGCCGGGTATACCTACTCTCAGCAGCTTGCCAAAGCAGCTCATAAGGAGAAGCCGCAGAAGTCTTTTGGCGAAATAGTTCCGTCGGTCTATCACATACACTCCAAGGTTTTCTCTGAAAAGGAATCGGAACGCCTACCAGATCACAAACCATGGGATCATGCTATCGACCTGAAGCCTGATGCACCGGAAACCATGCGAACCAAGATCTATCCTATGTCACGAAACGAGCAGGAGGAACTAGACCGATTCCTGGAGGACAACTTGCGCAAAGGCTACATCCGTCCCTCTAAATCTCCTTTAGCATCACCGGTCTTCTTCGTCAAAAAGAAGGACGGGAAACTCCGGTTTGTGCAAGATTATCGACGTCTGAACGAGTACACTATCAAAAACCGATATCCTCTCCCTCTGGTCACAGATATTATCAGTCAGCTACGAAAGGCCAAAATCTTCACCAAAATGGATGTACGCTGGGGATACAACAACGTCAGGGTTAAAGAAGGACACGAGTGGAAGGGAGCATTTACCACTAACCGAGGACTCTTTGAGCCGCTGGTTATGTTCTTTGGGTTAACAAATTCTCCCGCTACGTTCCAAGCCCTTATGAACTCCATATTTGCTGATTTGATTGCATCCGGCAAAGTAGCAGTATATCTGGACGACATTTTGGTCTTCACCGAAACCCTAGAGGAACACCGCACGGTAGTCAACGAAGTTCTTACTCGACTCGCTAAGCATGATCTCTATCTCTGCCCCGAAAAATGTGAATTCGAGAGGAACTCTATCGAATACTTGGGATTGGTCATCAGTGAAGGAGAAGTACGCATGGATCCAGTAAAGATCGAGGCAGTCAAAAACTGGCAGCCCCCCACTTCGCTACGTGAACTTCGAGGTTTTCTAGGTTTTGCTAACTTCTATCGGAGATTCATCGAAGGTTTTGCAAAGCGGGCTCGACCACTTAACGACCTCACACGGAAAGACATCAAATGGGACTGGGGAACTACACAGCAAGAGGCTTTCCAGTCTCTAAAGGACGCCTTCACCTCTGCACCGATTCTCGTTCTATGGGATCATACCAAATCAACTCGGATCGAAGTAGATGCTTCAGGATTTGCAACCGGAGGGACACTATCTCAGCTACAGGAAGATGGACTTTGGCACCCCGTTGCTTACCGCTCTGCTTCCATGAACCCCGCTGAACGTAACTACGAAATCTATGATCGAGAGATGCTAGCTATCATTGAGGCTCTCAAAGATTGGCGCAACTTCTTAGAAGGATCCCCGGAGTCATTCGAAATTATCACCGATCATCAGAACCTCGAATTTTGGAGAACAGCACAGGACCTTACTCGACGACAGGCCCGATGGGCCCTATGGCTTTCTCGGTTTGATTTCCGTCTCAAACACCGTCCTGGAAAATCCAATACCCAAGCTGATGCTCTGTCCCGTATGTCTCAGCATGAAGTCATGGACGCCGACGACAACAAGGAACAAACAGTGCTTCGACCGGAACACTTTCTCAACGCATCCTCCATGGTCCTCCTTCAGAACCCCCTACTCGACCGTATTCGTCAAGTCAGTGAAAGGGAAGCTGAGGTTCTTGAGGGGTTGAGGAAGATTAAAGGCCCACAGACCCTTAAAGGAGGATTAGCGGACTGGAAGGAGGAAAATGGTTTGGTCTATTACCGAAACAAAGTTTACGTTCCACCAGATCCAACCTTACGAAAGGCCGTGCTGGAACAGTGCCACGACGCTCCTACTGCAGGTCACCCTGGCAGACATGGAACTCTGGAATTAGTCAATCGGCTCTACTGGTGGCCTGGAATGCGCTCTTTTGTGGACAAATACGTGGAAGGATGTGATACTTGCCAGCGTAAACGCCTGAATCCCCATCACTCCTCCCCACTTCAACCTCTCCCAGTCCCGGACGGTCCTTGGCAGGATATCGGAGTAGATCTCATTGGAGAGCTTCCAATGACGCAAGATGGTCACAACGCCATTATCACCTTTGTCGACCACTACACCAAGATGGTTCACTGTTTCCCTACTACCACCGAAATCACCGCTGATGGGGTAGCCGACTTCTTCTATCGAGAGATCTTTCGCTTACATGAACTCCCCCGCCGATTCATCTCTGATCGAGGACCACAGTTTGCCGCTGACGTCATGCGACAACTTCTGAAACGTCTCGGAGTAGGTTCAGCCCTTACAACTGCATACCATCCAGAAACCAATGGACAAACCGAACGCGCTAATCAAGAGATTGAGCGTTACATACGCATGTACATCAGTCGTCGTCAGGATGATTGGGATCACCTACTCCCTACTGCTGAATTCGTCATGAACGCCCGAATCCATTCCGCTCACGACCACTCCCCCTTTGAGACCCTCTACGGGTATACACCGGACTTCACCATACCTCCCGCTGTTTGGAACAAACACCCATCAATCAATAAACGGCTCGAGCTCCTGGTCCATGCAAGAGAGGATGCAGAAGCAGCTTTACGAATGAGTAAGCAGCGGATTCGAGAGGATATACCAGGGAAAATACAGGAATTCGAAGTCGGACAACCGGTATGGCTATCGCTAACTAAACTGAAAGTGCGACAAAAGAACCAGAAGTTGGGTAGCCGGCGACTGGGTCCCTTTGAAATTGCGGAGAAGACCGGTCCTCTCACATATCGACTCATCCTTCCTACTTGGATGAAAATCCATGACAATATCCACACCAATCGCCTCTCTCCCTGGAAGGGTAACGAAGTCAATGGAGTTACACCGCCTCCACCGGAACCAGAGATCGTCGAGGGAGAAGAGTTCTATGAGGTTGATAAGATTTTGGATAGCCGTGTCTACGGACGATGGAAGAAATTACAGTTCCTAGTTCGATGGAAAGGGTATGACGAGGGACATGATAGCTGGGAAAACGAGGATAATGTGGTAGGATCAAGTGACGATGAAGTCGCTGACTTCTACAGAACTCACCCAAGCGCTCCAAGAAAGATTTCGGCCGCCATCTTTCATTCTCTACCCTGGCAACATTATGAAAATTTCACGGAAGTGGTCGCTGGGACATCGACTGTAGAAGGGGGGTAATGTCGTGACACGGTACTTACATCATTTTCCTTACGTTTCTTTTCTTTCACGTGCTTTCTTTCCTTTCATCCATGATTGTTCCATCCCTTCTCACCTGATACCATCTTTCCCATTGTTCTCTCCAATCCTTCTCGCGCTGTCGCTCCATTATTGTTCCCTGGAATCATTCCCATTCGCTCTTCATCTTTGCGCTCTCGCACTCTTATCTTCTCACCTCTGTTTATTATCTTCACGCTCCACCGTTTACATTCTTATTCGTTCTCAGCTCTTATTGTCAGACGAGTATATATAGTACCGTAGTTAGCTCCTAGTTCCCTATCTCGACCTCTTGGTCATTGGGGACTAGGTTCGTCACTGTATCTCTGTCTTTGCTACATTCAATACTAACTTGGTCATTGGGGACTAGCTTGCCTTACTTGAACCCTTGTGATTTGGCCCTTCGTGCCATCACTGCTGTTGAGATCACTCTATCCTTTCCGCCTTAGTGCACTAGTGTTGTCGCTGTCAAGGGCTTCGCTAGTTGTGTTTTGGCTTGTGCTGGTGCTTGTGCTTTTGCTCCGTCGTCTCTGTCCTCGTCGCCACAGAAAGGATATAAAAGGAATAGTATGAATCCAATAAGGATGAGAAGAGATAACGAGTAACTGATTTGTGTTGGGATTCCTGTTAAAGTCATGATGACAAACAAAGTGACCAGACTGGGGATTGAACCCAGGACCACTGGTGAAATCCCAAGATGCTCTAACCACTGAGCTATCCGGCCATGGGTACAATTAATGAACACAGAGGTTTATAGCACCAGAGCCAAGTCACATGTCCCAACTACTGAGGTCTTACAACTTTGCCTGGAGGACTTACTTTTGCCTCGTGGTCTTACATTATGCCTTTTTGGGACTCTTGGATAGTTATAAACATGTTTCATCAGAGGAGTGTCAGATTGTTAGATCTTAACAATTCCTTCACAAAGTAATTGCGTTGTGGTAAAAGGATAGAAGTGATATATCTAAGTAGCGGAATGGATCGCGAAGCTTCATAAAGACTTAGCTTGCATAGATATAACAGTATCCCCCTCTTAGGCTTTCGCCCTTGAAAGCCTACATGATTGTTAATGATTAACGAATCTAAAATTAGATAGAATGGAAAAGTAAAAAGGAAAAGTAAAATTTTCAAAATGCCACACAATTTATGATCGAGGTAAATGAAAAAATTGAAGTTGAACCTGCCCTCAATGAAGAATGAGTATAAAATGTAACATTTTTCTCTGTTTTTCCTAAGTCCTCATCTTTCATCAACATGTTGTTCACCATTACCACCACTGAAACAGTCCAAGAATGATGAGCATGACTTGTTTGCAAACAGGTGGAATGTGCCCGCCTTCGTCAACTTGAAATTGACATGCAGGAAGCTGCATTTGAGGAGGAGTTGGTGAGATTAGAGGAGGAGGCGGAGGAGAATAGAATCAAAGAGGAGAGATGGCTCAAGGAGGAGAAGAGGGCCACGAAACAAAGGGAAGAAGAACAGCTCATTGAGAAGAGCATTGCAAAGGCAAAGGCCGACACCTTGAAGAAGCTGGCAGAAGAAGAGTCAGCAAGGGATCACGCAGAGCAGAGGCTCTGCAGAAATTACAAGATTGTCGGGATTGTGCAGCTCAAGCTGCATTGCATCAAACCAGTGATCAGGTATTGCCGGAGCCTTTGGGCTCCAAGTCAAAAGTTTATAAGTCAGCTTCCATGGTTCATGATACCCCAGAAGTAGAAGTACGAGTGTTAAAGAGGAAAAGAGTAATCCCTCAGGTGAGTAGTTTTTTACTTCACGATGGTATAATTGATTAACCCGATATAGGTTGGTTCTGCTCCTGACCCAGACGACAACCCAACCACTGGAGATGACAATGACAATGACAACGATGAAGACAACAACAATGATGATGAACCCCCTCCCCCTACTCCTTCTCGTAGCCGCGAAGCCTGTGTTTGATGTGTTACACAGGGCAATACTACCAATTGTATTGCTCAACCCGGGAAACCCCAGACCCAGGCTTGTCTGGCCTGTCACCTGCAATGACAACATTGCAGTTGGTCTGGGGATAATGCAGCCCACAGGTCTCGAAGGAAAAGACCCCGGGTCAATGAAGAAGAATTGTACCAGGGTCCTGCGGAGTGTGTTGCAGAGAGAAGGTTGGTAGGGGTGGACTTGGGAGAGAAGTTGGATCTGCTCGCAGAGCAGAATGAAGAATTGAAGAAGCAGTTTGGTTCACTGCTGGGCTTTGCGAGTCGTGCTGCTTCCGTGATGGAAGAATTGGTTTGTCTTGTTCAGCAATGACTTGGAGGGGAAAATGTCGAAGAAGATGCTGAGAAGGAATGAAGAAGAAGAGGAAGAAGAAGATGAAGAGGAAAGGAAAAGGAGAAGGATTCACGAAGGAAAATGATGAGCGATGTGATTCCTGCAAAGGGTTTCCTATATAATAAGTAATTTTTTTTGGACTTTAACGTAATTTTGTAGATTTTTTGTAGTTGTTTGTTTGTTTGTTGGTTTTGTTTTGTTTGATTAATATTATAAGTATTTTGACTTTTTCGGTGGTTTTGAATTCATAAGGGATTGTTGGTGAAGATTTGTTAATGGTGTAATGAGTGAAATTTGTTCTGCAAGAAGAGATTGCAATTGAATCTTGCATGAATGTAAAATGTGGGAGTTGAAGTTAGTATCGCAAAGTGTGGATTGCGATTGAGTTTTGAAGGAAGAGAAAAAGTGGAAGTTAAAGTTAGTTTCACAAATCATAGATTGTGGAACTTCTTTGTGTAGAAATTTGGAATTAGTAGGTAATGAAGTAGGTAGCACAAAATGTAATGGTAATGGATTGTGAATGTTTTGCAGGAAGTTTCAACTAGGAAAATGAAAAATTAGTATTTCCAGTGAATGAATAATGAAAGAAGAAGTGGTCATTAATCATGATGGTCCAGGTTTGTGAGGGTAACATAGATGGAAGCTTGGGACCAGCTTGTCCATGTGAATTTCATTGGTGGCGACCCAGGAAAACTCTTCATCTGTACCTTCGTATCCTGCCCACCATATGTAATAATGTAGTGGACATTTTTTGTATCAATGATCCAATTTTGAATCCAATACCTCTGTGACATTATATTCCTCTTTGCCATTGACTTCCACTGGAGGTGGAGGAGTTTGTTCGCGATGGGGGATTGAGTTCGGAGTATAGGGTTTGAGTTGGGATATGTGGAAAACTGGGTGGATACAACTAAGGTAGGAAGGGAATTGTAACTTGTATGAGAGAGTTCCTACACACTCAAGAACTTTGAATGGTCCAACATACTTCTTGGAGAACTTCGCGGTAGGTCGAGTGGTTTTTATGTGCTTCACTAGCACAAATACCTGTGAATCAATGGGAAACTCTGGGTGAGTAACACGTTTTCTGTCTGCTTGCTCTTTGTAATGAGCTTGTGCATTAGTAATTTCTTCACAGAGGAAAGAATGAATCTCATCTAAATTCATCATGAAGTCAATTGCGTGATCAGAACGGATGTTGATTTCAGGTTTCACTGTAATGTTAGGGTGATAACCTTTATGCGCAAAGAACGGAGTAATACCAGTGGAAGCATTCACAGCATTGTTGTATGCAAATTCCGTGATAGGCAACAGCTTTGCCCAATCATCCTGTTGATATGCACAATACATACAGATGTATTGTTCCAGTGTCTGGTTAACTCATTCCATTTGTCCATCCCCCTCAGGATGATATCCAGAGGTGAAGCGTAATTTGATCGAGAGAGCTTCTCCTACAGCATGAAAGAAAGCCAAAACGAACTCTGAACCTCGGTCAGAAGTGACATGGCTAGGAACTCCGTGTTTCAAATAAGTTTTATATAAATTTTGGAACTTATTTCATGCCAATTAAAAAATTGTCAATTGTTTAAATTTTCCATAAGTTAAAAAACTTTAGGAAGAGTTTTGAATTTTACAAAATCACATAATTCCCTAAGTTGCTGATAAGTGATTACTCTTATGAGGTGTTACAATATCAGAAGTTTTCAATAAATATAAGTATCAATAGAAACCATTCCATGTAGTTTAAAATATAACAAAAATCCAAAAAGTTTTACATAAGATGCCATAACTTGGCAGAAACTTTCACATAACTTTCAGTATACAGTCATCTATGACCATTTGGGACACTATGATCAATGAGATAAATGGGTTTTCCATTACATTTGTGAACCTGTTGCCTTCTAAAATGTTGTAAAAAGCAAGTAGGACTTATTCTTCATAACTTTGTGCTATTTCATTATGCAAAGCCAACATCAATACCTTGTGTTATGGGTATGCCTCCGCTACTTCATACAGAACATATGGAACCAACATTTCTAATTCATTTCTTTCCTTGCCATACCAGTTCAGGACTGGACCGTACAATGCATCTGATGTTAATGGATACAATTACTTTGAATTCTCACACTATTATCTTTTATTTATATTATCAGGAACTTTTTACAATACTTATTGTTTTATCCCAGATACTCATTGTTCTTCTTTTTAACAATTAGGAATAATGGTATATAAGCATTAGTGTCCAGTAGATAGTTCTCCAGTTTAAATATTGACTTAGATCAATCCAATCTATAGAGATCATCACTATAACTCCATCTGGGGCATTCTGTCATGACATATATGGGTACCTACTTCATTTTTCCATATCTTTCCATAAACTTTCCATATCCTTCTATTTCTTTCTATCAGTTTCCCACACTGTTGCTTACTCATCCGGACACTCATATATATAGTACCGTAGTTGACACCCAGTTCCCCATCTTGACCTCTTGGTCTTTGGAACTAGGTTAGTATTTGTATCTTCTTTACAGTCAATATACTAAACTTGGTCTTTGGAACTAGTTTTCCTTGTGCGACCCTAGTGATTGGCCCTTGCGCTATCACTGTCATCTTGATCCTTATATCTTTTAGCCTTATGTGTGGTGCTAGCCCCACCCATCTTGGCTTGTGCTTTGAGCCTGTGCTTCCTCTGTGCTTTCTCCCTTCATCACCACATTAGGTCAAGATCTCTACTCATACCATCAGCCTTGTCAACTGATCCTACGAGGAGTGGAAATTGGACTTACCCAGTTCTCCACCTTCCATTGCCACTATGCCTTCGTTTACACCAGACATTGATTGTTCAGGATTTCAGCACACATTTGATACTAAAGATCAGTGCGATGTTCATTCTAAATACAATCCAGATGAAGAACGTGACACTTGGTTTGACTGTGACGAAAATCCTTGTCCTAACCAATACTGTAACTTTGCTCCCATTGCTCCAAGTGATTCAGAAAATGGATGATTCATAGTCATCCCTAGAATTCCAAGCCAAGTTCCAAGCCAGGTTGGTAGACTTTCAAGCCCTACCAGTGCTGTACCATCTGCTAGGTCCTCTCCTGTGCTTATCCCCACTGCCATCCTAGAACCTGAGCTAGAAACCAAAGCCGACCCTGTTGCACCATCTCCAGAGCCTATCATCATCAATATCTCAGTTACACCAGAACCAGTATCCCCATCTCCTGAATCCACTCCCATCATGGCTCATCCTCCTACCACCCAAGACCTTGCCATGTTAATTCAACAACTTGCAACACAACAGATGGCGCTACAAACAGCAGTAGCCAGTATTGCTTACAACATCAGCACCAATAAAGGTGTTAACAAACCCCAGACATATGATGGGAAGCATAGTGATGATGCATGATGCTTCATTGCCGCCTTTGAGCTCTGGGCCCAGGGTATCCATTCCCTTAGTGATGAACAGGAGAAAATTAAATCAGCTATCTCATACCTGGATGGTGACACAGCCATTTGGGCTACTCCCACCCCGGAGAACATCAGTCAGGTTGCTCAAGCTGTTGCTTCAGTACTACCAGCTCCTGCCCTCTTCTACCCAACCTGGGCTGATTTTGCTGGTGCCTTTAGGCAACGGTTTGAAACAGCAGATCCGGTGGTAAAGGCCAAAAGTGTTCTCAAAAGTCTTTGGCAAGGAAAGGACCATGTGGCAACATATGCTGCAACCTTCAAGCAGTACACTAGCAGTATGGGATATTTGGATGCCAACCTTCGAGATCGTTTCTATGATCACCTCTTGAAGTGAATCAAGGATGGATTGGTCAATTCGCAGGCCAATACTGATCTTATGCATGCCCTGATCAGTGAAGCAATTTGTATTGACAACTGACAGAATGAACATGCTGACAAGGAAGGGAAACAATACACCCAAAACACCCCCACCCCCTTTGTTCTGGCTCGCGATCCAAATGCAATGGACGTGGATGCCACCACTACGGGACAATCTGCAGAGGACTATTGTAGGTCCATGGCAGGCAGATGCTATGGATGCGGGTCCAGAGAACATTGTAAGGCGGATGGACACCATGAACATGATGTTTGCAATCACTGGTCACCTGGCAGCCATCTGCCATAGGAAGTTTTTGGGACTTCCAAGACCCCTCCCTTGTTCCGCAGCTGCTACCTCAATCGTCGCCGAGCCCTCCACTTCAATTGCTGCTGCAACACCTGCCCCTGCTACGGACTTCACGAAGATCCTCCAGATGCTCACCGCGGGACAAAAAGAGTTGGCAGAGCAGATGGCAGAGCTGTGTTCGAATTTTTAAAGTGGGAACCTGCCATGGCTGCTGCCTGGTTCCCTAGTCTGTACTCCTCTTCTACCTCTACCTATGCATCTATACCATCATGTACAATTGGCTCCGCTCAATCTAGTGACATTTCTCACTTCCGCATACCGATTAAATTGCAAGGCAGATTCAAGAATACAGACAGTGCAGCAATGATAGACTCTGGTGCCACAGGTCTCTTCATTCATGACTGTTTTGTGAGACAACATCAGATCCTCTCTCATAGTCTTCTCCACCCAATTACCCTCTATAACATTGATGGATCTCTTAACACTGCAGGCCAGATCACACACTCTGTACACCTCCTTTCCACTATAGACCGAAATAAACCTCAGCTCCTTGAATACCTTGTCACCAACCTTGGTTTTGAAAATATTATCCTTGGACTTCCATGGCTCCAAAAGGTCAACCCAGACATTGACTGGAGAGAAGGGCGATTGGCTATCACCCCTCCCAGAAAGGCTCCACATCCCACGACTATCGAGGAAGTCCCAGAACCCAAGGAAAGTAATGTGGGAGGAACCACCGAACACATCATAGAAGTCAACCCCGACTGGGGCCCCACTTCAGCTCCACATGTTCCCTTTTCCATCCCAAAGCCCGACAACCAACCCCAATTGCCCAAAGAAACTCCTCCACTCCCCACACCTGATCCAAAGATACAAGAATACACTGAAAGCACACCTCTGTATTGACTGGTAGGCAACAGGAAGCGAAGGAGGGTGTTACTTTGAGCGGGGATTATTGGTCATACATCGGAAGAACTTTGGTGTTCTGCAGGGTACACGTATTCACAACAGCTTGCAGAGGCCGCCTACAAAGAGAAGCCATCAAAATCATTCAAAGAGATGGTCCCCTCATCATATCGGAAACATGCAAAGGTCTTCTCAGAGAAAGAATCAGAATGACTACTGGAACATAAACCTTGGGACCATGCCGTCAATCTTAAACCTGATGCTCCTGAAACCATGTGGACTAAAATCTACCCCATGTCCCCAAATGAACAAGAAGAGCTTGATCAATTCTTGGAAGAGAATCAGTGCAAAGGCTACATCTGCCCCTCCAAATCCCCATTGGCATCGCCTGTTTTCTTTGTCAGAAAGAAGGATGGTAAACTTCGATTTGTGCAGGATTACCGGCAACTCAATGAATACACAGTAAAGAATTGGTATCCACTCCCCCTCATCACAGACATCGTTAGCCAAATGCACAAAGCCAAGGTTTTCTCTAAAATGGATGTACACTGGGGGTATAACAATGTGCAGATTAAAGAAGGCGACAAATGGAAGGGAGCATTTGCAACAAATCGAGGATTCTTCGAGCACCTGGTCATGCTCTTTGGTCTGACAAACTCACCTGCTACGTTCCAAGCCCTCATGAACTCCATATTTGCTGACCTCATTGCTGCTGGGAAGGTGGCCATCTACCTGGATGACATCCTAGTGTTTACTGAAACTTTTGAGAAACATTGAAGGATAGTCAACGATGTGCTTACATGCCTCAGCAAATATGACCTGTATCTGTGACCAGAGAAATGCGAATTTGAATGGCCCTCCATCAAATACCTAGGCTCAGTTATCAGTGAAGGAGAAGTGCGAATGGACCCAGTCAAAATAGAGGCAGTTAGTAACTGGCAGGCACCTGTGGTGACAAAGGGGAAAGGCACAGAGAAAGCACAGGCTCGAAGCACAAACCGAAGTGAGGGGTGGGGCTAGCACCACACATGAAGGCTGAAAGATAAAATGATCAAGACAGCAGTGATAGCGCAGGGCCAATCACTAGGGTCGCACAAGGAAAACTAGTTCCAAAGACCAAGTAAGTATATTGAAGGTAAATGATGCTACAGGTACTAACCTAGTTCCAAAGACCAAGAGGTCAAGATGGGGAACTAGGTGTCAGCTACTGTACTATATATACAAGGGTTCGGATGAGTAAGCAACAGCGCGGGAATCCGATAGAAGTGTCTGGAATGTGATGGAAGGTTCTGACAAGTGATAGATGGAAATAAAAGGATATGGAAACATGGAGAAGGGTTCAGGTAGTCACAAAGGTAAAGGAAAGAGGGAATGTAGGAGAAAACGAAGTAAGTACCGTATCCTGTATGGCAAGTCACGACAGCACCTATGACACTACATGATCTCTGAGGTTTCCTAGGATTTGCTAACTTCTATCGGAGATTTATTGAAGGTTTTGCAAAGAAAGCCTGACCTCTGAACGACCTTACCCACAAAGACACAAAATGGACTTGGGGATCACAACAGCAGGAAGCCTTTGAATCACTAAGGGACTCCTTCACATCTGCACCAATCCTCACACTATGGGACCCATCAAAGCCAACTCGGATTGAAGTCAATGCATCAGGCTTCGCTACTGGAGGCATGCTTTCACAACTACAGGAGGATGGACTCTGGCACCCTGTCGCATATCACTCCTCCTCCATGGATCCAGCTGAGTGGAACTATGAAATCTATGACCAGGAAATGCTGGCCATCATCAAAGCACTGAAGGACTGGAGAAGCTTCCTAGAAGGATCCCCGGAACCATTTGAAATCATAACCGACCACCAGAACCTTGAATACTGGAACACAGCCCAAGACCTCATTTGTCGACAAGCACAATGGGCACTATGGCTCTCTCGGTTTGATTTCCATCTTAAGCATCGCCCAGGCAAAGCTAACACTCAAGCTGATGCACTTTCACGTATGGCACAGCACCAGGTTACAGATGCAGAGGACAATAGGGAACACATTGTTCTGAAACCCAAGCACTTCCTCAATGTGGCATGGTTCTTCTCCATAACCCCCTTCTTGACCGCATTCGGCAGATTAGCAAACGAGAGGCAGAAGTCCTGGATGGTCTGAAAGGTATCAAGGGACCCCAAAGTCTCACTAGTGGTCTAGCCGAGTGGAAAGAAGAAAACGGTTTGGTCTATTATCGCAACAAAGTCTACGTCCCACCAGATATGGCACTAAGGAAAACAATCCTGGAACACTGTCATGATGCACTGACTGCAGGTCATCCAGGGATGCATGGCACTCTGGAACTAGTCAGCAGACTGTACTGGTGGCCTGGAATGCGCTCTTTTGTAGACAAGTACATTGAGGGATGTGACCACTGCCAGCACAAACACATAAACCCCCACTACTCTTCACCTCTTCAACCTCTCCCCGTACCAGAAGGACCCTGGCAGGACATTGGTGTGGATCTTATTGGAGAACTGCCTATGACACAGGATGGCCATAATGCTATAATCACCTTTGTGGACCATTACTGTTATGATCATGCACAAAGGGATTGTCAGGAATGATCGCAGGATGATTGTGGGGAAATACGAAGTAAATTACTTTGCAAGGTAAAACGATCCTAAACTAAGTAGTCGGATCTTGACTCCACTATTAGTAGAGTCCTCGACACTTCGCGTGTCCGCAAGAGAAGAAAAGTAAACGTGTTCCGTTCGCAATGGCTATCGCAGAACATACTGACAGTGAGGATGTTTAAAACGATGATACAGATAGAGAGGATTAATTGGTATCACTATCAAAGTGCTATCAAGGTTGATATTTAAACTACAGAACTACCTATTCAATACTGTAGCTTTATACTAAATGTAAGTCAGGATCACGAAGCAATGCCATTCCCGAATGGGTTAGCTCGTAAGTCAAGAACAAAGGAAGAGATATAAAAGGGATAGTGTAAATCTGATAAGGATGATAAGAGATAACGAGTAATTGCTTCGCATCGGAAATCCTTCACAAAGTAATTGTGTAGTAGGAAAGGATATAAGTAATACCTAAGTAGCGGAATGGATTGCGAAGCTTTGTAAAGACTTAGCTTGCATAGATATAACAATTACACAAAGATGGTTCACTGTTTTCCCTGTACCACCGAGATAACAGCAGAAGGAGTAGCCAACTTCTTTTACAAAGAGATTTTCTGCTTACATGGCTTACCACGCCAGTTCATCTCTGACAGGGGACCCCAATTTGCAGCAGACGTTATGCGACAACTATTGAAATGACTAGGCATTGACTCCGCCCTGACTACAGCATATCACCCCAAGACAAATGGACAAACAGAATGAGCCAACCAGGAGATTGAACGTTATATTCGCATGTATGTAAGTCGCCGACAGGACAACTGGGATCTCTTAATCCCTACCACTGAATTCATTGTGGTGACGAAGGGAGAAGGCACAGAGGAAACACAAGCTCATAGCACAAACCAAAGTGAGGGGTGGGGCTAGCACCACACACGAAGGCTGAAAGATAAAATGATCAAGACGGCAGTGATAGTGCAGGGGCCAATCACTAGGGTCGCACAAGGAAAACCAGTTCCAAAGACCAAGTAAATATATTGAAGATAAACGATGATACAAGTACTAACCTAGTTCCAAAGACCAAGAGGTCAAGATGGGGAACTAGGTGTCAGCTTACTGTACTATATATACAAGTGTCTAGCTGAGTAAGCGACAGTGCGGGAAGTTGATAGAAGTATGCGGAATGATGTAGAAGGATCCAAATAGTAACAAGGATAAAGGAAGAAGGAAATATAGGAAAAATGAAGTAAGTACCGTATCCTGTGTAGCACATCATGACATTACCCCCCTTCTACAGTCGATGTCCCAGCAACTATTTCAGTGAGGTTTTCATAGGGTTGCCAGGGTAGAGAGTGGAAGATGGAGGCTGAAATTTTTCGTGGTGCATTTGAGTGTTTTGCATAGAAGTCTGCAATTGCCTCGTTGCTTGTGCCAACTAAGTTCTCTTCATGCTCCCAACTATTGTGGCCCTCATCGTACCCCTTCCACTTTACCAGGAATTGCAACTTTTCCATCGTCCAAAGATCCGGCTGTCCAGGACCTCCTCCATGTCATAGAACTCCTCTCCCTCCATAATTTCGGGTTCTGGTGGTGGTGGCTCAATTCCATTGACCTCGTTCCCTTTCCAGGGAGACAGACAGTTGGTGTGTATGTTGTCATGGATCTTCATCCAGGTCGGTAGGTGTAATCGATAAGTGAGGGGCCCTGTTTTCTCTGCGACTTCGAATGGACCTAGGCGTCTGCTCCCTAGTTTCTGGTTCTTTTGTCGTACCTTTAATTTGCTCAAAGATAGCCACACTGGTTGTCCCACTTCGAATTCCTGTACTTTTCCACTTACACCCTCTCTGATGTGTTCCTTGCTCATCCGTAGTGCTGCCTCTGCATCCTCACATGCATGCTGTAGAAGTTCTAGCCGGCGCTCAATGGATGGGTATTTGGTCTCCACGCCATTTGGAATGGTGAACTTGGGAGTGTACCCATAAAGTGTTTCAAAGGGGGAGTGGCTGTGTGCAGAGTGAATACGTGCATTCATGACGAACTCAGCAGTAGGGATTAAGAGGTCCCAGTCGTCCTGTCGGCGACTTACATACATGTGAATGTAGCGTTCAATTTCCTGGTTAGCGCGTTCTGTCTGCCCGTTTGTCTCAGGGTGATAAGCTGTAGTCAGGGCAGAGTCAATTCCTAGTTGCTTCAGTAGTTGTCACATAACATCTGCCGCAAATTGGGGCCCTCTATCAGAAATGAATCAACGGGGTAGGCCATGTAAGCGGAAGATTTCTTTGTAAAAGAAATCTGCTACTCCTTCTGCGGTTATCTCGGTTGTACAGGGGAAACAGTGAACCATCTTTGTGTAATGGTCCACAAAGGTGATGATAGCATTGTGGCCATCTTGCATCATAGGTAGTTCCCCAATGAGATCCACACCAATGTCCTGCCAGGGTCCTTCCGGTACAGGAAGAGGTTGAAGAGGAGAGTGGTGGTGGGGGTTCAGGCATTTGCGCTGGCAGTGGTCACATCCATCGACGTACTTGTCTACAAAAGAGCGCATCCCAGGCCACCAGTACAGTCTGCTGACTAGTTCCAGGGTGCCATGCATCCCTGGATGACCTGCAGTCGGTGCATCATGACAGTGTTCCAGGATTGTTTTCCTTAGTGCCGTATCTGGTGGGACGTAGACTTTGTTGCGATAATAGACCAAACCGTTTTCTTCTTTCCACTCGGCTAGACCACTAGTGAGACTTTGGGGTCCCTTGATACCTTTCAGACCGTCCAGGACTTCTGCCTCTCGTTTGCTAATCTGCCGAATGCGGTCAAGAAGGGGGTTATGGAGAAGAACCATGGTTGCCACATTGAGGAAGTGCTTGGGTTTCAGAACAATGTGTTCCCTATTGTCCTCTGCATCTGTAACCTGGTGCTGTGCCATACGTGAAAGTGGATCAGCTTGAGTGTTAGCTTTGCCTGGGCGATGCTTAAGATGGAAATCAAACCGAGAAAGCCATAGTGCCCATTGTGCTTGTCGACGACTGAGGTCTTGGGCTGTCTTCCAGTATTCGAGGTTCTGGTGATCGGTTATGATTTCGAAGGGTTCCGGGGATCCTTCTAGGAAGCTTCTCCAGTCCTTCAGTGCCTCGATGATGGCCAGCATTTCCCGGTCGTAGATTTCGTAGTTTTGCTCAGCGGGGTCCATGGATGAGGAGCGATAAGCAACAGGGTGCCAGAGTTTGTCCTCCTGTAGTTGTGAAAGGGTGCCTCCAGTAGCGAAGCCTGATGCATCGACTTCAATCTGAGTTGGTTTCGATGGGTCCCATAGTGTGAGGATCAGTGCAGATGTAAAGGAGTTCCTTAGCGAATTAAAGGCTTCCTGCTGTTGTGATCCCCAAACCCACTTAGTGTCTTTGCGGGTAAGGTCGTTCAGAGGTCGAGCTTTCTTCGCAAAACCTTCGATAAATCTCCGATAGAAGTTAGCAAATCCTAGGAAGCCTCAGAGATCACGTAGCATTATAGGGGCCTGCCAGTTACTAACTGCCTCTATTTTGACTGGGTCCATTTGTACTTCTCCCTCACTGATTACCAAGCCTAGGTATTCGATGGAAGGCCGTTCGAATTCACATTTCTCTGGTTGCAGATATAGGTCATATTTGCTGAGATGTGTAAGCACATCGTTGACTATACTTCGATGTTCCTTAAGGGTTTCAGTAAAAACTAGGATGTTGTCCAGATAAACGGCCACCTTCCCAGCAGCAATGAGGTCAGCAAATATGGAGTTCATGAGGGCTTGGAACATAGCGGGTGAGTTTGTCAGGCCAAAGAACATGACGAGGGGCTCGAAGAGTCCTCGGTTTGTTGCAAATGCTCCCTTCCATTCGTCACCCTCTTTAATCCGAACGTTGTTATACCCCCAGTGAACATCCATTTTGGAGAAGACCTTGGCTTTGCGCAGTTGGCTAACGATGTCCGTGACCAGGGGAAGTGGGTACTGATTCTTTACCATGTATTCATTGAGTTGCCGGTAATCCTGTACAAATCGAAGTTTGCCATCCTTCTTTTTGACAAAGAAAACCGGAGATGCCAGTGGTGATTTGGAGGGACGGATGTAGCCTTTGCGCCGATTCTCTTCCAAGAACCGATCTAGTTCTTCCTGTTTGTTTGGGGACATGGGATAGATTTTAGTCCACATGGTTTCAGGAGCATCGGGTTTCAGATCTATGGCGTGGTCCCAAGGTTTATGTTCTGGTAATCATTCTGATTCTTTCTCTGAGAAAACCTTTGCATGTTGCTGATATGAGGAGGGGACCATCTCTTTGAATGATTTTGATGGCTTTTCTTTGTAAGCAGCCTCTGCAAGTTGCTGGGAGTATGTGTACCCAGCGGAACACCAAAGCTCTTCCGACGTATGGCCGATGATTCCAGCTCGGAGTAGTGCCCTCCTTCTTTTCCTGTTGCCTACTAGCCAATACAGAGGTGTGCTTTCAGTGTATTTGTGTATCTCTGGATCGGGCATTGGAAGTGGAGGAGTTTCTTTGGGCACTTGGGGGCGATCATCAGGCTCTGGGATGGAGAAGTGAACTCGTGGAGCTGACGTGGGGCTCCAGTCTGGGTTAGCTTCTACAAGGTGTGAGGTGGTTCCCCGCACGTTACTTTCCTTGGGTTCTGGGACTTCTTCGATGGTCATGGGGTGTGGAGCCTTTCTGGGAGGAGTGATAGCCAATCGCCCTTCTCTCCAGTCAATGTCCGGGTTGACCTTTCAGAGCCATGGAAGTCCAAGGATGATATTTTCAGACCCGAGGTTGGTGACGAGGTATTCGAGGAGCTGGGGTTTGTTTCAGTCTATTGTGGAGAGTAGACGTACAGAGTGCGTGATCTGCCCTGCTGTGTTAAGAGACCCGTCAACATTATAGAGGGTGATTGGATGGAGGAGGCGACGAGAAAGGATCCGATGTTGTTTCACAAAGCGGTCATGAATGAAGAGAACGGTGGCACCAGAGTCTATCATTGCTGCACTGTCTGTATTCTTGAATCTGCCTTGCAACTTAATTGGTACGCGGAAGTGAGAAATGTCACTAGATTGAGCAGAACTAATTGTACACGAGGGTATAGATGCATAGATAGAGGTAGACGAGGAGTACAGACTAGGGAACCAGGCGGCAGCCGTGGCAGGTTCCCACTTTAAAAATTCGAGTGCAGCTCTGCCATTTGCTCTGCCAATTCTTTCTGCCCAGCAGTGAGCATCTGAAGAATTTTTGTGAAGTCAGTGGCTGGGGCGGGCGTTGTAGCAGCAATGGAGGTGGAGGGCTCAGTGACAATAGAAGTGGCAGCTGCAGAACGAGGGGGAGGTCTTGGAAGTCCTAAGAACTTCCTACAGCAGATGGCTGCCACATGCTCAGTTAGTCCACAGTGATTGCAAACATCCCGTTCGTGATGCCCATCTGCCTTGCGATGTTCCCTCATCTACCTTGTGATGTTCCCTGGACCTGCAACCATAGCATCTTCCCATCATAGACCTGCAATAGTCTTCTGCAGATCGTCCCGTAGTGGTAGCATCCACATCCATTGCATTTGGATCACGGGCCGGTACAAAGGGCGTAGGGGTATAGGAACTGAAGTTGGGGGTGTTCCGGGTGTATTGCTTCCCTTCCTCGTCAGCCCATTCATTCTGCCGGTTGTCGATGCAGATTGCTTCACTGATCAGCACCTGCATCAGATCGGTGTTGGCCTGTGAATTGACCAATCCATCCTTGATTCGCTTCGAGAGGTGGTCATAAAACCGATCTTGAAGGTCAGCATCCAAGTATCCTGTTCTACTGGCATACTGCTTGAATGTTGCAGCGTATGTTGCTACACAATCCTTCCCTTGCCAGAGAATTTTGAGAACTCACTTTGCTTCCACTACCGGGTCTGCTGTTTCAAACCGTTGCCTAAAGGCACCAGCGAAATCAGCCCAGGTTGGGTAGAGGAGGGCAGGGGCTGGTACTCCTGCAGCATCTGCCCGAGCAACTTGACTTATGTTCTCTGAGGTGGGAGTAGCCCAGATAGCTGCGTCACCATCAAGGTATGAGATGGCTGATTTGATTTTTTCCTGTTCATTACTGAGGGAATGGATACCCTGGGCCCATAGTTTGAAGGCAGCAATGAAGGGTCGTGCATCGTCACTACGCTTCCCATCGTACGTCTGGGGTTTGCTAACACCTTTGTTGGTGCTTATGTTGTTGGCAATGCTGGCTACTGCCGATTGTAGTGCCATCTGTTGTGTGGAGAGTTGTTGGATCAACACCGCAAGGTCTTGGGTGGTAGGAGGATGAGACATGATAGAGGTGTTTTCAATGGGAATGGGCTCGGGAGATGGGGATAACGGTTCTGGTGTAACTGAGATATCAATGACAATAGGCTCTGGGGATGGGGTTGATGCGACAGGGTGGGCTTCAGTTTCTGGTTCAGGCTCTGGAATAGCGGTGGGGATAAGCACAGGAGAGGCTCTGGTGGATGGGACAGCACTGGTAGGGTTTGAAAGTCTACCAACACGGCTCGAAACTCGGCTTGGAATTCTAGGGATGTCTATGAATCATCCGTTTCCTGAATCCCTTGGAGTGATGGGAGCGGGGTTGCGGTATCGCTTGGGGCAAGGATTTTCGTCATAGTCAAACCAAGCATTGTGTTCTTCATCTGGATTGTATTTGGAATGAACGTCGCACTGATCTTGAATATCAAATGCATGTAGAAATCCTGAACAATCAATGTCTGGTGTAAACGAAGGCGTAGCGGCAATGGGAGGTGGGGAACCGGGTAAGTCCGATTTCCACTCCTCGTAGGATCAGTTGGAAAGGCTGATGGTACGAGTAGAGATCTTGACCTAATGTGGTGACGAAGGGAGAAGGCACAGAGGAAGCACAAGCTCAAAGCACAAACTGAAGTGAGGGGTGGGGCTAGCACCACACACGAAGGCTGAAAGATAAAATGATCAAGACGGCAGTGATAGTGCAGGGGCCAATCACTAGGGTCGCACAAGGAAAACCAGTCCCAAAGACCAAGTAAATATATTGAAGATAAACGATGATACAAGTACTAACCTAGTTCCAAAGACCAAGAGGTCAAGATGGGGAACTAGGTGTCAGCTTACTGTACTATATATACAAGTGTCTAGCTGAGTAAGCGACAGTGCGGGAAGTTGATAGAAGTATGCGGAATGATGTAGAAGGATCCAAATAGTAACAAGGATAAAGGAAGAAGGAAATATAGGAAAAATGAAGTAAGTACCGTATCCTGTGTAGCATGTCATGACATTCATCATGAATGCTCAGATCCACTCTGCACACAGCCATTCCCCCTTTGAAACACTTTATGGTTACACCCCCAAGTTTACCATTCCAAATGGCATCGAGACCAAACACCCTTCCATTGAGTGCTGGCTGGAACTGCTACAGCATGCACGTGAGGATGTGGAGGCAGCACTACGTATGAGCAAGGAACACATCAGAGAGGGTGTAAGTGGAAAAGTACAGGAATTTGAAGCCAGACAACCAGTGTGGTTATCCTTGAGCAAATTAAAAGTACAGCAAAAGAACCAAAAATTGGGAAGCAAATGCCTAGGTCCATTTGAAGTCACAGAGAAAATGGGCCCACTCACATATCGATTACACCTACCTACCTGGATGAAAATCCATGACAACATACATACCAACTGCCTGTCTCCCTGGAAAGGGAACGAGGTCAATGGAGTTGAGCCACTGCCACTGGAACCTGAAATTGTGGAGGGAGAAGAGTTCTATGATGTGGAGGAGGTCCTGGACAGTCAGATCTTTGGATGGTGGAAAAAGCTGCAATTCCTGGTAAAGTGGAAGGGGTATGATGAAGGCCACAACAGTTGGGAGCATGAAGAAAACTTAGTGGCCACAAGCGATGAGGCAATTGCAGATTTCTATGCAAAACACTCAAATGCACCATGAAAAATTTCAGCCGCCATCTTCCACTCTTTACCCTGGCAACCTTATGAAAACCTCACTGAAATAGTTGCTGGGACATTGACTGTAGAAGGGGGGTAATGTCATGATGTGCTATACAGAATACAGTACTTACTTCATTTTCTCCTACATTTCCTCCTTTCTTCACCTTCATTATGGTTCAGACTTGTCTACACCCTTCTGCACCCTTCTATCATCCTTCAAAAGCTTTCTATCACCTTCTAGATACTTCTCTCAGTTTCCCACGCTGTCGCTTACTCATCCAAACCCTTGTATATATAGTACAGTAGTTGACACCTAGTTCCCCATCTTGACCTCTTGGTCTTTGGAACTAGGTTAGTACCAGTATCTTCGTTTACCTTCAATATACTTACTTGGTCTTTGGAACTAGTTTTCCTTGTGCAACCCTAGTGATTGGCCCTTGTGCTATCACTGTTGTCTAAGATCCTATTTCTTTCAGCCTTTGTGTGTGGTGCTAGCCCCACCCCTCACCTCGGTTTGTGCTTTGAGCCTGTGCCTTCTCTGTGCTTTCTCCCTTTGTCACCACACAGAATATCTGGTTCAAACCATTCCTTCGTGGAGCCACCAAGGTAGGACAGAGTATAGTTGATCTTCTTTTGATCAGTAAAATACAAGGGACAGTCAATGAACACCAAAGATAAGGAAACTAGGAAACCTTTCAGTTTCCATGGGTCAGATCCATTGAACAATTCAGGATCCTTAACCTTTGATCTTCCGGATTCCGTGGGGCTGCTAGCATTCATGCCCATGAGAACTGTTCCAAGGGTATTGAGTGAACCCTTAAATGCGTGAAACACATCCAAGATGTGTTGTTCAGTAGGGTCCGGATGGACACTACCTACCTGTTCCATTGGAATCCTAGAACAACTAGGAATGCAAGAACCACAAGGTGCTCTGGGACCTCCAGGACTATTGGGATCAGATCCCCCTGGGTCTCCGGGATTTCCTGATTCTTCAGGACCTACCTCTTCATCAATTTCCACTTCCTCGATGTTTTCCCGGATTTACGCAGTGGTAACTGGTATCTGACCTCGCAAAGGCCTGGGAACATTTGCTAGCTGCTGACACATTCTGTCAGCAAGAGTAAATGTGGTAGGAGATGGTGGGATTTCCATCTCTGTTGTTGGTATTGCCATGTGATTTCTTCGTGGCATTCAAACAGTAATGGGGTCACTGTTTTCTGTATAGAGTACTTGGTACTCGAATTCAGAATGGTCAGGTTGACCCAGGGCATGATGACTTGAAACCCATGCATTAGCAGGTTATCCTGGAGCTGGACCGAAGATGTTAGCTTGACGTCAAGAATGTCCTGCTCCTGAGATTGATTCTGTGAATGGTGCAAAGGCTGTCGCATTCGATGCAAAAGGATTAACTGTTTCTGGTTCCTCTGTTACTGACTCATCGGATCCTCCAGTGTTGGTGCGATTTCATCTGCTCCTTGTATAGACCATTGTTGAAGAAGGTAAAATTAGTGAGTAGAATGTGAAAGGTGATGAGGATGAATGTACAGAGTGTTAGTTTAAATATACTGTTATGATCGTGCACAAATGGGTCGTCAGAAAGGGTCACGGGGTTAATCGTGAGAAATAGCGAAGAGGATTACTTTGCGAGGTAGGATGATCCTAAACTAGGTAGTCAGACCTTGACTCCACTATTAGTAGAGTCCTCAACACTTCATGTGTCCACAAGAGAAGAAGTAAATGTGTTCCATTTGCGATGACCTTCACAGAACATACTGACAGTAGAGATGTTAAAGGATGATATGGATAAATGATTAATTGGTATCACTATCGAAGTGCTATCAAGGTTGATATTTAAACTAAGGAACTACCTATTTGATACCATAGCTTTATACTCAAGGTAAGTCAGGATTGCAAAGTAATGCCATGCCTGAATGGGTTAGTTCGTAAGTAAAGAATAAAGTAAAGGATATAAAAGGAATAGTGTGAATCCGATAAGGATGATAAGAGGTAACAAGTAATTGCTTTGCATTGGAATTCCTTCACGAAGTAATTGCATAGTGGTAATAGGATGTAAGTGATATATCTAAGTAGTGGAATGGATCACAAAGCTTTGTAAGGACTTAGCTTGCATAGATATAACACCATTCCACTAAGCAAGTTGAGTTTCCCTCAACATCCTCACTTCAGCGAACATCCATTCCAGAAGAAACTATCCCCTCGCAGGGTTAGCCTACCATTAGTTCCGAAAAGAGTTCTTTGTGACCATCTTCATGAACTCATTCTCACCATTCACCTCATCTTTTATTGGACTCTTACCCTATGAACCCATCTATTCCTATCCTTCAGTGGCTCAATTCTCTGCTTCGCAACTCGAAAACCTGGAAAATTGATATTACTTTTGTCAACGTGGAACTCTTCAACCATGCTTGCAAGAATGCCAAGTGTGAACCATTGCTTTTATGCATGGTTCACAGTGAAGTTACAGCGCGAGCTGCTTTAACAACTTCGGTAAGCAAAAGTGATCCCTCATTGTTACTGAAGCATTATGCGGACTTCGCAGATGTGTTTGACAAAGTCGAATCTGAAGTGCTGCCTGAGCACCAACCTTATGACCTCAAGATTGAATTGGAGGAAGGCGCCGAACCACCTATCGGTCACCTTTACCCTCTTTCTGCTAAGGAATTAGAGGCTCTACATGATTTCATCAATAAGCACCTCGAATCAGGTGCTATTCAACCTTCAACCTCTCCTCACGGAGCTCCAGTATTGTTTGTACCAAAAAAGGATGGAAAATTTCAACTTTGCATAGACTTTTGTGGTCTTAATAACATCATGAAGAAGGATCGTTATCCTTTGCCTCTTATTTCTGATTTACTAGATGCTCCGAAAAAAGCTAAGTTTTACACTAAACTCGATCTTGCTCACACGTATCATTTAGTTCGAATCGCAGAAGGCGATGAATGGAAAACAACATTCAGAACTCATTGGGGTTCTTATGAATGGAAGGTTATGCCATTCGGACTCACTAATGCCCCAGCAGCTTTCCAGAGGTTTGTTAATGATATATTTGCTGATCTTTTAGATGTTTATGTTATCGTCTATCTCAACAACATACTTATTTACTCTGATGACAAGGTATTACATTGTGAACATGTTCGTGAGGTCCTCCATTGTCTTTGTAAACATCGACTTTACACAAATCTCATGAAATGTGAATGGGAGGTCGACATGGTTGTCGTGACATGCCATACAGGATACGGTACTTACTTCGTTTTCTCCTACATTCCCTCTTTCCTTTACCTTTGTGACTACCTGAACCCTTCTCCATGTTTCCATATCCTTTTATTTCCATCTATCACTTGTCAGAACCTTCCATCACATTCCAGACACTTCTATCGGCTTCCCACGCTGTCGCTTACTCATCCGAACCCTTGTATATATAGTACAGTACCTGACACCTAGTTCCCCATCTTGACCTCTTGGTCTTTGGAACTAGGTTAGTACCTGTATCATTGTTTACCTTCAATATACTTACTTGGTCTTTGGAACTAGTTTTCCTTGTGTGACCCTAGTGATTGGCCCCTGCGCTATCACTGCTGTCTTGATCATTTTATCTTTCAGCCTTCGTGTGTGGTGCTAGCCCCACCCCTCACTTTGGTTTGTGCTTTGAGCCTGTGCTTTCCCCCATCGTCACCACAATGGTAGAGTATCTTGGTTATATTTTTTCCCCCGAGGGCTTAACAATGTCAAAAGACAAAGTTCAAGCTATCATTGACTGGCTGGTACCTTGGAAAGTCAAAGACATCCAGTATTTTCTTGGCTTTACCAATTTTTATCTATAATTATAGCGATATTGTAGTTCCGATGACATGACTCATGCGAAAGGATACACCATGGAATTGGAACACCGACTGCCAAGAAGCCTTCAAGAAGCTCAAATACAGCTTCACTCATGCTCCTATTCTGGCACATTGGGAACCAAACTGACATCTAATCATGGAAATGGATGCCTCGGATTATGCATTAGCCACGATCCTCTTGATCCTACTACCTGATGGAGAAATTCACCCCCTTGCATTCCTCTTGAGGACTTTTCAAGCTGTGGAACTCAACTATGACACTCACGATAAGGAGCTTCTAGCAATCTTCAAAGCATTCAAAGGCTGGTGACATTACCTCAAGGGATTGGGAGATCCTATCGACATTGTTACTGATCACAAGAATCTTGAATACTTCTTGACAATGAAAATCCTTACGCGATGACAAGTTTGTTGGTCAGAGTACCTGCATCAATTTAATATGGTGATCCAATTCAGACCAGGTAAGCTAGGTGAAAAACCTGACTCAATGACTAGATGCTGGGATGTCTACCCCAAAGAGGGGGATATCAGCTATGCACAAGTTAACCCACAGAATTTCAGACCTATCTTCACTAATGAACAACTAACTACTTCCCTTTGAGCTACATTCCTAGAAGGACTGGTACTTTGCGCCTCCATTGTCATGACAACCAAGTACTTACATCATTTTCTTTTCTCCTTTCACATGCTTTTATAGGACCATGACCTAACCAAACTAATCGCTCCTCCCTTATTCCCCATTCGCTCGTCACTATTCACTCTTCCCGCACTATTGTTCTTTAGTAACTATTGTTCCATCCTTGTTCCCTATTCCACTCTTCTCACACTATTGTTCTTTAGCACCTATTGTTCTTTTACTTATTGTCTCCAATTCCTATTGTCCTTGTACTTATTGTCTCAACTCGTATATATAGTGCAGTAGATAACTCCTGGTTCCCTATCTCGACCTCTTGGTCATTTGGGAACTAGCTTGCCTTACTTGACCTTTGTGGTTGGCCCTTCATGCTATCACAGTTGCTGAGATCACTTTATCCTTTCTACCTTTGTGTGTTGAGCGTTACTCACACTTAGGTTTGTGCTTGTGCTTGCGCTTCTCCTCTGTTCGCTTTGTTGCTCTATTCTACATTGTGACATCCATTGTTATGGATATAGAGGTACTTCATTCTGCTATTCGCAATTCAATTGAAATGGATTCAGAGGCAATCATGGGATTGAAGTTCATGAAGGATGGTTCAAACACTCGTTGGACAACAGGTTCTGATGGACTGTTATGACTTGATGATCACATTTACATTCCTAACACTTCCAATTTATGCCTTCAAATTCTACATTATTTTCACAACCACCCACTCTCGGGTAATTTTGGTCAGAACTGGACTCTGGACGCTATTCAATGACAATACACTTTGTGGTGATGAAGGGAGAAAGCACAGAGGAAAGCACAGGCTCAAGCACAAGCCGAAGTGAGGAGTGGGTCTAGCACCACACACAAAGGCTGAAAGAGATAATGATCAAGACAGCAGCGATAGCACGAGGGCCAATCGCTAGGGTCGCACAAGGAAGACTAGTTCCAAAGACCAAGTAAGTATATTGAAGGTAAACGATGATACAAGTACTACCCTAGTTCCAAAGACCAAGAGGTCAAGATGGGGAACTAGGTGTCAGGTACTGTACTATATATACAAGGGTTCGGATGAGTAAGCGACAGCGTGGGAAGCCGATAGAAGTGTCTGGAATGTGATGGAAGGTTCTGACAAATGATAGATGGAAGTAAAAGGATATGGAAACATGGAGAAGGGTTCAGGTAGTCACAAAGATAAAGGAAAGAGGGAATGTAGGTGAAAATGAAGTAAGTACTGTATCCTGTATAGCATGTCATGACACACTTGGCCAAAGGTTCACGAATTCATTTGTAATTATATTAATCCATGTATGGTTTGTGGATGCAACAAGCCTTGTCGACATAGGCTGTACAGTCTACTCAAACCACTTCTGGTTCCCGTCCGACCTTGGGATTCTATATTGATGGACTTTATTGAACAATTACCTGACTCTAATGGACATACAGCTATTTTAGTAATAGTGGATTGAGCCTCAAAACAAGGTATTTTCATTGTGACCCATGACAAAATAATGTCCAAAGAGCTCGCAGAACTGTTCATCCACCACGTTTTCTCAAAACATGGAGTTCCTAGCCATGTCACTTCTGACCGAGGTTCAGAGTTCGTTTTGGCTTTCTTTCATGCTGTAGGAGAAGCTCTCTCGATCAAATTACGCTTCACCTCTGGATATCATCCTGAGGGGGATGGACAAATGGAATGAGTTAACCAGACACTGGAACAATACATCTGTATGTATTGTGCATATCAACAGGATGATTGGGCAAAGCTGTTGCCTATCACGGAATTTGCATACAACAATGCTGTGAATGCTTCCACTGGTATTACTCCGTTCTTTGCGCATAAAGGTTATCACCCTAACATTACAGTGAAACCTGAAATCAACATCCGTTCTGATCACGCAATTGACTTCATGATGAATTTAGATGAGATTCATTCTTTCCTCTGTGAAGAAATTACTAATGCACAAGCTCATTACAAAGAGCAAGCAGACAGAAAACGTGTTACTCACCCAGAGTTTCCCATTGATTCACAGGTATTTGTGCTAGTGAAGCACATAAAAACCACTCGACCTACCGCGAAGTTCTCCAAGAAGTATGTTGGACCATTCAAAGTTCTTGAGTGTGTAGGAACTCTCTCATACAAGTTACAATTCCCTTCCTACCTTAGTTGTATCCACCCAGTTTTCCACATATCCCAACTCAAACCCTATACTCCGAACTCAATCCCCCATCGCGAACAAACTCCTCCACCTCCAGTGGAAGTCAATGGCAAAGAGGAATATAATGTCACAGAGGTATTGGATTCAAAATTGGATCATTGATACAAAAAATGTCCACTACATTATTACATATGGTGGGCAGGATACGAAGGTACAGATGAAGAGTTTTCCTGGGTCGCCACCAATGAAATTCACATGGACAAGCTGGTCCCAAGCTTCCATCTATGTTACCCTCACAAACCTGGACCATCATGATTAATGACCACTTCTTCTTTCATTATTCATTCACTGGAAATACTAATTTTTCATTTTCCTAGTTGAAACTTCCTGCAAAACATTCACAATCCATTACCATTACATTTTGTGCTACCTACTTCATTACCTACTAATTCCAAATTTCTACACAAAGAAGTTCCACAATCTATGATTTGTGAAACTAACTTTAACTTCCACTTTTTCTCTTCCTTCAAAACTCAATCGCAATCCACACTTTGCGATACTAACTTCAACTCCCACATTTTACATTCATGCAAGATTCAATTGCAATCTCTTCTTGCAGAACAAATTTCACTCATTACACCATTAACAAATCTTCACCAACAATCCCTTATGAATTCAAAACCACCGAAAAAGTCAAAATACTTATAATATTAATCAAACAAAACAAAACCAACAAACAAACAAACAACTACAAAAAATCTACAAAATTACGTTAAAGTCCAAAAAAAATTACTTATTATATAGGAAACCCTTTGCAGGAATCACATCGCTCATCATTTTCCTTCGTGAATCCTTCTCCTTTTCCTTTCCTCTTCATCTTCTTCTTCCTCTTCTTCTTCATTCCTTCTCAGCATCTTCTTCGACATTTTCCCCTCCAAGTCATTGCTGAACAAGACAAACCAATTCTTCCATCACGGAAGCAGCACGACTCGCAAAGCCCAGCAGTGAACCAAACTGCTTCTTCAATTCTTCATTCTGCTCTGCGAGCAGATCCAACTTCTCTCCCAAGTCCACCCCTACCAACCTTCTCTCTGCAACACACTCCGCAGGACCCTGGTACAATTCTTCTTCATTGACCCGGGGTCTTTTCCTTCGAGACCTGTGGGCTGCATTATCCCCAGACCAACTGCAATGTTGTCATTGCAGGTGACAGGCCAGACAAGCCTGGGTCTGGGGTTTCCCGGGTTGAGCAATACAATTGGTAGTATTGCCCTGTGTAACACATCAAACACAGGCTTCGCGGCTACGAGAAGGAGTAGGGGGAGGGGGTTCATCATCATTGTTGTTGTCTTCATCGTTGTCATTGTCATTGTCATCTCCAGTGGTTGGGTTGTCGTCTGGGTCAGGAGCAGAACCAACCTATATCGGGTTAATCAATTATACCATCGTGAAGTAAAAAACTACTCACCTGAGGGATTACTCTTTTCCTCTTTAACACTCGTACTTCTACTTCTGGGGTATCATGAACCATGGAAGCTGACTTATAAACTTTTGACTTGGAGCCCAAAGGCTCCGGCGATACCTGATCACTGGTTTGATGCAATGCAGCTTGAGCTGCACAATCCTGACAATCTTGTAATTTCTGCAGAGCCTCTGCTCTGCGTGATCCCTTGCTGACTCTTCTTCTGCCAGCTTCTTCAAGGTGTCGGCCTTCGCCTTTGCAATGCTCTTCTCAATGAGCTGTTCTTCTTCCCTTTGTTTCGTGGCCCTCTTCTCCTCCTTGAGCCATCTCTCCTCTTTGATTCTATTCTCCTCCGCCTCCTCCTCTAATCTCACCAACTCCTCCTCAAATGCAGCTTCCTGCATGTCAATTTCAAGTTGACGAAGGCGGGCACATTCCACCTGTTTGCAAACAAGTCATGCTCATCATTCTTGGACTGTTTCAGTGGTGGTAATGGTGAACAACATGTTGATGAAAGATGAGGACTTAGGAAAAACAGAGAAAAATGTTACATTTTATACTCATTCTTCATTGAGGGCAGGTTCAACTTCAATTTTTTCATTTACCTCGATCATAAATTGTGTGGCATTTTGAAAATTTTACTTTTCCTTTTTACTTTTCCATTCTATCTAATTTTAGATTCGTTAATCATTAACAATCATGTAGGCTTTCAAGGGCGAAAGCCTAAGAGGGGGATACTGTTATATCTATGCAAGCTAAGTCTTTATGAAGCTTCGCGATCCATTCCGCTACTTAGATATATCACTTCTATCCTTTTACCACTACGCAATTACTTTGTGAAGGAATCCCAACACAAATCAGTTACTCGTTATCTCTTCTCATCCTTATTGGATTCATACTATTCCTTTTATATCCTTTCCTTTGTTCTTTACTTACAAGCTAACTCATTCAGGCATGGCATTACTTCACGATCCTGACTTACCTTTAGTATAAAGCTATGGTATCAAATAGGTAGTTCCTTAGTTTAAATATCAACCTTGATAGCACTTTGATAGTGATACCAATTAATCATTTATCCATATCATTGTTTTAACATCTCTACTGTCAGTACGTTCTGTGAAGGTCATTGCAAACGGAACACATTTACTTTGTTCTCTATCAGACACACGAAGTGTCAGGGACTCTACTAATAGTGGAGTCAAGGTCCAACTACATCGTTTAGGATCATCTTACCTCGCGAAGTAATTCTCTTTGCTATTTCCCGCGATTAACCCCGCAACCATTTCCGACAACCCATCAGTGCACGATCATAACATCTTGATTGAATACAGTATTTTCATAAAAGTTATACAGCACCCAAAGCACAAAAGTAAAATAACTAATTAATTATCTCAGGTCAAGTTTAAAGTAATGATTCCATGCTATTCTGAATTTATACTTTGAAATACTATCTCTTATGAATAACTAGAGAATATTTCAATCAAGTTTATTTTGGAGCTTTCAATAACAACACAATCATCTAACATGTATTTTTCCATACTTAATCATAGTTGCAATAAGTTAGTTTTTTGTTTACAGTAAAGTGTATAAAATATCTTCGAAGCAATGATTAAATATATTCAAAACATGTTTATCATAAATTACCATGTACTATGCTAAGTAAATGGATTGTAGATTTTTTTTTGGTTTAGCATAATTTTATAATCGGATTAAAAATAACTCATATACCGGGATTTTTTTGAGTCAGTTGCCAGTTCGCGTTCTCTTATCTCGGGACCGCGCTGTCAGATTTGTTTATAAAAGACCTCCCAGTCTGAACTCAAACCCGTTACCATCATGGCCAGAACTAATTTAGGTGCCCGGTCTCCGCAAGACTGTCGCCTGTATGATGTTTCTACTGGACAAGATCTCTTATTAGACGGCTCCTCTGCCCAAGTGCTCATCGTAGATGTTCATGCCTCCGTCAATTTATCCCAGCGTTTCACGAATTCTTCAAACGCAATTATCTCCAGTGTAGTGTATACGTTCGGTATCATGGCTGGTGTTGCTGTATGTGAATTTGAAATGATTAGACAAGATGGGACGAGAGTCGAAGGAGTTGTGAAGGAGAAGGGAGAGGCGAAGAAGGTATATGAGCAGGCTATTAAGGCTGGTAAGACTGCTAGTTTGGGCCAGGAGGAGACGGCGGATGGTGAGTATTTTGGCTGGAAATATTTTGATTCCGAAAAATTTTCGACGATTATCACGAAATAGTGTTCTCCATCACCATCGGAAATATACTCCCTTCAGAGACCGTGGAAATCAACCTGCGCTACCTTCAACCGCTCACGGACGACGAGAAGAAGGACCAAGTAAAATTCATTTTCCCCCGTACGTATGCACAACGATATGGTCATGCACCGACAAACAACAGCGCTCAAGGGGCAACAGTACAACAACCGTTCAGCATGAATGTTGTAGTACAACAATCTGGGGTCATCAGGAGTATTTCCTGTCCATCTGCTCATCCAATCCAGTTCGAGCTCGGACTTCCTGAAGAGCTCTCTTCTTCATCTGAGGACAGCTCGTACTTCGCTTCTGTGACTCTCACAGATACCTCCGGCTTCCTCACTCAAGATGTCGTTCTAATAATAAGTGCCACCAACCTCGATACCCCACGATGTTTTATCGAGCCCCATCCAAGCCCGAACCATGAGACCACTGCGATGGCTTTGACTTTTGTTCCAAAGTTCACACTTCCAGATGCGAAAAGCGGGATGGAGTATGTGTTCGTGGTCGATCGAAGTGGGAGTATGGAGGGTGAAAGTATTAAATTGGTGCAGGACGCATTGATTGTACTGCTTCGTGGGCTTCCGACTTCTGGGACCACTTTCAATTTCGTCTCATTCGGAAGTCATGCTACAAAATTATGGGAAAGCAGTCGACAATACTCTCAAATAAGTTTGGAGGAAGCGACGAATCATGTCGAGTTGAGTTACTACAAGACCTCAAACTAATTCTTCTAACTTATTTTGAACATAGTGCAATGTGCGCAGACTACGGGGGCACTGAGATTGCCTCGGCTCTATCATTCGCCTATTCCTCCTTATCCAAACCTCTCCTTCGTCCCGTCGCAGTCATTCTACTCACAGATGGCGGCGCATGGGACGTCTCCACTTGTGTTTCACACACTGAAGCTGCACTATCCAACCTTCCAATCCCGAATGACTTGACTTCTTTTATCCGCGTTTTCACTGTGGGTATCGGCCACGGCGCCTCTTCAGCTACCTGTGATAGTATCGCCCGTGCAGGTAATGGTTTTGCGGTATATGTCAAACAGGGAGAAGCTCTTGCTGGTAAATGCGCGAGAGTTGTTAGAGCGGCAAGGACACCTGTTGTCGCGGATCTTGTGGTTGATTGGACTGGAGATGAGGTGTTTACAGGAGCGGATACTCAGGAAAGCTTGGACGTTGTTGAGGATGAGAATGATGGGTTTGAGATGGTGAATAATACCACCGAAAAGGATTCCGAGCGTATTGAAGCCGCACCTAGTTTGAGCCTCTTCAGTAATGACGACGACGAAACAATGACCGAAGCTCAAGACCTACGCTCTACTGGTCCTCCTCCAACACCAGATCCACCACTTCCGCCCCCTCCTGCAATTCAACGAGCTCCTCTTGTGCTAACGAATATGTTCCCTGGTACAAGGACCCAGGTTTACGCTATCCTCCGCACTCCTCAGAATGAGAACGGCGTCAAAGGCGACCGACTGCCGACGACAGTCAAAGTGAAAGGCATCGTTGGCCCCAGTCGTACTCCTGTTGAGCTCGTAGTTCCTGTATTTCGACTGTTACATTCTCCCAATCCCAAATCCCAATCCGTATCCAATGCCGGTGATCTCTTCCAACAAACCTTTCTGCACATCCTTGCTGCAAAAGAACTCATCACAGACCGTCAAAATGGTCGACACGTTTTTCCACATTCTATCGCCGATAAATTCCGAAACGATGGAGAATTAAAGGATGTGTATTTGAAGAAAGAAATCGTCCGTCTCGGAACGATGTATGGGCTTGCCAGCAAATATACTAGTTTCGTGGCTGTGGATCACCGTGTAGAGGAGCTTGATTCAGGATCTTCGACATCGAATTCGACGAGCAATAACAATAACATCAACATCATTCCAATTTCTGAGAGAATGGCGGCTGTTCAAAGTCGATGGATGGGAAGAGGGAATGCTGCTAGGGGACGGATGGGAAGAGGGAATGCTGCTAGGGGACGGCTAGCTCCGAGATCTGCTGCTGCTGCTGGGATGGGTGCAGTTCCTACCCTCCCCTCATCGATACCAGTACCGACAAATATGACCTCTAGCGACCGTCTAACCGCCATCGCTCGCTTACAAAAATTTAATGGCCAGCTCGTTCTAACTTCCGCGCTCCTCGTATTGCTAGGAATAAGTGACTCCGTGCAGGAAGTCGAGGCGAAACTCGGTATTGTAAGTGTCAGTGGAGATGTTGGCGCCACTGTTTTGGTTTGGGCTTGGATGGAGGGCATGGGAGGGAGGGAAAGAGCTGTTGATGTCGGTGAAGAGGTCTTGAGTCTGATGGAGAAAGCGAAAGAATGGGTTGAATGTGAGGTTGGAGGAATGCAGAGTTTCGCAGATCTCAATAAGAAGGTTCTTAACGCTCTAAACGTGAAGTGGTTCTGATCGTTTACAGTTGATGTTGTCGATAGCACTTGTACATTATGCGGACTAGTAATAAAAATCAGTGTATTGCCAGGAATTCATGACTGAGAATCTATGCATTGTAGGGAATAAAACATTCTGCTATGCACTTTGTACTTGTATATTGATCTGCTCCTTGGACCCTGGAACGGAATCTGTGGCTGTAAACTTGATGAACCTTCGGTCAGAATTGGCCTCGAAAACCCGAGCACAATATTTTAACGCGTAAGGTATTTTCTACGCCACCATTCAGTGGCTGAGCGGAAGAGAAGTTTTACAGGTGGGATCCCGTTCAGTCCACTTTCATCAACGTTAGCTTCAGCTTTGACTATATCATTGCGTAAATATGGGCTAAGCTACATGGGAAGGGTAAACGGACAGTCCAAAGGTATCCAAGTACCTAGATATATAGTCCATCGCGGATACCCAACCTCTTCCCAATTTCAATCATACAATCCCTGAGCAGTATCACCGCAGTTGGGATTAGGAAGAACGTAAGACTTCTTTGGCCTTCTCAAAAATTTCGACGTATGAGCGCTCAGCGAGTAATCGCCCATCCGATGAATGGTTTCAGACACAAGAAACCGACAAAAAGTTTTGTGTAGGCTTGGAATTCTCTTCCCTTCTTCAGATTGAATACAGTGTGAGCAATGAAGGTTCCAGGACCAGAAATCCAACCTCTTATAGTCTATGACAGGTTAGTCCCCCACAACGTCGGATCATAGAAACTCTCATTCACCGGATAGGTTCGGCCAATCTTCGACACGGGTGACTAGAACCCAGGCAGTAGCGATGATTCTAAGCATTGTCACGTTAGGTAGCGCGAAGATGTGTCTGTGCTTTTCAATCCCAGTTTTGTCATGCGATATGTCGCAGGTTGAGGTACAGGTGCGCGAGCTCCAGCCTTGAGGTCCTTCCAACGACCACCAGCGCCGGCGGAACCCCTCCTTCTCCTCCAATGATGATTAACCTAGATCATGTTTGATATTAAGTAGAGGTGTGCTGTATGGGAATGTGACACTTGTATTTTTGTCTGTACTGCATTGACTATACTTACATAGATGTCGTTTGTTTTGGATAAGAACCGGTATACCATTCTAATTTATCCAAATACTTGGATGGATCCAGATCATTCAATCCAATATCCGTCGGCGCCATTGCAGGTCGTTCCCGGTCGTTCACATCGCTTCTTCTCCCATCACTATGCCAATTAGCTTGGACGTACATATTTAAAGGATGGCCAGGGTATCTTAAATCCCCAGAGCCGGTCTCCCTCCTACTTCCACCTTCAACTACAAGTGAACACCTTCAGTCCTGCGCACTGCAGCAATTTTCTTGATTCTAAAGCTCTTTCCACTTCATATATAAGGTTCCACAATGGTTCATTCACTTATAGTTCTTAACGCATTCCTCGCCCTTGGGGCTGTTTCCGTGTTTGCTGTCCCTGTTCCCCAGAGCACTCTCGCTACTCCAGCGCCAGAGAGTCTTTTCTCCCAAGCTCAGAAGAGTCCACAGAGTAAGCCTTCTTCGTGTCAATATAATTTGTATTGGTGGTAATTTATTTTGCCTTAGACACTAGTCAAGGTCAAAAATCGGGGCTTGCCGTCACTGTATATCCTTACTACCGAGTCAAATTCTCACAGATCACAAAACATGTTGGGGTCTGTCTGTACAGCCAAGCTGCCGCAGTGCCGCATCAGCCATTGGTGCTTAATAAGTAGATTTCCATTCCGCGCTCAAAGTAGTATATGTTTTGGAAATTAGTACTATCTATGCTTAATTGAAAGAGCTCATTTCCGTGAAAGATAATCCAGGTCCTCAAAATCATCTGACATGGGAATGACATACTTACAGCTTTATTTATGGATATGAGTCACTCATATTGTATATCCTCATGGTTACAGTGCGAGATACTTCCCATGGCTTCATTTCTCATATGTATATAAAATAGAGTATTTTGTAGTTATATTCCTTAGCTCTATTCTTGTCTGTCTGTTATGATCGTGCACAAAGGGATCGTCGGAAAAGGTCGCGGGATGATCACGGGAAATAGCAAAGAGAATTACTTCATGAGGTAAAACGATCCTAGACTAGTAGTCGGACCTTGACTCCACTATTAGTAGAGTCCTCAACACTTTGTGTGTCTGCAAGAGAAGAAAGTAAACGTGTTCCATTCGCGATGACTGTCATGGAATGTACTGACAGTAGAGATGTTAAAACGATGATATGGCTAAGTGATTAATTGGTATCACTATCGAAGTGCTATCAAGGTTGATATTTAAACTGAGGAACTACCTATTCAATACCATAGCTTTATACTAAAGGTAAGTCAGGATCATGATGCCATGCCATGCCCGAATGGGTTAGCTCGTAAGTAAAACAAAGGAAGGGATATAAAAGGGATAGTGTAAATCCGATAAGAAGGATAAGGGATAAAGAGTAATTGCTTTGCGTTGGAATTCCTTCGCGAAGTAATTGCGTAGTGGTAAAAGGATATAAGTAATATCTAAGTAGTGGAATGGATCGCAAAGCTTTGTAAAGACTTAGCTTGCATAGATATAACAGAGGGGGAGACCATGGAGGCAGAAAATTTGGCGATAATAGATGTCGGCCACACCTGCTGCTGTGATTGATGTTGTACAAGGAAGTGCATGGATTTGTTTCCCATAAAGATCAGTGCAGACTAGGATAGCATCATACCCTTGTGAGTTGGGCAGCTGTGTGATCAGGTCGACTCCCACTTCTTCCCACAAGCCTGCTGGGACGTCTAGAGGTAGTGTTACTGCTTGTGGATGTCTCTGTATCTTCTTTCTTGTGCAAGTCTCACATCCTTCCACATATTTTTCTACAAAGGATCGCAGGGTGGGTCACCAAAAATGTGTACTAACAAGATCAAGGGTGTTGTGAAGTCCTGGGTGACCCACAGAGGGGTTGTCGTGACATTGTTTGAGTATGTCTGTCCATAGGTCATCATCTGGTGGGACGTATACCCTACCTCGGTGGTACACTAGTCCATTATCTTCTTCCCATTCCACTATTCCATTGGCCAAGCGTTTGAGACCCTTCTTCTTAAGCTCTTCCAGTCCTTCCAGTACCTGGGCCTCCCTTCATGAGGCCTTTTGGATGCAGTCCTCCAACGGGTTCTGTAGTGAGGTTGCTGCCACTTGCATAAAGTGGGCTGGTTTCAGAACGGTCTGTTGTCGATTGTCTTCACTGTCCAAAACCTGATGTGCTGCCATGCAAGAGAGAGCATCAGCCTGTGTGTTTGTCTTGCCTGGGTGGTGAGTGAGCTGGAAGTCAAATTGGGATAACCATAGTGCCCATTGTGCTTGCCATCGACTGAGGTCCTGAGCAGAGCGCCAGAATTCCAGGTTTGCGTGATCAGTGAGGATATTGAAGGTTTGTGGTGATCCTTCCAGGAAGCTTCTCCAGTCCTTTAGCACTTCAATGATGGCGAGCATCTCTCGGTCGTAGTTTTCGTAGTTTTGTTCTGCTGGTTGCATGGAGGCGGATCGGAATGCCACTGGATGCCACTGACCGTCATCTTGTTTCTGCATTAGAGCTCCCCCTGTAGCGAAGCCTGATGCATCTACCTCGAGTTGTGTGAGCCTGTTGGGGTCCCAGAGTGCCAGTACTGGTGCTGTGATGAAAGCTTCCCTTAGGGTGTCGAATGCTTGTTGCTGATGTGTTCCCCAGTTGAAGCCCGAGTCTTTCTTGGTTAGGTTGTTCAGAGGGCATGCTATGCGGGCAAAGTTCTGTATGAATTGACGGTAGAAGTTAGCAAAACCTAGGAATCCCTGTAACTCTCGCAGATTCTTTGGTTTAGGCCAGTCACGAACTGCAGCTACTTTTACCGGGTCCATGCGCACTTCCCCTTCTGATATCACTAGTCCCAAGTACTCAACCTGGAGCTCCTCGAATTCACATTTCTCGGGTCATAGGTAAAGGTCATGTTTCTCTAGCTGTTTGAGTACTTCTCAGACTACCTGCCGATGTTCTTGTATTTTGTTGGTGAAGATGAGGATATCATCTAGGTAGACTGCCACTTTTCCTGCGGCCACTAGGTCTGAAAAGATGGAGTTCATGAGCGCTTGGAAGGTGGCTGGGGAGTTTGTGAGACCAAAGAACATTATGCTGGGCTCAAATAACCCTTGGTTGGTTGCAAACGCAGCTTTCCACTCATCACCCTCCTTAATCCGAACATTGTTATAGCCCCATCTGACATCAAACTTGGTGAAATACCATGCCCCCTGCAGACGGCTAACAATGTCGACAACCAGGGAGAGGGGATAGTGATTCTTCAGGGTCACTTGGTTAAGTTTCCTGTAGTCCTGTACAAAATGGAGCTTTCCATCCTTCTTCTTTACAAAGAACACAGGCGATGACAGTGGTGACTTTGAGGGGCGAATATAGCCTTTTCGGAGGTTGTCATCCAGAAAGCGGTCAAGTTCACCTTGTTCATTTAATGACATCAGGTAGACTTTTGTACGCATGGTTTCAGGTGCCCCTGGGATCAGTTTGATGGCATGATCTCAGGGTTGGTGTTCTGGGAGGCATTCTGAAGCGGTTTCGGAGAATACCTTTTCGAAGTCACGATAAGGTTCTGGGTCCATTTCTTCGAAGGTTTTCAGGGGTTTCGCTTTGTGGGCCTGTTCTGCTAGCTGTTGTGAATAGGTGAATCCTGCTGCACACCAGACCTCCTCTGTTTGTTCGTGTAGGATGCCTGACTTCACCCATGCCCGTTGGGTTTGTTGGTTGGCTCGAATGTGGTGTATGGGTGATTCCTCTGCCTCCTCTTCTGCTATGCTTGGTGGGGCTTCAGGAGTGATGATTGCTTCGATTTCCTCTTCAGTGTCTTGCTCTTCTTCCTCTCCTGTCATTGTCCATTGTGGTTTGACCAAAAGCCGTCCTTTCTCCCAGTCAATATCTGGATTGGCTTTGCATAGCCAGGGGAGTCCGAGGATTGGGTCTTTGCTTCCCAGATTAGTTATCAGCAGGTCTGTCCACCGTTCCTGGCTATCGACAGTCAAGGCTAGCTGTGCAAAGTGTGTGATTTGCCCTGCTTGGTTAGCAGACCCATCAATGGGTTTTCGAAGTGGGAAGGTCCTTACACGGTGGTGGGTGACAAAATCTTGGTTCAGAAATAGAGCAGTGGCTCCAGAATCGACCATGGCTGCATTTGCTATACTGTGATTTCTTCCTCTTAATTTCGCATTAATCCAGAAGTGTGATGAATTGGGGTTCAATTCCGGAATAATAGATATTTTACAGGAGGGAAGAGAATCATAGGCAGATGTGGAATGTATAGCAAACTGGTTTACGGGTACTCTCAATGCAGCCAAGACAGGTACCCGCTTTAAAAACCCTCCTGAGAACCTGGTGCTGGGGCCATGGCATTGGCTCTGTTAAGGAGCTCCTGGAGCTGGGCAATCTGGGTGGAAAGGTCAGGAGTAAGTGGGGACGGAGCAGTGGGAGCTGGAGTAGAAGCGGCGATTTGGATGGGCTCGTTGGGGAAGAGGGTGAAGGGTGTCAAAGAGGAAGCAGTGACTTGTTGACGGCGGGGTTGTTGGCACTTACCCCGGCCCCGTTCTAGCCCCATGAGCTTGTCTTGGCAGACTGATTCTAGGTGGCCTCATCATCCACAGTGTGGTGACAAAGGGAGAAAGCACAGGCTCAAAGCACAAACCAAAGTGAGGGGTGGGGCTAGCACCACACATGAAGGCTGAAAGATATAATGATCAAGACGGCAGTGATAGCACCGGGGCCAATCACTAGGGTCACACAAGGAAAACTAGTTCCAAAGACCAAGTGAGTATATTAACTGTAAACAATGATACAAGTACTAACCTAGTTCCAAAGACCAAGAGGTCAAGATGGGGAACTAGGTGTCAACTACTGTACTATATATACAAGGGTTTGGCTGAGTAAGCGACAGCACGGGAAGCCAATAGAAGTGTCTGGAATGTGATGGAAGGTTCTGAAGGATGATAGATGAAAGTAAAAGGATATGGAAGAATGGAGAAGAGTTCAGGCAGTCACGAAGGTAAAGAAAAGAGGAAACATAGGAGAAGATGAAGTAAATACCATATTCTGTATAGCACATCACAACACACAGTAGCGGCAAACTGTCTCCTTGTATGAACAGTTCCTCTTTTCGTGACTCTGCGAGCCACAACCATAACACTGTCGTGACATGCCATACAGGATACAGTACTTACTTCGTTTTCTCCTACATTCCCTCCTCCCTTTACCTTTGTGACTACCTGAACCCTTCTCCATGTTTCCATATCCTTTTATTTCCATCTATCACTTGTCAGAACCTTCCATCACATTCCAGACACTTCTATCGGCTTCCCGCGCTGTCGCTTACTCATCCGAACCCTTGTATATATAGTACAGTACCTGACACCTAGTTCCCCATCTTGACCTCTTGGTCTTTGGAACTAGGTTAGTACTTGTATCTTCGTTTACACTCAATATACTCACTTGGTCTTTGGAACTAGTCTTCCTTGTGCGACCCTAGTGATTGGCCCTGTGCTATCACTGTTGTCTTGATCATTATATCTTTCAGCCTTCGTGTGTGGTGCTAGCCCCACCCCTCACTTCGGCTTGTGCTTTGAGCCTGTGCCTTCTCCGTGCTTTCTCCCTTTGTCACCACAGTAGTAAACCAAACCATTTTCTTCTCTCCACTTGGCTGGACCACTAGTGAGACTCTGGGGACCTTTGATACCTTTCAGACCATCCAGTACTTTGGCCTCTCGGTTGCTGATCTGCCGAATGCGGTCGAGGAGGGGGTTTTGGAGGAGGACCATGGTTGCTGCATTAAGGAAGTGTTCTGGTTTTAGCACAATCTGTTCCCTGTTGTCCTCTGCATCTGTGACCTGGTGCTGCACCATACGGGACAGTGCATCAGCTTGAGTGTTAGCTTTGCCTGGGCAATGTTTAAGGCAGAAATCAAACCGAGAGAGCCATAGTGCCCATTGTGCCTGTCAACGACTGAGGTCTTGGGCTGTCTTCCAGTATTCGAGGTTCTGGTGGTCAGTTATGATTTCAAAGGGTTCCGGGGATTCTTCTAAGAAGCTTCTCCAGTCTTTCAATGCCTCGATGATGGCCAGCATTTCCCGGTCATAGATTTTGTAGTTTTGCTCGGCTGGATCCATGGAGGAGCAGTATGCGACAGGGTGCCAAAGTCCATCCTCCTGTAGCTGTGAAAGTGTACCCCCAGTAGCAAAGCCTGATGCATCGACTTCAATCCAAGTTGGTTTCGATGGGTCCCAGAGTGTGAGGATTGGTGCCGATGTAAAGGAGTCCGTTAGTGAATCAAAGGCTTCCTGCTGTTCTGAATCCCAAACCCATTTAGTGTCTTTGCAGGTAAGGTTGTTCAGGGGTCGAGCTTTCTTCGCAAAACCTTCGATAAATCTCCAATAGAAGTTAGCAAATCCTAGGAAGCCTCAGAGGTCACGTAGCATTGTAGGGGCCTGCCAGTTACTAACTGCCTCTATTTTGACTGGGTCCATTTGCACTTCTCCTTCACTGATTACCAAGCCTAGGTATTCGATGGAAGGCCATTCGAATTCACATTTCTCTGGTCGCAGATATAGGTTGTATTTGCTGAGGCATGTAAGCACATCGTTGACTATCCTCTGATGTTCCTCAAGAGCTTCAGTGAAAACTAGGATGTCATCCAGATAGACGGCCACCTTCCCTGCAGCAATGAGGTCAGCAAATATGGAGTTCATGAGGGCTTGGAAAGTAGCAGGTGAGTTTGTTAGGCTGAAGAACATGACGAGGGGCTCAAAGAGTCCTCGGTTTGTTGCAAATGCTCCCTTCCATTCGTCACCCTCTTTAATCTGCACATTGTTATACCCCCAACGAACGTCCATTTTGGAGAAGATCTTGGCTTTACATAGTTGGCTGATGATGTCCGTGACGAGGGGAAGTGGGTACCAATTTTTTACTGTGTATTCATTGAGTTGCCGGTAATCCTGCACAAATCAAAGTTTACCATCCTTCTTTTTGACAAAGAAGACAGGCGACACCAATGGGGATTTGGAGGGATGGATGTAGCCTTTGCGCTGATTCTCTTCCAAGAACCGATCAAGCTCTTCCTGCTCATTTGGGGACATGGGATAGATTTTGGTCCGCATGGTTTCAGGAGTGTCCAGTTTCAGATCTATGGCATGGTCCCAAGGTTTATGTTCTGGTAGTCATTCTAGTTCTTTCCCAGAGAAGACCTTTACATGTTTCCGGTATGACGAGGGGACCATTTCTTCAAAGGACTTTGATGGCTTCTCTTTGTAGGCAGCCTCTGCGAGTTGTTGAGAATACATGTACCCTGCAGAACACCAAAGTTCTTCTGATGTATGGCCAATGATCCCAGCTCGAAGTAGTGCTCTCCTCCACTTACTGTTGCCTACCAGTCGATACAGAGGGGTGCTTCCAGTGTATTCATGTATCTCTGGGTCAGGCGTGGGGAGTGGGAGAGTTTCTTCAGGCAATTGGGGTTGGTCATCAGGCTCTGGGATGGAGAAGTGAACTTGTGGAGCTGAAGTGGTGTCCCAGTCTGGGTTCGCTTCTACGATCTGTGCAGTGGTTCCTCCCACATTACTTTCCTTGGGTTTGGGGATTTCTTCAATGGTCATGGGGTGCGGAGCCTTTCTGGGAGAGGTGATAGCCAATTGCCCTTCTCTCCAGTCAATGTCCGGGTTGACCTTTTGGAGCCATGGAAGTCCAAGAATGATATCTTCCAAACCAAGGTTGGTGACAAGGTATTCAAGGAGCTGGGGTGGGTTTTGGTCTATTGTGGACAGTAGACATACAGAGTGTGTGATCTGTCCTGCAGTGTTAGGAGATCCATCAATGTTATAAAGAGTGATTGGATGGTGGAGACGATGAGGGAGAATTCGATGTTGTTTCATGAAACGTTCATGCATGAAGAGACCTGTGGCACCAGAGTCTATCATTGCTGCGCTGTCGGTATTCTTGAATCTGCCTTGCAACTTAATCGGTATGCGGAAGTGAGAAACATCACTAGATTGAGTGGAACCAATTGTACACAAGGGTATAGATGCATAAGTAGAGGTAGATGAGGAATACAGACTAGGGAACCAGGCGGCAGCTGTGGCAGGTTCCCACTTTAAAAATTCGAGCACAACTCTGCCATCTGCTCTGCCAATTCCTTCTGTCCTGCAGTGAGCATCTGAAGGATCTTTGTGAAGTCGGTAGCGGGGGCAGGTGTGGTGGCAGCAATGGAGGTAGAGGGCTTGGCAATGATAGATGTAGCAGCAGCAGAACGAGGGGTGGGTCTTGAGAGTCCCAAGAACTTCCTGCGGCAGATGGCTGTCAGATGACCAGTTAGTCCGCAGTGATTGCAGACATCACGTTCATGGTGCCCATCTGCCTTTCGATGTTCTCTGGAGCTGCACCCATAGCATCTTCCCATCATGGATCTGCAATAGTCTTCTGCAGATCGGCCAGTAGTGGTGGCATCCACGTCCATTGTGTTTGGATCGCGGGCCGGAACAAAGGGAGGAGGGGTGTAGGAGCTGAAGTTGGGAGTGCTTCGGGTGTATTGTTTCCCTTCTTCATTGGCGCATTCGTTCTGCCTGTTGTCAGTATGAATGGCTTCATTGATCAGCACATTCATCGGATCTGTGTTAGCCTGTGAGTTGACCAATCCGTCCTTGATTCGCTTCAAGAGGTGATCATAGAACCGATCTCGAAGGTCAGCATCCGAGTATCCTGTCCTACTAGCATACTGTTTGAAGGTCACAGCATATGTTGCTACCCGGTCCTTTCCCTGCCAAAGGCTTTTCAGAACTCGTTTGGCCTCTACCACCGGATCTGCTGTTTCAAACCATTGCCTAAAGGCACCAGTGAAATCAGCCCAGGTGGGGTAGAGGAGGGCCGGAGCTGGTACTCCTGCAGCATCCGCTTGAGCAACTTGACTAATGTTCTCTGAGGTGGGAGTAGCCCAGATAGCTGCATCACCATCAAGGTATGAGATGGCTGATTTGATTTTTTCCTGTTCATTACTGAGAGAATGGATACCCTGGGCCCATAGTTCAAAGGCCGCAATGAAGTGTCGTGCATCGTCACTATGCTTCCCATCATATGTCTGGGGTTTGCTAACACCTTTGTTGGTGCTTATGTTGTTGGCGATGCTGGCTACTGCCGATTGTAGCGCCATCTGTTGCATGGCAAGTTGTTGGATCAGCACTGCAAGGTCTTGGGTGGTAGGAGGATGAGACATGATAGAGGTGTTTTCAATGGGGATAGGCTCAGGAGATGGGGATAATGGTTCTGGTGTAACCGAGATATCAATGACGATAGGCTCTGGGGATGGTGCGACAGGGTCGGCTTCAGTTTCTAGCTCAGGCTCTGGAATAGCGGTGGGGATAAGCACCGGAGAGGCTCTGGCGGATGGGACAGCACTGGTAGGGTTTGAAAGTCTACCAACCCGGCTCGGAACTCGGCTTGGAATTCTAGGGATGGAGATGAATCGTCCATTTTCTGAATCGCTTGGAGCGATGGGAGCAGAGTTACGGTATTGGTTGGGACAAGGGTTTTCATTGCAGTCAAACCAAGTGTCGCATTCTTCATCTGGATTGTATTTAGAATGAATGTCGCACTGATCTTGAGTATCAAATGCGTGCTGAAATCCTGAACAATCGATGTCTGGTGTAAATGAAGGCATAATGGCAATGGAAGGTGGAGAACCAGGTAAGTCCGATTTCCACTCCTCGTAGAATCAGTTGGAAAGGCTGATGGTACAAGTAGAGATCTTGACCTAATGTGGTGATGAAGGGAGAAAGCATGGAGAAGGCACAGGCTCAAAGTGCAAGCCGAAGTGATGGGTGGGGCTAGCACCACACACAAAGGCTGAAAGATATAATGATCAAGACAACAGTGATAGTGCAGGGGCCAATCACTAGGGTCGCACAAGGAAAACCAGTTCCAAAGACCAAGTGAGTACATTAACTGTAAACAATGATACAAGTACTAACCTAGTTCCAAAGACCAAGAGGTCAAGATGGGGAACTAGGTGTCAACTACTGTACAATATATACAAGGGTTTGGCTGAGTAAGTGACAGTGCGGGAAGCCGATAGAAGTGTCTGGAATGTGATGGAAGGTTCTGAGGGATGATAGATGAAAGTAAAAGAATATGGAAGAATGGAGAAGAGTCTGGGCAGTCATGAAGGTAAAGAAAAGAGGGAACATAGGAGAAGATGAAGTAAGTACCATATTCTGTATAGCACGTCACGACAGTAGGCTTTCAAGGGCAAAAGCCTAAGAGGGGGATACTGTTATATCTATGCAAGCTAAGTCCTTACGAAGCTTTGCGAACCATTCCGCTACTTAGATATTACTTATATCCTTTTACTACTGTGGTGACGAAGGGGGAAAGCACAGAGAAAGCACAGGCTCAAAGCACAAACCGAAGTGAGGGGTGGGGCTAGCACCACACACGAAGGCTGAAAGATAAAATGATCAAGACAGCAGTGATAGCACAGGGGCCAATCACTAGGGTCACACAAGGAAAACTAGTTCCAAAGACCAAGTAAGTATATTGAAGGTAAACAATGATACAGGTACTAACCTAGTTCCAAAGACCAAGAGGTCAAGATGGGGAACTAGGTGTCAGCTACTGTACTATATATACAAGAGTCTTGATGAGTAAGCGAAAGCGCGGGAAGTTGATGGAAGCATTTGGAATGTGATAGAAGGATGCGGAATGATGTAGATGGATCCAAACAGTAACAGCAATGAGGGAAGGAGGAGATGTAGGAGAAATAAAGTAAGTACTGTATCTTGTATAGCACGTCATGACAACTACTATGCAATTACTTCGCGAAGGAATTCCGACGTGAAGTAAATACTCATTATCTCTTATCATTCTTATTGGATTTACACTATCCCTTTTATATCCCTTCCTTTGTTTTACTTACGAGCTAACCCATTCGGGCATGGCATGGCATCATGATCCTGACTTACCTTTAGTATAAAGCTATGGTATTGAATAGGTAGTTCCTCAGTTTAAATATCAACCTTGATAGCACTTCGATAGTGATACCAATTAATCACTTAGCCATATCATCGTTTTAACATCTCTACTGTCAGTACATTCCATGACAGTCATCGCGAATGGAACACGTTTACTTTCTTCTCTTGCAGACACACAAAGTGTTGAGGACTCTACTAATAGTGGAGTCAAGGTCCGACTACTAGTCTAGGATCGTTTTACCTCATGAAGTAATTCTCTTTGCTATTTCCCGTGATCATCCCGCGACCTTTTCCGACGATCCCTTTGTGCATGATCATAACAGACAGACAAGAATAGAGCTAAGGAATATAACTACAAAATACTCTATTTTATATACATATGAGAAATGAAGCCATGGGAAGTATCTCGCACTGTAACCATGAGGATATACAATATGAGTGACTCATATCCATAAATAAAGCTGTAAGTATGTCATTCCCATGTCAGATGATTTTGAGGACCTGGATTATCTTTCACGGAAATGAGCTCTTTCAATTAAGCATAGATAGTACTAATTTCCAAAACATATACTACTTTGAGCGCGGAATGGAAATCTACTTATTAAGCACCAATGGCTGATGCGGCACTGCGGCAGCTTGGCTGTACAGACAGACCCCAACATGTTTTGTGATCTGTGAGAATTTGACTCGGTAGTAAGGATATACAGTGACGGCAAGCCCCGATTTTTGACCTTGACTAGTGTCTAAGGCAAAATAAATTACCACCAATACAAATTATATTGACACGAAGAAGGCTTACTCTGTGGACTCTTCTGAGCTTGGGAGAAAAGACTCTCTGGCGCTGGAGTAGCGAGAGTGCTCTGGGGAACAGGGACAGCAAACACGGAAACAGCCCCAAGGGCGAGGAATGCGTTAAGAACTATAAGTGAATGAACCATTGTGGAACCTTATATATGAAGTGGAAAGAGCTTTAGAATCAAGAAAATTGCTGCAGTGCGCAGGACTGAAGGTGTTCACTTGTAGTTGAAGGTGGAAGTAGGAGGGAGACCGGCTCTGGGGATTTAAGATACCCTGGCCATCCTTTAAATATGTACGTCCAAGCTAATTGGCATAGTGATGGGAGAAGAAGCGATGTGAACGACCGGGAACGACCTGCAATGGCGCCGACGGATATTGGATTGAATGATCTGGATCCATCCAAGTATTTGGATAAATTAGAATGGTATACCGGTTCTTATCCAAAACAAACGACATCTATGTAAGTATAGTCAATGCAGTACAGACAAAAATACAAGTGTCACATTCCCATACAGCACACCTCTACTTAATATCAAACATGATCTAGGTTAATCATCATTGGAGGAGAAGGAGGGGTTCCGCCGGCGCTGGTGGTCGTTGGAAGGACCTCAAGGCTGGAGCTCGCGCACCTGTACCTCAACCTGCGACATATCGCATGACAAAACTGGGATTGAAAAGCACAGACACATCTTCGCGCTACCTAACGTGACAATGCTTAGAATCATCGCTACTGCCTGGGTTCTAGTCACCCGTGTCGAAGATTGGCCGAACCTATCCGGTGAATGAGAGTTTCTATGATCCGACGTTGTGGGGGACTAACCTGTCATAGACTATAAGAGGTTGGATTTCTGGTCCTGGAACCTTCATTGCTCACACTGTATTCAATCTGAAGAAGGGAAGAGAATTCCAAGCCTACACAAAACTTTTTGTCGGTTTCTTGTGTCTGAAACCATTCATCGGATGGGCGATTACTCGCTGAGCGCTCATACGTCGAAATTTTTGAGAAGGCCAAAGAAGTCTTACGTTCTTCCTAATCCCAACTGCGGTGATACTGCTCAGGGATTGTATGATTGAAATTGGGAAGAGGTTGGGTATCCGCGATGGACTATATATCTAGGTACTTGGATACCTTTGGACTGTCCGTTTACCCTTCCCATGTAGCTTAGCCCATATTTACGCAATGATATAGTCAAAGCTGAAGCTAACGTTGATGAAAGTGGACTGAACGGGATCCCACCTGTAAAACTTCTCTTCCGCTCAGCCACTGAATGGTGGCGTAGAAAATACCTTACGCGTTAAAATATTGTGCTCGGGTTTTCGAGGCCAATTCTGACCGAAGGTTCATCAAGTTTACAGCCACAGATTCCGTTCCAGGGTCCAAGGAGCAGATCAATATACAAGTACAAAGTGCATAGCAGAATGTTTTATTCCCTACAATGCATAGATTCTCAGTCATGAATTCCTGGCAATACACTGATTTTTATTACTAGTCCGCATAATGTACAAGTGCTATCGACAACATCAACTGTAAACGATCAGAACCACTTCACGTTTAGAGCGTTAAGAACCTTCTTATTGAGATCTGCGAAACTCTGCATTCCTCCAACCTCACATTCAACCCATTCTTTCGCTTTCTCCATCAGACTCAAGACCTCTTCACCGACATCAACAGCTCTTTCCCTCCCTCCCATGCCCTCCATCCAAGCCCAAACCAAAACAGTGGCGCCAACATCTCCACTGACACTTACAATACCGAGTTTCGCCTCGACTTCCTGCACGGAGTCACTTATTCCTAGCAATACGAGGAGCGCGGAAGTTAGAACGAGCTGGCCATTAAATTTTTGTAAGCGAGCGATGGCGGTTAGACGGTCGCTAGAGGTCATATTTGTCGGTACTGGTATCGATGAGGGGAGGGTAGGAACTGCACCCATCCCAGCAGCAGCAGCAGATCTCGGAGCTAGCCGTCCCCTAGCAGCATTCCCTCTTCCCATCCGTCCCCTAGCAGCATTCCCTCTTCCCATCCATCGACTTTGAACAGCCGCCATTCTCTCAGAAATTGGAATGATGTTGATGTTATTGTTATTGCTCGTCGAATTCGATGTCGAAGATCCTGAATCAAGCTCCTCTACACGGTGATCCACAGCCACGAAACTAGTATATTTGCTGGCAAGCCCATACATCGTTCCGAGACGGACGATTTCTTTCTTCAAATACACATCCTTTAATTCTCCATCGTTTCGGAATTTATCGGCGATAGAATGTGGAAAAACGTGTCGACCATTTTGACGGTCTGTGATGAGTTCTTTTGCAGCAAGGATGTGCAGAAAGGTTTGTTGGAAGAGATCACCGGCATTGGATACGGATTGGGATTTGGGATTGGGAGAATGTAACAGTCGAAATACAGGAACTACGAGCTCAACAGGAGTACGACTGGGGCCAACGATGCCTTTCACTTTGACTGTCGTCGGCAGTCGGTCGCCTTTGACGCCGTTCTCATTCTGAGGAGTGCGGAGGATAGCGTAAACCTGGGTCCTTGTACCAGGGAACATATTCGTTAGCACAAGAGGAGCTCGTTGAATTGCAGGAGGGGGCGGAAGTGGTGGATCTGGTGTTGGAGGAGGACCAGTAGAGCGTAGGTCTTGAGCTTCGGTCATTGTTTCGTCGTCGTCATTACTGAAGAGGCTCAAACTAGGTGCGGCTTCAATACGCTCGGAATCCTTTTCGGTGGTATTATTCACCATCTCAAACCCATCATTCTCATCCTCAACAACGTCCAAGCTTTCCTGAGTATCCGCTCCTGTAAACACCTCATCTCCAGTCCAATCAACCACAAGATCCGCGACAACAGGTGTCCTTGCCGCTCTAACAACTCTCGCGCATTTACCAGCAAGAGCTTCTCCCTGTTTGACATATACCGCAAAACCATTACCTGCACGGGCGATACTATCACAGGTAGCTGAAGAGGCGCCGTGGCCGATACCCACAGTGAAAACGCGGATAAAAGAAGTCAAGTCATTCGGGATTGGAAGGTTGGATAGTGCAGCTTCAGTGTGTGAAACACAAGTGGAGACGTCCCATGCGCCGCCATCTGTGAGTAGAATGACTGCGACGGGACGAAGGAGAGGTTTGGATAAGGAGGAATAGGCGAATGATAGAGCCGAGGCAATCTCAGTGCCCCCGTAGTCTGCGCACATTGCACTATGTTCAAAATAAGTTAGAAGAATTAGTTTGAGGTCTTGTAGTAACTCAACTCGACATGATTCGTCGCTTCCTCCAAACTTATTTGAGAGTATTGTCGACTGCTTTCCCATAATTTTGTAGCATGACTTCCGAATGAGACGAAATTGAAAGTGGTCCCAGAAGTCGGAAGCCCACGAAGCAGTACAATCAATGCGTCCTGCACCAATTTAATACTTTCACCCTCCATACTCCCACTTCGATCGACCACGAACACATACTCCATCCCGCTTTTCGCATCTGGAAGTGTGAACTTTGGAACAAAAGTCAAAGCCATCGCAGTGGTCTCATGGTTCGGGCTTGGATGGGGCTCGATAAAACATCGTGGGGTATCGAGGTTGGTGGCACTTATTATTAGAACGACATCTTGAGTGAGGAAGCCGGAGGTATCTGTGAGAGTCACAGAAGCGAAGTACGAGCTGTCCTCAGATGAAGAAGAGAGCTCTTCAGGAAGTCCGAGCTCGAACTGGATTGGATGAGCAGATGGACAGGAAATACTCCTGATGACCCCAGATTGTTGTACTACAACATTCATGCTGAACGGTTGTTGTACTGTTGCCCCTTGAGCGCTGTTGTTTGTCGGTGCATGACCATATCGTTGTGCATACGTACGGGGGAAAATGAATTTTACTTGGTCCTTCTTCTCGTCGTCCGTGAGCGGTTGAAGGTAGCGCAGGTTGATTTCCACGGTCTCTGAAGGGAGTATATTTCCGATGGTGATGGAGAACACTATTTCGTGATAATCGTCGAAAATTTTTCGGAATCAAAATATTTCCAGCCAAAATACTCACCATCCGCCGTCTCCTCCTGGCCCAAACTAGCAGTCTTACCAGCCTTAATAGCCTGCTCATATACCTTCTTCGCCTCTCCCTTCTCCTTCACAACTCCTTCGACTCTCGTCCCATCTTGTCTAATCATTTCAAATTCACATACAGCAACACCAGCCATGATACCGAACGTATACACTACACTGGAGATAATTGCGTTTGAAGAATTCGTGAAACGCTGGGATAAATTGACGGAGGCATGAACATCTACGATGAGCACTTGGGCAGAGGAGCCGTCTAATAAGAGATCTTGTCCAGTAGAAACATCATACAGGCGACAGTCTTGCGGAGACCGGGCACCTAAATTAGTTCTGGCCATGATGGTAACGGGTTTGAGTTCAGACTGGGAGGTCTTTTATAAACAAATCTGACAGCGCGGTCCCGAGATAAGAGAACGCGAACTGGCAACTGACTCAAAAAAATCCCGGTATATGAGTTATTTTTAATCCGATTATAAAATTATGCTAAACCAAAAAAAAATCTACAATCCATTTACTTAGCATAGTACATGGTAATTTATGATAAACATGTTTTGAATATATTTAATCATTGCTTCGAAGATATTTTATACACTTTACTGTAAACAAAAAACTAACTTATTGCAACTATGATTAAGTATGGAAAAATACATGTTAGATGATTGTGTTGTTATTGAAAGCTCCAAAATAAACTTGATTGAAATATTCTCTAGTTATTCATAAGAGATAGTATTTCAAAGTATAAATTCAGAATAGCATGGAATCATTACTTTAAACTTGACCTGAGATAATTAATTAGTTATTTTACTTTTGTGCTTTGGGTGCTGTATAACTTTTATGAAAATACTGTATTCAATCAAGATGTTATGATCGTGCACTGATGGGTTGTCGGAAATGGTTGCGGGGTTAATCGCGGGAAATAGCAAAGAGAATTACTTCGCGAGGTAAGATGATCCTAAACGATGTAGTTGGACCTTGACTCCACTATTAGTAGAGTCCCTGACACTTCGTGTGTCTGATAGAGAACAAAGTAAATGTGTTCCGTTTGCAATGACCTTCACAGAACGTACTGACAGTAGAGATGTTAAAACAATGATATGGATAAATGATTAATTGGTATCACTATCAAAGTGCTATCAAGGTTGATATTTAAACTAAGGAACTACCTATTTGATACCATAGCTTTATACTAAAGGTAAGTCAGGATCGTGAAGTAATGCCATGCCTGAATGAGTTAGCTTGTAAGTAAAGAACAAAGGAAAGGATATAAAAGGAATAGTATGAATCCAATAAGGATGAGAAGAGATAACGAGTAACTGATTTGTGTTGGGATTCCTTCACAAAGTAATTGCGTAGTGGTAAAAGGATAGAAGTGATATATCTAAGTAGCGGAATGGATCGCGAAGCTTCATAAAGACTTAGCTTGCATAGATATAACAGTATCCCCCTCTTAGGCTTTCGCCCTTGAAAGCCTACATGATTGTTAATGATTAACGAATCTAAAATTAGATAGAATGGAAAAGTAAAAAGGAAAAGTAAAATTTTCAAAATGCCACACAATTTATGATCGAGGTAAATGAAAAAATTGAAGTTGAACCTGCCCTCAATGAAGAATGAGTATAAAATGTAACATTTTTCTCTGTTTTTCCTAAGTCCTCATCTTTCATCAACATGTTGTTCACCATTACCACCACTGAAACAGTCCAAGAATGATGAGCATGACTTGTTTGCAAACAGGTGGAATGTGCCCGCCTTCGTCAACTTGAAATTGACATGCAGGAAGCTGCATTTGAGGAGGAGTTGGTGAGATTAGAGGAGGAGGCGGAGGAGAATAGAATCAAAGAGGAGAGATGGCTCAAGGAGGAGAAGAGGGCCACGAAACAAAGGGAAGAAGAACAGCTCATTGAGAAGAGCATTGCAAAGGCGAAGGCCGACACCTTGAAGAAGCTGGCAGAAGAAGAGTCAGCAAGGGATCACGCAGAGCAGAGGCTCTGCAGAAATTACAAGATTGTCAGGATTGTGCAGCTCAAGCTGCATTGCATCAAACCAGTGATCAGGTATCGCCGGAGCCTTTGGGCTCCAAGTCAAAAGTTTATAAGTCAGCTTCCATGGTTCATGATACCCCAGAAGTAGAAGTACGAGTGTTAAAGAGGAAAAGAGTAATCCCTCAGGTGAGTAGTTTTTTACTTCACGATGGTATAATTGATTAACCCGATATAGGTTGGTTCTGCTCCTGACCCAGACGACAACCCAACCACTGGAGATGACAATGACAATGACAACGATGAAGACAACAACAATGATGATGAACCCCCTCCCCCTACTCCTTCTCGTAGCCGCGAAGCCTGTGTTTGATGTGTTACACAGGGCAATACTACCAATTGTATTGCTCAACCCGGGAAACCCCAGACCCAGGCTTGTCTGGCCTGTCACCTGCAATGACAACATTGCAGTTGGTCTGGGGATAATGCAGCCCACAGGTCTCGAAGGAAAAGACCCCGGGTCAATGAAGAAGAATTGTACCAGGGTCCTGCGGAGTGTGTTGCAGAGAGAAGGTTGGTAGGGGTGGACTTGGGAGAGAAGTTGGATCTGCTCGCAGAGCAGAATGAAGAATTGAAGAAGCAGTTTGGTTCACTGCTGGGCTTTGCGAGTCGTGCTGCTTCCGTGATGGAAGAATTGGTTTGTCTTGTTCAGCAATGACTTGGAGGGGAAAATGTCGAAGAAGATGCTGAGAAGGAATGAAGAAGAAGAGGAAGAAGAAGATGAAGAGGAAAGGAAAAGGAGAAGGATTCACGAAGGAAAATGATGAGCGATGTGATTCCTGCAAAGGGTTTCCTATATAATAAGTAATTTTTTTTGGACTTTAACGTAATTTTGTAGATTTTTTGTAGTTGTTTGTTTGTTTGTTGGTTTTGTTTTGTTTGATTAATATTATAAGTATTTTGACTTTTTCGGTGGTTTTGAATTCATAAGGGATTGTTGGTGAAGATTTGTTAATGGTGTAATGAGTGAAATTTGTTCTGCAAGAAGAGATTGCAATTGAATCTTGCATGAATGTAAAATGTGGGAGTTGAAGTTAGTATCGCAAAGTGTGGATTGCGATTGAGTTTTGAAGGAAGAGAAAAAGTGGAAGTTAAAGTTAGTTTCACAAATCATAGATTGTGGAACTTCTTTGTGTAGAAATTTGGAATTAGTAGGTAATGAAGTAGGTAGCACAAAATGTAATGGTAATGGATTGTGAATGTTTTGCAGGAAGTTTCAACTAGGAAAATGAAAAATTAGTATTTCCAGTGAATGAATAATGAAAGAAGAAGTGGTCATTAATCATGATGGTCCAGGTTTGTGAGGGTAACATAGATGGAAGCTTGGGACCAGCTTGTCCATGTGAATTTCATTGGTGGCGACCCAGGAAAACTCTTCATCTGTACCTTCGTATCCTGCCCACCATATGTAATAATGTAGTGGACATTTTTTGTATCAATGATCCAATTTTGAATCCAATACCTCTGTGACATTATATTCCTCTTTGCCATTGACTTCCACTGGAGGTGGAGGAGTTTGTTCGCGATGGGGGATTGAGTTCGGAGTATAGGGTTTGAGTTGGGATATGTGGAAAACTGGGTGGATACAACTAAGGTAGGAAGGGAATTGTAACTTGTATGAGAGAGTTCCTACACACTCAAGAACTTTGAATGGTCCAACATACTTCTTGGAGAACTTCGCGGTAGGTCGAGTGGTTTTTATGTGCTTCACTAGCACAAATACCTGTGAATCAATGGGAAACTCTGGGTGAGTAACACGTTTTCTGTCTGCTTGCTCTTTGTAATGAGCTTGTGCATTAGTAATTTCTTCACAGAGGAAAGAATGAATCTCATCTAAATTCATCATGAAGTCAATTGCGTGATCAGAACGGATGTTGATTTCAGGTTTCACTGTAATGTTAGGGTGATAACCTTTATGCGCAAAGAACGGAGTAATACCAGTGGAAGCATTCACAGCATTGTTGTATGCAAATTCCGTGATAGGCAACAGCTTTGCCCAATCATCCTGTTGATATGCACAATACATACAGATGTATTGTTCCAGTGTCTGGTTAACTCATTCCATTTGTCCATCCCCCTCAGGATGATATCCAGAGGTGAAGCGTAATTTGATCGAGAGAGCTTCTCCTACAGCATGAAAGAAAGCCGAAACGAACTCTGAACCTCGGTCAGAAGTGACATGGCTAGGAACTCCATGTTTTGAGAAAACGTGGTGGATGAACAGTTCTGCGAGCTCTTTGGACATTATTTTGTCATGGGTCACAATGAAAATACCTTGTTTTGAGGCTCAATCCACTATTACTAAAATAGCTGTATGTCCATTAGAGTCAGGTAATTGTTCAATAAAGTCCATCAATATAGAATCCCAAGGTCGGACGGGAACCAGAAGTGGTTTGAGTAGACTGTACAGCCTATGTCGACAAGGCTTGTTGCATCCACAAACCATACATGGATTAATATAATTACAAATGAATTCGTGAACCTTTGGCCAAGTGTGTCATGACATGCTATACAGGATACAGTACTTACTTCATTTTCACCTACATTCCCTCTTTCCTTTATCTTTGTGACTACCTGAACCCTTCTCCATGTTTCCATATCCTTTTACTTCCATCTATCATTTGTCAGAACCTTCCATCACATTCCAGACACTTCTATCGGCTTCCCACGCTGTCGCTTACTCATCCGAACCCTTGTATATATAGTACAGTACCTGACACCTAGTTCCCCATCTTGACCTCTTGGTCTTTGGAACTAGGGTAGTACTTGTATCATCGTTTACCTTCAATATACTTACTTGGTCTTTGGAACTAGTCTTCCTTGTGCGACCCTAGCGATTGGCCCTCGTGCTATCGCTGCTGTCTTGATCATTATCTCTTTCAGCCTTTGTGTGTGGTGCTAGACCCACTCCTCACTTCGGCTTGTGCTTGAGCCTGTGCTTTCCTCTGTGCTTTCTCCCTTCATCACCACAAAGTGTATTGTCATTGAATAGCGTCCAGAGTCCAGTTCTGACCAAAATTACCCGAGAGTGGGTGGTTGTGAAAATAATGTAGAATTTGAAGGCATAAATTGGAAGTGTTAGGAATGTAAATGTGATCATCAAGTCATAACAGTCCATCAGAACCTGTTGTCCAACGAGTGTTTGAACCATCCTTCATGAACTTCAATCCCATGATTGCCTCTGGATCCATTTCAATTGAATTGCGAATAGCAGAATGAAGTACCTCTATATCCATAACAATGGATGTCACAATGTAGAATAGAGCAACAAAGCGAACAGAGGAGAAGCGCAAGCACAAGCACAAACCTAAGTGTGAGTAACGCTCAACACACAAAGGTAGAAAGGATAAAGTGATCTCAGCAACTGTGATAGCATGAAGGGCCAACCACAAAGGTCAAGTAAGGCAAGCTAGTTCCCAAATGACCAAGAGGTCGAGATAGGGAACCAGGAGTTATCTACTGCACTATATATACGAGTTGAGACAATAAGTACAAGGACAATAGGAATTGGAGACAATAAGTAAAAGAACAATAGGTGCTAAAGAACAATAGTGTGAGAAGAGTGGAATAGGGAACAAGGATGGAACAATAGTTACTAAAGAACAATAGTGCGGGAAGAGTGAATAGTGACGAGCGAATGGGGAATAAGGGAGGAGCGATTAGTTTGGTTAGGTCATGGTCCTATAAAAGCATGTGAAAGGAGAAAAGAAAATGATGTAAGTACTTGGTTGTCATGACAATGGAGGCGCAAAGTACCAGTCCTTCTAGGAATGTAGCTCAAAGGGAAGTAGTTAGTTGTTCATTAGTGAAGATAGGTCTGAAATTCTGTGGGTTAACTTGTGCATAGCTGATATCCCCCTCTTTGGGGTAGACATCCCAGCATCTAGTCATTGAGTCAGGTTTTTCACCTAGCTTACCTGGTCTGAATTGGATCACCATATTAAATTGATGCAGGTACTCTGACCAACAAACTTGTCATCGCGTAAGGATTTTCATTGTCAAGAAGTATTCAAGATTCTTGTGATCAGTAACAATGTCGATAGGATCTCCCAATCCCTTGAGGTAATGTCACCAGCCTTTGAATGCTTTGAAGATTGCTAGAAGCTCCTTATCGTGAGTGTCATAGTTGAGTTCCACAGCTTGAAAAGTCCTCAAGAGGAATGCAAGGGGGTGAATTTCTCCATCAGGTAGTAGGATCAAGAGGATCGTGGCTAATGCATAATCCGAGGCATCCATTTCCATGATTAGATGTCAGTTTGGTTCCCAATGTGCCAGAATAGGAGCATGAGTGAAGCTGTATTTGAGCTTCTTGAAGGCTTCTTGGCAGTCGGTGTTCCAATTCCATGGTGTATCCTTTCGCATGAGTCATGTCATCGGAACTACAATATCGCTATAATTATAGATAAAAATTGGTAAAGCCAAGAAAATACTGGATGTCTTTGACTTTCCAAGGTACCAGCCAGTCAATGATAGCTTGAACTTTGTCTTTTGACATTGTTAAGCCCTCGGGGGAAAAAATATAACCAAGATACTCTACCATTGTGGTGACGATGGGGGAAAGCACAGGCTCAAAGCACAAACCAAAGTGAGGGGTGGGGCTAGCACCACACACGAAGGCTGAAAGATAAAATGATCAAGACAGCAGTGATAGCGCAGGGGCCAATCACTAGGGTCACACAAGGAAAACTAGTTCCAAAGACCAAGTAAGTATATTGAAGGTAAACAATGATACAGGTACTAACCTAGTTCCAAAGACCAAGAGGTCAAGATGGGGAACTAGGTGTCAGGTACTGTACTATATATACAAGGGTTCGGATGAGTAAGCGACAGCGTGGGAAGCCGATAGAAGTGTCTGGAATGTGATGGAAGGTTCTGACAAGTGATAGATGGAAATAAAAGGATATGGAAACATGGAGAAGGGTTCAGGTAGTCACAAAGGTAAAGGAAAGAGGGAATGTAGGAGAAAACGAAGTAAGTACCGTATCCTGTATGGCATGTCACGACAACCATGTCGACCTCCCATTCACATTTCATGAGATTTGTGTAAAGTCGATGTTTACAAAGACAATGGAGGACCTCACGAACATGTTCACAATGTAATACCTTGTCATCAGAGTAAATAAGTATGTTGTTGAGATAGACGATAACATAAACATCTAAAAGATCAGCAAATATATCATTAACAAACCTCTGGAAAGCTGCTGGGGCATTAGTGAGTCCGAATGGCATAACCTTCCATTCATAAGAACCCCAATGAGTTCTGAATGTTGTTTTCCATTCATCGCCTTCTGCGATTCGAACTAAATGATACGTGTGAGCAAGATCGAGTTTAGTGTAAAACTTAGCTTTTTTCGGAGCATCTAGTAAATCAGAAATAAGAGGCAAAGGATAACGATCCTTCTTCATGATGTTATTAAGACCACAAAAGTCTATGCAAAGTTGAAATTTTCCATCCTTTTTTGGTACAAACAATACTGGAGCTCCGTGAGGAGAGGTTGAAGGTTGAATAGCACCTGATTCGAGGTGCTTATTGATGAAATCATGTAGAGCCTCTAATTCCTTAGCAGAAAGAGGGTAAAGGTGACCGATAGGTGGTTCGGCGCCTTCCTCCAATTCAATCTTGAGGTCATAAGGTTGGTGCTCAGGCAGCACTTCAGATTCGACTTTGTCAAACACATCTGCGAAGTCCGCATAATGCTTCAGTAACAATGAGGGATCACTTTTGCTTACCGAAGTTGTTAAAGCAGCTCGCGCTGTAACTTCACTGTGAACCATGCATAAAAGCAATGGTTCACACTTGGCATTCTTGCAAGCATGGTTGAAGAGTTCCACGTTGACAAAAGTAATATCAATTTTCCAGGTTTTCGAGTTGCGAAGCAGAGAATTGAGCCACTGAAGGATAGGAATAGATGGGTTCATAGGGTAAGAGTCCGATAAAAGATGAGGTGAATGGTGAGAATGAGTTCATGAAGATGGTCACAAAGAACTCTTTTCGGAACTAATGGTAGGCTAACCCTGCGAGGGGATAGTTTCTTCTGGAATGGATGTTCGCTGAAGTGAGGATGTTGAGGGAAACTCAACTTGCTTAGTGGAATGGTGTTATATCTATGCAAGCTAAGTCCTTACAAAGCTTTGTGATCCATTCCACTACTTAGATATATCACTTACATCCTATTACCACTATGCAATTACTTCGTGAAGGAATTCCAATGCAAAGCAATTACTTGTTACCTCTTATCATCCTTATCGGATTCACACTATTCCTTTTATATCCTTTACTTTATTCTTTACTTACGAACTAACCCATTCAGGCATGGCATTACTTTGCAATCCTGACTTACCTTGAGTATAAAGCTATGGTATCAAATAGGTAGTTCCTTAGTTTAAATATCAACCTTGATAGCACTTCGATAGTGATACCAATTAATCATTTATCCATATCATCCTTTAACATCTCTACTGTCAGTATGTTCTGTGAAGGTCATCGCAAATGGAACACATTTACTTCTTCTCTTGTGGACACATGAAGTGTTGAGGACTCTACTAATAGTGGAGTCAAGGTCTGACTACCTAGTTTAGGATCATCCTACCTCGCAAAGTAATCCTCTTCGCTATTTCTCACGATTAACCCCGTGACCCTTTCTGACGACCCATTTGTGCACGATCATAACAGTATATTTAAACTAACACTCTGTACATTCATCCTCATCACCTTTCACATTCTACTCACTAATTTTACCTTCTTCAACAATGGTCTATACAAGGAGCAGATGAAATCGCACCAACACTGGAGGATCCGATGAGTCAGTAACAGAGGAACCAGAAACAGTTAATCCTTTTGCATCGAATGCGACAGCCTTTGCACCATTCACAGAATCAATCTCAGGAGCAGGACATTCTTGACGTCAAGCTAACATCTTCGGTCCAGCTCCAGGATAACCTGCTAATGCATGGGTTTCAAGTCATCATGCCCTGGGTCAACCTGACCATTCTGAATTCGAGTACCAAGTACTCTATACAGAAAACAGTGACCCCATTACTGTTTGAATGCCACGAAGAAATCACATGGCAATACCAACAACAGAGATGGAAATCCCACCATCTCCTACCACATTTACTCTTGCTGACAGAATGTGTCAGCAGCTAGCAAATGTTCCCAGGCCTTTGCGAGGTCAGATACCAGTTACCACTGCGTAAATCCGGGAAAACATCGAGGAAGTGGAAATTGATGAAGAGGTAGGTCCTGAAGAATCAGGAAATCCCGGAGACCCAGGGGGATCTGATCCCAATAGTCCTGGAGGTCCCAGAGCACCTTGTGGTTCTTGCATTCCTAGTTGTTCTAGGATTCCAATGGAACAGGTAGGTAGTGTCCATCCGGACCCTACTGAACAACACATCTTGGATGTGTTTCACGCATTTAAGGGTTCACTCAATACCCTTGGAACAGTTCTCATGGGCATGAATGCTAGCAGCCCCACGGAATCCGGAAGATCAAAGGTTAAGGATCCTGAATTGTTCAATGGATCTGACCCATGGAAACTGAAAGGTTTCCTAGTTTCCTTATCTTTGGTGTTCATTGACTGTCCCTTGTATTTTACTGATCAAAAGAAGATCAACTATACTCTGTCCTACCTTGGTGGCTCCACGAAGGAATGGTTTGAACCAGATATTCTGTGTGGTGACAAAGGGAGAAAGCACAGAGAAGGCACAGGCTCAAAGCACAAACCGAGGTGAGGGGTGGGGCTAGCACCACACACAAAGGCTGAAAGAAATAGGATCTTAGACAACAGTGATAGCACAAGGGCCAATCACTAGGGTTGCACAAGGAAAACTAGTTCCAAAGACCAAGTAAGTATATTGAAGGTAAACGAAGATACTGGTACTAACCTAGTTCCAAAGACCAAGAGGTCAAGATGGGGAACTAGGTGTCAACTACTGTACTATATATACAAGGGTTTGGATGAGTAAGCGACAGCGTGGGAAACTGAGAGAAGTATCTAGAAGGTGATAGAAAGCTTTTGAAGGATGATAGAAGGGTGCAGAAGGGTGTAGACAAGTCTGAACCATAATGAAGGTGAAGAAAGGAGGAAATGTAGGAGAAAATGAAGTAAGTACTGTATTCTGTATAGCACATCATGACATTACCCCCCTTCTACAGTCAATGTCCCAGCAACTATTTCAGTGAGGTTTTCATAAGGTTGCCAGGGTAAAGAGTGGAAGATGGCGGCTGAAATTTTTCATGGTGCATTTGAGTGTTTTGCATAGAAATCTGCAATTGCCTCATCGCTTGTGGCCACTAAGTTTTCTTCATGCTCCCAACTGTTGTGGCCTTCATCATACCCCTTCCACTTTACCAGGAATTGCAGCTTTTTCCACCATCCAAAGATCTGACTGTCCAGGACCTCCTCCACATCATAGAACTCTTCTCCCTCCACAATTTCAGGTTCCAGTGGCAGTGGCTCAACTCCATTGACCTCGTTCCCTTTCCAGGGAGACAGGCAGTTGGTATGTATGTTGTCATGGATTTTCATCCAGGTAGGTAGGTGTAATCGATATGTGAGTGGGCCCATTTTCTCTGTGACTTCAAATGGACCTAGGCATTTGCTTCCCAATTTTTGGTTCTTTTGCTGTACTTTTAATTTGCTCAAGGATAACCACACTGGTTGTCTGGCTTCAAATTCCTGTACTTTTCCACTTACACCCTCTCTGATGTGTTCCTTGCTCATACGTAGTGCTGCCTCCACATCCTCACGTGCATGCTGTAGCAGTTCCAGCCAGCACTCAATGGAAGGGTGTTTGGTCTCGATGCCATTTGGAATGGTAAACTTGGGGGTGTAACCATAAAGTGTTTCAAAGGGGGAATGGCTGTGTGCAGAGTGGATCTGAGCATTCATGATGAATGTCATGACATGCTACACAGGATACGGTACTTACTTCATTTTTCCTATATTTCCTTCTTCCTTTATCCTTGTTACTATTTGGATCCTTCTACATCATTCCGCATACTTCTATCAACTTCCCGCACTGTCGCTTACTCAGCTAGACACTTGTATATATAGTACAGTAAGCTGACACCTAGTTCCCCATCTTGACCTCTTGGTCTTTGGAACTAGGTTAGTACTTGTATCATCGTTTATCTTCAATATATTTACTTGGTCTTTGGGACTGGTTTTCCTTGTGCGACCCTAGTGATTGGCCCCTGCACTATCACTGCCGTCTTGATCATTTTATCTTTCAGCCTTCGTGTGTGGTGCTAGCCCCACCCCTCACTTCAGTTTGTGCTTTGAGCTTGTGCTTCCTCTGTGCCTTCTCCCTTCGTCACCACATTAGGTCAAGATCTCTACTCGTACCATCAGCCTTTCCAACTGATCCTACGAGGAGTGGAAATCGGACTTACCCGGTTCCCCACCTCCCATTGCCGCTACGCCTTCGTTTACACCAGACATTGATTGTTCAGGATTTCTACATGCATTTGATATTCAAGATCAGTGCGACGTTCATTCCAAATACAATCCAGATGAAGAACACAATGCTTGGTTTGACTGTGACGAAAATCCTTGCCCCAAGCGATACCGCAACCCCGCTCCCATCACTCCAAGGGATTCAGGAAACGGATGATTCATAGACATCCCTAGAATTCCAAGCCGAGTTTCGAGCCGTGTTGGTAGACTTTCAAACCCTACCAGTGCTGTCCCATCCACCAGAGCCTCTCCTGTGCTTATCCCCACCGCTATTCCAGAGCCTGAACCAGAAACTGAAGCCCACCCTGTCGCATCAACCCCATCCCCAGAGCCTATTGTCATTGATATCTCAGTTACACCAGAACCGTTATCCCCATCTCCCGAGCCCATTCCCATTGAAAACACCTCTATCATGTCTCATCCTCCTACCACCCAAGACCTTGCGGTGTTGATCCAACAACTCTCCACACAACAGATGGCACTACAATCGGCAGTAGCCAGCATTGCCAACAACATAAGCACCAACAAAGGTGTTAGCAAACCCCAGACGTACGATGGGAAGCGTAGTGACGATGCACGACCCTTCATTGCTGCCTTCAAACTATGGGCCCAGGGTATCCATTCCCTCAGTAATGAACAGGAAAAAATCAAATCAGCCATCTCATACCTTGATGGTGACGCAGCTATCTGGGCTACTCCCACCTCTGTCATGAAGTGAGCCCACCCCCTATCATTTTCCTTTCTTTACGATACACCATCCAAGCCCTCCTACCTACAATAATCATTCCGGAACATTCCATTTCATTCTATTAGTTCCATTCCTTGTGCCGGAGCTATACAGTATTACCTCATAGTTCCCACGCTCCACCTTGTATATATAAGCCAGCCCCCACAACCTGGTCCCTTATCTTGACCTCTTTGTCGTTGGGACCAGGTATGTCTTGAACTTACTTACTTGTATTTATTATCAATATAACTTTGTCGTTGGGACCAGTACCTGCCCGCTTCCGCTCAAGTCTCCGCTCCGCTCCGCCACCGTCGTCACCTCTTTGTGACATTAGGTCAAGATCCCTTACTGCACTGATAGCCTACCGATTAGGTTATCCTTGCAGGCTCCGCTTCCACCACGTCTACAGACACCTCCGCACCAAGCCTGCCCGCCCAAGCTATCGACTGCTCCGCCTACCCACACGCTTTTGATACTAAAGACCAAACCCACATCCACTGCAGCAAAAGCAGCTCCTGGGCTGATTGCAGTTCTCAACCCTGTCCAAACGCTGCTGCCAACTCCATCAGTGAAGAGGAGAACCTTTCCGATGGTACCGTGATCACACCCATCCTTATCCCTACTCCCACTGCACCCCCATCCATTATGTCGACCTCTGAAGTCAACACAAACCAGCTCATAGCACAGCTCATCGAGCAGGTGGCCCAGCTCACGGCCAACCTCCACAAAGCCTCAGCCAAGTCCAGTATGAATAAACCTGAGCTCTTCAAAGGCTCTAGTAGTGCAGAAGCACGTCGCTTCATTGCTCAGTATCAAAGCTGGGCAATGGAACAACCAGATCTGAGTAGCAACGAAGGGAAGCTGATCAAGGCAGCGCTAGGATTCTTCTCAGGCAAGGCTGCTGACTGGGCCACACCATACCTCCTAGAATTCAGCCATAACCAACAACCTTTCAATGGACGATGGGAAGACTTCAAAACAGCCTTCACCCTCCGATTTGAATCCATTGATGCAGGTATGGAGGCCCGGAATGCAATCCAGCATCTCAGGCAGGCAAAAGGTCAAACGGTAGCGGAATTTGCACAGAATTTCAAGGACATTGGTGATCGGACCGGGCTTTCAGACGTCGACCTGCGAGAACGCTTCCATAGCGGCCTCAACCCAGAGATCCGACAAAATCTCATTGTGGTCAATATAGCCCAGGGACTGGCTCCCACCCTGGAGGAGGCTATCAGGCGAGCAATTTCAGTGGATGTGTTCCTGCACGATCCCACCATGACAGGTCGCAACCCAGGCACCTCCCATATCTCCTCCCCCCCTGCCAACTCCCATGCTATGGATGTCGATGCCACACACACTAGTGGTAACAGCAGAGAAAGCTTCGTGGCCCAGATGAGAGGAAGGTGTTATGGGTGTGGCTCGCAGAGTCACGAAAAGAGGAACTGCTCATACAAGGAGACAGTTTGCCGCTACTGTGGACGACGAGGCCACCTAGAATCAGTCTGCCAAGACAAGTTCATGGGTCTAGAACGTGGCCGGGGTAAGCGCCAACAACCCCGCCGTCAACAAGTCTCTGCTTCTGCTTCGACACCGTTCACCCTCTTCCCCAATGAACCTGTCCAAATTGCCGCGTCCATTCCAGCTCCCACTGCTCCGTCCCCACTTATGCCTGACCTCTCCACCCAGATTGCCCAGCTCCAGGAGCTCCTTAACAGAGCCAATGCCATGGCCCCAGCACCAGGTTCTCAGGAGGGTTTTTAAAGCGGGTGCCCGTCTCGGCTGCATCGAGAGTACCCGTAAACCAGTTCGCTATACATTCCACATCTGCGTATGATTCTCTCCCATCTTGTAAAATATCTACTATTTCGGAATTGAACTCCAATTCATCTCACTTCCGAATTAACGCAAAACTAAGAGGAAGAAATCACAGTATAGCAACTGCAGCCATGGTTGATTCTGGAGCCACTGCTCTATTTTTGAACCAAGAGTTTGTCACCCGTCACCGTGTAAGGACCTTCCCACTCAGGAAACCCATTGGCGTCTTTAACATTGATGGGTCTGCTAACCGAGCAGGGCAGATCACACACTTTGCACGCCTAGCCCTGACTGTTGATAACCAAGAACGGTGGACAGACTTGCTAGTAACCAATCTGGGAGGCGAAGACCTAATCTTAGGACTCCCCTGGCTACGTAAGGCCAATCCAGATATTGACTGGGAGAAAGGACGACTCACAGTCAGATCCCAACAAACAACGATAGAGGAGGTGGAAGAGCAAGACACGGCGGAGGAAATTGAAACTGTGATCACCCCTGAACCACCACTTGACACACTGGATGAGGAGACAGAAGAGTCGCCCATACACCGCATTCGAGCAAACCGACGAACCCGACGTGCATGGGTGAAGTCAGGAATCTTACACGAACAAACAGATGAAGTCTGGTGTGCTGCAGGGTTCACCTACTCCCAACAGCTAGCGGAACAAGCCCACAAAACAAAACCCATGAAAACCTTTGAAGAAATGGTCCCAGAACCCTACCGCGATTTCGAAAAAGTATTCTCTGAAACTGCTTCAGAGCGCCTCCCTGACCACCAACCCTGGGATCATGCTATAGAATTGATCCCAGGTGCACCGGAAACCATGCGCACAAAAGTCTATCCAATGTCATTGAATGAACAAGGTGAACTCGACCGCTTCCTGGATGACAACCTCCGAAAAGGCTACATTCGCCCCTCAAAATCGCCGCTGTCTTCACCCGTCTTCTTTGTTAAGAAGAAAGATGGGAAGCTCCGCTTCGTACAGGATTACCGGAAACTCAACCAAGTAACCCTAAAGAACCGCTATCCTCTCCCACTGGTCGCTGACATTGTCAGCCGTCTACAGGGGGCACGGTACTTCACCAAATTTGACGTCAGATGGGGCTACAACAATGTCCGGATTAAGGAGGGTGATGAGTGGAAGGCCGCTTTTGCAACCAACCGAGGGTTATTTGAACCCAGTGTAATGTTCTTCGGTCTCACCAACTCGCCAGCTACCTTCCAAGCGCTCATGAATTCCATCTTTTCAGACCTAGTGGCGGCTGGTAAGGTAGCAGTCTACCTAGACGACATCCTCATCTTCAGTAACAATTTGCAAGAACACCGGCAGGTGGTGCGAGAGGTACTAAAGCGGCTAGAGAAACATGACCTCTACCTGCGACCAGAGAAATGCGAGTTTGAGGAGCTTCAGGTTGAGTATTTGGGACTAGTGATATCAGAAGGTGAAGTGCGCATGGATCCAGTAAAAGTAGCTGCAGTCCGCGACTGGCCTACCCCAAAGAATCTACGAGAACTACGGGGATTCCTAGGCTTCGCTAACTTCTACCATCGATTCATACGGAACTTTGCCCGCATAGCACGCCCTCTGAACGACCTAACAAAAAAGGATACAGGCTTCAGTTGGGGGACACACCAACAACAAGCATTCGATACCCTAAGGGAAGCATTCATCACAGCACCGGTACTGGCACTCTGGGACCCTAATAGGCTCACACAACTTGAGGTAGATGCATCAGGCTTTGCTACGGGAGGAGCCCTAATGCAGAAACAAGACGACGGCCAGTGGCACCCAGTGGCATTTCGATCAGCCTCCATGCAACCAGCTGAACGAAACTACGAAATCTATGACCGAGAGATGCTCGCTATCATCGAAGCATTAAAGGACTGGAGAAGCTTCCTGGAAGGTTCACCACAACCGTTCGAGATTCTCACCGACCACGCAAACCTGGAATTCTGGCGTTCTGCTCAAGACCTCAGTAGACGGCAGGCGCGATGGGCACTATGGTTGTCCCGATTCGACTTCCAGCTCACTCACCGCCCTGGCAAGTCCAACACTCAGGCAGACGCTCTCTCTCGTATGGCAGCACATCAGGTTCTGGATAGCGAAGATAATCGACAACAGATTGTTCTGAAACCAGCCCATTTCATGCAAGTGGCAGCTACCTCACTACAAAACCCACTGGAGGACCGCATCCGACAGGCGTCTCAAAAGGAGGCCCAAGTACTGGAAGGACTGGAAGAGCTTAGGAGAAGCGGTCTCAAACGCTTGGCCAATGGGATAGCAGAATGGGAAGAAGACAAGGGACTAGTATACCACCGAGGAAGAGTATATGTCCCACCAGATGATGACCTCCGGAAAGAAGTACTCAAGCAATGCCATGATAACCCCTCTGCTGGCCACCCTGGACTTCACAATACCCTTGACCTCGTCAGCACCCACTTTTGGTGGCCCACCCTGCGATCCTTTGTAGAAAAATATGTTGAAGGATGCGAGACTTGTGCAAGGAAGAAGATACAGAGACACCCACGAGCAGTAACACTACCTCTAGACGTCCCAGCAGGCTTGTGGGAAGAAGTGGGAGTTGACTTGATCACACAGCTGCCCAACTCGCAAGGGTATGACGCGATTCTAGTCTGCACGGACCTTTATGGTAAACAAATCCATGCAATTCCTTGTACAACTTCAATCACAGCAGCAGGTGTGGCCGACATCTACTATCGCGAAATTTTTCGCCTCCACGGTCTTCCCCTCCGCTTTGTATCAGACCGGGGACCCCAGTTTGCAGCAAAACTCATGCGATCATTACTCTCCCGCCTAGGAATCAAATCAAACCTCACCTCAGGGTACCACCCCCAAGCAAACGGACAGACCGAACGGGCAAACCAAGAAGTCGAAAAATACCTCAGACTCTATGTGGGACGCCGCCAGGATGACTGGGCGGAGCACCTACCTATGGCGGAATTTGTGATTAACTCTCGCACCCACTCTGCACTTGGAACGTCCCCATTCGAACTCACCTATGGTTATCTGCCTCTATTTAACATTCCAGTTGGACAACGGAGTGGGATTCCGGCGGTGGATGATTGCATCCAGATACTGCGGGATGCACGACAGGATGCTGGGGCGGCGCTACACCTGGGGAAACGACGGCAAAAGGAAAACTACGAACGGGGAAAACGAAAGGCACATCAATTCCAAGTTGGAGATCAGGTCTGGCTAAGCGCAGAGGACATCAAGCTCCAACTTTCCAGTGAGAAACTTGGGGATCGACAGCTAGGACCTTACACCATTTTGCAGAAGGTTGGGCCCCTGGACTACCGTTTAGACCTCCCACTATCCCTGGACCGCATCCATCCTGTGTTCCATGTTGATAAATTGTACCCTTGGAGAGGGAACACCGTAAACGGCGAAATTGCAACACCACCGGAACCAGTATATCTAGAGGATGAGGATGAGCCGGAGTATGAAGTCGAGGACATCTTGGATAGTCGGATTAGGTGGAAGAAGCTAGAGTACTTGGTAAAGTGGAAAGGCTACGATGCAGGACACAACTCATGGGAACCTGCACCAAATCTTGAACACGCCCCAGCAACTATCCGAAAATTCCACAAAAAGCACCCTCAGGCGGCAAAAGCTTGACCATTGAGGGCAATGGTCATAAGGAGGGGGGTAATGTCATGAAGTGAGCCCACCCCCTATCATTTTCCTTTCTTTACAATACACCATCCAAGCCCTCCTACCTACAATAATCATTCCGGAACATTCCATTTCATTCTATTAGTTCCATTCCTTGTGCCGGAGCTATACAGTATTACCTCATAGTTCCCATGCTCCACCTTGTATATATAAGCCAGCCCCCACAACCTGGTCCCTTATCTTGACCTCTTTGTCGTTGGGACCAGGTATGTCTTGAACTTACTTACTTGTATTTATTATCAATATAACTTTGTCGTTGGGACCAGGTATGTCTTGAACTTACTTACTTGTATTTATTATCAATATAACTTTGTCGTTGGGACCAGTACCTGCCCGCTTCCGCTCAAGTCTCTGCTCCGCTCCGCCACCATCGTCACCTCTTTGTGACAACCTCAGAGAACATAAGTCAAGTTGCTCGGGCAGATGCTGCAGGAGTACCAGCCCCTGCCCTCCTCTACCTGTCACAAAGAGGTGACGACGGTGGCGGAGCGGAGCGGAGACTTAGGCGAAAGCGGACACTGGTCCCAACGACAAAGTTATATTGATAATAAATACAAGTAAGTAAGTTCAAGACATACCTGGTCCCAACGACAAAGAGGTCAAGATAAGGGACCAGGTTGTGGGGGCTGGCTTATATATACAAGGTGGAGCATGGGAACTATGAGGTAATACTGTATAGCTCCGGCACAAGGAATGGAACTAATAGAATGAAATGGAATGTTCCGGAATGATTATTGTAGGTAGGAGGGCTTGGATGGTGTATTGTAAAGAAAGGAAAATGATAGGGGGTGGGCTCACTTCATGACATTACCCCCCTCCTTATGACCATTGCCCTCAATGGTCAAGCTTTTGCCGCCTGAGGGTGCTTTTTGTGGAATTTTCGGATAGTTGCTGGGGCGTGTTCAAGATTTGGTGCAGGTTCCCATGAGTTGTGTCCTGCATCGTAGCCTTTCCACTTTACCAAGTACTCTAGCTTCTTCCACCTAATCCGACTATCCAAGATGTCCTCGACTTCATACTCCGGCTCATCCTCATCCTCTAGATATACTGGTTCCGGTGGTGTTGCAATTTCGCCGTTTACGGTGTTCCCTCTCCAAGGGTACAATTTATCAACATGGAACACAGGATGGATGCGGTCCAGGGATAGTGGGAGGTCTAAACGGTAGTCCAGGGGCCCAACCTTCTGCAAAATGGTGTAAGGTCCTAGCTGTCGATCCCCAAGTTTCTCACTGGAAAGTTGGAGCTTGATGTCCTCTGCGCTTAGCCAGACCTGATCTCCAACTTGGAATTGATGTGCCTTTCGTTTTCCCCGTTCGTAGTTTTCCTTTTGCCGTCGTTTCCCCAGGTGTAGCGCCGCCCCAGCATCCTGTCGTGCATCCCGCAGTATCTGGATGCAATCATCCACCGCCGGAATCCCACTCCGTTGTCCAACTGGAATGTTAAATAGAGGCAGATAACCATAGGTGAGTTCGAATGGGGACGTTCCAAGTGCAGAGTGGGTGCGAGAGTTAATCACAAATTCCGCCATAGGTAGGTGCTCCGCCCAGTCATCCTGGCGGCGTCCCACATAGAGTCTGAGGTATTTTTCGACTTCTTGGTTTGCCCGTTCGGTCTGTCCGTTTGCTTGGGGGTGGTACCCTGAGGTGAGGTTTGATTTGATTCCTAGGCGGGAGAGTAATGATCGCATGAGTTTTGCTGCAAACTGGGGTCCCCGGTCTGATACAAAGCGGAGGGGAAGACCGTGGAGGCGAAAAATTTCGCGATAGTAGATGTCGGCCACACCTGCTGCTGTGATTGAAGTTGTACAAGGAATTGCATGGATTTGTTTACCATAAAGGTCCGTGCAGACTAGAATCGCGTCATACCCTTGCGAGTTGGGCAGCTGTGTGATCAAGTCAACTCCCACTTCTTCCCACAAGCCTGCTGGGACGTCTAGAGGTAGTGTTACTGCTCGTGGGTGTCTCTGTATCTTCTTCCTTGCACAAGTCTCGCATCCTTCAACATATTTTTCTACAAAGGATCGCAGGGTGGGCCACCAAAAGTGGGTGCTGACGAGGTCAAGGGTATTGTGAAGTCCAGGGTGGCCAGCAGAGGGGTTATCATGGCATTGCTTGAGTACTTCTTTCCGGAGGTCATCATCTGGTGGGACATATACTCTTCCTCGGTGGTATACTAGTCCCTTGTCTTCTTCCCATTCTGCTATCCCATTGGCCAAGCGTTTGAGACCGCTTCTCCTAAGCTCTTCCAGTCCTTCCAGTACTTGGGCCTCCTTTTGAGACGCCTGTCGGATGCGGTCCTCCAGTGGGTTTTGTAGTGAGGTAGCTGCCACTTGCATGAAATGGGCTGGTTTCAGAACAATCTGTTGTCGATTATCTTCGCTATCCAGAACCTGATGTGCTGCCATACGAGAGAGAGCGTCTGCCTGAGTGTTGGACTTGCCAGGGCGGTGAGTGAGCTGGAAGTCGAATCGGGACAACCATAGTGCCCATCGCGCCTGCCGTCTACTGAGGTCTTGAGCAGAACGCCAGAATTCCAGGTTTGCGTGGTCGGTGAGAATCTCGAACGGTTGTGGTGAACCTTCCAGGAAGCTTCTCCAGTCCTTTAATGCTTCGATGATAGCGAGCATCTCTCGGTCATAGATTTCGTAGTTTCGTTCAGCTGGTTGCATGGAGGCTGATCGAAATGCCACTGGGTGCCACTGGCCGTCGTCTTGTTTCTGCATTAGGGCTCCTCCCGTAGCAAAGCCTGATGCATCTACCTCAAGTTGTGTGAGCCTATTAGGGTCCCAGAGTGCCAGTACCGGTGCTGTGATGAATGCTTCCCTTAGGGTATCGAATGCTTGTTGTTGGTGTGTCCCCCAACTGAAGCCTGTATCCTTTTTTGTTAGGTCGTTCAGAGGGCGTGCTATGCGGGCAAAGTTCCGTATGAATCGATGGTAGAAGTTAGCGAAGCCTAGGAATCCCCGTAGTTCTCGTAGATTCTTTGGGGTAGGCCAGTCGCGGACTGCAGCTACTTTTACTGGATCCATGCGCACTTCACCTTCTGATATCACTAGTCCCAAATACTCAACCTGAAGCTCCTCAAACTCGCATTTCTCTGGTCGCAGGTAGAGGTCATGTTTCTCTAGCCGCTTTAGTACCTCTCGCACCACCTGCCGGTGTTCTTGCAAATTGTTACTGAAGATGAGGATGTCGTCTAGGTAGACTGCTACCTTACCAGCCGCCACTAGGTCTGAAAAGATGGAATTCATGAGCGCTTGGAAGGTAGCTGGCGAGTTGGTGAGACCGAAGAACATTACACTGGGTTCAAATAACCCTCGGTTGGTTGCAAAAGCGGCCTTCCACTCATCACCCTCCTTAATCCGGACATTGTTGTAGCCCCATCTGACGTCAAATTTGGTGAAGTACCGTGCCCCCTGTAGACGGCTGACAATGTCAGCGACCAGTGGGAGAGGATAGCGGTTCTTTAGGGTTACTTGGTTGAGTTTCCGGTAATCCTGTACGAAGCGGAGCTTCCCATCTTTCTTCTTAACAAAGAAGACGGGTGAAGACAGCGGCGATTTTGAGGGGCGAATGTAGCCTTTTCGGAGGTTGTCATCCAGGAAGCGGTCGAGTTCACCTTGTTCATTCAATGACATTGGATAGACTTTTGTGCGCATGGTTTCCGGTGCACCTGGGATCAATTCTATAGCATGATCCCAGGGTTGGTGGTCAGGGAGGCGCTCTGAAGCAGTTTCAGAGAATACTTTTTCGAAATCGCGGTAGGGTTCTGGGACCATTTCTTCAAAGGTTTTCATGGGTTTTGTTTTGTGGGCTTGTTCCGCTAGCTGTTGGGAGTAGGTGAACCCTGCAGCACACCAGACTTCATCTGTTTGTTCGTGTAAGATTCCTGACTTCACCCATGCACGTCGGGTTCGTCGGTTTGCTCGAATGCGGTGTATGGGCGACTCTTCTGTCTCCTCATCCAGTGTGTCAAGTGGTGGTTCAGGGGTGATCACAGTTTCAATTTCCTCCGCCGTGTCTTGCTCTTCCACCTCCTCTATCGTTGTTTGTTGGGATCTGACTGTGAGTCGTCCTTTCTCCCAGTCAATATCTGGATTGGCCTTACGTAGCCAGGGGAGTCCTAAGATTAGGTCTTCGCCTCCCAGATTGGTTACTAGCAAGTCTGTCCACCGTTCTTGGTTATCAACAGTCAGGGCTAGGCGTGCAAAGTGTGTGATCTGCCCTGCTCGGTTAGCAGACCCATCAATGTTAAAGACGCCAATGGGTTTCCTGAGTGGGAAGGTCCTTACACGGTGACGGGTGACAAACTCTTGGTTCAAAAATAGAGCAGTGGCTCCAGAATCAACCATGGCTGCAGTTGCTATACTGTGATTTCTTCCTCTTAGTTTTGCGTTAATTCGGAAGTGAGATGAATTGGAGTTCAATTCCGAAATAGTAGATATTTTACAAGATGGGAGAGAATCATACGCAGATGTGGAATGTATAGCGAACTGGTTTACGGGTACTCTCGATGCAGCCGAGACGGGCACCCGCTTTAAAAACCCTCCTGAGAACCTGGTGCTGGGGCCATGGCATTGGCTCTGTTAAGGAGCTCCTGGAGCTGGGCAATCTGGGTGGAGAGGTCAGGCATAAGTGGGGACGGAGCAGTGGGAGCTGGAATGGACGCGGCAATTTGGACAGGTTCATTGGGGAAGAGGGTGAACGGTGTCGAAGCAGAAGCAGAGACTTGTTGACGGCGGGGTTGTTGGCGCTTACCCCGGCCACGTTCTAGACCCATGAACTTGTCTTGGCAGACTGATTCTAGGTGGCCTCGTCGTCCACAGTAGCGGCAAACTGTCTCCTTGTATGAGCAGTTCCTCTTTTCGTGACTCTGCGAGCCACACCCATAACACCTTCCTCTCATCTGGGCCACGAAGCTTTCTCTGCTGTTACCACTAGTGTGTGTGGCATCGACATCCATAGCATGGGAGTTGGCAGGGGGGGAGGAGATATGGGAGGTGCCTGGGTTGCGACCTGTCATGGTGGGATCGTGCAGGAACACATCCACTGAAATTGCTCGTCTGATAGCCTCCTCCAGGGTGGGAGCCAGTCCCTGGGCTATATTGACCACAATGAGATTTTGTCGGATCTCTGGGTTGAGGCCGCTATGGAAGCGTTCTCGCAGGTCGACGTCTGAAAGCCCGGTCCGATCACCAATGTCCTTGAAATTCTGTGCAAATTCCGCTACCGTTTGACCTTTTGCCTGCCTGAGATGCTGGATTGCATTCCGGGCCTCCATACCTGCATCAATGGATTCAAATCGGAGGGTGAAGGCTGTTTTGAAGTCTTCCCATCGTCCATTGAAAGGTTGTTGGTTATGGCTGAATTCTAGGAGGTATGGTGTGGCCCAGTCAGCAGCCTTGCCTGAGAAGAATCCTAGCGCTGCCTTGATCAGCTTCCCTTCGTTGCTACTCAGATCTGGTTGTTCCATTGCCCAGCTTTGATACTGAGCAATGAAGCGACGTGCTTCTGCACTACTAGAGCCTTTGAAGAGCTCAGGTTTATTCATACTGGACTTGGCTGAGGCTTTGTGGAGGTTGGCCGTGAGCTGGGCCACCTGCTCGATGAGCTGTGCTATGAGCTGGTTTGTGTTGACTTCAGAGGTCGACATAATGGATGGGGGTGCAGTGGGAGTAGGGATAAGGATGGGTGTGATCACGGTACCGTCGGAAAGGTTCTCCTCTTCACTGATGGAGTTGGCAGCAGCGTTTGGACAGGGTTGAGAACTGCAATCAGCCCAGGAGCTGCTTTTGCTGCAGTGGATGTGGGTTTGGTCTTTAGTATCAAAAGCGTGTGGGTAGGCGGAGCAGTCGATAGCTTGGGCGGGCAGGCTTGGTGCGGAGGTGTCTGTAGACGTGGTGGAAGCGGAGCCTGCAAGGATAACCTAATCGGTAGGCTATCAGTGCAGTAAGGGATCTTGACCTAGTGTCACAAAGAGGTGACGACGGTGGCGGAGCGGAGCGGAGACTTAGGCGAAAGCGGACACTGGTCCCAACGACAAAGTTATATTGATAATAAATACAAGTAAGTAAGTTCAAGACATACCTGGTCCCAACGACAAAGAGGTCAAGATAAGGGACCAGGTTGTGGGGGCTGGCTTATATATACAAGGTGGAGCGTGGGAACTATGAGGTAATACTGTATAGCTCCGGCACAAGGAATGGAACTAATAGAATGGAATGGAATGTTCCGGAATGATTATTGTAGGTAGGGGGGCTTGGATGGTGTATCGTAAGGAAAGGAAAATGATAGGGGGTGGGCTCACTTCATGACACTACCCAACCTGGGCTGATTTCGCTGGTGCCTTTAGGCAACGGTTTGAAACAGCAGACCCGGTAGTGGAAGCAAAGTGAGTTCTCAAAATTCTCTGGCAAGGGAAGGATTGTGTAGCAACATACGCTGCAACATTCAAGCAGTATGCCAGTAGAACAGGATACTTGGATGCTGACCTTCAAGATCGGTTTTATGACCACCTCTCGAAGCGAATCAAGGATGGATTGGTCAATTCACAGACCAACACCGATCTGATGCAGGTGCTGATCAGTGAAGCAATCTGCATCGACAACCGGCAGAATGAATGGGCTGACGAGGAAGGGAAGCAATACACCCGGAACACCCCCAACTTCAGTTCCTATACCCCTATGCCCTTTGTACCGGCCCGTGATCCAAATGCAATGGATGTGGATGCTACCACTACGGGACGATCTGCAGAAGACTATTGCAGGTCTATGATGGGAAGATGCTATGGTTGCAGGTCCAGGGAACATCGCAAGGTAGATGAGGGAACATCGCAAGGCAGATGGGCATCACGAACGGGATGTTTGCAATCACTGTGGACTAACTGAGCATGTGGCAGCCATCTGCTGTAGGAAGTTCTTAGGACTTCCAAGACCTCCCCCTCGTTCTGCAGCTGCCACTTCTATTGTCACTGAGCCCTCCACCTCCATTGCTGCTACAACGCCCGCCCCAGCCACTGACTTCACAAAAATTCTTCAGATGCTCACTGCTGGGCAGAAAGAATTGGCAGAGCAAATGGCAGAGCTGCACTCGAATTTTTAAAGTGGGAACCTGCCACGGCTGCCGCCTGGTTCCCTAGTCTGTACTCCTCGTCTACCTCTATCTATGCATCTATACCCTCGTGTACAATTAGTTCTGCTCAATCTAGTGACATTTCTCACTTCCGCGTACCAATTAAGTTGCAAGGCAGATTCAAGAATACAGACAGTGCAGCAATGATAGACTCTGGTGCCACCGTTCTCTTCATTCATGACCGCTTTGTGAAACAACATCGGATCCTTTCTCGTCGCCTCCTCCATCCAATCACCCTCTATAATGTTGACGGGTCTCTTAACACAGCAGGGCAGATCACGCACTCTGTACGTCTACTCTCCACAATAGACTGAAACAAACCCCAGCTCCTCGAATACCTCGTCACCAACCTCGGGTCTGAAAATATCATCCTTGGACTTCCATGGCTCTGAAAGGTCAACCCGGACATTGACTGGAGAGAAGGGCAATTGGCTATCACTCCTCCCAGAAAGGCTCCACACCCCATGACCATCGAAGAAGTCCCAGAACCCAAGGAAAGTAACGTGCGGGGAACCACCTCACACCTTGTAGAAGCTAACCCAGACTGGAGCCCCACGTCAGCTCCACGAGTTCACTTCTCCATCCCAGAGCCTGACGATTGCCCCCAAGTGCCCAAAGAAACTCCTCCACTTCCAATGCCCGATCCAGAGATACACAAATACACTGAAAGCACACCTCTGTATTGGCTAGTAGGCAACAGGAAAAGACGGAGGGCACTACTCCGAGCTGGAATCATCGGCCATACGTCGGAAGAGCTTTGGTGTTCCGCTGGGTACACATACTCCCAGCAACTTGCAGAGGCTGCTTACAAAGAAAAGCCATCAAAATCATTCGAAGAGATGGTCCCCTCCTCATATCAGCAACATGCAAAGGTTTTCTCAGAGAAAGAATCAGAATGATTACCAGAACATAAACCTTGGGACCACGCCATAGATCTGAAACCCGATGCTCCTGAAACCATGTGGACTAAAATCTATCCCATGTCCCCAAACGAACAGGAAGAACTAGATCGGTTCTTGGAAGAGAATCGGCGCAAAGGCTACATCCGTCCCTCCAAATCACCACTGGCATCTCCAGTTTTCTTTGTCAAAAAGAAGGATGGCAAACTTCGATTTTTACAGGATTACCGGCGACTCAATGAATACATGGTAAAGAATCGGTACCCACTTCCCCTGGTCACGGACATCATTAGCCAACTGCGCAAAGCCAAGGTCTTCTCCAAAATGGATGTTCACTGGGGGTATAACAACGTTCGGATTAAAGAGGGTGACGAATGGAAGGGAGCATTTGCAACAAACCGAGGACTCTTCGAGCCCCTCGTCATGTTCTTTGGCCTGACAAACTCACCCGCTATGTTCCAAGCCCTCATGAACTCCATATTTGCTGACCTCATTGCTGCTGGGAAGGTGGCCGTTTATCTGGACAACATCCTAGTTTTTACTGAAACCCTTAAGGAACATCGAAGTATAGTCAACGATGTGCTTACACATCTCAGCAAATATGACCTATATCTGCGACCAGAGAAATGTGAATTCGAACGGCCTTCCATCAAATACCTAGGCTTGGTAATCAGTGAGGGAGAAGTACGAATGGACCCAGTCAAAATAGAGGCAGTTAGTAACTGGCAGGCCCCTATAATGCTATGTAATCTCTGAGGCTTCCTAGGATTTGCTAACTTCTATCGGAGATTTATCGAAGGTTTTGCGAAGAAAGCTCGACCTCTGAATGACCTTACCTGCAAAGACACTAAGTGGGTTTGGGGATCACAACAGCAGGAAGCCTTTAATTCGCTAAGGAACTCCTTCACATCTGCACTGATCCTCACACTATGGGACCCATCGAAACCAACTCAGATTGAAGTCGATGCATCAGGCTTCGCTACTGGAGGCACCCTTTCACAACTACAGGAGGACAAACTCTGGCACCCTGTTGCTTATCGCTCCTCATCCATGGACCCCGCCGAGCAAAACTACGAAATCTACGACCGGGAAATGCTGGCCATCATCGAGGCACTGAAGGACTGGAGAAGCTTCCTAGAAGGATCCCCGGAACCCTTCGAAATCATAACCGATCACCAGAACCTCGAATACTGGAAGACAGCCCAAGACCTCAGTCGTCGACAAGCACAATGGGCACTATGGCTTTCTCGGTTTGATTTCCGTCTTAAGCATCGCCCAGGCAAAGCTAACACTCAAGCTGATGCACTTTCACGTATGGCACAGCACCAGATTACAGATGCAGAGGACAATAGGGAACAGATTGTTCTGAAACCCGAGCACTTCCTCAATGTGGCAACCATGGTTCTTCTCCATAACCCCCTTCTTGACCGCATTCGGCAGATTAGCAAACGAGAGGCAGAAGTCCTGGACGGTCTGAAAGGTATCAAGGGACCCCAAAGTCTCACTAGTGGTCTAGCCGAGTGGAAAGAAGAAAACGGTTTGGTCTATTATCGCAACAAAGTCTACGTCCCACCAGATACGGCACTAAGGAAAACAATCCTGGAACACTGTCATGATGCACCGACTGCAGGTCATCCAGGGATGCATGGCACCCTGGAACTAGTCAGCAGACTGTACTGGTGGCCTGGGATGCGCTCTTTTGTAGACAAGTACGTCGATGGATGTGACCACTGCCAGCGCAAATGCCTGAACCCCCACCACCACTCTCCTCTTCAACCTCTTCCTGTACCGGAAGGACCCTGGCAGGACATTGGTGTGGATCTCATTGGGGAACTACCTATGATGCAAGATGGCCACAATGCTATCATCACCTTTGTGGACCATTACACAAAGATGGTTCACTGTTTCCCCTGTACAACCGAGATAACCGCAGAAGGAGTAGCAGATTTCTTTTACAAAGAAATCTTCCGCTTACATGGCCTACCCCATTGATTCATTTCTGATAGAGGGCCCCAATTTGCGGCAGATGTTATGTGACAACTACTGAAGCAACTAGGAATTGACTCTGCCCTGACCACAGCTTATCACCCTGAGACAAACGGGCAGACAGAATGCGCTAACCAGGAAATTGAACGCTACATTCACATGTATGTAAGTCGCCGACAGGACGACTGGGACCTCTTAATCCCTACTGCTGAGTTTGTCATGAATGCACGTATTCACTCTGCACACAGCCACTCCCCCTTTGAAACACTTTATGGGTACACTCCCAAGTTCACCATTCCAAACGGCGTGGAGACCAAATACCCATCCATTGAGCGCCGGTTAGAACTTCTACAGCATGCATGTGAGGATGCAGAGGCAGCACTACGGATGAGCAAGGAACGTATCAAAGAGGGTGTAAAGGGCAAAGTACAGGAATTCGAAGTGGGACAACCAGTGTGGCTATCTTTGAGCAAATTAAAGGTACGACAAAAGAACCAGAAACTAGGGAGCAAACGCCTAGGTCCATTCGAAGTCGCAGAGAAAACAGGGCCCCTCACTTATCGATTACACCTACCGACCTGGATGAAGATCCATGACAACATACACACCAACTGTCTGTCTCCCTGGAAAGGGAACGAGGTCAATGGAATTGAGCCACCACCACCAGAACCCGAAATTGTGGAGGGAGAGGAGTTCTACGACATGGAGGAGGTCCTGGACAGCCGGATCTTTGGACGATGGAAAAGTTGCAATTCCTGGTAAAGTGGAAGGGGTACGATGAGGGCCACAATAGTTGGGAGCATAAAGAGAACTTAGTTGGCACAAGCAACGAGGCAATTGCAGACTTCTATGCAAAACACTCAAATGCACCACGAACAATTTCAGCCTCCATCTTCCACTCTCTACCCTGGCAACCCTATGAAAACCTCACTGAAATAGTTGCTGGGACATCGGCTGTAGAAGGGGGGTAATGTCATGACGTGCTACACAGGATACGGTACTTACTTCATTTTTCCTATTTTTCCTTCTTCCTTTATCCTTGTTACTATTTGGATCCTTCTACATCATTCCGCATACTTCTATCAACTTCCCGCACTGTCGCTTACTCAGCTAGACACTTGTATATATAGTACAGTAAGCTGACACCTAGTTCCCCATCTTGACCTCTTGGTCTTTGGAACTAGGTTAGTACTTGTATCATCGTTTATCTTCAATATATTTACTTGGTCTTTGGAACTGGTTTTCCTTGTGCGACCCTAGTGATTGGCCCCTGCGCTATGTCAGCGACTCGCTAGCTCTCACAAGAGACAACCAGGCGTCACACGATAGACGATGAGCAAAAGGATGAAAAAGCAAAAAGCGGATGGATAAAACAACCCAACTACAAGTCTAGCTACCGAGGAGAATAGACGAGAATAGAGCTAAGGAATATAACTACCAAATATCTAGTCTTATATACAAAATGGGATATGAAACCGTGAGAGACGTCTCGCACCGTAACCGTGAGGACCTACAATAAGAGTCGCTCGTACCCATAAGTAAAGCTGTAGGTATTCGGTGAGTAAACAATAAGGCAATATAAAAAGAAGCATGGAGGCGGAACAATAATGACGTCGTCCTGTCAATGAACTGACAGGCACGAGAGAGTCGCGCCTAAGTGAAACGACAACGCGAGAACAATAAGGTTGACGCGTGTAACCTAAATGATAATGAAAATATAATAAGCGCTAGTGTAAGCGCTTTGGTGATTAGATAAGTAAAGAAAAGAAAAAGAATAATAAAAGAAAAGAATAATGGAAAAAGATCGATTCATGACACGCTATCACTGCCGTCTTGATCATTTTATCTTTCTGCCTTCGTGTGTGGTGCTAGCCCCACCCCTCACTTTGGTTTGTGCTATGAGCTTGTGTTTCCTCCGTGCCTTCTCCCTTCGTCACCACAATGAATTCAGTAGTAGGGATTAAGAGATCCCAGTTGTCCTGTCGGCGACTTACATACATGCGAATATAACGTTCAATCTCCTGGTTGGCTCATTCTGTTTGTCCATTTGTCTTGGGGTGATATGCTGTAGTCAGGGCGGAGTCAATGCCTAGTCATTTCAATAGTTGTCGCATAACGTCTGCTGCAAATTGGGGTCCCCTGTCAGAGATGAACCGGCGTGGTAAGCCATGTAAGCAGAAAATCTCTTTGTAAAAGAAGTTGGCTACTCCTTCTGCTGTTATCTCGGTGGTACAGGGAAAACAGTGAACCATCTTTGTGTAATTGTTATATCTATGCAAGCTAAGTCTTTACAAAGCTTCGCAATCCATTCCGCTACTTAGGTATTACTTATATCCTTTCCTACTACACAATTACTTTGTGAAGGATTTCCGATGCGAAGCAATTACTCGTTATCTCTTATCATCCTTATCAGATTTACACTATCCCTTTTATATCTCTTCCTTTGTTCTTGACTTACGAGCTAACCCATTCGGGAATGGCATTGCTTCGCGATCCTGACTTACATTTAGTATAAAGCTACAGTATTGAATAGGTAGTTCTGTAGTTTAAATATCAACCTTGATAGCACTTTGATAGTGATACCAATTAATCCTCTCTATCTGTATCATCGTTTTAAACATCCTCACTGTCAGTATGTTCCGCGATAGCCATCGCGAACGGAACACGTTTACTTTTCTTCTCATGCGGACACGCGAAGTGTCGAGGACTCTACTAATAGTGGAGTCAAGATCCGACTACTTAGTTTAGGATTGTTTTACCTCGCAAAGTAATTTACTTCGTATTTCCCCGCAATCATCCTGCGATCATTCCTGACAATCCCTTTGTGCATGATCATAACAGTAATGGTCCACAAAGGTGATTATAGCATTATGGCCATCCTGTGTCATAGGCAGTTCTCCAATAAGATCCACACCAATGTCCTGCCAGGGTCCTTCTGGTACGGGGAGAGGTTGAAGAGGTGAAGAGTAGTGGGGGTTTATGTGTTTGTGCTGGCAGTGGTCACATCCCTCAATGTACTTGTCTACAAAAGAGCGCATTCCAGGCCACCAGTAGAGTCTGCTGACTAGTTCCAGAGTGCCATGCATCCCTGGATGACCTGCAGTCAGTGCATCATGGCAGTGTTCCAGGATTGTTTTCCTTAGTGCCGTATCTGGTGGGACGTAGACTTTGTTGCGATAATAGACCAAACCGTTTTCTTCTTTCCACTCGGCTAGACCACTAGTGAGACTTTGGGGTCCCTTGATACCTTTCAGACCATCCAGGACTTCTGCCTCTCGTTTGCTAATCTGCCGAATGCGGTCAAGAAGGGGGTTATGGAGAAGAACCATGGTTGCCACATTGAGGAAGTGCTCGGGTTTCAGAACAATCTGTTCCCTATTGTCCTCTGCATCTGTAACCTGGTGCTGTGCCATATGTGAAAGTGCATCAGCTTGAGTGTTAGCTTTGCCTGGGCGATGCTTAAGATGGAAATCAAACTGAGAGAGCCATAGTGCCCATTGTGCTTGTCGACAAATGAGGTCTTGGGCTGTGTTCCAGTATTCAAGGTTCTGGTGGTCGGTTATGATTTCAAATGGTTCCGGGGATCCTTCCAGGAAGCTTCTCCAGTCCTTCAGTGCTTTGATGATGGCCAGCATTTCCTGGTCATAGATTTCATAGTTCCACTCAGCTGGATCCATGGAGGAGGAGTGATATGCGACAGGGTGCCAGAGTCCATCCTCCTGTAGTTGTGAAAGCATGCCTCCAGTAGCGAAGCCTGATGCATTGACTTCAATCCGAGTTGGCTTTGATGGGTCCCATAGTGTGAGGATTGGTGCAGATGTGAAGGAGTCCCTTAGTGATTCAAAGGCTTCCTGCTGTTGTGATCCCCAAGTCCATTTTGTGTCTTTGTGGGTAAGGTCGTTCAGAGGTCAGGCTTTCTTTGCAAAACCTTCAATAAATCTCTGATAGAAGTTAGCAAATCCTAGGAAACCTCAGAGATCATGTAGTGTCATAGGTGCTGTCGTGACTTGCCATACAGGATACGGTACTTACTTCGTTTTCTCCTACATTCCCTCTTTCCTTTACCTTTGTGACTACCTGAACCCTTCTCCATGTTTCCATATCCTTTTATTTCCATCTATCACTTGTCAGAACCTTCCATCACATTCCAGACACTTCTATCGGATTCCTGCGCTGTTGCTTACTCATCCGAACCCTTGTATATATAGTACAGTAGCTGACACCTAGTTCCCCATCTTGACCTCTTGGTCTTTGGAACTAGGTTAGTACCTGTAGCATCATTTACCTTCAATATACTTACTTGGTCTTTGGAACTAGTTTTCCTTGTGCGACCCTAGTGATTGGCCCTGCGCTATCACTGCTGTCTTGATCATTTTATCTTTCAGCCTTCGTGTGTGGTGCTAGCCCCACCCCTCACTTCGGTTTGTGCTTCGAGCCTGTGCTTTCTCTGTGCCTTTCCCCTTTGTCACCACAGGTGCCTGCCAGTTACTAACTGCCTCTATTTTGACTGGGTCCATTCGCACTTCTCCTTCACTGATAACTGAGCCTAGGTATTTGATGGAGGGCCATTCAAATTCGCATTTCTCTGGTCACAGATACAGGTCATATTTGCTGAGGCATGTAAGCACATCGTTGACTATCCTTCAATGTTTCTCAAAAGTTTCAGTAAACACTAGGATGTCATCCAGGTAGATGGCCACCTTCCCAGCAGCAATGAGGTCAGCAAATATGGAGTTCATGAGGGCTTGGAACGTAGCAGGTGAGTTTGTCAGACCAAAGAACATGACCAGGTGCTCGAAGAATCCTCGATTTGTTGCAAATGCTCCCTTCCATTTGTCGCCTTCTTTAATCTGCACATTGTTATACCCCCAGTGTACATCCATTTTAGAGAAAACCTTGGCTTTGTGCATTTGGCTAACGATGTCTGTGATGAGGGGGAGTGGATACCAATTCTTTACTGTGTATTCATTGAGTTGCCGGTAATCCTGCACAAATCGAAGTTTACCATCCTTCTTTCTGACAAAGAAAACAGGCGATGCCAATGGGGATTTGGAGGGGCAGATGTAGCCTTTGCACTGATTCTCTTCCAAGAATTGATCAAGCTCTTCTTGTTCATTTGGGGACATGGGGTAGATTTTAGTCCACATGGTTTCAGGAGCATCAGGTTTAAGATTGATGGCATGGTCCCAAGGTTTATGTTCCAGTAGTCATTCTGATTCTTTCTCTGAGAAGACCTTTGCATGTTTCCGATATGATGAGGGGACCATCTCTTTGAATGATTTTGATGGCTTCTCTTTGTAGGCGGCCTCTGCAAGCTGTTGTGAATACGTGTACCCTGCAGAACACCAAAGTTCTTCCGATGTATGACCAATAATCCCCGCTCAAAGTAACACCCTCCTTCGCTTCCTGTTGCCTACCAGTCAATACAGAGGTGTGCTTTCAGTGTATTCTTGTATCTTTGGATCAGGTGTGGGGAGTGGAGGAGTTTCTTTGGGCAATTGGGGTTGGTTGTCGGGCTTTGGGATGGAAAAGGGAACATGTGGAGCTGAAGTGGGGCCCCAGTCGGGGTTGACTTCTATGATGTGTTCAGTGGTTCCTCCCACATTACTTTCCTTGGGTTCTGGGACTTCCTCGATAGTCGTGGGATGTGGAGCCTTTCTGGGAGGGGTGATAGCCAATCGCCCTTCTCTCCAGTCAATGTCTGGGTTGACCTTTTGGAGCCATGGAAGTCCAAGGATAATATTTTCAAAACCAAGGTTGGTGACAAGGTATTCAAGGAGCTGAGGTTTATTTCGGTCTATAGTGGAAAGGAGGTGTACAGAGTGTGTGATCTGGCCTGCAGTGTTAAGAGATCCATCAATGTTATAGAGGGTAATTGGGTGGAGAAGACTATGAGAGAGGATCTGATGTTGTCTCACAAAACAGTCATGAATGAAGAGACCTGTGGCACCAGAGTCTATCATTGCTGCACTGTCTGTATTCTTGAATCTGCCTTGCAATTTAATCGGTATGCGGAAGTGAGAAATGTCACTAGATTGAGCGGAGCCAATTGTACATGATGGTATAGATGCATAGGTAGAGGTAGAAGAGGAGTACAGACTAGGGAACCAGGCAGCAGCCATGGCAGGTTCCCACTTTAAAAATTCGAACACAGCTCTGCCATCTGCTCTGCCAACTCTTTTTGTCCCGTGGTGAGCATCTGGAGGATCTTTGTGAAGTCCGTAGCAGGGGCAGGTGTTGCAGCAGCAATTGAAGTGGAGGGCTCGGCGATGATTGAGGTAGCAGCTGCGGAACAAGGGAGGGGTCTTGGAAGTCCCAAAAACTTCCTATGGCAGATGGCTGCCAGGTGACCAGTGATTGCAAACATCATGTTCATGGTGTCCATCCGCCTTACAATGTTCTCTGGACCCGCATCCATAGCATCTGCCTGCCATGGACCTACAATAGTCCTCTGCAGATTGTCCCATAGTGGTGGCATCCACGTCCATTGCATTTGGATCGCGAGCCAGAACAAAGGGGGTGGGGGTGTTTTGGGTGTATTGTTTCCCTTCCTTGTCAGCATGTTCATTCTGTCAGTTGTCAATACAAATTGCTTCACTGATCAGGGCATGCATAAGATCAGTATTGGCCTGCGAATTGACCAATCCATCCTTGATTCACTTCAAGAGGTGATCATAGAAACGATCTCGAAGGTTGGCATCCAAATATCCCATACTGCTAGTGTACTGCTTGAAGGTTGCAGCATATGTTGCCACATGGTCCTTTCCTTGCCAAAGACTTTTGAGAACACTTTTGGCCTTTACCACCGGATCTGCTGTTTCAAACCGTTGCCTAAAGGCACCAGCAAAATCAGCCCAGGTTGGGTAGAAGAGGGCAGGAGCTGGTAGTCCTGAAGCAACAGCTTGAGCAACCTGACTGATGTTCTCCGGGGTGGGAGTAGCCCAAATGGCTGTGTCACCATCCAGGTATGAGATAGCTGATTTAATTTTCTCCTGTTCATCACTAAGGGAATGGATACCCTGGGCCCAGAGCTCAAAGGCGGCAATGAAGCATCATGCATCATCACTATGCTTCCCATCATATGTCTGGGGTTTGTTAACACCTTTATTGGTGCTGATGTTGTAAGCAATACTGGCTACTGCTGTTTGTAGCGCCATCTGTTGTGTTGCAAGTTGTTGAATTAACATGGCAAGGTCTTGGGTGGTAGGAGGATGAGCCATGATGGGAGTGGATTCAGGAGATGGGGATACTGGTTCTGGTGTAACTGAGATATTGATGATGATAGGCTCTGGAGATGGTGCAACAGGGTCGGCTTTGGTTTCTAGCTCAGGTTCTAGGATGGCAGTGGGGATAAGCACAGGAGAGGACCTAGCAGATGGTACAGCACTGGTAGGGCTTGAAAGTCTACCAACCTGGCTTGGAACTTGGCTTGGAATTCTAGGGATGACTATGAATCATCCATTTTCTGAATCACTTGGAGCAATGGGAGCAAAGTTACAGTATTGGTTAGGACAAGGATTTTCGTCACAGTCAAACCGAGTGTCACGTTCTTCATCTGGATTGTATTTAGAATGAACATCGCACTGATCTTTAGTATCAAATGTGTGCTGAAATCCTGAACAATCAATGTCTGGTGTAAACGAAGGCATAGTGGCAATGGAAGGTGGAGAACTGGGTAAGTCCAATTTCCACTCCTCGTAGGATCAGTTGAAAAGGCTGATGGTATGAGTAGAGATCTTGACCTAATGTGGTGATGAAGGGAGAAAGCACAGAGGAAGCACAGGCTCAAAGCACAAGCCAAGATGGGTGGGGCTAGCACCACACATAAGGCTAAAAGATATAAGGATCAAGATGACAGTGATAGCGCAAGGGCCAATCACTAGGGTCGCACAAGGAAAACTAGTTCCAAAGACCAAGTTTAGTATATTGACTGTAAAGAAGATACAAATACTAACCTAGTTCCAAAGACCAAGAGGTCAAGATGGGGAACTGGGTGTCAACTACGGTACTATATATATGAGTGTCCGGATGAGTAAGCAACAGTGTGGGAAACTGATAGAAAGAAATAGAAGGATATGGAAAGCTTATGGAAAGATATGGAAAAATGAAGTAGGTACCCATATATGTCATGACAGAATGCCCCAGATGGAGTTATAGTGATGATCTCTATAGATTGGATTGATCTAAGTCAATATTTAAACTGGAGAACTATCTACTGGACACTAATGCTTATATACCATTATTCCTAATTGTTAAAAAGAAGAACAATGAGTATCTGGGATAAAACAATAAGTATTGTAAAAAGTTCCTGATAATATAAATAAAAGATAATAGTGTGAGAATTCAAAGTAATTGTATCCATTAACATCAGATGCATTGTACGGTCCAGTCCTGAACTGGTATGGCAAGGAAAGAAATGAATTAGAAATGTTGGTTCCATATGTTCTGTATGAAGTAGCGGAGGCATACCCATAACACAAGGTATTGATGTTGGCTTTGCATAATGAAATAGCACAAAGTTATGAAGAATAAGTCCTACTTGCTTTTTACAACATTTTAGAAGGCAACAGGTTCACAAATGTAATGGAAAACCCATTTATCTCATTGATCATAGTGTCCCAAATGGTCATAGATGACTGTATACTGAAAGTTATGTGAAAGTTTCTGCCAAGTTATGGCATCTTATGTAAAACTTTTTGGATTTTTGTTATATTTTAAACTACATGGAATGGTTTCTATTGATACTTATATTTATTGAAAACTTCTGATATTGTAACACCTCATAAGAGTAATCACTTATCAGCAACTTAGGGAATTATGTGATTTTGTAAAATTCAAAACTCTTCCTAAAGTTTTTTAACTTATGGAAAATTTAAACAATTGACAATTTTTTAATTGGCATGAAATAAGTTCCAAAATTTATATAAAACTTATTTGAAACACGGAGTTCCTAGCCATGTCACTTCTGACCGAGGTTCAGAGTTCGTTTTGGCTTTCTTTCATGCTGTAGGAGAAGCTCTCTCGATCAAATTACGCTTCACCTCTGGATATCATCCTGAGGGGGATGGACAAATGGAATGAGTTAACCAGACACTGGAACAATACATCTGTATGTATTGTGCATATCAACAGGATGATTGGGCAAAGCTGTTGCCTATCACGGAATTTGCATACAACAATGCTGTGAATGCTTCCACTGGTATTACTCCGTTCTTTGCGCATAAAGGTTATCACCCTAACATTACAGTGAAACCTGAAATCAACATCCGTTCTGATCACGCAATTGACTTCATGATGAATTTAGATGAGATTCATTCTTTCCTCTGTGAAGAAATTACTAATGCACAAGCTCATTACAAAGAGCAAGCAGACAGAAAACGTGTTACTCACCCAGAGTTTCCCATTGATTCACAGGTATTTGTGCTAGTGAAGCACATAAAAACCACTCGACCTACCGCGAAGTTCTCCAAGAAGTATGTTGGACCATTCAAAGTTCTTGAGTGTGTAGGAACTCTCTCATACAAGTTACAATTCCCTTCCTACCTTAGTTGTATCCACCCAGTTTTCCACATATCCCAACTCAAACCCTATACTCCGAACTCAATCCCCCATCGCGAACAAACTCCTCCACCTCCAGTGGAAGTCAATGGCAAAGAGGAATATAATGTCACAGAGGTATTGGATTCAAAATTGGATCATTGATACAAAAAATGTCCACTACATTATTACATATGGTGGGCAGGATACGAAGGTACAGATGAAGAGTTTTCCTGGGTCGCCACCAATGAAATTCACATGGACAAGCTGGTCCCAAGCTTCCATCTATGTTACCCTCACAAACCTGGACCATCATGATTAATGACCACTTCTTCTTTCATTATTCATTCACTGGAAATACTAATTTTTCATTTTCCTAGTTGAAACTTCCTGCAAAACATTCACAATCCATTACCATTACATTTTGTGCTACCTACTTCATTACCTACTAATTCCAAATTTCTACACAAAGAAGTTCCACAATCTATGATTTGTGAAACTAACTTTAACTTCCACTTTTTCTCTTCCTTCAAAACTCAATCGCAATCCACACTTTGCGATACTAACTTCAACTCCCACATTTTACATTCATGCAAGATTCAATTGCAATCTCTTCTTGCAGAACAAATTTCACTCATTACACCATTAACAAATCTTCACCAACAATCCCTTATGAATTCAAAACCACCGAAAAAGTCAAAATACTTATAATATTAATCAAACAAAACAAAACCAACAAACAAACAACTACAAAAAATCTACAAAATTACGTTAAAGTCCAAAAAAAATTACTTATTATATAGGAAACCCTTTGCAGGAATCACATCGCTCATCATTTTCCTTCGTGAATCCTTCTCCTTTTCCTTTCCTCTTCATCTTCTTCTTCCTCTTCTTCTTCATTCCTTCTCAGCATCTTCTTTGACATTTTCCCCTCCAAGTCATTGCTACGGAACAATACTTTGTGAAGGAATCCCAACGCAAATCAGTTACTCGTTATCTCTTCTCATCCTTATTGGATTCATACTATTCCTTTTATATCCTTTCCTTTGTTCTTTACTTACAAGCTAACTCATTCAGGCATGGCATTACTTCACGATCCTGACTTACCTTTAGTATAAAGCTATGGTATCAAATAGGTAGTTCCTTAGTTTAAATATCAACCTTGATAGCACTTTGATAGTGATACCAATTAATCATTTATCCATATCATTGTTTTAACATCTCTACTGTCAGTACATTCTGGAAAGGTCATTGCAAACGGAACACATTTACTTTGTTCTCTATCAGACACACGAAGTGTCAGGGACTCTACTAATAGTGGAGTCAAGGTCCAACTACATCGTTTAGGATCATCTTACCTCGCGAAGTAATTCTCTTCGCTATTTCCCGCGATTAACCCCGCAACCATTTCCGACAACCCATCAGTGCACGATCATAACATCTTGATTGAATACAGTATTTTCATAAAAGTTATACAGCACCCAAAGCACAAAAGTAAAATAACTAATTAATTATCTCAGGTCAAGTTTAAAGTAATGATTCCATGCTATTCTGAATTTATACTTTGAAATACTATCTCTTATGAATAACTAGAGAATATTTCAATCAAGTTTATTTTGGAGCTTTCAATAACAACACAATCATCTAACATGTATTTTTCCATACTTAATCATAGTTGCAATAAGTTAGTTTTTTGTTTACAGTAAAGTGTATAAAATATCTTCGAAGCAATGATTAAATATATTCAAAACATGTTTATCATAAATTACCATGTACTATGCTAAGTAAATGGATTGTAGATTTTTTTTTGGTTTAGCATAATTTTATAATCGGATTAAAAATAACTCATATACCGGGATTTTTTTGAGTCAGTTGCCAGTTCGCGTTCTCTTATCTCGGGACCGCGCTGTCAGATTTGTTTATAAAAGACCTCCCAGTCTGAACTCAAACCCGTTACCATCATGGCCAGAACTAATTTAGGTGCCCGGTCTCCGCAAGACTGTCGCCTGTATGATGTTTCTACTGGACAAGATCTCTTATTAGACGGCTCCTCTGCCCAAGTGCTCATCGTAGATGTTCATGCCTCCGTCAATTTATCCCAGCGTTTCACGAATTCTTCAAACGCAATTATCTCCAGTGTAGTGTATACGTTCGGTATCATGGCTGGTGTTGCTGTATGTGAATTTGAAATGATTAGACAAGATGGGACGAGAGTCGAAGGAGTTGTGAAGGAGAAGGGAGAGGCGAAGAAGGTATATGAGCAGGCTATTAAGGCTGGTAAGACTGCTAGTTTGGGCCAGGAGGAGACGGCGGATGGTGAGTATTTTGGCTGGAAATATTTTGATTCCGAAAAATTTTCGACGATTATCACGAAATAGTGTTCTCCATCACCATCGGAAATATACTCCCTTCAGAGACCGTGGAAATCAACCTGCGCTACCTTCAACCGCTCACGGACGACGAGAAGAAGGACCAAGTAAAATTCATTTTCCCCCGTACGTATGCACAACGATATGGTCATGCACCGACAAACAACAGCGCTCAAGGGGCAACAGTACAACAACCGTTCAGCATGAATGTTGTAGTACAACAATCTGGGGTCATCAGGAGTATTTCCTGTCCATCTGCTCATCCAATCCAGTTCGAGCTCGGACTTCCTGAAGAGCTCTCTTCTTCATCTGAGGACAGCTCGTACTTCGCTTCTGTGACTCTCACAGATACCTCCGGCTTCCTCACTCAAGATGTCGTTCTAATAATAAGTGCCACCAACCTCGATACCCCACGATGTTTTATCGAGCCCCATCCAAGCCCGAACCATGAGACCACTGCGATGGCTTTGACTTTTGTTCCAAAGTTCACACTTCCAGATGCGAAAAGCGGGATGGAGTATGTGTTCGTGGTCGATCGAAGTGGGAGTATGGAGGGTGAAAGTATTAAATTGGTGCAGGACGCATTGATTGTACTGCTTCGTGGGCTTCCGACTTCTGGGACCACTTTCAATTTCGTCTCATTCGGAAGTCATGCTACAAAATTATGGGAAAGCAGTCGACAATACTCTCAAATAAGTTTGGAGGAAGCGACGAATCATGTCGAGTTGAGTTACTACAAGACCTCAAACTAATTCTTCTAACTTATTTTGAACATAGTGCAATGTGCGCAGACTACGGGGGCACTGAGATTGCCTCGGCTCTATCATTCGCCTATTCCTCCTTATCCAAACCTCTCCTTCGTCCCGTCGCAGTCATTCTACTCACAGATGGCGGCGCATGGGACGTCTCCACTTGTGTTTCACACACTGAAGCTGCACTATCCAACCTTCCAATCCCGAATGACTTGACTTCTTTTATCCGCGTTTTCACTGTGGGTATCGGCCACGGCGCCTCTTCAGCTACCTGTGATAGTATCGCCCGTGCAGGTAATGGTTTTGCGGTATATGTCAAACAGGGAGAAGCTCTTGCTGGTAAATGCGCGAGAGTTGTTAGAGCGGCAAGGACACCTGTTGTCGCGGATCTTGTGGTTGATTGGACTGGAGATGAGGTGTTTACAGGAGCGGATACTCAGGAAAGCTTGGACGTTGTTGAGGATGAGAATGATGGGTTTGAGATGGTGAATAATACCACCGAAAAGGATTCCGAGCGTATTGAAGCCGCACCTAGTTTGAGCCTCTTCAGTAATGACGACGACGAAACAATGACCGAAGCTCAAGACCTACGCTCTACTGGTCCTCCTCCAACACCAGATCCACCACTTCCGCCCCCTCCTGCAATTCAACGAGCTCCTCTTGTGCTAACGAATATGTTCCCTGGTACAAGGACCCAGGTTTACGCTATCCTCCGCACTCCTCAGAATGAGAACGGCGTCAAAGGCGACCGACTGCCGACGACAGTCAAAGTGAAAGGCATCGTTGGCCCCAGTCGTACTCCTGTTGAGCTCGTAGTTCCTGTATTTCGACTGTTACATTCTCCCAATCCCAAATCCCAATCCGTATCCAATGCCGGTGATCTCTTCCAACAAACCTTTCTGCACATCCTTGCTGCAAAAGAACTCATCACAGACCGTCAAAATGGTCGACACGTTTTTCCACATTCTATCGCCGATAAATTCCGAAACGATGGAGAATTAAAGGATGTGTATTTGAAGAAAGAAATCGTCCGTCTCGGAACGATGTATGGGCTTGCCAGCAAATATACTAGTTTCGTGGCTGTGGATCACCGTGTAGAGGAGCTTGATTCAGGATCTTCGACATCGAATTCGACGAGCAATAACAATAACATCAACATCATTCCAATTTCTGAGAGAATGGCGGCTGTTCAAAGTCGATGGATGGGAAGAGGGAATGCTGCTAGGGGACGGATGGGAAGAGGGAATGCTGCTAGGGGACGGCTAGCTCCGAGATCTGCTGCTGCTGCTGGGATGGGTGCAGTTCCTACCCTCCCCTCATCGATACCAGTACCGACAAATATGACCTCTAGCGACCGTCTAACCGCCATCGCTCGCTTACAAAAATTTAATGGCCAGCTCGTTCTAACTTCCGCGCTCCTCGTATTGCTAGGAATAAGTGACTCCGTGCAGGAAGTCGAGGCGAAACTCGGTATTGTAAGTGTCAGTGGAGATGTTGGCGCCACTGTTTTGGTTTGGGCTTGGATGGAGGGCATGGGAGGGAGGGAAAGAGCTGTTGATGTCGGTGAAGAGGTCTTGAGTCTGATGGAGAAAGCGAAAGAATGGGTTGAATGTGAGGTTGGAGGAATGCAGAGTTTCGCAGATCTCAATAAGAAGGTTCTTAACGCTCTAAACGTGAAGTGGTTCTGATCGTTTACAGTTGATGTTGTCGATAGCACTTGTACATTATGCGGACTAGTAATAAAAATCAGTGTATTGCCAGGAATTCATGACTGAGAATCTATGCATTGTAGGGAATAAAACATTCTGCTATGCACTTTGTACTTGTATATTGATCTGCTCCTTGGACCCTGGAACGGAATCTGTGGCTGTAAACTTGATGAACCTTCGGTCAGAATTGGCCTCGAAAACCCGAGCACAATATTTTAACGCGTAAGGTATTTTCTACGCCACCATTCAGTGGCTGAGCGGAAGAGAAGTTTTACAGGTGGGATCCCGTTCAGTCCACTTTCATCAACGTTAGCTTCAGCTTTGACTATATCATTGCGTAAATATGGGCTAAGCTACATGGGAAGGGTAAACGGACAGTCCAAAGGTATCCAAGTACCTAGATATATAGTCCATCGCGGATACCCAACCTCTTCCCAATTTCAATCATACAATCCCTGAGCAGTATCACCGCAGTTGGGATTAGGAAGAACGTAAGACTTCTTTGGCCTTCTCAAAAATTTCGACGTATGAGCGCTCAGCGAGTAATCGCCCATCCGATGAATGGTTTCAGACACAAGAAACCGACAAAAAGTTTTGTGTAGGCTTGGAATTCTCTTCCCTTCTTCAGATTGAATACAGTGTGAGCAATGAAGGTTCCAGGACCAGAAATCCAACCTCTTATAGTCTATGACAGGTTAGTCCCCCACAATGTCGGATCATAGAAACTCTCATTCACCGGATAGGTTCGGCCAATCTTCGACACGGGTGACTAGAACCCAGGCAGTAGCGATGATTCTAAGCATTGTCACGTTAGGTAGCGCGAAGATGTGTCTGTGCTTTTCAATCCCAGTTTTGTCATGCGATATGTCGCAGGTTGAGGTACAGGTGCGCGAGCTCCAGCCTTGAGGTCCTTCCAACGACCACCAGCGCCGGCGGAACCCCTCCTTCTCCTCCAATGATGATTAACCTAGATCATGTTTGATATTAAGTAGAGGTGTGCTGTATGGGAATGTGACACTTGTATTTTTGTCTGTACTGCATTGACTATACTTACATAGATGTCGTTTGTTTTGGATAAGAACCGGTATACCATTCTAATTTATCCAAATACTTGGATGGATCCAGATCATTCAATCCAATATCCGTCGGCGCCATTGCAGGTCGTTCCCGGTCGTTCACATCGCTTCTTCTCCCATCACTATGCCAATTAGCTTGGACGTACATATTTAAAGGATGGCCAGGGTATCTTAAATCCCCAGAGCCGGTCTCCCTCCTACTTCCACCTTCAACTACAAGTGAACACCTTCAGTCCTGCGCACTGCAGCAATTTTCTTGATTCTAAAGCTCTTTCCACTTCATATATAAGGTTCCACAATGGTTCATTCACTTATAGTTCTTAACGCATTCCTCGCCCTTGGGGCTGTTTCCGTGTTTGCTGTCCCTGTTCCCCAGAGCACTCTCGCTACTCCAGCGCCAGAGAGTCTTTTCTCCCAAGCTCAGAAGAGTCCACAGAGTAAGCCTTCTTCGTGTCAATATAATTTGTATTGGTGGTAATTTATTTTGCCTTAGACACTAGTCAAGGTCAAAAATCGGGGCTTGCCGTCACTGTATATCCTTACTACCGAGTCAAATTCTCACAGATCACAAAACATGTTGGGGTCTGTCTGTACAGCCAAGCTGCCGCAGTGCCGCATCAGCCATTGGTGCTTAATAAGTAGATTTCCATTCCGCGCTCAAAGTAGTATATGTTTTGGAAATTAGTACTATCTATGCTTAATTGAAAGAGCTCATTTCCGTGAAAGATAATCCAGGTCCTCAAAATCATCTGACATGGGAATGACATACTTACAGCTTTATTTATGGATATGAGTCACTCATATTGTATATCCTCATGGTTACAGTGCGAGATACTTCCCATGGCTTCATTTCTCATATGTATATAAAATAGAGTATTTTGTAGTTATATTCCTTAGCTCTATTCTTGTCTGTCTGTTATGATCGTGCACAAAGGGATCGTCGGAAAAGGTCACGGGATGATCACGGGAAATAGCAAAGAGAATTACTTCGCGAGGTAAAATGATCCTAGACTAGTAGTCGGACCTTGACTCCACTATTAGTAGAGTCCTCAACACTTTGTGTGTCTGCAAGAGAAGAAAGTAAACGTGTTCCATTCGCGATGACTGTCATGGAATGTACTGACAGTAGAGATGTTAAAACGATGATATGGCTAAGTGATTAATTGGTATCACTATCGAAGTGCTATCAAGGTTGATATTTAAACTAAGGAACTACCTATTCGATACCATAGCTTTATACTAAAGGTAAGTCAGGATCGCAAAGCGATGCCATGCCCAAATGGGTTAGCTCATAAGTAAAGAACAAAGGAAGGGATATAAAAGGGATAGTGTAAATCTGATAAGAAGGATAAGGGATAAAGAGTAATTGCTTCGCGTTGGAATTCCTTCGCGAAGTAATTGCGTAGTGGTAAAAGGATATAAGTAATATCTAAGTAGTGGAATGGATCGCAAAGCTTTGTAAAGACTTAGCTTGCATAGATATAACAGAGGGGGAGACCATGGAGGCAGAAAATTTGGCGATAATAGATGTCGGCCACACCTGCTGCTGTGATTGATGTTGTACAAGGAAGTGCATGGATTTGTTTCCCATAAAGATCAGTGCAGACTAGGATAGCATCATACCCTTGTGAGTTGGGCAGCTGTGTGATCAGGTCGACTCCCACTTCTTCCCACAAGCCTGCTGGGACATCTAGAGGTAGTGTTACTGCTCGTGGATGTCTCTGTATCTTCTTTCTTGCGCAAGTCTCACATCCTTCCACATATTTTTCTACAAAGGATCGCAGGGTGGGTCACCAAAAATGTGTACTAACAAGATCAAGGGTGTTGTGAAGTCCTGGGTGACCCACAGAGGGGTTGTCGTGACATTGTTTGAGTATGTCTGTCCATAGGTCATCATCTGGTGGGACGTATACCCTACCTCGGTGGTACACTAGTCCATTATCTTCTTCCCATTCCACTATTCCATTGGCCAAGTGTTTGAGACCCTTCTTCTTAAGCTCTTCCAGTCCTTCCAGTACCTGGGCCTCCCTTCATGAGGCCTTTTGGATGCAGTCCTCCAACGGGTTCTGTAGTGAGGTTGCTGCCACTTGCATAAAGTGGGCTGGTTTCAGAACGGTCTGTTGTCGATTGTCTTCACTGTCCAAAACCTGATGTGCTGCCATGCAAGAGAGAGCATCAGCCTGTGTGGTGAGTGAGCTGGAAGTCAAATTGGGATAACCATAGTGCCCATTGTGCTTGCCATCGACTGAGGTCCTGAGCAGAGCGCCAGAATTCCAGGTTTGCGTGATCAGTGAGGATATTGAAGGTTTGTGGTGATCCTTCCAGGAAGCTTCTCCAGTCCTTTAGCGCTTCAATGATGGCGAGCATCTCTCGGTCGTAGTTTTCGTAGTTTTGTTCTGCTGGTTGCATGGAGGCGGATCGGAATGCCACTGGATGCCACTGACCGTCATCTTGTTTCTGCATTAGAGCTCCCCCTGTAGCGAAGCCTGATGCATCTACCTCGAGTTGTGTGAGCCTGTTGGGGTCCCAGAGTGCCAGTACTGGTGCTGTGATGAAAGCTTCCCTTAGGGTGTCGAATGCTTGTTGCTGATGTGTTCCCCAGTTGAAGCCCGAGTCTTTCTTGGTTAGGTTGTTCAGAGGGCGTGCTATGCGGGCAAAGTTCTGTATGAATTGACGGTAGAAGTTAGCAAAACCTAGGAATCCCTGTAACTCTCGCAGATTCTTTGGTTTAGGCCAGTCACGAACTGCAGCTACTTTTACCGGGTCCATGCGCACTTCCCCTTCTGATATCACTAGTCCCAAGTACTCAACCTGGAGCTCCTCGAATTCACATTTCTCAGGTCATAGGTAAAGGTCATGTTTCTCTAGCTGTTTGAGTACTTCTCAGACTACCTGCCGATGTTCTTGTATTTTGTTGGTGAAGATGAGGATATCATCTAGGTAGACTGCCACTTTTCCTGCGGCCACTAGGTCTGAAAAGATGGAGTTCATGAGCGCTTGGAAGGTGGCTGGGGAGTTTGTGAGACCAAAGAACATTATGCTGGGCTCAAATAACCCTTGGTTGGTTGCAAACGCAGCTTTCCACTCATCACCCTCCTTAATCCGAACATTGTTATAGCCCCATCTGACATCAAACTTGGTGAAATACCATGCCCCCTGCAGACGGCTAACAATGTCGGCAACCAGGGAGAGGGGATAGCGATTCTTCAGGGTCACTTGGTTAAGTTTCCTGTAGTCCTGTACAAAATGGAGCTTTCCATCCTTCTTCTTTACAAAGAACACAGGCGATGACAGTGGTGACTTTGAGGGGCGAATATAGCCTTTTCGGAGGTTGTCATCCAGAAAGCGGTCAAGTTCACCTTGTTCATTTAATGACATCAGGTAGACTTTTGTACGCATGGTTTCAGGTGCCCCTGGGATCAGTTTGATGGCATGATCTCAGGGTTGGTGTTCTGGGAGGCATTCTGAAGCGGTTTCGGAGAATACCTTTTCGAAGTCACGATAAGGTTCTGGGTCCATTTCTTCGAAGGTTTTCAGGGGTTTCGCTTTGTGGGCCTGTTCCGCTAGCTGTTGTGAATAGGTGAATCCTGCTGCACACCAGACCTCCTCTGTTTGTTCGTGTAGGATGCCTGACTTCACCCATGCCCGTTGGGTTTGTTGGTTGGCTCGAATGTGGTGTATGGGTGATTCCTCTGCCTCCTCTTCTGCTATGCTTGGTGGGGCTTCAGGAGTGATGATTGCTTCGATTTCCTCTTCAGTGTCTTGCTCTTCTTCCTCTCCTGTCATTGTCCATTGTGGTTTGACCAAAAGCCGTCCTTTCTCCCAGTCAATATCTGGATTGGCTTTGCATAGCCAGGGGAGTCCGAGGATTGGGTCTTTGCTTCCCAGATTAGTTATCAGCAGGTCTGTCCACCGTTCCTGGCTATCGACAGTCAAGGCTAGCTGTGCAAAGTGCGTGATTTGCCCTGCTTGGTTAGCAGACCCATCAATGGGTTTTCGAAGTGGGAAGGTCCTTACACGGTGGTGGGTGACAAAATCTTGGTTCAGAAATAGAGCAGTGGCTCCAGAATCGACCATGGCTGCATTTGCTATACTGTGATTTCTTCCTCTTAATTTCGCATGAATCCAGAAGTGTGATGAATTGGGGTTCAATTCCGGAATAATAGATATTTTACAGGAGGGAAGAGAATCATAGGCAGATGTGGAATGTATAGCAAACTGGTTTACGGGTACTCTCAATGCAGCCAAGACAGGTACCCGCTTTAAAAACCCTCCTGAGAACCTGGTGCTGGGGCCATGGCATTGGCTCTGTTAAGGAGCTCCTGGAGCTGGGCAATCTGGGTGGAAAGGTCAGGAGTAAGTGGGGACGGAGCAGTGGGAGCTGGAGTAGAAGCGGCGATTTGGATGGGCTCGTTGGGGAAGAGGGTGAAGGGTGTCAAAGAGGAAGCAGTGACTTGTTGACGGCGGGGTTGTTGGCACTTACCCCGGCCCCGTTCTAGCCCCATGAGCTTGTCTTGGCAGACTGATTCTAGGTGGCCTCATCATCCACAGTGTGGTGACAAAGGGAGAAAGCACAGGCTCAAAGCACAAACCAAAGTGAGGGGTGGGGCTAGCACCACACATGAAGGCTGAAAGATATAATGATCAAGACGGCAGTGATAGCACCGGGGCCAATCACTAGGGTCACACAAGGAAAACTAGTTCCAAAGACCAAGTGAGTATATTAACTGTAAACAATGATACAAGTACTAACCTAGTTCCAAAGACCAAGAGGTCAAGATGGGGAACTAGGTGTCAACTACTGTACTATATATACAAGGGTTTGGCTGAGTAAGCGACAGCACGGGAAGCCAATAGAAGTGTCTGGAATGTGATGGAAGGTTCTGAAGGATGATAGATGAAAGTAAAAGGATATGGAAGAATGGAGAAGAGTTCAGGCAGTCACGAAGGTAAAGAAAAGAGGAAACATAGGAGAAGATGAAGTAAATACCATATTCTGTATAGCACATCACAACACACAGTAGCGGCAAACTGTCTCCTTGTATGAACAGTTCCTCTTTTCGTGACTCTGCGAGCCACAACCATAACACTGTCGTGACATGCCATACAGGATACAGTACTTACTTCGTTTTCTCCTACATTCCCTCCTCCCTTTACCTTTGTGACTACCTGAACCCTTCTCCATGTTTCCATATCCTTTTATTTCCATCTATCACTTGTCAGAACCTTCCATCACATTCCAGACACTTCTATCGGCTTCCCGCGCTGTCGCTTACTCATCCGAACCCTTGTATATATAGTACAGTACCTGACACCTAGTTCCCCATCTTGACCTCTTGGTCTTTGGAACTAGGTTAGTACTTGTATCTTCGTTTACACTCAATATACTCACTTGGTCTTTGGAACTAGTCTTCCTTGTGCGACCCTAGTGATTGGCCCTGTGCTATCACTGTTGTCTTGATCATTATATCTTTCAGCCTTCGTGTGTGGTGCTAGCCCCACCCCTCACTTCGGCTTGTGCTTTGAGCCTGTGCCTTCTCCGTGCTTTCTCCCTTTGTCACCACAGTAGTAAACCAAACCATTTTCTTCTCTCCACTTGGCTGGACCACTAGTGAGACTCTGGGGACCTTTGATACCTTTCAGACCATCCAGTACTTTGGCCTCTCGGTTGCTGATCTGCCGAATGCGGTCGAGGAGGGGGTTTTGGAGGAGGACCATGGTTGCTGCATTAAGGAAGTGTTCTGGTTTTAGCACAATCTGTTCCCTGTTGTCCTCTGCATCTGTGACCTGGTGCTGCACCATATGGGACAGTGCATCAGCTTGAGTGTTAGCTTTGCCTGGGCAATGTTTAAGGCAGAAATCAAACCGAGAGAGCCATAGTGCCCATTGTGCCTGTCAACGACTGAGGTCTTGGGCTGTCTTCCAGTATTCGAGGTTCTGGTGGTCAGTTATGATTTCAAAGGGTTCTGGGGATTCTTCTAAGAAGCTTCTCCAGTCTTTCAATGCCTCAATGATGGCCAGCATTTCCCGGTCATAGATTTTGTAGTTTTGCTCGGCTGGATCCATGGAGGAGCAGTATGCGACAGGGTGCCAAAGTCCATCCTCCTGTAGCTGTGAAAGTGTACCCCCAGTAGCAAAGCCTGATGCATCGACTTCAATCCAAGTTGGTTTCGATGGGTCCCAGAGTGTGAGGATTGGTGCCGATGTAAAGGAGTCCGTTAGTGAATCAAAGGCTTCCTGCTGTTCTGACCCCCAAACCCATTTAGTGTCTTTGCAGGTAAGGTTGTTCAGGGGTCGAGCTTTCTTCGCAAAACCTTCGATAAATCTCCAATAGAAGTTAGCAAATCCTAGGAAGCCTCAGAGGTCATGTAGCATTGTAAGGGCCTGCCAGTTACTAACTGCCTCTATTTTGACTGGGTCCATTTGCACTTCTCCTTCACTGATTACCAAGCCTAGGTATTCGATGGAAGGCCATTCGAATTCACATTTCTCTGGTCGCAGATATAGGTTGTATTTGCTGAGGCATGTAAGCACATCGTTGACTATCCTCTGATGTTCCTCAAGAGCTTCAGTGAAAACTAGGATGTCGTCCAGATAGACGGCCACCTTCCCTGCAGCAATGAGGTCAGCAAATATGGAGTTCATGAGGGCTTGGAAAGTAGCAGGTGAGTTTGTTAGGCTGAAGAACATGACGAGGGGCTCAAAGAGTCCTTGGTTTGTTGCAAATGCTCCCTTCCATTCGTCACCCTCTTTAATCCGCACATTGTTATACCCCCAACGAACGTCCATTTTGGAGAAGATCTTGGCTTTACATAGTTGGCTGATGATGTCCGTGACGAGGGGAAGTGGGTACCAATTTTTTACTGTGTATTCATTGAGTTGCCGGTAATCCTGCACAAATCAAAGTTTACCATCCTTCTTTTTGACAAAGAAGACAGGTGACACCAATGGGGATTTGGAGGGATGGATGTAGCCTTTGCGCTGATTCTCTTCCAAGAACCGATCAAGCTCTTCCTGCTCATTTGGGGACATGGGATAGATTTTGGTCCGCATGGTTTCAGGAGTGTCCAGTTTCAGATCTATGGCATGGTCCCAAGGTTTATGTTCTGGTAGTCATTCTAGTTCTTTCCCAGAGAAGACCTTTACATGTTTCCGGTATGACGAGGGGACCATTTCTTCAAAGGACTTTGACGGCTTCTCTTTGTAGGCAGCCTCTGCGAGTTGTTGAGAATACATGTACCCTGCAGAACACCAAAGTTCTTCCGATGTATGGCCAATGATCCCAGCTCGAAGTAGTGCTCTCCTCCACTTACTGTTGCCTACCAGTCGATACAGAGGGGTGCTTCCAGTGTATTCATGTATCTCTGGGTCAGGCGTGGAGAGTGGGAGAGTTTCTTCAGGCAATTGGGGTTGGTCATCAGGCTCTGGGATGGAGAAGTGAACTTGTGGAGCTGAAGTGGTGTCCCAGTCTGGGTTCGCTTCTACGATCTGTGCAGTGGTTCCTCCCACATTACTTTCCTTGGGTTTGGGGATTTCTTCAATGGTCATGGGGTGCGGAGCCTTTCTGGGAGAGGTGATAGCCAATCGCCCTTCTCTCCAGTCAATGTCCGGGTTGACCTTTTGGAGCCATGGAAGTCCAAGAATGATATCTTCCAAACCAAGGTTGGTGACAAGGTATTCAAGGAGCTGGGGTGGGTTTTGGTCTATTGTGGACAGTAGACATACAGAGTGTGTGATCTGTCCTGCAGTGTTAGGAGATCCATCAATGTTATAAAGAGTGATTGGATGGTGGAGACGATGAGGGAGAATTCGATGTTGTTTCATGAAACGTTCATGCATGAAGAGACCTGTGGCACCAGAGTCTATCATTGCTGCGCTGTCGGTATTCTTGAATCTGCCTTGCAACTTAATTGGTATGCGGAAGTGAGAAACATCACTAGATTGAGTGGAACCAATTGTACACAAGGGTATAGATGCATAAGTAGAGGTAGATGAGGAATACAGACTAGGGAACCAGGCGGCAGCTGTGGCAGGTTCCCACTTTAAAAATTCGAGCACAACTCTGCCATCTGCTCTGCCAATTCCTTCTGTCCTGCAGTGAGCATCTGAAGGATCTTTGTGAAGTCGGTAGCGGGGGCAGGTGTGGTGGCAGCAATGGAGGTAGAGGGCTTGGCAATGATAGATGTAGCAGCAGCAGAACGAGGGGTGGGTCTTGAGAGTCCCAAGAACTTCCTGCGGCAGATGGCTGTCAGATGACCAGTTAGTCCGCAGTGATTGCAGACATCGCGTTCATGGTGCCCATCTGCCTTTCGATGTTCTCTGGAGCTGCACCCATAGCATCTTCCCATCATGGATCTGCAATAGTCTTCTGCAGATCGGCCAGTAGTGGTGGCATCCACGTCCATTGTGTTTGGATCGCGGGCCGGAACAAAGGGAGGAGGGGTGTAGGAGCTGAAGTTGGGAGTGCTTCGGGTGTATTGTTTCCCTTCTTCATTGGCGCATTCGTTCTGCCTGTTGTCAGTATGAATGGCTTCATTGATCAGCACATTCATCGGATCTGTGTTAGCCTGTGAGTTGACCAATCCGTCCTTGATTCGCTTCAAGAGGTGATCATAGAACCGATCTCGAAGGTCAGCATCCGAGTATCCTGTCCTACTAGCATACTGTTTGAAGGTCACAGCATATGTTGCTACCCGGTCCTTTCCCTGCCAAAGGCTTTTCAGAACTCGTTTGGCCTCTACCACCGGATCTGCTGTTTCAAACCATTGCCTAAAGGCACCAGTGAAATCAGCCCAGGTGGGGTAGAGGAGGGCCGGAGCTGGTACTCCTGCAGCATCCGCTTGAGCAACTTGACTAATGTTCTCTGAGGTGGGAGTAGCCCAGATAGCTGCATCACCATCAAGGTATGAGATGGCTGATTTGATTTTTTCCTGTTCATTACTGAGAGAATGGATACCCTGGGCCCATAGTTCAAAGGCCGCAATGAAGTGTCGTGCATCGTCACTATGCTTCCCATCATATGTCTGGGGTTTGCTAACACCTTTGTTGGTGCTTATGTTGTTGGCGATGCTGGCTACTGCCGATTGTAGCGCCATCTGTTGCATGGCAAGTTGTTGGATCAGCACTGCAAGGTCTTGGGTGGTAGGAGGATGAGACATGATAGAGGTGTTTTCAATGGGGATAGGCTCAGGAGATGGGGATAATGGTTCTGGTGTAACCGAGATATCAATGACGATAGGCTCTGGGGATGGTGCGACAGGGTCGGCTTCAGTTTCTAGCTCAGGCTCTGGAATAGCGGTGGGGATAAGCACCGGAGAGGCTCTGGCGGATGGGACAGCACTGGTAGGGTTTGAAAGTCTACCAACCCGGCTCGGAACTCGGCTTGGAATTCTAGGGATGGAGATGAATCGTCCATTTTCTGAATCGCTTGGAGCGATGGGAGCAGAGTTACGGTATTGGTTGGGACAAGGGTTTTCATTGCAGTCAAACCAAGTGTCGCATTCTTCATCTGGATTGTATTTAGAATGAATGTCGCACTGATCTTGAGTATCAAATGCGTGCTGAAATCCTGAACAATCGATGTCTGGTGTAAATGAAGGCATAATGGCAATGGAAGGTGGAGAACCAGGTAAGTCCGATTTCCACTCCTCGTAGAATCAGTTGGAAAGGCTGATGGTACAAGTAGAGATCTTGACCTAATGTGGTGATGAAGGGAGAAAGCATGGAGAAGGCACAGGCTCAAAGTGCAAGCCGAAGTGATGGGTGGGGCTAGCACCACACACAAAGGCTGAAAGATATAATGATCAAGACAACAGTGATAGTGCAGGGGCCAATCACTAGGGTCGCACAAGGAAAACCAGTTCCAAAGACCAAGTGAGTACATTAACTGTAAACAATGATACAAGTACTAACCTAGTTCCAAAGACCAAGAGGTCAAGATGGGGAACTAGGTGTCAACTACTGTACAATATATACAAGGGTTTGGCTGAGTAAGTGACAGTGCGGGAAGCCGATAGAAGTGTCTGGAATGTGATGGAAGGTTCTGAGGGATGATAGATGAAAGTAAAAGAATATGGAAGAATGGAGAAGAGTCTGGGCAGTCATGAAGGTAAAGAAAAGAGGGAACATAGGAGAAGATGAAGTAAGTACCATATTCTGTATAGCACGTCACGACAGTAAGCTTTCAAGGGCAAAAGCCTAAGAGGGGGATACTGTTATATCTATGCAAGCTAAGTCCTTACGAAGCTTTGCGAACCATTCCGCTACTTAGATATTACTTATATCCTTTTACTACTGTGGTGACGAAGGGGGAAAGCACAGAGAAAGCACAGGCTCAAAGCACAAACCGAAGTGAGGGGTGGGGCTAGCACCACACATGAAGGCTGAAAGATAAAATGATCAAGACAGCAGTGATAGCACAGGGGCCAATCACTAGGGTCACACAAGGAAAACTAGTTCCAAAGACCAAGTAAGTATATTGAAGGTAAACAATGATACAGGTACTAACCTAGTTCCAAAGACCAAGAGGTCAAGATGGGGAACTAGGTGTCAGCTACTGTACTATATATACAAGAGTCTTGATGAGTAAGCGAAAGCGCGGGAAGTTGATGGAAGCATTTGGAATGTGATAGAAGGATGCGGAATGATGTAGATGGATCCAAACAGTAACAGCAATGAGGGAAGGAGGAGATGTAGGAGAAATAAAGTAAGTACTGTATCTTGTATAGCACGTCATGACAACTACTATGCAATTACTTCGTGAAGGAATTCCGACGTGAAGTAAATACTCATTATCTCTTATCATTCTTATTGGATTTACACTATCCCTTTTATATCCCTTCCTTTGTTTTACTTACGAGCTAACCCATTCAGGCATGGCATGGCATCATGATCCTGACTTACCTTTAGTATAAAGCTATGGTATTGAATAGGTAGTTCCTCAGTTTAAATATCAACCTTGATAGCACTTCGATAGTGATACCAATTAATCACTTAGCCATATCATCGTTTTAACATCTCTACTGTCAGTACGTTCCATGACAGTCATCGCGAATGGAACACGTTTACTTTCTTCTCTTGCAGACACACAAAGTGTTGAGGACTCTACTAATAGTGGAGTCAAGGTCCGACTACTAGTCTAGGATCATTTTACCTCATGAAGTAATTCTCTTTGCTATTTCCCGTGATCATCCCGTGACCTTTTCCGACGATCGCTTTGTGCACGATCATAACAGACAGACAAGAATAGAGCTAAGGAATATAACTACAAAATACTCTATTTTATATACATATGAGAAATGAAGCCATGGGAAGTATCTCGCACTGTAACCATGAGGATATACAATATGAGTGACTCATATCCATAAATAAAGCTGTAAGTATGTCATTCCCATGTCAGATGATTTTGAGGACCTGGATTATCTTTCACGGAAATGAGCTCTTTCAATTAAGCATAGATAGTACTAATTTCCAAAACATATACTACTTTGAGCGCGGAATGGAAATCTACTTATTAAGCACCAATGGCTGATGCGGCACTGCGGCAGCTTGGCTGTACAGACAGACCCCAACATGTTTTGTGATCTGTGAGAATTTGACTCGGTAGTAAGGATATACAGTGACGGCAAGCCCCGATTTTTGACCTTGACTAGTGTCTAAGGCAAAATAAATTACCACCAATACAAATTATATTGACACGAAGAAGGCTTACTCTGTGGACTCTTCTGAGCTTGGGAGAAAAGACTCTCTGGCGCTGGAGTAGCGAGAGTGCTCTGGGGAACAGGGACAGCAAACACGGAAACAGCCCCAAGGGCGAGGAATGCGTTAAGAACTATAAGTGAATGAACCATTGTGGAACCTTATATATGAAGTGGAAAGAGCTTTAGAATCAAGAAAATTGCTGCAGTGCGCAGGACTGAAGGTGTTCACTTGTAGTTGAAGGTGGAAGTAGGAGGGAGACCGGCTCTGGGGATTTAAGATACCCTGGCCATCCTTTAAATATGTACGTCCAAGCTAATTGGCATAGTGATGGGAGAAGAAGCGATGTGAACGACCGGGAACGACCTGCAATGGCGCCGACGGATATTGGATTGAATGATCTGGATCCATCCAAGTATTTGGATAAATTAGAATGGTATACCGGTTCTTATCCAAAACAAACGACATCTATGTAAGTATAGTCAATGCAGTACAGACAAAAATACAAGTGTCACATTCCCATACAGCACACCTCTACTTAATATCAAACATGATCTAGGTTAATCATCATTGGAGGAGAAGGAGGGGTTCCGCCGGCGCTGGTGGTCGTTGGAAGGACCTCAAGGCTGGAGCTCGCGCACCTGTACCTCAACCTGCGACATATCGCATGACAAAACTGGGATTGAAAAGCACAGACACATCTTCGCGCTACCTAACGTGACAATGCTTAGAATCATCGCTACTGCCTGGGTTCTAGTCACCCGTGTCGAAGATTGGCCGAACCTATCCGGTGAATGAGAGTTTCTATGATCCGACATTGTGGGGGACTAACCTGTCATAGACTATAAGAGGTTGGATTTCTGGTCCTGGAACCTTCATTGCTCACACTGTATTCAATCTGAAGAAGGGAAGAGAATTCCAAGCCTACACAAAACTTTTTGTCGGTTTCTTGTGTCTGAAACCATTCATCGGATGGGCGATTACTCGCTGAGCGCTCATACGTCGAAATTTTTGAGAAGGCCAAAGAAGTCTTACGTTCTTCCTAATCCCAACTGCGGTGATACTGCTCAGGGATTGTATGATTGAAATTGGGAAGAGGTTGGGTATCCGCGATGGACTATATATCTAGGTACTTGGATACCTTTGGACTGTCCGTTTACCCTTCCCATGTAGCTTAGCCCATATTTACGCAATGATATAGTCAAAGCTGAAGCTAACGTTGATGAAAGTGGACTGAACGGGATCCCACCTGTAAAACTTCTCTTCCGCTCAGCCACTGAATGGTGGCGTAGAAAATACCTTACGCGTTAAAATATTGTGCTCGGGTTTTCGAGGCCAATTCTGACCGAAGGTTCATCAAGTTTACAGCCACAGATTCCGTTCCAGGGTCCAAGGAGCAGATCAATATACAAGTACAAAGTGCATAGCAGAATGTTTTATTCCCTACAATGCATAGATTCTCAGTCATGAATTCCTGGCAATACACTGATTTTTATTACTAGTCCGCATAATGTACAAGTGCTATCGACAACATCAACTGTAAACGATCAGAACCACTTCACGTTTAGAGCGTTAAGAACCTTCTTATTGAGATCTGCGAAACTCTGCATTCCTCCAACCTCACATTCAACCCATTCTTTCGCTTTCTCCATCAGACTCAAGACCTCTTCACCGACATCAACAGCTCTTTCCCTCCCTCCCATGCCCTCCATCCAAGCCCAAACCAAAACAGTGGCGCCAACATCTCCACTGACACTTACAATACCGAGTTTCGCCTCGACTTCCTGCACGGAGTCACTTATTCCTAGCAATACGAGGAGCGCGGAAGTTAGAACGAGCTGGCCATTAAATTTTTGTAAGCGAGCGATGGCGGTTAGACGGTCGCTAGAGGTCATATTTGTCGGTACTGGTATCGATGAGGGGAGGGTAGGAACTGCACCCATCCCAGCAGCAGCAGCAGATCTCGGAGCTAGCCGTCCCCTAGCAGCATTCCCTCTTCCCATCCGTCCCCTAGCAGCATTCCCTCTTCCCATCCATCGACTTTGAACAGCCGCCATTCTCTCAGAAATTGGAATGATGTTGATGTTATTGTTATTGCTCGTCGAATTCGATGTCGAAGATCCTGAATCAAGCTCCTCTACACGGTGATCCACAGCCACGAAACTAGTATATTTGCTGGCAAGCCCATACATCGTTCCGAGACGGACGATTTCTTTCTTCAAATACACATCCTTTAATTCTCCATCGTTTCGGAATTTATCGGCGATAGAATGTGGAAAAACGTGTCGACCATTTTGACGGTCTGTGATGAGTTCTTTTGCAGCAAGGATGTGCAGAAAGGTTTGTTGGAAGAGATCACCGGCATTGGATACGGATTGGGATTTGGGATTGGGAGAATGTAACAGTCGAAATACAGGAACTACGAGCTCAACAGGAGTACGACTGGGGCCAACGATGCCTTTCACTTTGACTGTCGTCGGCAGTCGGTCGCCTTTGACGCCGTTCTCATTCTGAGGAGTGCGGAGGATAGCGTAAACCTGGGTCCTTGTACCAGGGAACATATTCGTTAGCACAAGAGGAGCTCGTTGAATTGCAGGAGGGGGCGGAAGTGGTGGATCTGGTGTTGGAGGAGGACCAGTAGAGCGTAGGTCTTGAGCTTCGGTCATTGTTTCGTCGTCGTCATTACTGAAGAGGCTCAAACTAGGTGCGGCTTCAATACGCTCGGAATCCTTTTCGGTGGTATTATTCACCATCTCAAACCCATCATTCTCATCCTCAACAACGTCCAAGCTTTCCTGAGTATCCGCTCCTGTAAACACCTCATCTCCAGTCCAATCAACCACAAGATCCGCGACAACAGGTGTCCTTGCCGCTCTAACAACTCTCGCGCATTTACCAGCAAGAGCTTCTCCCTGTTTGACATATACCGCAAAACCATTACCTGCACGGGCGATACTATCACAGGTAGCTGAAGAGGCGCCGTGGCCGATACCCACAGTGAAAACGCGGATAAAAGAAGTCAAGTCATTCGGGATTGGAAGGTTGGATAGTGCAGCTTCAGTGTGTGAAACACAAGTGGAGACGTCCCATGCGCCGCCATCTGTGAGTAGAATGACTGCGACGGGACGAAGGAGAGGTTTGGATAAGGAGGAATAGGCGAATGATAGAGCCGAGGCAATCTCAGTGCCCCCGTAGTCTGCGCACATTGCACTATGTTCAAAATAAGTTAGAAGAATTAGTTTGAGGTCTTGTAGTAACTCAACTCGACATGATTCGTCGCTTCCTCCAAACTTATTTGAGAGTATTGTCGACTGCTTTCCCATAATTTTGTAGCATGACTTCCGAATGAGACGAAATTGAAAGTGGTCCCAGAAGTCGGAAGCCCACGAAGCAGTACAATCAATGCGTCCTGCACCAATTTAATACTTTCACCCTCCATACTCCCACTTCGATCGACCACGAACACATACTCCATCCCGCTTTTCGCATCTGGAAGTGTGAACTTTGGAACAAAAGTCAAAGCCATCGCAGTGGTCTCATGGTTCGGGCTTGGATGGGGCTCGATAAAACATCGTGGGGTATCGAGGTTGGTGGCACTTATTATTAGAACGACATCTTGAGTGAGGAAGCCGGAGGTATCTGTGAGAGTCACAGAAGCGAAGTGCGAGCTGTCCTCAGATGAAGAAGAGAGCTCTTCAGGAAGTCCGAGCTCGAACTGGATTGGATGAGCAGATGGACAGGAAATACTCCTGATGACCCCAGATTGTTGTACTACAACATTCATGCTGAACGGTTGTTGTACTGTTGCCCCTTGAGCGCTGTTGTTTGTCGGTGCATGACCATATCGTTGTGCATACGTACGGGGGAAAATGAATTTTACTTGGTCCTTCTTCTCGTCGTCCGTGAGCGGTTGAAGGTAGCGCAGGTTGATTTCCACGGTCTCTGAAGGGAGTATATTTCCGATGGTGATGGAGAACACTATTTCGTGATAATCGTCGAAAATTTTTCGGAATCAAAATATTTCCAGCCAAAATACTCACCATCCGCCGTCTCCTCCTGGCCCAAACTAGCAGTCTTACCAGCCTTAATAGCCTGCTCATATACCTTCTTCGCCTCTCCCTTCTCCTTCACAACTCCTTCGACTCTCGTCCCATCTTGTCTAATCATTTCAAATTCACATACAGCAACACCAGCCATGATACCGAACGTATACACTACACTGGAGATAATTGCGTTTGAAGAATTCGTGAAACGCTGGGATAAATTGACGGAGGCATGAACATCTACGATGAGCACTTGGGCAGAGGAGCCGTCTAATAAGAGATCTTGTCCAGTAGAAACATCATACAGGCGACAGTCTTGCGGAGACCGGGCACCTAAATTAGTTCTGGCCATGATGGTAACGGGTTTGAGTTCAGACTGGGAGGTCTTTTATAAACAAATCTGACAGCGCGGTCCCGAGATAAGAGAACGCGAACTGGCAACTGACTCAAAAAAATCCCGGTATATGAGTTATTTTTAATCCGATTATAAAATTATGCTAAACCAAAAAAAAATCTACAATCCATTTACTTAGCATAGTACATGGTAATTTATGATAAACATGTTTTGAATATATTTAATCATTGCTTCGAAGATATTTTATACACTTTACTGTAAACAAAAAACTAACTTATTGCAACTATGATTAAGTATGGAAAAATACATGTTAGATGATTGTGTTGTTATTGAAAGCTCCAAAATAAACTTGATTGAAATATTCTCTAGTTATTCATAAGAGATAGTATTTCAAAGTATAAATTCAGAATAGCATGGAATCATTACTTTAAACTTGACCTGAGATAATTAATTAGTTATTTTACTTTTGTGCTTTGGGTGCTGTATAACTTTTATGAAAATACTGTATTCAATCAAGATGTTATGATCGTGCACTGATGGGTTGTCGGAAATGGTTGCGGGGTTAATTGCGGGAAATAGCGAAGAGAATTACTTCGCGAGGTAAGATGATCCTAAACGATGTAGTTGGACCTTGACTCCACTATTAGTAGAGTCCCTGACACTTCGTGTGTCTGATAGAGAACAAAGTAAATGTGTTCCGTTTGCAATGACCTTCACAGAACGTACTGACAGTAGAGATGTTAAAACAATGATATGGATAAATGATTAATTGGTATCACTATCAAAGTGCTATCAAGGTTGATATTTAAACTAAGGAACTACCTATTTGATACCATAGCTTTATACTAAAGGTAAGTCAGGATCGTGAAGTAATGCCATGCCTGAATGAGTTAGCTTGTAAGTAAAGAACAAAGGAAAGGATATAAAAGGAATAGTATGAATCCAATAAGGATGAGAAGAGATAACGAGTAACTGATTTGCGTTGGGATTCCTTCACAAAGTAATTGCGTAGTGGTAAAAGGATAGAAGTGATATATCTAAGTAGCGGAATGGATCGCGAAGCTTCATAAAGACTTAGCTTGCATAGATATAACAGTATCCCCCTCTTAGGCTTTTGCCCTTGAAAGCCTACATGATTGTTAATGATTAACGAATCTAAAATTAGATAGAATGGAAAAGTAAAAAGGAAAAGTAAAATTTTCAAAATGCCACACAATTTATGATCGAGGTAAAGGAAAAAATTGAAGTTGAACCTGCCCTCAATGAAGAATGAGTATAAAATGTAACATTTTTCTCTGTTTTTCCTAAGTCCTCATCTTTCATCAACATGTTGTTCACCATTACCACCACTGAAACAGTCCAAGAATGATGAGCATGACTTGTTTGCAAACAGGTGGAATGTGCCCGCCTTTGTCAACTTGAAATTGACATGCAGGAAGCTGCATTTGAGGAGGAGTTGGTGAGATTAGAGGAGGAGGCGGAGGAGAATAGAATCAAAGAGGAGAGATGGCTCAAGGAGGAGAAGAGGGCCACGAAACAAAGGGAAGAAGAACAGCTCATTGAGGAGAGCATTGCAAAGGCAAAGGCCGACACCTTGAAGAAGCTGGCAGAAGAAGAGTCAGCAAGGGATCACGCAGAGCAGAGGCTCTGCAGAAATTACAAGATTGTCGGGATTGTGCAGCTCAAGCTGCATTGCGTCAAACCAGTGATCAGGTATCGCCGGAGCCTTTGGGCTCCAAGTCAAAAGTTTATAAGTCAGCTTCCATGGTTCATGATACCCCAGAAGTAGAAGTACGAGTGTTAAAGAGGAAAAGAGTAATCCCTCAGGTGAGTAGTTTTTTACTTCACGATGGTATAATTGATTAACCCGATATAGGTTGGTTCTGCTCCTGACCCAGACGACAACCCAACCACTGGAGATGACAATGACAATGACAACGATGAAGACAACAACAATGATGATGAACCCCCTCCCCCTACTCCTTCTTGTAGCCGCGAAGCCTGTGTTTGATGTGTTACACAGGGCAATACTACCAATTGTATTGCTCAACCCGGGAAACCCCAGACCCAGGCTTGTCTGGCCTGTCACCTGCAATGACAACATTGCAGTTGGTCTGGAGATAATGCAGCCCACAGGTCTCGAAGGAAAAGACCCCGGGTCAATGAAGAAGAATTGTACCAGGGTCCTGCGGAGTGTGTTGCAGAGAGAAGGTTGGTAGGGGTGGACTTGGGAGAGAAGTTGGATCTGCTCGCGGAGCAGAATGAAGAATTGAAGAAGCAGTTTGGTTCACTGCTGGGCTTTGCGAGTCATGCTGCTTCCATGATGGAAGAATTGGTTTGTCTTGTTCAGCAATGACTTGGAGGGGAAAATGTCAAAGAAGATGCTGAGAAGGAATGAAGAAGAAGAGGAAGAAGAAGATGAAGAGGAAAGGAAAAGGAGAAGGATTCACGAAGGAAAATGATGAGCGATGTGATTCCTGCAAAGGGTTTCCTATATAATAAGTAATTTTTTTTGGACTTTAACGTAATTTTGTAGATTTTTTGTAGTTGTTTGTTTGTTGGTTTTGTTTTGTTTGATTAATATTATAAGTATTTTGACTTTTTCGGTGGTTTTGAATTCATAAGGGATTGTTGGTGAAGATTTGTTAATGGTGTAATGAGTGAAATTTGTTCTGCAAGAAGAGATTGCAATTGAATCTTGCATGAATGTAAAATGTGGGAGTTGAAGTTAGTATCGCAAAGTGTGGATTGCGATTGAGTTTTGAAGGAAGAGAAAAAGTGGAAGTTAAAGTTAGTTTCACAAATCATAGATTGTGGAACTTCTTTGTGTAGAAATTTGGAATTAGTAGGTAATGAAGTAGGTAGCACAAAATGTAATGGTAATGGATTGTGAATGTTTTGCAGGAAGTTTCAACTAGGAAAATGAAAAATTAGTATTTCCAGTGAATGAATAATGAAAGAAGAAGTGGTCATTAATCATGATGGTCCAGGTTTGTGAGGGTAACATAGATGGAAGCTTGGGACCAGCTTGTCCATGTGAATTTCATTGGTGGCGACCCAGGAAAACTCTTCATCTGTACCTTCGTATCCTGCCCACCATATGTAATAATGTAGTGGACATTTTTTGTATCAATGATCCAATTTTGAATCCAATACCTCTGTGACATTATATTCCTCTTTGCCATTGACTTCCACTGGAGGTGGAGGAGTTTGTTCGCGATGGGGGATTGAGTTCGGAGTATAGGGTTTGAGTTGGGATATGTGGAAAACTGGGTGGATACAACTAAGGTAGGAAGGGAATTGTAACTTGTATGAGAGAGTTCCTACACACTCAAGAACTTTGAATGGTCCAACATACTTCTTGGAGAACTTCGCGGTAGGTCGAGTGGTTTTTATGTGCTTCACTAGCACAAATACCTGTGAATCAATGGGAAACTCTGGGTGAGTAACACGTTTTCTGTCTGCTTGCTCTTTGTAATGAGCTTGTGCATTAGTAATTTCTTCACAGAGGAAAGAATGAATCTCATCTAAATTCATCATGAAGTCAATTGCGTGATCAGAACGGATGTTGATTTCAGGTTTCACTGTAATGTTAGGGTGATAACCTTTATGCGCAAAGAACGGAGTAATACCAGTGGAAGCATTCACAGCATTGTTGTATGCAAATTCCGTGATAGGCAACAGCTTTGCCCAATCATCCTGTTGATATGCACAATACATACAGATGTATTGTTCCAGTGTCTGGTTAACTCATTCCATTTGTCCATCCCCCTCAGGATGATATCCAGAGGTGAAGCGTAATTTGATCGAGAGAGCTTCTCCTACAGCATGAAAGAAAGCCGAAATGAATTCCGAACCTCAGTCAGAAGTGACATGGCTAGGAACTCCATGTTTCAAATAAGTTTTATATAAATTTTGGAACTTATTTCATGCCAATTAAAAAATTGTCAATTGTTTAAATTTTCCATAAGTTAAAAAACTTTAGGAAGAGTTTTGAATTTTACAAAATCACATAATTCCCTAAGTTGCTGATAAGTGATTACTCTTATGAGGTGTTACAATATCAGAAGTTTTCAATAAATATAAGTATCAATAGAAACCATTCCATGTAGTTTAAAATATAACAAAAATCCAAAAAGTTTTACATAAGATGCCATAACTTGGCAGAAACTTTCACATAACTTTCAGTATACAGTCATCTATGACCATTTGGGACACTATGATCAATGAGATAAATGGGTTTTCCATTACATTTGTGAACCTGTTGCCTTCTAAAATGTTGTAAAAAGCAAGTAGGACTTATTCTTCATAACTTTGTGCTATTTCATTATGCAAAGCCAACATCAATACCTTGTGTTATGGGTATGCCTCCGCTACTTCATACAGAACATATGGAACCAACATTTCTAATTCATTTCTTTCCTTGCCATACCAGTTCAGGACTGGACCGTACAATGCATCTGATGTTAATGGATACAATTACTTTGAATTCTCACACTATTATCTTTTATTTATATTATCAGGAACTTTTTACAATACTTATTGTTTTATCCCAGATACTCATTGTTCTTCTTTTTAACAATTAGGAATAATGGTATATAAGCATTAGTGTCCAGTAGATAGTTCTCCAGTTTAAATATTGACTTAGATCAATCCAATCTATAGAGATCATCACTATAACTCCATCTGGGGCATTCTGTCATGACATATATGGGTACCTACTTCATTTTTCCATATCTTTCCATAAGCTTTCCATATCCTTCTATTTCTTTCTATCAGTTTCCCACACTGTTGCTTACTCATCCGGACACTCATATATATAGTACCGTAGTTGACACCCAGTTCCCCATCTTGACCTCTTGGTCTTTGGAACTAGGTTAGTATTTGTATCTTCTTTACAGTCAATATACTAAACTTGGTCTTTGGAACTAGTTTTCCTTGTGCGACCCTAGTGATTGGCCCTTGCGCTATCACTGTCATCTTGATCCTTATATCTTTTAGCCTTATGTGTGGTGCTAGCCCCACCCATCTTGGCTTGTGCTTTGAGCCTGTGCTTCCTCTGTGCTTTCTCCCTTCATCACCACATTAGGTCAAGATCTCTACTCATACCATCAGCCTTTTCAACTGATCCTACGAGGAGTGGAAATTGGACTTACCCAGTTCTCCACCTTCCATTGCCACTATGCCTTCGTTTACACCAGACATTGATTGTTCAGGATTTCAGCACACATTTGATACTAAAGATCAGTGCGATGTTCATTCTAAATACAATCCAGATGAAGAACGTGACACTCGGTTTGACTGTGATGAAAATCCTTGTCCTAACCAATACTGTAACTTTGCTCCCATTGCTCCAAGTGATTCAGAAAATGGATGATTCATAGTCATCCCTAGAATTCCAAGCCAAGTTCCAAGCCAGGTTGGTAGACTTTCAAGCCCTACCAGTGCTGTACCATCTGCTAGGTCCTCTCCTGTGCTTATCCCCACTGCCATCCTAGAACCTGAGCTAGAAACCAAAGCCGACCCTGTTGCACCATCTCCAGAGCCTATCATCATCAATATCTCAGTTACACCAGAACCAGTATCCCCATCTCCTGAATCCACTCCCATCATGGCTCATCCTCCTACCACCCAAGACCTTGCCATGTTAATTCAACAACTTGCAACACAACAGATGGCGCTACAAACAGCAGTAGCCAGTATTGCTTACAACATCAGCACCAATAAAGGTGTTAACAAACCCCAGACATATGATGGGAAGCATAGTGATGATGCATGATGCTTCATTGCCGCCTTTGAGCTCTGGGCCCAGGGTATCCATTCCCTTAGTGATGAACAGGAGAAAATTAAATCAGCTATCTCATACCTGGATGGTGACACAGCCATTTGGGCTACTCCCACCCCGGAGAACATCAGTCAGGTTGCTCAAGCTGTTGCTTCAGGACTACCAGCTCCTGCCCTCTTCTACCCAACCTGGGCTGATTTTGCTGGTGCCTTTAGGCAACGGTTTGAAACAGCAGATCCGGTGGTAAAGGCCAAAAGTGTTCTCAAAAGTCTTTGGCAAGGAAAGGACCATGTGGCAACATATGCTGCAACCTTCAAGCAGTACACTAGCAGTATGGGATATTTGGATGCCAACCTTCGAGATCGTTTCTATGATCACCTCTTGAAGTGAATCAAGGATGGATTGGTCAATTCGCAGGCCAATACTGATCTTATGCATGCCCTGATCAGTGAAGCAATTTGTATTGACAACTGACAGAATGAACATGCTGACAAGGAAGGGAAACAATACACCCAAAACACCCCCACCCCCTTTGTTCTGGCTCGCGATCCAAATGCAATGGACGTGGATGCCACCACTACGGGACAATCTGCAGAGGACTATTGTAGGTCCATGGCAGGCAGATGCTATGGATGCGGGTCCAGAGAACATTGTAAGGCGGATGGACACCATGAACATGATGTTTGCAATCACTGGTCACCTGGCAGCCATCTGCCATAGGAAGTTTTTGGGACTTCCAAGACCCCTCCCTTGTTCCGCAGCTGCTACCTCAATCGTCGCCGAGCCCTCCACTTCAATTGCTGCTGCAACACCTGCCCCTGCTACGGACTTCACGAAGATCCTCCAGATGCTCACCGCGGGACAAAAAGAGTTGGCAGAGCAGATGGCAGAGCTGTGTTCGAATTTTTAAAGTGGGAACCTGCCATGGCTGCTGCCTGGTTCCCTAGTCTGTACTCCTCTTCTACCTTTACCTATGCATCTATACCATCATGTACAATTGGCTCCGCTCAATCTAGTGACATTTCTCACTTCCGCATACCAATTAAATTGCAAGGCAGATTCAAGAATACAGACAGTGCAGCAATGATAGACTCTGGTGCCACAGGTCTCTTCATTCATGACTGTTTTGTGAGACAACATCAGATCCTCTCTCATAGTCTTCTCCACCCAATTACCCTCTATAACATTGATGGATCTCTTAACACTGCAGGCCAGATCACACACTCTGTACACCTCCTTTCCACTATAGACCGAAATAAACCTCAGCTCCTTGAATACCTTGTCACCAACCTTGGTTTTGAAAATATTATCCTTGGACTTCCATGGCTCCAAAAGGTCAACCCAGACATTGACTGGAGAGAAGGGCGATTGGCTATCACCCCTCCCAGAAAGGCTCCACATCCCACGACTATCGAGGAAGTCCCAGAACCCAAGGAAAGTAATGTGGGAGGAACCACCGAACACATCATAGAAGTCAACCCCGACTGGGGCCCCACTTCAGCTCCACATGTTCCCTTTTCCATCCCAAAGCCCGACAACCAACCCCAATTGCCCAAAGAAACTCCTCCACTCCCCACACCTGATCCAAAGATACAAGAATACACTGAAAGCACACCTCTGTATTGACTGGTAGGCAACAGGAAGCGAAGGAGGGTGTTACTTTGAGCGGGGATTATTGGTCATACATCGGAAGAACTTTGGTGTTCTGCAGGGTACACGTATTCACAACAGCTTGCAGAGGCCGCCTACAAAGAGAAGCCATCAAAATCATTCAAAGAGATGGTCCCCTCATCATATCGGAAACATGCAAAGGTCTTCTCAGAGAAAGAATCAGAATGACTACTGGAACATAAACCTTGGGACCATGCCATCAATCTTAAACCTGATGCTCCTGAAACCATGTGGACTAAAATCTACCCCATGTCCCCAAATGAACAAGAAGAGCTTGATCAATTCTTGGAAGAGAATCAGTGCAAAGGCTACATCTGCCCCTCCAAATCCCCATTGGCATCGCCTGTTTTCTTTGTCAGAAAGAAGGATGGTAAACTTCGATTTGTGCAGGATTACCGGCAACTCAATGAATACACAGTAAAGAATTGGTATCCACTCCCCCTCATCACAGACATCGTTAGCCAAATGCACAAAGCCAAGGTTTTCTCTAAAATGGATGTACACTGGGGGTATAACAATGTGCAGATTAAAGAAGGTGACAAATGGAAGGGAGCATTTGCAACAAATCAAGGATTCTTCGAGCACCTGGTCATGTTCTTTGGTCTGACAAACTCACCTGCTACGTTCCAAGCCCTCATGAACTCCATATTTGCTGACCTCATTGCTGCTGGGAAGGTGGCCATCTACCTGGATGACATCCTAGTGTTTACTGAAACCTTTGAGAAACATTGAAGGATAGTCAACGATGTGCTTACATGCCTCAGCAAATATGACCTGTATCTGTGACCAGAGAAATGCGAATTTGAATGGCCCTCCATCAAATACCTAGGCTCAGTTATCAGTGAAGGAGAAGTGCGAATGGACCCAGTCAAAATAGAGGCAGTTAGTAACTGGCAGGCACCTGTGGTGACAAAGGGGAAAGGCACAGAGAAAGCACAGGCTCGAAGCACAAACCGAAGTGAGGGGTGGGGCTAGCACCACACATGAAGGCTGAAAGATAAAATGATCAAGACAGCAGTGATAGCGCAGGGCCAATCACTAGGGTCGCACAAGGAAAACTAGTTCCAAAGACCAAGTAAGTATATTGAAGGTAAATGATGCTACAGGTACTAACCTAGTTCCAAAGACCAAGAGGTCAAGATGGGGAACTAGGTGTCAGCTACTGTACTATATATACAAGGGTTCGGATGAGTAAGCAACAGCGCGGGAATCCGATAGAAGTGTCTGGAATGTGATGGAAGGTTCTGACAAGTGATAGATGGAAATAAAAGGATATGGAAACATGGAGAAGGGTTCAGGTAGTCACAAAGGTAAAGGAAAGAGGGAATGTAGGAGAAAACGAAGTAAGTACCGTATCCTGTATGGCAAGTCACGACAGCACCTATGACACTACATGATCTCTGAGGTTTCCTAGGATTTGCTAACTTCTATCGGAGATTTATCGAAGGTTTTGCAAAGAAAGCCTGACCTCTGAACGACCTTACCCACAAAGACACAAAATGGACTTGGGGATCACAACAGCAGGAAGCCTTTGAATCACTAAGGGACTCCTTCACATCTGCACCAATCCTCACACTATGGGACCCATCAAAGCCAACTCGGATTGAAGTCAATGCATCAGGCTTCGCTACTGGAGGCATGCTTTCACAACTACAGGAGGATGGACTCTGGCACCCTGTCGCATATCACTCCTCCTCCATGGATCCAGCTGAGTGGAACTATGAAATCTATGACCAGGAAATGCTGGCCATCATCAAAGCACTGAAGGACTGGAGAAGCTTCCTAGAAGGATCCCCGGAACCATTTGAAATCATAACCGACCACCAGAACCTTGAATACTGGAACACAGCCCAAGACCTCATTTGTCGACAAGCACAATGGGCACTATGGCTCTCTCGGTTTGATTTCCATCTTAAGCATCGCCCAGGCAAAGCTAACACTCAAGCTGATGCACTTTCACGTATGGCACAGCACCAGGTTACAGATGCAGAGGACAATAGGGAACAGATTGTTCTGAAACCCGAGCACTTCCTCAATGTGGCAACCATGGTTCTTCTCCATAACCCCCTTCTTGACCGCATTCGGCAGATTAGCAAATGAGAGGCAGAAGTCCTGGATGGTCTGAAAGGTATCAAGGGACCCCAAAGTCTCACTAGTGGTCTAGCCGAGTGGAAAGAAGAAAACGGTTTGGTCTATTATCGCAACAAAGTCTACGTCCCACCAGATACGGCACTAAGGAAAACAATCCTGGAACACTGCCATGATGCACTGACTGCAGGTCATCCAGGGATGCATGGCACTCTGGAACTAGTCAGCAGACTCTACTGGTGGCCTGGAATGCGCTCTTTTGTAGACAAGTACATTGAGGGATGTGACCACTGCCAGCACAAACACATAAACCCCCACTACTCTTCACCTCTTCAACCTCTCCCCGTACCAGAAGGACCCTGGCAGGACATTGGTGTGGATCTTATTGGAGAACTGCCTATGACACAGGATGGCCATAATGCTATAATCACCTTTGTGGACCATTACTGTTATGATCATGCACAAAGGGATTGTCAGGAATGATCGCAGGATGATTGCGGGGAAATACGAAGTAAATTACTTTGCGAGGTAAAACAATCCTAAACTAAGTAGTCGGATCTTGACTCCACTATTAGTAGAGTCCTCGACACTTTGCGTGTCCGCAAGAGAAGAAAAGTAAACGTGTTCCGTTCGCGATGGCTATCGCGGAACATACTGACAGTGAGGATGTTTAAAACGATGATACAGATAGAGAGGATTAATTGGTATCACTATCAAAGTGCTATCAAGGTTGATATTTAAACTACAGAACTACCTATTCAATACTGTAGCTTTATACTAAATGTAAGTCAGGATCGCGAAGCAATGCCATTCCCGAATGGGTTAGCTCATAAGTCAAGAACAAAGGAAGAGATATAAAAGGGATAGTGTAAATCTGATAAGGATGATAAGAGATAACGAGTAATTGCTTCGCATCGGAAATCCTTCACAAAGTAATTGTGTAGTAGGAAAGGATATAAGTAATACCTAAGTAGCGGAATGGATTGCGAAGCTTTGTAAAGACTTAGCTTGCATAGATATAACAATTACACAAAGATGGTTCACTGTTTTCCCTGTACCACCGAGATAACAGCAGAAGGAGTAGCCAACTTCTTTTACAAAGAGATTTTCTGCTTACATTGCTTACCACGCCGGTTCATCTCTGACAGGGGACCCCAATTTGCAGCAGACGTTATGCGACAACTATTGAAATGACTAGGCATTGACTCCGCCCTGACTACAGCATATCACCCCAAGACAAATGGACAAACAGAATGAGCCAACCAGGAGATTGAACGTTATATTCGCATGTATGTAAGTCGCCGACAGGACAACTGGGATCTCTTAATCCCTACCACTGAATTCATTGTGGTGACGAAGGGAGAAGGCACAGAGGAAACACAAGCTCATAGCACAAACCAAAGTGAGGGGTGGGGCTAGCACCACACACGAAGGCAGAAAGATAAAATGATCAAGACGGCAGTGATAGCGCAGGGGCCAATCACTAGGGTCGCACAAGGAAAACCAGTTCCAAAGACCAAGTAAATATATTGAAGATAAACGATGATACAAGTACTAACCTAGTTCCAAAGACCAAGAGGTCAAGATGGGGAACTAGGTGTCAGCTTACTGTACTATATATACAAGTGTCTAGCTGAGTAAGCGACAGTGCGGGAAGTTGATAGAAGTATGCGGAATGATGTAGAAGGATCCAAATAGTAACAAGGATAAAGGAAGAAGGAAATATAGGAAAAATGAAGTAAGTACCGTATCCTGTGTAGCACGTCATGACATTACCCCCCTTCTACAGTCGATGTCCCAGCAACTATTTCAGTGAGGTTTTCATAGGGTTGCCAGGGTAGAGAGTGGAAGATGGAGGCTGAAATTTTTTGTGGTGCATTTGAGTGTTTTGCATAGAAGTCTGCAATTGCCTCGTTGCTTGTGCCAACTAAGTTCTCTTCATGCTCCCAACTATTGTGGCCCTCATCGTACCCCTTCCACTTTACCAGGAATTGCAACTTTTCCATCGTCCAAAGATCCGGCTGTCCAGGACCTCCTCCATGTCGTAGAACTCCTCTCCCTCCACAATTTCGGGTTCTGGTGGTGGTGGCTCAATTCCATTGACCTCATTCCCTTTCCAGGGAGACAGACAGTTGGTGTGTATGTTGTCATGGATCTTCATCCAGGTCGGTAGGTGTAATCGATAAGTGAGGGGCCCTGTTTTCTCTGTGACTTCGAATGGACCTAGGCGTTTGCTCCCTAGTTTCTGGTTCTTTTGTTGTACCTTTAATTTGCTCAAAGATAGCCACACTGGTTGTCCCACTTCGAATTCCTGTACTTTGCCCTTTACACCCTCTTTGATACGTTCCTTGCTCATCCGTAGTGCTGCCTCTGCATCCTCACGTGCATGCTGTAGAAGTTCTAGCCGGCGCTCAATGGATGGGTATTTGGTCTCCACGCCGTTTGGAATGGTGAACTTGGGAGTGTACCCATAAAGTGTTTCAAAGGGGGAGTGGCTGTGTGCAGAGTGAATACGTGCATTCATGACAAACTCAGCAGTAGGGATTAAGAGGTCCCAGTCGTCCTGTCGGCGACTTACATACATGCGAATGTAGCGTTCAATTTCCTGGTTAGCGCGTTCTGTCTGCCCGTTTGTCTCAGGGTGATAAGCTGTGGTCAGGGCAGAGTCAATTCCTAGTTGCTTCAGTAGTTGTCACATAACATCTGCCGCAAATTGGGGCCCTCTATCAGAAATGAATCAACGGGGTAGGCCATGTAAGCGGAAGATTTCTTTGTAAAAGAAATCTGCTACTCCTTCTGCGGTTATCTCGGTTGTACAGGGGAAACAGTGAACCATCTTTGTGTAATGGTCCACAAAGGTGATGATAGCATTGTGGCCATCTTGCATCATAGGTAGTTCCCCAATGAGATCCACACCAATGTCCTGCCAGGGTCCTTCTGGTACAGGAAGAGGTTGAAGAGGAGAGTGGTGGTGGGGGTTCAGGCATTTGCGCTGGCAGTGGTCACATCCATCGACGTACTTGTCTACAAAAGAGCGCATCCCAGGCCACCAGTACAGTCTGCTGACTAGTTCCAGGGTGCCATGCATCCCTGGATGACCTGCAGTCGGTGCATCATGACAGTGTTCCAGGATTGTTTTCCTTAGTGCCGTATCTGGTGGGACGTAGACTTTGTTGCGATAATAGACCAAACCGTTTTCTTCTTTCCACTCGGCTAGACCACTAGTGAGACTTTGGGGTCCCTTGATACCTTTCAGACCATCCAGGACTTCTGCCTCTCATTTGCTAATCTGCCGAATGCGGTCAAGAAGGGGGTTATGGAGAAGAACCATGGTTGCCACATTGAGGAAGTGCTCGGGTTTCAGAACAATCTGTTCCCTATTGTCCTCTGCATCTGTAACCTGGTGCTGTGCCATACGTGAAAGTGCATCAGCTTGAGTGTTAGCTTTGCCTGGGCGATGCTTAAGACGGAAATCAAACCGAGAAAGCCATAGTGCCCATTGTGCTTGTCGACGACTGAGGTCTTGGGCTGTCTTCCAGTATTTGAGGTTCTGGTGATCGGTTATGATTTCGAAGGGTTCCGGGGATCCTTCTAGGAAGCTTCTCCAGTCCTTCAGTGCCTCGATGATGGCCAGCATTTCCCGGTCGTAGATTTCGTAGTTTTGCTCGGCGGGGTCCATGGATGAGGAGCGATAAGCAACAGGGTGCCAGAGTTTGTCCTCCTGTAGTTGTGAAAGGGTGCCTCCAGTAGCGAAGCCTGATGCATCGACTTCAATCTGAGTTGGTTTCGATGGGTCCCATAGTGTGAGGATCAGTGCAGATGTGAAGGAGTTCCTTAGCGAATTAAAGGCTTCCTGCTGTTGTGATCCCCAAACCCACTTAGTGTCTTTGCAGGTAAGGTCGTTCAGAGGTCGAGCTTTCTTCGCAAAACCTTCGATAAATCTCTGATAGAAGTTAGCAAATCCTAGGAAGCCTCAGAGATCACGTAGCATTATAGGGGCCTGCCAGTTACTAACTGCCTCTATTTTGACTGGGTCCATTCGTACTTCTCCCTCACTGATTACCAAGCCTAGGTATTCGATGGAAGGCCATTCGAATTCACATTTCTCTGGTCGCAGATATAGGTCATATTTGCTGAGATGTGTAAGCACATCGTTGACTATACTTCGATGTTCCTTAAGGGTTTCAGTAAAAACTAGGATGTTGTCCAGATAAACGGCCACCTTCCCAGCAGCAATGAGGTCAGCAAATATGGAGTTCATGAGGGCTTGGAACATAGCGGGTGAGTTTGTCAGGCCAAAGAACATGACGAGGGGCTCGAAGAGTCCTCGGTTTGTTGCAAATGCTCCCTTCCATTCATCACCCTCTTTAATCCGAACGTTGTTATACCCCCAGTGAACATCCATTTTGGAGAAGACCTTGGCTGTCAGCGACTCGCTAGCTCTCACAAGAGACAACCAGGCGTCACACAATAGACGATGAGCAAGAGGATGAAAAGGCAAAAGAGGATGGATAAAACAACCCAATACTAGTCTAGCTACCGAGGAGAATAGACGAGAATAGAGCTAAGGAATATAACTACCAAATATCTAGTCTTATATACAAAATGGGATATGAAGCCGTGAGAGATGTCTCGCACCGTAACCGTGAGGACCTACAATAAGAGTCGCTCGTATCCATATGTAAAGCTGTAGGTATTCGGTGAGTAAACAATAAGGCAATATAAAAAGAAGCATGGAGGCGGAACAATAATGACGTCGTCCTGTCAATGAACTGACAGGCACGAGAGAGTCGCGCCTAAGTGAAACGACAACGCGAGAACAATAAGGTTGACGCGTGTAACCTAAATGATAATGAAAATATAATAAGCGCTAGTGTAAGCGCTTTGGTGATTAGATAAGTAAAGAAAAGAAAAAAGAATAATAAAAGAAAAGAATAATGGAAAAAGATCGATTCATGACATTGGCTTTGCGCAGTTGGCTAACGATGTCCGTGACCAGGGGAAGTGGGTACCGATTCTTTACCATGTATTCATTGAGTCGCTGGTAATCCTGTACAAATCGAAGTTTGCCATCCTTCTTTTTGACAAAGAAAACCGGAGATGCCAGTGGTGATTTGGAGGGACGGATGTAGCCTTTGCGCCGATTCTCTTCCAAGAACCGATCTAGTTCTTCCTGTTCGTTTGGGGACATGGGATAGATTTTAGTCCACATGGTTTCAGGAGCATCGGGTTTCAGATCTATGGCGTGGTCCCAAGGTTTATGTTCTGGTAATCATTCTGATTCTTTCTCTGAGAAAACCTTTGCATGTTGCTGATATGAGGAGTGTCAGCGACTCGCTAGCTCTCACAAGAGACAACCAGGCGTCACACGATAGACGATGAGCAAGAGGATAAAAAAGCAAAAAGCGGATGGATAAAACAACCCAACTACAAGTCTAGCTACCGAGGAGAATAGACGAGAATAGAGCTAAGGAATATAACTACAAAATACTAAGTCTTATATACTATTGGGATATGAAGCCGTGAGAGACGTCTCGCGCCGTAACCGTGAGGATCTACAATAAGAGTTGCTCGTATCCATAAGTAAAGCTGTAGGTATTAGGTGAGTAAACAATAAGGCAATATAAAAAGAAGCATGGAAGTGGAACGATAATGACGTCGTCCTGTCAATGAACTGACAGGCACGAGAGAGTCGCGCCTAAGTGAAACGACAACGCGAGAACAATAAGGTTGACGCGTGTAACCTAAATGATAATGAAAATATAATAAGTGCTAGTGTAAGCGCTTTGGTGATTAGGTAAGTAAATAAAAGAAAAGGAAAAGAATAATAAAAGAAAAGAATAATGGAAAAAGATCGTTTCATGACAAGGAGGGGACCATCTCTTCGAATGATTTTGATGGCTTTTCTTTGTAAGCAGCCTCTGCAAGTTGCTGGGAGTATGTGTACCCAGCGGAACACCAAAGCTCTTCCGACGTATGGCCGATGATTCCAGCTCGGAGTAGTGCCCTCCTTCTTTTCCTGTTGCCTACTAGCCAATACAGAGGTGTGCTTTCAGTGTATTTGTGTATCTCTGGATCGGGCATTGGAAGTGGAGGAGTTTCTTTGGGCACTTGGGGGCGATCGTCAGGCTCTGGGATGGAGAAGTGAACTTGTGGAGCTGACGTGGGGCTCCAGTCTGGGTTAGCTTCTACAAGGTGTGAGGTGGTTCCCCGCACGTTACTTTCCTTGGGTTCTGGGACTTCTTCGATGGTCATGGGGTGTGGAGCCTTTCTGGGAGGAGTGATAGCCAATTGCCCTTCTCTCCAGTCAATGTCCGGGTTGACCTTTCAGAGCCATGGAAGTCCAAGGATGATATTTTCAGACCCGAGGTTGGTGACGAGGTATTCGAGGAGCTGGGGTTTGTTTCAGTCTATTGTGGAGAGTAGACGTACAGAGTGCGTGATCTGCCCTGCTGTGTTAAGAGACCCGTCAACATTATAGAGGGTGATTGGATGGAGGAGGCGACGAGAAAGGATCCGATGTTGTTTCACAAAGCGGTCATGAATGAAGAGAACGGTGGCACCAGAGTCTATCATTGCTGCACTGTCTGTATTCTTGAATCTGCCTTGCAACTTAATTGGTACGCGGAAGTGAGAAATGTCACTAGATTGAGCAGAACCAATTGTACACGAGGGTATAGATGCATAGATAGAGGTAGACGAGGAGTACAGACTAGGGAACCAGGCGGCAGCCGTGGCAGGTTCCCACTTTAAAAATTCGAGTGCAGCTCTGCCATTTGCTCTGCCAATTCTTTCTGCCCGGCAGTGAGCATCTGAAAAATTTTTGTGAAGTCAGTGGCTGGGGCGGGCGTTGTAGCAGCAATGGAGGTGGAGGGCTCAGCGACAATAGAAGTGGCAGCTGCAGAACGAGGGGGAGGTCTTGGAAGTCCTAAGAACTTCCTACAGCAGATGGCTGCCACATGCTCAGTTAGTCCACAGTGATTGCAAACATCCCGTTCGTGATGCCCATCTGCCTTGTGATGTTCCCTGGACCTGCAACCATAGCATCTTCCCATCATAGACCTGCGATAGTCTTCTGCAGATCGTCCCGTAGTGGTAGCATCCACATCCATTGCATTTGGATCACGGGCCGGTACAAAGGGCGTAGGGGTATAGGAACTGAAGTTGGGGGTGTTCCGGGTGTATTGCTTCCCTTCCTCATCAGCCCATTCATTCTGCCGGTTGTCGATGCAGATTGCTTCACTGATCAGCGCCTGCATCAGATCGGTGTTGGCCTGTGAATTGACCAATCCATCCTTGATTCGCTTCGAGAGGTGGTCATAAAACCAATCTTGAAGGTCAGCATCCGAGTATCCTGTTCTACTGGCATACTGCTTGAATGTTGCAGCGTATGTTGCTACACAATCCTTCCCTTGCCAGAGAATTTTGAGAACTCACTTTGCTTCCACTACCGGGTCTGCTGTTTCAAACTGTTGCCTAAAGGCACCAGCGAAATCAGCCCAGGTTGGGTAGAGGAGGGCAGGGGCTGGTACTCCTGCAGCATCTGCCCGAGCAACTTGACTTATGTTCTCTGAGGTGGGAGTAGCCCAGATAGCTGCGTCACCATCAAGGTATGAGATGGCTGATTTGATTTTTTCCTGTTCATTACTGAGGGAATGGATACCCTGGGCCCATAGTTCGAAGGCAGCAATGAAGCGTCGTGCATCGTCACTACGCTTCCCATCGTACGTCTGGGGTTTGCTAACACCTTTGTTGGTGCTTATGTTGTTGGCAATGCTGGCTACTGCCGATTGTAGTGCCATCTGTTGTGTGGAGAGTTGTTGGATCAACACCGCAAGGTCTTGGGTGGTAGGAGGATGAGACATGATAGAGGTGTTTTCAATGGGAATGGGCTCGGGAGATGGGGATAACGGTTCTGGTGTAACTGAGATATCAATGACAATAGGCTCTGGGGATGGGGTTGATGCGACAGGGTGGGCTTCAGTTTCTGGTTCAGGCTCTGGAATAGCGGTGGGGATAAGCACAGGAGAGGCTCTGGTGGATGGGACAGCACTGGTAGGGTTTGAAAGTCTACCAACACGGCTCGAAACTTGGCTTGGAATTCTAGGGATGTCTATGAATCGTCCGTTTCCTGAATCCCTTGGAGTGATGGGAGCGGGGTTGCGGTATCACTTGGGGCAAGGATTTTCATCACAGTCAAACCAAGCATTGTGTTCTTCATCTGGATTGTATTTGGAATGAACGTCGCACTGATCTTGAATATCAAATGCATGTAGAAATCCTGAACAATCAATGTCTGGTGTAAACGAAGGCGTAGCGGCAATGGGAGGTGGGGAACCGGGTAAGTCCGATTTCCACTCCTCGTAGGATCAGTTGGAAAGGCTGATGGTACGAGTAGAGATCTTGACCTAATGTGGTGACGAAGGGAGAAGGCACAGAGGAAGCACAAGCTCAAAGCACAAACCGAAGTGAGGGGTGGGGCTAGCACCACACACGAAGGCTGAAAGATAAAATGATCAAGACGGCAGTGATAGTGCAGGGGCCAATCACTAGGGTCGCACAAGGAAAACCAGTCCCAAAGACCAAGTAAATATATTGAAGATAAACGATGATACAAGTACTAACCTAGTTCCAAAGACCAAGAGGTCAAGATGGGGAACTAGGTGTCAGCTTACTGTACTATATATACAAGTGTCTAGCTGAGTAAGCGACAGTGCGGGAAGTTGATAGAAGTATGCGGAATGATGTAGAAGGATCCAAATAGTAACAAGGATAAAGGAAGAAGGAAATATAGGAAAAATGAAGTAAGTACCGTATCCTGTGTAGCATGTCATGACATTCATCATGAACGCTCAGATCCACTCTGCACACAGCCATTCCCCCTTTGAAACACTTTATGGTTACACCCCCAAGTTTACCATTCCAAATGGCATCGAGACCAAACACCCTTCCATTGAGTGCTGGCTGGAACTGCTACAGCATGCACGTGAGGATGTGGAGGCAGCACTACGTATGAGCAAGGAACACATCAGAGAGGGTGTAAGTGGAAAAGTACAGGAATTTGAAGCCAGACAACCAGTGTGGTTATCCTTGAGCAAATTAAAAGTACAGCAAAAGAACCAAAAATTGGGAAGCAAATGCCTAGGTCCATTTGAAGTCACAGAGAAAATGGGCCCACTCACATATCGATTACACCTACCTACCTGGATGAAAATCCATGACAACATACATACCAACTGCCTGTCTCCCTGGAAAGGGAACGAGGTCAATGGAGTTGAGCCACTGCCACTGGAACCTGAAATTGTGGAGGGAGAAGAGTTCTATGATGTGGAGGAGGTCCTGGACAGTCAGATCTTTGGATGGTGGAAAAAGCTGCAATTCCTGGTAAAGTGGAAGGGGTACGATGAAGGCCACAACAGTTGGGAGCATGAAGAAAACTTAGTGGGCACAAGCGATGAGGCAATTGCAGATTTCTATGCAAAACACTCAAATGCACCATGAAAATTTTCAGCCGCCATCTTCCACTCTTTACCCTGGCAACCTTATGAAAACCTCACTGAAATAGTTGCTGGGACATCGACTGTAGAAGGGGGGTAATGTCATGATGTGCTATACAGAATACAGTACTTACTTCATTTTCTCCTACATTTCCTCCTTTCTTCACCTTCATTATGGTTCAGACTTGTCTACACCCTTCTGCACCCTTCTATCATCCTTCAAAAGCTTTCTATCACCTTCTAGATACTTCTCTCAGTTTCCCACGCTGTCGCTTACTCATCCAAACCCTTGTATATATAGTACAGTAGTTGACACCTAGTTCCCCATCTTGACCTCTTGGTCTTTGGAACTAGGTTAGTACCAGTATCTTCGTTTACCTTCAATATACTTACTTGGTCTTTGGAACTAGTTTTCCTTGTGCAACCCTAGTGATTGGCCCTTGTGCTATCACTGTTGTCTAAGATCCTATTTCTTTCAGCCTTTGTGTGTGGTGCTAGCCCCACCCCTCACCTCGGTTTGTGCTTTGAGCCTGTGCCTTCTCTGTGCTTTCTCCCTTTGTCACCACACAGAATATCTGGTTCAAACCATTCCTTCGTGGAGCCACCAAGGTAGGACAGAGTATAGTTGATCTTCTTTTGATCAGTAAAATACAAGGGACAGTCAATGAACACCAAAGATAAGGAAACTAGGAAACCTTTCAGTTTCCATGGGTCAGATCCATTGAACAATTCAGGATCCTTAACCTTTGATCTTCCGGATTCCGTGGGGCTGCTAGCATTCATGCCCATGAGAACTGTTCCAAGGGTATTGAGTGAACCCTTAAATGCATGAAACACATCCAAGATGTGTTGTTCAGTAGGGTCTGGATGGACACTACCTACCTGTTCCATTGGAATCCTAGAACAACTAGGAATGCAAGAACCACAAGGTGCTCTGGGACCTCCAGGACTATTGGGATCAGATCCCCCTGGGTCTCCGGGATTTCCTGATTCTTCAGGACCTACCTCTTCATCAATTTCCACTTCCTCGATGTTTTCCCGGATTTACGCAGTGGTAACTGGTATCTGACCTCACAAAGGCCTGGGAACATTTGCTAGCTGCTGACACATTCTGTCAGCAAGGGTAAATGTGGTAGGAGATGGTGGGATTTCCATCTCTGTTGTTGGTATTGCCATGTGATTTCTTCGTGGCATTCAAACAGTAATGGGGTCACTGTTTTCTGTATAGAGTACTTGGTACTCGAATTCAGAATGGTCAGGTTGACCCAGGGCATGATGACTTGAAACCCATGCATTAGCAGGTTATCCTGGAGCTGGACCGAAGATGTTAGCTTGACGTCAAGAATGTCCTGCTCCTGAGATTGATTCCGTGAATGGTGCAAAGGCTGTCGCATTCGATGCAAAAGGATTAACTGTTTCTGGTTCCTCTGTTACTGACTCATCGGATCCTCCAGTGTTGGTGCGATTTCATCTGCTCCTTGTATAGACCATTGTTGAAGAAGGTAAAATTAGTGAGTAGAATGTGAAAGGTGATGAGGATGAATGTACAGAGTGTTAGTTTAAATATACTGTTATGATCGTGCACAAATGGGTCGTCAGAAAGGGTCACGGGGTTAATCGTGAGAAATAGCGAAGAGGATTACTTTGCGAGGTAGGATGATCCTAAACTAGGTAGTCAGACCTTGACTCCACTATTAGTAGAGTCCTCAACACTTCATGTGTCCACAAGAGAAGAAGTAAATGTGTTCCATTTGCGATGACCTTCACAGAACATACTGACAGTAGAGATGTTAAAGGATGATATGGATAAATGATTAATTGGTATCACTATCGAAGTGCTATCAAGGTTGATATTTAAACTAAGGAACTACCTATTTGATACCATAGCTTTATACTCAAGGTAAGTCAGGATTGCAAAGTAATGCCATGCCTGAATGGGTTAGTTCGTAAGTAAAGAATAAAGTAAAGGATATAAAAGGAATAGTGTGAATCCGATAAGGATGATAAGAGGTAACAAGTAATTGCTTTGCATTGGAATTCCTTCACGAAGTAATTGCATAGTGGTAATAGGATGTAAGTGATATATCTAAGTAGTGGAATGGATCACAAAGCTTTGTAAGGACTTAGCTTGCATAGATATAACACCATTCCACTAAGCAAGTTGAGTTTCCCTCAACATCCTCACTTCAGCAAACATCCATTCCAGAAGAAACTATCCCCTCGCAGGGTTAGCCTACCATTAGTTCCGAAAAGAGTTCTTTGTGACCATCTTCATGAACTCATTCTCACCATTCACCTCATCTTTTATCGGACTCTTACCCTATGAACCCATCTATTCCTATCCTTCGGTGGCTCAATTCTCTGCTTCGCAACTCGAAAACCTGGAAAATTGATATTACTTTTGTCAACGTGGAACTCTTCAACCATGCTTGCAAGAATGCCAAGTGTGAACCATTGCTTTTATGCATGGTTCACAGTGAAGTTACAGCGCGAGCTGCTTTAACAACTTCGGTAAGCAAAAGTGATCCCTCATTGTTACTGAAGCATTATGCGGACTTCGCAGATGTGTTTGACAAAGTCGAATCTGAAGTGCTGCCTGAGCACCAACCTTATGACCTCAAGATTGAATTGGAGGAAGGCGCCGAACCACCTATCGGTCACCTTTACCCTCTTTCTGCTAAGGAATTAGAGGCTCTACATGATTTCATCAATAAGCACCTCGAATCAGGTGCTATTCAACCTTCAACCTCTCCTCACGGAGCTCCAGTATTGTTTGTACCAAAAAAGGATGGAAAATTTCAACTTTGCATAGACTTTTGTGGTCTTAATAACATCATGAAGAAGGATCATTATCCTTTGCCTCTTATTTCTGATTTACTAGATGCTCCGAAAAAAGCTAAGTTTTACACTAAACTCGATCTTGCTCACACGTATCATTTAGTTCGAATCGCGGAAGGCGATGAATGGAAAACAACATTCAGAACTCATTGGGGTTCTTATGAATGGAAGGTTATGCCATTCGGACTCACTAATGCCCCAGCAGCTTTCCAGAGGTTTGTTAATGATATATTTGCTGATCTTTTAGATGTTTATGTTATCGTCTATCTCAACAACATACTTATTTACTCTGATGACAAGGTATTACATTGTGAACATGTTCGTGAGGTCCTCCATTGTCTTTGTAAACATCGACTTTACACAAATCTCATGAAATGTGAATGGGAGGTCGACATGGTTGTCGTGACATGCCATACAGGATACGGTACTTACTTCGTTTTCTCCTACATTCCCTCTTTCCTTTACCTTTGTGACTACCTGAACCCTTCTCCATGTTTCCATATCCTTTTATTTCCATCTATCACTTGTCAGAACCTTCCATCACATTCCAGACACTTCTATCGGCTTCCCGCGCTGTCGCTTACTCATCCGAACCCTTGTATATATAGTACAGTAGCTGACACCTAGTTCCCCATCTTGACCTCTTGGTCTTTGGAACTAGGTTAGTACCTGTATCATTGTTTACCTTCAATATACTTACTTGGTCTTTGGAACTAGTTTTCCTTGTGTGACCCTAGTGATTGGCCCCTGCGCTATCACTGCTGTCTTGATCATTTTATCTTTCAGCCTTCGTGTGTGGTGCTAGCCCCACCCCTCACTTTGGTTTGTGCTTTGAGCCTGTGCTTTCCCCCATCGTCACCACAATGGTAGAGTATCTTGGTTATATTTTTTCCCCCGAGGGCTTAACAATGTCAAAAGACAAAGTTCAAGCTATCATTGACTGGCTGGTACCTTGGAAAGTCAAAGACATCCAGTATTTTCTTGGCTTTACCAATTTTTATCTATAATTATAGCGATATTGTAGTTCTGATGACATGACTCATGCGAAAGGATACACCATGGAATTGGAACACTGACTGCCAAGAAGCCTTCGAGAAGCTCAAATACAGCTTCACTCATGCTCCTATTCTGGCACATTGGGAACCAAACTGACATCTAATCATGGAAATGGATGCTTCGGATTATGCATTAGCCACGATCCTCTTGATCCTACTACCTGATGGAGAAATTCACCCCCTTGCATTCCTCTTGAGGACTTTTCAAGCTGTGGAACTCAACTATGACACTCACGATAAGGAGCTTCTAGCAATCTTCAAAGCATTCAAAGGCTGGTGACATTACCTCAAGGGATTGGGAGATCCTATCGACATTGTTACTGATCACAAGAATCTTGAATACTTCTTGACAATGAAAATCCTTACGCGATGACAAGTTTGTTGGTCAGAGTACCTGCATCAATTTAATATGGTGATCCAATTCAGACCAGGTAAGCTAGGTGAAAAACCTGACTCAATGACTAGATGCTGGGATGTCTACCCCAAAGAGGGGGATATCAGCTATGCACAAGTTAACCCACAGAATTTCAGACCTATCTTCACTAATGAACAACTAACTACTTCCCTTTGAGCTACATTCCTAGAAGGACTGGTACTTTGCGCCTCCATTGTCGTGACAACCAAGTACTTACATCATTTTCTTTTCTCCTTTCACATGCTTTTATAGGACCATGACCTAACCAAACTAATCGCTCCTCCCTTATTCCCCATTCGCTCGTCACTATTCACTCTTCCCGCACTATTGTTCTTTAGTAACTATTGTTCCATCCTTGTTCCCTATTCCACTCTTCTCACACTATTGTTCTTTAGCACCTATTGTTCTTTTACTTATTGTCTCCAATTCCTATTGTCCTTGTACTTATTGTCTCAACTCGTATATATAGTGCAGTAGATAACTCCTGGTTCCCTATCTCGACCTCTTGGTCATTTGGGAACTAGCTTGCCTTACTTGACCTTTGTGGTTGGCCCTTCATGCTATCACAGTTGCTGAGATCACTTTATCCTTTCTACCTTTGTGTGTTGAGCGTTACTCACACTTAGGTTTGTGCTTGTGCTTGCGCTTCTCCTCTGTTCGCTTTGTTGCTCTATTCTACATCGTGACATCCATTGTTATGGATATAGAGGTACTTCATTCTGCTATTCGCAATTCAATTGAAATGGATCCAGAGGCAATCATGGGATTGAAGTTCATGAAGGATGGTTCAAACACTCGTTGGACAACAGGTTCTGATGGACTGTTATGACTTGATGATCACATTTACATTCCTAACACTTCCAATTTATGCCTTCAAATTCTACATTATTTTCACAACCACCCACTCTCGGGTAATTTTGGTCAGAACTGGACTCTGGACGCTATTCAATGACAATACACTTTGTGGTGATGAAGGGAGAAAGCACAGAGGAAAGCACAGGCTCAAGCACAAGCCGAAGTGAGGAGTGGGTCTAGCACCACACACAAAGGCTGAAAGAGATAATGATCAAGACAGCAGCGATAGCACGAGGGCCAATCGCTAGGGTCGCACAAGGAAGACTAGTTCCAAAGACCAAGTAAGTATATTGAAGGTAAACGATGATACAAGTACTACCCTAGTTCCAAAGACCAAGAGGTCAAGATGGGGAACTAGGTGTCAGCTACTGTACTATATATACAAGGGTTCGGATGAGTAAGCGACAGCGTGGGAAGCCGATAGAAGTGTCTGGAATGTGATGGAAGGTTCTGACAAATGATAGATGGAAGTAAAAGGATATGGAAACATGGAGAAGGGTTCAGGTAGTCACGAAGATAAAGGAAAGAGGGAATGTAGGTGAAAATGAAGTAAGTACTGTATCCTGTATAGCATGTCATGACACACTTGGCCAAAGGTTCACGAATTCATTTGTAATTATATTAATCCATGTATGGTTTGTGGATGCAACAAGCCTTGTCGACATAGGCTGTACAGTCTACTCAAACCACTTCTGGTTCCCGTCCGACCTTGGGATTCTATATTGATGGACTTTATTGAACAATTACCTGACTCTAATGGACATACAGCTATTTTAGTAATAGTGGATTGAGCCTCAAAACAAGGCATTTTCATTGTGACCCATGACAAAATAATGTCCAAAGAGCTCGCAGAACTGTTCATCCACCACGTTTTCTCAAAACATGGAGTTCCTAGCCATGTCACTTCTGACCAAGGTTCGGAGTTCGTTTCGGCTTTCTTTCATGCTGTAGGAGAAGCTCTCTCGATCAAATTATGCTTCACCTCTGGATATCATCCTGAGGGGGATGGACAAATGGAATGAGTTAACCAGACACTGGAACAATACATCTGTATGTATTGTGCATATCAACAGGATGATTGGGCAAAGCTGTTGCCTATCACGGAATTTGCATACAACAATGCTGTGAATGCTTCCACTGGTATTACTCCGTTCTTTGCGCATAAAGGTTATCACCCTAACATTACAGTGAAACCTGAAATCAACATCCGTTCTGATCACGCAATTGACTTCATGATGAATTTAGATGAGATTCATTCTTTCCTCTGTGAAGAAATTACTAATGCACAAGCTCATTACAAAGAGCAAGCAGACAGAAAACGTGTTACTCACCCAGAGTTTCCCATTGATTCACAGGTATTTGTGCTAGTGAAGCACATAAAAACCACTCGACCTACCGCGAAGTTCTCCAAGAAGTATGTTGGACCATTCAAAGTTCTTGAGTGTGTAGGAACTCTCTCATACAAGTTACAATTCCCTTCCTACCTTAGTTGTATCCACCCAGTTTTCCACATATCCCAACTCAAACCCTATACTCCGAACTCAATCCCCCATCGCGAACAAACTCCTCCACCTCCAGTGGAAGTCAATGGCAAAGAGGAATATAATGTCACAGAGGTATTGGATTCAAAATTGGATCATTGATACAAAAAATGTCCACTACATTATTACATATGGTGGGCAGGATACGAAGGTACAGATGAAGAGTTTTCCTGGGTCGCCACCAATGAAATTCACATGGACAAGCTGGTCCCAAGCTTCCATCTATGTTACCCTCACAAACCTGGACCATCATGATTAATGACCACTTCTTCTTTCATTATTCATTCACTGGAAATACTAATTTTTCATTTTCCTAGTTGAAACTTCCTGCAAAACATTCACAATCCATTACCATTACATTTTGTGCTACCTACTTCATTACCTACTAATTCCAAATTTCTACACAAAGAAGTTCCACAATCTATGATTTGTGAAACTAACTTTAACTTCCACTTTTTCTCTTCCTTCAAAACTCAATCGCAATCCACACTTTGCGATACTAACTTCAACTCCCACATTTTACATTCATGCAAGATTCAATTGCAATCTCTTCTTGCAGAACAAATTTCACTCATTACACCATTAACAAATCTTCACCAACAATCCCTTATGAATTCAAAACCACCGAAAAAGTCAAAATACTTATAATATTAATCAAACAAAACAAAACCAACAAACAAACAACTACAAAAAATCTACAAAATTACGTTAAAGTCCAAAAAAAATTACTTATTATATAGGAAACCCTTTGCAGGAATCACATCGCTCATCATTTTCCTTCGTGAATCCTTCTCCTTTTCCTTTCCTCTTCATCTTCTTCTTCCTCTTCTTCTTCATTCCTTCTCAGCATCTTCTTTGACATTTTCCCCTCCAAGTCATTGCTGAACAAGACAAACCAATTCTTCCATCATGGAAGCAGCATGACTCGCAAAGCCCAGCAGTGAACCAAACTGCTTCTTCAATTCTTCATTCTGCTCCGCGAGCAGATCCAACTTCTCTCCCAAGTCCACCCCTACCAACCTTCTCTCTGCAACACACTCCGCAGGACCCTGGTACAATTCTTCTTCATTGACCCGGGGTCTTTTCCTTCGAGACCTGTGGGCTGCATTATCTCCAGACCAACTGCAATGTTGTCATTGCAGGTGACAGGCCAGACAAGCCTGGGTCTGGGGTTTCCCGGGTTGAGCAATACAATTGGTAGTATTGCCCTGTGTAACACATCAAACACAGGCTTCGCGGCTACGAGAAGGAGTAGGGGGAGGGGGTTCATCATCATTGTTGTTGTCTTCATCGTTGTCATTGTCATTGTCATCTCCAGTGGTTGGGTTGTCGTCTGGGTCAGGAGCAGAACCAACCTATATCGGGTTAATCAATTATACCATCGTGAAGTAAAAAACTACTCACCTGAGGGATTACTCTTTTCCTCTTTAACACTCGTACTTCTACTTCTGGGGTATCATGAACCATGGAAGCTGACTTATAAACTTTTGACTTGGAGCCCAAAGGCTCCGGCGATACCTGATCACTGGTTTGACGCAATGCAGCTTGAGCTGCACAATCCCGACAATCTTGTAATTTCTGCAGAGCCTCTGCTCTGCGTGATCCCTTGCTGACTCTTCTTCTGCCAGCTTCTTCAAGGTGTCGGCCTTTGCCTTTGCAATGCTCTCCTCAATGAGCTGTTCTTCTTCCCTTTGTTTCGTGGCCCTCTTCTCCTCCTTGAGCCATCTCTCCTCTTTGATTCTATTCTCCTCCGCCTCCTCCTCTAATCTCACCAACTCCTCCTCAAATGCAGCTTCCTGCATGTCAATTTCAAGTTGACAAAGGCGGGCACATTCCACCTGTTTGCAAACAAGTCATGCTCATCATTCTTGGACTGTTTCAGTGGTGGTAATGGTGAACAACATGTTGATGAAAGATGAGGACTTAGGAAAAACAGAGAAAAATGTTACATTTTATACTCATTCTTCATTGAGGGCAGGTTCAACTTCAATTTTTTCCTTTACCTCGATCATAAATTGTGTGGCATTTTGAAAATTTTACTTTTCCTTTTTACTTTTCCATTCTATCTAATTTTAGATTCGTTAATCATTAACAATCATGTAGGCTTTCAAGGGCGAAAGCCTAAGAGGGGGATACTGTTATATCTATGCAAGCTAAGTCTTTATGAAGCTTCGCGATCCATTCCGCTACTTAGATATATCACTTCTATCCTTTTACCACTACGCAATTACTTTGTGAAGGAATCCCAACGCAAATCAGTTACTCGTTATCTCTTCTCATCCTTATTGGATTCATACTATTCCTTTTATATCCTTTCCTTTGTTCTTTACTTACAAGCTAACTCATTCAGGCATGGCATTACTTCACGATCCTGACTTACCTTTAGTATAAAGCTATGGTATCAAATAGGTAGTTCCTTAGTTTAAATATCAACCTTGATAGCACTTTGATAGTGATACCAATTAATCATTTATCCATATCATTGTTTTAACATCTCTACTGTCAGTACGTTCTGTGAAGGTCATTGCAAACGGAACACATTTACTTTGTTCTCTATCAGACACACGAAGTGTCAGGGACTCTACTAATAGTGGAGTCAAGGTCCAACTACATCGTTTAGGATCATCTTACCTCGCGAAGTAATTCTCTTCGCTATTTCCCGCAATTAACCCCGCAACCATTTCCGACAACCCATCAGTGCACGATCATAACATCTTGATTGAATACAGTATTTTCATAAAAGTTATACAGCACCCAAAGCACAAAAGTAAAATAACTAATTAATTATCTCAGGTCAAGTTTAAAGTAATGATTCCATGCTATTCTGAATTTATACTTTGAAATACTATCTCTTATGAATAACTAGAGAATATTTCAATCAAGTTTATTTTGGAGCTTTCAATAACAACACAATCATCTAACATGTATTTTTCCATACTTAATCATAGTTGCAATAAGTTAGTTTTTTGTTTACAGTAAAGTGTATAAAATATCTTCGAAGCAATGATTAAATATATTCAAAACATGTTTATCATAAATTACCATGTACTATGCTAAGTAAATGGATTGTAGATTTTTTTTTGGTTTAGCATAATTTTATAATCGGATTAAAAATAACTCATATACCGGGATTTTTTTGAGTCAGTTGCCAGTTCGCGTTCTCTTATCTCGGGACCGCGCTGTCAGATTTGTTTATAAAAGACCTCCCAGTCTGAACTCAAACCCGTTACCATCATGGCCAGAACTAATTTAGGTGCCCGGTCTCCGCAAGACTGTCGCCTGTATGATGTTTCTACTGGACAAGATCTCTTATTAGACGGCTCCTCTGCCCAAGTGCTCATCGTAGATGTTCATGCCTCCGTCAATTTATCCCAGCGTTTCACGAATTCTTCAAACGCAATTATCTCCAGTGTAGTGTATACGTTCGGTATCATGGCTGGTGTTGCTGTATGTGAATTTGAAATGATTAGACAAGATGGGACGAGAGTCGAAGGAGTTGTGAAGGAGAAGGGAGAGGCGAAGAAGGTATATGAGCAGGCTATTAAGGCTGGTAAGACTGCTAGTTTGGGCCAGGAGGAGACGGCGGATGGTGAGTATTTTGGCTGGAAATATTTTGATTCCGAAAAATTTTCGACGATTATCACGAAATAGTGTTCTCCATCACCATCGGAAATATACTCCCTTCAGAGACCGTGGAAATCAACCTGCGCTACCTTCAACCGCTCACGGACGACGAGAAGAAGGACCAAGTAAAATTCATTTTCCCCCGTACGTATGCACAACGATATGGTCATGCACCGACAAACAACAGCGCTCAAGGGGCAACAGTACAACAACCGTTCAGCATGAATGTTGTAGTACAACAATCTGGGGTCATCAGGAGTATTTCCTGTCCATCTGCTCATCCAATCCAGTTCGAGCTCGGACTTCCTGAAGAGCTCTCTTCTTCATCTGAGGACAGCTCGCACTTCGCTTCTGTGACTCTCACAGATACCTCCGGCTTCCTCACTCAAGATGTCGTTCTAATAATAAGTGCCACCAACCTCGATACCCCACGATGTTTTATCGAGCCCCATCCAAGCCCGAACCATGAGACCACTGCGATGGCTTTGACTTTTGTTCCAAAGTTCACACTTCCAGATGCGAAAAGCGGGATGGAGTATGTGTTCGTGGTCGATCGAAGTGGGAGTATGGAGGGTGAAAGTATTAAATTGGTGCAGGACGCATTGATTGTACTGCTTCGTGGGCTTCCGACTTCTGGGACCACTTTCAATTTCGTCTCATTCGGAAGTCATGCTACAAAATTATGGGAAAGCAGTCGACAATACTCTCAAATAAGTTTGGAGGAAGCGACGAATCATGTCGAGTTGAGTTACTACAAGACCTCAAACTAATTCTTCTAACTTATTTTGAACATAGTGCAATGTGCGCAGACTACGGGGGCACTGAGATTGCCTCGGCTCTATCATTCGCCTATTCCTCCTTATCCAAACCTCTCCTTCGTCCCGTCGCAGTCATTCTACTCACAGATGGCGGCGCATGGGACGTCTCCACTTGTGTTTCACACACTGAAGCTGCACTATCCAACCTTCCAATCCCGAATGACTTGACTTCTTTTATCCGCGTTTTCACTGTGGGTATCGGCCACGGCGCCTCTTCAGCTACCTGTGATAGTATCGCCCGTGCAGGTAATGGTTTTGCGGTATATGTCAAACAGGGAGAAGCTCTTGCTGGTAAATGCGCGAGAGTTGTTAGAGCGGCAAGGACACCTGTTGTCGCGGATCTTGTGGTTGATTGGACTGGAGATGAGGTGTTTACAGGAGCGGATACTCAGGAAAGCTTGGACGTTGTTGAGGATGAGAATGATGGGTTTGAGATGGTGAATAATACCACCGAAAAGGATTCCGAGCGTATTGAAGCCGCACCTAGTTTGAGCCTCTTCAGTAATGACGACGACGAAACAATGACCGAAGCTCAAGACCTACGCTCTACTGGTCCTCCTCCAACACCAGATCCACCACTTCCGCCCCCTCCTGCAATTCAACGAGCTCCTCTTGTGCTAACGAATATGTTCCCTGGTACAAGGACCCAGGTTTACGCTATCCTCCGCACTCCTCAGAATGAGAACGGCGTCAAAGGCGACCGACTGCCGACGACAGTCAAAGTGAAAGGCATCGTTGGCCCCAGTCGTACTCCTGTTGAGCTCGTAGTTCCTGTATTTCGACTGTTACATTCTCCCAATCCCAAATCCCAATCCGTATCCAATGCCGGTGATCTCTTCCAACAAACCTTTCTGCACATCCTTGCTGCAAAAGAACTCATCACAGACCGTCAAAATGGTCGACACGTTTTTCCACATTCTATCGCCGATAAATTCCGAAACGATGGAGAATTAAAGGATGTGTATTTGAAGAAAGAAATCGTCCGTCTCGGAACGATGTATGGGCTTGCCAGCAAATATACTAGTTTCGTGGCTGTGGATCACCGTGTAGAGGAGCTTGATTCAGGATCTTCGACATCGAATTCGACGAGCAATAACAATAACATCAACATCATTCCAATTTCTGAGAGAATGGCGGCTGTTCAAAGTCGATGGATGGGAAGAGGGAATGCTGCTAGGGGACGGATGGGAAGAGGGAATGCTGCTAGGGGACGGCTAGCTCCGAGATCTGCTGCTGCTGCTGGGATGGGTGCAGTTCCTACCCTCCCCTCATCGATACCAGTACCGACAAATATGACCTCTAGCGACCGTCTAACCGCCATCGCTCGCTTACAAAAATTTAATGGCCAGCTCGTTCTAACTTCCGCGCTCCTCGTATTGCTAGGAATAAGTGACTCCGTGCAGGAAGTCGAGGCGAAACTCGGTATTGTAAGTGTCAGTGGAGATGTTGGCGCCACTGTTTTGGTTTGGGCTTGGATGGAGGGCATGGGAGGGAGGGAAAGAGCTGTTGATGTCGGTGAAGAGGTCTTGAGTCTGATGGAGAAAGCGAAAGAATGGGTTGAATGTGAGGTTGGAGGAATGCAGAGTTTCGCAGATCTCAATAAGAAGGTTCTTAACGCTCTAAACGTGAAGTGGTTCTGATCGTTTACAGTTGATGTTGTCGATAGCACTTGTACATTATGCGGACTAGTAATAAAAATCAGTGTATTGCCAGGAATTCATGACTGAGAATCTATGCATTGTAGGGAATAAAACATTCTGCTATGCACTTTGTACTTGTATATTGATCTGCTCCTTGGACCCTGGAACGGAATCTGTGGCTGTAAACTTGATGAACCTTCGGTCAGAATTGGCCTCGAAAACCCGAGCACAATATTTTAACGCGTAAGGTATTTTCTACGCCACCATTCAGTGGCTGAGCGGAAGAGAAGTTTTACAGGTGGGATCCCGTTCAGTCCACTTTCATCAACGTTAGCTTCAGCTTTGACTATATCATTGCGTAAATATGGGCTAAGCTACATGGGAAGGGTAAACGGACAGTCCAAAGGTATCCAAGTACCTAGATATATAGTCCATCGCGGATACCCAACCTCTTCCCAATTTCAATCATACAATCCCTGAGCAGTATCACCGCAGTTGGGATTAGGAAGAACGTAAGACTTCTTTGGCCTTCTCAAAAATTTCGACGTATGAGCGCTCAGCGAGTAATCGCCCATCCGATGAATGGTTTCAGACACAAGAAACCGACAAAAAGTTTTGTGTAGGCTTGGAATTCTCTTCCCTTCTTCAGATTGAATACAGTGTGAGCAATGAAGGTTCCAGGACCAGAAATCCAACCTCTTATAGTCTATGACAGGTTAGTCCCCCACAATGTCGGATCATAGAAACTCTCATTCACCGGATAGGTTCGGCCAATCTTCGACACGGGTGACTAGAACCCAGGCAGTAGCGATGATTCTAAGCATTGTCACGTTAGGTAGCGCGAAGATGTGTCTGTGCTTTTCAATCCCAGTTTTGTCATGCGATATGTCGCAGGTTGAGGTACAGGTGCGCGAGCTCCAGCCTTGAGGTCCTTCCAACGACCACCAGCGCCGGCGGAACCCCTCCTTCTCCTCCAATGATGATTAACCTAGATCATGTTTGATATTAAGTAGAGGTGTGCTGTATGGGAATGTGACACTTGTATTTTTGTCTGTACTGCATTGACTATACTTACATAGATGTCGTTTGTTTTGGATAAGAACCGGTATACCATTCTAATTTATCCAAATACTTGGATGGATCCAGATCATTCAATCCAATATCCGTCGGCGCCATTGCAGGTCGTTCCCGGTCGTTCACATCGCTTCTTCTCCCATCACTATGCCAATTAGCTTGGACGTACATATTTAAAGGATGGCCAGGGTATCTTAAATCCCCAGAGCCGGTCTCCCTCCTACTTCCACCTTCAACTACAAGTGAACACCTTCAGTCCTGCGCACTGCAGCAATTTTCTTGATTCTAAAGCTCTTTCCACTTCATATATAAGGTTCCACAATGGTTCATTCACTTATAGTTCTTAACGCATTCCTCGCCCTTGGGGCTGTTTCCGTGTTTGCTGTCCCTGTTCCCCAGAGCACTCTCGCTACTCCAGCGCCAGAGAGTCTTTTCTCCCAAGCTCAGAAGAGTCCACAGAGTAAGCCTTCTTCGTGTCAATATAATTTGTATTGGTGGTAATTTATTTTGCCTTAGACACTAGTCAAGGTCAAAAATCGGGGCTTGCCGTCACTGTATATCCTTACTACCGAGTCAAATTCTCACAGATCACAAAACATGTTGGGGTCTGTCTGTACAGCCAAGCTGCCGCAGTGCCGCATCAGCCATTGGTGCTTAATAAGTAGATTTCCATTCCGCGCTCAAAGTAGTATATGTTTTGGAAATTAGTACTATCTATGCTTAATTGAAAGAGCTCATTTCCGTGAAAGATAATCCAGGTCCTCAAAATCATCTGACATGGGAATGACATACTTACAGCTTTATTTATGGATATGAGTCACTCATATTGTATATCCTCATGGTTACAGTGCGAGATACTTCCCATGGCTTCATTTCTCATATGTATATAAAATAGAGTATTTTGTAGTTATATTCCTTAGCTCTATTCTTGTCTGTCTGTTATGATCGTGCACAAAGCGATCGTCGGAAAAGGTCACGGGATGATCACGGGAAATAGCAAAGAGAATTACTTCATGAGGTAAAACGATCCTAGACTAGTAGTCGGACCTTGACTCCACTATTAGTAGAGTCCTCAACACTTTGTGTGTCTGCAAGAGAAGAAAGTAAACGTGTTCCATTCACGATGACTGTCATGGAATGTACTGACAGTAGAGATGTTAAAACGATGATATGGCTAAGTGATTAATTGGTATCACTATCGAAGTGCTATCAAGGTTGATATTTAAACTAAGGAACTACCTATTCGATACCATAGCTTTATACTAAAGGTAAGTCAGGATCGCAAAGCGATGCCATGCCCAAATGGGTTAGCTCATAAGTAAAGAACAAAGGAAGGGATATAAAAGGGATAGTGTAAATCTGATAAGAAGGATAAGGGATAAAGAGTAATTGCTTCGCGTTGGAATTCCTTCGCGAAGTAATTGCGTAGTGGTAAAAGGATATAAGTAATATCTAAGTAGTGGAATGGATCGCAAAGCTTTGTAAAGACTTAGCTTGCATAGATATAACAGAGGGGGAGACCATGGAGGCAGAAAATTTGGCGATAATAGATGTCGGCCACACCTGCTGCTGTGATTGATGTTGTACAAGGAAGTGCATGGATTTGTTTCCCATAAAGATCAGTGCAGACTAGGATAGCATCATACCCTTGTGAGTTGGGCAGCTGTGTGATCAGGTCGACTCCCACTTCTTCCCACAAGCCTGCTGGGACATCTAGAGGTAGTGTTACTGCTCGTGGATGTCTCTGTATCTTCTTTCTTGCGCAAGTCTCACATCCTTCCACATATTTTTCTACAAAGGATCGCAGGGTGGGTCACCAAAAATGTGTACTAACAAGATCAAGGGTGTTGTGAAGTCCTGGGTGACCCACAGAGGGGTTGTCGTGACATTGTTTGAGTATGTCTGTCCATAGGTCATCATCTGGTGGGACGTATACCCTACCTCGGTGGTACACTAGTCCATTATCTTCTTCCCATTCCACTATTCCATTGGCCAAGTGTTTGAGACCCTTCTTCTTAAGCTCTTCCAGTCCTTCCAGTACCTGGGCCTCCCTTCATGAGGCCTTTTGGATGCAGTCCTCCAACGGGTTCTGTAGTGAGGTTGCTGCCACTTGCATAAAGTGGGCTGGTTTCAGAACGGTCTGTTGTCGATTGTCTTCACTGTCCAAAACCTGATGTGCTGCCATGCAAGAGAGAGCATCAGCCTGTGTGGTGAGTGAGCTGGAAGTCAAATTGGGATAACCATAGTGCCCATTGTGCTTGCCATCGACTGAGGTCCTGAGCAGAGCGCCAGAATTCCAGGTTTGCGTGATCAGTGAGGATATTGAAGGTTTGTGGTGATCCTTCCAGGAAGCTTCTCCAGTCCTTTAGCGCTTCAATGATGGCGAGCATCTCTCGGTCGTAGTTTTCGTAGTTTTGTTCTGCTGGTTGCATGGAGGCGGATCGGAATGCCACTGGATGCCACTGACCGTCATCTTGTTTCTGCATTAGAGCTCCCCCTGTAGCGAAGCCTGATGCATCTACCTCGAGTTGTGTGAGCCTGTTGGGGTCCCAGAGTGCCAGTACTGGTGCTGTGATGAAAGCTTCCCTTAGGGTGTCGAATGCTTGTTGCTGATGTGTTCCCCAGTTGAAGCCCGAGTCTTTCTTGGTTAGGTTGTTCAGAGGGCGTGCTATGCGGGCAAAGTTCTGTATGAATTGACGGTAGAAGTTAGCAAAACCTAGGAATCCCTGTAACTCTCGCAGATTCTTTGGTTTAGGCCAGTCACGAACTGCAGCTACTTTTACCGGGTCCATGCGCACTTCCCCTTCTGATATCACTAGTCCCAAGTACTCAACCTGGAGCTCCTCGAATTCACATTTCTCGGGTCATAGGTAAAGGTCATGTTTCTCTAGCTGTTTGAGTACTTCTCAGACTACCTGCCGATGTTCTTGTATTTTGTTGGTGAAGATGAGGATATCATCTAGGTAGACTGCCACTTTTCCTGCGGCCACTAGGTCTGAAAAGATGGAGTTCATGAGCGCTTGGAAGGTGGCTGGGGAGTTTGTGAGACCAAAGAACATTATGCTGGGCTCAAATAACCCTTGGTTGGTTGCAAATGCAGCTTTCCACTCATCACCCTCCTTAATCCGAACATTGTTATAGCCCCATCTGACATCAAACTTGGTGAAATACCATGCCCCCTGCAGACGGCTAACAATGTCGGCAACCAGGGAGAGGGGATAGTGATTCTTCAGGGTCACTTGGTTAAGTTTCCTGTAGTCCTGTACAAAATGGAGCTTTCCATCCTTCTTCTTTACAAAGAACACAGGCGATGACAGTGGTGACTTTGAGGGGCGAATATAGCCTTTTCGGAGGTTGTCATCCAGAAAGCGGTCAAGTTCACCTTGTTCATTTAATGACATCAGGTAGACTTTTGTACGCATGGTTTCAGGTGCCCCTGGGATCAGTTTGATGGCATGATCTCAGGGTTGGTGTTCTGGGAGGCATTCTGAAGCGGTTTCGGAGAATACCTTTTCGAAGTCACGATAAGGTTCTGGGTCCATTTCTTCGAAGGTTTTCAGGGGTTTCGCTTTGTGGGCCTGTTCCGCTAGCTGTTGTGAATAGGTGAATCCTGCTGCACACCAGACCTCCTCTGTTTGTTCGTGTAGGATGCCTGACTTCACCCATGCCCGTTGGGTTTGTTGGTTGGCTCGAATGTGGTGTATGGGTGATTCCTCTGCCTCCTCTTCTGCTATGCTTGGTGGGGCTTCAGGAGTGATGATTGCTTCGATTTCCTCTTCAGTGTCTTGCTCTTCTTCCTCTCCTGTCATTGTCCATTGTGGTTTGACCAAAAGCCGTCCTTTCTCCCAGTCAATATCTGGATTGGCTTTGCATAGCCAGGGGAGTCCGAGGATTGGGTCTTTGCTTCCCAGATTAGTTATCAGCAGGTCTGTCCACCGTTCCTGGCTATCGACAGTCAAGGCTAGCTGTGCAAAGTGCGTGATTTGCCCTGCTTGGTTAGCAGACCCATCAATGGGTTTTCGAAGTGGGAAGGTCCTTACACGGTGGTGGGTGACAAAATCTTGGTTCAGAAATAGAGCAGTGGCTCCAGAATCGACCATGGCTGCATTTGCTATACTGTGATTTCTTCCTCTTAATTTCGCATTAATCCAGAAGTGTGATGAATTGGGGTTCAATTCCGGAATAATAGATATTTTACAGGAGGGAAGAGAATCATAGGCAGATGTGGAATGTATAGCAAACTGGTTTACGGGTACTCTCAATGCAGCCAAGACAGGTACCCGCTTTAAAAACCCTCCTGAGAACCTGGTGCTGGGGCCATGGCATTGGCTCTGTTAAGGAGCTCCTGGAGCTGGGCAATCTGGGTGGAAAGGTCAGGAGTAAGTGGGGACGGAGCAGTGGGAGCTGGAGTAGAAGCGGCGATTTGGATGGGCTCGTTGGGGAAGAGGGTGAAGGGTGTCAAAGAGGAAGCAGCGACTTGTTGACGGCGGGGTTGTTGGCACTTACCCCGGCCCCGTTCTAGCCCCATGAGCTTGTCTTGGCAGACTGATTCTAGGTGGCCTCATCATCCACAGTGTGGTGACAAAGGGAGAAAGCACAGGCTCAAAGCACAAACCAAAGTGAGGGGTGGGGCTAGCACCACACATGAAGGCTGAAAGATATAATGATCAAGACGGCAGTGATAGCACCGGGGCCAATCACTAGGGTCACACAAGGAAAACTAGTTCCAAAGACCAAGTGAGTATATTAACTGTAAACAATGATACAAGTACTAACCTAGTTCCAAAGACCAAGAGGTCAAGATGGGGAACTAGGTGTCAACTACTGTACTATATATACAAGGGTTTGGCTGAGTAAGTGACAGCACGGGAAGCCAATAGAAGTGTCTGGAATGTGATGGAAGGTTCTGAAGGATGATAGATGAAAGTAAAAGGATATGGAAGAATGGAGAAGAGTTCAGGCAGTCACGAAGGTAAAGAAAAGAGGAAACATAGGAGAAGATGAAGTAAATACCATATTCTGTATAGCACATCACAACACACAGTAGCGGCAAACTGTCTCCTTGTATGAACAGTTCCTCTTTTCATGACTCTGCGAGCCACAACCATAACACTGTCGTGACATGCCATACAGGATACAGTACTTACTTCGTTTTCTCCTACATTCCCTCCTCCCTTTACCTTTGTGACTACCTGAACCCTTCTCCATGTTTCCATATCCTTTTATTTCCATCTATCACTTGTCAGAACCTTCCATCACATTCCAGACACTTCTATTGGCTTCCCGCGCTGTCGCTTACTCATCCGAACCCTTGTATATATAGTACAGTACCTGACACCTAGTTCCCCATCTTGACCTCTTGGTCTTTGGAACTAGGTTAGTACTTGTATCTTCGTTTACACTCAATATACTCACTTGGTCTTTGGAACTAGTCTTCCTTGTGCGACCCTAGTGATTGGCCCTGTGCTATCACTGTTGTCTTGATCATTATATCTTTCAGCCTTCGTGTGTGGTGCTAGCCCCACCCCTCACTTCGGCTTGTGCTTTGAGCCTGTGCCTTCTCCGTGCTTTCTCCCTTTGTCACCACAGTAGTAAACCAAACCATTTTCTTCTCTCCACTTGGCTGGACCACTAGTGAGACTCTGGGGACCTTTGATACCTTTCAGACCATCCAGTACTTTGGCCTCTCGGTTGCTGATCTGCCGAATGCGGTCGAGGAGGGGGTTTTGGAGGAGGACCATGGTTGCTGCATTAAGGAAGTGTTCTGGTTTTAGCACAATCTGTTCCCTGTTGTCCTCTGCATCTGTGACCTGGTGCTGCACCATACGGGACAGTGCATCAGCTTGAGTGTTAGCTTTGCCTGGGCAATGTTTAAGGCAGAAATCAAACCGAGAGAGCCATAGTGCCCATTGTGCCTGTCAACGACTGAGGTCTTGGGCTGTCTTCCAGTATTCGAGGTTCTGGTGGTCAGTTATGATTTCAAAGGGTTCCGGGGATTCTTCTAAGAAGCTTCTCCAGTCTTTCAATGCCTCGATGATGGCCAGCATTTCCCGGTCATAGATTTTGTAGTTTTGCTCGGCTGGATCCATGGAGGAGCAGTATGCGACAGGGTGCCAAAGTCCATCCTCCTGTAGCTGTGAAAGTGTACCCCCAGTAGCAAAGCCTGATGCATCGACTTCAATCCAAGTTGGTTTCGATGGGTCCCAGAGTGTGAGGATTGGTGCCGATGTAAAGGAGTCCGTTAGTGAATCAAAGGCTTCCTGCTGTTCTGACCCCCAAACCCATTTAGTGTCTTTGCAGGTAAGGTTGTTCAGGGGTCGAGCTTTCTTCGCAAAACCTTCGATAAATGTCCAATAGAAGTTAGCAAATCCTAGGAAGCCTCAGAGGTCACGTAGCATTGTAGGGGCCTGCCAGTTACTAACTGCCTCTATTTTGACTGGGTCCATTTGCACTTCTCCTTCACTGATTACCAAGCCTAGGTATTCGATGGAAGGCCATTCGAATTCACATTTCCCTGGTTGCAGATATAGGTTGTATTTGCTGAGGCATGTAAGCACATCGTTGACTATCCTCTGATGTTCCTCAAGAGCTTCAGTGAAAACTAGGATGTCGTCCAGATAGACGGCCACCTTCCCTGCAGCAATGAGGTCAGCAAATATGGAGTTCATGAGGGCTTGGAAAGTAGCAGGTGAGTTTGTTAGGCTGAAGAACATGACGAGGGGCTCAAAGAGTCCTTGGTTTGTTGCAAATGCTCCCTTCCATTCGTCACCCTCTTTAATCCGAACGTTGTTATACCCCCAGTGAACATCCATTTTGGAGAAGACCTTGGCTTTGCGCAGTTGGCTAACGATGTCTGTGACGAGGGGAAGTGGGTACCAATTTTTTACTGTGTATTCATTGAGTTGCCGGTAATCCTGCACAAATCAAAGTTTACCATCCTTCTTTTTGACAAAGAAGACAGGCGACACCAATGGGGATTTGGAGGGATGGATGTAGCCTTTGCGCTGATTCTCTTCCAAGAACCGATCAAGCTCTTCCTGCTCATTTGGGGACATGGGATAGATTTTGGTCCGCATGGTTTCAGGAGTGTCCAGTTTCAGATCTATGGCATGGTCCCAAGGTTTATGTTCTGGTAGTCATTCTAGTTCTTTCCCAGAGAAGACCTTTACATGTTTCCGGTATGACGAGGGGACCATTTCTTCAAAGGACTTTGACGGCTTCTCTTTGTAGGCAGCCTCTGCGAGTTGTTGAGAATACATGTACCCTGCAGAACACCAAAGTTCTTCCGATGTATGGCCAATGATCCCAGCTCGAAGTAGTGCTCTCCTCCACTTACTGTTGCCTACCAGTCGATACAGAGGGGTGCTTCCAGTGTATTCATGTATCTCTGGGTCAGGCGTGGGGAGTGGGAGAGTTTCTTCAGGCAATTGGGGTTGGTCATCAGGCTCTGGGATGGAGAAGTGAACTTGTGGAGCTGAAGTGGTGTCCCAGTCTGGGTTCGCTTCTACGATCTGTGCAGTGGTTCCTCCCACATTACTTTCCTTGGGTTTGGGGATTTCTTCAATGGTCATGGGGTGCGGAGCCTTTCTGGGAGAGGTGATAGCCAATCGCCCTTCTCTCCAGTCAATGTCCGGGTTGACCTTTTGGAGCCATGGAAGTCCAAGAATGATATCTTCCAAACCAAGGTTGGTGACAAGGTATTCAAGGAGCTGGGGTGGGTTTTGGTCTATTGTGGACAGTAGACATACAGAGTGTGTGATCTGTCCTGCAGTGTTAGGAGATCCATCAATGTTATAAAGAGTGATTGGATGGTGGAGACGATGAGGGAGAATTCGATGTTGTTTCATGAAACGTTCATGCATGAAGAGACCTGTGGCACCAGAGTCTATCATTGCTGCGCTGTCGGTATTCTTGAATCTGCCTTGCAACTTAATTGGTATGCGGAAGTGAGAAACATCACTAGATTGAGTGGAACCAATTGTACACAAGGGTATAGATGCATAAGTAGAGGTAGATGAGGAATACAGACTAGGGAACCAGGCGGCAGCTGTGGCAGGTTCCCACTTTAAAAATTCGAGCACAACTCTGCCATCTGCTCTGCCAATTCCTTCTGTCCTGCAGTGAGCATCTGAAGGATCTTTGTGAAGTCGGTAGCGGGGGCAGGTGTGGTGGCAGCAATGGAGGTAGAGGGCTTGGCAATGATAGATGTAGCAGCAGCAGAACGAGGGGTGGGTCTTGAGAGTCCCAAGAACTTCCTGCGGCAGATGGCTGTCAGATGACCAGTTAGTCCGCAGTGATTGCAGACATCGCGTTCATGGTGCCCATCTGCCTTTCGATGTTCTCTGGAGCTGCACCCATAGCATCTTCCCATCATGGATCTGCAATAGTCTTCTGCAGATCGGCCAGTAGTGGTGGCATCCACGTCCATTGTGTTTGGATCGCGGGCCGGAACAAAGGGAGGAGGGGTGTAGGAGCTGAAGTTGGGAGTGCTTCGGGTGTATTGTTTCCCTTCTTCATTGGCGCATTCGTTCTGCCTGTTGTCAGTATGAATGGCTTCATTGATCAGCACATTCATCGGATCTGTGTTAGCCTGTGAGTTGACCAATCCGTCCTTGATTCGCTTCAAGAGGTGATCATAGAACCGATCTCGAAGGTCAGCATCCAAGTATCCTGTCCTACTAGCATACTGTTTGAAGGTCACAGCATATGTTGCTACCCGGTCCTTTCCCTGCCAAAGGCTTTTCAGAACTCGTTTGGCCTCTACCACCGGATCTGCTGTTTCAAACCATTGCCTAAAGGCACCAGTGAAATCAGCCCAGGTGGGGTAGAGGAGGGCCGGAGCTGGTACTCCTGCAGCATCCGCTTGAGCAACTTGACTAATGTTCTCTGAGGTGGGAGTAGCCCAGATAGCTGCATCACCATCAAGGTATGAGATGGCTGATTTGATTTTTTCCTGTTCATTACTGAGAGAACGGATACCCTGGGCCCATAGTTCAAAGGCCGCAATGAAGTGTCGTGCATCGTCACTATGCTTCCCATCATATGTCTGGGGTTTGCTAACACCTTTGTTGGTGCTTATGTTGTTGGCGATGCTGGCTACTGCCGATTGTAGTGCCATCTGTTGCATGGCAAGTTGTTGGATCAGCACCGCAAGGTCTTGGGTGGTAGGAGGATGAGACATGATAGAGGTGTTTTCAATGGGGATAGGCTCAGGAGATGGGGATAATGGTTCTGGTGTAACCGAGATATCAATGACGATAGGCTCTGGGGATGGTGCGACAGGGTCGACTTCAGTTTCTAGCTCAGGCTCTGGAATAGCGGTGGGGATAAGCACCGGAGAGGCTCTGGCGGATGGGACAGCACTGGTAGGGTTTGAAAGTCTACCAACCCGGCTCGGAACTCAGCTTGGAATTCTAGGGATGGAGATGAATCGTCCATTTTCTGAATCGCTTGGAGCGATGGGAGCAGAGTTACGGTATTGGTTGGGACAAGGGTTTTCATTGCAGTCAAACCAAGTGTCGCATTCTTCATCTGGATTGTATTTAGAATGAATGTCGCACTGATCTTGAGTATCAAATGCGTGCTGAAATCCTGAACAATCGATGTCTGGTGTAAATGAAGGCATAATGGCAATGGAAGGTGGAGAACCAGGTAAGTCCGATTTCTTTCTTCAAATACACATCCTTTAATTCTCCATCGTTTCGGAATTTGTCGGCGATAGAATGTGGAAAAACATGTCGACCATTTTGACGGTCTGTGATGAGTTCTTTTGCAGCAAGGATGTGCAGAAAGGTTTGTTGGAAGAGATCACCGGCATTGGATACGGATTGGGATTTGGGATTGGGAGAATGTAACAGTCGAAATACAGGAACTACGAGCTCAACAGGAGTACGACTGGGGCCAACGATGCCTTTCACTTTGACTGTCGTCGGCAGTCGGTCGCCTTTGACGCCGTTCTCATTCTGAGGAGTGCGGAGGATAGCGTAAACCTGGGTCCTTGTACCAGGGAACATATTCGTTAGCACAAGAGGAGCTCGTTGAATTGCAGGAGGGGGCGGAAGTGGTGGATCTGGTGTTGGAGGAGGACCAGTAGAGCGTAGGTCTTGAGCTTCGGTCATTGTTTCGTCGTCGTCATTACTGAAGAGGCTCAAACTAGGTGCGGCTTCAATACGCTCGGAATCCTTTTCGGTGGTATTATTCACCATCTCAAACCCATCATTCTCATCCTCAACAACGTCCAAGCTTTCCTGAGTATCCGCTCCTGTAAACACCTCATCTCCAGTCCAATCAACCACAAGATCCGCGACAACAGGTGTCCTTGCCGCTCTAACAACTCTCGCGCATTTACCAGCAAGAGCTTCTCCCTGTTTGACATATACCGCAAAACCATTACCTGCACGGGCGATACTATCACAGGTAGCTGAAGAGGCGCCGTGGCCGATACCCACAGTGAAAACGCGGATAAAAGAAGTCAAGTCATTCGGGATTGGAAGGTTGGATAGTGCAGCTTCAGTGTGTGAAACACAAGTGGAGACGTCCCATGCGCCGCCATCTGTGAGTAGAATGACTGCGACGGGACGAAGGAGAGGTTTGGATAAGGAGGAATAGGCGAATGATAGAGCCGAGGCAATCTCAGTGCCCCCGTAGTCTGCGCACATTGCACTATGTTCAAAATAAGTTAGAAGAATTAGTTTGAGGTCTTGTAGTAACTCAACTCGACATGATTCGTCGCTTCCTCCAAACTTATTTGAGAGTATTGTCGACTGCTTTCCCATAATTTTGTAGCATGACTTCCGAATGAGACGAAATTGAAAGTGGTCCCAGAAGTCGGAAGCCCACGAAGCAGTACAATCAATGCGTCCTGCACCAATTTAATACTTTCACCCTCCATACTCCCACTTCGATCGACCACGAACACATACTCCATCCCGCTTTTCGCATCTGGAAGTGTGAACTTTGGAACAAAAGTCAAAGCCATCGCAGTGGTCTCATGGTTCGGGCTTGGATGGGGCTCGATAAAACATCGTGGGGTATCGAGGTTGGTGGCACTTATTATTAGAACGACATCTTGAGTGAGGAAGCCGGAGGTATCTGTGAGAGTCACAGAAGCGAAGTGCGAGCTGTCCTCAGATGAAGAAGAGAGCTCTTCAGGAAGTCCGAGCTCGAACTGGATTGGATGAGCAGATGGACAGGAAATACTCCTGATGACCCCAGATTGTTGTACTACAACATTCATGCTGAACGGTTGTTGTACTGTTGCCCCTTGAGCGCTGTTGTTTGTCGGTGCATGACCATATCGTTGTGCATACGTACGGGGGAAAATGAATTTTACTTGGTCCTTCTTCTCGTCGTCCGTGAGCGGTTGAAGGTAGCGCAGGTTGATTTCCACGGTCTCTGAAGGGAGTATATTTCCGATGGTGATGGAGAACACTATTTCGTGATAATCGTCGAAAATTTTTCGGAATCAAAATATTTCCAGCCAAAATACTCACCATCCGCCGTCTCCTCCTGGCCCAAACTAGCAGTCTTACCAGCCTTAATAGCCTGCTCATATACCTTCTTCGCCTCTCCCTTCTCCTTCACAACTCCTTCGACTCTCGTCCCATCTTGTCTAATCATTTCAAATTCACATACAGCAACACCAGCCATGATACCGAACGTATACACTACACTGGAGATAATTGCGTTTGAAGAATTCGTGAAACGCTGGGATAAATTGACGGAGGCATGAACATCTACGATGAGCACTTGGGCAGAGGAGCCGTCTAATAAGAGATCTTGTCCAGTAGAAACATCATACAGGCGACAGTCTTGCGGAGACCGGGCACCTAAATTAGTTCTGGCCATGATGGTAACGGGTTTGAGTTCAGACTGGGAGGTCTTTTATAAACAAATCTGACAGCGCGGTCCCGAGATAAGAGAACGCGAACTGGCAACTGACTCAAAAAAATCCCGGTATATGAGTTATTTTTAATCCGATTATAAAATTATGCTAAACCAAAAAAAAATCTACAATCCATTTACTTAGCATAGTACATGGTAATTTATGATAAACATGTTTTGAATATATTTAATCATTGCTTCGAAGATATTTTATACACTTTACTGTAAACAAAAAACTAACTTATTGCAACTATGATTAAGTATGGAAAAATACATGTTAGATGATTGTGTTGTTATTGAAAGCTCCAAAATAAACTTGATTGAAATATTCTCTAGTTATTCATAAGAGATAGTATTTCAAAGTATAAATTCAGAATAGCATGGAATCATTACTTTAAACTTGACCTGAGATAATTAATTAGTTATTTTACTTTTGTGCTTTGGGTGCTGTATAACTTTTATGAAAATACTGTATTCAATCAAGATGTTATGATCGTGCACTGATGGGTTGTCGGAAATGGTTGCGGGGTTAATTGCGGGAAATAGCGAAGAGAATTACTTCGCGAGGTAAGATGATCCTAAACGATGTAGTTGGACCTTGACTCCACTATTAGTAGAGTCCCTGACACTTCGTGTGTCTGATAGAGAACAAAGTAAATGTGTTCCGTTTGCAATGACCTTCACAGAACGTACTGACAGTAGAGATGTTAAAACAATGATATGGATAAATGATTAATTGGTATCACTATCAAAGTGCTATCAAGGTTGATATTTAAACTAAGGAACTACCTATTTGATACCATAGCTTTATACTAAAGGTAAGTCAGGATCGTGAAGTAATGCCATGCCTGAATGAGTTAGCTTGTAAGTAAAGAACAAAGGAAAGGATATAAAAGGAATAGTATGAATCCAATAAGGATGAGAAGAGATAACGAGTAACTGATTTGCGTTGGGATTCCTTCACAAAGTAATTGCGTAGTGGTAAAAGGATAGAAGTGATATATCTAAGTAGCGGAATGGATCGCGAAGCTTCATAAAGACTTAGCTTGCATAGATATAACAGTATCCCCCTCTTAGGCTTTCGCCCTTGAAAGCCTACATGATTGTTAATGATTAACGAATCTAAAATTAGATAGAATGGAAAAGTAAAAAGGAAAAGTAAAATTTTCAAAATGCCACACAATTTATGATCGAGGTAAAGGAAAAAATTGAAGTTGAACCTGCCCTCAATGAAGAATGAGTATAAAATGTAACATTTTTCTCTGTTTTTCCTAAGTCCTCATCTTTCATCAACATGTTGTTCACCATTACCACCACTGAAACAGTCCAAGAATGATGAGCATGACTTGTTTGCAAACAGGTGGAATGTGCCCGCCTTTGTCAACTTGAAATTGACATGCAGGAAGCTGCATTTGAGGAGGAGTTGGTGAGATTAGAGGAGGAGGCGGAGGAGAATAGAATCAAAGAGGAGAGATGGCTCAAGGAGGAGAAGAGGGCCACGAAACAAAGGGAAGAAGAACAGCTCATTGAGGAGAGCATTGCAAAGGCAAAGGCCGACACCTTGAAGAAGCTGGCAGAAGAAGAGTCAGCAAGGGATCACGCAGAGCAGAGGCTCTGCAGAAATTACAAGATTGTCGGGATTGTGCAGCTCAAGCTGCATTGCGTCAAACCAGTGATCAGGTATCGCCGGAGCCTTTGGGCTCCAAGTCAAAAGTTTATAAGTCAGCTTCCATGGTTCATGATACCCCAGAAGTAGAAGTACGAGTGTTAAAGAGGAAAAGAGTAATCCCTCAGGTGAGTAGTTTTTTACTTCACGATGGTATAATTGATTAACCCGATATAGGTTGGTTCTGCTCCTGACCCAGACGACAACCCAACCACTGGAGATGACAATGACAATGACAACGATGAAGACAACAACAATGATGATGAACCCCCTCCCCCTACTCCTTCTTGTAGCCGCGAAGCCTGTGTTTGATGTGTTACACAGGGCAATACTACCAATTGTATTGCTCAACCCGGGAAACCCCAGACCCAGGCTTGTCTGGCCTGTCACCTGCAATGACAACATTGCAGTTGGTCTGGAGATAATGCAGCCCACAGGTCTCGAAGGAAAAGACCCCGGGTCAATGAAGAAGAATTGTACCAGGGTCCTGCGGAGTGTGTTGCAGAGAGAAGGTTGGTAGGGGTGGACTTGGGAGAGAAGTTGGATCTGCTCGCGGAGCAGAATGAAGAATTGAAGAAGCAGTTTGGTTCACTGCTGGGCTTTGCGAGTCATGCTGCTTCCATGATGGAAGAATTGGTTTGTCTTGTTCAGCAATGACTTGGAGGGGAAAATGTCAAAGAAGATGCTGAGAAGGAATGAAGAAGAAGAGGAAGAAGAAGATGAAGAGGAAAGGAAAAGGAGAAGGATTCACGAAGGAAAATGATGAGCGATGTGATTCCTGCAAAGGGTTTCCTATATAATAAGTAATTTTTTTTGGACTTTAACGTAATTTTGTAGATTTTTTGTAGTTGTTTGTTTGTTGGTTTTGTTTTGTTTGATTAATATTATAAGTATTTTGACTTTTTCGGTGGTTTTGAATTCATAAGGGATTGTTGGTGAAGATTTGTTAATGGTGTAATGAGTGAAATTTGTTCTGCAAGAAGAGATTGCAATTGAATCTTGCATGAATGTAAAATGTGGGAGTTGAAGTTAGTATCGCAAAGTGTGGATTGCGATTGAGTTTTGAAGGAAGAGAAAAAGTGGAAGTTAAAGTTAGTTTCACAAATCATAGATTGTGGAACTTCTTTGTGTAGAAATTTGGAATTAGTAGGTAATGAAGTAGGTAGCACAAAATGTAATGGTAATGGATTGTGAATGTTTTGCAGGAAGTTTCAACTAGGAAAATGAAAAATTAGTATTTCCAGTGAATGAATAATGAAAGAAGAAGTGGTCATTAATCATGATGGTCCAGGTTTGTGAGGGTAACATAGATGGAAGCTTGGGACCAGCTTGTCCATGTGAATTTCATTGGTGGCGACCCAGGAAAACTCTTCATCTGTACCTTCGTATCCTGCCCACCATATGTAATAATGTAGTGGACATTTTTTGTATCAATGATCCAATTTTGAATCCAATACCTCTGTGACATTATATTCCTCTTTGCCATTGACTTCCACTGGAGGTGGAGGAGTTTGTTCGCGATGGGGGATTGAGTTCGGAGTATAGGGTTTGAGTTGGGATATGTGGAAAACTGGGTGGATACAACTAAGGTAGGAAGGGAATTGTAACTTGTATGAGAGAGTTCCTACACACTCAAGAACTTTGAATGGTCCAACATACTTCTTGGAGAACTTCGCGGTAGGTCGAGTGGTTTTTATGTGCTTCACTAGCACAAATACCTGTGAATCAATGGGAAACTCTGGGTGAGTAACACGTTTTCTGTCTGCTTGCTCTTTGTAATGAGCTTGTGCATTAGTAATTTCTTCACAGAGGAAAGAATGAATCTCATCTAAATTCATCATGAAGTCAATTGCGTGATCAGAACGGATGTTGATTTCAGGTTTCACTGTAATGTTAGGGTGATAACCTTTATGCGCAAAGAACGGAGTAATACCAGTGGAAGCATTCACAGCATTGTTGTATGCAAATTCCGTGATAGGCAACAGCTTTGCCCAATCATCCTGTTGATATGCACAATACATACAGATGTATTGTTCCAGTGTCTGGTTAACTCATTCCATTTGTCCATCCCCCTCAGGATGATATCCAGAGGTGAAGCGTAATTTGATCGAGAGAGCTTCTCCTACAGCATGAAAGAAAGCCGAAATGAATTCCGAACCTCAGTCAGAAGTGACATGGCTAGGAACTCCATGTTTCAAATAAGTTTTATATAAATTTTGGAACTTATTTCATGCCAATTAAAAAATTGTCAATTGTTTAAATTTTCCATAAGTTAAAAAACTTTAGGAAGAGTTTTGAATTTTACAAAATCACATAATTCCCTAAGTTGCTGATAAGTGATTACTCTTATGAGGTGTTACAATATCAGAAGTTTTCAATAAATATAAGTATCAATAGAAACCATTCCATGTAGTTTAAAATATAACAAAAATCCAAAAAGTTTTACATAAGATGCCATAACTTGGCAGAAACTTTCACATAACTTTCAGTATACAGTCATCTATGACCATTTGGGACACTATGATCAATGAGATAAATGGGTTTTCCATTACATTTGTGAACCTGTTGCCTTCTAAAATGTTGTAAAAAGCAAGTAGGACTTATTCTTCATAACTTTGTGCTATTTCATTATGCAAAGCCAACATCAATACCTTGTGTTATGGGTATGCCTCCGCTACTTCATACAGAACATATGGAACCAACATTTCTAATTCATTTCTTTCCTTGCCATACCAGTTCAGGACTGGACCGTACAATGCATCTGATGTTAATGGATACAATTACTTTGAATTCTCACACTATTATCTTTTATTTATATTATCAGGAACTTTTTACAATACTTATTGTTTTATCCCAGATACTCATTGTTCTTCTTTTTAACAATTAGGAATAATGGTATATAAGCATTAGTGTCCAGTAGATAGTTCTCCAGTTTAAATATTGACTTAGATCAATCCAATCTATAGAGATCATCACTATAACTCCATCTGGGGCATTCTGTCATGACATATATGGGTACCTACTTCATTTTTCCATATCTTTCCATAAGCTTTCCATATCCTTCTATTTCTTTCTATCAGTTTCCCACACTGTTGCTTACTCATCCGGACACTCATATATATAGTACCGTAGTTGACACCCAGTTCCCCATCTTGACCTCTTGGTCTTTGGAACTAGGTTAGTATTTGTATCTTCTTTACAGTCAATATACTAAACTTGGTCTTTGGAACTAGTTTTCCTTGTGCGACCCTAGTGATTGGCCCTTGCGCTATCACTGTCATCTTGATCCTTATATCTTTTAGCCTTATGTGTGGTGCTAGCCCCACCCATCTTGGCTTGTGCTTTGAGCCTGTGCTTCCTCTGTGCTTTCTCCCTTCATCACCACATTAGGTCAAGATCTCTACTCATACCATCAGCCTTTTCAACTGATCCTACGAGGAGTGGAAATTGGACTTACCCAGTTCTCCACCTTCCATTGCCACTATGCCTTCGTTTACACCAGACATTGATTGTTCAGGATTTCAGCACACATTTGATACTAAAGATCAGTGCGATGTTCATTCTAAATACAATCCAGATGAAGAACGTGACACTCGGTTTGACTGTGACGAAAATCCTTGTCCTAACCAATACTGTAACTTTGCTCCCATTGCTCCAAGTGATTCAGAAAATGGATGATTCATAGTCATCCCTAGAATTCCAAGCCAAGTTCCAAGCCAGGTTGGTAGACTTTCAAGCCCTACCAGTGCTGTACCATCTGCTAGGTCCTCTCCTGTGCTTATCCCCACTGCCATCCTAGAACCTGAGCTAGAAACCAAAGCCGACCCTGTTGCACCATCTCCAGAGCCTATCATCATCAATATCTCAGTTACACCAGAACCAGTATCCCCATCTCCTGAATCCACTCCCATCATGGCTCATCCTCCTACCACCCAAGACCTTGCCATGTTAATTCAACAACTTGCAACACAACAGATGGCGCTACAAACAGCAGTAGCCAGTATTGCTTACAACATCAGCACCAATAAAGGTGTTAACAAACCCCAGACATATGATGGGAAGCATAGTGATGATGCATGATGCTTCATTGCCGCCTTTGAGCTCTGGGCCCAGGGTATCCATTCCCTTAGTGATGAACAGGAGAAAATTAAATCAGCTATCTCATACCTGGATGGTGACACAGCCATTTGGGCTACTCCCACCCCGGAGAACATCAGTCAGGTTGCTCAAGCTGTTGCTTCAGTACTACCAGCTCCTGCCCTCTTCTACCCAACCTGGGCTGATTTTGCTGGTGCCTTTAGGCAACGGTTTGAAACAGCAGATCCGGTGGTAAAGGCCAAAAGTGTTCTCAAAAGTCTTTGGCAAGGAAAGGACCATGTGGCAACATATGCTGCAACCTTCAAGCAGTACACTAGCAGTATGGGATATTTGGATGCCAACCTTCGAGATCGTTTCTATGATCACCTCTTGAAGTGAATCAAGGATGGATTGGTCAATTCGCAGGCCAATACTGATCTTATGCATGCCCTGATCAGTGAAGCAATTTGTATTGACAACTGACAGAATGAACATGCTGACAAGGAAGGGAAACAATACACCCAAAACACCCCCACCCCCTTTGTTCTGGCTCGCGATCCAAATGCAATGGACGTGGATGCCACCACTACGGGACAATCTGCAGAGGACTATTGTAGGTCCATGGCAGGCAGATGCTATGGATGCGGGTCCAGAGAACATTGTAAGGCGGATGGACACCATGAACATGATGTTTGCAATCACTGGTCACCTGGCAGCCATCTGCCATAGGAAGTTTTTGGGACTTCCAAGACCCCTCCCTTGTTCCGCAGCTGCTACCTCAATCGTCGCCGAGCCCTCCACTTCAATTGCTGCTGCAACACCTGCCCCTGCTACGGACTTCACGAAGATCCTCCAGATGCTCACCGCGGGACAAAAAGAGTTGGCAGAGCAGATGGCAGAGCTGTGTTCGAATTTTTAAAGTGGGAACCTGCCATGGCTGCTGCCTGGTTCCCTAGTCTGTACTCCTCTTCTACCTCTACCTATGCATCTATACCATCATGTACAATTGGCTCCGCTCAATCTAGTGACATTTCTCACTTCCGCATACCAATTAAATTGCAAGGCAGATTCAAGAATACAGACAGTGCAGCAATGATAGACTCTGGTGCCACAGGTCTCTTCATTCATGACTGTTTTGTGAGACAACATCAGATCCTCTCTCATAGTCTTCTCCACCCAATTACCCTCTATAACATTGATGGATCTCTTAACACTGCAGGCCAGATCACACACTCTGTACACCTCCTTTCCACTATAGACCGAAATAAACCTCAGCTCCTTGAATACCTTGTCACCAACCTTGGTTTTGAAAATATTATCCTTGGACTTCCATGGCTCCAAAAGGTCAACCCAGACATTGACTGGAGAGAAGGGCGATTGGCTATCACCCCTCCCAGAAAGGCTCCACATCCCACGACTATCGAGGAAGTCCCAGAACCCAAGGAAAGTAATGTGGGAGGAACCACCGAACACATCATAGAAGTCAACCCCGACTGGGGCCCCACTTCAGCTCCACATGTTCCCTTTTCCATCCCAAAGCCCGACAACCAACCCCAATTGCCCAAAGAAACTCCTCCACTCCCCACACCTGATCCAAAGATACAAGAATACACTGAAAGCACACCTCTGTATTGACTGGTAGGCAACAGGAAGCGAAGGAGGGTGTTACTTTGAGCGGGGATTATTGGTCATACATCGGAAGAACTTTGGTGTTCTGCAGGGTACACGTATTCACAACAGCTTGCAGAGGCCGCCTACAAAGAGAAGCCATCAAAATCATTCAAAGAGATGGTCCCCTCATCATATCGGAAACATGCAAAGGTCTTCTCAGAGAAAGAATCAGAATGACTACTGGAACATAAACCTTGGGACCATGCCATCAATCTTAAACCTGATGCTCCTGAAACCATGTGGACTAAAATCTACCCCATGTCCCCAAATGAACAAGAAGAGCTTGATCAATTCTTGGAAGAGAATCAGTGCAAAGGCTACATCTGCCCCTCCAAATCCCCATTGGCATCGCCTGTTTTCTTTGTCAGAAAGAAGGATGGTAAACTTCGATTTGTGCAGGATTACCGGCAACTCAATGAATACACAGTAAAGAATTGGTATCCACTCCCCCTCATCACAGACATCGTTAGCCAAATGCACAAAGCCAAGGTTTTCTCTAAAATGGATGTACACTGGGGGTATAACAATGTGCAGATTAAAGAAGGCGACAAATGGAAGGGAGCATTTGCAACAAATCAAGGATTCTTCGAGCACCTGGTCATGTTCTTTGGTCTGACAAACTCACCTGCTACGTTCCAAGCCCTCATGAACTCCATATTTGCTGACCTCATTGCTGCTGGGAAGGTGGCCATCTACCTGGATGACATCCTAGTGTTTACTGAAACTTTTGAGAAACATTGAAGGATAGTCAACGATGTGCTTACATGCCTCAGCAAATATGACCTGTATCTGTGACCAGAGAAATGCGAATTTGAATGGCCCTCCATCAAATACCTAGGCTCAGTTATCAGTGAAGGAGAAGTGCAAATGGACCCAGTCAAAATAGAGGCAGTTAGTAACTGGCAGGCACCTGTGGTGACAAAGGGGAAAGGCACAGAGAAAGCACAGGCTCGAAGCACAAACCGAAGTGAGGGGTGGGGCTAGCACCACACATGAAGGCTGAAAGATAAAATGATCAAGACAGCAGTGATAGCGCAGGGCCAATCACTAGGGTCGCACAAGGAAAACTAGTTCCAAAGACCAAGTAAGTATATTGAAGGTAAATGATGCTACAGGTACTAACCTAGTTCCAAAGACCAAGAGGTCAAGATGGGGAACTAGGTGTCAGCTACTGTACTATATATACAAGGGTTCGGATGAGTAAGCAACAGCGCGGGAATCCGATAGAAGTGTCTGGAATGTGATGGAAGGTTCTGACAAGTGATAGATGGAAATAAAAGGATATGGAAACATGGAGAAGGGTTCAGGTAGTCACAAAGGTAAAGGAAAGAGGGAATGTAGGAGAAAACGAAGTAAGTACTGTATCCTGTATGGCAAGTCACGACAGCACCTATGACACTACATGATCTCTGAGGTTTCCTAGGATTTGCTAACTTCTATCGGAGATTTATCGAAGGTTTTGCAAAGAAAGCCTGACCTCTGAACGACCTTACCCACAAAGACACAAAATGGACTTGGGGATCACAACAGCAGGAAGCCTTTGAATCACTAAGGGACTCCTTCACATCTGCACCAATCCTCACACTATGGGACCCATCAAAGCCAACTCGGATTGAAGTCAATGCATCAGGCTTCGCTACTGGAGGCATGCTTTCACAACTACAGGAGGATGGACTCTGGCACCCTGTCGCATATCACTCCTCCTCCATGGATCCAGCTGAGTGGAACTATGAAATCTATGACCAGGAAATGCTGGCCATCATCAAAGCACTGAAGGACTGGAGAAGCTTCCTAGAAGGATCCCCGGAACCATTTGAAATCATAACCGACCACCAGAACCTTGAATACTGGAACACAGCCCAAGACCTCATTTGTCGACAAGCACAATGGGCACTATGGCTCTCTCGGTTTGATTTCCATCTTAAGCATCGCCCAGGCAAAGCTAACACTCAAGCTGATGCACTTTCACGTATGGCACAGCACCAGGTTACAGATGCAGAGGACAATAGGGAACAGATTGTTCTGAAACCCGAGCACTTCCTCAATGTGGCAACCATGGTTCTTCTCCATAACCCCCTTCTTGACCGCATTCGGCAGATTAGCAAACGAGAGGCAGAAGTCCTGGATGGTCTGAAAGGTATCAAGGGACCCCAAAGTCTCACTAGTGGTCTAGCCGAGTGGAAAGAAGAAAACGGTTTGGTCTATTATCGCAATAAAGTCTACGTCCCACCAGATACGGCACTAAGGAAAACAATCCTGGAACACTGCCATGATGCACTGACTGCAGGTCATCCAGGGATGCATGGCACTCTGGAACTAGTCAGCAGACTCTACTGGTGGCCTGGAATGCGCTCTTTTGTAGACAAGTACATTGAGGGATGTGACCACTGCCAGCACAAACACATAAACCCCCACTACTCTTCACCTCTTCAACCTCTCCCCGTACCAGAAGGACCCTGGCAGGACATTGGTGTGGATCTTATTGGAGAACTGCCTATGACACAGGATGGCCATAATGCTATAATCACCTTTGTGGACCATTACTGTTATGATCATGCACAAAGGGATTGTCAGGAATGATCGCAGGATGATTGCGGGGAAATACGAAGTAAATTACTTTGCGAGGTAAAACAATCCTAAACTAAGTAGTCGGATCTTGACTCCACTATTAGTAGAGTCCTCGACACTTCGCGTGTCCGCAAGAGAAGAAAAGTAAACGTGTTCCGTTCGCGATGGCTATCGCGGAACATACTGACAGTGAGGATGTTTAAAACGATGATACAGATAGAGAGGATTAATTGGTATCACTATCAAAGTGCTATCAAGGTTGATATTTAAACTACAGAACTACCTATTCAATACTGTAGCTTTATACTAAATGTAAGTCAGGATCGCGAAGCAATGCCATTCCCGAATGGGTTAGCTCATAAGTCAAGAACAAAGGAAGAGATATAAAAGGGATAGTGTAAATCTGATAAGGATGATAAGAGATAACGAGTAATTGCTTCGCATCGGAAATCCTTCACAAAGTAATTGTGTAGTAGGAAAGGATATAAGTAATACCTAAGTAGCGGAATGGATTGCGAAGCTTTGTAAAGACTTAGCTTGCATAGATATAACAATTACACAAAGATGGTTCACTGTTTTCCCTGTACCACCGAGATAACAGCAGAAGGAGTAGCCAACTTCTTTTACAAAGAGATTTTCTGCTTACATGGCTTACCATGCCGGTTCATCTCTGACAGGGGACCCCAATTTGCAGCAGACGTTATGCGACAACTATTGAAATGACTAGGCATTGACTCCGCCCTGACTACAGCATATCACCCCAAGACAAATGGACAAACAGAATGAGCCAACCAGGAGATTGAACGTTATATTCGCATGTATGTAAGTCGCCGACAGGACAACTGGGATCTCTTAATCCCTACCACTGAATTCATTGTGGTGACGAAGGGAGAAGGCACAGAGGAAACACAAGCTCATAGCACAAACCAAAGTGAGGGGTGGGGCTAGCACCACACACGAAGGCAGAAAGATAAAATGATCAAGACGGCAGTGATAGCGCAGGGGCCAATCACTAGGGTCGCACAAGGAAAACCAGTTCCAAAGACCAAGTAAATATATTGAAGATAAACGATGATACAAGTACTAACCTAGTTCCAAAGACCAAGAGGTCAAGATGGGGAACTAGGTGTCAGCTTACTGTACTATATATACAAGTGTCTAGCTGAGTAAGCGACAGTGCGGGAAGTTGATAGAAGTATGCGGAATGATGTAGAAGGATCCAAATAGTAACAAGGATAAAGGAAGAAGGAAATATAGGAAAAATGAAGTAAGTACCGTATCCTGTGTAGCACGTCATGACATTACCCCCCTTCTACAGTCGATGTCCCAGCAACTATTTCAGTGAGGTTTTCATAGGGTTGCCAGGGTAGAGAGTGGAAGATGGAGGCTGAAATTTTTTGTGGTGCATTTGAGTGTTTTGCATAGAAGTCTGCAATTGCCTCGTTGCTTGTGCCAACTAAGTTCTCTTCATGCTCCCAACTATTGTGGCCCTCATCGTACCCCTTCCACTTTACCAGGAATTGCAACTTTTCCATCGTCCAAAGATCCGGCTGTCCAGGACCTCCTCCATGTCGTAGAACTCCTCTCCCTCCACAATTTCGGGTTCTGGTGGTGGTGGCTCAATTCCATTGACCTCGTTCCCTTTCCAGGGAGACAGACAGTTGGTGTGTATGTTGTCATGGATCTTCATCCAGGTCGGTAGGTGTAATCAATAAGTGAGGGGCCCTGTTTTCTCTGTGACTTCGAATGGACCTAGGCGTTTGCTCCCTAGTTTCTGGTTCTTTTGTCATACCTTTAATTTGCTCAAAGATAGCCACACTGGTTGTCCCACTTCGAATTCCTGTACTTTGCCCTTTACACCCTCTTTGATACGTTCCTTGCTTATCCGTAGTGCTGCCTCTGCATCCTCACGTGCATGCTGTAGAAGTTCTAGCCGGCGCTCAATGGATGGGTATTTGGTCTCCACGCCGTTTGGAATGGTGAACTTGGGAGTGTACCCATAAAGTGTTTCAAAGGGGGAGTGGCTGTGTGCAGAGTGAATACGTGCATTCATGACAAACTCAGCAGTAGGGATTAAGAGGTCCCAGTCGTCCTGTCGGCGACTTACATACATGCGAATGTAGCGTTCAATTTCCTGGTTAGCGCGTTCTGTCTGCCCGTTTGTCTCAGGGTGATAAGCTGTGGTCAGGGCAGAGTCAATTCCTAGTTGCTTCAGTAGTTGTCACATAACATCTGCCGCAAATTGGGGCCCTCTATCAGAAATGAATCAACGGGGTAGGCCATGTAAGCGGAAGATTTCTTTGTAAAAGAAATCTGCTACTCCTTCTGCGGTTATCTCGGTTGTACAGGGGAAACAGTGAACCATCTTTGTGTAATGGTCCACAAAGGTGATGATAGCATTGTGGCCATCTTGCATCATAGGTAGTTCCCCAATGAGATCCACACCAATGTCCTGCCAGGGTCCTTCCGGTACAGGAAGAGGTTGAAGAGGAGAGTGGTGGTGGGGGTTCAGGCATTTGCGCTGGCAGTGGTCACATCCATCAACGTACTTGTCTACAAAAGAGCGCATTCCAGGCCACCAGTACAGTCTGCTGACTAGTTCCAGGGTGCCATGCATCCCTGGATGACCTGCAGTCGGTGCATCATGACAGTGTTCCAGGATTGTTTTCCTTAGTGCCGTATCTGGTGGGACGTAGACTTTGTTGCGATAATAGACCAAACCGTTTTCTTCTTTCCACTCGGCTAGACCACTAGTGAGACTTTGGGGTCCCTTGATACCTTTCAGACCGTCCAGGACTTCTGCCTCTCATTTGCTAATCTGCCGAATGCGGTCAAGAAGGGGGTTATGGAGAAGAACCATGGTTGCCACATTGAGGAAGTGCTCGGGTTTCAGAACAATCTGTTCCCTATTGTCCTCTGCATCTGTAACCTGGTGCTGTGCCATACGTGAAAGTGCATCAGCTTGAGTGTTAGCTTTGCCTGGGCGATGCTTAAGACGGAAATCAAACCGAGAAAGCCATAGTGCCCATTGTGCTTGTCAACAACTGAGGTCTTGGGCTGTCTTCCAGTATTCGAGGTTCTGGTGATCGGTTATGATTTCGAAGGGTTCCGGGGATCCTTCTAGGAAGCTTCTCCAGTCCTTCAGTGCCTCGATGATGGCCAGCATTTCCCAGTCGTAGATTTCGTAGTTTTGCTCGGCAGGGTCCATGGATGAGGAGCGATAAGCAACAGGGTGCCAGAGTTTGTCCTCCTGTAGTTGTGAAAGGGTGCCTCCAGTAGCGAAGCCTGATGCATCGACTTCAATCTGAGTTGGTTTCGATGGGTCCCATAGTGTGAGGATCAGTGCAGATGTGAAGGAGTTCCTTAGCGAATTAAAGGCTTCCTGCTGTTGTGATCCCCAAACCCACTTAGTGTCTTTGCAGGTAAGGTCGTTCAGAGGTCGAGCTTTCTTCGCAAAACCTTCGATAAATCTCCGATAGAAGTTAGCAAATCCTAGGAAGCCTCAGAGATCATGTAGCATTATAGGGGCCTGCCAGTTACTAACTGCCTCTATTTTGACTGGGTCCATTCGTACTTCTCCCTCACTGATTACCAAGCCTAGGTATTCGATGGAAGGCCGTTCGAATTCACATTTCTCTGGTCGCAGATATAGGTCATATTTGCTGAGATGTGTAAGCACATCGTTGACTATACTTCGATGTTCCTTAAGGGTTTCAGTAAAAACTAGGATGTTGTCCAGATAAACGGCCACCTTCCCAGCAGCAATGAGGTCAGCAAATATGGAGTTCATGAGGGCTTGGAACATAGCGGGTGAGTTTGTCAGGCCAAAGAACATGACGAGGGGCTCAAAGAGTCCTCGGTTTGTTGCAAATGCTCCCTTCCATTCGTCACCCTCTTTAATCCGAACGTTGTTATACCCCCAGTGAACATCCATTTTGGAGAAGACCTTGGCTTTGCGCAGTTGGCTAATGATGTCCATGACCAGGGGAAGTGGGTACCGATTCTTTACCATGTATTCATTGAGTCGCCGGTAATCCTGTACAAATCGAAGTTTGCCATCCTTCTTTTTGACAAAGAAAACCGGAGATGCCAGTGGTGATTTGGAGGGACGGATGTAGCCTTTGCGCCGATTCTCTTCCAAGAACCGATCTAGTTCTTCCTGTTCGTTTGGGGACATGGGATAGATTTTAGTCCACATGGTTTCAGGAGCATCGGGTTTCAGATCTATGGCGTGGTCCCAAGGTTTATGTTCTGGTAATCATTCTGATTCTTTCTCTGAGAAAACCTTTGCATGTTGCTGATATGAGGAGGGGACCATCTCTTCGAATGATTTTGATGGCTTTTCTTTGTAAGCAGCCTCTGCAAGTTGCTGGGAGTATGTGTACCCAGCGGAACACCAAAGCTCTTCCGACGTATGGCCGATGATTCCAGCTCGGAGTAGTGCCCTCCGTCTTTTCCTGTTGCCTACTAGCCAATACAGAGGTGTGCTTTCAGTGTATTCGTGTATCTCTGGATCGGGCATTGGAAGTGGAGGAGTTTCGTTGGGCACTTGGGGGCAATCGTCAGGCTCTGGGATGGAAAAGTGAACTCGTGGAGCTGACGTGGGGCTCCAGTCTGGGTTAGCTTCTACAAGGTGTGAGGTGGTTCCCCGCACATTACTTTCCTTGGGTTCTGGGACTTCTTCGATGGTCATGGGGTGTGGAGCCTTTCTGGGAGGAGTGATAGCCAATCGCCCTTCTCTCCAGTCAATGTCCGGGTTGACCTTTCAGAGCCATGGAAGTCCAAGGATGATATTTTCAGACCCGAGGTTGGTGACGAGGTATTTGAGGAGCTGGGGTTTGTTTCAGTCTATTGTGGAGAGTAGACGTACAGAGTGTGTGATCTGCCCTGCTGTGTTAAGAGACCCGTCAACATTATAGAGGGTGATTGGATGGAGGAGGCGACGAGAAAGGATCCGATGTTGTTTCACAAAGCGGTCATGAATGAAGAGAACGGTGGCACCAGAGTCTATCATTGCTGCACTGTCTGTATTCTTGAATCTGCCTTGCAACTTAATTGGTACGCGGAAGTGAGAAATGTCACTAGATTGAGCAGAACCAATTGTACACGAGGGTATAGATGCATAGATAGAGGTAGACGAGGAGTACAGACTAGGGAACCAGGCGGCAGCCGTGGCAGGTTCCCACTTTAAAAATTCGAGTGCAGCTCTGCCATTTGCTCTGCCAATTCTTTCTGCCCGGCAGTGAGCATCTGAAGAATTTTTGTGAAGTCAGTGGCTGGGGCGGGCGTTGTAGCAGCAATGGAGGTGGAGGGCTCAGCGACAATAGAAGTGGCAGCTGCAGAATGAGGGGGAGGTCTTGGAAGTCCTAAGAACTTCCTACAGCAGATGGCTGCCACATGCTCAGTTAGTCCACAGTGATTGCAAACATCCCGTTCGTGATGCCCATCTGCCTTGCGATGTTTCCTGGACCTGCAACCATAGCATCTTCCCATCATAGACCTGCGATAGTCTTCTGCAGATCGTCCCGTAGTGGTAGCATCCACATCCATTGCATTTGGATCACGGGCCGGTACAAAGGGCGTAGGGGTATAGGAACTGAAGTTGGGGGTGTTCCGGGTGTATTGCTTCCCTTCCTCATCAGCCCATTCATTCTGCCGGTTGTCGATGCAGATTGCTTCACTGATCAGCGCCTGCATCAGATCGGTGTTGGCCTGTGAATTGACCAATCCATCCTTGATTCGCTTCGAGAGGTGGTCATAAAACCAATCTTGAAGGTCAGCATCCGAGTATCCTGTTCTACTGGCATACTGCTTGAATGTTGCAGCGTATGTTGCTACACAATCCTTCCCTTGCCAGAGAATTTTGAGAACTCACTTTGCTTCCACTACCGGGTCTGCTGTTTCAAACCGTTGCCTAAAGGCACCAGCGAAATCAGCCCAGGTTGGGTAGAGGAGGGCAGGGGCTGGTACTCCTGCAGCATCTGCCCGAGCAACTTGACTTATGTTCTCTGAGGTGGGAGTAGCCCAGATAGCTGTGTCACCATCAAGGTATGAGATGGCTGATTTGATTTTTTCCTGTTCATTACTGAGGGAATGGATACCCTGGGCCCATAGTTCGAAGGCAGCAATGAAGCGTCGTGCATCGTCACTACGCTTCCCATCGTACGTCTGGGGTTTGCTAACACCTTTGTTGGTGCTTATGTTGTTGGCAATGCTGGCTACTGCCGATTGTAGTGCCATCTGTTGTGTGGAGAGTTGTTGGATCAACACCGCAAGGTCTTGGGTGGTAGGAGGATGAGACATGATAGAGGTGTTTTCAATGGGAATGGGCTCGGGAGATGGGGATAACGGTTCTGGTGTAACTGAGATATCAATGACAATAGGCTCTGGGGATGGGGTTGATGTGACAGGGTGGGCTTCAGTTTCTGGTTCAGGCTCTGGAATAGCGGTGGGGATAAGCACAGGAGAGGCTCTGGTGGATGGGACAGCACTGGTAGGGTTTGAAAGTCTACCAACACGGCTCGAAACTCGGCTTGGAATTCTAGGGATGTCTATGAATCGTCCGTTTCCTGAATCCCTTGGAGTGATGGGAGCGGGGTTGCGGTATCGCTTGGGGCAAGGATTTTCATCACAGTCAAACCAAGCATTGTGTTCTTCATCTGGATTGTATTTGGAATGAACATCGCACTGATCTTGAATATCAAATGCATGTAGAAATCCTGAACAATCAATGTCTGGTGTAAACGAAGGCGTAGCGGCAATGGGAGGTGGGGAACCGGGTAAGTCCGATTTCCACTCCTCGTAGGATCAGTTGGAAAGGCTGATGGTACGAGTAGAGATCTTGACCTAATGTGGTGACAAAGGGAGAAGGCACAGAGGAAGCACAAGCTCAAAGCACAAACCGAAGTGAGGGGTGGGGCTAGCACCACACACGAAGGCTGAAAGATAAAATGATCAAGACGGCAGTGATAGTGCAGGGGCCAATCACTAGGGTCGCACAAGGAAAACCAGTCCCAAAGACCAAGTAAATATATTGAAGATAAACGATGATACAAGTACTAACCTAGTTCCAAAGACCAAGAGGTCAAGATGGGGAACTAGGTGTCAGCTTACTGTACTATATATACAAGTGTCTAGCTGAGTAAGCGACAGTGCGGGAAGTTGATAGAAGTATGCGGAATGATGTAGAAGGATCCAAATAGTAACAAGGATAAAGGAAGAAGGAAATATAGGAAAAATGAAGTAAGTACCGTATCCTATGTAGCATGTCATGACATTCATCATGAACGCTCAGATCCACTCTGCACACAGCCATTCCCCCTTTGAAACACTTTATGGTTACACCCCCAAGTTTACCATTCCAAATGGCATCGAGACCAAACACCCTTCCATTGAGTGCTGGCTGGAACTGCTACAGCATGCACGTGAGGATGTGGAGGCAGCACTACGTATGAGCAAGGAACACATCAGAGAGGGTGTAAGTGGAAAAGTACAGGAATTTGAAGCCAGACAACCAGTGTGGTTATCCTTGAGCAAATTAAAAGTACAGCAAAAGAACCAAAAATTGGGAAGCAAATGCCTAGGTCCATTTGAAGTCACAGAGAAAATGGGCCCACTCACATATCGATTACACCTACCTACCTGGATGAAAATCCATGACAACATACATACCAACTGCCTGTCTCCCTGGAAAGGGAACGAGGTCAATGGAGTTGAGCCACTGCCACTGGAACCTGAAATTGTGGAGGGAGAAGAGTTCTATGATGTGGAGGAGGTCCTGGACAGTCAGATCTTTGGATGGTGGAAAAAGCTGCAATTCCTGGTAAAGTGGAAGGGGTACGATGAAGGCCACAACAGTTGGGAGCATGAAGAAAACTTAGTGGGCACAAGCGATGAGGCAATTGCAGATTTCTATGCAAAACACTCAAATGCACCATGAAAATTTTCAGCCGCCATCTTCCACTCTTTACCCTGGCAACCTTATGAAAACCTCACTGAAATAGTTGCTGGGACATCGACTGTAGAAGGGGGGTAATGTCATGATGTGCTATACAGAATACAGTACTTACTTCATTTTCTCCTACATTTCCTCCTTTCTTCACCTTCATTATGGTTCAGACTTGTCTACACCCTTCTGCACCCTTCTATCATCCTTCAAAAGCTTTCTATCACCTTCTAGATACTTCTCTCAGTTTCCCACGCTGTCGCTTACTCATCCAAACCCTTGTATATATAGTACAGTAGTTGACACCTAGTTCCCCATCTTGACCTCTTGGTCTTTGGAACTAGGTTAGTACCAGTATCTTCGTTTACCTTCAATATACTTACTTGGTCTTTGGAACTAGTTTTCCTTGTGCAACCCTAGTGATTGGCCCTTGTGCTATCACTGTTGTCTAAGATCCTATTTCTTTCAGCCTTTGTGTGTGGTGCTAGCCCCACCCCTCACCTCGGTTTGTGCTTTGAGCCTGTGCCTTCTCTGTGCTTTCTCCCTTTGTCACCACACAGAATATCTGGTTCAAACCATTCCTTCGTGGAGCCACCAAGGTAGGACAGAGTATAGTTGATCTTCTTTTGATCAGTAAAATACAAGGGACAGTCAATGAACACCAAAGATAAGGAAACTAGGAAACCTTTCAGTTTCCATGGGTCAGATCCATTGAACAATTCAGGATCCTTAACCTTTGATCTTCCGGATTCCGTGGGGCTGCTAGCATTCATGCCCATGAGAACTGTTCCAAGGGTATTGAGTGAACCCTTAAATGCATGAAACACATCCAAGATGTGTTGTTCAGTAGGGTCTGGATGGACACTACCTACCTGTTCCATTGGAATCCTAGAACAACTAGGAATGCAAGAACCACAAGGTGCTCTGGGACCTCCAGGACTATTGGGATCAGATCCCCCTGGGTCTCCGGGATTTCCTGATTCTTCAGGACCTACCTCTTCATCAATTTCCACTTCCTCGATGTTTTCCCGGATTTACGCAGTGGTAACTGGTATCTGACCTCACAAAGGCCTGGGAACATTTGCTAGCTGCTGACACATTCTGTCAGCAAGGGTAAATGTGGTAGGAGATGGTGGGATTTCCATCTCTGTTGTTGGTATTGCCATGTGATTTCTTCGTGGCATTCAAACAGTAATGGGGTCACTGTTTTCTGTATAGAGTACTTGGTACTCGAATTCAGAATGGTCAGGTTGACCCAGGGCATGATGACTTGAAACCCATGCATTAGCAGGTTATCCTGGAGCTGGACCGAAGATGTTAGCTTGACGTCAAGAATGTCCTGCTCCTGAGATTGATTCCGTGAATGGTGCAAAGGCTGTCGCATTCGATGCAAAAGGATTAACTGTTTCTGGTTCCTCTGTTACTGACTCATCGGATCCTCCAGTGTTGGTGCGATTTCATCTGCTCCTTGTATAGACCATTGTTGAAGAAGGTAAAATTAGTGAGTAGAATGTGAAAGGTGATGAGGATGAATGTACAGAGTGTTAGTTTAAATATACTGTTATGATCGTGCACAAATGGGTCGTCAGAAAGGGTCACGGGGTTAATCGTGAGAAATAGCGAAGAGGATTACTTTGCGAGGTAGGATGATCCTAAACTAGGTAGTCAGACCTTGACTCCACTATTAGTAGAGTCCTCAACACTTCATGTGTCCACAAGAGAAGAAGTAAATGTGTTCCATTTGCGATGACCTTCACAGAACATACTGACAGTAGAGATGTTAAAGGATGATATGGATAAATGATTAATTGGTATCACTATCGAAGTGCTATCAAGGTTGATATTTAAACTAAGGAACTACCTATTTGATACCATAGCTTTATACTCAAGGTAAGTCAGGATTGCAAAGTAATGCCATGCCTGAATGGGTTAGTTCGTAAGTAAAGAATAAAGTAAAGGATATAAAAGGAATAGTGTGAATCCGATAAGGATGATAAGAGGTAACAAGTAATTGCTTTGCATTGGAATTCCTTCACGAAGTAATTGCATAGTGGTAATAGGATGTAAGTGATATATCTAAGTAGTGGAATGGATCACAAAGCTTTGTAAGGACTTAGCTTGCATAGATATAACACCATTCCACTAAGCAAGTTGAGTTTCCCTCAACATCCTCACTTCAGCAAACATCCATTCCAGAAGAAACTATCCCCTCGCAGGGTTAGCCTACCATTAGTTCCGAAAAGAGTTCTTTGTGACCATCTTCATGAACTCATTCTCACCATTCACCTCATCTTTTATCGGACTCTTACCCTATGAACCCATCTATTCCTATCCTTCGGTGGCTCAATTCTCTGCTTCGCAACTCGAAAACCTGGAAAATTGATATTACTTTTGTCAACGTGGAACTCTTCAACCATGCTTGCAAGAATGCCAAGTGTGAACCATTGCTTTTATGCATGGTTCACAGTGAAGTTACAGCGCGAGCTGCTTTAACAACTTCGGTAAGCAAAAGTGATCCCTCATTGTTACTGAAGCATTATGCGGACTTCGCAGATGTGTTTGACAAAGTCGAATCTGAAGTGCTGCCTGAGCACCAACCTTATGACCTCAAGATTGAATTGGAGGAAGGCGCCGAACCACCTATCGGTCACCTTTACCCTCTTTCTGCTAAGGAATTAGAGGCTCTACATGATTTCATCAATAAGCACCTCGAATCAGGTGCTATTCAACCTTCAACCTCTCCTCACGGAGCTCCAGTATTGTTTGTACCAAAAAAGGATGGAAAATTTCAACTTTGCATAGACTTTTGTGGTCTTAATAACATCATGAAGAAGGATCATTATCCTTTGCCTCTTATTTCTGATTTACTAGATGCTCCGAAAAAAGCTAAGTTTTACACTAAACTCGATCTTGCTCACACGTATCATTTAGTTCGAATCGCGGAAGGCGATGAATGGAAAACAACATTCAGAACTCATTGGGGTTCTTATGAATGGAAGGTTATGCCATTCGGACTCACTAATGCCCCAGCAGCTTTCCAGAGGTTTGTTAATGATATATTTGCTGATCTTTTAGATGTTTATGTTATCGTCTATCTCAACAACATACTTATTTACTCTGATGACAAGGTATTACATTGTGAACATGTTCGTGAGGTCCTCCATTGTCTTTGTAAACATCGACTTTACACAAATCTCATGAAATGTGAATGGGAGGTCGACATGGTTGTCGTGACATGCCATACAGGATACGGTACTTACTTCGTTTTCTCCTACATTCCCTCTTTCCTTTACCTTTGTGACTACCTGAACCCTTCTCCATGTTTCCATATCCTTTTATTTCCATCTATCACTTGTCAGAACCTTCCATCACATTCCAGACACTTCTATCGGCTTCCCGCGCTGTCGCTTACTCATCCGAACCCTTGTATATATAGTACAGTAGCTGACACCTAGTTCCCCATCTTGACCTCTTGGTCTTTGGAACTAGGTTAGTACCTGTATCATTGTTTACCTTCAATATACTTACTTGGTCTTTGGAACTAGTTTTCCTTGTGTGACCCTAGTGATTGGCCCCTGCGCTATCACTGCTGTCTTGATCATTTTATCTTTCAGCCTTCGTGTGTGGTGCTAGCCCCACCCCTCACTTTGGTTTGTGCTTTGAGCCTGTGCTTTCCCCCATCGTCACCACAATGGTAGAGTATCTTGGTTATATTTTTTCCCCCGAGGGCTTAACAATGTCAAAAGACAAAGTTCAAGCTATCATTGACTGGCTGGTACCTTGGAAAGTCAAAGACATCCAGTATTTTCTTGGCTTTACCAATTTTTATCTATAATTATAGCGATATTGTAGTTCTGATGACATGACTCATGCGAAAGGATACACCATGGAATTGGAACACTGACTGCCAAGAAGCCTTCGAGAAGCTCAAATACAGCTTCACTCATGCTCCTATTCTGGCACATTGGGAACCAAACTGACATCTAATCATGGAAATGGATGCTTCGGATTATGCATTAGCCACGATCCTCTTGATCCTACTACCTGATGGAGAAATTCACCCCCTTGCATTCCTCTTGAGGACTTTTCAAGCTGTGGAACTCAACTATGACACTCACGATAAGGAGCTTCTAGCAATCTTCAAAGCATTCAAAGGCTGGTGACATTACCTCAAGGGATTGGGAGATCCTATCGACATTGTTACTGATCACAAGAATCTTGAATACTTCTTGACAATGAAAATCCTTACGCGATGACAAGTTTGTTGGTCAGAGTACCTGCATCAATTTAATATGGTGATCCAATTCAGACCAGGTAAGCTAGGTGAAAAACCTGACTCAATGACTAGATGCTGGGATGTCTACCCCAAAGAGGGGGATATCAGCTATGCACAAGTTAACCCACAGAATTTCAGACCTATCTTCACTAATGAACAACTAACTACTTCCCTTTGAGCTACATTCCTAGAAGGACTGGTACTTTGCGCCTCCATTGTCGTGACAACCAAGTACTTACATCATTTTCTTTTCTCCTTTCACATGCTTTTATAGGACCATGACCTAACCAAACTAATCGCTCCTCCCTTATTCCCCATTCGCTCGTCACTATTCACTCTTCCCGCACTATTGTTCTTTAGTAACTATTGTTCCATCCTTGTTCCCTATTCCACTCTTCTCACACTATTGTTCTTTAGCACCTATTGTTCTTTTACTTATTGTCTCCAGTTCCTATTGTCCTTGTACTTATTGTCTCAACTCGTATATATAGTGCAGTAGATAACTCCTGGTTCCCTATCTCGACCTCTTGGTCATTTGGGAACTAGCTTGCCTTACTTGACCTTTGTGGTTGGCCCTTCATGCTATCACAGTTGCTGAGATCACTTTATCCTTTCTACCTTTGTGTGTTGAGCGTTACTCACACTTAGGTTTGTGCTTGTGCTTGCGCTTCTCCTCTGTTCGCTTTGTTGCTCTATTCTACATCGTGACATCCATTGTTATGGATATAGAGGTACTTCATTCTGCTATTCGCAATTCAATTGAAATGGATCCAGAGGCAATCATGGGATTGAAGTTCATGAAGGATGGTTCAAACACTCGTTGGACAACAGGTTCTGATGGACTGTTATGACTTGATGATCACATTTACATTCCTAACACTTCCAATTTATGCCTTCAAATTCTACATTATTTTCACAACCACCCACTCTCGGGTAATTTTGGTCAGAACTGGACTCTGGACGCTATTCAATGACAATACACTTTGTGGTGATGAAGGGAGAAAGCACAGAGGAAAGCACAGGCTCAAGCACAAGCTGAAGTGAGGAGTGGGTCTAGCACCACACACAAAGGCTGAAAGAGATAATGATCAAGACAGCAGCGATAGCACGAGGGCCAATCGCTAGGGTCGCACAAGGAAGACTAGTTCCAAAGACCAAGTAAGTATATTGAAGGTAAACGATGATACAAGTACTACCCTAGTTCCAAAGACCAAGAGGTCAAGATGGGGAACTAGGTGTCAGGTACTGTACTATATATACAAGGGTTCGGATGAGTAAGCGACAGCGTGGGAAGCCGATAGAAGTGTCTGGAATGTGATGGAAGGTTCTGACAAATGATAGATGGAAGTAAAAGGATATGGAAACATGGAGAAGGGTTCAGGTAGTCACAAAGATAAAGGAAAGAGGGAATGTAGGTGAAAATGAAGTAAGTACTGTATCCTGTATAGCATGTCATGACACACTTGGCCAAAGGTTCACGAATTCATTTGTAATTATATTAATCCATGTATGGTTTGTGGATGCTGTCATGAAGTGAGCCCCCCCCCCCCCCCCCCCCCTATCATTTTCCTTTCTTTACGATACACCATCCAAGCCCTCCTACCTACAATAATCATTCCGGAGCATTCCATTCCATTCTATTAGTTCCGTTCCATTCCTTGTGCCTGAGCTATACAGTATTATCTCATAGTTCCCACGCTCCACCTTGTATATATAAGCCAGCCCCCACAACCTGGTCCCTTATCTTGACCTCTTTGTCGTTGGGACCAGGTATGTCTTTAGCTTACTTACTTGTATTTATTATCAATATAACTTTGTCGTTGGGACCAGTATCTGTCCGCTTCCGCTCAAGTCTCCGCTCCGCTCCGCCACCGTCGTCACCTCTTTGTGACAGATGCAACAAGCCTTGTCGACATAGGCTGTACAGTCTACTCAAACCACTTCTGGTTCCCGTCCGACCTTGGGATTCTATATTGATGGACTTTATTGAACAATTACCTGACTCTAATGGACATACAGCTATTTTAGTAATAGTGGATTGAGCCTCAAAACAAGGCATTTTCATTGTGACCCATGACAAAATAATGTCCAAAGAGCTCGCAGAACTGTTCATCCACCACGTTTTCTCAAAACATGGAGTTCCTAGCCATGTCACTTCTGACCAAGGTTCGGAGTTCGTTTCGGCTTTCTTTCATGCTGTAGGAGAAGCTCTCTCGATCAAATTATGCTTCACCTCTGGATATCATCCTGAGGGGGATGGACAAATGGAATGAGTTAACCAGACACTGGAACAATACATCTGTATGTATTGTGCATATCAACAGGATGATTGGGCAAAGCTGTTGCCTATCACGGAATTTGCATACAACAATGCTGTGAATGCTTCCACTGGTATTACTCCGTTCTTTGCGCATAAAGGTTATCACCCTAACATTACAGTGAAACCTGAAATCAACATCCGTTCTGATCACGCAATTGACTTCATGATGAATTTAGATGAGATTCATTCTTTCCTCTGTGAAGAAATTACTAATGCACAAGCTCATTACAAAGAGCAAGCAGACAGAAAACGTGTTACTCACCCAGAGTTTCCCATTGATTCACAGGTATTTGTGCTAGTGAAGCACATAAAAACCACTCGACCTACCGCGAAGTTCTCCAAGAAGTATGTTGGACCATTCAAAGTTCTTGAGTGTGTAGGAACTCTCTCATACAAGTCACAATTCCCTTCCTACCTTAGTTGTATCCACCCAGTTTTCCACATATCCCAACTCAAACCCTATACTCCGAACTCAATCCCCCATCGCGAACAAACTCCTCCACCTCCAGTGGAAGTCAATGGCAAAGAGGAATATAATGTCACAGAGGTATTGGATTCAAAATTGGATCATTGATACAAAAAATGTCCACTACATTATTACATATGGTGGACAGGATACGAAGGTACAGATGAAGAGTTTTCCTGGGTCGCCACCAATGAAATTCACATGGACAAGCTGGTCCCAAGCTTCCATCTATGTTACCCTCACAAACCTGGACCATCATGATTAATGACCACTTCTTCTTTCATTATTCATTCACTGGAAATACTAATTTTTCATTTTCCTAGTTGAAACTTCCTGCAAAACATTCACAATCCATTACCATTACATTTTGTGCTACCTACTTCATTACCTACTAATTCCAAATTTCTACACAAAGAAGTTCCACAATCTATGATTTGTGAAACTAACTTTAACTTCCACTTTTTCTCTTCCTTCAAAACTCAATCGCAATCCACACTTTGCGATACTAACTTCAACTCCCACATTTTACATTCATGCAAGATTCAATTGCAATCTCTTCTTGCAGAACAAATTTCACTCATTACACCATTAACAAATCTTCACCAACAATCCCTTATGAATTCAAAACCACCGAAAAAGTCAAAATACTTATAATATTAATCAAACAAAACAAAACCAACAAACAAACAACTACAAAAAATCTACAAAATTACGTTAAAGTCCAAAAAAAATTACTTATTATATAGGAAACCCTTTGCAGGAATCACATCGCTCATCATTTTCCTTCGTGAATCCTTCTCCTTTTCCTTTCCTCTTCATCTTCTTCTTCCTCTTCTTCTTCATTCCTTCTCAGCATCTTCTTTGACATTTTCCCCTCCAAGTCATTGCTGAACAAGACAAACCAATTCTTCCATCATGGAAGCAGCATGACTCACAAAGCCCAGCAGTGAACCAAACTGCTTCTTCAATTCTTCATTCTGCTCCGCGAGCAGATCCAACTTCTCTCCCAAGTCCACCCCTACCAACCTTCTCTCTGCAACACACTCCGCAGGACCCTGGTACAATTCTTCTTCATTGACCCGGGGTCTTTTCCTTCGAGACCTGTGGGCTGCATTATCTCCAGACCAACTGCAATGTTGTCATTGCAGGTGACAGGCCAGACAAGCCTGGGTCTGGGGTTTCCCGGGTTGAGCAATACAATTGGTAGTATTGCCCTGTGTAACACATCAAACACAGGCTTCGCGGCTACGAGAAGGAGTAGGGGGAGGGGGTTCATCATCATTGTTGTTGTCTTCATCGTTGTCATTGTCATTGTCATCTCCAGTGGTTGGGTTGTCGTCTGGGTCAGGAGCAGAACCAACCTATATCGGGTTAATCAATTATACCATCGTGAAGTAAAAAACTACTCACCTGAGGGATTACTCTTTTCCTCTTTAACACTCGTACTTCTACTTCTGGGGTATCATGAACCATGGAAGCTGACTTATAAACTTTTGACTTGGAGCCCAAAGGCTCCGGCGATACCTGATCACTGGTTTGACGCAATGCAGCTTGAGCTGCACAATCCCGACAATCTTGTAATTTCTGCAGAGCCTCTGCTCTGCGTGATCCCTTGCTGACTCTTCTTCTGCCAGCTTCTTCAAGGTGTCGGCCTTTGCCTTTGCAATGCTCTCCTCAATGAGCTGTTCTTCTTCCCTTTGTTTCGTGGCCCTCTTCTCCTCCTTGAGCCATCTCTCCTCTTTGATTCTATTCTCCTCCGCCTCCTCCTCTAATCTCACCAACTCCTCCTCAAATGCAGCTTCCTGCATGTCAATTTCAAGTTGACAAAGGCGGGCACATTCCACCTGTTTGCAAACAAGTCATGCTCATCATTCTTGGACTGTTTCAGTGGTGGTAATGGTGAACAACATGTTGATGAAAGATGAGGACTTAGGAAAAACAGAGAAAAATGTTACATTTTATACTCATTCTTCATTGAGGGCAGGTTCAACTTCAATTTTTTCCTTTACCTCGATCATAAATTGTGTGGCATTTTGAAAATTTTACTTTTCCTTTTTACTTTTCCATTCTATCTAATTTTAGATTCGTTAATCATTAACAATCATGTAGGCTTTCAAGGGCAAAAGCCTAAGAGGGGGATACTGTTATATCTATGCAAGCTAAGTCTTTATGAAGCTTCGCGATCCATTCCGCTACTTAGATATATCACTTCTATCCTTTTACCACTACGCAATTACTTTGTGAAGGAATCCCAACGCAAATCAGTTACTCGTTATCTCTTCTCATCCTTATTGGATTCATACTATTCCTTTTATATCCTTTCCTTTGTTCTTTACTTACAAGCTAACTCATTCAGGCATGGCATTACTTCACGATCCTGACTTACCTTTAGTATAAAGCTATGGTATCAAATAGGTAGTTCCTTAGTTTAAATATCAACCTTGATAGCACTTTGATAGTGATACCAATTAATCATTTATCCATATCATTGTTTTAACATCTCTACTGTCAGTACGTTCTGTGAAGGTCATTGCAAACGGAACACATTTACTTTGTTCTCTATCAGACACACGAAGTGTCAGGGACTCTACTAATAGTGGAGTCAAGGTCCAACTACATCGTTTAGGATCATCTTACCTCGCGAAGTAATTCTCTTCGCTATTTCCCGCAATTAACCCCGCAACCATTTCCGACAACCCATCAGTGCACGATCATAACATCTTGATTGAATACAGTATTTTCATAAAAGTTATACAGCACCCAAAGCACAAAAGTAAAATAACTAATTAATTATCTCAGGTCAAGTTTAAAGTAATGATTCCATGCTATTCTGAATTTATACTTTGAAATACTATCTCTTATGAATAACTAGAGAATATTTCAATCAAGTTTATTTTGGAGCTTTCAATAACAACACAATCATCTAACATGTATTTTTCCATACTTAATCATAGTTGCAATAAGTTAGTTTTTTGTTTACAGTAAAGTGTATAAAATATCTTCGAAGCAATGATTAAATATATTCAAAACATGTTTATCATAAATTACCATGTACTATGCTAAGTAAATGGATTGTAGATTTTTTTTTGGTTTAGCATAATTTTATAATCGGATTAAAAATAACTCATATACCGGGATTTTTTGAGTCAGTTGCCAGTTCGCGTTCTCTTATCTCGGGACCGCGCTGTCAGATTTGTTTATAAAAGACCTCCCAGTCTGAACTCAAACCCGTTACCATCATGGCCAGAACTAATTTAGGTGCCCGGTCTCCGCAAGACTGTCGCCTGTATGATGTTTCTACTGGACAAGATCTCTTATTAGACGGCTCCTCTGCCCAAGTGCTCATCGTAGATGTTCATGCCTCCGTCAATTTATCCCAGCGTTTCACGAATTCTTCAAACGCAATTATCTCCAGTGTAGTGTATACGTTCGGTATCATGGCTGGTGTTGCTGTATGTGAATTTGAAATGATTAGACAAGATGGGACGAGAGTCGAAGGAGTTGTGAAGGAGAAGGGAGAGGCGAAGAAGGTATATGAGCAGGCTATTAAGGCTGGTAAGACTGCTAGTTTGGGCCAGGAGGAGACGGCGGATGGTGAGTATTTTGGCTGGAAATATTTTGATTCCGAAAAATTTTCGACGATTATCACGAAATAGTGTTCTCCATCACCATCGGAAATATACTCCCTTCAGAGACCGTGGAAATCAACCTGCGCTACCTTCAACCGCTCACGGACGACGAGAAGAAGGACCAAGTAAAATTCATTTTCCCCCGTACGTATGCACAACGATATGGTCATGCACCGACAAACAACAGCGCTCAAGGGGCAACAGTACAACAACCGTTCAGCATGAATGTTGTAGTACAACAATCTGGGGTCATCAGGAGTATTTCCTGTCCATCTGCTCATCCAATCCAGTTCGAGCTCGGACTTCCTGAAGAGCTCTCTTCTTCATCTGAGGACAGCTCGCACTTCGCTTCTGTGACTCTCACAGATACCTCCGGCTTCCTCACTCAAGATGTCGTTCTAATAATAAGTGCCACCAACCTCGATACCCCACGATGTTTTATCGAGCCCCATCCAAGCCCGAACCATGAGACCACTGCGATGGCTTTGACTTTTGTTCCAAAGTTCACACTTCCAGATGCGAAAAGCGGGATGGAGTATGTGTTCGTGGTCGATCGAAGTGGGAGTATGGAGGGTGAAAGTATTAAATTGGTGCAGGACGCATTGATTGTACTGCTTCGTGGGCTTCCGACTTCTGGGACCACTTTCAATTTCGTCTCATTCGGAAGTCATGCTACAAAATTATGGGAAAGCAGTCGACAATACTCTCAAATAAGTTTGGAGGAAGCGACGAATCATGTCGAGTTGAGTTACTACAAGACCTCAAACTAATTCTTCTAACTTATTTTGAACATAGTGCAATGTGCGCAGACTACGGGGGCACTGAGATTGCCTCGGCTCTATCATTCGCCTATTCCTCCTTATCCAAACCTCTCCTTCGTCCCGTCGCAGTCATTCTACTCACAGATGGCGGCGCATGGGACGTCTCCACTTGTGTTTCACACACTGAAGCTGCACTATCCAACCTTCCAATCCCGAATGACTTGACTTCTTTTATCCGCGTTTTCACTGTGGGTATCGGCCACGGCGCCTCTTCAGCTACCTGTGATAGTATCGCCCGTGCAGGTAATGGTTTTGCGGTATATGTCAAACAGGGAGAAGCTCTTGCTGGTAAATGCGCGAGAGTTGTTAGAGCGGCAAGGACACCTGTTGTCGCGGATCTTGTGGTTGATTGGACTGGAGATGAGGTGTTTACAGGAGCGGATACTCAGGAAAGCTTGGACGTTGTTGAGGATGAGAATGATGGGTTTGAGATGGTGAATAATACCACCGAAAAGGATTCCGAGCGTATTGAAGCCGCACCTAGTTTGAGCCTCTTCAGTAATGACGACGACGAAACAATGACCGAAGCTCAAGACCTACGCTCTACTGGTCCTCCTCCAACACCAGATCCACCACTTCCGCCCCCTCCTGCAATTCAACGAGCTCCTCTTGTGCTAACGAATATGTTCCCTGGTACAAGGACCCAGGTTTACGCTATCCTCCGCACTCCTCAGAATGAGAACGGCGTCAAAGGCGACCGACTGCCGACGACAGTCAAAGTGAAAGGCATCGTTGGCCCCAGTCGTACTCCTGTTGAGCTCGTAGTTCCTGTATTTCGACTGTTACATTCTCCCAATCCCAAATCCCAATCCGTATCCAATGCCGGTGATCTCTTCCAACAAACCTTTCTGCACATCCTTGCTGCAAAAGAACTCATCACAGACCGTCAAAATGGTCGACACGTTTTTCCACATTCTATCGCCGATAAATTCCGAAACGATGGAGAATTAAAGGATGTGTATTTGAAGAAAGAAATCGTCCGTCTCGGAACGATGTATGGGCTTGCCAGCAAATATACTAGTTTCGTGGCTGTGGATCACCGTGTAGAGGAGCTTGATTCAGGATCTTCGACATCGAATTCGACGAGCAATAACAATAACATCAACATCATTCCAATTTCTGAGAGAATGGCGGCTGTTCAAAGTCGATGGATGGGAAGAGGGAATGCTGCTAGGGGACGGATGGGAAGAGGGAATGCTGCTAGGGGACGGCTAGCTCCGAGATCTGCTGCTGCTGCTGGGATGGGTGCAGTTCCTACCCTCCCCTCATCGATACCAGTACCGACAAATATGACCTCTAGCGACCGTCTAACCGCCATCGCTCGCTTACAAAAATTTAATGGCCAGCTCGTTCTAACTTCCGCGCTCCTCGTATTGCTAGGAATAAGTGACTCCGTGCAGGAAGTCGAGGCGAAACTCGGTATTGTAAGTGTCAGTGGAGATGTTGGCGCCACTGTTTTGGTTTGGGCTTGGATGGAGGGCATGGGAGGGAGGGAAAGAGCTGTTGATGTCGGTGAAGAGGTCTTGAGTCTGATGGAGAAAGCGAAAGAATGGGTTGAATGTGAGGTTGGAGGAATGCAGAGTTTCGCAGATCTCAATAAGAAGGTTCTTAACGCTCTAAACGTGAAGTGGTTCTGATCGTTTACAGTTGATGTTGTCGATAGCACTTGTACATTATGCGGACTAGTAATAAAAATCAGTGTATTGCCAGGAATTCATGACTGAGAATCTATGCATTGTAGGGAATAAAACATTCTGCTATGCACTTTGTACTTGTATATTGATCTGCTCCTTGGACCCTGGAACGGAATCTGTGGCTGTAAACTTGATGAACCTTCGGTCAGAATTGGCCTCGAAAACCCGAGCACAATATTTTAACGCGTAAGGTATTTTCTACGCCACCATTCAGTGGCTGAGCGGAAGAGAAGTTTTACAGGTGGGATCCCGTTCAGTCCACTTTCATCAACGTTAGCTTCAGCTTTGACTATATCATTGCGTAAATATGGGCTAAGCTACATGGGAAGGGTAAACGGACAGTCCAAAGGTATCCAAGTACCTAGATATATAGTCCATCGCGGATACCCAACCTCTTCCCAATTTCAATCATACAATCCCTGAGCAGTATCACCGCAGTTGGGATTAGGAAGAACGTAAGACTTCTTTGGCCTTCTCAAAAATTTCGACGTATGAGCGCTCAGCGAGTAATCGCCCATCCGATGAATGGTTTCAGACACAAGAAACCGACAAAAAGTTTTGTGTAGGCTTGGAATTCTCTTCCCTTCTTCAGATTGAATACAGTGTGAGCAATGAAGGTTCCAGGACCAGAAATCCAACCTCTTATAGTCTATGACAGGTTAGTCCCCCCACAACGTCGGATCATAGAAACTCTCATTCACCGGATAGGTTCGGCCAATCTTCGACACGGGTGACTAGAACCCAGGCAGTAGCGATGATTCTAAGCATTGTCACGTTAGGTAGCGCGAAGATGTGTCTGTGCTTTTCAATCCCAGTTTTGTCATGCGATATGTCGCAGGTTGAGGTACAGGTGCGCGAGCTCCAGCCTTGAGGTCCTTCCAACGACCACCAGCGCCGGCGGAACCCCTCCTTCTCCTCCAATGATGATTAACCTAGATCATGTTTGATATTAAGTAGAGGTGTGCTGTATGGGAATGTGACACTTGTATTTTTGTCTGTACTGCATTGACTATACTTACATAGATGTCGTTTGTTTTGGATAAGAACCGGTATACCATTCTAATTTATCCAAATACTTGGATGGATCCAGATCATTCAATCCAATATCCGTCGGCGCCATTGCAGGTCGTTCCCGGTCGTTCACATCGCTTCTTCTCCCATCACTATGCCAATTAGCTTGGACGTACATATTTAAAGGATGGCCAGGGTATCTTAAATCCCCAGAGCCGGTCTCCCTCCTACTTCCACCTTCAACTACAAGTGAACACCTTCAGTCCTGCGCACTGCAGCAATTTTCTTGATTCTAAAGCTCTTTCCACTTCATATATAAGGTTCCACAATGGTTCATTCACTTATAGTTCTTAACGCATTCCTCGCCCTTGGGGCTGTTTCCGTGTTTGCTGTCCCTGTTCCCCAGAGCACTCTCGCTACTCCAGCGCCAGAGAGTCTTTTCTCCCAAGCTCAGAAGAGTCCACAGAGTAAGCCTTCTTCGTGTCAATATAATTTGTATTGGTGGTAATTTATTTTGCCTTAGACACTAGTCAAGGTCAAAAATCGGGGCTTGCCGTCACTGTATATCCTTACTACCGAGTCAAATTCTCACAGATCACAAAACATGTTGGGGTCTGTCTGTACAGCCAAGCTGCCGCAGTGCCGCATCAGCCATTGGTGC